>OX465289.1:168849031-171249031 GCA_949987695.1 Merzomyia westermanni | reverse complement strand
ACGTCAAGCTTCCAAAGAAATTTTTTGTTCGGCGCCTGCACCATTCGTGGGCGGTACGATAGGGGCGATTGATTGCACGCACATATCCATTTTGGCTCCGAAAGTGCACGAGGAAGCATATGTAAACCATCATGGATATCACTCCATAAATGTTCAAATGGTAACTTTATCCAAATATATGAATCTAAATTTTTGTGTAGATATGTGACCCAAATCTTAAAATATTAAATATTAATGCAAAGTTTCCTGGAGCGCGTCATGACGCCTACATTTGGAGTTCCTGTGCAGTGCGGCGGGTCATGCAGAGAGCCCATGCAAATGGATACCGGAATATTTTTCTGATAGGTCTTTCTATTAAAGTTACTTTGAAATGTATTTTATTTTATAAGACAAAACTTGCAGGTGATTCTGGATACCCTTTAGAGCCATGGCTTATGACGCCATTACCGAGTCAACCTGAAGGTTCTCCAAAATTTAAATATAATGAGGAGCTATGCAAAGCCAGGAATCCTATCGAAAGGTTATTTGGTTTCCTGAAAGGAACTTGGCGTTGTTTGTCACAGCAAAGGGTTCTTTTGTATGAGCCCGGTTTCGCTGGTAAGGTTGTAAACGCGTGTGCAACCTTGCATAATATTCGTTTGGGCGACCAGGAAAATGAGGTGGATAACATCAACGCAGTCTTGGACACACGGACGGATGATACCTCGATAACTCAAGTTCAGTATCTTCAGCTGGAAAACGTGTCCAAGACAGATTGATAAGCACTTTTTTCTCGTAAATACATACACCGGTGGCTAAGCGATTCAAGACTAGAAGTTTCAATGGATCTAATAATAAATAAAAACACAAAATTTACAACAAATTCAAGTTTACTTTAATCATATATTTAAATTTTAGTGAATTAGATATTATCTTTGAGTTAAGTACTAAGAAAAGAAAAGAAAGAACTAAGAAATCCATTAAATAAAGTCCACACTAAGACTAGAAAACTAACGCTTCTTAAATAAATTGAACCAATAAATGAATAAATACTTCAATAAAAACTAAATACATACACTAAACAAAAATGAAAATAGTACGATTAAATTTAAGTTTTGCATGGTGCCACAAAAGCATTCGTACGGTCAAGTTCCTTCACAAGTCATAATGTTTGAGCACACTTTGTGTAGCTCTACAAAGTTCGCCAAATTTTTCTTACTTATATATATCATAAAATAAAATAAAACACATACTTAAATAAAATATAATAAATACTTAAATGAATTATAATAAATACTTAAATAAAATATAATACATATTTAAATAGAATAAAATACATACTTAAATAAAATAAAATAAATACTTCAATAAAATAAAATATTTAGCACTATACGAGGTGTGTTCAAAAAGAATCGCGAATTTTGTGTTTTTTCAAAAATTATTTATTTATTCATGAATATCTATTTTGTCCCCTTCAAAGTAATCCCCATGAGATATTATACACTTGTGCAAACGGTTTTTCCAATCTTCGAAGCACTTCAAACAATTTTTTTGTATCTTGTTCAGCTCCTCCTTCGATGCCGTCTTTATCTCGTCAAGAGAAGCGTAACGTCGTCCTTTCATGGGCCTCTTCAGTTTAGGGAACAAGAAAAAGTCACAGGGGGCCAGATCTGGGGAATACGGTGGCTGCGGCATCATTAGTGTGTTGTTTTTGGCCAAAAAGTCGCGCACAAGCAACGATGCGTGAGCAGGGGCGTTATCGTGGTGCAAAAGCCAATTTTTGTTCTTCTTTGCACATCTTCTCGGCCTTCTGAGAACATTTTGTACCACCGATAAACGTTGCTTCGGTCCAAGGTAGCTTCTCCGTATGCCACAGTCAACATTCGGAATGCATCCGCGCTCTTAAATTCGTTTTTCACACAAAATTTGATACAGGTTCTTTGATCCATTTTTTTGAATAGGTAAAAATCGAAGACGATCCAAAACACGTGCAAGCAAAGCAGCTGTCAACAATTAACTGAACATTCAAAATGGCAGAGCTTGTCGGCATAAGTGAGAGACATGAGTACCAACATAACGCCACAAAAAATTCGAAATTCGAATATACGTAACCAGCGAAAATTCAAAATTCGCGATACGTTTTGAACACACGTCGTATATATATAAGACAATATTTATCATATATGTAAGTGCAAAGTACATAATGACTTGTAAAGAAACTTGACAGTACGAATGCTTTTGTGGCACAATGCAAAACTTAAACTTAATCGCACTATTTTCGTCTTCGAAACTATTCATTTCGGATAGCCCGGGCCAACTGAATCAGTCCGTCGGCGCAGGCTTTCAAGCCTTTTTCCACCACACTTCCCAAGTGCAGTATGGCATCTGTCTGCTTGGACTGGTTTTCGGCTTGGATCTATTTATAGAGGGGGAAAATATTAAATAAAATGGTGATTTGTTTTGTAATAATTTTTTACCCTCATGGTTTCTGCCTGCTTGTCAGCGATCTCCATAAATTTTTGGCGATCATCGTCGTAGCTTTCTGTCGTACGGTTCCTCTTCGAGCCCCTGCGAGGTGTTGCTGTTGTTGCCCTAGCTGTAGCTGCTCTAGGTGTTGCTGCTCTAGGTGTTGCTGCTACTGATGGAGGTGTCAGCGGGATAACAATAGTCCCGTCGGACTGGGACCAGGGGATTTCATCATCCTCTTCTACCATCAATTGGAATTCCTAATAATTTACAAGTTAATAGAATCATAAGGATAAAATAATGCATATGACCCAATAACTATAATAATTTCAAATCACCTCTTCTCTTGGGATGCTGTCGTAACAAGTATCTGCACCCTCAACGTACGTGTCCCCAATTAAATCCACTATCCGCATCTCCATATCCGTCAACGGGGGCAGAGAAATGGGCCTATTTCCAGTTAGGGCCCTCTGGTTATTGAGGTCCCGAACATGGTTACTTGTACGCCGTTTCAAATCACGCCATACCTAGTTACATATCGGTAAAATATGTAATAAAATCAAAGGTAATTGCTTCCTTTAGAAGACAATCGCTAAAACACGTCCAAAAATAGCCGCAGAGGTATCAAAAGAGGTGTTTGGACCTAAGTATCAATAATACGAAAGCAGATTTAAATTTTTTTGTGTCTGTCAAGGGATATTTGCAATTGAAGTTCAAAATTTTCGGTCATTTTTATACGGCTGTTGCAGACACAGATAAAGAGTGCTCTGCGCAGAAATACTGGCGATCGCGTAGCCGGTGTTGTAGCAGCTAAGGGTTATTTTTTTGAAGCGCGGGCGAAGGCCGCCTACGCATAAAGGTGTTGTGCGTATAAATACCATGGATGCCTGCCCCCTTTTGAGATCGGAGCTGGGTAATTTTTTTTTGTTTTTTGACAATAACTTTTCACTGAAACAAAATATTACTTTTCCGCTTTCGGATTATTGATACCTCTCCTAATATTTTTTGACGTGTTTTAGCAGTTGTCTCCTAAACGAAACAGTTACCAAATAAAAATGCGTGCTTTTAAATGGTAGTTCTATACGACCGTATGCGCTTTAAAAAAATAACCCTTAGCCGGTCCAACGCCGGCTACGCGATCCCCAGTATTTCTGCAAAAAAACTCACTTCTTCACATTTCGGAACGCCCAATATGTGATATAACAACAACCACATGAAAAGGGCAGAAAATGTTCAACTTTGACTGCAGCTTTCTCTTCAAAGAAATATAAAACCGATAGTTTTGAACGTGTTTTAGCAGTTACGTAAGGTCGTATAGAATTACTATTAATTATTCCTTACAGTATTCCATTGCTCGACGGTCTTTGATGCTCCTACAACTGTGTTGAGCTTCTCCGCCATTTCCCTCCACTTTTTCTGGTATTCCAACTTTCCATGGAGCCGTTGGAATTTGCCAGATGCTAGGCCCTCCGTTTCCGAAAGGATGTCCACCATCACCCTGAGCTGCTCGGCTGATGCCCGACTCCTTTTCCCCACTATTTTGGTGCTGGATGCCATTTATTTAATATTAAAATATCTCACTTCTAATGTAGCACGTATGGTTTCTGATTTGTTTTTGTTCAATTCCTCCTTGTGCTTTTCACATATTTTGACATTTCAGTACTAGAGGTGCCATATTTTCATACTATGTATAAATTCTTAACCAACGTTGCTAAAACGAAGTTAGCGAATCGCATATATGATAAAGCAAACCATTTGTGATAAGGTTAAAAATGTCGTTTGTGGAAACGATAAAAGTTAGTGAATCGCGCTACTGCTACGGCTAATGATTGTCTTTGAGGCATTTTCCCGACGAAGATTAACCTCAGCGAACTCCTTACAAAGGAAGTAAAACGCCCCTTTTCCCTTGTCTCCCATTTTTCTGGAGTTGTTGGAAATTAACCTCACATACCTGTTTACCGAATATCTGTGTGTAGCATGCAACTTCCAGAGATATGCAGTAGGAAAAGTCGTATTTATATAATATGGCACCTATTCCTTTTCCTCTATATTGCTTAATTTATCACAATTATTTTTAGCCTATCACCAACCCTGGCAGTTTTCCAGTTTGTTTTAGAATACTTTTTTAGAAAATGATTTTAGGACGCATTTTGACACAGCGCTATATACTCGTACATGCATATAAAATTTGAACTGGGAGAATGCTATGATTCTCATAAACTCTTTCAAAAAAATGTTGCAAACAAGCCGCAGGAGTCAACCGTATTATCGGAGATAGTGCCTTCATATTCCGAGTTGGTTGGGAAATAGTTTGTTTTCATTTTGTAGTCTATAAGTTTCCAAAATATTCTGGAATTCGACTTCAAATTGGATTCTGCGGTGTACGTATTGCCGGAAAAAGGTATGGAATGAGATATCTGTCTGTCTCTGTCTATGGCGCGATATACAACAGGCATATCATCATAAACCTCCTAAGAGATTTTTGCGCCAAGCTTCTCTTCCAATTTGTGGTGTGCCGATTTGAATTTTCCCTACAAATTGGTGGGACCTACAGTTTTTTGCCGACTCCGAACGGCATCTACAAAGGAGACGAATTTTTGCTGAGAAGCCTGTCATGGCAGAAATACACTCGGAGAGTTTGCCAAACCACTGCCGAGGGGCGACCCCGTTTTGAAAAACTTTTTTCAAATCACTTTTGATGTTACCTGTACCAGGGCTCGAACCATGGACCTTCGGTGTGGTAGGCCGGCAACACTACCTTCGCACCACGGCGGCCGCGGCCGGAATGAGATATAATTGTGAGAAATATCCCTTAGAGAATAAAAGGACAGCCGGATTTGCATCTCAAATTCAGGAATTGGGTTAAAGATAACGCTTAAACGCAAATAGTAAAGTTATGCTGCATTTCAACTTGTGAAATAAAAGTTTATCAAGCGTTGAAGAATATATTTTTCTGTGCTTATTATGATTTTCAAACATTTATCTTGCTCACGATTATTTGGAACTGTTGGTTTTGGAGGCAAGGTACTTGAGCTTTGAGAGTTTCTATCGTGTTCGTCTCTAGTTTCAACATTTCTATCTATATTGTAAAAATGTTTAAATAAAATTGTTAAAAGCCGACCCTCTATTTTTTCTAAATTAACTGATATTTGCTGCAACTTTCAGCTTAAGGCAAGTAAATTTTGTATAGTTACTTGTATATATGTTTATATATGCTCTTAAAGCGTCAAGAAGGCACACATTTTACAAAACTTCGTAAACTTCTGCTTTTGAACTGAATCACTTGTTGTTGTTTGTACATACATTTATATTTATACTAATATTTTTTCGGTCTTTTCCATAGCTCAACTAACTAACTGGCTATACTTCAACTTCCGGTGTATTGTAAAGCGCGCAGTTTTTGCGTCCCTTTTAAATTCATTTTAATTTCCATATAGTTAATATACATTTTCTTAATTTTGGTTTTTACATTTTTTAGCCAGCATAAAAAGCAAGCATTCATACAGCAAAATGGGAAACCAGCAAACCACCCAACCGAAACTCAGTCAACTGCAACCAGCTTTGGCAAACTAACCGAAAGCCCGTTGCGTCAACTCCTGCTATGCATGCCAGCATTGGATCATGCAGCTTTGTATTGTTTGCATCCGTTGCCTAGATGCATGTTGTGAATATGTATATGTATGAATGTATGCATGTAAGTATATATGTATGAAGACTTCATATGTTTGTATGCCTTCTCTAGTACACTGTTTAATAAAATAACTTTCTTTTCTTCCACCGAGCTTCGAATGTTTTGTGTTAAAAGTGAAACATTTTTTATAAAAGAGTGTAATGTGAACTTGTTTGTTTCTCAAAGTAAATAACAGTATATTTTGGTAGCATTACACTCTTTAAGTTGCTCAAATTAAAATCAAAAAATATTTGGCAATCATTGCTCTAAAACTATGTAAACACAATAATTTTGTAAAATTGTACATATTTACTGAGAAACTTTCGACCTAACGCTGTACAGGACACTGCCCACAGAGTCACTCAATTTTACATTATGATTAGCATGCATAGACGTTAAGGCATCACATTATACAAACGTATAGCCCTTCAATCGTTAATACTAAAGTCAGACATTGTTCGATATCGTATCGATGGAGGCTTAGAATTATTTGCAAGTAAGGCAGTCATATCGTCTCCTCGGCTCATAGAAAGTTTCCTAAGTGGAGGAATGAGATGCAGCATTATATTTCTTAGGTGACTAGGGTTCCTGCCCGAGGTAGGTATGCCGGCCGTAAGAGGCGACTAATATCCACAAAGGTAATGACGTGCAACCCGATGGCTGATCTACGGATATCATGCCTCTCACCTCTCATTACATGAGACATGGGATGACATGACCTAGAAGGTTACACTGGTCATACCAATTAGCTACCACCAGTGTGACCATGTGTTAAAAAAAAGAGGTTAAATCGCCAAAAAAAAAAGTTAGAAACGGCTAAAATTACGAAAAAAAGAAGCTAAAAAAAGTCAGAAATTTTTTTACGAAATCCATTTAAAATTTTTATTTTAGTTTAAACTATTTGTATATAAAGCTGTAGACATAACTTTAAGGAACTATTCTTGATTCAACACATATCAGGAACTTTTTCCTTGACTAGGAATTTTTTCAAAGAATCAGAAGAGCTTGAGTCTGCGTACAAGTTTGGGTATTTATCATAGAGATGAGATCACGGTAATTTAAAAATTAGTGCAGCATATAATATTAAACAGCGAGCTAAGCATTTTAATTTTTAATCTGTTCCTTAACTTAGTTTTTAAAATGGTCATGGCACTAAAAATTCTTTCAACCTCCGCATTACTGAAAGGTAATACCAAAAATTTAAATACGAATTCGACCAGTTCTAAAAAAGAGGGTTCGTTTAATGAATTTTCATGGAGGCCCGACCGCCCAAAGTTCAGTGGTAGAGGTCACACTTGTTCACTGTACGGTTATTAGCTTTTGCCACTGCAGCCCAATCAACGCTACTTGACATGGAGAATACCTAGACCTTTCTTTTTGAAAGTGAGAAAAGAATTATCAATTGAAAAAAAAAATATATCTTTTGTAAAGAGTTCATATTATCTGATAGGCTATGTCGCAATTGCGTTATCAACTCCATTAAAATTAGTTGACAATTTCGTCATCAATACTACCTTCATTCTACTTTAATTTTATATCTCCCTCGAAGTTCTATGAACAATATGGTGTTGGGGACCAGAAAAGGTTTGGAGTAAAAAAAGGCTAGGAAAAAGAAACGAAGCTAAACCCAAAATTATGAGGGTAAAGGACGAAAAAAAGGCTAAATCTAGGCTCGAAAAGGCTAACCTGGGCACATTGGCTACCACGGCTTCATATCCGGCAAAGGACTGTCACTTTCGACAACACTCCCCAAAACCTTCGGGGAGTTGTTACAACAACAACAACAAAATAGGTAACTAAGCTGATAAAATTCCATTTGTGTCCGAATGGAAATATCTAGCCAAATTGACGTCACAAGAGCATCACCATCTCACTGTTTCTGAGTGCTGGTTGCCTGACACAAAAATGCCAAACGGAATAGCATTCGTCATGAGTGTTTTCGAGAGAAGGCTCCAAAATTTTACATCGATATCATGATAAACTGACACTTAGCTACCTAGGAGAGATGGTCCGTCTGGTAACATTCGATCCTTCTAAGTAATCTTTAACTTACGGGATTACGAAACACTAAATTTCTATGATGACCTTAAGTCGCTTTTCAAGTCGGCTATAAAACGAAATGCCTGCGAAGTCTAGAAAGAAACAGAATTAAACAAGGTTTTGTTGCAGGAGCGGCCAATAAAAGGCTAGGCACGAGCCAACTCAACCCTGCTTTATTCGATGCCCTGTACTGGATTTTTGATTCACCTTAAATCTGTATTTTGTCCAGACGAAGTAGCAGGAGATAGGTAGATAACTGCCCGGCCTATGAAGTCATCACATGTATTAAATATGTAGTATTACCAAAGGTTTATTTGCGCAGATTTAAAAACTATATTAAAAAGAAGAATTATTGCTACGGAATCATGTTGTCTTCTTAATAAATTTACAAGTCTTCAGGACCCAGCCTACTTGATGTTCGAAATCTGATGACTGCGCAACTTAGTTGGGACCTTCATCTATCGAGCGAAGAATATGATGATCGACGTTTTCCTCCTGCAGCACACGCTTTCTACATCATGTGTTGCTGATGGGGCCTAGTTTATTGCTTGTGAAGTTCGAAGGCATGAACCGTGCCTATTTTTAGGTATAAGAACATTTTTTTAACCTCATTTTGTCCGACATGCAAATGATCCTTGTGACGTTGCTACGAGACGTTTTTTCCACACTTTTGTACGCTAAGTTCCTCCTAGTGGCAGTTCGTCAAAGTCACTGTTTGTACTCTTAAACAATTTCAGCCGTTGTCGTATGCGCGATTACTGCTTTAATGGCCCCCTGATTGTGAAATGACGCGTGTGATGCCTGAAGATTATTTTTTGTTATTTAACTCAACTTCTAAGTCTGATTACGGATACGGTCTAATGTACATACATATGCACGTACGTATAAGTGACCGTCAACTCTAAAATTCCACCACGCTTGGTTTTTATACTTGTTGACGCTGTTGGTGATTTTTGATGCGTTAGTTGGAAAAATAAATATGTGTACGAAGTTTTCAAATTTGATGCACTACGTTAAATTCCTGTATGTATAAACTAGATGTATATTTATAAGCATACATACATGGTTACATATAAATATATATCAGACAGTCAAACCAACTAGCTTGTAAACTACTTTGAAACTAATTTGACCCGCAAGCCCAACTAGTCACACAATTGTTTTTTCTATAGAAGCTGATGATATAAGACGTAATTTTTCAGATTTCATAAAAAAATATACCAGTAATAAACTACATATTTTGCAACAGTGTGTTCGGAAAAAAACAAAAATGTTTCAGAAAAAATCAATATTTTTTCGGAACAAGTAAATGTGTTTCTGAAATCCTCCAGTGTATTTTAGAAAAAGACAAATTTAATTCAGAAAATCTTAATTACAAATTCGTCGTAAAACTATATCAAGTAGCCTAACTGTAGATGATACTACCTCTAAGCAGGGCCGGAATGCTTTGAGAAGGTACGAATTCAACCGACCTTGGCCAGCCATTGGAGAGGATCGTTCGGGATAAGCCATTCAATAGCCACCAGCTGAGCTTTCGTATACCGGCGCGGGTAACCTTATCACCCTAGAAATAAAGTCAGTTAGTGTTTTTCCAACTCTGGCCATTTAATCAGTCCGCTCAACTTTTGAATTTTGCTTGGTACAAGATTATTCCTTGTCGGACTAGTTTGATAGTAGTCAGAAAAATCTAATTGTATGCTGGTATGTTTCCTTCAAAAACGACCTATCTCATGACTTCTCTGAAGAATGCCCCACCTCAAAATTTTTTTCAATAACGCCCTATTTCAAAATTTAGCTTAAGAACACCCTATCTCAGAATGAGTTTCAAAAAGGTCCTATCTAAACGAAGATTCAATAGATTTTTAGTTGAGATAGGGTGTTATTGAAACAAATTTTGATACAGGGCCTTTTTGAAAAAGATTGTGAAATAGAGTGATCTTCCACTCAGTAGTCGATTTAGGGTCATGTACTCGCCGCTGACATAAATCTTCCGGAAAAAGCTGCCCTGAATCTTCTTTCGACACCGGAAAATGATTTGAAAAATGACAGTGAAACCAAAACGAGGGACGAGCGTAATGAGATGCTGAACCAGCAAAGTCAGCACCCCAGCAGAAGATAGCAGACTAACCACCTCCTGGTCATTAAAAGAAACATCTGGGCAACACCATAAAGGCCCAGACAACTTCTGTAGCTGCAGAAGAATGCTATCTTTCTAAGAAGATTTACCAACTTAGGTCTGGAAAATGTATTAAGTTATTTAAACTCAACCACATTACCACTTATCCTCTTTGTAATAAAACCAGCAACACTGTACATGATTCCGACCTATTCATAAGGACAGTTTAGATAAGAGACTTATAAAGCGTAATAATCTTTCGGCTTGATGTGAAAGTAGGTCGTTTTGTCTCAGACCTGTTTAATAATGATTACAAATTGTGATGATTATTAGTTAAATTATGTCGTCCACAGAAATTTGTTTAGTGATTAAATGTCAAATGCACCATTTTATTGATTAATATTTCATTACTTTAAAAAAATTAATTAATTAACAAGTTAATTCTAATTTCATGATTAATATAAAAAAATTTTACTATTTTTGCTTATTTTAAATGTCTTTTAATTGCATTTTTGATGTGCTAATATGATTAATGTTAATTAATTTTTATTATTTTTATACCTAGTAGTGCTACGCACACAAGGTATATTAACTTTAGTCGCGTAACGGTGGTATGTAACGGCATAAACGGATCGAGATAGATATTAACTTATATATATCAAAATATTCAGGAGGGAAAAAGAAATTGATTAAGCCATGTCGGTTCGTCCGTCTGTTAACACGCTAACTTGAGTAAATTTTGAGATATCTTGATGAATGGTATGGTATACAGGTTCCTTGGCACTCATCTCCGAACGCTATTTAAAATGGGCGAGATCGGATGATACTCATGCCTACTTTTTATATATAGAAAATTTTCGAAAATATAAAAAAGTGATTACACTTATAAGGATATAATTTGGTTAAAGCAGAAAATAAATTTTTCAAGAAAGTTTTGAAAATGGGTGTGGCGCCGCCCACATTTGATTAAGTCAAATGTAGAAATGAAATTAATCATAAGTAAAAAACCTTTCAAGATATCGAAACGAAATTTAGCACACATATTTGTATTAATACAATGTATGTTCCGGAAAATGGGTGAAATCGGTTAAGAACCACGCCCACTTTTATAAGAAAGATTTTGAAAAGGATCATAGATATAGTTAATAGGCAATAACTTTGCGTACAATAGCTTAATTTCATTTATATTTCACTTTCAAAGTGTCCGTGAATGAAGATAGCCGAAAAATATTAATTTTTGAAATGGGCGTTGCCCCTTTTATAGTGAATTACTCGACAAAATTTTTAAGCCATAACTCCGAATATTTTGATTTATCGAAACAATATTTGGCGAAAATATTTTACATATAAAGGTAAATGTTTGTTGTAAAAATAGGCGAAATCGGTCTACGGCCACGCCCAGTTTTTTAACATAGTTCTGAAAATTTTGTTTGTAAAATGTAAAACGCGATATTTTTATAGCGCTGTAAGCTGTATCAATAAGATTTTGCACACATAATAAGCTTTTAAAGCAAAACTCGACCGCAAAAAAATTTTGTGGATTTTGGGGAAGTAGGCGTGGCGCCGCCCACTTTTCACCATAAAAATTCTGCTATTTTCAAAGGCGATTGCTTGTAGTTTGAACTAGATATTGCAATCAAAATTGGTCAGCTGCTTCTCAATAGTATGTAGCATACTCCTGCCAAAAATTAATAAAATCGGATAGCTCACAAGTAAACTATCCGGGCAAGTTTTTAATACCCCACTGCAATAGGGAAGTTATACAAGTGGCGCAAAAGTAATCCTCCTATCAGAAAATGCTATAAATTTTGCAATTGGCCCCTAAAGTCAGTTCTGTTTTGACATTTGTGTAGTAAACACATGCGAAATACACGTTAATAAACAATGTTACGCTACACTGCTCCAGAACGCGGAATATTGCTGACTATTTATTTGACCAATAATCGGTCGGGGCCAAACGATTACTGTGAATGGTGAGCGCTACAGAGCAATGATCAACGAGTTCTTTTTGCCGCAACTTGATGAATTGGGATTGCAAAACATGTGGTTCCAACAAGACGGTGCAACAGCACACACTGCACGTGCCACAACCGATATGCTGAATATCGGAAGCTTACTTTTGCGCCACCTTGTATATCTTTTTTGATTTTCATACATTTAATGAACATGAAATGTTTGTAAGTATGAGAAGAAGAATAGATGGGCCCATCAATAAGTAAGCTGAAATAATACGGACGATGCGCTGAGTCGATTTAGCAATGTCCGGCTCTCCGACCGTCCGTCTGTCTGTCTATTTGAACGCAAAATTTTTCAAACATAAAAAGTGCATGTATTGGTATTTTGAAAAAATGTGGTTAGCAGTTCTTGGTAGGGAAGCTATTTATGTAGAAATAAATTAATTGCGCCCACCGTGGTGTGGCGGTAGTGTTGACGGCCTACCACACCGAAGGTCCGAGGTTCGAGTCCTGGGACAGGTAACAACAAAAGTGGTTTGAAAAAGTTTTTCAAAACGGGGTCACCCCTCGGCAGTGGTTTGGCAAACTCTCCGAGTGTCTTTCTGCTATGAAAGGCTTCTCAGCAAAGATTCATCTCCTTTGTAGATGCCGTTCGAAGTCGAAAAATATCTGCAGGTCCCGCTAATTTTTAAGAAAAAATTCAAAACGGCACACCACAAATTGGAAGGGAAGCTCGGCGTAAAAATCTCTGAGGAGGTTTATGATGATATATCTGTTGTATATCGCGCCATACAGGGTGGCTGATGAATTTTGCTACATTAAGAAACTCAAATAATTTTTTTTTCGGTGTATGGAATTCATTTTTCTTTTATTCATGTTAAAGCTCATTAAATTTTATTAAATATAGCTTAATTAGTTTTAAAAATAATGGAATTTAAATGCCCCCCTGCTCGTCAATGCATGTGCGGCATCTTACCAAAAAGTTGTTCATTACTGCTTGGAGAGTTGAGACAGGAATAGCCGCAATTGTTTCTCGAATGGATTGCCTTAGTTCATTCAAATTTGTTGGTTTTGCTTTGAAGACTTCCTGTTTGCAATAACCCCACAAGAAAAAGTCAGGTGCAGTAAGGTCAGGCGACCTGGGTGGCCAACGGAATGTGGAGTTTCTGGATATCAGCTTATTGGGAAATTTTCGTCGCAATTGTGTCATAACAGGTTGGGCTATATGAGGAGCTGCACCATCTTGCTGAAACCACACAGAGTTGAAAGAAATTCTCATTCGGCGTAATTCTGGATAGAAAAACTCTCTCAACATGCTCAAGTAACGGTCTCCAGTAACCGTAACGGTGTGACCGTTTTCTTCGAAGAAGTAGGGCCCGACAATGCAGCGTGGTAAAACTGCACACCACACTGTGACACGAAGTGGATGCAATTCCGTCTCATGGAGTATCTGTGGGTTGGAAGCACTCCATATTCGACAATTTCAGTTCAACATGTTTCCATCCTCTTCCACCATTTGAAGCATCTTCTGGCAAAATTCCAAGCAAATCGGCAAGTCTGCAGCGTTCAGTTTGTTGGCCATTTGAATTTTATATGGGAATAAGTCCAAATCTTTGTGCATAATTGACTGTAATGACTGTCTGCTTACACCCATTTGAGCAGATAAGCTTCTTGTCGAAACACGTGGATTGTTTTGTATGGCAGCAGCTACAGCAGCGATTGTTTCCTCCGTTCGAACTGAAGGGTTTCGATGGTAAGGTCTTCTGTTGACTGTCCCATGCTCGGCAAAATTGTTTACAAGTCTTATTATGGTCCATCTGCTCGGAGGATTGCCGCCAAACGTGCGCCTATACTCTCTTTGAACCGAAACTACGGACTCCAGTGCGTGATAGCGGCGGACAATCCAAATTCTTGTTTCAGTGTCCCAGTTATCCATTTTTGTTAAATGTAAAAGTCAATCTGCAAAATAAAAAAAAAAATTACCAGATTCATTAAATAGAAAAAAAGTTATTTAATGTTTTTTTGGTAGCGGCTTTCATCAGCCACCCTGTACATTTATATTTTTTTAAAATTGATTTACCCCTCAAACCTAATAACAGAAGTGTTTTTATTGAAAACAATCGGTTGGCGTTATAATACGAGCTGAAAAGTATTAAAATAGACCTGCGTAAATTGGTATGCCAAAATAGATCACTACTAGGTATACAACGTTCGGTTCCACCCGAACTTAGACTTTCCTATTTGCTCTTTATTTTAGTTAATAATATCTGATGATGATCCACAAAATTAATTAATAAATAAAATCAAAAAAGTTTAACATTTAATCATTATTAATATTAATGGGAATTTAGCATTTCTGTTTTGGCTTAATGATTTGATATATTTTCTGTATTGGGTATGCATAAACAGATAATAAAGCAGCTTTGTATCAAAGTTTACGTACGAAAATATGACAAATTTCGAATGAATATGCAACACTCCACTTAAACAAAATTCCGATATTCTTAAGAAGCAGGTGGTCCAAAAGAGGTAGCCACGGAAGAAATCGTCAATAAAATCCATGGAATAATACGAGGTGTGTTCAAAAAGTATCGCGAATTTTGTGTTTTTTCAAAAATTATTTATTTATTCATGAATATCTATTTTGTCCCCTTCAAAGTAAAGATATTATACACTTATGCCAACGGTTTTTCCAATCTTCGAAGCACTTCAAAAAATCATTTTTTTGTATCTTGTTCAGCTCCTCCTTCGATGCCGTCTTTATCTCGTCAAGAGAAGCGTAACGTCGTCCTTTCATGGGCCTCTTCAGTTTAGGGAACAAGAAAAGTCACAAGGGGCCAGATCTGGGGAATACGGTGGCTGCGGCATCATTAGTGTGTTGTTTTTGGCCAAAAAGTCGCGCACAAGCAACGATGCGTGAGCAGGGGCGTTATCGTGGTGCAAAAGCCAATTTTTGTTCTTCCACAAATCCGGGCGTTTCTGGCGGATTGCTTCGCGCAAATTGCGCATAACTTGCAGGTAATATTCCTTATTGACCGTTCTTCCCTATGGCAAGAACTCATGATGCACCACGCCCCTGCAATCGAAGAAAACTGTCAGCAAAACTTTCACATTCGACCGAACTTGGCGCGCTTTTTTCGGTCTTGGTTCGTGCGGTAGCTTCCATTGAGATGATTTAGCTTTGGTTTCCACGTCATAACCATAAACCCACGATTCGTCACCAGTTATGACCCTCTGGAGCAAATTTGGGTCGTCGCGGACAGAGTTTAACATCTCATTAGCAATGTTCATGCGATGCTGTTTTTGGTCACAATTGAGCAATTTTGGTACGAAAATCGAAGACGATCCAAAACACGTGCAAGCAAAGCAGCTGTCAACAATTAACTGAACATTCAAAATGGCCGAGCTTGTCGGCATAAGTGAGAGACATGAGTATAACGACACAAAAAATTCGAAATTCGAATATACGTAACCAGCAAAAATTCAAAATTCGCGATACTTTTTGAACACACCTCGTATCTTTCTACCGAAGACTGAAAGTGCGTGACATCGTTGAGAGCAGTGGCATCTCAACTGAGGGTATAAAACATTGATATGAAAAAGCTGTTAGCACGATGTTCGATGGCATTGCTCATACTCGATCGAAAGCGTAAACGTGTGACAGCTTGAAAGGAGTGTTAAAACACATTCAGCCGCCATCTAGATCATTATTTTCACTGTTTTGGTACCGTAGATGAAACATGGATCCATCATGAGAAACCAAGAAGCAAGATATTGGGGTCTACGCGTAAACGTAGCCAAAGTAGGTATGTCGACCAATAAGATTATGAACACAGTTTTTTGGAATGCACGATATATATGTATCACAGTTTTCTGACCGATACGACAATGCACGACCGCACTCATGTGTAGTTAACATGGCAAAACTTCATAAATTGTGTTACGATCTGTTACCTCAACTAGAATACTTTCCATATTTAGCCTACCGTCTATTATTTCGTGTTTCCAAAGGTTATTTGTTAACAGATTCAATTCAAATGACGAGCTGATTATAAAATCAAATTTCCTTTCGAGAACATTGCCAAATCCTATTATTTGGATGTGATACAAAAATTGGATAAATGCTGGACCAAACATATCGAGATAGAATTAGTTAATATAAATTGAAGAAATAAAAATTGAATTGAAAGAAATTAGAAACTTGCAAGCGACATACACATTTGATTTTCATTGGAAATTTCGTATATTTGAGAAAATTTTTAGTTTGTTATTTCATGCAAAAGTCAAAAAACAATAATAATTTTCATAAATTCAAAAAGTGAAAACTTATTATTCTTGGCCTTGAGCTCGTTTCATGAATACTTGAAAATGTACAGGCCGTGAATCAACAAAAATTGTTGGTATAAAAAAGCAATAACAAAACTGAGAGCACGCGGTAAGGCAGTTCTGCTGATAAAACAGATCTGTCAAAAAATCCATCATGATCACACTACTAACTGTCAAACGGGGGAAGTGCATCATTCATATGGTAAAGAAGAATAGAACTAGTAGTTTAGTTGACATCAAAACAGCATCATAGCTTAGTTGTTAGAGTACTCTAACAGCGGCTTTGGTGCAGACACTTGGGTTCGTATCCCAGTGTCCGAGAAGGGGTCTGATGAGAAGTTGGGCACTTCGAAACATGTCATCCCATACCATCGCTGTGCATATCGTTGTAATTTTTCCTCTAATATCAATTAAAAAAACAGCGTATAGTTTGCTTAACGGTTGGCAATGCGTGCCAAAATTTATCTGATGAAGAAGCCTAGCAGCTTCCGAAATGGATCTATAAGAAATGCTATGGCGGTTGTCTCTAAACATTTTTCCTACTCTATTCAATTAAAACAATTTTTAATAATTAATTAAAAAATGATTATTAAAAAATAAAAAACAATAATAATTTTCGGATGTTTTCCTGTCAATTGTGTAATAACTTAAAATTTTGGATTTAGGCTCTTTTGACCATTAGTTTTTAAGTGCAAATAAAAGATTATATTCCACTTTTCCAACCCAACGTTTCGCTAGACTTCCTAGCTTCATCAGGGGTGATCTATTTATTTAAAGAACAACAACAAAAACAACAATAAAACTATATGAGACACCTGTTAACAAATCTACGTATATACTTGCAAGAACATTAAAAACACAACAACAACACTTGCACAGTATGTTTTCTTAAAATCTAAAAACTAAACATAGTACCATCATGGTTTGGTATCATTGTCAAACTAAATTAAAATTTCATAAATTCAAAAAGTGAAAAATTATTATTCTCGGTCTTGACCTCGTTTCATAAATACTATTGAAAAATAAAATGCGTTTTTTGCGAAAGAAAATTTGATCTGGGATGTCTAATTAATGATTCAATAAAAACACGTTTTCAATAAAAAGCTTTTAGTCAAAATCTTTTAATTTTATTAAAAAACTAGTAAACCCGTCCGCGCTTCGCTGCGTCACAGTACTTGTAACAGACTGAGTCCGATCTTGATCATTATATCTCCCACACATACCAGATAAGATATGGAACTTAATTACATCGCTTATTGAAGCACCTATTATCACCTTTCGTTTGATACCCATATTGTACGAAATACATTTTGAGTCACCTTGGTACACATATTGGTCGACATCTCCGAAACTGGTCGAGATATCGGATATTATTATTATTATTATTAAACATTTTGCTTATATCTAAACATCTTGATAAAAGATACAAGATATAATAAAAGTTAGGGCATTTCATATGTTAAGCATAAAATAGCGTCAAATGCCAATTCTAATAAAGTATATAGTATAGTCCTTGGCCGGACTTGAACCCGGTACGCTCCGGTACTCCCTTGCGGTACTGCCCGACTATCGTGGTAGCCATTTATGAACAGTGAAACCTTCTAGGCCATGTCACCCCTCCTTCCGTAAGGAAGGATAAGATGGGTAATGAGAGGTGAGAGGCATCATATCCGTAGATCAATCATCGAGTTGCACGTCATTACCTTTGTGCATATTAGTCGCCTCTTACGGCCGGTATGCCTACCTCGGGCATATTCTAAACCCCTAACCCGCAGGGGGTCCTATCGATTTTTCTTAAATATCTGCGATGCGCTATGTGCAGATATCGACCTCTTACAATTTTATTATATGTAAAGATATTTTCTTAAAATTCAAAAAAAAACTCAAAACATATTTGTTTAAATGGAAATTTTTATATTCAGCTTTGGGCTATTCTATTCATGACGATTTACTTATAACCAACCTTTCGCAGAAAATCTTATTTGGTCTTCATTCATTTGAACTCTAATGGAAAAGGTTTTTACACTTTCAAAGAGAAAATAGCGCATGTCGTTTATCAAAGTAATTTGTGCTCAACCTGTACTCACAATATGGTAGCTTAATTATGCTCCTGAGTTACTTGTAATATTTATATTATAGTGTAGGTGTATGTTAAAAACTGCGAGTTTCCTATAACACCAAGATACAAGTCATAAAAGTAGCAATACACTTGAAGCAAGAAATTACAAAATAAAATTTAAAAAACGCGTCGCTTCCACGATTGATAATAAAAACCACATAAAAATCATATGAAAGTCAGTCAATCTGAGACACATTTACACACGCACGCACACATACAGCATGCAAGTGCATGAAGAAAGGCAATGCTTGGTGTAGTTAGTTATATGTAAAGTAAGTGGCAGCAAGGTTGGCTTTGGAGCTGTGCACATCGTCGTGTTTACGACACCCGAGCACACAATGATCTGCACGCAGTGGACATAAAATGAAATAACTAACAATAAAAATTCAATTTCAATTTAAATTTGTCGTCAACACATAAAAGTATATAACATAAACTGTGAAAATTCACCAAATTCCCTGCCAACCATCAATGGATAAAAATCTGGATAAACAGCGAGTCGCGCTTACCAAACAACTGGATTTAAAAGTGGGCAATTTTGTTCGGCGAGGTTCACTTTTTAATCATGTTGAAAATGTTTTTCCATGTAGGTGTGAGTGCATACTTTTAAGCACTTGCTGTTTTCCATACAAATGCCAAAAATTTGCGATGGTGTAGGTAAAAATTTGTAAATTTGTGGAATCAGAGTTTCACTACGGTTAGCCATGGTTGGTAGGAAGCCCTCTCACGCACACTCTGGCTTTTAAGCAAAATGTGTATTGAACAGAGTACGTGAAATTTGCGTGCAAACCATTCCAACTGACGTGCATATAATACAATTTTAACAGATCGATGTCTGGACATTGCAGATATTCAAGAAAAACTAATAGGTGGGATCATTAGTAGGCCAATAGAAACCAAAGCAACAGTTTTTAGCATTTTTATCTGTCATGCCTCTGTATGTATTACGCAATTTAGTTTGCTTAAGATCTTCATCAGTGAAGATATTCTGGTTGTTTGCATGAATAATTTTCCAGCAGCAGTGCAGCTTTTCAAAAAGAGATTTTAAAAACATATCTTGATAATAGAAAGATATTTAATATTTTTTTTATTGGTAACAAAATTTGAGTACTTATAATTACTCCTTAGTGACTGCTCAAAAAAGTTTTCCCCATATTTTCGACAACTCTTTACGAGATTTCTTGCTGAATTATATGGTTAGAGACTATCGATTGTTATCAAATAATCGAGAAACAACAGGGTCACATGGGTAAATTTGTCGGTCAACATTCCTTGATTTCTTCTTTCTTTTTCAGCTGCCCCTTGGATGAGTGTGATTCTCTTTAAATGTACTTCTTTGCCGGATTTATGTTGTGGAACAAAAGTGGGAAACCTGCTTAGAAATGTTTTTCCCTAATACGCAGGAAAATATCTTTCTTTCGTTACCCATATTGGCATATTTTATATTATTTAAAACAAAATTAAAGAAGGTGGCAACCCCTTAAAAACATCTCATGTGGCAACACCTAGGTACAAATTCTTAGAATGTACACTATATACATACCAAATTTCATACAAATATACAAGAATAGCTCATTTAAAGTTATAAGATACTTTTGCTGAAAAAGTCGATTGAATCTTCACCCATTTTTTTGTCAATTCCTGCATCCTAACACTTGACTTCATTGCGAAGCTTATACTGCTAAGGCACTTTGCACAACACCCACAACCTACAATAAATCCGAGCTATTCGGCACCAAACCAGAACTCAGAAAAGGTCAGCGGAAATATACCACACTGGTACAATCTATAACAAAAGCTTGCAATTGCTGTCGTATGCTGATGATATTGATATCATTGGCCTTAACTAAGCGTACCGTATGCTTTGATTTTCTTGATATAGATAGAGGAGCAAAAAAATTGGTTTTGCGGTAAACGAGGAAATGACGGAGACGAATCGGCACCTTAGCAGTCATGCTACTGTTGATAGCTATACATTTTTTGCGTTTGGTATTTGGAATCGTTTGATCTGGCAGACATCGGCTTAAAAAAATTTTCAACTGTACGTATAAAAAAGATTTGAGCACTATATTAAGCCAAAATATAAAACGGTCGCTGCTGGAAAAAGAGTCCTAACTCAGAGTTAGACACCAACCGATACTTTTGTGCAAGTTACATTCAATTATGCTCTAAATGCAGACTGAAAACACGAGCTCATAACCAAGATTAGCTCAGTCAGTATAAACTCAGCAACTGTATACAAAGCAATCAACATTCTAATTGGTCTAAAAACACTGAACTTAGTACTGCCTACTTGCTTCCACTGCATGAAAATAACCATTTAAAAGAAGCCTTGTAGCTTTGTGTCTCTGCAAACTCTGATTCAAAACAACGCCTCATACAGTTTGTGTTTTTGTATTTACATTATGTTTTTTGTTCATCATCATTGTCCTATTTAAGGCTATTTACTAAGGCTGAATTTTAGTTAGTTGGTTGATGGCCTGACACTTTTATTATTTATTGCTTAAATATGCAAAGTATTTTGACTGTGTGCTTGATGATGAAGTTTACATGCATATGAAATTACGGACTTACAAATACAATATATCTACATGTGTATAAAGAATGGTCCACATAGTGCTTTCCTTTTAAAAGCTAACAAAACCGGCAGATCGACTTAAAGACGCTAACTCGTGGTTCCTAAATTCAGATATGACAATTTTGCTGAATATTTTAGGCGCCGAGATAAAATTTGTCCATTAAATCAGGATTTCACTTTGAGCGTCCCTGAGCTATAAATTATAAAGGTGCAGGTAGAAAGTTGACTATCCTCTTCATTAAGTTTGTTTGTCTGACTGAAAAGCATTTATTGAGTGTCAGTCAATAGTTACGTAACTTTCAAGGGATGGAAACATAACTGCGCTTAAATGAAAACCCCAATATTGCCCGTACCAATTGCATAAGCTGATACCCCTGAAAACTGTTCGAACTAAAGTCGAGTTCTTGTAATTCGAATTTATTAAAGTTTGATCATAAATTTCCATTTCGCCCTTTAAAATAAATTCCCACATATATTTTATAACTCAAAACTATTACCAAAATAAGTCTTGCTCGAGGGAATTTAGAAATTGGACCCTCGTTCACAGTCGGCTGAGTTATATGATGCCAGATCTCATCATAGTGCTGACGGAGCTTAAAGAAGTTGTCTGCTGACGACTCGCTACCATTTAGCAGAAACTGCCTGCTGAGCCCCTGAGTTTTTACTGAGAAGCTTTTTTAAGGCAGAAATACATTCCGGCTGTCGAGGACTGCCCCATTCTTAAAAAACATTTTCAAATTATTTTTGATTTCAATTGTTCTGGTACCTGAACCAGGTATCTTCCAGCATAAGTGAAGGCTCTATTATATTAACAAAACCTTCAAAAAAATGTTTTATGACCCACCATGTATACAGTAAAGGTATGTGCACAAAGCAGTATACTAAGTTGATAAAAGTAATCGCCTTATTCAAAAAGAAGTCATAATATCATTTGTTGGCATTTTTCTATTTAGTCACATTTGAATTTTAAATGGACATATTTATGAAAATCTTTTGAAAAATTTAATTTGATTTTTCTGTATGACTTAAGCTCATTTCACCTTCCGGGAAAGATATCGTAAGTTAGCAAAAACCACTTTAAATATGAAAAGCATTAAAAAGTCTTCAATAATAACACTGTGATGGGCATTACACTCATAAGTATAGCTGTGCGACGTGATTGCTTAGATGGAATTCAGACGAGATGAAACATGCGTCCTTCAGACCACACCAGAAACTGAGGAACATTCAAGACAGTGGATTTCTTCGGGTGAGCGCTCACCAAAAGCTGGGATGCATCAAATGTAATTCTAATCTCCAATACGATGGCCTGCGAATATTGTTGAGCTTTTGGACAGCTTTGATTTTGAAGCAGAAAGGACAGCTATAAGGCTAGACAATTAGGGCGCAGCAGGAACTTTGTGTGAGTTTGCCAGTGGAGTTCAAGTAAAAGGAAAATTTTTATAAATTGGGTTGAATTTGATAAATTTATAATGCGTATGAGTTCTTAACTCTATCGTTTTGGAATGCAGTTTTCTCTATAGACTGAACTTACAACAAAAAACCTTCTTAACAATACGCCGACAAGATTTAAGCAAGGTCTTCCAATTCAGACCAAGTGCTCTATTCACTGAGTTACGTCAAATAACAGAATGTTTTTCAAAGTATAAGTAAAACCTTAATATATATCTTCCAGATTATATAAGATGATGTTAGCAAATAATAAATTGCAAGTAATTTCATTTTATATATGTATATTAGAGCGGGTCAAATTGTATGGATGGATTTTTTTTCATCAGGAGTATAGCAAAAACGTAATCTACAGATAATTCAAAGAAAAATTACTGAAGGCACCAGTTGTTGTTCAGTCAGTGAATACCAACAGCATAGCAGTAATATTACCAAAGATTTTCTTTTCAGTACTCTCATAACAATAATATCGAGCCCTAACAGCAATTTCAATGTAACCAACAAAAATTAAATTTTACAAATTTTAATGCAAAATGTCAGTTACATCATGTTGTTGTTGTTGTTGTAACGACTACTTAACCTGCCTAGGATGTCACCCCTCATCCAACACTGTCATCAGGCTCTTCTAACGGAAGTCAAAGAAACCTCGCGGCTTCAACAGGGGTGGACCAGAGTGAAATTGGTGTTAGAAGAGTGGGCTCAGTTGAGCAGATGAACAGATGGTTAGTATCGTGGGGATGCCGGGCAGACATTTGGCATGTTAGGGTTCAGTCTGGATAGGTAAGAGTTTAGTCTGTTACAGTATCCAGAACGAAGTTGAGCCAGCGTGACTCTTGTCTCCCTGGGCAGTTCGCGTTCCTCGTCGGCAATAGGTGGGGCTTGTGCCTGTAGGACTGCATTCACTGGACGAGACCTGAGAAAGGAGTTTACCGACTCCGTGTGGATGAGGTTGAGGGCCCGCCGGTGCACCTTTGGATCAAACGGCGAAAAGATGTGACGCCGGATCTCGTCATAGTGCTTACGGAGGTGACCCCTTATTCTCCTGGGAGGCGGATTTTCGTTGAGCAGGTTCCTGTTCGGGTGCTGCGGTTTATGGCAGTTGAACAGGAATTGTCTGGACAACATCTCACAGTGCTCTTTGACATCGAGAATTTTTGCCTCATTATGAAGATGGTGCTCAGGAGACATAAGGAAGCACCCCGTTGCAGTTCTGAGTGCGGTGTTTTGGCAGGCCTGCAGCCTCCTCCAATGTGTCTGCTAACCCGGGCGACCATGTTGGCGTCGCGTAGCTCAGAACCGGCTGGCCGATTGCCTTGTACGTTTCCAGTAACGTTTCTTTGTCTTTCCCCCAAGTACTTCCAGCTAGTGACTTGAGGATTTTGTTACGGCTTTGTACTTTGGTGGCAATCGCGGCTACATGAGCACGGTATTTGAACACGTTATCAAACGTGACCCCTAAGATTTTGGGGTGTGTGACAGTCGGAAGCTTAACGCCGTCGACGTAGACGTCTAATTCCATGTTCGCCTGCGCTGTCCACGTCGTAAATAAGGTGGCCGAGGATTTGGTCGGTGACAATGTCAGGTTCCGTGCAGCGAAGAAACTGGAAAGTGTTGGAAGGTAGGTATTAATTCTCGAGCAGAGCTCATCAACGGAGGGTCCAGTCGCCAGGATCGTGCAGTCATCGGCGTAGGAGACGATCGAGATGCCTTCTGGTGGGAAAGGGAACCTCGATATGTAGTAATTAAATAGAAGCGGGGATAGGACACCACCCTGTGGCACCCCTGCTTAATTATTCGTGGTTTAGATTCAACCGACTAGCACGGTCCTGTCATTTGGGCGAGATTGGTTGAGACCGACACCTATCTGTGTGGTGATGGCGTTTAACGCGGTGGTAGTGCTATGCATTTTGTGGAATCCATGCTGATGTTCGGCTGATCGCAGGTTAGCGGTGTAATAAGGGAGCAAGACCGTCTCCAGGGTCTTCACTACTGGCGAGAGGAGTGATATCGGTCGATATGACTCCCCCACGTTGGCCGGGTTTTAGTAGTGGCACCACCTTTGCCTGTTTTCATCCTTCTGGAATGACAAAGGTCGTCATGGACAGATTGAAGGCGGTTGTTAGGTACCTTACTCCCTCATCACCGAGATGTTTTAGCATCAGCATGGATATACCGTCTGGGGCAATAGATTTGGAGTTTTTGGACCCCCGTATGGCCTCCCGAACCTCTGTGGTGGTGATGGCAATGGGCGCTTGGTTGTTTCTGCGTTTGTGCGCTTCCCTGATGGCGCGCCTGATTTCCTTGTCAACCTATGACCATTCGAAACGCTTTTTCCCCTTCTCGTACATCAGACGGAATGGGAAGAGCACCAAAGGTGCTCTCAGTGAAATTAAGAAAACCAACCCAATCAGCTTTACTGAAGTTGGTGAAGGTGCGCTTCTCAGAAGTAACGAAGTCATTGGGGCGATCGATTGAGAGGACTATCGGCAAATGGTCAGATGCAAGAGTAAGCATTGGTCGCCATTCAACGCAGTTTATGAGACCTGCGCTGACAATTGTGAGGTCTGGCGAACTGGAACAATTTACCGCAACTCTCGTGGGGGCGTCCCCGTTCACAGTGCAAAACGTCGAATCGTCTATTTGTTCAGCCAATTCCTGTCCCCTACCATCGACCTGTACGCTGCCACAGATCATGGTGTGCGTTAAAGTCTCCGAGGATTACACGATTATCGCCTCTGAGTAACGCACTGATGTCAGGGTGGTAAACTCTCGGACAGCAGGTGGCAGGAGGTATGTAGATGTTAATGATTTCAAGGTCGACGTCGCCTGTCCGGACAACCATTCCTTGATGTTCCAGGAGGTTGTCCCTCGGGTCGACGTCGGGCTCAAATGGACGATATTGCACGGACTGGTGAGTGATGAAGGCGAGTCCGCCCCTAAGTCCTCTGTCTCGATCACGTGGGTGGATGTTATAGCCGTCACAAGCCCGAAGATTTGATCGGGCGTTTAACTTCGTCTCCTGAATGGCAGCGATTTTGATATTCTGTCGCTTCACGAAGCTCACTATTTCACTCACTTTCCCGGTTAGGCCGTTGCAGTTTAGCTGTGGGACGCGAAAGTGCAAAGGGGGAGAAATAGTCACCCTGGAAGGCAGGGACTGGTGCGTATGCCTTGGTGGAAGCAGGCTGGGCCGCACACTGCGTCGCCTCTAGAAGACGAGGGATCCGAAGCACCGGAAGGTGGCGAATCGGTCGACGTTGTAGGTTGCGTAGCTCGACAACATGGTGCAACGTACGTAGCAGTCCATAGGTTCCTGTTTCCAAGTTGAGAACATATAAGTAGGTGACACAGGCCAAGGCAAGAATTGCATTTGACTGATGTCGCAGGTGTATATAGTCTCAGCCAACAAACAGAGCACATGGTGTAAGGGACCAGGAGCTGGTGGCTTTGACTTACATTTGTGCTAGTGCTGGAAGAAGAAGGGGAAGTTGAAAGTGGGAGGGGGGTAGGCTGTCGCTCGGCAATGCTCACATCTGAAACAGAGGTGCTACGTAGAAAATAGCTGTGAGCGGCTGTGTGAGGTGTTGGCGCCTGTGGGCGTGAGCGGCAGCGGGTGTTACACACTACTTGCTGGGCGTTATTGGTGCTATTAGTCGTGGAGACTATTTCAGTAGCTTGTGACGGTGCGATACTGGATCGTCGTTGGCCACGGGACGTCCTAGGGCGTGAACAGCAAGGGGCCACGAAAGTTTTGTAGAAACTAGGGGGCCTGTGTGTGGAGGGATTTAGCCCGGAGCACCTGGTTTTGTGCAACCATCTTTTACAAGAATTGCATTGGACGGAGTGTGAACGCTTAACGTAGATCTTCGTCCAGCAGACGCAGCAGATCCATTCTTCTGGACCCGGGTTGGATTCGACCTCAGCCCGGAGCAGGAGAGTTTTGAGCAGCCCTGCTGCAAGGAGCTGTTCGGAGAATGACAATATTAGTAGAAAAGATGACAGGTTAGACAGGGTAGTGTCGGATGTAAAAATCCGAGTCATTCCGGTACCTAGAACCGGCTGTTGTGGGAATGTCAGTTACATCATAATTGCTTCTGGTTTATCTTTGTAATGGAACTTATTACGATTGTGAGATTTTGTGATATGGTTTAAAACAAACCAAATAACCGATATTTGTCAATAAGCGAAATTTCATTATTTTGTTGGTTACACCAAAATTGTAGTTAGGGTTCGATATGTTTACGACTGAGTTGTATCATTCTATCGTAAACAATTCTTAAGTTATTATTTCTATATTCATATGTAGGGCGATGCCAGCCCACTTTAAAAAATTTTGCAAAAATCGTATAACTAATAAGAAAATTTATGTTACTGCCAAATTATATCATTCCACCTGTATAAGCCAATGAGTTATGGCCGGATCAGCATTTCTACCTTCACTTCAGATAACTTGTATGAAAAAAGCGATTTCGCTTATTTTCTATGGATGTATGTATCACAACATGGGTATGCGTCGTACCACGTTTCGTTCTTCTAGGAGAACAATTCTGAAGTTATTAACACTCGAAGTTAGAAAATTTGTCATTCATATGTGTGCGGTGCCATGCCCACTTTTAGGGATTTTGAAAAGAAGACCTTAATATAATGATCAAGTCAATATATATGTATAACAAATATGACCATTTTAGCTGCTTTTATCAATGAATTATAATATTTCATCATTAATTTGAAAAGGAAAAAAAGACTTAAAAGCCACTTCGCGCTAACTAAAAATGTGAATAAATAAAACAAAAATTCTTACGACTAATTTGTTTTTGCTCTAAATTCATAACGGCACATTTCACAGCTACGAAACTTTGGGAGGTTATGTGTATGATAATAAGTGATTTATTTTCATTAAAAAGCTAAAATCGAAAATGATGGCTCTTACATATTTTTTGCGCAAACTTAATCAGTGTAACAAGTCAATGTGTTACGAACTCACCCTGATGTTTTGTAGCGTATAGGCTAACTAACTAAAAGTTACACGTAATTTTAGTGCGAGAAGTCTGAGCATGCGTCAAAATTGCAGGTTTTGGAAAAAAAAAATAGTAGCATTAGCATTTTAGAAAAGTAAGGGCCTAAGCAAGTTTTTATTAAAATATTACAATAAAAGTTAATAATGTTTGTTTAATATATAATTCACTTTCATTTTATAAATAGAAACAAAAATTTACTTAAATTTTCAGCCTAAATTATTACTGTCCGGATACCAGAACCAAAATTTGAGAAGATTTTCAGTTCTTAAGCTCCTAAAGGATAGTTTATTATATTATATATGCATTACAAAAAGAAAAACCTATTTTTTTTCCTATGTTTTCAGTCTTCGGACACGTTTTTTCAAGTACAAATATTGCTGTCCGGATAATGAGAAAATAAGTTTCAATGTCCGAACAGTTAGCATTTTGTACAAACTTTGTTGTTTTTATCGATATTATTATTTAAAGAATGAATGCAGACTTTAACTCCAGCCCTTCGAGGTTATAAAACCTAGGATAGCTGCGGAAATGCTATTAGTTGGAGCCTTAATCTGGGATCACAAAATATGTTCAAGCATTACTTGTACAACCTATTAAAACATAATATTACAGTCGTGCCGTTTTACAGGCAAGAGCTAGGTTGTTAACCCATACGACTTGCTCACGGCCTCGGAGACTTTGCCATCCCATGTTTCTTCTAAGCCGTTTTTGCTTGGTAGATCGTTTATAGCTCTTGACTGCTTTTCAATACTCTCAATCTAATGGGGAGCTCTATGGTATACTTTTCGAGAGACTTCCCCTTTTAGGTGAAGATATCATCCCTTTCGCTTCCATCTATGCCCATATGACCCATAAAAATTTCCTAGTGCCTGTTGCACTTCAAGACACTTTTAGTTGTTGGAATTTACCTCCTTGTAGCATTTGTTTAACTTCGGATAAGCACAGTATAAAGCACATTTGGAGCAATCGGGGTAAATGCGTATGGTACCAACAGAACCTTACGCCAACACTTCACATCTATTGTAGCTTCAACACCCATTTCGAAGTGCGGGCGGGACCATACAGTCTGTCGGCCCCGTTTTTTATGGCGCTGGTACAGGCTACTGCCACGAGGCGTTGGGCCTAGTTTCAGTTGTCAACTAAGTCTACGGGTGCGATGTACAGAACGGCATTTAATAATTATGTCGGGGTGGCATTCAAGCCTCCCTCCAGTTTGTTAACAAAAGTATTTTTTCTGTGTGGCTAGTAAAAAAACGAGGACTCCATAATGACTACTAGCTCCACAATCGCGGTGAATACCCAATTAGAAAGAGGGTGAGAAGACTCACGTACACCCCGCCATGACTATGTAAACCCGCATTTTGCGTTTAACCCAACGTGGGATGCCCAGACAAGGAGCTCCTGTAGTTCCTGGACCTTCATATAGCTAATTGTTGGAAAAACTCTACCAATTATGACAAATAAAACATCAGCTGCGTACGCCGTAAGTTTGGCTGATCCCTCGAACCACCGATCGAAAAGTTGGTGTATGACCAGTGTCCAAATGTGTGAGATGTCCATCCAAAGACCTTCTTCATGTTTCAGAAATACTTTACAAAAATATAGTGTATATACAAATTTCATACAAATTTCGAGTATCCGGAAACTAAAACCAAAGTGTCCGGAAACTAAATTTTATTGTCCGGAAACTGGAGCAAATCAAAATTTTGAATTTTTACTTTAATAATATTAACAACGTTATATTTTTAAATTATACAGACGTCATATTATTGAGCACTATATGGTATTATAAACAATATATCTTTTCGCGGTAGCGTTTATAGTGAGAAGATGTGTCGAAGTCAAAGTTGAGGAAAACGTTAAGTGTCCGGAAACTGGTCGTTTACCCTATGAGTAGTTAGTTTAACAAGGAGTGGTGGCCAGCAGCTAGGCGAATGCCGCCTTCCAGATTTTATCTACAAACATTTTGACTAAGCGCATTCAGTAAAAATCCTTTATCGTAAGGGACAATAAGCAAATTTTACAGAAGAGATTTTTTTTGTTTTTATCACTTGTTATTGATATGTTGAAATGATAGTTAATTAAAATACTGAGCCTCTTACTTTATTCTATTATTATTATTCCGTCCACAAATATACTGTTCTACAGTAATCACAATAACAACAAAAAATGCGCATACGCACTTAAGTTATCGTTCAAAGTAAATATCTTCCATACATCTCTCCCTTTGATCTTTTAGCATAAAGTAAATGCTCATAAAATAACAGGAAATGTCTTATCTTACCACCACCAAGAGTTCAATTGTTAAATTAATCAAAAGATTGACTCGTCACAAACGATCTACCATCATAGCAAGGTTTTTTTGTGTCTTAGACTTATGCATGCCACCATAGCGCAACATCTTCAAATTGAATAGCCGTTTATCTTTACGAGCCTGGGTTACGAACTTTTTGCTAACAAAACACAGTCAACCGCCTTATGACATTTACCAAAATGTTGCTTTACAATAATGAGTTGCATGAAAGGGGAGAGTGGTAACCCAGCAAAGATTCATAAACAAACAAAAGGACTAAAAACAAAAACATAATTAAGAGATAAAATCGTAATGCCATTGTGCCAAATCACCGAGAGCATGGAAACGAGTAAAACCATACTCGTACATACCAAACGCAAAACATAACTAACAATACTCGTAACAACGAATAACGAACAATAATGGCATCGACAACAACAATCCTTGCTACCCCAACAACAGCAATGACAGTAATAAAATACAACACAACTTGATCAAAACAAAAGCGAAACCATCCATAAGTACTAGCGATGTGTTCAGGAACATCGGGATACGCGCCATTAACGGTACTAGTTTTAAAAGCATAACTTCTAAAAATTCAAAAAATCTTTTAAAAGTTGTATGATATTGAGACTGTTAGCGGTGTAATCAGAAAATCGTAAACAGGATTATAACAAAACGAAGAAGTCTAAGTTCGGGTGGAAACGAACATTAAATACCCAGTTGTGTAAAAGCGGTCGTAGTAAATTGGTAAATTGTTGTGGAGTTATGACCTATAGTAATTTTACACTTTTTCTACTACCATATTCATATACTTTACATGTCCATATTAAACCTCAAGTCAAGTTTCGTAATTCTATCTTACATGGTTATGAAGTTATTAACAGTGGAATTTGAAGGTTGGTTGACTAATAAGTGGTCGGTGCCAAGCCCACTTTCCAAAATCGTCTGAAGAATATAAAAGTTGATCTATCTGCGAAATTATATCATTCTACCTGCCAGTTCAGCATTTCTACCTCCTTTTTAGATAACTTTTACTAAAATGTAGGCATGATCGAATTAGCTTATTTTCTGTGGGCGTATTTACCACAACCGTAGTATACATCCTAAATTCATCATCCCAAATTTCTTTATTCTAACATAAACGGCTCTGTTGTTGTTGTTGTTGTGGTAACAACAAAAACACTCCCCGAAAGGTTTTGGGGAGAGTGGTCGAATTAACAGTCCTTGGCCGGATTTGAACCCGATACGCTCCGGTACTCCCTTGCGGTACTGCCCGACTGTCGTGGTAGCGACTTATGACCAGTGAAACCTTCTAGGTCATGTCACCGCTCCTTCCGTAAGAAAGGATATGACGGGTAATGAGAGGTGAGAGGCATCATATCCGTAGATCAACCATCCAGTTGCACGTCATTACATTTGTGCATATTAGTCGCCTCTTACGACCGGTATGCCTACCTTGGACATGTTCTAAACCCCTAAACCGCAGGGGGTTCTGTAGTTCTTAACAGTCGAAGTTTTGTGGGCGGTGCCACACCCCTTTCCCAAAAATTTTGTAAACTCGTCAATAGCACAACCTACTAAATAAATCTACCAAATTTCATTATTGTAGCTGCTTTCATTATTGAATTATCTCATTTTAAGCATGCCTAAATGGATTCCTTTGTTCATTCTAAAAACTTTGATATATAGAACGCTATATCTATATATAAAGGAAGCAGTTGCTTCCAACCTCCCCCCTCACTCTCACTTTCTTTCATCTCCAGGTATGGGTATTAAAATCAGTTTATAGAAAAGAGAGTTTAAAAAAATTATTCCACTGGGTCCAACCTCCAAAACCACCATTCATGCTTATTATTTGTCTGAGCAACTAATGTTTTACGTCATGCAAACATTTTAAGCTAATAAAAAAATGTTATTTTGTGCAAAATATTGGAAGAATATTTATAGTTCGACCATATGTTACGTTCGAATTTAGTAAGATGAAAACTTTAGATTTTCATTAAGTTTAAAATTAAACAGTCGGGACAGAAAATGTAATATCTGTGGGGATCGAGATTGATTTATTTAGTAGTTTTCTCATGTCTAATAAGTATGAGCATATTAGCGTGCCCAGTTTTTCATCAATTTAAAAATAACCAGCTCAAACGCGTGGCAAGGAAATCACCAACGGTCTCTCCGGAAGTGTAAATTTTATAGAAGCATGTGGATATCAGCTGTGAATCTGTTCAGCACTCTTTTATTAATCCCCTTTTGCCACAGATTGAGGTCTCTTGACATTGCACAAGTATTGGTAGTCTTCCGCTTTTTTTGTGCTTTGTTCAATTAAATCTTTCCAACGTTTCCTTTGTCTAGGGCAGTGTCATATCTATCATAATTCTGATGAGCCTGCTTATTACCATTGGCTCCCAAAACATTTCTAAACTGTCGGGTAATGTAACATTTGCGGCTTGCAAGGTCGCAAGAGCTTTTGATTAAAACACACAGTTTGACTGGGCTCAGCGTAATAAATCCGAGACCTAACACCTGAATCCATCTTGCAGCCTCACGAAGTAAGTTCTGTTAGCCCAAAAACAAGCCAATGACATGTATCTTGAAAGCAAACCCCAATATCCAAGTAAACAAAACTCCTAGAAAAGCGGACGAGAAAATATATCACTTAGAGTGTAAACCTGCTAAATCCACTTTTCATCAAAATTTACTTTTTGATGCAGTTCGATATAGCAGGAATTTCATATTTTAGCTTTAAGTTAAGTAATTTAACCTTATGTTGATCACTTTTCTTATGTGTTCAATAAAATTTCAAATATTTTGCCTGCCACGTAAAAGTTTTTAAGTATTAGTTAGCAGGTTTACACTGTAAGCTGACGATATGGCATATTTGCCAATGAAATTTACGCAGTATTTCCTTCGCTTTGTAACTGTCTCCAATTTTGTTAAAACACTTTTGTCCAAATAAGAGAAACTTCTATCTCTCTGCGTAACCGGATTTCGAATAGCTAAGTTTCAGAATTCTTTTACGTTTTCAACTTAATTGGCATAGTAGCGGCCGCTGTGGTGTGAAGGTAGTGTTGCCGGCCTACCACACCGAAGGTCCATGGTTCGAGCCCTGGTACAGGTAACATCAAAAGTGATTTGAAAAACAGTTTTTCAAAACGGGGTCGCCCCTCGGCAGTGGTTTGGCAAACTCTCCGAGTGTATTTCTGCAATGACAGGCTTCTCAGCAAAAAAATTCGTCTCCTTTGTAGATGCCGTTCGGAGTCGGCAAAAAACTGTAGGTCCCACCAATTTGTAGGGAAAATTCAAATCGGCACACCACAAATTGGAAGAGAAGCTTGGCGCAAAAATCTCTTAGGAGGTTTATGATGAAATACCTGTTGTATATCGCGCCATAGAGATAGAGATAGTAGTAGTAGAAACTCAGCGTGTGAGGCAGTGCAGCGTAAGTTAAGCTTTCAGCAAGGAATGGAACTGAATGGTAATTTCGACTTCGCTCTCCGTTCGGGTTCAGTTTTGCAATAAAAAAATAATAATTTTTAAACGAAGAGTTATTTATTACACAATCGAATTATAAAGAACTTGTTTTATTAAGTAAGAAAGATAAGAATCCTGATACTATTTAGATAGAAACTTATGCTGACAAATTTATGCACAGGCTCTTCGTTCCGGATGTATTCAACAAAAGTTCGGGTCTGTCGGAAAGGGTATGAAATGCTGGTTACGCTTTGACTATCTATAACCTATTGGTGTGGTGTAACGGGCCATTGCAATTACTAAAACCATTAGAGTTTGAGGCGGGCTGAGGATGGATTTGGTGGGAGTGAAATATGCAACACCTACTCTAAAGCCTAATACCAGCCTATCAATAGACTTGGAGTTTTTGTATACAAACGTTTTATCCATCCGATCTTTTCACCACTAACTTACCAACAAGGTAGGAGTTGAATTAGAGTTTAAGTAGCGTACTGGACTGGTGTTTGCGTTATGCGTGTAGAATGGGCACCCTAATACACATATCTATAAACATGCACATAGAGAAGCAAAAAGGATGGGACCAATAAATACAACAACAGCAACTAAATCAACAATGAAAATCGGCGAAGTGAAACAACAACAATATGAGTACCGGACACACACAATCCAATGACAATAAAAATGTGTTGGATTTAACGGAGCACGTAAAGTTCAATCTGTGGCAGTGTCATCGTTTGCGAAACTGATTGCGTGCGAAAATGTTGAATTCCAAAAATACAAAAGGGCCCAATGCATAGCTGGAGAGCATACAGACCAAGTACAAAAACCAGAACTAAATTCAAAAGATGACAGTAATAAAAGAATGGGCAGCAGCAGCAATGAAGCACGACAAACAATTGAAACAAGTGCTTACGCGGGGGCAACGAAATGTTGGGGGGAATACAAAATGGGAATTTTGGCGGTAGCTGGTGACCCTTTGCTTATTCATGCGTTTTATCGAATATACCAAATCATTTTGCTTTCTTAGTTGGTGTCAAACAAAGCGACGAATAGCTAAATGAGTACGGAATGTACAGCAAGATGACGGTGCTGTGAGTATTGTTGAAGACGTTCTGCGCGCTTAGTGGCTGGACATTGGCAGTTAAACGAGTTGCGACAAAATTTCACATTACTTAAAATGGAAAGAGCATTTAAGGATCTGCAATTTCTTCACTGGGGCCAACAAGCTGTGGCGTAGCTTCTTGGGCGAAATTGTAACGGTGCGTACGAAACGAGCTCCCCAGCGTGCTAAAGGTTTGCCTGTCGTACCTGCAGGTGCTAATTCGTAAGAGTAACGGATTCATTCCGGGAAAGATCTACCCATACATGTAACACTGAGAAATGTAAGGAAAATGTTTTTTAGTTTCAACAACACACGAGGTTGGTGCTCGTTCAACAGATAATCGTTCTGCGTTCGCCATTGGGGCTCGAGAAAGTAATGCAGACTCTCGATTTGTCTTTGACCACTCTTTTCATTCTCGAAACATGAAAACAGCTAAGAGAGGTTGAGATTGTTACCAATAAAGAGGCATATCTCTCTTCTCACTTTAGTAGTGAAAACTATAGAGAGTTCTGAGCTAACTCAACTGCAAGCAAATAAGCCAAATTCCATAGAAATATTACTAATCTACTCTACTGAACAAATCAGCTTAAAAGTTTGGAAGATAATCCACTTATCACCAACAAATCGCCAATGATTTTGCAACTCGGTGCCAAAACCTGATCTCCGAGAGCACAAGTCAGCGCATGTTTTTCATATCGTCGATTTTGAAAAAGCATTGTGAACGCTACAGTGAAAGATAGAAAGGCATGAGCGCAAAGAACTTGAGCTGCTAAACAAGAGCAAAAGCGTCTGCGTATGGCGCAAAGTTCCAAGAGCGGGGAGAATGTCTGTAAAAGTAAAAAATGGAAATCTGGTGACTGCTTTCAAAGAGTACTTACACTATCCCTGCCTCCTTAAATGGCGAAATTGAGCAACCGCCTAGAAAATATAAGGAAACCAAGACCCTAGCTGAAGTAAATGAAATTAATTTTCGGGTAAAGTATTCTCAAAGCGTATGAAAATAACTCCATAAGTTAAACGAATACAGTACATACGCTGGTTGTTACTTTTTTTTAGAATTTTGACATTACAAATATCGCCACAGTATGACTTTGACATTAAGCCTACCAATTGCAAAAACAAAACACATGGAAAATGTATGTTTGGATGTGTACTTTATAGCGATTCGCCTTGTCAATAAGTCTTACTATATTGCTCAGGAGCCTGTATGCTGAAGGCATCGAATAGGACTGGTCTGGGCATATTAAAGATAAAGGTGGTTGGAAGGATTTGCAGATTTATGGAAGCATACAGACCGGGGTTGCTCTCAGTATTTATGCATATTCCATATTTAGCCCCAACACATCCATTGGTTTTGTTTACAGGTTTCTTTTACATTTTTTATCACTTTTTGTGTTCTACAAAGCGCATCTGTTGTTATCATTCCTTTTTTGCGCTTGCCATGCTTCATCATATCTTCAACACTCGTTGAATGCACAATCAATGTTGATGGTTCGAACATTTATGTGCTTGCGGATTTATTGCTATCGATGTTAATATTTTTGCTGAGTCAAATACTTTTTGTGCGCGAAATATTCATGAATGAGCTGCTCAAGTAGTATGGAGATATGTACATAAGACTGGAATTTTTTTTTTCTTTTTGTTTGAAAAATTATATATTGACCAGAGGCTTTATGGAATACATTCATCTCGGAATCCAAGCATGCCTCTTAATTTAAGAACAATTTCTAATTGCAGCCTTTATTCCAGGTCTTAGAATCCTTTTGGCGAAGTCTCATAGTGGAGACAAACTTTCCGACAAGGAGCCAAATACACCCTATTTACCCACAATGGCTTCAATGTCGCCAAGCACGACTTTGATATAGTTTTGGAGGCAGCGCTCATATGTTTCTTCCAGCCGCTCGTAGCATGCATCCTTTTCCACATCGTACTTCTCTGCCATCGGTGCGATTTTTCAGACAAATGAGATGCTGAATAATATTACTTTTATGCGGACCTGGCAAAGATTTTCAGTCAGGGATGTGAACGACACTACTTATTGACGAATTCTCTCTCTCACAACAAATCTGATGGTGAATCTGCGCTTATCTATATGACCACTTCAGTAGACCTTGTAACGTTTAATGGTGGTATCTCCTCCAGTCCATAGCATCACTTGTCTTCCTGAAGACTTCAACCTGCCGGGCTGCGGCGCTTATCTTGTTTACCTAATTACCTTTTCAGTTCTCGTCATCTAAATCTCGTCATCAATTCGAAGACAATTCCTACTTTTTGCCTTGCGAAATCTACAATGGGATTTATTGTATAGTCTTACGATCTCAAAACCCTTGCAAGTCGTTGGAAAATTCTAGGTGTCATATTTATGGTCGAACTATTAAATGGATATTTTTCAAGTCCATTTCTTTTAAACGACGTTAACTTTAATATTCTCTCCGGAGCTTCAAGACATTTCAAAACTATTCTAAAGCAATGTCCGAAAACTATGACTCTCATTAAGGTAAATTTGATATTTAAGACTCGCTTCTTATAGTAAAAAAACTGGATTCCCCTCTATTAACAAATGATTTATATGTGTTTATATATTTTAATCTCTTATGTACGCAACCTTACTCAGCTGATGACAATTTTTCTGTAGCTGATCAGTTTAAAATCTCGACGCCTAACAAACATCCGACTTTCAAGCACTCGGCTAAATTGATCCGCCCGTTATGCGGATGCGCCCCGTTCGTGTCGGTTGGGTGGGATGATGGGTAATCCGATGGGCTTATTATTATTAAAAAAAGTATTTGTATATTTGTATATCCAGACTTTCTCGAAAACCGCTTAACCGATTAGGAAAAAATTTGGTGTGTACATAGTGTACTACATTCTAAGAATTTTTACCTGGGTGTTGTCATATAGGATGTTTTTACCATCTGAACTTTTTTTTATGAAATTAAATAAGGCAATGTGGGTATCAAACAAAATGTATTTTCATGCGTATTAAAAAAAAAATTCTACGTAGCTTATTATGTCTTATAACTTTTAGCGAGATATTCTTGTATATTCAGAATATATCGAAAATGGATAAGCCGATTTGGATGAAACTTCGTACGTACACAGGGTACGACATTCTAAACATTTTTTTCTAGGTGTTGCCTAATAGAATTTTTTACGGAGCTGCCACCTATCTGATTTTATTTTCCTAAGTAGGGTTTCCATTCTTGTTCGACAACACAAATTCGCAAAAAAGTACAAGGTGGCGCAAAAGTAAGCCTCCGATGTTTTTTGGCTGTAATTAAAAAAAAAATTAAAAACTTTGATTCTTCTTGTGGATTATTTTTATTTGGTCTTTTAGTTTTTTTCACATCAAGTCGAGAATATGATGTCATGTAAATGGCCGCCGCCACAGTTGATTGTCATTTGAGCCCTTTGTATGGCATTTTCCATCACTTTGGCCAAAACTTCCGGCGATAGGTCCTCACATTCTTGACGGATATTGTCTTTAAAAGCTGCAAGAGTCTGAGGCTTGTAGACATAAACCCGCGACTTCAAAAAGCCCCACAAAAAGAAGTCTGGAGCGGTCAAATCAGGCGATCTTGCTGGAAGTGCATCCTTCAGCATATCGGTTGTGGCACGTGCAGTGTGTGCTGTTGCACCGTCTTGTTGGAACCACATGTTTTCCAATCCCAATTCATCAAGTTGCGGCAAAAAGAGCTCGTTGATCATTGCTGTGTAGCGCTCACCATTCACAGTAGCCGTTTGGCCCCCGACGTCTTCGAAGAAAAAAGGTCCGATGACTCCTCCAGCGAAAACAGCACACCATACAGTGACTTTGAGCGGGTGTAATGGCTCTTCGTGGGTTACACGCGGATTTTCAGTGCCCCAGAAGCGAAAATTTTGCTTATTTACGTACCCGCTAAGATGGAAATGGGCCTCATCACTCATGATTATTTTTGATGAAAAATCATCTTCCTCTTGGTGGTGATTAAGGATGGCTTGAGCGTATGCTAGATGCGATTGGCGGTCAGCAGCTAACAGCTGACCGTGTGGACTTTGTACGGAAACATCTTCAAATCTTGTACCAAATTCACGTTGTGCCAAAGTCACCGACCGATTATTGGTCAAATAAATAGTCAGCAATATTCCGCGTTCTGGAGCAGTGTAGCGTAACATTGTTTATTAACATGTATTTCGCATGTGTTTACTACACAAATGTCAAAACAGAACTGACTTTAGGGGCCAATCGCAAAATTTATAGCATTTTCTGATAGGAGGATTACTTTTGCGCCACCTTGTACATATACCGAGAATGACAATCATCCAAGGGGCCACTAGGGTGTACCATGCGACGGCATAAATTCCCAGCAATGCCGACATTTGTCGTGACTGCGCATAAGGCTCAGAGACAAACACTTGTCCGAGTGGAATTAAATTCATCGATGTTCATGCATGGTATGTTATATGTGGCGTTTGCAAGAGTTAAGCGACCGAATACTTTAAAAGTAATGCTTCCGAAAGAAAATCAGAAACGTCCTTGGAATATGGTATGAAAGGATGTGTTCGCTTAGATTTCATATGCATTACATATAAAAATTTATGGATAATTCTGTCTTGAAAATAAACAAGAAGAAATCAAATAATGGAGACCGATACATAGAGCACTAACCGACAACTATACCCATGTGACCCTATTCAATCTAGATTATAGAAAATGCACGCAGCAAGACAACTTCAATTGAGGTTATGTCAATTTTACGCATTGTTGTTTGTTAATTTTTGTTATTTTAACGAATTGTTTTACACAAATATATTTATTTAAAATGTGTACCACATGTTGTAAATGTAAATTTCAATTTCTATATAAATACAATAAAATCATTCATCTTTCGACCAACAAAAGCAACGCACGGGCTTTAATTTCGGTTACTCAAATAATTGCGTATAGACTTCTGTGCGTCGGCAAATGCTGTGCGTTTAAATATGGTTGAGTTGTTATCACGATATGTTTATAAAATCTTTTTTTGAAAAGCTCCACGGCTGGTAAGTTAAATTATTCATACAAACAATCAGAATATCTTTACTAATGAGTATCTAAAGCAAACTAAATTGTATGGCAACCTATGAAAATGGCAAGCAAAGCTTGGTCGCCCAGGTACTTATTAATAATATTTCTTAAAATGCACTTTATCAAAAGTGAGTGTGACTCACCAGTTTTCATAAACTTACCAAATAAAATATAAAATGGCACAATATCAAATTATCCTACGTATGTTATGTACTGAATCACTTATTTTCCAAAATATTTGACACATGAAAAGTGGACGTGGCTGTCATCCAATTTCACACATTTTTTGAACAGCAATAGGAGATGAAAAGTGTCATGGACCCTGCAAACCAAGTTTCAATATGATAGTTTTTCGGCTGGATTCGGATTCAAAATTCATTTCTATCGTACTGTTTTTGCAAAGCATTTGTATTCCTACAAAACTATGTGCAACTATATTTTTTACATCAATGGGTTATTACTTTTAAAACAAGCTCAAATTTTTAGCATCTGAAACTTTGACATTCTGTTTTTTACTCACTCTCAAAAATAATATCAAGTTAGTTAATTTTTTTTTTTGCGCAATCTAATGTACATATATGCACATACATACAAACAAAAAACAAAATAAATAAAAGTTTGGCCATAAACACACTTTTCATATCATCGTAGTTTGCCACCCAAAACTAAGCCCGTTTGCTTCATCCGTCTCACCAGCTCGTTAAGGCTCTTTTTATGAACTTACTTTTGATAAGGATTCTTTTTTATTTTCCATACTACTATTTATTGCGTGCTTGTCACTTAATACGTGTTCATACATACAAACATCACTGAAGACACCTCCGCCGAGTCATGCTGAAATATGAAAGGAACTTTTCGCGTGGGTGCAAGGATAATCGCTCATTCAAGAATTTCTTGACTGCAGCAGCAGCCGCCGAATCAGTAGATCCTTTAGCGAAACGGGTAGTGGTGCTACACGAAGGCAGCTACAACAACGTGGGCTGAGTGTCTGATTAGGAACGGCTTTTCCGCACTTAAGTGTTTCAATTTTATTAAAACTGTGGCGTGTTATTTTTGATATTTTAGTGTTTTATTTACTCTTTAGCTTGAAATGTTGTTAACCAATTTAATAGTAACGTAACTCTAACTTAAGATAACAGAATCATAAACCAGATTTGTTAATATAAATGAGAATTTCTATATACATCGAAGTTATTTGAATCCAAGTTATCACTACGAGCCTTTCACAATTAGAAATTTGTGGAAGTTTTCAGGTGAACTGGAGTTATTCTCTAAATTGCACATAAAGTATTTCACCTTTTGAACCCTCTCAGTCGAAATAGAATCCGCTATAATACCAGGTTCCAGCATAAAACGATCAACCAAGCCACTTTGCTATCCTCTGACTAAAACACACAAAACCAAATTGTTCATGTTCTTATCGATGGCAGACATATCTCCAGTACAGTGCGATAACGTCCACAGAAATAATGCCCATGGACTTTTTTTCCTTTTTCCGTGGGTGTTATTGTTATTATTTCTCTCTGTTTAATCCCGAATCATGTTATGATGTGAATTAAGTAAATTTGAAATAGCATACAGGATTTAATTATCGGTGTGGGACTAATAAACTAGTCGAACATGCAATTAAACTAAACTTGATTAATAAATTAATCGGAGATGATTCAAAACGACTAACATCCAGATTAATCACATTTTGATTAATTTCCCATTTAATCACACTTTTAATAATTTTCATCTACTAAATTGATTATGCCTACATAAACATGAATAATGAGAAGCAGAAAAGTTCTCCGAAGATTTAAGATCCTACCTATGTTGAAAAAGTCGAGCAGCGAAGGAGCTGTACTTAGGTAAATAAAGGCTAATCTCTTCGCTGGCTATACCATCCTATGCGAATAGCTTTCATCATCGACACGTGACTTTCCCAGGTAGATACTAGGCATTCGCGGCCAATGTCCTCCGGGTTGGAGTAACAGCTTAACTATAATAATTAGATTTCGGAATACACTTAGCGCACACCACAAGCTAGATTGTAGAAGCATGGAAGTCGACCCAAGTTTGGTCCAAACGCACGCACAATGCTATCTACATTTCAGATTAAAACCCTGATAAAATCGAATGACTGAAACTCCAATACGTATTCATGTTGGTAAAATTACGATAATTTTTCGTGTTATGTACTCGTCAAATAAATAGTAGCTGTGACACCGGTGTGAGCAGTACAGCTATATGTTTATCTTTGGTCAAAAAATAATTGAAAATGAGCGAGATGTAAAAATACACACACAGGAACGCGAGGAAAGAAACAGTCAAAAAGTCTACCGATGCTCTTAAAAACGTGATGGGAGAAATACGGAACTTTCGGTATGGCTCTGGGTAAATTGACTAATCATTTTACCCGTATCGTTTTTGCAGTATAAGACACTCTTTGCATTACAATCAGAGCAGAATTTATATACTTACATACATTAAAACTACCCTAAGAGTAATAAAGCGTAGAAAAATCAAACAGCAAAAGCAACTTTCCTGCATTATATTCTGCTCTTAGTGCATTCCTTAATGTTTCGGACCATCTTTTATCTATATGCCAAAAAACTATAACTACGATTGTATTTTTTGCGTAATTGGACAAGTCTTTCCTTCAGGGTAGTGTCGAAAGTTCATGAGCGTACATAGTTATCACCTGCATAGTAGAACCTACAAACACATTCGAAGAATTTCCATTTCGGAGAAAAATTTTATTAAAAATTCTTGATACAAGAGCGAACTACATTGTTCCAAGAAAATTAAATTTGAGCTTCACTTGTGAACTTCAGTGAAGTCTGCATTATAACACCCCAGTACTTCTATTCTCACCTTATTTTTCGCTTTTTCACACAGGATGCTTACTGAACTTTTCCAAAAAGCCACACGGATGAGTAGATTTGCACACAGACCCACATATGCATGTAATGTAATGTAAAACTGCGGCTGAGTTTGTATCTTGGGTACCCACGTACCCTTGACATGTCTGTCAACGCTTTCCTTTGTTTTTTGAATACTAAACGCAGTGACGACACATGAAAAATTGGTTGTGCTTTGAAGCCAATTATACCTAGTAGTGCTACGCACAAAAGGTATATGAACTTCATTCGCCTAACGGTAGTATGTAACGGCATAAACAAATGGAGATAGATATTGACTTACATATATCACGATGTTCAGCAGAAAAAGAGAAATGGATTAAGCCATGTCCGTCCATCCGTCCGTCTGTGAACACAATAATTTGAGTAAATTTTGAGATATCTTAATGAAATTTGGTTTGCGGGTTCCTTGGCACTCATCTCCGAGCGAGCGCTATTTAAAAAGGGCGAAATCGGATGCTAGCCAAGCCCATTTTTTATATATAGAATATTTTCGAAAATACAAAACACCTGATTATGCAGAATATAATGCAACTATAAGGATAAAATTTGATGTGTATATGAACCCCCACTTTTGATTAAGTCAAATTACGAAACATAATTAATCATATATGAATGCAGGAAATGTTTCGGAAGGTTAAGGTTCACTCCCACTTTTATATGAAAGATGTTGAAAAGGATCAGAGACATTTTAAAGTGAATGAAGAAATTCGAAAAATATAATTTTTCGAAAATGGGTGTCACCCCGCCCCTTTTATAGTGGATTATTCCACAAAACTTTTTGTGGCATAACTCCGGGAAAAATTGATTTGTAGAAACGAAATTGGGCGAAAATGTTGAATATATAAAGGTTACTGTTTATTGTAAAAGTGGGCGAAATCGGTTCAGTTTTTTACCATAGTTCTGAACAACTTTTTTGTAAACGCGATATTTTTATAACTATGCAAGCTATATCAATAGATCTTGCACACATAATAAGCTTTACTGTAGTATACTCCCGTCGAAAATTAGGCAAATCGTATAACACACAAGGAGAATATCAGGGCAAGTAGTTAATCCCGACTGCAATAGAGAAGTTATACATCTTTTTTGATTTGCACGCCTTTCATGATCATGAAACGTTTATAAGTATCAGAAGAAGAAGAGAGTGGCCTATCAATAAGTATACTGAAATGATCAGGACGATGAGCTAAGTCGATTTAGCCATGTCTGTTTGTCTGCCTGTCTGTCTATCTATAAGAACGCAAATTTTTTAAATATAAAATGGGCATGTATTGGTATTTTGCAGAAATGTGGTTAGCAGTGGTTGAAGCTATTTATATACAAATAAATTAATTTACCACTCAAAACAGAAGTGTTTTTAATGAAAACAATCAGCTGGCTTTATAATGCGAACTAAAATGTATTAAAAAAGACTTCCGTAAATTAAGATGACATAATAGATCACTACTAGGTATATAATGTTAGATTCCACCCGAACTAAGACTCTTGAAGTAGGGCGGCCATTTGGGCGGCAGTTCTATTTAGTCACTTCATGCAAAAGTTGCTTCGGTCTCCAGAGGACTGGTTCCAGTTAAAATATATTTCTTGTCAGGAGCAGCTGCGATTCAACATAGCTTAGGCTAATAGGTGAATGACAAATAATATAGTACAACAAAATATTAAGAGGTGTACTGATTTCAAGTACGAATTTAGGAAGTAAACTCATGAGTTAAATAATCCGTAACTTTAGTTTTGGTTTTGCGGGTGGGGATACAAAATAAAAATAATAATAACAATCCATAATATGTTAAATAATACAAGAATTTTACAAATCTGAGTTGGAGTTTATTTTCTATAGTAATATTAACAACATTAAGAAGACGTCGTAGCGTGTTGGTAGTGTACTGGCCAAAGGTCCCAGATTCAAGTACGTTTACAGCCGAAATCCAAATGTTTGGAAAATATTTTTTCAAAATGTTGTAGCCGCCTGAGAGTTAAAATGTTGCTCAGCAAAAACTCAACTGCCTTAACTGTTGCCATTTGGAGTCGCCATAAAACAAATAGGTCCCGCCAATTTATACAAAAAAATGGAAGAGACGATCTGCTTGAATCTTCTCGGAGGTACATAGCAACACATTATCGTTTTTATTAAGGAAATAATTTAATTCATATAGGGGCACATATTTTTGAATTCTGATACCAAAATTTAATTTCGGATCAAAATAAGTTTGCGAAAGATTTGATCTGAGTTTTTTTGAACAAGTCCCAGGAACAGTTAAAACTGCAATCTAAGCAAAATATCTCATTTCGAAAACTCAGAGAAAACTTTCTTTAGGAATCTTTTCTTACAAAGAAAACAAAATAACACTTCCAGGTGGCTGTTGCTGTCCTCGGCTGGTTAAGCATTTTTACAACCTTAAGGTACACCGTAACGAGATAGCTGAGGATTTAACCCGGCTTAGCTCTGATATCTTTCCTGGAAAAGGTTTATGTGATAAATATCTCATTTTTAAAGTCGTTAAACAACCTTAAGCCCTTGTTCAACTACACCAAAAACATTTGGATAAAAAGTCGCATTGTGAGTTCGCAGATTTTAAATACTCATAAATGTATTACAATGGATGCAGTTAAAATTTCAAAATTCACCGAATCCATTTATGTGTTTAAGGACAAATTTACTGCTGATTTTTAACAACATTAATATAAACGTAGTCTTTGAAATTTTTTATTTTATAAAGTAGAAATCGAGCCACTTTCTATTCATTCTAAAAGCTTTGAATATGGAGTCTATATTTTTAGGAGTGCTGTCAGGTCTTTGATCCAACTTCGTTAGCATACAAATATTTTATATCGTCAGACACATTTCTAACTGAGTTTAGCACATAGGGAGTTCGAAAAGTCAAAAATTAAAAACTAACCCGCCTATTTATAAAAAATAAAATTGGCTTACAAAGCTTTTTAAAACGACTTTTCCATGCAAAATTTTTAATTATAAGAGCTTTATCGAGCCCTATGCGCAAAAAAGACGTAAGAGACATGATTTTCGATTTTAGCTTTTTGATGAAAGTCGATTACTTATTATCACACAAATAACCTCCCAAAGTTTCGTAAGTGTGAAACGTACCGTTATGAATTTAGACCAAAAGCAATTTAGACGTAAGTACAGGTGTTTTTTTTTTTATTCACATTTTTACTGAGCGCAAAGTGGCTGGTACGTCTTTTTTCCTTTTAAAATTATGAGGAAATATGATTTCATTATAAAAAGCAGTTAAATTGGTAAGATTCGGTATATATACTGACTTTATCGTTCTATTAAGGATTTTTTTTTATAAATTTTGGAATGTGGGCATGGCACTGGCCACATATGAATGAACAAATTTTCAAATTTCGAGTGTTAGTAACTATAAAACCATACAAGCCAGAATAATAATTGTTGGGAAAAGTACACCTACTAAAAATAAGTTCAATCGCTTTTCGACCATGGCCACATAAAAGTCCGTTAAAAATTTATTAAAAATTAGGTAGCAATGCATTGGCTTATAAAGATAGAATGTTAAAATTTGGGAACTACATTGTTCTTTAATCCTATTATTGCTTTCTGTGAAAATGAGCTAAATAGTATTTCTACCATGCCAATTTTCATAAACGTTTACTGAAAAGGAAATAGGTACAAATACAGAATATGCAAAATCTTTGGTGATATCAATTTTATTAATGGTAATTGTTGTTGGAGCAGTGTCCGTTTTTATTTTTTATTCGTTAATCGATATTAGAGAAAAATTGCAACGATTTGCCCAGCGATAGTATGGGATGACATGTTTCGGGGTCACCAACTTCTCATCAGAGCGCTTCGCGAAACACGCCATCCCATACCTCGGAAACACGTCATCTCATATTTTTTTCTAATATTAAGAGATATCAATTTCATTCCGTTGGTATACTATTCAAAGTAGATATTGTCAAAATAAGCAAGAAATATATTGATTTGTGAAAATCGTATAATAAGAACATAATATAAATACGTTACATTATACTTCCTATACCACAATGCATATCTGAACGAAAACTCAAGAAAATCAAGTAATAAATATTCCCTCTCTTATATAATGTCTGTTTGTAAACCGATATCGGACATTTCGAAAAACACATAAAGGGGGATTTATGGTGATTTCCCTCCGATTCCAAAGCCGGTTGCCTATAAGAATACATTCAGCGCCGGAACTTCTTCATTCATCGCCTAGCCAACGAAGCCACATTGTTTTAATACTGCTTATCATTAAAACTTTTTTGACGTTACCATAAATCTTTCGTGGAACATTTCTCTCCAATACACCCAGAACCCTATCAACAGATGTTGTCAGCGTCCAGCTTTCTGCACTATGCCGAAGACAAGAGCACTTAGCACCATGCATTTATCCTACCATATTCTGTATAGAAGCTAAATGCGTTTTATCAGCTTCTCGTCGCCGTGTGTAAATAGCAGGGACCGCAACTGTTATGAGTTTTATTATAAAACTCGCAGGTTAATCATATTTTAAGATTTTGTTTAATAAAAATCAGCAATAATAGTTATCTTCGAGTTTTATTTTTTTGATCAAAAATTATCATTATTTTTTGAGTTTTATTTTTTTTTTCATCGAAAATAAAACTCATATGCGAGTTTTATTTTTTTGGTCGCAAATAAAACTTATTACTTGAGCGATATTTTATTCTTCAACAATTTAATTTTTTTCACGGATCGAAAAATTCAAAAAGTAGTTGCGCCTATGTACATATACTACACGAGCTGACCCGCCGAACTTTGTTCCGCCTTAAAAGCACAATTCATACAGTCACCCTGGGTCCACATTTAGGTCAATAAATTGGGAACTGGGTAAAATATCGAGGTGAAAGATATCTTAAATTTTAAGAGAGACGTCTAGAAAATTATTATTGAAAGTTTCATTCATTTCTATGCAGTCGTTTTTGTGTGACGCAGGCGTTATGATAAAAAAACCACATGAGATATCCAAATGAAAGTTGTCCTAAATTTTAAGTTAGACGGTAAGTGATAGAATGGTGAAAGTTTCATGCAATTCTATTCAGTAGTTTTTGCGTGATGCGCCCACAATCATACAGACGGACAGACAGACAGACAGACAGACAAAAATTCTAAATTTTGTAGATTTGGGTTCCGCTGGTCCAATAACGACCTTTCATATCAGTTTTTCTTGAATATCTTCAATGTACAGACATCGACCTGTTACAATTTTATTATACGTAAAGATAAAGATAAAGATAAAGATAAAGGGTGTTTTTTTAGGGGTATAGAACTTTGAATTGAAATAAAACACAAGAAAATCGTTTTAAGGTCCATCAATTTGGCTTTATTGGAAGAATAATTTTATGCCATTAATGCTTAAATATGATTTTGGGCATGTGACCGCCGCGGCTGGCTCGAATAAAGCCAATTCTACAGGTCCAATTTTCAACCACTTTTTCGAGCATATGGGGCCGTATGTCGGCAATAACGCCACGAATGTTGGCTTCCAATTCCCCTAACGTTTCTGGTTTGTTGGTGTAGACGAGCGACTTCACATATCCCCAAAAAAATAATCCAATGGGGTCAAATCACACGACCTTGGTGGCCAATTGACACGTCCATTCCGCGAAATTATGCGCTCATCGAATGTTTCCTTCAATAAATCGATTGTGACGTGCGCTGTGTGGCATGTAGCGCCGTCTTGTTGGAACCACAACTCATCCACATTCATGCCATCCAATTCGGGAACAAAATAGTCGGTTATCATGGCTCTATACCGGTCTCCATTAACGGTAGCTGCCTCTCCAGCATTATTGCGGAAGAAGTATGGCCCAATGACTCCACCAGCCCATAGAGCACACCAAACAGTCAGTTTTTGTGGATGTAATGGCGTTTCAAGGGTCTCAAGTGGATTCTCTTCACTCCAAATGCGGCAATTTTGCTTGTTGACGTAGCCATTCAACCAAAAATGAGCCTCATCACTGAACAAAATTTTGCGATGAAAATCAGCATCGAAATCAATCTCATTTTCGGCCCATACACCAAAATCACGACGCATTGCATGGTCTCGCGGCTTTATTTCTTGCACAAGCTGGATCTTGTAAGGTCGCAAGCCAAGATCTTTGCGCAAAATCTTCCATAAAGTTGATGGACAAAGCTCCAATTGCTGTGCACGGTGGCGAATCGATTCATTCGGGTCCTCTTCAACACTTTGCTCTACAGCGGCAATTGTTTCTTCGGTGCGCACTGTTCGACGTCTTTGCGGATGCGTATTATCACATAGAGTAAACGTAGTGCGAAAACGATCCATGGTTAACCGAATTAATTGCTCTGATGGACGATTATGTCGACCATAAAATGGACGGAGCTCACGGTAAACTTCGCGAACTGAACCATTATTTTCGAAATAAATTTGCACGATTTGCAAGCGTTGTTCTTTTGTCAACCTGCTCATGATGAAATGGCAAACCAAACTGAACATAAATGACATTAGAGTTGCCAGATTTGACCACAAAATGCCAGTTTTATCTCTATTCGAAAAACTAACCTGTAAAAAAAACACCCTGTATGTATGTGTCTATAAATATGTTTGAATTATTAAGTACATATGTTGATGAGATTAATCAATTACTTGCCATAAGGCGTATCGGATTTTTGAGTTTTTCGATCAGTGGACGGCCGTTGTGGTGTGAAGGTAGTGTTGCCGGCCTACCACACCGAAGGTCCATGGTTCGAGCCCTGGTACAGGTAACATCAAAAGTGATTTGAAAAAAGTTTTTCAAAACGGGGTCGCCCCTCGGCAGTGGTTTGGCAAACTCTCCGAGTGTATTTCTGCCATGACAGGCTTCTCAGCAAAAAATTCGTCTCCTTTGTAGATGCCGTTCGGAGTCGGCAAAAAACTGTAGGTCCCACCAAATTGTAGGGAAAATTGAAATCGGCACACCACAAATTGGAAGAGAAGCTTGGCGCAAAAAATCTCTTAGGAGGTTTATGATGATATACCTGTTGTAAATATATCGCGCCATAGAGAGAGAAAAAAATAACAACACAACAAACTAAATCAAAAAAATAAAACTTAAAATTTAATTTTTATCCTTAAGGAATGAAATATAGATCAAGGAATACGTTTTATTTGCGATCAAAAAAATAAAACTCAAAAAATAATGATTATATTTGATCAAAAAAAAATCTCAAAAAAGATTGATTATAAGTAATTTATATAGGTTTCGTTCAAATTTTCTTCAATCAATGGAGATTTCAGTTGAGCATGACGAGATATGCATGTTCATATACTTTTAACTGTCCTCGATACCCGGAAGCCTTTGATTTTTTTCATTAAAAATATAAAAATAATCATTATCGGGGGTCCCTGGTAAATAGCTCTTCAGGCAATCCATCAGTACCCCTTAATTTTTTCATATGTGAGGACAAATAATTTTAAATAACGAAAGAAAAGTACAGAAAAGCAACTTTTGTTAAGAAAATTTTTGACGTAACAACCAAATTATCAAAAATTAGGCTTATATGGTGAGGGCAAAAAAGACGTATGCGCAAAAAATTATGCTTAAATTACATATATAAAAATAAAATTTATTGCATTATATAGGGTGGGCTTAAGGAAGCCTATGTACCTAATTTCATGTCAATACATAAACTGAATGCGAAATAAATTTAAAAAAAACCTTCTCCTGTAAAATTTTCTTTTTGGCTCTTACGTTTTTTTTGCGGACAGCGTTATACATCTTTTTTAATTTTTATGAATATGGAGTTAAGTCTTTTTCAAAAATCTATATCTTGAAGTCATTTTGATATAAACCAATATTATTTCTTATGTTCACAGGATGTCTCCAGCGGTAAGAATGTCATGAGAATATTGCCTACTGATAAGATTTAATCAGCTCATTGATTTCAGACCTCCGTCTTGCTCATAATACACTCACTACAAATTTATATGGCACATGGTCAACTGTACATTTGTTATTTATTCAATGCTTAACTAGGATTTGCTACCTGTTTAAAAAAACACACAAAAATCAATTTTTGTTTCCCTTCCAGCTTTTATTCATTGAAAGCCATTACATATATTTTAATGCGTTTCCTTTTCCTTTCTGTAGGTTTTTTTTGGTGCTCACAGCTTCGAAACGATTTAAGTTTATCCTAGTCCTTTATTTCTTGTAATACTTATTGGTCGAGCACTTTCTTATTTCTCACGATTTTACATTCATTCCACTGATTCTGCACCTTCAAACCTTTTCCAAACAAAATTTTAAGTATTCCTTTCCATTTAACTTGCTCTTCGCTTTTTTTTGTTGCTTGTTTGTATCTTTGCATCTCATTTCAATTCAGTGCAACCCGATTCATTACAAGCTTTGATTTCTGGTTACTCTCTAGTTGCTTTTTTTTGCAATCGAGGTGTCACATCGATGAGGTATAAAGCTGAAACTAAAAAGTTTTGCATATAAGTATTAAACAAACGAAAGTAAGTATTAAGAACGAAACTAAACACTGAGGATGTCGGAACGCCGAAACCGGTTTGTTACAAACCCAAATTTGACAAGAGATGACGGAAAATCGTTCCAATATACGTACTAAACAAACATTATCAAAGCTAACCAAAAAATGAAATTTCTTCGGAGAATAGGTTTCCGGAAAACGAACGTCTCACTTCATTTCATGCCGAATGGCTTTTATTTGGAATTTCTATTTCTCATGGCACTATGTACATATGTACATATTTATATCCATTATCTGAAAACATAGGTTTAAAACTGGTTTACTAAAATTTCTTAAGACATGCAAAATTGTATAGTTCCTATGAAGAACGCGTAAATATAGCACCCTAATGTTCTTATTATTTCGAATTCAAATTCAAATTTGTGCATTTTTCACTATTTTTCAACAATCATGTTTGCCATTGTGAGTCAAGAATTCTTCGGTGTTTCAATGTCTTTCAATGAAAGCGATTGTTTATTTCATTTATTGTAATTCCGCCGACTGGTCCAACTCTTATGCAAAATGCGGTCGGAAGGGTGCATGCTTCCAGATTAGACTAAATGTGCACTGTCCAGCAGAAAAAAGTCGAGCCAGTGTGCAGTTTAAACAGCTACGAAGTAAATCTTCTAAATAACAAATATGACGTTCTCTCTAGCTCTTTTTTTTACAAAAGACGGGCATCTTTAGTTGAAAAGCAGATTGCCCTTATCAGCGCGGGCTTAGCCCTCTAAAGTCTACTATCGACCAGACATACACAGTACATTAAATAATACACCCAAAATAAGAGAATCCACACTAACCTCTTGTTTCCAACTTTCAAGGCAGATTATGACACACCGTGATAAGAAACAGCCAGGTCGTTAGGGAACGCCATGAGGCCGCTGGGAAGGACCTCGCCATTCGAAACTGAACAAGACTCCACACACGGCGATTTCCTATCCCCGGATGTTTATGGGGTTTCTCCGCGTACGAGGACAAGACGAAGTAAGTATGTATCTGCTATACTTAAATAAATTATTGGGTCAGGTCATTGTTCACAGATTCGAATTCGAAATTGTGAGAGACAGTAAATTTTTGTGAGACATGCGTTTTATTTCCAAAGAATCTTACATGCTTTGGTTTTGTTCTTTCAAAAATGTTGTTTTGCTGAACGTCCTTTTGAGTGGCACTTGAAAGTTTATCAAAAATGATTATTACTTTTAAGTTTATTTATCGCTTCAATAAACATTTTTTATTATAGCAAACAAAATAATACTACTGCTTTTATACCCACAATTGTTTGTTGATTTACGGCCTGTACATTTTCAAGGATCCATGAAACGAGCTCAAGGCCAAGAATAATATTTTTTCATTTTTTGAATTTTTATGAAAATTATTGTTTTTTTTTATTTTTTTTAATATTTTTTTTTAATTATCATTTTTAATTAATTATTAAAAGTTTTTTTTTCTTTAATTGAATAGAGTAGGAAAAATGTTCAGAGACAACCGCCATAGCTTTTCTTATAGGTCCATTTCGGAAGCTGCTAGGCTTCTTCATCAGATAAATTTTGGCACGCATTGCTAATCATTAAGCTAACAATACGCCGGTTTTGATGTCAACTAAACTACTAGTTCTATTCTTCTTTACCATATGCATGAACCACTTCCACCATCTGACAGTATTGTGATCATGATAGATTTTTTGACAGATCTGTTTTATCAGCAGAACTGCCTTACCGCGTGCTCTCGGTTTTGTTATTGCTTTTTTATACCAACAATTGTTTGTTGATTTACGGCCTGTAAATTTTCAAGTATTCATGAAACGAGCTCAAGGCCAAGAATAATATTTTTTCACTTTCTGAATTTTTATGAAAATTATTAGTTTCTTTTTTTATTTTTTAATAATCATTTTTAATTAATTATTAAAAGTTTTTTTTTTTAATTGAATCAAGTAGGAAAAAAAAACAATATAATTTTTATATAAATTCAAAAAGTGGAAATTATTATTCTTGGCCTTGAGCTCGTTTCATGAAAATAATACTACTTTTTTTTTGCTTATATTACAGAAATTTTCCGAGAAAACATTGCAGCCGCCTACTTTTTAGTTCACTAAAAAATAAGCTTTATAAATTATTTACGCACTCACTTGTCCAAATTACATCAGAAACTTCGTAGCAATATATGAAGCTGACCAAAGGTACGATCATAAGTCAAACTCTTAAGGTACTAATTCTTCTCCCTATCAATAAAGGCTTTGACGAATTTGCCCAAAAGACGAAACTCCCCCCACATTTCCATATTTGCGATAAAAGTTCTTCGGACGATATATGGTCCTTATCACTCTGCAAACGATTATACAAACGACGAGATATTATGTCGATATGAGAATAGTGCAGCGAATTCAAAACCAACGGACGTTCCGATAAAGAGGTTGTCCTATCAACATACAATTTTCACAAACCTAAAATGGGGGAGTAGGAAAAATCTGCCTGAATATTACTTGGAATCTCTTGGTGTTTTCAATTGGCTAAAATCAGATGCAGTGCATTGTTGCGCAACTGCCAAAATCACTTAGGCGGTTAAGCTACTATGAATGCTGATGAATATATCTAAACAAACATCATATAGCTTTACACCTACAATTGGTTTTACCCGAACTTAGATTTCCTTACATTGGCAATTCATTCCATACGATTTTTCTGTGAGCAGTTTTTTCGCTTGCGGATTACAAATTTTTCAAACTTCAACGTGGCTCAAAAGGTGCTGCCTAAAGTGCTCTAAGTCTTATTCGAATGTGTTGCACATCAAATTGTCACGTTCTTTTATTTGATGTATTTTGGTTACCTTCATCTGCTATTCAGTTTGTCGGCTGTAAGTAAAATAAATTTTTTAGCTCACACCTTTTTTTTTTATTTTGGTCCCTTTATTTTGGGTAACCTCAACATTTGACAATTTTGTAGGCTTTCGCAGATTAGTGTGGGTTCGTGCAGATATTATGCAAGCCAAACACTCATGCAGCCTTAAATCATTCGTTCTTTCCTTTTCTATTTTCAAACTCTTGGAACAATGTGCTTGCCACTCATATTTTTGGTGTCAGCAAGATTTAAGGCTAAAAGCTTCTCACACCCCCAATCCATTCAAGTGTGCCACACTTCAAATGCTAAATCAACGGTTAACCACCTTTTATGCACAGCGCACTTTCCGCAAACTCTATAAAGGCGCTCCTTCAGACAGAGTCCTTAATTCGTATCCGGTTTAGCGCTTACACATTTTAATAAATGTCTTTGTAACATTTCTGAGTAGATTTCAGTTCGCTTTGTTGTTGTTTTTTTCTTGTAGTATTTGCTTAGATTTATTATTAACTTTGTTGTTACCTGTGCAACACCTTGGATTGCTTTCAAGTTGAAATGCGCGCGCGGTAACAAATAAGGAAGAGATCTTATAAATACCTATGTAAAATAATAATGTGCGCGTTTGTACTCTTCAAATTTCTGTTTTTACATTGCTTAAGGCAAAATGCCAAAACGTTCTCGTACCAGTAGCGCCTTCAAATCGACACGAATTCTACATAAGTTTCATTGCCGGGCGCGCTTTGTACTGCTGTCCCGAAGAAATATAGTAACGTTGATAACAGAAGCAGTGTTTGTAATCAATCTGTTCTCAGTGCTGCCCAACACTTTCTTCGAACTTACGTTATTCCAACCTTATATAAAAAGTCCAATCCAATCCAAAAAAAAAATTTTATGGAAGTATGTAAATATGCGTTCAGTTGGGTCCGGATTGACCGATCTTAACGATATTTAAATGTTCTACTAGAAACCTACAAGATTATGAGCTAAAAATTATTTTTATATATAAAGAATTGAATGCTTCATACTACATCTCTCTCTATGGCGCGATATACAACAGGTATATCATCATAAACCTCCTAAGAGATTTTTTGCGCCAAGCTTCTCTTCCAATTTGTGGTGTGCCGATTTGAATTTTCCCTACAAATTGGTGGGACCTACAGTTTTTTGCCGACTCCGAACGGCATCTACAAAGGAGACGAATTTTTGCTGAGAAGCCTGTCATGGCAGAAATACACTCGGAGAGTTTGCCAAACCACTGCCGAGGGCTCGAACCATGGACCTTCGGTGTGGTAGGCCGGCTACACTACCTTCACACCACGGCGGCTTCATACTACATATCTGCGGAAATATCTATTAGGTAGCATACTGCAAGTTGGCAAAGACTTTTTTTTTTTTTTTTTTTTATGGCGCGATATACAACAGGTATATCATCATAAACCTCCTAAGAGATTTTTGCGCCAAGCTTCTCTTCCAATTTGTGGTGTGCCGATTTGAATTTTCCCTACAAATTGGTGGGACCTACAGTTTTTTTGCTGACTCCGAACGGCATCTACAAAGGAGACGAATTTTTTCTGAGAAGCCTGTCATGGCAGAAATACACTCGGAGAGTTTGCCAAACCACTGCCGAGGGGCGACCCCGTTTTGAAAAACTTTTTTCAAATCACTTTTGATGTTACCTGTACCAGGGCTCGAACCATGGACCTTCGGTGTGGTAGGCCGGCAACACTACCTCCACACCACGGCGGCCATGGCAAAGACTTATATGAGGTTAATCACTAACACCTACAGAAAAAGGTGTATAAAGAAATATAGGTACAATTAATCATTGTAAAATAATGAAATTGATAATTGGTAAGGACTTATAAGTGGTTAATCGCTCTTATTATCTTATAACCTTAAGGGCCGTTAACTTTAAATGAAGATGGGGTGGCCGTTAAATATAAAGTGAACTTTTAAATTAAGCGCTAGATGAGAAAACGCCCCTAAAGCAGATTTTGTAATAAATATATAAACTCCTATCTTAGAAAAGGTTTAACCGGTTTTGAAGAAATTTTGTATCTGGTTAATGCACTACATTTTTAGATTTTTTATAAAGATTGACACTGAGGATTTTTCAAAAATTAGAAAGTAAAATATGATTATCAAGCAAAAGTCATTTCACGTCATATTTCCACAAAAAGACGTTCTGGAAGGGTTCCTCCCACATAGGGTCTACACTTAATTCTATTATATTTATTTTTTTAAGTCCGCTATTATCGCGAGATTTGTCTTATATGCTGCCGCCATAAAGTTTTTACAGGGTTCCACCTATCTGCCATTCTTTCGTTTTTTAAATGAAATGAGACTTACCAATCTGGGTATCAAACGAAACCTATTTTAAGCCGTATTTTAAAAAAAAATATTTCTAGGTAGTGTTCCCACTTAGGGTTGCTCCCTTACACTATTAGACATATTTTTAAGATATCATAAATGTAAGTAAACTGAAGCTAGTTAATCCGCACGGTTTGTAAGTAAAACAATCTCTACATATAATAAGCTGGAAATATGCAAGAAAAATGTATAGGAGGAATAAATATTGAGTCAATAGAATCCAAATCAACAGTTTTTAGAATTTTTGTCCGTCTGTCTGTCTCTCTGTGTGTTTAAAAGCGCATCAATCAAAAACTGCTAAATAAAATTGAATGTAGCTTTCACCGTGACATTACTAGACGTATAATTTAAAGTCTAAGATATCCCTTATTTCGATAGCTCAACCGGTTTCGCAGTTATCGACCAATATGTGGACCCGGGTGACCCAAAATGTGCTAGTACAATAAAAGTGTCAATGGGTATTTCAATAAGGGCAGGCTGAACTGGTTTCGAAGATATAATGATTAAAATGGGACTCAATCTGTTATAAGTTTAATGCCATCCTGCTCTCTCGCCAGATCTTTCGCTTATACTTTATTTTTCAATTTTTCGCCTATCAATATCGTTCTCCATCTTCAGAAGGTATATGTTTTTCTTGCGAAGAGTAACTGATCAAGGCGTAAAAAATATGCTTAATGTTGGCTGGTACTGGTACTTAATATCAAAAGTGGTTTGGAAAAGTTTTTTCAAAACGGGGTCACATCTCGGCAGTGATTTGACAAAATTTTTCTGATTAAAAAGCTTAGCAGCTTCCGAAAAGGATCTATAAAAGCTTTTCTAAAAAATGATTATTAAAAATAAAAAATGTTCATAAAAACTCCTTGAACTCATTTATAGTAATGGATACTGAAAATATCTATATTTACATTCAACTTACACTTACATGGAAGGCCCCTTGAGCAAATTGGCCATGACGCCTTCCGATCCGGCACTGACTCGTGCCTGCTTTTGGTGAAAGTTGTCGCTTTTCTCTGGACTTTTATTAAAAATCAAAGGAGGGTGGTTCTGCTACGAATTTTTCTTGAATATATTTCACCCACTCCAACAACTACTTGGCGTGTGTATGGAAGTTGCTTAAATGTTTTGAATGCAATGGACTGTTTAACATTTCGTAAACGAAATGTGACAATTTTACTTTTCAACGAAATATTTATGCATAAGCAACATTCTTTTTTACTCTCTTGTGCAGTTAGTCACTCAAGTAGTTGCTCCCTAAAGTGCTTGGGAAGGATTTGTATTATAGCAACTAAATGAACGTACATACATACACATACTTATTTATACTCGATATCCAAAAGCACACAAACTTAGAACTAAGTGGAAGAAATATCTTTCGCGTTTATAAATAAATTTATGGCACATTGTTATGCGAAAAATGTGTTAACTTAATGACACATTGAATTTATTAAAATATAAATATCATGTTAACGAGAAGAGCGTGTAGAGAAATTTGCAGTGAATAACTTGTGCAAATTTGTATAATATTCCACATCTATTCACAAACTAAATCCTTCTCTATCTTATGCTTCCAAAGCCCCGGGGCCTTTGCCTCTTGTCTGCTAAAAATATTCCAATTCATCTTTGGAAGCCCTTGCCAGTATATCCGCCAGTTTTGTCCACTTAACTAAGGACTACACGAAGTAATTCACTAGTACTTAAATTTGTATTTAATCGTTAAAAAATATCACCATCCAGACTGTATATGTAATAAGTGAAAAGTTGCAAAATTTCACATTCCTAGCTATTTAACTTTTTTTCCAAAGCCTTACAGACTAGATATAATAAATATATAGTTGGCTTTACCGTCTAAACGATTTTGACCTTCTAACAAAGCGTGTCACCTTACTCTATTCTTAGCCAGCTGACGCCCATTATAAACGCCAAGGTTGCTCTGTATGTGGTATGTCCCATCATGACAATAAATTCAAATATATATAAATAATCAAACACTAAAAATCTCTTTACCTGCTCAACTGCATCTACTCTTCTAACACCAATAACACTGTGATCCAACACTGTTGATACGGCTCCTTGGACTTCCGTCTGCGTAGAGCTCATGCAACTCATCATTAAACCTTCTTAAGTAAACACCGCCGACATCGCGTAGTGGCCCGTGATTCATTTGAAGAACCTCGCATACTCCAAGGGCCGAGTCATCAGGAAAATGAAGTACTTTAGTATTCGATGACAGAAGATACTTAGTTTTGTCCTCGTTCACCTCCAAGCCCACTTTTTTTGCTTCTTTCTATAATTTGGAGTAGGAAAAACTTACGGTGCTGTTATTTGAGCCAATAATGTCAATGACATCGGCACACCCCAGCTTCAAATTGAAGAAATCGCACGATAGGCGGTCACCCTGTCTGAAACCTCGTTAAGTTGCGAACGGCTTTAAGAGGTCCATCCCTCCGTATAAGTTTTTCAGGTAAACCAAATTCTTCCTCCACCTCCTTATCACGTCTCTAAAATCGACAAAAGGTAATGCGTGTCAATTCTTTGAATATCTATACGATGGTAGATTTCCCAGGTCTGAAGCCGCATTGATAAGGTTCAATCAGTTTGTCAACGGCGGTATTCAGTCTTTCGCACAATACCCTTGATGCGACCTTATATTCAATATTCGCCCTTTTTATCTTTCTTCGTCGTACCAAGTATTTTAGGTCCGCCGACATTCAATTAAAATTTATATGCCTGGTAAACAAAAATGTTCTATACCAAAAAGGTTTTTATTGGGCAAATAAATTGCAAAGTTTACTTGAGAAACTGGCCTTTCACCTGTTCATTCAAAGATATAGCGCAAAACTCGTTTATCGTAATGGGTTGTATGGGGACTATCTGATACAGGGGGGCTGATGAATTTTGCTACATTAAGAAACTCAAATACTTTTTTTTTCAGTGTATGGAATTCAGTTCTCTTTTATTCATGTTAAAGCTGATTAAATTTTATTAAATATAGCTTAATTAGTTTTAAAAATAATGGAATTTAAATGCCCCCCCTGCTCGTCGATGCATGTGCGGCATCTTACCAAAAAGTTGTTCATTACTGCTTGGAGAGTTGAGACAGGAATAGCCGCAATTGTTTCTGGAATGGATTGCCTTAGTTCATTCAAATTTGTTGGTTTTGCTTTGAAGACTTCCTGTTTGCAATAACCCTACAAGAAAAAGTCAGTTGCAGTAAGGTCAGGCGACCTGGGTGGCCAACGGAATGTGGAGTTTCTGAATATCAGCTTATTGGGAAATTTTCGTCGCAATTCTGTCATAACAGGTTGGGCTATATGAGGAGCAGCACCATCTTGCTGAAACAACACAGAGTTGAAAGAAATTCTCATTCGGCGTAATTCTGGATAGAAAAACTGTCTCAACATGCTCAAGTAACGGTCTCCAGTAACCGTAACGGTGTGACCGTTTTCTTCGAAGAAGTAGGGCCCGACAATGCAGCGTGATGAAACTGCACACCACACTGTGACACGAAGTGGATGCAATTCCGTCTCATGGAGTATCTGTGGGTTGGAAGCACTCCATATTCGACAATTTTGTTTGTTTATGTTGCCGTTTAAATCGAAATGGGCCTCGTCAGACATGAAAAGACAGTTCAACATGTTTCCATCCTCTTCCACCATTTGAAGCATCTTCTGGCAAAATTCCAAGCGAATCGGCAAGTCTGCAGCATTCAGTTTGTTGGCCATTTGAATTTTATATGGGAATAAGTCCAAATCTTTGTGCATAATTGACTGTAATGACTGTCTGCTTACACCCATTTGAGCAGATAAGCTTCTTGTCGAAACACGTGGATTGTTTTGTATGGCAGCAGCTACAGCAGCGATTGTTTCCTCCGTTCGAACTGAAGGATTTCGATGGTAAGGTCTTCTGTTGACTGTCCCATGCTCGGCATAATTGTTTACAAGTCTTATTATGGTCCATCTGCTCGGAGGATTGCCGCCAAACGTGCGCATATACTCTCTTTGAACCGAAACTACGGACTCCAGTGCGTGATAGCGGCGGACAATCCAAATTCTTGTTTCAGTGTCCCAGTTATCCATTTTTGTTAAACGTAAAAGTCAATCTGCAAAATAAAAAAAAAATTAACCAGATTCATTAAATAGAAAAAAAGTTATTTAATTTTTTTTTTGTAGCGGCTTTCATCAGCCACCCTGTATATTGGTCCAGTTTTACTGGTTTTTGCTAACCCCAATACACATCTAATAAGTGCAATAGTTGAAAGACTTTACGTTCCTTGCTTTTTAATTGCAACAGTTGTAGCCCAAAACCCCTTTATCTAAACAAAATGGCAGCCTGATACCAAATTTTGGCGAGATATCTCTCAACCACCCCAGACTAGTTTGCGTTCAAACAGACAGACGTATGGACATGGCTAAATCGAGTCAGATCGTCGCTCTGATTATTTCGGTATATTATTTGATGGGGCTATCTCTTTTTCTCATACTCTCATGTTCATGAAAAGTATAAAAAAGGTTAAGAACATCGATGTTTTAATTCGGTATATTGAACTGCCATCGCTGTATTTTTTCAAAATATCGTTTCTTCGTATTTAAAGAAGCTTGCAAATAAGCCAGGGGAAACAATTATAAGGTCTCACAATTCTACTTGTTAACTCGCAAGCGACAAGTGAACATTTGATTTTTAAAGGAAATTTCAAATTTCTAAAAAAAAAAAAAATACTTTTATTGTTTTATTTCATATGCCAATAAGTGTGTACGAAAAAAATCGGTTCAACTGTTTTTTATATGAGTTCAAATGTTGCTCATACGCACCGTCTTCGATTCTTTAAGTATTCCTTAAAACTCATAGAGCATATCTTGATATCAGAAGTAATATAGAACTATCCATCAGTGATATGAACTTAACTGTGAGCAGTACACACTCCAAGACTATCTATTTTTATTTTCTGCAATCCTTTTATGTATGTTTTTTATTACTTTCTATCCACTCAGGTGCATGACCATTAAAAGCACTCGATATTCAATGAGTAAAATATCCCACAACAAAAGGTCCATCTATAGTCAGCTGTGTAATGCAGAGGAACTGCATATAGTCAAACAAAAAATGCATCGTTGTCATGTTGTAAATTAACAATAACTTTGGCCCGTTGGCACGACTTGTTTGCAGGAAGTTGTCGTCGTTGCATCATCCATTGGGAATACAAACGGCAAAAGTGCAACCGAAACGAAGAAAAACTGTTGACAGTTGTAAGCATCAGCAAACTGTAAATTGTCAACAAGCAGTTGCATCAACAATTACTATTGTTACGAGCAGATACTTGCATATTTAGGTGGCATACCCTGTAGAAATATCTTGCTCTGATGGAGTATGATATACAATAATATAAAACGAGATTTTCCAACAGTGTTGGACCAGATAAGCTGGATTGAGTTTGCATAAGTGGAAGTAACCTAGCTGTGCCTGTTTGATATACTCGTACGTAAGATATCGTTCTTCCTTGTAAGTGCGTGGCAGTTGTTCATGTACTACCTTATTTATTGGACCAGGATTAAGGTGTTATTGCTATTGCGGTGTTTCTTATTCCGGTCCTCGCCTATTTGTTGGTGATGGTATCCTTTGAGAACGCATTGCTGAGCATGAAGAAGCGAATGCTTACAAAAATCATGGGATGGTTGATACTTGAAAAGAGAGTGTCATAATTTGTTAAGTAGCCGCATCACCGTTAGTTTAGACGCAATCAAAATGACACAGGCGTTGTTGTGAAAACCCAGTAAAGTGCGCTAGAATCGAGCTCCCATAAATTTTTAACAACTGTGGCAGCTTCTCCTCGAACCGTCAAATAACACTGTCATACAAAAAATCATTCATTTTTTGCAGATTCGCATGTGTTTTAGGCTTCTTAAAGTATACAAAGATTGCCTGTCCTATCCCTAAAAACCTCCTAAACTTAGAGTTAGAAGCCAAAACTTCATTTTGTATAGAACCCCTCAAGTGTGAGTTCCAGGTCACTTACTTTTTTAACTTTTTCGGTAATCACAAACCAGCGCTTGAGAGGACTAGACTTAAGAGTTCAATCATTCCCTGCTAGGAAAAAACTGTGATCTTGAACCGACAGTTTCCATATCATCGTTAGACAACGAGTGGCCTTTTTTATGGTTGTTAATTCCGCCTTAACCACATTGCAATAACTCGTCCTTGTACACAAGGAAAGTAAGAGATGTTCCTAGTGCTTCCAAAATTGTCGTTTATTTTGAGCAACCCGTTAAGTTGAAAATCCCTGTTGTTGTTGTTTTTGTTGTGTTAGCTATCCTTCACCCTGCATAGTCGTCACTTTCCTTACCTAGTATTGTCATCAAGCTCTTCTAACGAAAGTCCCAGAAACCTTGCGGCTTCAAAAGGGGTGGGCCAGAGTGAAATTCGTGTTAGAAGAGTCGGCGGCTCAATTGAGTAGATAAATAGATGGTTAGGGACACGCGAAGACACACCGCATGCTGGGCAGACATTTGGCATGTCAATATTCAATCTGGATATATAAGAGTTTAATCTGTTACAGTATCCAGAACGAAGTTGGGCGCATGACTATTGTCTCCCTAGGCGTTCGCATTCTTCTTCGGTAACAGATGCAGCTTGTGCATTAATTATGGCATTCACTGGGCTAGAGCTGACAAAGCAGTTTCCCTACTCTGTGTGGATGGGGCTGAAGACCCCTCGATGCACGTTTCTATCAAACGGTGAAAAAATGTGGTGGCGGATCTCATCATAGTGCTTACGGAGATGACTCCTTATTCTCCTGCGAGGCGGGTTTTTGTCAAGTAGGCGCCTGTTCGGATATTGCGGTCCGTAACAATTGAACAGGAATTCCCTGGTCACCAACTCACTTTTCTCTTTAACTACGAGCATTTTTGTCCCGCTGTCAAGGTGGTGTTGACGTCACATAAGGAGACATCCCGTGGCAAGTCTTGAGCGGTGTTTTGACAGGCCTGTAACCTCCTACGGTGTGTGTCTGCTAGCCCCGGCGACCATATTGGCGACGCGTAGCTCAGAACCGGTAGGCCAGCCTTTTACATTGCCAGCAACGAGTCTTTGTGTTTTCCGCAAGTGCTGCCAGCTAGTGACTTGAGAATTTTGTTGCGGCTTTGTACTTTAGTGAGAGTTAATTCTTGAGCACATCTCATTTACGGAGGGGCTAGTAGCCGGAATCTGGTGGGGAGGGGAGATAGAACACCACCCCTTGTTTAATTATACATGGTTTTGACCGTTCGCCTCTGAATTCCACCGACGATTACCGAGCACTCAGATAATTTAGGGCCAACGCTTCAGACAAGGGCGTAAAGTGTAATCTTCAAGGCCATTAATAAGTTGCGCGTGATTGACCGTGTCGAAAGCTTGCGACAGGTCTAGCGCAAACAGCACAGTCCTGTCGTAAGGACGATTTTGGTTGAGACTGACATTTATCTGAGTGGTAATGTCGTTCAGGTCTTCACGACTTTCGAGAGGAGCGATATTTGTCGATACGACTCCTCCACGTTAGCTGGTTTGCAAGACTTTAGTAGTGGTAGTTGCCTGCTTCCATTTTTGTGGAATAACAAAGGTGGTCGTAGACAGGTTGAAGACAATTCTTAGATAGCTTACTCCCTTATCACCGAGATCTTTTAACATCAGCATGGATATTCCGTCTAGGCCAATGGAATTTGAGCCTCCTGCATTTGTGTGTTGGTCATGGCAATGGGCGCTTGACTATATGTACTTTTGTGCGCTACCATGGTAGCGAGTCTGATTTCCTTGTCCACCGGAGGATGCTAGGATGGTGGCCTAACTTAAAGTTATGCTCTTATGTTTCTCTCTCAGGGTTTCTTACGCATATTATCTATTTGCATTTATGTACATCTTTTTTAACCGTTCCCGCCAATTTCTAAAAACAATTAAAAGTAAGACACTTCAACTTGGAGAAGAAGCTTAGTTTAAAGCTTTTGATTTTTTTGGTGTGTGATATTTCTATACAGGAAAGTTTTCGAGATGTGCTTCAGGCAATGGCAAAGATTGAGTTCGTAAAAATAAAAATAGTCCCAGGGCATAGCAAGTTTAAGCCTTAGACCAAACAACCAAAGCATTAAGCTGTGTATGATTTTCATTCGAATGATTATCCAAAACATACATTTCAAAATGCAATAGTCTACGTTTTAATCGTGTGTGGAATGAGCAATAACTGCAAGTCAAATTGCTGGATTAGCAACGTATGGAAATGGCGCATTATACACATATTTATGTACATTGAACACATAACAGATTCTACGTTTTATGGAACCATAATCGGAATTTGCCAATTTGATCGAATTCGGTCCCGAAAATTAAAGTCGGATCAGCGTATGAGATACACATATCTCATTAAACTTAAAAGTGTCTTTCTTCTTGATCATAGAGCCAACTTGAAGCTCCGAAGAACCTACGAAAAGGGATATGAAGGAACTTTGGTGAGATATCTTTTTCTATACTCAAAATTTATTTCACCACTTAACTGTCAAAAATCTCGAACGCAATCACTCACAAGCCTTTTCTACTGATCGCAAAGACAATTTAAAGCCTTTAAGGAACTACCACAAAGAATTCAAAGAACTATATTGAGCTATCTTTTCATGTGGTGAAAATAAATATTAGAATACTAAATTGTTAAAATGTGTATTAACCTCATAACTGGCAAAAGTGTTCAACTTAAGGTATGGACTTTTGGACTGTGTGCATAGATTCATTCTACTGATCGACTTTGATTATAACTCCGATTCCAAACAATCGGCACCGAAATCGCAATCAGAATTCTTAAACAATCGAAAGTCTCGGAGTCGGAATCGAACCCCCTTAACATTTCTAGAATATATTTATGTACATTTGTCAGTCAATAAAAAATATGCTAATTCGTTACAGTATGTACACAACAATGGTTTAATGATTTGAGGGGCATACCAACACTATATATGTGAGTTGAACTCTTGTCATGGATATACGTTACTTAGGCTACTAGCATGGAAGTCCAACACCACGCTTTCATTACTCTTACTTATGCTAGATTGCAAGATCTGTCACTCGTTGCTCGTTTGTCACATTCGAGTTGTAGCCAAATTGTGTAAGCATAAGAATACCATTTACAATAGCAAACTGTCAAAACATACTATCTCATAGTTGCTTGTTTTTAAAAGCAACAGATTGATGATCTACAGCCAGAAACAACTATTCCATTTTCTTGGTTGTACTTGCTGCTGCGATGATAAATTGTTTGGCAGCTTTTGTTGCCGCTTATTTATGAAGTGTGCTGATTGATGGGAATGTGGTGGGCGAGTGAAAGAGTGCCCGATCAAGGATTAAATATATGAATGAATTTATATGCGTGTGAATATATACAGTTGTGTTTAATATAATATTTAGTAGTGAAATTAAAATGAATCAAGAATCTGTGATTTGAAGAATTTTCATTTAAGATGTACCGCATTCCATAACAGAACCCACATAAAACAAAATTTCCAAGCTTACACAAAGTTCAGGTAAGTTAATTAAACGTTTACAACAAAATTTCAATATTGTTGAGCAGCATTTTTAGAAATTTTTTTGGGTACGCAGTTTTATAGCCCATTCAATTTTAGCATCATAATGTGCAAGCTGAAGTACTTTAAAATTCAGAATTTTTTTGTCAAGGATATTGGGTATTTTTTTCCATACAAAATTTATTTTTCTTCATGCGTTGTATGGAAGAAACCGCTCAACCCTTTACCTAAAAAAATTCTGAAAATTACGGGAAATTTTTAAGCTAGTTCAACTTGGTCAACACTGTACTAAAATTGATTGGTCCACAATCGTAGGTACTCAAAAATTTTCTAGAAATTCTGCCAAAAAATTTCTATATTTTGATGGCCATTTTTTAAAATTTATTTAACTTTCCTGAACTTTGTTTAAACTTTATATTTCTTTTTATGTGGTTTCTGTTATGAAATTCGCTACATTTTAAATGAAAATTCTTCAAATTGCAGATTCTTTTCATTTCGTCGAACGATATCCATTTTAATTTCACTACTCTTATATTGAACACAAATATAAGTATAAATATTTCATACATACATACAGTAATACGCTCAAATATTTACACATAAAAACCTGTTGGCTTATAATAAATAACCACATACAAAAACAGTGTTGGTAAGCCTGTCAAAAGCAGTTAATGAAAAAAATGTACAATAATAATATATGCGATTACAATTTTGAATTCATTTTGTTAAGAAAGCGAATGCGTGCGTTGACATGTCCTTAAAAACGCCAAAACAAAAAATGCACCAATCCATTGCAATGGAAGCGCAAGCAGGGAAGTGAATGGATCTATAGCAGCGAAGAAGCACAAAAACATAAACAAATTAAAAATGTACAAACATTCCGGTATTTTACGGGCACAACGCGAGCTTTCAACTCACTAGCTAGTGCTTATATAAATAAAAATGAGGGTACGAATGAATAGCTGACGTAGGCTACCATTCAAGCTTTTATCTCAGCAACTTGATTGCTTTTAAGTCTGCACTCTGGTCTTAACCTCTAGGGCGTTTCCGCTCCAGGCATCACGATATTCACGTTTGTGAGAGGTTACGTGTAGAATTAGGCACAAGAGACTAGTCATAAAATTCTGATGGCGCTAAGTGTGTAAAGTCCATGATTATTTTCTAAGGCGTTAAAGGCGTCTTAGACTCACACGAAGCTACCTGGCTTACTCTCGTACTCTCGATCAAAACCCCACTCAACCGCAGATTTTTAAAAGGTAAATGGAAAAAAAACAATAAATATTTTTAAATAAATAAATATATGCACATTGACACTGCTCCAAATCGTATGTAAATCGGAGTTTCTACTGTAAGAAGTATCTCACTGATGCATGGCTCTCAAAAGCAAGACTCTCAAGGGTGCCCACATATTCATATGATATGTATGTACCTAGAAATGTACTGTACAAGCACACTTTTGTACTATATTTTCAACGCTTTGGTCGGATACCGAAAATTCACATTGCCTCCTTCCCATCACCCCAAATGGATAGATTGTTGAAATTTCTGATTTACATTTAGGCGTCGTATTTGTCGTTTGGTGACAGAGGTCAATGTGGCTTGCGACTTGCATACAAACACACGCACTACAAAAAAAAAAGTAACAATTGTATGCTGGGTACTGCGGCTGGGCCGCACAATAGCACGAAGCAAGAAAAGTTATAAAATCACAGCTGACCCGACAGATGTTGTTCTGTCCGAAAAAGATGGCTTTATTTGAAAAATGTCTCTTCCTTGCCTCCATATATATCTTGCTTCCTCCCTTTAATTTTTCACAAAAGTGGCATTGATTTTTATCTTCATACTAGAGGGTCCAGCAGACTTTGTCCTGCCCAGAAATTTATCCCTAACGCTATCACTCTTACCCCTTTCGCAACCCTATTCCTTTCCCGCTCTTCTCCATCATATGAAGAATATTTGCTATATATTAGAAACCTCGTAGGAATAGTTGCGGAGTAATATTAACTTAGATCAAAGGGCGTCACGCCTCATTTTCCCCATACCAATCTTTATTCTTGAGGTGGTAGAGATTGACCTGATATTACTCTGAGCCAAATTTCAACATTCTTGCATGAATATTTTTTAGATATGAAGCATGACAATTTTCATAGGCATAGAAGGTGCCACGCTCAATTCTCCCTTCCTCCCTTTTTTCGTGAGGTGTAAGAGATTGGTCTCCGTTAACTCCTTACCGATTTTCAATATTCTACGAATACTGCTGGTGATATGCGGTATGAAAAATTTCATTTGCATGGAAAGTGCCGGTCCCACATCATCCAGTGGTCCGGATTATGAATCTAAGCCATCCTCCAGCCCACTTGAGTACATAAAAGTAATTTCATCCATATCGTTTAGAGGAAGTTCAGTGACAACGGACGCACAGAAGATTTTTATATATCTGTGGCGTTTTATTATAACAACTTAAGCCGGCTTAAGAAATTAGACCAATCAAAACTTTTTCTGGCGATTTTGAATAAGAAAATCGTGTAAGTTTTCAAGACTTTTATCGGTCTTATATTATTTTGTTTATAAACGGTTGAATCTAACTGGCTTGGCTAAGTTTTGTTATTTGAAATCGACAGAAAAAGTTTTGATTGGTCTATTTTCTTAAGTCGACTTAACACAACAACACATGCATTTTTTACGTTGATGTTCAACAAACCTTCGTTGCGACAACCACAATAGATAAACGCATCTCTTGATAAAACTTCAAAAAGACTGACGGGCGCATCTCTTCAAACACTCGCTACCAAGGAACACAAATTTTAGGCTCCTTTTTAATATATACAGATTACTGAGATTCTTTTAAAAATTATATGCCAAATTATTCGCAATACATCCTTTATAGTATTATATATTTTTTATAGAAGACATTCGCGCTTTCAACATAACATACTTAATCTTATAATTTCAAACAATTGCAGATAGTCTTCAAAAAAGCACCTGAAACAAATTGACACAAGTAATAAATATAATATATGTTAGTTTTCTCTAACTAAAGCTTTTGTGGAAGTTTTCGGGATCATCCGTGTTCTTAATTTTATTTTCTTTTATTTTCTCTTATTTTATTTTATTTTATTTTATTTTATTTTATTTTATTTTATTTTATTTTATTTTATTTTGTTTTATTTTATTTTATTTTACTTTATTTTATTTTATTTTATTTTACTTTATTTTATTTTATTTTATTTTATTTTACTTCAATTTATTTTATCTTCATTATCAGAATACTTCAACTAGTATCCGGATTTTTCATGTATTAGTCCAAAAAAAAAAATTGAGTATTTGGGAGCACCCTGGGGTAAGTCTTTTTTATGGACCCAAACTGATGTCGAGCAGATGTATAAAATAAAGTGCTGCACAAGCTGATTCACTTCGCTATGCACACACTGTGATTCGGTGTTATAGGTGATGTTTGTTTTGATTCGATTTGCAAACGATCAACACTCACTCAACAGCAACCGTCAACAAGCAATGAGCGACAATGCAGCAGCTCTTCTCATGAACAGTTTGCACTGTTCCAATTTGTATTGCCTTTCGACTCACGAGCTAGTTAACAGTTACAACACCATTAAATGCTGTAAATAACTCTATTCATTCGAGACATGCTACTGAATCGTTGCTTGCTTGCGTTCTGCAAACTCGATTTATTTATAACCGTATTTTGCGCTTTGTCGAAATTGATTCATACATTTAACACTTTGTAAAAAATTAGGAAATACACGCACATATGTATATGTTTGTAGTTGAAGATGATACTATTGCCTTTCGAATCAATTGTCAATCGACTCAGTTGCCTTTCGAGTTAAGTGCATAATGTGCCACAAAAACAAATGCGCATTTCTCTTCGCTGCAGTGCAGTGAGAATCCCTTCGGTCGTTGCTTACAAGCTGTTCGGCTCATATGACGAGGTATTGTTGTGTAGACTAGTAAGCAACGATTTTTGCGAGTGGCTTCAAACGCCGAATGGGTGATTCGTTGCAGGTCTTTAGTATAAAACATGATGCATTTTTCTAGCCTAGAGTTAGTAAATGCGCCATTGCGAATCCATGTGAAATTGCCTTACGTCTTTTTCTGTCTCAGCTTATATGGAATCGTGACACTGTGCGACATGCTAGTGTCGGTGATGATGGTAGAAACAACACCAGCACCAGTGATCAGCTATTTGCTAGGTATAATACGGCGAGTATGGGCTCTAGTAGTAGTTGTTCTTTTTGTTGTTCGCAGTGATTGTTTTTGTAATTTATTTTTTGTTACGGACAACCCCACCACCATCAATGCATCTGCTGCCACAACCGTTGCAAGTGCATTGTAAATTTGGGATTGTGCACTTGTTTACTCCCTTTGAAATTTTACGACTTGCAATAGCAACAACAATTTCCGCATTTGAACAACCTCGTGCATATTCAACCATGCTAAAAAAAATCAAATGTCTGTACACATTCATACGTACATCCATACATGTACCATACTCGCTCTGGATGATGTTGTTTCGAAGCGGTAGTCGTTTGTAAACAATGCTCTAGTAGCATCACAACATCGGATGCGGCATGAATTTTGAACTAGTCTTTATGGCAGCTACTGAGCAAAAGTGAGAACAATGCTGCCAAAATGCGATGTAGTGCAAAGAATTTTAAAAATGTGTTATTTTCAAAAGGCCTTGTTGAAGTTCGATAAATTAAAATATGAATTGCCAGTCGACAGGTGTACGCAGGTTAAAAATCTTTTAGTGGTTCACGCACCGTTGAATAAGTGTCACTACTACGGCAACCTCGACACCGAGGCAGCTTTGAATGATGTTCTGTGTTGAGTGCGGATGCTAAGAGTTAGTACTGGCATGATAGAAGAGACGTGCTGTTAAGAGCTTTATGAATAGCAGCGGCACATCGTACGACAACGTGCTTAAATATCTACTTTGGCCCACTCTTAAGCAGCGAGTCTGTAAAATGGTAGGCTACGGCCGGGAAGTATCTCAGCTGTACACGCTGCTTGTTTTACGAGAGGTTACTTACTTAAGTTGATAAGTTCGTTCTCCGCAAAACAAGATAACTATAAATGGAAGACAGAGAATAGAATAGAAAAATTAGAAGTCAAGAATTGGCTGTGTCGACAGAGAGCCAGGTTTTACATGTTTATTTATGGGTTTAAATAACATCACTTTGGAGTCGGTTGAGGCACCTTAGAGGGCAACGTTTCTACACTATAAAGTGATTTATAAAGTCTGAATTTTTTTTTGATTTCTGGGTTGGCATTGTTGTTGGTGTTAACGCTGGTTCCCAGTTACTCATAGTCCTGTACTTTTTTAAATGTTGGCTGCCATAAGTGGCATAGAGAGCGTACTTCGTTCCACCCTTGACTACCACTCCTCATTAAATATTGTTTTAGCACGGCTAAGTTCCTAAGCTTGTATTATCTCTTCCAGTATCTAGTGAAACTAATTAGAAGCTGGATGTTCACCAGTGTGAAAGCTCGTCGAAGTTATGCGATGCAACATTAGTTATATCATATTCGATTGAGGGCACGGGTTCACCATTATTATGGAAGTAGACAAAAGTGTTCACTGGAGTTTTTTAATGCTGCCATGGCATCGACTACCAGGTGGCGATTACAAGAAGTCGTGCTTACAAGAGTTCCCATCGCGCTTAAGACCTTCGTTCATTTGCCCAGTTTTTCGAAGAATTCTCAGACAGCTCGGGCGATTTTCCTGAAAGATAGCAGTGCGAACTCTTTGAACTTACACCTTTATGCCTAGTTTTTTCTTCTGGAAAGCAAACTCAATGTTGCCCCATGGAAGAGTCCTCGCTTTCAGTTTCAGTGCTGCTTATACCTGGTATTCTACCCAATCGCTTCATACACATACCCGTGCATAGACTGTAACTTCAACAAGACAACATTAGCCAAAATCATTGGGGAGACAAAAACAAGACCACTGTTAACTAGAGGCCCAGCAAACCACGAATTCCATCAAAGTTTAAAGTCTAAATAAAATGATTAAATAGCTGGCTGTCAAGATAATCAAACCTTTTTGCGACATACAAGGCAATCAGCCAGCAAGTCATCAGCTACCTGTAGCCATTACTGGTTGTTGTTGTTGTGCTAGCGACTATTTAAGCTGCCCAAAGTATCGCGTCTCATCCAACACTGTCATCAAGCTTTTCTAATGGAAGTCCTAGAAACCTAGCGGCTTCAACAGGGGTGGACCAGAGTGAAATTGCTGTTAGAAGAGTAGGCTCGGGTGAGCAGATGAACAAATGATTAGTATCATGGGGATGCCGGGCAGACATTTGGCATGTCAGGGTTCAGTCTGGATAGGTAAGAGTTTAGTCTGTTACAGTATCCAGAACGAAGTTGAGCCAGCGTGACTCTTGTCTCCCTGGGCAGTTCGCGTTCCTCGTCGGCAACAGGTGGGGCTTGTGCCTGTAGGACTGCATTCGCCGGACGAGAGCTGACAAAGGAGTTTACCGACTCCGTGTGGATGAGATTGAGGGCCCGCCGGTGCACCTTTGGATCAAACGGCGAAAAGATGTGATGCCGGATCTCATCATAGGGCTTACGGAGGTGACTCCTTATTCTCCTGGGAGGCGGATTTTCGTTGAGCAGGTTCCTGTTTGGGTGCTGCGGTTTATGGCAGTTGAACAGGAATTGCCTGGTCAACATCTTGCTATGCTCTTTCTCGCCGAACATTTTAGCCTCACTATGGAGGTGATGCTCAGGAACCATAGGAGGCACCCCGTGGCAGTTCTGAGTGCGGTGTTTTGGCAGGCCTTCAACCTCTTCAAGTGTGTATCTGCTAGCCCTGGCGACCATGTAGGCGGCGCGTAGCTCAGAACCGGCTGGCCGATTGCCTTGTACGTTGCCAGTAACGTTTATTTATCTTTACCCCAAGTGCTTCCAGCTAGTGACTGGAGGATTTTGTTAAGGCTTTGTACTTTGGTGGCAATCGGGGCTACATGAGCACCGTAGTTGAACATGTTTTCAAACGTGACCCCTAAGATTTTGGGCTGTGAGACAGTCGGAAGCTTAATGACTTCAACGTAGACGTCCAATTCCATGTTCACCTGCGCTGCCCACGTCGTAAATAAGGTTGCCGAAGACTTGGTCTGTGACAGTGTGAGATTTCGTCCAGCGAAAAAACCGGACAGAGATGGGAGGCATGAGTTAACTCTCAAGCAGAGCTCATCTACAGAAACGCCTGTCGCCAGGATCGTGCAGTCATCGGCGTAGGAGACGATCGAGACGCCCTCTGGTGGGGAAGGGATCCTCGATATGTAGTAATTAAACAAAAGCGGGGATAGGACACAACCCTGTGCCCCCTCTCGTTTAATTATACGTGGTTTTGATCTTTCGCCTCTGAATTCAACCGATGACTGCTGGTCACTCAGATAGTTCGCGGTCGAACGCTTTAGACAGGGGGGAAGAGTTGAATCCTTCAGGTCGTTAATGAGTTGCACATGATTGACCGTTTAAGAGGCTTTCGGCAGGTCAAGCGCAACTAGCACGGTCCTGTCATTTGGACGATGTTAGTTGAGACCGACATCTATCTGAGTGGTGATGACGTTTAGCGCGGTGGTACTGCTCTGCATTTTACGGAATCTATGCTGATGTTCGGCTAGTCGCAATTTAGCGGTGTAGTAAGGGAGCAGGACCGTCTCCAAGGTCTTCACTATTGGCGAGAGGAGCGATATCGGTCGATAAATCTCCCCTTCATTGCCCGGCTTGCCGGGCTATAGTAGTGGCACCACCTTTGCCTTTTTCCATTTTTCTGGAATGACAACAGACAGATTGAAGACAGTTGTCAGGTACCTTACTCCCTCTTCTCCGAGATGTTTTAGCATCAGAATGTATATACCATTTGGGCCTATCGCTTTAGAGCTTTTGGACCCCCGTATGACCTCTCGAACCTCCGTGGTGGTGATGGCAATGGGCGCTTGGCTATTTTCTCGTTTGTGCGCTTCCGTGATGGCTCGTCTGATTTCCTTGTCGACTGGAGGATGCAGTACAAATTGCGGGCAGAAAGCACTCGCGCATCTCTTCGGTTTCGACTGTACCTTGTCACCAAAGGTGATAGATATTTTGTTCGGATTTGACATAGATTTAACAGTGGACCATAATTTTCCAACACCAGCAGAGAGGTGTAAGACCTTGGGTGCTCCTCCCATTTGGCGCGTTTGTGTTGATCAATCAGTCGTCTGATTTCCGCATTTCCGCGTCGCACATGGTCACGTTCATTTGCCAGGGCCGCTGCCTCTGCGGGGAAATACGGACGTACTTCCTTAATTCTACCTGACGGAATGTATTGATTAGAGGCTGAAGCTATGACCATGCGCAACGCTTTTTCCCCTTCTCATACGTCAGACGGGATGGAAAGAGCAGCGAAGGTGCTCTCAGTGAAGTTAAGAAAACCAACCCAATCAGCTTTGCTGAAATTAGTGATTCTGAGAAGTGACAAAGTCATTGGGGCGATCGATTGAGAGGACTATCGGTAGATGATCTGATGCAAGAGTTAGCATTGGTCGCCAGTCAACGCAGTTTATGAGACCAGCGCTGACGATAGTAAGATCTATCGAACTAGAACAATTTACCGCGACTCTAGTGGGGGCATCCCCGTTCACAGTGCAAAACGTCGAATCGTCTATTTGTTCAACTAATTCCTGTCCCCTACCATCAACGTGTAGGCTTGAGTGCCACAGGTCGTGGTGTGCGTTGAAGTCTCCGAGGATTACACGATTATCGCCTCTGAGTAACGTACCGATGTCAGGGTGGTAATCCCTCGGACGGCAGGTGGCAGGAGGTATATAAATGTTGATTATTTCAAGATCGACAGCGCCTGACCGGACAACCATAGCTTGAAGTTCTAAGGTGTTGTCCCTCGGGTCGACATCGGGCTCACAGGTCCGAAGATCTGATCGGGCGCCTAGCTTTGTCTCTTGAATAGCAGCAATCTTGATATTTTTCTGCCTCATGAAACTCACTATCTCACTAACCTTGCCGGTTAAGCCGCTGCAGTTCAATTGTAGGACACTAAAGTGCGAAAGGGGAGACATAATCACACTGGGAGTCAAGGTCTGGTGCGTATGCCTCGGTGGAGGCAGGCTGGGTCGCGCACTACGTCGCAATCTACAAGACGAGGGATCCGGACGAGGCGAATCGGTCGACGTTGCAGGTTGCGTAGCTCGACAACATGGCGCAACGTACGTATCAGTCCACAAGTTACTGTTACCAAGATGAGAACATATAAGCAGTTGACATAGGCCAAGGCAGTATAAGTGCTATTGGTCGTAGAGACTGTATCTGGAACTTGTGGCGGTGCGACACTGGATCGGCGGTAGCCTCGGGACGCCCTAGGGCGTGAACAGCAAGGGGCCACAAAATTTTTTTAGAAACTAGGTGGTCTATATGTGGAGGGATTTAGCCCGGAGAACCTAGTTTTGTGCCACCATCTTTTACAAGAATTGCATTGGACTGAGTGTGAACGTTTGACGTAAATCTTCTTCTAGCAAACGCAGCAGATCCATTATCTTTGTCCCGGGTTGGATTCAACACCAGCCCGGAGCAGGAGAGTTTTGAGCAGCCCTGCTGCAAGGAGCTGTTCGGAGGATGACAGTGTTAGAGGGAAAGGTGACAAGTTAGGCAGGGTAATGTCGAAATAACAGCCCTTGGTCGGATATAAAATCCCGAGTCATTCCGGTACGTAGAACCGGCTGGTGATCAAATCCTGTTGAGTTCGCTGGTTTGCTAAGATATTAAGGAGGGAAGACAAAATCACGGTTGCAACAAAAATTACTACAAGGTGGCGCAAAAGTAATCCTCCTATCAGAAAATGCTATAAATTTTGCGATTGGCCCCTAAAGTCAGTTCTGTTTTGACATTTGTGTAGTAAACACATGCGAAATACACGTTAATAAACAATGTTACGCTACACTGCTCCAGAACGCGGAATATTGCTGACTATTTATTTGACCAATAATCGGTCGGGGCCAAACGGTTACTGTGAATGGTGAGCGCTACAGAGCAATGATCAACGAGTTCTTTTTGCCGCAACTTGATGAATTGGGATTGGAAAACATGTGGTTCCAACAAGACGGTGCAACAGCACACACTGCACGTGCCACAACCGATATGCTGAACATCGGAAGCTTACTTTTGCGCCACCTTGTATAACGAACAAATGGCATGAGGCGAAGTTTTGGCTAATGGCATGCTTAAATCTTTCTGAGGAACATGGTCGGCGAAGTGCAATAGAAACTATTAGAGCTCTCTGTTGTATCTGATATGTGCGAAATGTGCTACGCTTTAAATAAAGTGACCGTATTCTTTAAAATTGTGTTTCATATATGGACTTGCCTTTATTGGTTATTAAATATATTCTGCTTGTCCACTATAAAGCTTTTTTCCTCGAATCACCAAGCGACAATCAAAAAAGTGCACTTGTTTCCCATTTTTCGATCAACCAATTTCGATAGCGCATCGTTCACAAAAGTCTCAATGGCAGGTTTGTATGTTTGTTATCAAAAGAGTTTGGCCTGTCGATATGAAAATATTGACATTGAAAAATGGTCAACCAAATGGTTGTGTGGTAGTGAATATTTTCACCAGCTAAAGACTGCCCTTGTGTAGATTTTGTGATAAATTTATTATAACGCGAGTAACTAGTTGCAGAGCTCGTAAATTAAATGCCCATACCAAAAATTATGGCATTGAAATATTCAAACCTGTCTACGAAATTTATTGGCTACCAGACAAAAAATTTAAAAGGTATAATGATTTTTATTTTTAACTAGAAAACTGGGCTGCCGACTGAGAAATTATAATAGACTGAATCCGATTTTAATGATTATATGTCCAAAACCGGTTGAGATGCGGTATTTAATCACATGGCTGATTTCAGAACGCATTAGCACCTTTGGTTTATAACTCCGTAATCATTCAAGTTATCGAAATAAGGGTTATCTTAAATATATGAGTTGCATTAAACTAATTTCAGGGGGCTTTGCGTGCTCAAATATACAGACAGACAGACAAAAATTCTAATAACCCTTGCTTTAGACTCTATTGCCTCAATAATGGTCTATCAATGTTGCCCAATATCTGGAACGTACAAAATCGACCTGTTACAATTTTATTATATGCGATTATAGCTTGTAGTCGATAACTCGACTAAAGCCAATATAATTTAAAAAAGTTTTTATTTAAATCTCTTAAATAAGTGTTATGGAAATGTTTGGTCGTCTCTTTCAGTAACACTTTTTTCTGATATATCTAGAGTAAGTTAGGGTATTGTGATATGGGTTGGCAAAGTGATATACCTGCGTATTTCCTAAATTATTCATGCCTCAGCAAGAATATCTTCTTTACTCTAATGGTTATGGCCAAAAATCGCTACTGCGAAGCAACGGCTGGCATTGGTCAACTAAATTGCTATCAGTGTAAAACAACATTTTCCATCGTGCGGTCGTTAATAATTTAGAGCACTCTTTGAACAGGGATAATTCCGAAATATTCTTAGGCTATCAACACTATGGCTATCAAGTGATTATTAATATTTTTAAATAAATTTTGGTGAAAAAATTGTTCGTTCCTTTTAAGCTCTAGCTTGGGTAATGTGATATGGCAGAAGTAGTTCAATGTTTAACAGGAGTATGAAAAGTATAAATTTCCTCCAACTAGGATTTGAAACGTTGATGACACAGGGGTGTACGAGTATATCACGCCAATTAAGCATCCGAAAATGTTAGCTGCAACAGAAAAACAAATTAGGTTAATAAGATCAGCAGGAAAAGGAAAACCTTCTCCACTTTTGATGAAACATGCGGACGGATGCAAATTACTATATCTACGGATGCAAATTACTATATCTACAATGTGACTGGATTATTCCATGCGGCTTACACATCTTTCATAGGAGAGCCGAGTATGTGGTATAGTATCTCACATTACCCCCCTATTTTGACAAAACGGCTTTTTGGACTTTTTATGGGTTTGACTGAATATCTTTCGAAATACATAAGATAAATCGATCTCGTCTTGGAATGTCCTTCGCAATACTGAAATCTATTAAACTGTATGATTTTTTACTTGTCTACTTAATATAATATTGAGTAGCAGCCGGAAAAGGCATGCCTATATCACAATACCCTAATTTACTCTACCTAGCAGATACTATTTTAATAATATTTAACTATTCTCTCTCAATTGGTGGTGAACGAAACGAAACCCGGAATGTTAGCATTTTATTATACCCAACGTGTACTAGTACAGAGGGTATTATAGTTTTGTCAATATAACGGTGGTTTGTAACGGTAAAATAATGGAGATCGGTGTAGAGTTCCATACTCGTATATCAAAATTCTTAGAATGAACAGAGAAATCCATTGTGGTCTTTCTACCTACTTTTTCATAAAAGTTATCTGAAAAGGAGGTAGAAATACTGACCTGCCCATATCTCATTGACTGATACAGGTAGAATGATATAATTTGGCAGTTACATAAATTCTTCACACGATTTTTGAAAAATTTTGGAAAGTGGGTGCGGCACCGCCCACTTATGAGTCAAGCAATTTTCAAATTCGACTCTTAATAACTTCATAACCGTGTAAGATAGAAATATCAAACTTGATGCGAGGTTTACTATAGACATGTTGAGTACGCCAACGGAAAATAATAAGATCGGTGGACGACCAAGCCCAGGTAGGAAACCGGAACATGCCTTATCTCCTTCACTGATGCAGATAGAATGCTAGAATTTGGTAGTTACAATAACCTGATAATCTTAGTAATAATTTTGGGAAATGTGCGTGGCACCGCCCACATATACATTATTACTCAGTACCGCTCATTTTCCAAAGTTTGTTTTTTTTGATACATAGGAAACGTTTATATAAAATATCATTAACAAGTAAATTTGTAGTTATGCTGAATTCCAACTTTATATATCATATTATATGTGAAAGTATCATAAAGATCCACTGCCCACTTTTCTAAAATTGTGTAAATATTAATTAAGGGGCACATGTATCCAAATATCATTAATTTAGACGAATTACATTTCGAATTATAATTTTATACAGAGCGGAGACGTGGCACTGCCCACTTTTCCAAAATTATATATAGCCTATACCGTAACGAGTGAACTCAAAAGTCTACTGTGAAAACTTCATAAAGATTGGTTGTGTAATTTGAAAGCCAGACACACGATAACTTGAGTACAAATTGAAGTTGAAACATAACCACGCCCCTTTTTTCGGTACCGAAAATTTCGAAAAACCTATAAAATTGGTTAATTCCCTAATAAAAGCAGCTACAATGGTGAAATTTGCTATATTTATTATTTTCGTTGTCCCATTGACGATTTTATAAAATTTTTGTAAGAGGGGCGTGGTACCGCCCACACATGAGTGAAGAAATTTTCAAACTTTGACTCTTAATAACTTCAGAACCGTTTACGCTAGTATAACGGAATTTCGTAGGAGGCATACCATTGTTGTGATAAATCCACCCATAGAAAATAAGTGACAGCGCTTTTCGACCGCGCCTACTTTTTAATAAAAGTTATATGGAAAGCAGGTAGAAAAAAAGATCGGTTAAGTACTTTGAACGACAGACACACAGACACACATTAATTTTTATTATACCTAGTAGTGCTACGCACACAAAGTATATTAACTTTAGTCGCCTAACGGCAGTACGTAACGGCATAAACGGATCGAGAGAGATATTAACTTATGTATATCAAAATATTCAGGACAATAAGAGAAATTGATTAAACCATGTCCGTCCGTCCGTCCTTCCGTACGTCTGTGAAACTTGGTATGCGGGTTCCTTGGCACTCATCTCCGAGCGCTATTTAAAGTGGGCGAAATCGGATGATAGCCACGCCCACTTTTTATATATAGAATATTTTCGAAACACACAAAAAAAATGATTACTCAGTACATAAGACACCTATAAGGATAAAATTTGGCGAATACATTGAGATTGAGGCATAAAATTAATTTTTCAAAAAGTTTTTGAAAATGGGGGTGGCACCGCCCACTTTTGATTAAGTCAAATTTAGAAATAATATTAATCATAAATCAAAAACCGTTGAAGATATCGAAACGAAATTCAGCACGCAGGTTTCCAGGTATGTTCCAGGAAAAAATCGGCAGAATCGCTTAAGGTCTACGTCCACTTTTATATGAAAGATTTTGAAGAGGATCGTAGATATATTAAATAGGCAATAACTTTGCGTAAAATAACTTTACATCATATATATTTCACTTTTAAGGTTTCGGTAAACAAAGAAATCCAAAAACTTTAAATTTTCGAAAATGGGCGTGGCCCACCCCTTTTATAGTGGATTATTCCACAAAAGGGTGGGGCCTTGTGCAGAAGTCCACGCAAGTGAGGATAGTTTCTGATCGCCATTCACCTGGGAATGGCCAGAGCGATTCTTTTGCATGCGGTTCAAGCAGCTCACTACTTCCGGGCTTTGCGCCCAAGTATCCTCTGGGTAACCACCGAACACCCGTTTGGTGGTGAGCTAAACGTGAGAAGGCGACAACCTGGTAAGGCCACTCCAATATAATCGGTTTAAGGGCTTGCTGGGGGATTCAAACAGCAGCGTCTGATCACCAGGTGGTGCGGCTGCAAGCGGGCGTCTGTCTTGGATCAAGCGGCTCGCTATACAAACGTGTAATAGAATTCAACCTCCCGGGAAACGGGTTGTGCGTTGGGTTTGGGACCCACCACATAAAACAACGTTCCAATTTAATTCAACAACAAAGCCTCGGATATGAGAACCCCTTTTTTAGATGACAACACCCGCAAACGAAATAAGGATTATGAGATAAGGGCATGTACCTGGAATGTCCGGTCCCTTAATGGGGAAGGTGCCGCTGCCCGGCTGGTTGAGGTCCTGAGAAAGCGATGGACGGGGCGAGGAAACACGATCAAAACACCTTGCAACATCTACTGGAGTGGGCATGAAGACAAGCGCAGATTCGGCGTGGGATTTGTGGTGGGAGAGAGACTCCGTCACCGAGTACTGTCGTTCACACCCGTGAACGAGCGTCTCGCTGCAATCCGCATAAAAGTACGATTTTTCACCATATCGTTTATCTGCGTTCATGCACCGACAGAAGAGAAGGACGACGTGGAAAAGAATGCATTCTACGAACGCCTGGAAGAAGCATACGAGCGCTGGCCCCGTCATGATATCAAAGTCGTGCTTGGCGACTTTAACGCCAAGGGCGATCCTGCAAACTGCGCCAACTATCGCGGAATCAGCCTTTTGAATATCGCATATAAGGTCCTATCAAGCGTATTGTGCGAAAGACTGAAGCCTGATGTGAACAGACTGATTGGACCTTATCAGTGTGGCTTCAGACCTGGTAAGTCTACCATGGACCGGATTTTTACAATACGCCAAATCTTGGAAAAAACCCGTGAAAAAAGAATCGACACACATCTTCTCTTTGTTGATTTTAAGGCCGCTTTCGATAGCACGAAAAGGAGCTGCCTATATGCCGCTTTGTCCGAATTTGGTTTCCCCGCAAAACTTATACGGCTATGCAAAATGACCTTGAGCAACACCGCCAGCTCGGTCAGAATTGGGAAGTACCTCTCCGAGCCGTTCGAAACTAAACGAGGTTTCAGACAGGGTGACCCCCTATCGTGCGATTTCTTTAATTTAATGCTGGAGAAAATAATACAAGCTGCAGAACTTAACCGCGCTGGAACAATATTTTATAAAAGCGTGCAACTGTTGGCATATGCTGACGATATTGATATCATTGGCCTTAACAACCGCGCCGTAACTTCTGCTTACTCCAAATTAGAAAAAGAAGCGGAGAAAATGGGATTGGTGGTGAACGAGGGCAAAACGAAGTACCTTCTGTCATCATGCAAAGAGTCTGCGCATTCGCGCCTTGGCAACCAAGCCACTGTTGGCAGCAATAATTTCGAAATAGTAAAGGACTTCGTTTACCTGGGAACCAGCATTAACACCAACAATAATGTTAGCCTAGAAATCCGACGAAGAATTACTCTTGCAAGCAAATGCTACTTCGGACTGAGTAGGCAATTGAAAAGTAAAGTCCTCTCTCGACGAACGAAAATAACACTCTACAAGTCACTCATCGCACCCGTCCTGCTATATGGTGCAGAAGCGTGGACACTAACAACATCTGATGAGGCGGCTCTGGGAGTATTCGAGAGAAAGGTTCTTCGAAAGATTTGTGGACCTCTACGCGTTGGCGACGGCGAGTACCGAAGAAGATTTAATGATGAGCTGTATGAACTTACATAGTTCAGCGAATTAAAACACAGCGGCTTTGCTGGCTAGGCCACATAGTGCGAATGAGCGAAGATGCTCCAGCCCAGAAGGTATTCTTATCGGCACCCGCCGGTGGAAGCAGAGGAAGAGGGAGACCACCACTCCGATGGAAGGACCAAGTGGAGACCGATTTGCGATCCCGCGGTGTTTCCAATTGGCGCCAGTTGGCGCAACGAAGAAACGACTGGCGAGCTACGTTGGACGGTCAAAATCGCCCAGGCGGTTAGATGACCATTTAAAGAAGAAGAATTCCACAAAACTTTTTATGCCATAACTCCGCCAAAAATTGATTTGTCGAAACGAACTTGGGGGATAATGTTCTATATATAAAGGTAACTGTTTGCTGTAAAAATGGGCGAAATCGCTTAATGTCCACGCCCAGTTTTTGAACATAGTTCTGAGAATTTTTTTTTTAAATTTAAAAAGCGATATTTCTACAACTAAGCAAGTTATATCAATCAGATTTTGCACTTAATAAGCTTTTTAAGAAAAACTCTGCCGCTAAAAAGTTTTGTCAATTTTGAAGAAGTAGGCGTGGCTCCGCCCACTTTTCAGCATAAAATTTCTGCTATTTTCAAAGGCAATCGCTTATAATTCAATATTGATATTTCAATGAAAATTGGGCAGCTGCTTCTCAGTAGTATGTATTATAATTCGGGAAACACACAAACAAAATATTCGGGCACGTAGTTAATAGCCCACTGCAATAGCCAAGTTATATATCTTTTTTGATTTTCATACCTTTCATAAACATTATATGTATGTATGTAAGTATGAGAACAAGAATAGAAAAGTTCACTAAAATTATCATCACGATGAGCGGAGTCGATTTAGCCTATTTGATTGCAAACTAGTCTCTCAGTTTTACAAAAGAATGCTGAAATTCGTTGTTTGCTTTCGCCGTTTTATAATATACTAGCAAACCCGATAGATGTTTTGACGTTTTGATATATAGAACACATCTATATAGATAGATGTTGTTTTGACGTTTTGATATATAGAACACATCTAGATATAAAATGTCATTCACTTGAACCAAATAAACTCGTAGATATACCGAACTGCAGCTTTATATAACCTGGGGGCTTTTCCAAAAGCTATATACAGACTGTGTCGTGTCCAGCGAGCTCCTTAGCATATCGTGAAAGTTCAAGAGCAAAAACAAAACACAAAATATGTGGGCGGGGCATCGCCGCCTTTTCCAAAATTATGTAGATATTAACTAAGTGACACATATATCCAAATATCATTAATTTAGACCAAAAAAGTTCGGAGTTATGACGAATTGAAACTTTTTATAGCCTGGGGGCGTGGCTCCTCCTCCTTTTTCAAAACTATATATTGTCTATCTTGTACCCAGTGAACCCAAGTATATATTGTGAAAATTTCATAAAGATCGGTTGAGTACTTTAGCGCCTATAAAAGACACCCTGTTTTATATTTATTTTTGTTACGCACACAAGGTATATTACTTCATTCTGCATAAACGAATCGAGATATATATTTATTAATGTATATCAAAAGGTTCAGGATGAAAAGTAAAATATCCGGGCAAGTAGTTAATTCCCCACTGCAAAAGTGAAGTTGTATATCTTTATTGATATTCATACCTTTCATGAACATGAAATGTTTGTACGTATACTGAAATTATCAGGAGGATGAGCTGAGTCGCTGTAGCCATGTCCGTCTCTCGATACGTCTATCTGTCTATCTGAAAGTATTAAAATAGACCTACGTAAATTGGGATGACATAATAGATCACTACTAGGTATATAATGTTTGGTTCCACCCGAACTTAGACTTCCTTACTTGTTTATATCTATTTTTGTTACGTACACAAGGTATATTACTTCATTCGGCTTAAACGAATCGAGATATATGTTTATTAATGTATATCAAAACGTTCGGGATGAAGTAGTTAATACCCCTATACTGTTCATAAACATGAAATATTTGTGCGTATGAGAAGAAAAAGAGATAGTCCCATCAAAAAGTATACTGAAATGATCAGGAGGATGAGCTGAGTCGATGTAGCCATGCCCGTCTCTCGATACGTCTATCTGTCTGTCCGTCTGTCTATTTGAAAGCTAATTTGAACTAAAAATACTAAATTAGACCTGCGTAAATCGGGATGTCATAATAGATCACTACTAGGTATATATGGTTCGGTTCTATTCGAACTTAGGTTTCCTTACTTGTTATTTATAAGATTGCCCACATGGTAGTAGAAAAAGTTTAAAACCACTATAGCTCATAACTTCACAACAATTTACCACGACCACTTATACAGAGCTGGGTATTTAATGTTCGGTTCCACCCGAACTTAGACTTCCTTACTTGTTATTAAGAGGATTGAAATTTAGCTAAACAGAATAATGATAATGCCCTCATGGTAGCACAAAAAGTTTAAAACCTCTACATTCCACAACTAAACAATAATTTACCACTTTACTAGGACCACTTTTACACAGCTGGGTATTTAATGTTGGGTTCCACCCGAACTTATACTTCCTTACTTGTTGTATATTTTGTATGTTAGAGTGATGGTTGTAATGAAACTATAACTACATCAGAGCTCAATTAAATATGTTAGGCATGACAACGGAAGTTTTTATGGCAGATGCCACAATCCTTTTCCTTACTTAAGTTTTGCGTTACATTCGTATTTTATTTCAATACACAAAACTTGAATACCTCTAGTCACTTGTTCAGATTAAATTCGCCTTTTCCCTATTATTATTTGACTCTCTTTTGCTTTGTACCCGACAAAGATAACATTCGAATACAATCTGCTCAAAAGTCAGCAAAGTCAACAAGCTGGCATGCTGCAAGGCAACCGGATATATCCTTTGACCATAATTAACCTTTTGCACTCGGACAAGGGTAATTTAGCGAATAAGCAAATGAATAAATGAGCGAATCTAAAGGAAAGGTGTAACTTGGTTGGGGGAAATAGAAAATAAAAACAAGTAAGGACGGCGCTGTCTTCGGCTGTTCCGAAGGCTTTATACCTTTCATGAATACGTGCAAACTTAAATACGCATTGTTTAAAGTTCTCTAAAACTTTGTCAGCAATACATTTAATTTTCTTTTATAATAAGCTTTATTTGTTATCTGTAAGCAAATATCTCACCAAGTTTCAAGTTTTAATCTTCCAAAATGAGGGATAAATGGCCATGATCCTCTTATCTGAACGATCGGTTGTATGGGATATATACTATATAGAGCTCTCCGATCTTGGTGATTTTTTTACGAAATCTTTTAATATCCATAAGAAAATATCTTACCAAGTTTCAAGTTTTAATCTTTTAAAATGAGGGAGAAATGGCTATAATCCTCTTATCTGAACGATCGGTTGTATGGGATATATACTATAGTGACCCGATTATACCGGATCCGACAAATGTCTAATATAATACAAAAATACATCCGTGTGCCAAATTTCATCGAGATATCTCAAAAATTGAGGGACTAGTTTGCGTACAAACAGACAGACGGACGGACAGACGGACATGGCTATATCAACTCAGTTCATCGTCCTGATCAACTTGGTATACTTAATGGTGGGTCTATCTCTTATATTTCTAAACGTTACAAACATCGGACCAAAGTTAATATACCATTCCATGTTCATGAAAGGTATAACAAGCAAGAAAAACATTATGCAGTTGATTTAGAAACGATATACAGGATAACGAGCGTGCGGAAGCCCAACATACCAACAATATACCTACGACTTGAAATGTGATGCGAGGTAGAGATGGAACGGTGTCACCGGAAGACTACCATCACAACCATTCATTTCACTCACAGGCTCAGTTATTTGACAACGTCAGGTTAGATAAGTATAATTTTAATCTCTACCTCACTTTGTTATTGCACGCTGGGATGAGCTATCACATTTGTGACGAAAAAACTACTTTTGGGAAAAATATAAATTTTTTCTAATACCAATATTCTCTTAATCAATGCCGTCTACAGTTACTAAAAAGAAGTTTTCAACTGTTTTCATTAATTTAATTGATTTTGATCTTGTATGAAATACTCTTGACAAACGCAACGGGGATACGGTAGTAGAATTTGAACAGTATTTTTGGTTGGACTTCTTTCTTCCGATTAATATTTTAGTATTGTATGATCCCGCCATGGTTGTCTTCCTACCACACCGAAGTTCCAAGGATCGAGTCCTGGGGCAAGCAACATCAAAAGTGGTTTGAAAGGGTTTTTTCAAAACGGGGTCGCTTCTAGGCAGTGGCTTGGCAAACTCTCCGAGTGTAATTCTGCTATGGAAGGCAAAAATTCATCGGCTTGGCAGATGCCCCTTCTGAGACGGCAAAAAAGCGTTAAAACAGCACACCACAATTTGGAAGGGGAAATCGTTGCCAAATGCTTCTTGCGCTGCCCCTGATGACGGTGAGCATATAGGTCGTAACGAGCAAATCAAAGCTTTAGAAGTGCTATTGACCGTGGTGGTCATTATTTTCTTTCATTTCAGCAACACTAGTCACACCCTTTGGAGAGTTTGCTAGTGGTTAATACTACAACAATAACTAGAATATCGAGACATATTTTGGCCACTAAAGCCGGCAGCTAGTTTTTTGCTAACAGTACGCCCTCCATAATAATTTCATATATTCGAATTAGTTTTCAGATAGAGAATGTGTGGGCACTAAATATACAAGTCTAAAATAGCTTGATAGATCTCTTCAAATTGCACACCCCGTTTTAATATGGTTTGATCTAGGGATGGCAAGTTGAATGAAATAACGTTAATAAAGTTATTTTCTTCAGTAAGGTATGACATAAAAACGATTAATCTGTTTTAATTAACCGAACCAGTAATCAATTATTTGAATTCATTATAATACTAATCCACATCCTACAGTTTTAGCTTCAGCAAGGCATCTTTAAAAAAAATATAATGTCGGAAATGTATCATTCGATATTGGCGAAGTCTGAATGATGTTAAATTTTCTCAATACGAAAAATGAAGCCAAAAAATTATCGAGTACTCGATTAAATCATTTAAAAAAAAACTTTTAGAAAAGAGGCTGATCTCACATTTTAAACCACGATGGTCAGGTCTAGGCCAACCCGTATTTAAATTTTATAAGCTAATGTCCAACCTACAGAATTCCTGAAAATTTCAGAAGTCTAAGCGTAGAACAATACACCTGCCTGATAAGCCCATTAATATCCAACTACTTTTCTGAAAAGTTGACGACGTCATGTAAATGTTTGTCCCACTGTGTGACGTTCGAAACGTTCGAAATGGAAAAATTGCCATTATTAAGGTTGTTATCAGACTTATTTTGCATTATATACGTAAGTACTAGTAGTGGGACTATGTTCGAATAATAAACGAATAAAAATATTCGTTTTGAAAAATTCGAAAAGTATTTATTCGAATAATTTATGCGTTTATTCGAATAGTATTATTCGAATAGTTGTATTGAAGTGCGAGAGATGTCGAAAGCGAAATTCACTTCCTTCATCGCTATTATTCGCATAGTTGTCATTTATTCGAATAATAGTACTATTCGAAGAAAAGTATAAATCATGATCCAATAATACAAGTCGTGTTAATACGAGGTGTGTTCAAAGCGTATCGCGAATTTTGAATTTTCGCTGGTTACGTATATTCGAATTTCGAATTTGTGGCGTTATGTTGGTAATCATGTCTCTCACTTATGCCGACAAGCTCGGCCATTTTGAATGTTCAGTTAATTGTTGACAGCTGCTTTGCTTGCACGTGTTTTGGATCGTCTTCGATGTTTACCTATTCAAAAAAATGGATCAAAGAACCTGTATCAAATTTTGTGTGAAAAACGAAATTAAGTGCGCGGATTCATTCCGAATGTTGACTGTGGCATACGGAGAAGCTACCTTGGACCGAAGCAACGTTTATCGGTGGTACAAAATGTTCTCAGAAGGCCGAGAAGATGTGCAAAGAAGAACAAAAATTGGCTTTTGCACCACGATAACGCCCCTGCTCTCGCATCGTTGCTTGTGCGCGACTTTTTGGCCAAAAACAACACACTAATGATGCCGCAGCCACCGTATTCCCTAGATCTGGCCCCCTGTGACTTTTTCTTGTTCCCTAAACTGAAGAGGCCCATGAAAGGACGACGTTACGCTTCTCTTGACGAGATAAAGACGGCATCGAAGGAGGAGCTGAACAAGATACAAAAAAATGATTTTTTGAAGTGCTTCGAAGATTGGAAAAACCGTTGGCACAAGTGTATAATATCTCATGGGGATTACTTTGAAGGGGACAAAATAGATAGATATTCATGAATAAATAAATAATTTTTGAAAAAACACAAAATTCGCGATACTTTTTGAACACACCTCGTAGACCAGCTTATTTTTACTTTTGTCTCGAATTTTGACATTACACTCATTTCTCAGTACGATTTTGACGTTAAACTCACAAATTAATAAAACAAAATACATGGAGAATTTTTCTGTGTCTGTATGTTTGTTGAGCTGCTACGACCTGTGTAGTTGGATCATGGTATAAATTATTCAAATAAATATTATTCGAATTTGTTATAGCCTTCGAATAGCCCCATGTAAATACCATTCTACGCATTTCAGAAATATTTTCCGTTGTCATTTATAGTCTAACATGCATACATATATACAGACATTTTTTGATTCTCCTTTGGACGAATTTCGTTGTGCACGCTAGTGGGCCAAGCAATTTGTGGATGTTGAACAATCATAATTTGCGGTTTGAATTTGAATGCAACAAGTTTAACCCCATCTGGAGACTTACTTACATATGGCTATAAGGCTGAGTGGGTTTTATACGGTAAAAAAAAAAAACTTTGAAAATTTTCAACTCTGCATTTATCAGATTATGTTGGAACTTGTTTAGGAAAATCGGAAAAATGCCAAAGTTATATAATTCTACCAAGGGTTATCTTTTATTTAAAAAAAGAATTTTTGATATGTTTTATTCAAATTTTTTTTTTTTCAAACTTAAATAACACAAGACATACTGGACCAGTAAAAGAGTTTACTTATTTAAGTAAACCGTTTCAGAAATCCTGACTCAGCTCTAAGTGAAGTTATTTTGAAATCGATCTTAAATTTTCAAATTTTGTGTTTTCAAAATCTACAAAATATTCTCAATGCCGTGTGTGCCATCCAGTGTGGTTTTTTTATACTTTGTAATACAATAGGCGTGTTCCAATCAGGAGGGATCCAGATCCAGATAGAAATTTTGCGTGTAAATGCAAGAACAACGTTGTGATATTGATATTTATGTGGATCAATTCCGGATCCGTATAGAAGCTCTGTTCGTTTAGTTTTTTATAGTCGATTTTCTGACAGCCAACCTTTATTTGCTTAGTAGCACAGCCACACATATATAAACACACATGTATCCACAAACAACTCTCATACAATTGATCCGTATCGTTCCCATGAGATCTTGATCGTAATACTGATCTGGATAGCTGATTGGAACACAACTAATGTCATCATCTTTGTTCCAACGCTTAAACCTCTAGCTCCCCAAGAAATCATTTAAAAATCCATTGCAAGGTTCCTTACGTTCCACGCATTTCTAAATAGAATGAACTGTGGCCATTTAGTCGAATTTTTCTCCTCTTTATTGCATTGTCTTTGGGTTCCAGCTTTCCAGTATCCAACTCTAAGGATAGTTCTTTATAATTTAATAGCGAAATTTCCATTTGGAATTTTTTAAGTTGCACTGATATCGGTTTTTGGTCTATGGTTTTTGTTCCGAGTCCCTAATGTACCAGTAAGGTATGTATTTTTAAAACGACTGATATTCATTATAACTGGTAAAGTTTCATAACATTCAGAATTTTTGTTTTAGAGATCAACCTTCTCTTTCCTTTTGAATACAATAGGCACTGAGCATATGCGAACTTTGAAATTGATGAGAGCAATACTGATAACTCATATAATGAGCGCTCTCTTTTTGTCGAACACTAATTTGGAGCATGCGATGTCACTTGTGATGTGAAATATCACTGATGTAGTAGAAAGACATTGCAAAATTAAATTATGGTACATCCAAAAAAAACTCTTTCCTTAAATGTGTGCATGCAGTTTATCTGTTAAATTCATAAATTATCATATTTCTACCATTGTGCCCGTCGTCTGATTTCGTGTGGACTTTTGCAATGTATTTTCGGCTCAGTCTAATTTATAAACTTACATACTATACACATATATATATTTATACTGGCTACTGTAATTGTTTATTGCAGATGAGCAACACTTGCGGTGGGCACTTTTTCCATGCAGCTTGCAAGAGTAAATAATTTTCAAGTTTCATTTTAAAATAGTTGGCTTGCGGTTTTGGTATGCAAAATTTTTTCCCTGTCAGCCATATAGTAGCCTCAAATGGGAAAGTTTTATAATAAATCTGATAGGTGTGGAAATTACCAGAGTTAGACAGCTTCAAGTAATATAAATATTTAACTCATTTAAGATAATTCCATGAACTTATTTAAAATAGTTATATGAATGTGTGTATGTGTATGTACAACTTTAATTTAGTTAAACTGATTTACACTTAGTCCGCGTAAAAATGGTTAGTTTTCCAATATTAACTGACGAATTGGTTCCGAATATAAAAAATATCGCGTATAACAAAATATACGCGCAAAAAAATATTGAAAAACAATACAATAAGTTTCAAATTTCAGACTTATGATTTATTCATTCATAACAAAATAAAAAATACAAAACAAAAACCATATATAAAAGAGAAGAAAATAGAAAATAGGTAGATTTATTGAAAAAACCGTTGAATGCTGTTTAATCACTGTCATTATCCGTAGTGGAAATTATTCTTAGCCGCTTATTTTGATGGCCTGCACTGATATCACTAGAATTTGTATCAGAATCAATAGTAACAACTATGGATTGATGCTCTGATTGACTTAGCATCTCCGACTGAGTTTGCACCTGTGGTTGAGTTTGCACCTGTGGTTGAGTTTGCACCATAAATTCAGTTAATTTTGTTTGAATGCTTCTTTTTGGACCCAATAAATTCTGATGTAGTTCTTTATATCTTAACATGCAGAGACTCAATTATTTTTGAAAACTTCGTACACGTTCGGCATCAGTATCATTTGCTACAAAATAATTTTCCAATTCTGCTGCAAGTTTAAGACCTTGCTTAATCGTCTCTGCTTTAATTGGATGCTCGTCTATCTCGGTGTCGCTGCTATTTTCCGATTCGATTACTTCCGTAGCTATTTCAATCAAATCGTCATCATCGAGCTCTCGGTCTAGAAGAATCTCGTCAATATCTTCTCTCGTCATATCTGCAAGAATTTCTCCTCCCGCGGAACGTGCTAAATCAATGATATCTAAATAATTAGTTGAATTGCTTGTCACGGACATACCACTTTTAACACATTCTGGCCAAAGAGATTTCCAGCATGCGTTTAACGTATGTTGCCTTATTTCAGAAATTGCTTTTGACGCGTACAAGATGCAATCCTTGATAGAAAAATTTTTCCAAGCATCGGTGAAGTCCAATTCAGGATTTTCCTCCAGTTTTTCCATAATGCACTGAAAAGTTTTTTTGAGGTAGTACATTTTAAAAGTCGCAATAATGCCTTGATCCATCGGTTGGATAATTGATGTAGTATTCGGCGGGAGGAAAATGATATTTACATTAGGATGTTCAATCAACGGATGGCCTGGTGCATGGTCAATTATTAAAAGAGCTTTAGAGGGCTGCGTCTTCTTCTCCAAATAACTTTTAACTTCTGGTACAAAGCATTTAGCAAACCATTCTTGGAATATATTTCCAGTTACCCCGGCTTTTTTATTGGCCATCCAGTGAACACGTAAATGTTTTAAATCTTTGCCCTTTAGTGCTCGCGGCCTGAGACTTTTGTTTACTAACAGCGGTTTAATCATGCGGTCACCAGAAGCATTGCTACATAATAAAAACGTCACACCGTCCTTTGCAGCTTTGAAGCCACCTACTGATTTTTGGGTCTTAAAAACATATGTTCGTTTTGGTAACCTCTTCCAAAATAGGCCGGTTTCGTCCGCATTGAAAACTTGGTCTGGCGTGTAATCACCTTCCTGAATAATTTTTAATAACTTTGCGCAGCTTTACTATCAGCTGAAGCAATTTCACCCTTAGTTTTTAAATTATGAAAATTATGTCTTTCAATAAACTTCGAAAACCATCCACCACTAGCTGAAAATTCGTTTTTGTTTTCTTGGTTCGATGTTGATGGTTTTTCAAGTAGTATTCGATTCAAAATACGTAGAGCTTTTTGTTTTATTGTTGTAGTATCAACTGGGATTCGTTTCTGGTTGAGATCCTCAATCCAAATTGTTAATAGGTTTTCCATTTCTTTAATAAAAACATTTCTTGAGTATGAAGTTTTCTCCGCATTTACATTTTTGCCGGAAACTACATATTTTCTAATTGCATTTTCATTTTTTTTTATTGTCCGCACTGTAGATTCACTGAGTCCAAGCCTCTTTCCCACATTTGTTGGGCCAGCTCCCTGCTCTAGATAGTCCAAAACTTTTATTTTTGTTTCTAAAGAAATTCCTTTGCGTTTTTCGTTTTTTTCTGAATTAGCTTCCATTGTAAAGCTAGCAAAAATTAAAATTTCTTATTAAAAATTTTTATTATTTTTATTACAAAATTAATTTTAAAGTCTTACCAAAACAACTGCACCGGCCGCTAACTAAATACATTATAACTAGATTTGCAATAATTGATACACATAGAGTAAAATTTTTTTGTTGGGACTTCCCCGTATTATAAACGAAAAAAAGCAATCGCGTTGTTGGGACTTCCCCGTATTATATTCGAAAATTATTTCGCGTAAAAATATGTAAACTAGCAAAAAACGAAAAAAAGCAATCGCGTTAAAGTGAGAAATACGCATAGAAAAAGGAATTTGCGCTGCAAAAATAACCGCGTTAAAGTGAAATCGCGTAAAAAGAGATCGCGTAAAAAAAGGACTGAGTGCATTTAAATTTTGTTAATTGTGCTCACTATATGGGAAGTATTATAAAAAGGATTTATTTTTACATAAGCCTTTCTTGTTTAACGATTTTGTAAAAAATAGGACATTACACTTAAAATTTGCTTTAAATTAAAATGGTTTCACACGTATTTTATTTTGTTTTGTTTTTTCTCGGAGATATTATTGGTCAAAGTTTGGGCTTTTAGTAAACTAATGAAAGCATATACTCACTCGAATCATAAAATCTCGACTTTAACTAATGATTCACACTTCATGTTAACACCATTTGAAATCTAATGAATCACACCTTTTTCTGAACTTTTATTTAGTTTTATTTTACCAATTTGATTTTTAAAATGAAAATTTCACAGCGTTATCATCTAAATTTTTTATTCTAAACAACAGCATCCGATCGATTCAAAAATTTTTCAAAAGTCTGTCAGCCGATGGGGCTTAAGAAAGCCTAGCACATACCTCAACATTTCGCAACACTGCAGGTCTAAAAATTCAAATATTGTCCTAAGAATATTTGTTCTTTTTGTAGAAGAGCTAAAACGATTTTAAATTTACATAACAATAACCTCCACATCAAATACGAGGTGTGTTCAAAAAGTATCGCGAATTTTGTGTTTTTTCAAAAATTATTTATTTATTCATGAATATCTATTTTGTCCTTCAAAGTAATCCCCATGAGATATTATACACTTGTGCCAACGGTTTTTCCAATCTTCGAAGCACTTCAAAAAATCATTTTTTTGTATCTTGTTCAGCTCCTCCTTCGATGCCGTCTTTATCTCGTCAAGAGAAGCGTAACGTCGTCCTTTCAAGGGCCTCTTCAGTTTAGGGAACAAGAAAAAGTCACAGGGGGCCAGATCTGGGGAATACGGTGGCTGCGGCATCATTAGTGTGTTGTTTTTGGCCAAAAAGTCGCGCACAAGCAACGATGCGTGAGCAGGGGCGTTATCGTGGTGCAAAAGCCAATTTTTGTTCTTCCACAAATCCGCGCGTTTCTGGCGGATTGCTTCGCGCAAATTGCGCATAACTTGCAGGTAATATTCCTTATTGACCGTTCTTCCCTGTGGCAAGAACTCATAATGCACCACGCCCCTGCAATCGAAGAAAACTGTCAGCAAAACTTTCACATTCGACCGAACTTGGCGCGCTTTTTTCGGTCTTGGTTCGTGCGGCAGCTTCCATTGAGATGATTGAGCTTTGGTTTCCACGTCATAACCATTAACCCACGATTCGTCACCAGTTATGACCCTCTGGAGCAAATTTGGGTCGTCGCGGACAGAGTTTAACATCTCATTAGCAATGTTCATGCGATGCTGTTTTTGGTCACAATTGAGCAATTTTGGTAAAAAAATAGGTAAAAATAGAAGACGTTCCAAAACACGCGCAAGCAAAGCAGCTGTCAACAATTAACTGAACATTCAAAATGGCCGAGCTTGTCGGCATAAGTGAGAGACATGAGTACCAACATAACGCCACAAAAAATTCGAAATTCGAATATACGTAACCAGCGAAAATTCAAAATTCGCGATACTTTTTGAACACACCTCGTACAAGACGTGCAATGCGTTTTTAATTGAATAGTGTGACGTAAGCGGCATATTTCCAACACTCGAGGATTTTATTTTTTTAGCTCAGCAAACATGCGCCGTTAACAAAACACTCAGCGCAATTGCGTCAACATATTGCACTGTGTTTAAGCGACATAAGCTGAATTATTTCTTTCGTTTATTTCATTTGCCTTGCATGCTACTGTAATTCGCAACCAGGTTATAAAATATTCAGTTAATACACACAAGGTGCACCCACGTTCTATATAGAACAAATAAGTTAAATAAAAAATACTAATACTTTAAATTAGTATTAATCAAAGGTATGCAACATGTGCTCCACACCCCCCGTTCTACTCTCTGAACAAATTATAAAATAATATACGAACATTAACTTAAAAAAACTTCTCGCCCTCCATAAAGCTTAGCTGGAACCGGCTATGACGCTGGCTTCACGATATCAGCGCCAAAAAATTTTTGCCAATACCCAGCCCTTGTCACTTGACTGCAAAAAGCGAGAAAAGTATCAGAGTACTCCCTTTTCATATAAAGAAGGTGATCCAATTTATATGGTGATGTGTACTCCATGAAAATGTCTGAATACGGAAAACGGAAATCGGCCTTTATTCAACTTTAAACAATACCATTATGGATCAAAGAAAAATGTTTCAATATTTTAAGTTAACCGTTTCCGAAATTCTTACCCAAATTAAAATTTAATATTGAAATTATCATTAAGGGAAATAATAATAATAGCGCTGTACTAATTACTCCCTTTATCTACAGAATACTGCCCTTTTAGTAGCAGGCTCTTACATGTATGTGACGTGTTGTTTCAGAGACCCGTCGGTTGCTACTGAAGCTGCAATGCCGTGTACCGCTATTGTCTGCTGAAATATTTTAAGGACTTGGTGGTTTTCAATTAACTCATAAACTGGATTCGATCTATTACCTCTTTACTATTTATTTCTCCAGCTTTCTCAATGCACCAAACTGCAAAGTATGAAAAGCTTTCCAAATTTCATCTTAGTGGCGCCCATCCCTTATTTTTACATGATTACACTTTTTATATAAAAAAAATATTTTTTGTCAACGGTCGCTGAAATGATAACGTGGATAAAATATAGTGCGGAAGCGAATTTTTCACGCAACTAATGACTATTTCATGCCGCAACTACCTACTACCATTACAAAAAATCGAACAATCAACTCAATTCTAGCGCTTCCACTGCCATCCTCTGTAACTCCATTTATATTTTTTTTCTATATTTTATTTCACATTTTTTACTATTTTTCTATCCAATTTATATTTACCGTTGAATTTAAATGAAGTCCTTGGAGTCCGTTTTGCATGCGTTGAGAGGCAAAATGCTTTGATGCCTTGCAAATCATTGGCGGAAAATGTGAGAATCAAAGCAAAAAAAAACAAAAACAGCGAAAGAAGGAAAAGGCGAATTACAATATTAGGAAAAAACCGGAAATTGTTAGTGGCGAGATATGCATTTCGAACAAAATTGATGACAAACATTGCATGCTTTTTCCATTAAATTACCATAATCTTGATGTGTTGCTTTTACCTCATTCTTTTTATACCCAAATGTAGCTCTACCTGTTATAATCTATTTGGACTGTGTGGTAGATATGTACATATATACATTTTTCACAATTATCAGTATCAAAGAAAAGCTCTCTAAAATCACTCAAAATGGGAAATTTTAAAAAATTAGATATTTCCAAAAAGACGCAAACGCTTTCAAGGAAGATCGCACTACGTTCCAGCATTTTACTTTGAAAATTGACTAACAGCTCAACCATTTATTAACGCACAGCGTCAATTTTCTATCACAATTCTGTCGTCCTCATATAACTTACATGAGAGCAACCGAAATTGAAATCCGTGCTTTAAAAGCTAACTCAAAATCCGAAATTTGTTTTGCGTGACATTTTTTATTGACATTAAGTCATTGTGATAAATTGTTGTTTTTTTTTATTTTTTGTTATTTAAATGAATTAAATAAATGTATTAAAAACATACTAAATGTATTAGTTATAAATTACAACTTCTATTTATATGTTTAAAAGCACTGAGTTTTGGACTGAGAAAAGCCACGCACAGATATCCTCATCAAAATCTTCGGAATAGCGGTATGATTCCAATCCGTACATCAGCACAGGTATAATAATTTCCAACGGATAACCCACCATCCCGCCCAACCGACACGAGGGGCGCATCGAGCTAACGCACGGCATTTTTTTATATTGCCGAGTCGTTGGAACGCCAAAGTTTGTTAAGTATTGATATCTAAAACTGCTCAGCTACAGAGAAAAACTCATCAGTTGAATAACGCAAGAAATTAAAACATATGAATAATTTATTTAGGAAATAAAAAACTAGTTCGATTGTTAAAAGTATATTTACAAAGTTACTACTGATTAAGCGAGGATAGTATCGATTTTTAATGCCAAAAAGCGAGTCAGAAATATTAAATGTGCTGAAGTGAGTATTAAAATGTTCTCACAAAAATCGGAAAGGCTCATTTAGTTCAAAGTTAGTCCTACACTGTTTCCGGAAAAGACATTTAAAATGTCTTGATGGAATTTTAAAATTTACTTCTCCCAACAAAAATGGACTAGACAACAACCCGTTTACTTGAGCCATATTCTAATATCTCTCTCTCTATGGCGCGATATACAACAAGTATATCATCATAAACCTCCTAAGAGATTTTTGCGCCAAGCTTCTCTTCCAATTTGTGGTGTGCTGATTTGAATTTTCCCTACAAATTGGTGGGACCTACAGTTTTTTGGCGACTCCAAACGGCATCTACAAAGGAGACGAATTTTTGCTGAGAAGCCTGTCATGGCAGAAATACACTCGGAGAGTTTGCCAAACCACTGCCGAGGGGCGACCCCGTTTTGAAAAACTTTTTTCAAATCACTTTTGATGTTACCTGTACCAGGGCTCGAACCATGGACCTTCGGTGTGGTAGGCCGGCAACACTACCTTAACACCATATCGGTCTTACGAATATTGTAACAAGGGCTTTAGTTATGTACGGATCACAAAATTCTTTCGAGAATTATTGGCAGTTGCATTAATATGAAGAAGCTAAGTTTGCAATCCATCGTAATTCCCAAGTCCACAAAAGCATGCACTCGTTCAAGACTATAATTGTTGATTGTGTAGGAAGGTTGCTGTATATTTTTGCGCGAAAAACACATGTATTTTCATTTTTAAGATTGAGTGGCATATAGTGTAGATCGCTCCAAGCACCCAGACTATCAACATCTGAATGGAGTAAGCTCTATTTTCGCATATAAAAATCTTAATGTTGTCAGCGTACATCACAATTTTTGAAAACTTAACAATACTGGATATATCATTAATGAACAGCAAAAAAAGAATCGGCCGTGCTGGCAATCTGCATACAATGTGAAGATAGAAACTGTAAGCTGATTTGTAACAATGGCTTCAAATAATTTTGGAACAGAGGAAAGCTTTACTATGCCACGTTAGTTATCTGTAAAGATCTACTCCCACGCTTATAAAGTGGCGTACGGGACGATTTTTTCCAAGCAGTTGGGAAGACTCCACTTTTTAAAGACAGATTAAACAAATCCGTTAGTGGATGGTATGATGAGAGACTTATACAGTGCGATCTTTTATCAGTGATAAGGGACTTTAATACTCTACTACGTATTCAATTCGAGGTAGCACTTGCTGGCAAGACTGGTTCTCCCTGGAATTTTTCAGTTGACAAATATACGAAGATTCGGTCGCCGTTATACTTACAAGGCACTGAGAAGGTCTAATGAGCTTACGACGGTGGGAATTAAGTCTTTCGTATATTATGCTAGAAATAACTTTAAGTGTATGCGTGGTTTGATTTTTGGGTTCGCCTATCTTGTTTATTGAGCAGAGCACATTAAAGTTCCAATCTGGAGGCTTGTGCTCATCCGATCTTATTTCCCATAAGAGTTGATTAATGTTTTTCAATAACTCCTAGCCTCAGTTTTCAGAGCCCGCATATTGTCATTATCACATCATCAAAGTCGGGTGAAGAAAGCTTTTGTCCATCGTCATTCCTCTCGCAATTTAGTGCGATGTATACTTCGGTTACAAGGTTCCCATCGTTGTTCCTGCAGAAGTTCACCTTAGACCCAGCACTCAAGAATAAATAAGCGAAGTATTAATAATCCATTCAGCAAAACTAATTAATTTGGTGTCCTTAAAATGCCGATATATTCCACTGTGCGCCCCTACTATGTGCTTAGTTATTACTCACAACTGGGTCCGTAATAAACAATTTCACCCGAACCTCGGCATGCTTACCTGTTTTTCGTTCTAAAACTATTTTTTCTTTCTTCATTCAAAGTACTTACACTCCGCACTGCGGTTTGTAATGACACCGCCTTTTTTGTTGTTTTTGTAGTGGTCGCAATTTACTCTACATGTATATATGTATGTATGTAGAATGAGTAGCTCGATATGCGTTGATGCTCCTCAATGATGTAAGTTCTTTTCTCTTGAAATATTGAATGGGAAAAAACTAATGACAGATTCGTGAATGCATAAAAACTAATGGTTTGTGAGCAAGCAGAAAAATCGGCAATCAACTGGATGTAATAGAAGGTTGTAGAAAATGTTCGAGTAAAGAAATGTTGATGTTGAGGCGAGTTTTGTGCTCTTTGTTTGGTACTTTGAATATAGGTACAAAGAAAACAAAGGCCACATCACATTTAAAAGGAATATGGAATGGAACTTCCGAACTCTTTATAGTGAAAGTGCTATTGGTTTATGTGCAAGGAAACTCTGACTTCATCGCCTTACAGGATGGGTGATATTTTGGCTATGAAATCAAGACTACCAGAACCTACTTTTATCACGATCGGTATAGAACAAAGTTCGTCAACAGATCACTTATATGCATCCACGCGTCGACGGAAGAAAATTAAGACAATTTTAAGGACTACCGACTTTTATGCCAAAGTGGACAAGGAATCAGTCATATGGTCTTCAGTGGGAAAACTTTGCTGCCATGATGCAACGTCTGGCAATTGGAAGAAATTGATTGGCTTTCCCGTGACTCTAATCGACATCCCAATATCGCCTTGGTTATTGCAAATCCGCGTCTTCACTCGGCTCTCTCACCTGCCTTGTGATAGCAATTTTCGGTCCAACAATGCATCGATATGCTACTGTTTAGTGGATAAATATTTCTCATTCATTTTTCGGCAACTGAGAAAACAATAAGGTTCCAACGAGTTCAGTAAAACAGCTTGTATGATGAGCGAAAGTGCTGCATTGAACTGAGATGTCAATTGAAAAGTAATGCCATCTCCTTAAGAACCAAAAACTAGACCTATGAAGCTCTGACTATATGCTTGTACTTGTACGAAATAAGTAGAAGTACTGAATACTTTAAAAGATAAAGAGCAATGTTCAAGTACTGCAACACTTGTACTTCGAATTCCAAAGTACTTATCAGGTATTTGAAAGTATTTCAAAGCACTTTGTTCATAAAAAAATTTTTATTTTTATGTTGGAATCATTTTTAATTCAGTACTTTTACTTAATTTTTCGAAGTACATTAGTACTGGTACCTGTGCTTTTATTTATTTATTTATTATTAAAGTCTATGAAGTACAGGTTTCTTACAAGATAAATTAGATGAGTAAATCCAGCTTAAAAACTAAACAATATATTACAAAACTGTATTCAATATATTAATTAATGCATGCTTAGATATTGAAAAATCAAACAAAACAGAGTTCGATATATTATTAAGTTCTCTGATAGCTCTAGCGATGGGAGCATTTCGATCATAATCAGCGCTAAGAATTTGTTCATAGAATGAAGGAGCAATACCAAGTTGATTAGAAGTAACCACGAATTGTGGTAGTCATCCGCTCAGCAAAGTTTAATGAGCGTACCGCCAACATAAGAAATACTTTGTGGACTCTTTCAATTATTTTTATTGCAGAAATATGTTTGGTCTCCAAATTGTAGCACCATATTCCAAGTTCGAACGGACAAAGACTGTATAAAGTAATTTAAGTGTATAGCGATAAGAAAATGTTGAATAAAGCCAAAACTGAGGACGCTTTAGCGATAATAAAGCTTGTGTGGCTATTAAAAGAAACGTTAGAAGTAAAAACTATACCAAGTTCTTTGGTGTCTTCTAAGGAATTTTAAGCAGAGTCGGCAATCATATAGGTACTACTGGTACTTGCTTCTTATTATTATTATTATTATGTATTTATTACGTCCAAAAGAGCCTAAATAAGAGTATCGTTAACAATGTTATATATTATAGCTAGGGTTTTACAAAACTCATAGGGCCGGTTTCACCAGCTCGACTTAACTAAGTTAAGTCGAGTTTTTCACTTTTTCAGTTTCACCATCTAACTTAACTAAGTCACAACTTAGTCAGCCTGCCAGCTGACTTATTCTCGACTAAGCAGTGTTGCTGTCGTTCAAAACCTAAATGTCAGCAATGCTCCCAATTTGTTTTGTACAATGTCCCAGCCGGAAAATTCGCCAAGCATAACTTTAACGGCGTATGCGTAGATGCATGTGAACGCTTGTTTTCTAGCATGCAACCATTACAAAACTATCGTTTTTAATTAAGCGCTAAATTTAGTACCTTCCAACTAAAGAGAAATGGCTGCAAGATCAATACATTCCTTCGTGTATGGCCATACATGCCCATTTCGCACTGGGGTATTGGGATGCGCAGAGTTGTCTGGTATGAAAAAATACTACTATGCATAAAACAGCTGTTCGGGTTGTTGTGTTCAAAATTATTTAAGTCGCTCAGTTGGTGAAACCCAAAAGTAAGTTAGTCTCGAATCTGTGCTAACTTAAGTCACGACTTAGTTTTAGTCTTAGTCGCGTTGGTGAAACCGGCCCATACAGTTCTTTCTTAAAAACTAAGATTTAATTACAGTTTTTTAAGTCCATGGGAGTGCATGGAAAATGTTTTGTTTATCTGTTTCAGTTCTAAACAATGGCAGTTTAAAATTTTGTCTATACCTAGTACAGGGTGTTTTTTTTACAGGTTTGTTTTTCGAATAGAGATAAAACTGGCATTTTGTGGTCAAATCTGGCAACTCTAATGTCATTTATGTTCAGTTTGGTTTGCCATTTTATCATGAACAGGTTGACAAAAGAACAACGCTTGCAAATCGTGCAAATTTATTTCGAAAATAATGGTTCAGTTCGCGAAGTTTACCGTGAGCTCCGTCCATTTTATGGTCGACATAATCGTCCATCAGAGCAATTAATTCGGTTAACCATGGATCGTTTTCGCACTACGTTTACTCTATGTGATAATACGCATCCGCAGAGACGTCGAACAGTGCGCACCGAAGAAACAATTGCCGCTGTAGAGCAAAGTGTTGAAGAGGACCCGAATGAATCGATTCGCCACCGTGCACAGCAATTGGAGCTTTGTCCATCAACTTTATGGAAGATTTTGCGCAAAGATCTTGGCTTGCGACCTTACAAGATCCAGCTTGTGCAAGAATTAAAGCCGCGAGACCATGCAATGCGTCGTGATTTTGGTGTATGGGCCGAAAATGAGATTGATTTCAATGCTGATTTTCATCGCAAAATTTTGTTCAGTGATGAGGCTCATTTTTGGTTGAATGGCTACGTCAACAAGCAAAATTGCCGCATTTGGAGTGAAGAGAATCCACATGAGACCCTTGAAACGCCATTACATCCACAAAAACTGACTGTTTGGTGTGCTCTATGGGCTGGTGGAGTCATTGGGCCATACTTCTTCCGCAATAATGCTGGAGAGGCAGCTACCGTTAATGGAGACCGGTATAGAGCCATGATAACCGACTATTTTGTTCCCGAATTGGATGGCATGAATGTGGATGAGTTGTGGTTCCAACAAGACGGCGCTACATGCCACACAGCGCACGTCACAATCGATTTATTGAAGGAAACATTCGATGAGCGCATAATTTCGCGGAATGGACCTGTCAATTGGCCACCAAGGTCGTGTGATTTGACACCATTGGATTATTTTCTTTGGGGATATGTGAAGTCGCTCGTCTACACCAACAAACCAGAAACGTTAGGGGAATTGGAAGCCAACATTCGTGGCGTTATTGCCGACATACGGCCCCATATGCTCGAAAAAGTGGTTGAAAATTAGACCTGTAGAATTGGCTTTATTCGAGCCAGCCGCGGCGGCCACATGCCCGAAATCATATTTAAACATTAATGGCATAAAATTATCCTTCAATAAAGCCAAATTATTGGACCTTAAAACGATTTTCTTGTGTTTTATTTCAATTCGAAGTTCTATACCCCTAAAAAAAACACCCTTTATTTACATTGTGTGTTTGCTCTACTAACAATACATTTTTACTTGGGTATTCAGGTACATTACCATGCTTTATATTATATATTAACTTCATGGAGTGAATGAAAATTTTTGCTTAACCAGTTCAAACTATTCAGCATATCCGCCGTTCTAGTATCGCTACATTTTTTAAGAATAAATCGCATACACCTGTTATGAAGCTTTTGAAGTTTATCAATTACGCTATCTGATATTATGAATAATATTGATGGACAGTGTACAAAATGTGGCTCAATAATAGATTTATTATATATAAGTATTTCGTATGGTTTGTGAAGATATTTTGTTGTTGTCTGCATAATCCCAACTTTTTTAGCAAATTTCTCAACCGTGTATTTTATATGTTCCTCAAATTATCGATTATAACCTATAAATATTTTATACTAGTAACTCTTTGTATACTTTCATTATTTATTTTTAAGCCAATGTTGCGATCATTAAAATTTCTTCTGGTTATAATCATATATTTTGTTTTATTATTATTTAGTTTTAGTCTATTTTCATTTATATAAGTTATTTAGTCCTCATTGTATTTACGATAGTGGAACATTGATATTATTTTCACTTTTTATAATTATAGTCGAATTTCGCAGACCTTGATATCGTTGACAATATCATTATTATAAATTAGGAATAATATCGGTGCCGAAACTGACCCTTGTGGCAACCCTGGAGTGCCACTTCTAATTTTGTCCTACAAATTGGCGATATCTATGCGGATTCCTAACGACATATGCCATAGGTAGATGAATTTTAACTGAGAAGCGTTTTCATGGCAGAAACTCACTAGGGGAATTGCCGACCACTGCAGAGGGGTGACCCCGTTTTGAAAAAACTTTTTCCAAACATTTCGAAGTTACCTGTCCTGGACTTGAACCTAGTACCTTTGTGCGGTAAGCCAGCACACTAGCACCACACCACTGTAGCGGCCCGTGCTGAAGTGCTGAAAGAAATATCGATTTTCTTTTTTTTTTTAATGCATTTCTGCAGATTCTTTCATTTTGCGTTTATGGAGTGAGAATGAGCTTCAACTCGACGTTTTTATAGCACTACCGTCCTGTTACATAGCACAGAAATGTGAACGATGATGGTGCCTTAAAATGTATCCTAAGGGGTTCGAGATAAAGATACTTCGGAAGATTTATGCAAGCAGGTTTAGTGACGTGCCTTAGGAGGATTATGTGGATATATTCTTAGTTCAACGGCTGAGCTTCCTCGCCATTTAATTTCCAGCTGTTGAAGTCGCACTGAAAAAGTTGATCTTAGTAATGTGCACTTGGATCCATTATAAATCAAAAGGGTAAAATCCCTGTTCTCAGTGACAAAAAATAGGCTCCAGCTCCTATATTCATTTTAAATACCACCGTCATTGCTGTTAAGCTTCTGAATCGATGGTTATTGGCTTACTTTATTTAAATTATGGTCTCATATTTTTCACAAAGCCAGTACAAAAACGTCAATGACAGAATTAATGACGCAATGCTGTCATACGTTGGGGGGAAGTCCGTTCTTTCATTGAATACAATGTCGACATAAATATTTGTCATAAAAAACGAATACAATTCATACAATTCATACAACCATAAGCAAATTTGAGCATTGGGCTGTCCGTAATTGACAAAACACAAGACTTGTTTGGTACTGCTCCCTCCATTTTACGCTTTTACTTGTGGATATATTCCAAAAAAAATTTCTATTGTTTTCAATTACGAACAGCATATTTCATGCTCGAAAAAAATAACAGCTAAATTTTAGTTTCTAAAATATCGAAAGCCACATGCGTGTTTGTGTACTTTTGCCCAACCACTAAATAACTCTTTATGTTTCGCCTTCTTCTTCTTTCTTTAAATAGCGATTAAACGTCCCAGGGGGTTTTGTCCCAATCGTTTCCTCGTTGCACCAACTAGCGCCAATTGGAAATCCGGCGGCATCGCCAATCGGGGTCGTGGTCCCCCTCTTCCTTCGATTTCTCTGGCGGGTGCTGATAAGAATACTTTCTGGGCCGTAGCATCTTCATTCATCAGCATATCATCTAAGTCACTGAGTTTTAGTTCCGTAACCCATGTCGACGCTTCTGTAAATAACACACAGCTCATCATAAAATATTCTTCGGTACTTGGCTTCGGCAACGCGAAAAGGTCTCTAAATTTTTCGAATAAACTTTCACTTGACACAGGAGGATGGGTAATCGTAAATTATAAAATACTAAATAAGACCTAATCACACGCCAAGGGTTGTCGAATTGCAAATTTACCTGTCTTGAAAAATATCGACCTGGATTTGAGAAATTAAAAACGGGAACAAATATTATTATGGGGAAATGGTCGTTAAACTCTGTATTCAATAAAACTTATCAGAAAGAAATTTGCGAGGATGAGCTTCTCCAAAATTCTTAAAGCGTGTTTAAAGTGAACGTGTTCTGTAGTGTATTAGATATCATCATTAATCAACTGGAATCGAGTTTCCTTGCGATGAATGAAATTGCTTCCAATTTCAATGCCTTAGCAAAATTTTTACGATATCAATTCATTCCATTTATATAGGCTAGATACTAAAAGAGAACCTCGAAATTTAAGCTTTAATTATGTCATTAACACTTTTGCTGAGCAGAAAGTCCAAAGTAAAATTCGTATAAATGAACTCAATAATACGTACCTTAGGCTAGTAAGCATTTAAAGTAGTTACTTATTACAAATTTTAGCATAAATTCTAACTTTTTGGGCTACATACTCGTATATGTTCAAACCAAATTTGGTTTAAAATTAAAACTATGCCGGTTTTCGAAAAAATGTGCGTAATGGAAAGGGTTTCGATTTTAAACCAGAAATCCATCATGATCACACTACTAACTGTCAGATGGCGGAAGTGGTTCATGCATATGGTACTCGTAAAGAAGAATAGAATTAGGAGTTTAGATGATAACAAAACCAGCGTATTGTTAACTTGTTAGCAATGCGTTCCAAAATTTATCTGATGAAGAAGCCTAGCAGCTTCCGAAATGGATCTATAAGAAAAGCTATGGCGGTTGTCTCTAAACATTTTTCCTACTCTATTCAATTAAAAAACTTTTAATAATTAATTAAAAAATGATTATTAAAACATAAAAACAATAATAATTTTCATAAGAATTCAAAAAGTGAAAAATTATTATTCTTGGCCTTGAGCTCGTTTCATGAATATTTGAAAATGTACTGGCCGTAAATCAACAAACAATTGTTGGTATAAAAAAGCAATAACAAAACCGAGAGCACGCGGTAAGGCAGTTCTGCTGATAAAACAGATCTGTCAAAAAATCCATTATGATCACACTACTAACTGTCAAATGGCGGAAGTGGTTCATGCATATGGTAAAGAAGAATAGAACTAGTAGTTTAGTTGACATCAAAACCAGCATATTGTTAGCTTAATGGTTAGCAATGCGTGCCAAAATTTATCTGATGAAGAAGCCTAGCAGCTTCCGAAATGGATCTATAAGAAAAGCTATAGCGATTGTCTCTAAAAAATTTCTCCTACTCTAACTAAGAAATAATTATTGAAAAATAAAAACAATAATAATGTTCATAAAAAAAAAGAAAAATTATTATTCATGGCCTTGAGCTCATTTATAGTCATGGTACTTCACACACTGTACTGGCCGTAAAAACAACAATTAAATTAAAATGTTGGTATACAAAAATAAAAATAAAAATAAAAAATTGTATCAGTTCGTAAGGCTCGGATCGACACGTCCTGCATTAGAGTAGAGGGCTGAGCTACCGCGCTTAAGTAAAGTAAAGTTTTAAATCTAAACCGAATGAAATTAAAAGAAGGTGTAGGTAATCGAAAGGTTTGGAAATAACTACAAAAAAGTTTAAAAAATTGCTTTTGAAAAACTGCGATTAATTTTTAGGCCCAAATTATTAGCCGTGTATCAAGTTTTAAATACTTACGTTATACTGTACTTTCTTATTAAACTGTTTCAAGCGAGAGTGTACAAATAAGAAATATAAAATGAAAATACAACAATTTTTAGTGCACCTTTAAGCAAAAAAATGTATTGAGCAATATACAACAGGTATATCATCCTAAACCTCCTAAGAGATTTTTGTGCAGAGCTTCTCTTCCAATATGTGGTATGCCGATTTGAATTTATTTCTACAAGTTGGCGGGACCTACAGCTTTTCTCCGACACCAAATTTTTTATGAGAAGCCTTCGGTGCCAGAAATACACTCGGAGAGGTTGCCAAACCACTGCCAAGAAGCGACTGCGTTTTGAACTTTTTCAAACCGCTTTTGATGTAACCTGTCCCAGGACTCGAACCTTGGACCTTCGGTGTGGTTTGCCGGCAACACTATCGCCACACCACTGCGGCCGCTTCCACCGTTAATAATGGTAAAAAGAAGCAAAAAGAAAAAACATACTTACAATATTATACACCCTAATAGGCACAAATGTGTTAATGTACAACACAAAAATTACTGCTTATGAGATTAACAGTAAAAACACCTGTCTTGTCATATACATTTTTTCATTGTATACTCAGCATTCAGCTTTTGAATTTATTTTTTAGTTAATGAAACTATATTTTGTGTGACTAAGGGACAGGTAATCCTATCGGATTATTAAGATAGTATTTTATTCAAACATAATAGAAAGCTTACGTATATATGATATTAATATTCACTACATTGCTGATAAAGGTTTTTGTCATTGCCATAAAAAACATAAATTTCCAAGTTTTGTATTGAAGGAAATGTATGTATATTTGGTTTTCTTAATAACCCATATTTACGTCATTGCTAGATAAAGGTCTACCGGATTCCAAAATGTGGTCTGATCCTATTATAAGTGAAAGTTCGGCTAGAACCGCACATTAGATATCCAGTTCTGTAGAAGGAGACGTGGTCAAACTCTTTCTGCTGACATACATATAAATAAACAAGAATAAATAGCTCGTATAATTTTTTCAAATTTTCAACTCCGTTATCGATTTAAGACTAGGCCTGTATTTATTAACATAATTACTATACTATGTAGTACCCACGTCAGTATGTTACATAATTTTACTACAAAATTGTTTAACCTAGAAAGCTAACCTTCACTCGCTCCCTATAAAACCTAACCATTCGTCGATTTGACGGACATTCTTTAAAATACTTATTTCTATTTTTCCTCTTATAAAAAGATAATAATAGTTAACTAAGAATTATTATCAACTGGTCTTGAGCTCGTTATACTTACAAAAAATATGTAAAATGAACAGACCGTAAAACCAACAACAAAATTTCTTATATATGTAGTTATTTAATTTTTGGTTTGATTTATTGTACGCATATGTGTACCAGTTTTTAATCCTCGAAATGAAGCATTTTTTATTATTTTGGAACAATTAAATTTTTATTTTTTTAAGACTTTTAGAAGGCAATCCTAAAAGAGACAGTACATTTTCAAAAGCGTATTCGTCGAATCGACGAAGGTTACGTGTCTAGGGTTAAGAATACAAAATTGGAAATTTCTCTCGTATTCAAGCAAAATAGTGATAATGGGTATGTACACATTATTCAAACATAACACATATATTTGAAGGCATGCATGGTTGAAGGTGTTATGACGTGCTTTTAGCTTTTCGCAGTTACATGCATGGTGGATCCTCTTTGGGTGCTTTATGATTTTGCAACACATATTTACTTGATGTTCGAACTAAACCCCATTTATTTTAAAATTTCAAACTCAACTTGAAATTTACGAAGTAACAATTCATCCACTCACAGCTTTATATATGCTATAGGTTTCAAATTTAGTAAATAAGGCGTGTTTGTTATTCTTATTAGTGATTTAAAGAATGCTAATTTAAATATTAGTGCAACCGTCCAATAGCTATCAGTATTCAATGCTTGGTGGCAGTATGTTTGTTAAAGAGAAAACCTTACAATAATCATTAATTACAATGCACAGTTTCTCGATTCCAACATAAAGCTAGACAGGAGACAAAGCTCTTGACACATCTAGATACATCGAAAATCGGTTTTAATAAGCTCACTTACTCTTCTAATATATCACAGAGTTAAAGCATAAGTGGCCATATAAAGTAATGCATAGCCTGACTTAGTTTTAAAAAAGAAACAAGAGTTGAGTTTAAAAAACACAATTACGAAAGTATTTTATGTGTTTGTCATCTTACTCGATTGTCTTGGTTTTTCGCACAGATATGCGGTGTGGTACAGGAAGCATAATCTAAGTATTTATTTTATCCTCTTCAATCCCGCACCGAAAATACGCTCGAAAAAATAATTGTTTATGACTTATTTTTAATAACTGGTGTCTGAAGAGTTTATTTCAAACAAAATTTTTTTTGTAATTTTTTTTTTTATACTAAAAAACAGTTTTTCGAAATTTTTAATTTTTAATATAACTGCAAAATAAAACAAAATATTCTTATGTAATAAAATGAAAAAGCTATTTTAATGTTTTTCTATGTATTAAAAATAAATAAATATATATTAAAAAAAGTAAAAGTGTTTATGTGTACACAAAAAAAATATTGACTCACTTGTGACAAAATATGATCCAATCTTGCATATTTCAGTCCATTTGAAAATATCGTATGAAATGAACGCGACAGAAGAAGTAAAGACAGAAACTAAAAATGTAGAAAAGCGAGCGAATATGTTCCCAATAAATTGTTATATTGTTTGAGAAAAATAATGAAATATTGACAGTTATTTTACAAAGAAAACTTTTGTCCACATGTAAATTTGGAAATAATATACCAAGAGGAAGAAATTGAAACCATATGAACCCGGTACTCCCTTGCGGTAAACGTCAGTGTGGGGCGGGAGTGATTTGGTATGACCAGTGGAATCTTCTAGGTAATGTCAAACCCTCATTCCGTAAGAAAAAAGAAGGTTGCTAATGAGAGCTGAGAGGTAACATATCCGTAGACCCACCATCAAGTTGCATGCCGTACCGCGGGTATATTCTAACCTTCTAACCAGCTCAGGTTACATTTTATTTTTCTGTATTCCTACTTCATTTTTAGTCCACTTTAATGAAAAATTGGGCGTCTTACCAAGCTTCGTCATACTATCGTAAACGGTACTGAGCAGTCGAATTTAAAATTTTTCAAAAAATAATTAATAGGATGAACAATTCAATCTAGCTACCGAATTTGGGTATGTTACCCAAGTGATCTTGTAAGTTCCGTCTATCGACATAGTTTTAAGTGAACTTTTATTTGAAAGTGGGCGAGTTCAAATCATCGGTTTAGCTCCTTTTCACTGGGTGTCCGCCACATTACAGTAAAATCTTAAGGAACAAGGTTTGTACTTCTTTTGAAAACGGTTCTGGAGTTATCAAAGTTAATGTAAGAGTCAAATTAATCCTTTTTAAATATAAACCTGTAAGAAAAAAACAGCACATCGAGCGAAATATTTAGAAAATTCGTTTCAAGCAAGTGGAATCTTGTGCTCAAATTTCATTTCAATTCTCCTAAATTTATTACGATTTGTATGGTTAAAATTGTTTGCTGCTGACGACAACAATTAATTTTTTTTTTAAAAACTTAGTGTTCTTTAAAATGTTGGGTAATAATTTTTTTAAATTAAAATACAACTTTCTTTTTTATAAGAAAAACTCTTCCCCCTTCCTAAGCGACTCAAAAAAAATGTATCACCTTAATATTCATAGTTATTTAGGTTAAAGCAGAACAATTGATGACATTCCAAGATCGGTGTTACTTTCTTATGCGCATATAGGCAATCAGATAAAGAACTCTGCTCGAGTTGTATTTAAGAACTGCTTTTTTTAAGTGTAATTAAAAAAGTCAAGAATATAATGCCTCAATTACCTATCTAATCGGGTTCATATGAAACAGACTCAACAAACCCAACTTTATCGATTACTCGGAAACGAATATCACTACAAAGCACGAGTTGATACTCAATAATAATCGCATGTATCTCAAACAACGCTCCCAACAAGCTTACTATCTCTCACTTTAAGTGGCCTCACAACATTCATAGCACTGCTTTACAAATAATTACATTGAAAATATACCATTAAATGCATGTATAGGATAATGCTAATATAGCCTGTCTGAGCTCAAACTATTTTTCTACACTTCATTCAGAATTATTCTTCGCTAAAGTTACAAGTTCGATGAACTCAAGTAGAACTTGTTGCAAAGAAAATAAAAAGACGCTTCTAACGATAAACAATAAGTGGTTGTTGAGCGATAGGTGCTCAAAATCGAAGATTTCTAAAGTTTTTACGATGTTTTAAAAAGTTTTGGTTTCAGAAATAGTTTTTTTTTTTAAATAGTTCTAATCTATAACGTTTTAAATTTTCTAAAATTAGCGTGCTTAATTTCTAACACTTTGAGGGCCACTTTCATAAAGGCCGGTTAAGCCTAATCGGCGATTAATATGACAGCTTACCGTACAAAATACGTCAATTAAACCCCGGTAAGCGTTAACCGGCTTTTATGAAAGCGGCCCTAATAGTACTATTACTAATATATGTACGATAAAAGTGTGCTAATTGCTACTTCGAGTGCTAACCGCCGCTACATCTAAAACTATTGGTATTTTTTGGGTGTAAAGCAGTGTAGATCATCATCACATTGGGCGTACGCTTTTATCTTCACGTTTATAACAAACAGGTTTTTAAAGCTTCACTCTTTAGTGAGACAGTGTCATTACAAGCCAGCGCTTCAAATCGAACGGTTAGAGCTACACGAAGCACTTTTGATTAGCGCGTTGTTGCGAGTAAAGCTTGAAAAAAAAACCTAAAAAGTCATTATAATAAAAATAAATATATACAAATAAAGTATCAGCACAGTAAACAAACAACACCCGGTTTAAGTCAACACAATCGCCCCAAGAAATAAAGAAAAAATAAACATCAATAAATTTCACAGTGACTACCGCTTTTCACAAGCTTAAAATAATGATAATCATAAGCTTTATACCGCTGCTGCTATGCTATCAACTTGTGACGTTGTGCGTCACTGTAACAGCTGCACCGCCACCAACACATTCACCAGCCACACTGCCGTTCGTACTTAGTGACCTCTTCTCATTTCAACCCAACATTTCTGATGGTGCTGCGAGTTTATTTGGCGGTTTTGACGATTTCGATGATTACGTGCCCTACCGGAGTGATACATTGGATCATTTCTCGTGGACATTGCTGAAATTGGTGTTGCAGGAGGATCGAGGAAATGTCATAATTTCACCCTTTTCAGTCAAACTTTCATTGGCACTGCTAGCTGAGGCTGCAGGCAATGGCTCGCAAACACAACGCGAACTCTACAACACACTCACGGACATTAAACAACCGGACAATTTGCGTGGCTTCTATAAAAAAACACTCAATGTGCTAAAGAAAGAAAATCCATTTTACACCTTGAACTTGGAGACGAAACTTTTTACCGATAACGCCATTGAGCCACAACAACGTTACGCTGCTATGTTGAGCAGTTACTATCAAACAGAGATCGAGCGTTTAGACTTTGCGAATGCAAGCGGTGCTGCGAAAGCTATCAACAATTGGTGCAGCAATGTGACAAATGGACGTCTTCAGCAGTTGGTGAACGAAGCTGCTGTGCGTAATAACGTCTTGCTGATGGCTAATGTTTTGTACTTCAATGGCTTGTGGCGTCATCCTTTCAATCGCACTTTTGAGGGCGTCTTCTTCCATACACCGGAAAAACAAATGCGTGCCGAATATATGGAACAAACCGATTTTTTCTACTATTACAGCGATGACGCGTTAGATGCGAAGATCTTGCGTTTACCTTATAAGGGTAAAAAATTCTCTATGTTCATTTTATTGCCCAAGACATTGTGTAGTATAGATGTGCTAACACAAAATCTGGTCAATGATCAACTCAAACGCATGCAATGGGCTATGGAAGAGGTAATGGTTAAGCTTACTATGCCCAAGTTTAAATTCGTATTTGATAAAAGTTTGAAAACTACATTGGAGCAATTGGGTATCAAAGACATATTTACGAATGATGCTTCGCTTCCGGGTTTGGCGCGTGGTGCTGCCGTTGCTGGTATGTTGAAGGTATCGAATGTGTTTCAAAAAAGCGGTATTGATGTTAATGAGAAGGGTACTGAGGCGTTTGCTTCGACAGTGGTGGAAATTGATAATAAATTCGGCGGCACACAGCTCGTTGTTGAATTCAATGTGAATCAGCCATTTATTTTCTTTATCGAAGAAGAGGCGACTGGAAATATAATTTTTGCTGGGAAAGTGTTGTTGCCAACAGTGTGAATGTGATAAGTATTAAGTATTTGTATGTATTTTTTAAGTGTGTAGTAAGTAATGCATTAAATTGATACATAATTTTTGCCGCAACAAAACGTGACTGGCATACAATTCATGAATATCAGTAGTATGGAGTTATCAGTTTTTATTTATTTATAAATATGTACTCATAAACATATGTAATCACAAATTTGTACATTAAATCGTTTCAAGAATATGATGTTTTCTTTGAGTGTAAAACATAGATTGCTGTCAAAGAACTTTAATAAAATAATATAAGGAAAAATTTACGCAAAATTCGCAAAAATTCAAGGAAATTTTATCAAAATTTAAAATTTTTTTTACACAATTTTTAGAATTTTTTGGAGTACGCAGTTTTGTAGCTCATTAAATTTTAATCCAACATGGTGTCAATCTTAAAGTCGTAACACACTTTTCAGATTTTTTGCAATTTTTTTCCGAAAAGCTAAAGTGTTTTCTTTCATATAAAAGAAATTTCTTTCATAACCTTGTATTGAGGAAAATACAGAAATCGCAAAGAAAATATTAGAATTTTTAACCTGGGAACCAGCATTAACACCAACAATAATGTCAGCCTAGAAATCCAAAGAAGAATCACTCACGCAAACAAATGCTACTTCTGACTGAGTTGGCAAATTGAGAAGCAAAATCCTCTCTCGAAGAACGAAAATAAATAAGTCACTTATCGTACCCGTCCTGGTTTATGGCGCAGAAGCTTGCACTGACAACATCTGATGAGGCGTCTCTGGGAGTATTCGAGAGAAAGATTCGTCGAAAGATTTACGGACCTTTACGCGTTGGCGACGGCTATTACCTTTAGCTTTATGCAGACCCCGAAATAACCCAACCAATTAAAACGTCTTAATTGGCTAGGCCATGTTGTGCGAATGAATGGAGATTAAATTATTGAGTCTGCTTACTCCAGTATTTTCCGCCTGTATTCGGATTTTTAAAGACGTGAGAGATAAGGGAGTAGAGTTTTAGCTCAGCAATGTCAGACCTCGAAAGTTACGGTATTATTTCGATCTGTTATTTTATTACTACCAGAACCAATGTCTACGCATACCTCGAAACCGGTTTTATCGTCTTGAAAGCCTTGTGAATTTTGTAGAAGGTCTGAAAATAAGCGTAGGCTTAATATTCAAACGCATAATCCACTAACCGATAATTTCATTTATTTATAAAACGGCCCCTTGTCATTAGTAAAATAAGAAAATTATAAATCAGAAGCATAAAATGGTATTGTGTTATTCAATCTAAAGTAAATAATAGTAGTTCATTGACGAAGGCGGAAGATTCCTAAAATCTTCAGAAAGTGTTTTTGTCAAACAAACAAACAAACAAATAAAGAAGATCTGGAAGCCACTATAGAGGCGGAGGGTTGGAAGAGGTGCAGAAACAATAGAAAACACTGCACATATACGTACAGATGGTTTTACAAAGCTGGAAGGGGTGGAATTGCCTTATACTGCAATGACCTGGGGATCTCTAAATCAGTTAAACTGCCAGATCATGGTCAGTGCGTCGGCAATAAGGCAGCTATTAACTTCAAATAGTAGCGCTACTCTGAGCGTGCTAGAATGCAAAAGAAGTCTTGAAAGGCTTAGCACAGAGCATAGAGTACATATCTATTGGACCCCGTGTCACAAAGGCGTAGAAGAAAACTAGCAGGGATGGCTGTAGATTTTTAATTGGTATCCTTGAGAGACACTGTCTTTTGGCAGCCCATGTCCACAAAATGGGACATGTAGCCGACAACATGTGCAGGAAATGCAAAGCGCAGGCGGTGAATGTGGAACACATTTTGTGCCTAAAATATTTGAAGGAGGAAAATTTCCCTACCCTAGAATCGCTCATAGAAAAAGGCACAAGTATGCTTTTATCTTTTGCCAAAGGAACATCACAGTTTGAGTTGCATAGCAAGAGGTCTTCAAAGTTTTTCTGGTAATACTGCGGACGTGGTGGCACTATGTGAGGTCACACCGATGGCCAAGCACCATAACCTAACCTAACCTAGCTCAGTAGAAACATTCGAAGACTTATGTAAAAGTGCTATATCCTACAGACAAAATTTTATAGCAAGGGATTAAATACTGTTTAAGTTAATAGTCAATATCTAAAAAAAAAAGAATAATAAGATTATGCAGCCACCCTAGATTGAAATCCTACCTCTAGAAACTTTTTTTGTTTGAAATAAGACGTTAAATATTTTTATTAACATACTTCACTTTATTTCTAAAACATTTCAAATAGGTGTCGACCTTGTCAAAACATCATATTGGCATATCTCAGTGAATTGGCAACTTCGTAAAAATATCCTAATATCGCATCATATCATACGGTATCATAGAAATGTGTCAAGATAATAACGGATACACAAAAAAATTAAAATAATTAGGTGACAATCCTAGGTGGAAAGCTCACATGAGAATACTTTTGATGAAATACGACGCAAAATACCTTTCTGTTGAGATATATACTGGCATATCTGATTTAATGATGTTTGTTTGTAAAATGTTTATATGATAAGAGTGTTAAACACAATTTATTGACGGATGAACTTCTAGTTGTTTCAATAGCACACTTGGTTTCAAAGATATTGCTCTAAATGTGATTTGACGATGGTTTTAACACGGTTACATCAGTGTTATTCCAACTAGAGTAGTTAGAGTGTTCAACAGATGGCGCTGTGGTCAATAGATTCCTAGAAATCATAGTTACATGTCGGTTTTATTACTATTTATTCAAGTACAAAGATAAAGTACCAGCGCCAAAGGATGAAAGCAAAAAAGCGTTTATTGGTCCAGTACACTTTTAAAAGTTAAGACCAAAATGGAGATCACACGATCAGTTTTTCTCTGCTATTTTTGGAGACGGTAATATGCTGCCACTCGATCGCTTTTGTTGTAATTTGTTTTTATTTTCTAGTTATGTGTATTTACTTTTTGACATACTGGGAAATCGTGACACACTTATTATACTTTTAAAAAAGCCTAACGGGATATATAAAGATATAAAATGTATGTCAACACGTATTGACAATAAAGTGATGTCATTAATGGCGCACAGGTACGAGTATACGACGAGGGATTGCCAAAAGTTATGGAGGTGAATGGCGAAATTTATAATGATATTGATTCCGTCATAATCAGTCACTGCGTCATAACCAGACGATGGAACGTAAGTTCTATTTCCAGCTCACGTTACTGGAATTGAGGCGGGCTTGAAACCTGTGCTGATGTTGCTGTTGTAACGCTTAAAGCCCTTATACCCTGGAGCGCATCACTGTGTTAGAGTGCTGTGAAAATAGTCTGTTAACTCAGCATGGCATTTTTTTAATCCGACCACGGTGGCCTCTCCGCTGGGTCTCTGACTTATTGCTAAAATGGCTAATCCACTCAGCTCTTCGCCCTGATCATTTCGGTACGCTTATTGATGGGTCGATCTTTTCTTCTTCCCGGGACTTGAGTGTTCGCATTTGTCAACAGTTTAAGTTGAAAAAAGTGAAAACGCTTAGGAGAAAAGGAAAAGCTTTTGTTTTTGCCTTAAAACGGATCGGCCGAAAAGCTCGAGAAACCACAAAAGTGACGAATTTTTTTTTAAAAACTATTTGATTTTTAATGCTTCGTTTTGTGCATATAAAAAGAAGAAATCTTATGGGTATCAACATGTTTTTGCGAAGCGAATTATAAAGGAATTATGTTTATAGAATTTTCAAAATGGATCATTTTGGTAAACACATTTTTGTGAAAAAAGTGTGTCTCAAACCGATAAAATTAAGATTGATGTGGAAAATAGCCCGTGTTAACTCAAAAAATCGAATTTTGAATAAAAGAATGTAAAGTTTTCGATACTGGGAGCGACAGACTCACAGTTCTTGTAAGTCCTTAGAATTCTTATTTACTTTAAGTAACACAGTCAACAAAGAATATCCAAATATTAAAAAGTGTTTATTTCAACAAAAAAAATTTGGATAATAATAATAATAAATTGCACATTTTTTAGTTTTTAGTAAAATATTTCCCGGAGTGCCGGGATTGGCATCCATAGTATGTACATAAATAAACTTGTGCATGTGTAACAAATGCTGGTATGGAAATACCCAAATCGCACTTGAATGCTCACTTAAGTCATACCGCTAACAGCTTTGCACTAACAACGACTCTTCTCATATTTGTATTCAAACATAATGATGTGTCTCCGTAATATATCAACCTTTGCGGACCATTCTGTTCAATATTCTTATTCCTGGTAACTAAATTTACAACAAACTTCTGCATAATTTTCGTATACTGTCTGTAAAAGTTTCAGCATAATATATGCTCGGCTGGCGCGTCTTAATAATTTCACAGGGCATATGACCTAATAATAATGCCCAAAAAATTTTATCAAAAAATTCGGCGAATAACAGAAGGTTTTACACCCGGGGCAAACTTCTCTAAGAATGAGAACAGCGACCTAGTGGCCGATGTTCAGAGAGCACTCAGAATATGGAGAGATCACTTCTCTGCCCTTTTAAATGGAGAAACTGAGCAAGAAACCAGAGAAGATGCCGAACCCGAGCCCACAATCGAAGATGATGGATTTGACGTTCCACAACCCGACTATAAAGAAGTGCGAATAGCAATATCTCGATTGAAAAACAATAAAGCAGCTGGCGCTGATGGTTTTCCTGCTGAGCTATTCAAACACGGAGGCGAGGAGCTGGTAAGGCGCATGCATCAGCTTCTATGCAGAATATGGTTGGATGAATGCATGCCTGAAGATTGGAATCTAAGTGTTCTCTGCCCAATCCACAAGAAGGGCGATCCTGCAAACTGCGCCAACTATCGCGGAATCAGCCTTTTGAATATCGCATATAAGGTCCTATCAAGCGTATTGTGCGAAAGACTGAAGCCTGATGTGAACAGACTGATTGGACCTTATCAGTGTGGCTTCAGACCTGGTAAATCTACCATCGACCAGATTTTTCCAATACGCCAAATCATCGACACACATCATCTCTTTGTTGATTTTAAAGCCGCTTTCGATAGCACGAAAAGGAGCTGCCTATATGCCGCTATGTCCGAATTTCGTTTCCCCGCAAAACTTATACGGCTATGCAAAATGACCTTGAGCAACACCGCCAGCTGGGTCAGAATTGGGAAGTACCTCTCCGAGCCGTTCGAAACTAAACGAGGTTTCAGACAGGGTGACCCCCTATCGTGCGATTTCTTTAATTTAATGCTGGAGAAAATAATACAAGCTGCAGAACTTAACCGCATTGGAACAATATTTTATAAAAGCGTGCAACTGTTGGCGGAGAAAATTGGATTGGTGGTGAACGAGGGCAAAACGAAGTACCTTCTTTCATCATGCAAAGAGTCTGCGCATTCGCGCCTTGGCAACCAAGCCACAGTTGGCAGCAATAATTTCGACATAGTAAAGGACTTCGTTTACCTGGGAAACAGCATTAACACCAACAATAATGTTAGCCTAGAAATCTGACGAAGAATTACTCTTGCAAACAAATGCTACTTCGGACTGAGTAGGCAATTGAAAAGTAAAGTCCTCTCTCGACGATCGAAAATAACACTCTACAAGTCACTCATCGCACCCGTCCTGCTATATGGTGCAGAAGCGTGGACACTTACAACATCTGATGAGGCGGCTCTGGGAGTATTTGAGAGAAAGGTTCTTCGAAAGATTTGTGGACCTCTACGCGTTGGCGACGGCGAGTACCGAAGAAGATTTACTGATGAGCTGTATGAACTTGACGTGGCTAGGCCACGTAGTGCGAATGAGCGAAGATGCTCCAGCCCAGAAGGTATTTTTATCAGCACCCGCCGGTGGAAGCAAAGGAATAGGGAGACCACCACTCCGATGGAAGGACCAAGTGGAGACCGATTTGCGATCCCGCGGAGTTTCCAATTGGCGCCAGTTGGCGCAACGAAGAAGCGACTGGTGAGCTATGTTGGACGGTCAAAATCGCCCAGGCGGTTAGATGACCATTTAAAGAAGAAGCATATGACCTAAATAGCTAAGCCTGCAGCCTTCTTAGTTGTACTTGAGATGCCGTAGTTCGTTCAGATTATAAGTAAACCTTCTTGAAGACTAGACGAAGGCATAACGGGAATGACCACAAAACATTGACAAATATGACTTTTCGATATTTTGTATGTTAATGACCGATCCTGCATTTTATATTCTGTTAAGTGAGCACAAAACTTTGAATTGTGTATATTGTACCTTTGGCCTTTCAAAAGAACAGTTTTTTTTTCATCATAATTCATTGATATTTAAAGGTCATAGCAGGCTTTTTCAATATTTTTTTTATGTACGAGTATATGAGAAGTTAGTAAAAAAAAAATCATAAAGTTTTCAATTAGATCAAACGCTTTTAAAACAACAATGCAGACTATTTTAGTTTACAGAATCGGTCGGTCAAATATAAGTATCGAAAAGCCATTTTTGGGTGGCCCACTTGGCAAAACTTGACTCATGGGGAAAAGCGTTTGTTTGTAGCCTCCTTAGTAAAAAAACACTTCTTCAATAATCACAGCATTATTACATGTCTGATCTTACAATTAAGCAAAACGAAAGCTAATGTGCTAGCGAACAGTTTGTACTCGTATCACACGTTCGATACGACAAATCGACATTGTGTTTCTGAAAGCAAAACAAAAGATTTGATACTCGTGTTTTGCTCGATATGAAAATACCATTGGTAATGCTGTTGCAGGTCGATTACGAGTCTGGAATTAGAATCTGTAAAATAAATGTATACGTTTCGTAAATGCATATGATACAATGAATTCATTCTCCTTATTCATCCCCATTCCTCATATACTCCCACACCCTTTCACTTTTCCTCTTGCGTTTCCAAGTGAGTATGCATAGCGGTAATAAGAAATAGTTACAATTTTCAAAGCGAAGTTTGGCGTTTACGATATCAGTTGGAATACGCCTGGTGAGTGTTACTTACACATAAGTATCTACGCATCATTATCTGTGAAAAAAATTTTTTGGTTCTATGTTCTTTTTGATGTGTTAACATCTTTGAGGCTCGACCCTGCTTGTAACCGTACCTCTGCCGGTGCCTTCTTGTTGATGTTGGCTCCATGCATATCTCAGTTGTAAGTGAGATAACGCATACTAATAGCTGTATTCTGTAAGTCTGTCTCATCTCAAGTCATTAAATTTGAGATTTTTCAGTAGAGACAATTTTTGTGACTTCAGATGATTTCGGTATCTGTAAGAGAAAATCACAAGAAGTTCACCAATTATATGTGGTGAAAACACACCTGCATACATCTCAAGTACAGCAATCTACAGTGGATGTATAGCTCAGGTAGTAAGCGTCTCAAGTACAAAGTGAGCGACGCACGTTCTAGTCCAGGATCGCGGACAATTTTTATTTTTGTTTTTTATTTTATTTTTTATTAGTTAAATATTATTCTTTTAAATAGATAAATTTCTACACTTAAAATTTATAATTTTCTTAGTTTCTTTAATTTTTAACCCAATATTTTACTGTTTGTGACCTGTCGAGAACCAGCTGACAAATTAGTGACTATTTTTTTGAGACTAGAGATGTGAGACAGCTTACTGAATACCAAATTGTATCAAAATTGAAATTGACCACAAAATGTCTTTATTAGTGACTAGATAATAGTTACAGAATTCACCTATAACTGTATAGAAATATGGTTTGACTGCTTTGCGGATATATACCCAGCAAAAAGTATACTAGTAAATTGGCTGGTAAAATGGCGCGCACTGTAATAGCGTAAAACCTTCAGTAAAATTCTTAAGAGCATCGGGCAATCTTTTGACAGTTCCACTTCATATTGTATCTATTTATGTGATTGTGCATACTGGTCGCACTTATAAGTAAAACATATTTTTGTAAGTACTCGTATGTGTTGTGTCTAAAGGAACAAAGTTGAAGTTTTGTTGTTGAACGCCATTTTCGGTCACTCGATTTTTGCTGGGTATTTTACGCTCTGCTTATGTGGGTGTGTGCATATGCAGTGCTTTACTGATTGTTATTATTCGGTAATCGTGCCTAAACACGACGAATGCTATCAATCGGGAAAAAATGAACTGCGTTTATCATAAATATAAACAGTGTTTAGAAAAAACGAAAATAATTGATTATTCATTCATGTTAAAATTATTTTAGCTCAGAGTACTCAAGACGGTAGTTAATCTGTTTTGTTTGTGTAATCTTTGTTGTTATACGTATGGAATGAAGTGCAAAGAAATTAACTAATATAACATAAAACAAAGTAACATAAAATAAAATAAATCAAAATGAAATTAAATTAATTAAAAGGAACTACGGTAACAGGAAGGAAATGAAAGGAAACGAAAGGCAAGGAAAGAAAAGGAAAGGAAATGAAAGGAAACGAAAGGAAAGGAAGGGAAAGAAAGGAAAGGAATTGAAAGCAAATGAAAGGAAAGGTAAGGAAATGAAAACCAAAAAAAGGAAAGTAAGTGAGAGCCAAGGAAAGGAAAGGAGAGGTAAGGAAAAGGAATGGAAAGGAAGTAAGAATAAGAAACAATAAAATATAATGCAATGAAATAAATTAAAATAGAGGCCGCTAATAAGAGAAAAGCAACCAAAACAAAAAATATCTCAAAGGAGAGGAAAAGCAGTGGAAGAAGGGTGTGTGAATGAAAGGAATAGCTAATAACTAAAATAAAATAAAGTTTTGTGGTTGACAACTGGGCGAAGTCTAAATTTAATTAAAATTCTTTACAGAAAACTGAAATCAAACACGAAAATGAGAGATATTGCGGAGAGTATTCAGACATATTACGTAAGCAAATTTTACCCCATATTGCAATGGAACTGCCTAGGTAAAGAATTCATCATATTGGTTTCGCTTAGCAATCAGATACGTTTATATTTCAGTAAATTTTGTGATATGCGACCATTTGGAATAAATCCTAATTTTAATTTTATATTACCACATGTATTTAGCCAGATACTGATAAATCAAATCGCCAGTAATCAAAAGAAAAATTTAGTAAAAACAGAGTAGATTTATTTATTTCTTTCGAGAACTTTTTCTAAGAAATTAATTAATTAATATAAAAAGAGTAGAATTTTGCTAAACTTTTTAAAGAAAATGGCTATTGATTGAACTTGTCTAAATAGTCAGGTCACGACGTGTTGTAGACATTTACTAACCCGACTGTCGCGACAACGATTAGATATGCCCAATTGTACCTTGTAGGTCATCTCACCCCTCAGAGAGGAGTGAGGCATCAAATCCCTAGATAAACCATCAAGTTGCATGTCATTAGCCTTTGCGCATTTCAGTCGCCTCTTACTACTTTGAGCCTTGATTTATACCGTAAAATACCATAAGTACCAGAATAAAAATTCAAATTCCAAATTATGCCTGTAACGCTTTTTTAAAGAATATCAAAATTCGGCATATAGGTTCTACTACAATTTCGATCATTTTAGCGATATGCCGTAACCACCAAATAAATTTACACATTGGTCCCGATTCAACCTTCCGATAGTTCTCAATACGCTGAGTATTCTAGGCATTTTATCTAGTACGTGTTTGCTAAGAATTCTGAACCCATTTCTGTAAAAGGAATTAGGGAATAATGTGATGAACAAAATATTTCTATTTTATAGAACATAATATAAAAGAAACGTTGTTGCACATAAATGAAAGGTATTAATAGCATAGCTTATTAGTTAACTTTTTAATAAAAAAGAACTAGTTGGGAAAAACAAGAAAATTTTCTTTCCATATATGAGACTCCTACTCCACAAGACATTTGTGGGTATCACTGTTCTAGAGTAACAAAAATATTAATTTGCTCAGAATCTGTACCAAGTGGTCTTGAGCTTATGAAATCTTACTACATATAAGATCAAATGATCTTAAATATAGACTTATAAGCTTTTAGTTTTCCAACGTTTTTTGGCTTAGCGGAGCTTTTACCAAATGCGAATTTAAATGTGTGCTCATCATCACTGATCTGAATAGCAAGTGAGCTCGAAATAGCACGCAAGCACATAAGAGGTCAACAAGTTGTATGTTTCAAACACTGAAAAGCTTGACAAATAAATTCGAAGTAAAAGCTCAATAAAGCCAGAGCGTATATTTATATATACTTCTAAGTACTTAAGTGTGAACTTAGCGTATAAAGGCGCAGTTGATTATAACTGCCAATGCTTGGCTGCTGGCTTAATTGGGGCGAATAAAAGCCAGCGTGAAATGTCACCAACAGTTTGTCGAATGTGACAAAAATATAAATTTTGAAACAACTTTGAAATAAAATTACAAAAATACTGGTCTCATTAGTGCAGAAACACTACAAACTGTCTTTTTTCATTGTTAATGATGGTGACAGCATGATTTGGTTGTTGGTTTTGTTTTTTGGCTTTGAGAGATGTCTAAATCGCAACGTTTAATGGATTGTCGAAAAAATTGCGGCGAGTGATTTGTGCTCATTTCGTTGATGAGGTTATGCCCCAATAATTTTTTATACTTTTTAACTTAACGCTTGGACGACTGTGATCAAAATGTTCATAAAAATATGATTTACGGTCTATATATCATTTAAAATAAATAAAATCATATCCACACATACAACATGTGTACGCTGGTGGCCTCATAATCAAAACGGTGCACTTAGAAATTAAAAATGATGCAAGGATTTTTTACCGCTCAGGGGGAGTTATTGTTTACTAGAGCAGGAATACATTGTTTTACCAAATTCGATAAATTTCATGTCGTCTGTGACACTGCCAAGCAGCGTAGGCTACATTTGTGTTAAAAACTTTCATAAGCCCCTTCCATTAAGATCTATTAATTTATTCTCAAAAAACTACATGTTGGTTTGGAAAATATTTAAAAGAACTTTTCCATAAAGTCAATATTTGTCTTTAAATTAAGCAATTTGTAGTTGAAAAGCAGCCAAACTGAGATATCACTTATGCAGTTTTCAGTGTCACCGAAGATATTTAGGTTAGGCTATCGTGGCTGACCCTCAGCATAACATATAGAATAGGAACCAGTGATGTAACATTGTCTCCAGGTTCTGACATACTGATTGACTGAAGTTCCAAGACTCTAGCTCACCGGGAAGTTACCCAAAAATTGATAGCGTGAATCCCCAATGTTTTTAAAGAATTTTAAACTATATCGATATCGGGTTTTGTTTCTACAGCATGTCGCATGGTCTTAAATTGGTTATCAGTGTCCCTAGATTCAAAGCTCTACCTAACCGGTAAGTTACTTAACCTGAACCTGAAGATTTCAGGGCTTAAAAAAATTTTCAATGTATCTCGATCCGTGCACTTCCTTGTGGATTTTTTGCTTTGCCACAGAGTTCTGTACTATGGTCCAAGTTTCAAGTGTCTAGCTCAAGGGGAAGTTACATAAAAAATAACTTAATATAGTGATAGTAATAACAAGTTATCTGCTCTTTCATCAATATGAAATCCGATTTTTCTGCAGTAATTTACAATAAGTAGAAAAGCTGCACACTTGTACGTTACTACCTGTTTAATTGCAAGAGTTACGTCCAAAACCCGTTTTGCGGAACACTCAAGTGTATGGGGGCTCGCTATTACAAAATGGGGGCCGCATACAAAATTTTAGACCGAAATCTCTAAAACTAAGGGACTAGTTTGCTTTCAAATAGGCAGACGGACGATGAACAAGGCTAAATCGACTTAGGTCATCTTCTTGATTATTTCGGTATACTTATTGGTTGCCCTATCTCTTATTCTTCTCATACTTAACATCGGACCAAAGTTAATTTGCTACTTCATGTTCGTGAAAGGTATACAAAACTGTTAAAACTTCACTATCGCGCTTATGATCTCATCCTTTTGTGCGTTGCTTCAAATTCTAGCAGTTACCATAATGAAAAACCAATCATCGGACTTGAAAAAACCAACATCGATGTTCGAAATGAAATTAAAACAAGTAAAGAAAGCGCTGTCTTCGCCGAAGGCTTTACAAATTTCACGGTTTTAAGTGTCCGATCCTTACTTACAATAAGTACAAACTTTGCAAAAATGGATGGTCTTACCCTGTTAATTTAAAGATACATAGCCCAAACCCCGTTTATCGGAAAATGTGTTGTATGGGCGCTATAAGATATATTGGTCTAATCTTGATGATTTTCACTACACACATTAATATGTGATAAGTACTGTAGCTGCCAAATGTTGTGTTCCTCGCTATTAAAGTGCAATATTATTACCCCCATTTTTCAGAACAATCGATTGTATGAGAGCGAGGGGCGGATGCAGGTATCTAGTTGAGGGGGTCGATCATGGCCGAAAGCTCAAAATCCAAATTGCCATGAAAGTATCTATAGTCAGTAATATTAATGAATGATTCATTTCAGAACACCATTTTGACATAATTACGAATAAACGTAACGAATTTAGCTTTAAGCACTCAAATTAGCTCAACTAATTGAAAGGATTCGAACAAAAAGCAATCAAGAAATGATTTTATAAAGCTCAAAGGTAGAAACTAGTTTTTCTGATAAGCAAGTTTCACTTGTGTCTTTTAACTAAGTGGAGTTATCTTGAATCTATTTTTATTGGAGCAATGAAAAAAAGGAAAAAAGAGATGAACAATAATGTTTATTGAAATTAAGTACATTTCAATCTATTCGTCGACAGATTAAATATGTAGTTTTGTTACAAAGATAATAAATTAGCGTCAAGCTGTTATGATTCTATATTATAAAATCAATTTTTCGCTTCCCTTTTTTTGCGTATCTTTCTATAATTTTTCAACGTCGATTTTATTATCATAACGGACGTGTAAAAGTGCTAAACCAGTGAGCCTCTCTTCAGTCATAGCTCTTCGTAACCATGTTTTTAATCGCCGAAAGGTAGAAAAACTTCTTTCTGGAGAAGCATTACTGAATGTGCAATAGCATCCTTATCAGTGGAAAAGCATTTCCGTCGCTGTGATCTAGAACTTCTACTGCCGATTTTGGTATAGATTTTTTGTCGGGCTTTTTTGACCAGAGTTCCGACCAAACTTCATACTCTCCTGTCAAATGGACGGTATTTTTTAATTTTTTTCAAGAAATATGAGTATCCTTCGCCTATAGATGTTACCAGTTTCGAAGCATTTTTTTTCTTTGAAAGAGTATTATTTTGTACAATTTTTTACGGCAGAAGTAGATTCTGGCAATCTTTCTTGAAGGTCAAGTATAGATAATATGGTCTAAGAAAGGAATAAAAATTGCTTTCCGATTATACTCCTCGGCAATACACGCGATAAAGTTCGAGCGATGTATTTGTTTACTTGTTAGACCCGTAATATAAATCTCAAAATCTAATTGATCAGCCAAACTCGTAATTTTTTTAGACAATTCCGAAAAATCACTATCCGCATTCGCCCTATAATTTCGGAGTAAATTGAGTGTGCTATTCAAAGCTTTAGTAGCATGATTCAAATCAATGGAAGGAGCTTGTAAAAGTAGACTCAATGGTCGCGTTACTGAAAGAACATTGCTCAAACAAATCATTGAAATTATGATCGCCCCCATCGCCATCCCCCTCCTCCCCTGTATCCGCTACTGATGGAAGCTATATGGTATGTTGGTCCGATCATTCTGATTTTCACTAGCGGCATTACGTACATAATACGTACCCAACCTGAAAAAATGTTACGTTCCTAGCTTTTTAATTGCAAGATTTATGGGCCCAAACCCGTTTATCGGAACAATCGATTGTATGGGAGCTATGCGTTATATTGGTCCGGACTTGTTGGTTCCGACAAATGAGGAATATATTAAAAAATGGCGGCCCCATATAAAATTTCATCGAGATATCTCAAAAACTGAGGGACTGGTTTGCGTTCAAACAAACAGACGGACATGGCTAAATCGACTCAGCTCTTCGCCCTGATCATTTCGGTATACTTATTGGTGGATCTATCTCTACTTCTCCTCATACTCACAAACACTGATATTTCTTCAACCGCTAGTACTTAGCCTAAGCTTAGTATGCACGTTCAACTATGGGTTACACAGGTCTCGATACATAGCTTTAGATGCATTTTAGGATTAAGCTCCAAAAAAGTCTTAGGGCCGGTTTCACTAAATTAACTTAGTTAAGTCGAGTTATTCACTTTTTCGGTTTCACCATTTAACTTAACTAAGTCACAACTTAGACAGCCTGCCAGCTGACTTATTCTCGACTAAGTCAGTGTTGCTGTCGTTCAAACCCTAAATGACAGTAATTCTCCAATTTGTTTTGTACAATGTCACAGCCGGAAAATTCGTCAAGCATGACTTTAACGGCGTATGCGTAGATGAATGTGAACGCTTGTTTTCTAGCATGCAACCATTACGAAACTATCGTTTTTAATTAAGCGCTAAGTTATGTACCTTCCAACTAAAGAGAAATGGGTGTAAAATCAATACATTCCTTCGTGTATGGCCATACATGCCCATTTCGCACTGGGGTATTGGGATGCGCAAAGTTGGCTGGTATGAAAGAATACTACTATGCATAAAACAGCTGATCGGGTTGCTGTGCTCAAAATTATTTAAGTCACTCAGTTGGTGAAACCCAAAATTAAGTTAGTCTCGAATCTGTGCTAACTTAAGTCACGACTTAGTTTTAGTCTCAGTCGCGTTGGTGAAACCGGCCCTTAGTTCTTGTTAGTATCTTGTATAGATGTAGGAGAGGTTGCGGCTTCACGCAAGTCAAATCAAATATCAACAAATACCTACCCACAATTGATATAAATTTCGTAGCATTTCAAAAAAGTGTTATGCGGACGCAAAGAGGTTTTTCGCTTCAAAATGTCCTTTTGCACCAGAATTCACTTCTATTTATTGCCCACGCACAATTCACATCAAGTTTGATTCACCAAATAGCTGCAAAATAATAACAACAATAATAGTGACCATAACAACTACAACAAATCACACCATATTATAGTGTATTAAAATAGCGATATAAAGTCGAAATGGTTGCACTGAGTTTTGCTAGAAATACGTGTAGTACCTACAACAATAAAGGCGAAGAGATACATAAACCAGGTACTACTCGTATATACGAAAAAAGAAAAAGCTATGAAATAGAAGAAATATTGTGAAAGAGCATAAACACCAAACCACTTACTACAAATGAAAATTTGTTACACAAAAACATCAACACAGTAACTCCGATACGCTAACGTTAACGTACACTCATATGTATGCATTACGTATGACTGCAGCTACCCTGTAGGAAATGCATGTAACTATTTAGAAGCAATTAAAAACAAAAAACTCTTTTTAACAACTTCCTTTCAAATATACTTTGGTAAAATAAAATAAATAGTTTTTCAAATACACTATCCAGGTCTACAAGCAGCAATTAGGTTAGGCCATAGGCAAAGTCTATGTCTAGTAAACTTACTATTTTATCATCCTGGTGTTTAATATTGAGTTTGGTAACACTTTAGAAACATAACATCCATGCCTAGCCCTGCAAGAAAAACTTTCGTCTATAGGCATAGTTGGGATAAGTCGATATTAATTTATGTAGCCTACTTTTAGGTGTTGAAAGTAAACTTGTCTGACCGTACCCCCAAGGGAACAAAGTAAATCTGTCCGACACTACCCTTTTGGGCATGAAAGAGACCAATTAGTCTCTTCGTAGGACATGCTCAAACAAAACGGATCACTTCAACCCATACAAAGAGATAAAAACTGGCATTGGTCGCATGCTCCTTAGCGCCTAGTCCCGGACTCACCCTAGATTAATCGCATTCAACAACTAAATTCCGTTGCCCCTTCTTAAAGAAAATAAGGTTTACAATACTTAAGCTAGTTCTATTATTTCAATTCTTACATTAAGAATCGCCGAGCTCTTTCTAGGTTCTACATTTTATTTCCTTGGAGCTGAACTTGATTCGAGATTTTGGCCTAGTTCAATAAGGCTTACCAGTTGCTCCTGCCCAACTAGGATTTCCCCATTCCTCTGTTGCAACCAGTATGCTGCGACGGTCTCTGAGCTGGAGCATTTTCATTCATTCGTATAAAACTTTACCCAGCCAGCTTTGTAGCTGAATTTTTGTACGATGAATTATGTCTACGAGCTCTTTCTAAAACTATAAAGGCATATAATTCAATTTAAAAAATTACTCAGTCATGTGACTCATGTGTCACTTCAGTAACATTCTTACATGAGAGCTTGGAGGCAGTGATATTAAAAGCTACTGCAGGGCAGTATAATTGGACAGTAGGGATATGCTCATTCACAGAGAATGGTTCGCTTTTAAGCTTCGTACGAGTACGAACACTATAAGTTGGGCAAATGTACTCCGTAGCGTTTTTATCACAACATATCTGATAGGGTGTTTTTTAGTGGACACTGTTTATTTGGCACCTACGCCACTAGGTTGGGAATAGGCTCTTATGATTACTATCACAGCTGCAGATGTATTGAAGAGAAGGAAAGTTTTTTTTTTGTTTGATCGGAATTTTCTATACCAATGCCCGACACTTAGTTACTCTCTAACTCGAAGTAAGTGCGAAAGCTAAAGATGTGGACTACAAGTTAAGGGCTCGATACACGGTTTCTGTCATAGATCAAGATAGAGGACGTATGAGTTGACAAAATAGGCCCACTTGTGGCCTAAGTGTGGGCTGATAACTTCTAGAACTTGGCACAACCCTTTCAACCTCACCTGATTTAGCCTAATCGGTAAAGAGATTTGAGACCGTCTGTTCTAATATTACTTATCAAGATCAATCAGAGATTGCGAGACCAGCACGCGCTTATTATTCCAATCACTTCGAATAATTTTTAGATTGGGTTGTCTATCTCCTTCTTGTTCTTCACACATCCGTAAGCTGGCCAAAGTAGGTGTGCTATTTCATATTGGTTAAAGGTATTTTAGAGTTATGGCTACCACCATGGTATAGTAGGTAAAGTCATTGACTGCTATAAAGACACATTACTTGCCCAGGACATGGACTGTGTTAAGTTTCATAGAAGAAGTTAGTTTTAGTATACGGGATAAATACATGAACTCATGCATTACCATACATTACTTTTTCCAACTGGCAAGTAAAATAACGGACTCGAACCCTGATAATGTTCGCAAACCGATGGACTGTGTGTCTGTTATATTTAGCTTGCCGAATTATTATTTTTGTCATTACTATCTTAGAAAATTAAAAAACATGACGCTTTATATGACTTAAATTCCGAGTACACTTGGAGAGACTCAAGTAGCCAGATCAAAATGTGAGCTGGGTTGACACAGGCAAAACGCTTTCTAATGCTAGCAACTATTGCTCTCATGCTCATTCTTTCATTCCCTCGTTCAATGCTGCTAGTACCTACGTGTCTTTGTTTGGTTTTGATTTGCTATTTTTTGTTTTATTTCTCGTCTTAGGTACCTCTATTTGTTGTTTATTTTTACGATTTTATTTCACTTTCATTAAAGTTTATTGTTCTAGGACAATTGCCATTTGTGCTTTGTGTACGTTTTCATGCAGTACACGGCGTACGACGCAAACGTCGAAATATATTTCCGAAACAAACTATCTACTCCACTTGGAACTAAAATGATCCAGGATATAGAACGAATACAAACACAAAAGCAAACATGAGCGCGTCGCTGGTACCCTACAGTGAAGCACCAAACTGGTCAGTAAACATACCAGTATACAACCAGAATTTTTTGTATGGTAGCGAAACAGTCGGAGAAGGACTAAAATTTTACGAGTAAAAATTCGAGGCTAGGCATACTGCTAAAATGTCCAGTGTTGGAGAAATCCGAGTAAATTTCCTTACATAAATTTAGCTTTTTATCTCACTGGGACTCGAACCAGTGGCCTCGCCGATGTGAATCGAGTACTTTTCCACTAAGCCCGAAAGCATTTAAATAATTTTCACTCACCATGATTTAAATAAAAAATTTCGGGCCATTTTGAGCTAGTTTGAGACTGGTACTTTTCTGTCCGAAATCTGACAATTATTCACCCCTATTATTGTTCACAATATTAACCAAAACAATGTTGATGTGCACAAATTGACAATGCTAATTCAATTGCTGCTTCGTACGTCTCAATATTGTTATTGTCAATATTGACAACCATAATAGAGGTGAATATCTCGCAGGATATCGCCATGTTAAAAGTTCTAGTTGCTTATATGGAAAGAAACAGTTAGCTGAGTAGTTGGTTTTGATGTACATACCAGTTTAGCAGAAGTTTGCAACTAGTTGGTTTGACCTCAGGGCAGTGACAGCGTTGCTATTATTCCTACCGCTTACTTCTGGTTGTAATTTTTGTTACGATTTTGTTGCTGTATTTTTTAAGCAATAACTTTTATTTGCAACGCGTATCACAAAACACATTCTTGGTGAGTTCTTGCCTGTTTAAGTATTTTCTAACTAATACCTACACTCTAAAGTGTAATGAAAGAGAGCACTTACGCGAAAATAAACAGAGCTGTCAATATGTTTGTACATATGTATCATACCTAAAACAATATCCAAACAATAATAAAACATACATACATAAGTACATATTTGAGAGTAGATAGGGGCCTTGTTTTAAAATAATGAACTCCACTGCAAATATCGGAAATACTCCGGTCAATAATCTAAAGAATAGTCTTTAAAGAGTAACAGAATACTCCACGTAATCCATCTCGGAGTACTCTATTTCTTTGCTTCTGAGTACTTTCAAGGTCCGCCTACTCCCTCACTCACTTGAATAATCAGTGGAAAAAATTTTTGGATTTCCTGGGAGTACTCTGTACTCCAACGATTTTTGCCGGGTCCGCTCCGAAAAATTTTTAAATAAATATAATTTGATATCAAAATACAATACGCATGAGACTCATTGTACAATACGCATGAGACTCATTGTAGAATTGTTATGCTAAGGTTTTTATTGCTTTTTGTAATTTCAAGATCTACAAAGTGGGCGTGGCTGTCATGCGAATACGGATTCTTGTGACAAAATTGTGTAAATCTAATCCATAGTAGATTAACTATGTCTAAAGCCGTACTGATCAGAGAAATGCTCCTTCTACAGTCTAATCACTTCCGTCATTCACTAAGTTTTTGAATAAAACTCTCGGTCGTTTTTCCTATTGGCTGGTAGATCACGCCCTTCGAATCTACTTGCTTGTTGCAGAAAATGCGTCTCACTCACCATAGCGTTCGATTCTTCTTCGTATCAGATGTTATGATTACTGATAGACGTATGATCCTCGGAGCGTGCAGACATGTAAAACGTTGAAAGCATGTCGTCCGCCTAAAGCCTCTTGAGCCACACACTTCGTATCTAGTGCAAATGCAAAAGTGATGATTAAAATACACTTTGAAGTATCGGATATCGATTATAATCACTCATTCACAGCTAGAACTACCCCTCAACTAAATGTCCAACTTAAAGTTAAGAATCCATCTTACGGCAAGAAAATATTTTATTACTGCTTTGTAAAGTGGTGGCAATAAAAGTAGGTTAAAACATACATAAAGTGGAATTGGAATGGACGTAAAAATGAATATGAGTAGTCTTGAACTGATCAACAGGAGGCAAAGATATAATTCCTTTAATTTCTGCATGGCCATTCGTCTTGTCGGTGACATTACAAAACCGTGATATCCTACTTTGGGTGTTTTGCAACTACAAAAAGCTTTAAAGAAAAAGTAACCATCAAGACGACGGTATGTATGTTTGTTTCCACATCACTAAATCCCTTAACTGAAATTGAATGGTTGTTGAAATATAGAACACATTTTTCCCTGATGTGATGGTTACTTAGCTACAGATTTTGAACTAGTGAAAATCTAATTACAATCAAAATAGTTTAAATGATTTCGTTATAGGCTTAGTGAACAAAATTTTTATTGTAGTGGAAGTCAATAAAACTCACTGTTAACGGCCAACTTTTCGCTAAGCACCCCAGCAAACATTTAGGCTAGAGGACGATTAGAAAATTATTAGAATTCTACTTAGTTCTCGGTATGGAGCACAAGGTTAGTTATTTAATCGAATTCTAACATGAAATTCTAATTGGTTTCTAATGTGATTTTTATTTTTGTTGTGTTTTTCTAATCGCTCTCTTATTGACTTCTAGCCTAGTTCTCTAGCCTGATTTTCGATTAGAGAACGACATTATAATTCTAATGTAAAACTACAATATTTCTCTAATGGTTGAGACTGACCAACTACAGCAACATAGTTAACAAAATAGTTTAAATTTGGCAACTTAGATCTAGTTCAGAATAAGAAATTTGTCACAAAAGTTACTGGGTTCCCTGCACGGATTTATGTAATAGCCAAGAATAATTTTTGGCTTGTTTCATATTTATATGTTTTATTGTGATACTTGTCACTAGAGTTGTGTAGTTCGCGAACGAACGAGTTCAGATGAACGACTCAGTTCAGTGAACGAACGAACTACATTGTTTGCTATGTCAACCCAACTCAATATTGATTTTGAAAAACTGCTTAAGTTAGCCGACATTGGCTCTTGTTACCACAATACATTTTACTTAACGAACGGTGAACTCCTACCCGAGGTTCAAACTTAGTATAGAACGGTTGAACTACTGAACGAAGTGAACGACCTAGTTTACTTTTGAAAAAAGAACTATTTCGTTCGATCTTTAAATTGAACGAAATTACCCATCTCTACTTGTCACTATAAAAGAAGTTTCGTTATTGTTTAGAGCCTTGCCATTTTAGAGTTTTGAAATAAACAGTTCTGAAACACTTTTTCCTGAATAGTAATTATATCCATTCATTTTACTGTTTTTGCAAAAACCACTGCCTTCCTGAAGGTACAACTTCGAAGTAATCGGTATGAATAAATCATTAAATCGACATTATTCGCTTATTATTTATTGAATTTTTATATCATAAGTGTTTTTATTATTTTTTTTTTATACCGAATTCAAATTATAACGACAAATTTCAATTTGATTTTGAAGTAAAACGAATGAAATTTTTAAGCCGAGCTTCTATTTGTTAATGAGGTTTTGAATTATACGAAGTCAATTAAAGCTGTTTGTATGTTCGCATAAACGCAATAAGAGTGAGTACCTTTAACCGTACCAAAAGTAATCCGAAACGAGTCGAGTTAGCAATGTTCTTAACCTTAGTATTCGATCATGTCGGCTGTGTACGCTGACATTTCCTTGGGGATGGTACTTATTGACTATCGAGAGGATCGGTGTACCGTGCCCATAGTCGTTCTAGATATTTGTCAATGAGTGCAAGTGTTTTCTTCGTAAAAGAAGTATAATCTTTTTTGCTGGGTGTTTTAAACATATGACTCGAAATATAAGTTCATCAATTGCATTTTAAAACCGCTAATCCATGAATACTTGAAAATATACAGGCCGTAAATCAACAAATATTGTTGGTATAAAAAAGCAGTTCTACTGATAAAACAGATCTGTCAAAAAATCCATCATGATCACACTACTAACTGTCAGATGGCGGGGTTTGTTCATGCATATGGTAAAGAAGAATAGAACTAGGAGTTTAGGTGACATCAAAACCAGCGTATTGTTAGCTTAATGGTTAGCAATGCGTGCCAAAATTTCACTGATGAGGGAAGTCTAGCAGCTTCCGAAATGGATCTATAAGAAAAGCTATGGCAGTTGTCTCTAAACATTTTTCCTACTCTATTCAATCAAAAAACTTTTAATAATTAATTAAAATGATTATAAATAAGTAAAAACAATAATAATTTTCATAAAAAAAAAAAAAAAAATCAAAAAGTGAAAAATTATTATTCTTGGCCTTGAGCTCGTTTCATGAATACTTCAAAAGCACTTATGTAAATATGATTTGTTAATACATCTAAAATATTTACATAAACTCACATGCCCCATATCTATATTTCCCTAAGAGTGGGAGGTTCATTAATTTTGCATTAATCAATTATTACCTGATAAAATTGTGTTGAAAATCCTGTAATAAGTTAATTCATGCGTAATAATAAGTGATTTGTTGTCAATAAGCAATCCAGTGTCATTGAAAGGTGAAAGAGAATATAAAATGTAATTGCGAAAGAAATACTTCATACATACCAACATTGTAAGTATACACAAAGATTAAGTCTTTCATAGAAGCCATAAACAGTTTCACAGCTTAATTCGTTCTAAGCTTTCACATAAAGGCAAAGATAAGTACCCACATAAGTGCTTAGGTAGTATGTCATTAATCAACGTCCATGTGTAAATAATCAATGATGCTCGAAAATGAAATCCATGAAATCAGCAATTAGTTCGAAATAGATCTGTAAAACTATTATCGATCAATATATCGACTATTTTAATTTGTTATCGTTGTTGATAGTAGCAAGTCTCGACAAACAAACAAACATATAAAAACCTACATAGAAAGTATCTGGCATATTTGACCTTTGCGTAGTAGATAACGCATGCCATGTCCTCCTTGAGTACCCTAGTTAATTATAGTCATAGATTCAAACTACCATTCTCTTACTCAATGGAAGTTGACACTGTCGCGAAATTCGTTAGGCGTATCCTGCAAAGAAATGCAGAATGGACAGCAGATACAGTAATGTTATAAACTGGGTTTTATAATGTGTTTAGGTACCCTGCAGTCAACTGCCAAACTGGTTAGTAAACATTCTAGTTCATTAACTAGAATTTCGTGGGCTTATTCATACCAGTCTGAGCGACTGCAATGTTTCCACTATCATAAGTAGCAACCATGGATGGACCATGGTAGCAACAACCAGAACTGTCGACAGCTACATACATACACAACCGAGGAAGATTAGAATTCAGTATTCGGACAGCAATCTTTCAGATAACATCGCCGTCCTACATTTTAATTTTCTGTTTAACTAATATTCTTAGTTTTCAAATATTAATTTCTTAGATTAAATTTAAAACTTTCTTGTAAATAATAATTTTTGTAGTGATATCATAATCCTTTTGAGAATTTCATGTTCAAATACAGGGCCGGATTTACTTGAAATGCCGCTCTGCGCCCTGTTAAAAATGCCGCCCTTTTATCTTCATGAAATATAGTAAAAATGTATTTTATGTATGCAATTCACAACTGAAATATTTGTATATAAGTAACTAAATCCCTAAAAAATCTCTGCAAAAATTACCACAACTAAAGGAGGTACTTTAATGAAAAAATTATGTAGCTTCGGAGTTTTGCGCAAAATTTCCACTTCTTATTTAGTTTGGTCCAAAGCTCGCTTTTTATATGCAGCAGCGCCTAATCTTTTGGGCCCATCACTCATATTTTTAAAATATAAAGAAACTATTTCACCCAAAAGGATGATTATCGATTGAAATTATAAAAACCTCAGAGTTAATTGCTAATAAAATAACAGCTGATCAGTACTGACCTGGGTAAGAAAAATGGAAATCTACTTCGCCACTACGCTTTACTCATAATCTACTACGATTTCTTAGATTTGAAAAAAGAGGGATAGTTATTCTGTAAGTAGTTAAGGCCGTGTTACTCATACTCAACTAAGCGGAGCATAGCATGAAAACTGTCATTTAAAAAATGTCCTAATGAAATTCGTGTTGAATATGTTTCCCGACTACAGATGTTATGCTAAGTAAGAATAACTAAAGCGTTAAAAATTTTGGAAAAATTGTGTGTTTTTCACGCCAGATATACTGAAAGAAACCTACCCAAGAAAATGTTTACAGTTTTCCGGAGCATCTGGTACTCAAGCAAAGCAAGAGGGTCCCAAAAAATATTCAAATCAACTTGAAGCAAATAACCCGCGGTTGGATATTTGCTGTTCTGGTAATCGCCTTGGACTCTCTAATAATTTCCATTTCACTTCGATAGGCAAATCGAAAAATTATCTCGTTTTTGGGAAAAGCTGTCAGAGCTATAACTTCGGAAATATTAATACTACCAAAAATTTTACGATGTATTTCAAAATATACAATAGACTTTTAGGAGAGGAGTGATCTAAATTAAAAAGTAATAAAAATGTTGGCAAAAAAGATTAATAGTGAAAATACCAAATAAAAACTATTAAGAGGTAAAAAGTACACATTTTAGTTGACTGCGGATTTTGAAAAAATATACTTTAAAACAATCTACTACGGAATTATGATTTTTACTAAGATTTATTTCGTCATTTACTACGATTGTTCTCCAGGAGTTCTAACCGTGCTGCTGAAAAGAGCTTAACAGAATAAAAGGGTACTACAGTTTACATAAAATAGTTTTTTGTGTCATAGTTTTAGGCACTTTCCACGGTGAATAACCGCACCACTTCCTACTGATTTCTAAACACAAACGTCAAACTTTTGATTCGTACAGAAACAACAATTGAGCCCATTATCAAAAATATTTGTAAAAAAGTATTCATGAAACGAGCTCAAGGCCAAGAATAATAATTTTTCACTTTTTGAATTTTTATGAAAATTATTATTGTTTTTACTTATTAATAATCATTTTAATTAATTATTAAAAGTTTTTTGATTGAATAGAGTAGGAAAAATGTTTAGAGACAACTGCCATAGCTTTTCTTATAGATCCATTTCGGAAGCTGCTAGACTTCACTCATCAGAGAAATTTTGGCACGCATTGCTAACCATTAAGCTAACAATACGCTGGTTTTGATGTCATCTAAACTCCTAGTTCTATTCTTCTTTTTACCATATGCATGAGCCACTTCCGCCATTTGACAGTTAGTAGTGTGATCATGATGGATTTTTGACAGATCTGTTTTATCATCAGAACTGCCTTACCGTGTGCTCTCGGTTTTGTTATTGATTTTTTATACCAACAATTTTGTTGATTTACGGCCTGTACATTTTCAAGTATTCATGAAACGAGCTCAAGGCCAAAAATAATAATTTTTCACTTTTTGAATTTTTATGAAAATTATTATTGTTTTTACTTATTAATAATCATTTTAATTAATTATTAAAAGTTTTTTGATTTAATAGAGTAGGAAAAATGTTTAGAGACAACTGCCATAGCTCTTCTTATAGATCCATTTCGGAAGCTGCTAGACTTCACTCATCAGAGAAATTTTGGCACGCATTGCTAACCATTAAGCTAACAATACGCTGGTTTTGATGTCATCTAAACTCCTAGTTCTATTCTTCTTTTTACCATATGCATGAACCACTTCCGCCATTTGACAGTTAGTAGTGTGATCATGATGGATTTTTGACAGATCTGTTTTATCATCAGAACTGCCTTACCGTGTGCTCTCGGTTTTGTTATTGATTTTTTATACCAACAATTTTGTTGATTTACGGCCTGTACATTTTCAAGTATTCATGAAACGAGCTCAAGGCCAAGAATAATAATTTTTCACTTTTTGAATTTTTATGAAAATTATTATTGTTTTTACTTATTAATAATCATTTTAATTAATTATTAAAAGTTTTTTGATTGAATAGAGTAGGAAAAATGTTTAGAGACAACTGCCATGGCTTTTCTTATAGATCCATTTCGGAAGCTGCTAGACTTCACTCATCAGAGAAATTTTGGCACGCATTGCTAACCATTAAGCTAACAATACGCTGGTTTTGATGTCATCTAAACTCCTAGTTCTATTCTTCTTTTTACCATATGCATGAACCACTTCCGCCATTTGACAGTTAGTAGTGTGATCATGATGGATTTTTGACAGATCTGTTTTATCATCAGAACTGCCTTACCGTGTGCTCTCGGTTTTATTATTGATTTTTTATACCAACAATTTTGTTTATTTACGGCCTGTACATTTTCAAGTATTCATGAAACGAGCTCAAGGCCAAGAATAATAAATTTTCACTTTTTGAATTTTTATGAAAATTATTATTGTTTTTACTTATTAATAATCCTTTTAATTAATTATTAAAAGTTTTTTTATTGAATAAAGTAGGAAAAATGTTTAGAGACAACTGCCATAGCTTTTCTTATAGATCCATTTCGGAAGCTGCTAGACTTCACTCATCAGAGAAATTTTGGCACGCATTGCTAACCATTAAGCTAACAATACGCTGGTTTTGATGTCATCTAAACTCCTAGTTCTATTCTTCTTTTTACCATATGCATGAACCACTTCCGCCATTTGACAGTTAGTAGTGTGATCATGATGGATTTTTGACAGATCTGTTTTATCATCAGAACTGCCTTACCGTGTGCTCTCGGTTTTATTATTGATTTTTTATACCAACAATTTTGTTGATTTACGGCCTGTACATTTTCAAGTATTCATGAAACGAGCTCAAGGCCAAGAATAATAAATTTTCACTTTTTGAATTTTTATGAAAATTATTATTGTTTTTACTTATTAATAATCCTTTTAATTAATTATTAAAAGTTTTTTGATTGAATAAAGTAGGAAAAATGTTTAGAGACAACTGCCATAGCTTTTCTTATAGATCCATTTCGGAAGCTGCTAGACTTCACTCTTCAGAGAAATTTTGGCACGCATTGCTAACCATTAAGCTAACAATACGCTGGTTTTGATGTCATCTAAACTCCTAGTTCTATTCTTCTTTTTACCATATGCATGAACCACTTCCGCCATTTGACAGTTAGTAGTGTGATCATGATGGATTTTTGACAGATCTGTTTTATCATCAGAACTGCCTTACCGTGTGCTCTCGGTTTTATTATTGATTTTTTATACCAACAATTTTGTTTATTTACGGCCTGTACATTTTCAAGTATTCATGAAACGAGCTCAAGGCCAAGAATAATAAATTTTCACTTTTTGAATTTTTATGAAAATTATTATTGTTTTTACTTATTAATAATCCTTTTAATTAATTATTAAAAGTTTTTTGATTGAATAAAGTAGGAAAAATGTTTAGAGACAACTGCCATAGCTTTTCTTATAGATCCATTTCGGAAGCTGCTAGACTTCACTCATCAGAGAAATTTTGGCACGCATTGCTAACCATTAAGCTAACAATACGCTGGTTTTGATGTCATCTAAACTCCTAGTTCTATTCTTCTTTTTACCATATGCATGAACCACTTCCGCCATTTGACAGTTAGTAGTGTGATCATGATGGATTTTTGACAGATCTGTTTTATCACCAGAACTGCCTTACCGTGTGCTCTTGTTATTGATTTCTTATACCAACAATTTTGAGCTCGTTTCATGAATACTTGAAAATGTACAGGCCGTAAATCAACAAAATTGTTGGTATAAAAAATCAATATTTGTAAAAAATTTAATTTATGTTTCGAAATCTGCCTCCCCCAAAATCTGCCGCCCTGTGCCAGAGCTCCGAGAGCACCTAGTGTAAACCCAGGGCTGTTCAAATAGTACATTTGGGCTGATCATGTACGTACGTGCATGTCAACAAAGTCACCTTTATTTTTGTCGATATCGCTACTGCAATAGAGGCGCAGCAGCGAAGCAACAACGAGTAAGCAGTGTTCAAATGAAACCACGAGGAAAAGTGGAAGCAAAATGATCATTTGTCATAGCAATTGTGTAAGCAAATAGCATTTATTTTTGGAATTATCAAAGTAACCTTTTTCTGAAGAAAAATTTTTCAACAAATTCACAAAAGAAATATTGAATTATTTTTATTTTTCAGGGTTGATTTATTGTGATTGTGAAATGCAGTTTTCATAAATAAAATAACAGTGAATCTCCAACGGAATCGTTTAGAAGCTGCAACAACGAAAATGGCGAGAATAAGCTAGTTACCTGCATGGTTACTTGCAAAGGGTTTAAAACTTATAATTTTCACCATAAAAAGCTAATGTTTCCTTGAAAGATATTTTTAGAAGTATGGATAAAATTCTATCTGAGATTAATATATAAATTTTAAAATTTTCCACAAAATGTTTAAAATAAATGGTTGATAGGTTCAAATCTTTCGTTATTTTATAAAAATGTAATATATATAATATTATAGATCGAGTTACCTTATTATAGACCGAGTTACCTTTTTGTTCGAAGTGTATTTTTCAGAGGAAGCAAATATGTCCTGAAAAAGCTCGGTTGACTAATCTCTAAAGAGAGTGATCCGCGATCAATACCTTTCGGCTACAGTGAGCTATAATTGATCCCAAGTATTCTGTTATAGGCATTGTTGGGATAAATCGAATTTAATTTGTGTAGCCTACTTATAGATGTATAAAGTGAACTTGTGCCACCGTACCCGCAGGGGAACAAAAGGGATCTGCCCGATACTACCCGTTCAGGCATAAAAGAAACAATTAGTATCTTCATAGGACATGCTCAAACAAAAGGGATCACTTAAACCCTTTTAAAGAGATCAAAACGGGCATTGGTCCAATCCTCCTTTACGACTCACCTAGATTAATCGCATTTTGTGCTGGGTAACTAGTGGACGGACGAAGGCACTGCTCCAATAACATTCACATTATGTTGCATTGTATCAGTATAATGCTTGCTTTGAGTAGCTCGAAATCTTGGCTATTCCGATCGAGCAAGGGATGCCAGCCTGGCCTTTCATATATATGTATGTATGTATGTATTAATGAAAAAGTTGAATAAAGCAACTGCCAAGATCTTTCGAAAGGAAACAAATATAAATGTTTGGATCTACTATTTTACTTACACAGAATAGACCTGACTTGACTTTAGAACTGTCACTTTTTGGAATTTTGGAACCGTCGCCCACCTTGTTACCACTTTTGCATTGATTCAAGGTGGCGTTCAATAGTCTCATTGTTTCTACAAACTTGTTGATTCTTTTCTGACGTTATCGGATGTGTTTTGGCCAACACTTGTCGCTCTTCTCTCCATCTTACACATTTAAAGAATTTGTGCTTAGAACCGTCTTTGGCTACAAATCCATATACGTACTTCGGATCTTCAACTTTTCCTACTCTATAGAAGTACTTTTTGAAGTACCCGTGCCCAGAGAGCATTTAGGTAACGAAATAGTGAACATCACCAAAGTTTGTAGTGATCATTGATGTTATAGTTCTGGAGAGCGTTTCGAAACCAACTTCTGTACGTATGTACTTTTCTGTTAGGAGTATCAGCTCAGTTGTTACTGCCGCCAGTTGGAGGCGTATCATAACCTGGTTGTCCCCCTTTAGGACTTCTTCTGTATTCCAGGCGGTAATGACTTCGCCGATGTCATCTACGTACCCGACTAGGAAGGCAACTTAGCTGACGTTCCATAGGTCAGAGCCAAGAATTGAAATTGGGCTGCACCGCATGTGACATTCATGTTCCGCGGGCCGCCTGAAGTTATGTACATAAGGTTGAAATTTATATTGTTTTAAAAAAAATATTAGAAATAAACCAAAATTATAAAGGGAAAAACTGTCTGCAAAATTAATAAAATAAAATTGAAAGCAACGCTCATCGAAGTTTACAGCAAAGCTAATGCGTTAAAGTGCAGCATCACTTTTCCAGAAACCCAAACCTTAAGCTGGCAAGTGAAGGTAGACGGATTCATTGCAAAGGAACATGCCACCAATGCCCGTTTGGATCTCTTTGTATGGGTTGAACTGATATATTTTGTTTCACTAAACGGGCAGTGTCGGACAGATTCCCTTATTTCGCCATGGTTACGGTCGGACAAGCGCCTCATACCAACTAACGGAATAATTTTAATCAATTGTAGCTCACTGTAGACGAACATAGCGTGTTGCAATATATAAACATTATTACAACTGCTGATAGTAAAACTAGCTCACAAGAATGCGATTCCCCAAATTGTCGAACGCTATGCATCTTCGAACGCGCAGCAACAAAACTTAAGCGCAGGAAACATTTCGAATTATCAAACGAACTGTCGATAATATTGTATTTAAAATCGCATTACAAAGGATTCGTTCGGCAAAATTTTCACTATGCACTTCAATATATCCCTCCAGTAAGACACCGTTGAAGAAACCATTCAAATCCATGCACATATTACTTATTTAGTCATGCGCGTGCAAACCTATTACACCAGGCAGACGTCAAAATATCAAAGAAATTGGTTTTAAGAAAATATTTCTGTGCTGTATAAAATCCTTTAAACTTTGAGTTGCACACCAATGCATACAATACACCGTTAAAAATTGAGTGGTGCGTTTACAAACAAGCAGATATACAGACAAAAACTCTAAAAGCCTTTCTTTTGGCTTCTTTAACTCTAATTAGAGTGCCATTGTATTTTCTTTAGTATCTATCTATTAATCCAGCCGACCAGTAAAATTAGATAAAACGAAACCTCTCGTGCTGTCGAAATGCCTGACAAGCATATCTAGCATTGTTCTTTTCGTACCAAATTAATCTATGTTGCAATGTGATGCATGCGCCATTTAATTTATTACGGCACATCCGCTCATCATTTGTAATTACTCAAGCAAACTGAAACCAAATGGCAACGTTTGGCTTACAAGTAATGCTAGGAGGTGGCAATTTGTACGAAGAGCCAAGACTACATCAATGAAGGTAGAAAAAGTCGTTTGAGAGTTTAAGGTTTTCTCACAAGAGATATTTGCCCTTCTTTACCGCTTGTCAAAGTGTACGATTATGTGCACTTTAATAAATGGATAGATGGATCATTGTGCTGTCTTAACATTTGAGTGCGCTGTTGAATTGCAGCGAAAGTTAGATAGATGGTTGGTTTGGACGTCAAGTTGGCTAAATACTTAGGTTGCCACACAAGTGTCACCGTGGAAGGCAGCAATCAACGACACTCACAAGTCAACTAGACGCCCAGCAAAAATCGAGTGACCCAAAATGGCGTCCAACTACAAAAATTCCACTTTGTTCCTTTAGACACAACACAATACATACAAAATTCTGCTCTACTTATAAGTGCTAGCAGTATGGACAATCACATAAATAGATACAATATGAAGTGAAACGGTCAAAAGATTGCCCGATGCTCTTAAGAATTTTACTGAAGGTTTTACGCTGTTTCGTGGTCACAGTGCGCGTCATCTTACCAGCCAATTTACTAGTATACTTTTTGCTGGGCGTATAATGCATACATGCGTATGTATATTACACTCATACATACATGTCTATTATGGATGCCATTTTTGTCTACTCCTGTGATGTCGGTATTTAGTTATACCGGGATTCATGTGTTCTTTATTTTGCAACATCTTTAACTGAATAAATTTAATTGAGGTTTTTATATGTACCCTTATGTTCGAAGGGTAGCAGCCACCCATAAAGGAGAGCTTTCTACTTGAACAATAAAAAGGTAAGTTCTAGGACCACATAAAATTACAGTGACAATTTTAATTACCTTAAGGGCCACTGTTTTGAGGATCAATCTAAGCCCGTAGTACCTCTGCCCATCTATATCTCTGGTCAGCTGAACAGCGATCCATGATTTATCTTACAACAAAAGTTTGCCAAAATGTTTAGGTGTAATCATGTACTTTAATTGAGATGTGCTACGTCAGAAAACCGATCATCGGGGATAAATGAGCCTTAGTAAAGCCAATTAGATATGAATATCATATGTATTCCACAAGGAACGCGATGCCCTGCAATATGCAGCTTGTGCCATCTTCTTAAAATCACACAGGTGGTATATAGTTACCCAGATGGTACTAAATTTTAATAGTTTGTCCTCGGAAGTAGCAGATTCAATAGGACTGGACACCATTGATTTCGCCATTAGAAGGTTCTGCTCAGTTCAGCAATTATAAAGATGATTTACGTCATGGAGAGACAAAGTACATGCCCGGCATACATTTGTTATGTCGGGGTTGAGATACCGCTGGCGCACCTTTGGTTCTAACGACATTGTTATAAGTTGCCGGATCTCATTATAGTCCTAACGGAAATGTTAAATTTTATCCCCGGACGCGACTCATCGACTCATTTAGCTTTCTGTTAACCTCTTTGCCTACTCTCCTATATACATGATGGTTTATTTCGGTTTCGGGATTTCGAGACATGGCAAGGTATATAAATCTCGGGTCTGGTCTTCTAGCACTTTCACAAGCATATAGGCCTTATGTGGGTAAGTTTGTTTTGGAAAGGGGTGAACTTGTGCACCTGAAGAAAACGGTTGGAAAAGCTACTCAGCAGATATAATGAACGGCACCGCAATGTTATTAACTTAAATAAAATAGAGAAGAACGCGCTTCAAGGTCTATCACATAGAACTACATAACTGACTGATTATTAAAGAAATAGTGAAAATCTGTAAAATATAAAATCGGTTGAGATTAGGTAAAGAAACGAGCTCCGGACTGACAAATCGAACGTAGCTAAATTAGGTTTTTTTACTGTAGGTCTCTTCTCTGCCTTCGGAATATCGATACTATTGAAAGAGCTCTGGCTAGTTTAGACGTTGAGAAGGCTCTAGTTAAATTGATATATAACCACCTTTGTGATAGAACCGTCGTATAAAGGGAAGGGTGCGTAGGAGCACGTCATAAGGTTAGTATTGTCACCGAGTACTTGTCTAATGACCTTGAAATCCAGGTCAGAGGTAAATTACCTAATACTATGCGAAACGATACGCAGGGTCGTCTGGACGTTATGAGCAATGTCTTGGAAATTGTACAGCGGACTTTTTTGGTTGATATCAGCTATGTACGCTCTGTGAACTACACTCAACATGTCGGTGATTGTGAATATCGATCTGATACACATTTTTGGCAAGACGGCCGCGGCTTCATAATATGGGCTACCGGATTGCAAATTGCAGGCATTCCAGCATTCTGGACAGCTGTGATTTTGTGACGGCGATAAAACCGTCATTCCCTTGAGAAGAATGGAGCTAGGAATTTATTATAGGCAGTGAACCTTTGAACTGCTACACTCATTAATAACTAGAAGCTGGAAGGCAATTATGAAGCGAAGTTTTGTGTCGGGACTTAATGTGAGCCGCAAGCTCAAGCGCAATAAAGGTAGCACTAAGGGCCGTTTACTCAATGTCTAATTATCTACTTAATCAAGACTTTATCAGAGGTTGGTCCAAAAACCATTTACGCAATGTCTGATTATCGACGATGTGCTGACTATATTCTGATAACAGTTATCAAAGGATGAACCTCTGATTATGTGCTTAACAAAACAAAAAGTGACAGCTGAAAGTAAAAGTCTGATTCTGTGAAAAAGTGTTTTGCTAACAAGCTCTGCAAGTAATAGAGTTTAAAAATATAATAATATCCATATAAAGAAATATTACAATCGAAATTTGTACGCCAAAATCATTCGTTTAAAATTGAAAAGAGAGCGGCTGTCACTTTTTATTCGTTCACAATGCAATTTTTGTAAATTTTTTTCCAAAAACGTTGTTGTTGTTGTTGTAACGACAAAAACACTCCCCGAAGGTTTTGGGGAGTGCTGTCGAACTGACAGTCCTTGGCCGGATATGAATCCGGTACGCTCCGGTACTCCCTTGCGGTACTGCCCGACTGTCGTGGTGGCGATTTATGACCAGTGGAACCTTCTAGGTCATGTCACCCCTCCTTCCGTAAGGAAGGAGAGATGGGTAATGAGAGGTGAGAGGCATCATATCCGTAGATCAGCCACCGAGTTGCACGTCATTACCTTTGTGCATATTAGTCGCCTCTTACGACCGGTATGCCTACCTCGGGCTCATTGCGAACCCCTGCGGGTTAGCTTTATTTGATAACTTAATCAGACTTTTGTATAAACGAAAATGTAATTCTGAGGCAAGCCACGATTAGGTTATCATGTGATAAAGTTTATCATAACCAGACATTGAGTAAACGGGCCTAAGTTTGATGGTTTCCAGTGCTGCTATGATTATACAGTTAATTATTTTTTCGGACAAGCGGCTTCTACCGCTCTGAGCTCAACAATGACGAGTTCAATGGTGGTCTGAGTATGCCTGACCTCTTTATCAAATGCCTTGAACTATTTAAGAAGAAGTATCAGACGGGCATCTCGATTTACCGGTAGCGAATCTCTTTGGCCGATTGATATAGTTAATTTGGGATTCATATAATTACGAGGTGGTATTATCGAGCCAATTCATGCTTACCTGTACAGCTTTTACCATAACTAGACCTTGGCAAAGTACAACTGAGTAATGTATGCCACTCTCTACTTTCCTTTGTACAGCCACTCTCCTGCAAACCATCTGGTAGAATACTAGTTTACCAAATCTCCTCAATCTTCGATTTTGTTGCACTAACGGCAACAACACTCTATACAGTTTAACCGAAATGACAGTCCATCTTCGGATATCAATCCAGCACACTGAGGTACTAGTCGTTTGAGTTAATATAACCACTCCCTATGATCTGTCCTACTGCCGCGACCTACTTATCTAGATATATTTATCTATTTCAAATAATAAAGTCAGCACTTATTTAGAAGGTGGACTGTAATAGTTCATCAACATATACTCGTTGACTCCCTTTGACATATGAGAGCTTTTGAAAGGCAGTCAATAAGATTTTATGATGAAACAACTTAAGAACTAAAATAGTTCCTTCTTCCACTTTTTTTCGGTCAATGACCACTTACGCCGCTAATAAAGCTTAGCTAAAGCACTTGGGCTACCGGCCTTCCATTAAGTGGCTTTTATTAACAATTTGCTCGCTTACGTTTTACACACATTTCCATTTTCATTTTACCTATTCTCGTCTTTTTATAGAATTTCTTTTGCCATTAAAAAAAGGGTTCAACAGCTTTCTGGAGCTAATCCAACTAGCCATTTCATTTTTTTTATGACAGATCTACGCAGCAACTATCATACTGACGAATTAACTTTAAAAAAAATGTAATTGATGAAAAGCAGCAACTGTGTATAGCTGGTGTGGTCTTTAGAGCGGTGCGATGGGGGATTGCAGAATGTGGGCAGAATGTTAAGTTACATTCCTTCACCAACATTCTAGTGTACAAAGTTCAAATGACGGATTAATAGTCTAACACAGATTAATTTCTCTTCCGGTAAGCAGAATTAGAGGAAGTCACAGTTAACAAGTTCCTAAGCCATTCCTTTTTTGCTTTTCTACTCTTACTAAATATACTAAATGTGGCAAGCTGGCGGTTTTCATTGGAGTGTAGGTATGTTGTGCCTGAACATAAAGGTGCAATGACAAACGTTCCTTAATTTTCTTAGGAAAGCTTTTGAAAGCTTCCTAAATATTTTAAAGCACTGGTTGAGATGTTCCCAATAAGTGCATTCAACTGGGTGGATGTATGTATATAGCGACTTTAGGAAATCCGGGGCGCAGACTTAGAAATGTGCTCAAAGCACGAGTACCCAACATTTATATCATCACCATCGTTTATTGGGTGATTTTTGCCATTGCATATCACAGGACACCGTTCATCCTTCTTTAACAATAACTAATTCCAATAGGGAAACCAATGGTTTGGGCTACTTTTCGCTACACGATGATTATATCTGCAGAAAGCTCGAACAGCACATTGCACATTCCTTCGATACACAGCCTTAGTATCACGGAAAGGACCATAAACCTTCAGGGCAACTTCACACTATAATATCGTAAGATGGGGTGGATTACGTTTCGATATAGTTTCTCAGTCCAAAGTAGCACTTGTTTGCAAGACTGATTCTTCATTGAATTTCTTGCAGTTTTAGTTCTGTTGCTCAAATTTTGTTCTCCGGCAGCAGGATTAGAGGACACCATAGAAAGTTATCTGGTTGTTGTTGTTATTGTAGTAACCAAAAACATCCCTTCAAGGTTGTGGAGTGTTGCGGATATGGGCAGCCCTTTGCCGAAATGAACCCTGTACGATCCGGTACTTGCACCTTCCGACTTCGGGACATGGTATTTAGCAGCCTTTTAAAACAGGCAATTCTGATGGTCTGTTCGATATTCTGGCGCTTGATTCGGAAATTGCCTATTTAGCAGCTTAGAGGCAGTTCCTTTTCTATCTGTCAAAAGCTACCCTGAAATCCACAAAGAGATGGTGCCATAAATATTGATTACTGATAGGAAGTTGTATAAAAAAGCTAGGCTACGGAATGCTGAGAGTTTTAGTCATAGTACTTTCTAGAGAGGAAGTTAGAAGCAAAAGATCTAGGGCCAAGAAGCCAAAAGCTTCCACGTCGCAGTTATGCTACACGTTTTGGAATTAATAACTTTGCGCTATATAACTTCGGAGAGATTGGCTGCCTGAGCTTTTCTTATAACAGCTCCGAAAGACTCTGCTGCGGCAGATACATTTTTGCTGAGAACTTAATTCATGACAGAAGTTATAGATGTTGCGCAGTTTCGATTTCAATTTTCAAGCGCCCGAACTACCGATTGATTAAAACTTCTGATTGCGATTTTGGTTTTTATTTGGAATCGGAGTTAAACCTAGATTTAGATTGGGTTACGCACTTTTGACAGTTGTGAATTGTGGGAATCTTCGATAACTTTTTGAATTAAAAGTAATTTATTTGGCAAAAGTGCAGTATATTTTTCAAACTAATCTCCTTTTGGCTCGATACGTAACGTCCAGCCTTTTCGAATTTTGGAATGGCCTCGAAATTTCTTCATATTTAACAAAACGAATAATCGCAGGGGCCTAGATCTGGACAACATGCTGTGTAAGATAGAAGTTTTGGGGTGCTGGTTGTTTTTTTACAAAAAACAAAAGAATGCTTACTGAGCACACGAAATGCACTTTATTCCAACTCACAAGGCTATGGTAGTTGAAATCAGCAGGCTTGTACTTAAACTTACGGGTTGCCAAATTCAATAAGTCACCGAATTTTTAAACTGCCTTATTAATTTCTCACCGTATTACTTTGCTATCGGCCCGAATAACCAAAAATTCAAATTTTGACATATCAAAGGAAAACTTTCACACATCAAAAAAAATTTAGCACACTTTTTGTCGTTATAGTTTCTGTAACTGCAAAACACTCTTCGAACGTTTCAGGGAGCGTAACACATTTGAGCAGTCCTTTGCCAGGATGAATTCGATACGCTTCTGGTACCAGCCCACCTGTCGCCTCTCATGACATTCATACCTCCCTCCGGTATATTCTAGATCCCTAACTCGCCGTGAAAGTATTTTGTTCAAGAAGCCCTTAACTTTATTTTATTCGAAATCTCCCCACATTTAACTCAATATGCGAGAATCTATAACACCGATAGCAAAGTAAAATCGAACATTTTTCATTCCCCAATGAAACTCTAGTTGAATTGCTGACGTTTTAGGTATGCAAATGTTTTGTATAATGTTGATGGTTTATTGTTGATGACTGTATATAAGGTTAAGTTGAATTTTAACATTGCCCAAATGTATACAAATTCTTCTCATGGATTTTGTTGGTAATATGGTTACCTGTTAAACGCTCGGTTTATTACGGCAACCATTTGTTAAAGTTGGTGAAGTAGCTGTGAAGTTGTAACTAACTGGTTGGTTGAGTGGTTCGGTAAGTTTGCGGTGGCTCAAATCCCACTCCACACACAAACAATGAACTCATTGACATTTTTGTTACGAATTTTTTGACTACGCTTGGAATGATTTTTATGCTTCAAATTAATTTCTGCTGACTTTAATTCAACTAGATGTTAGATACTTCTTACTACAGCCCATGATGTACATTGCCAGTTTGTGAACTACTCGGGTTTTCTGATTTTATCCTTTGTACGAAAGATTTTTGTTGGATTCGCCATTTATCCGCTTCAGTTTACTATCACTTTATATTTCATACTTTGATTCGCTACCTTAATCTTGCTTTTATAACCAGCTGCACTAGGTATTACAACTTTTATCGACTGCCGGCGGAAAACACTATAAATTTTCAGCAGAACCCCAAAGCTCAACGGCCAATCTCATCTTCTTAATAATAAAGAAAAATATTGAGGTACAGTACTGTGAACTGAATATTTAGTGTATCCTCGTGTCTCAATCACACGATATCCAAGCCGATCAATTTCCTAAAATTCCGAACCAAAGTCAGCTTCAGTTGATGTATGTGCTTGTACTCTACTTTCTTCTTCAAGAGATGGTGTCGCACTCTCACTCCGCGGTGTCATTTATTCCTACAAAATGTATAGAGGCTGTCTGACGGCCTGCCCAATTTATGCCTAAGGGCCTTAAGTCTAAAATGGCCCGTGAATACATCTGTTAACATCGTAAAATTTATCTTGAATATGCTGAGTATTGCTTTGTACCGTTTGGTGTTATAAATACCCATCATGTCTTTGGACTCTCTCAGATGCGTGTCTTCACTTCTGAGCTATTTCTTTATGGCGTGAGGTTTGAATATAACTTAGAAGTAGGCGCTTTGCATATTCAAGCTGATTAATTGTTTCTTGGTTGGGGGCAAGAAGGCTTTCCTTTGCCCATACCCCCTTTTAGGTATTTTTAGAAGATTTCGTTACGTCTTCAATTATTAAATGTAAAGCGGTCAGGTAAGGCGGGGCTGGGCATTCGCTTGGCTCTCATGATGCATACAAAAATCCGTGATCCGTGACGTCCCATTCTATGATTGGGCTCAGTAATGCTACAATAATAATAGTAGATGTATGCCATAGAAAGGAATTTTTCTCATTTTCGTCAAGGAATCCTCTCTTATTGGAACCAGTCCATGATCGACAGCCACTTATACAGCGCTATCTTAATTCCCAAGTGAGTACTTTATATCTCAATTCCCTATTCCTTCTTCTCCTCGCAATAGTGTTCCATAACATCGCGGCTTATGCCCAAATACATCGTACCTTTGTAGGCAGTGACATTCTTTTCTCGTAGAAAGGAATATTCCATATCGTTCCGGTTGCTCTTTCAGGCTCTTTAATTTTATGCATTAAAAGTTTCAATTGGTCTAAGAAATCGATGTCAGTTTTATAACGAAAGGGTTTAATCTTTTTGTAAGTATTTTTAAAATCCGCAGCATGGTGTTGACCAATGCTCGAGTTCAATTGAGTTGTTACTTGTTGTGTGTTGGGTTGCTTTCGAAGACGGTGCTAATATTTTGTTAAAAAGGAACACTGGCAGGTGTGGCACACGTTGTGCTACCTTCTGTTTACTTGACTTAAAAGCAGCAAATACTAATTTACCCAATTTAATATTACATAATGAGTAGAGTTGGCACTTAAATAATTATAGTAGCTTAGGCGATATAATTTTTTCATGAAAACTAGCATTCAGCCAATACTTCCCTCTATCTCATTTATACGCACTACACATAATACGAGTTTTGAGCCAGACACAACCACTTCTTATCACAATTGTGCCTGCTCAAATCACACAGATTTATGCTCTTTAGTCTAGTGACTGTCACCACCACCTAACATAACCGCACTGCGTTTTTTAACGCACGAATATAAACGGCTTTTTTGGTTCTAACCCAAATAAATTTGCGTGCGTGAGTACCACTAATATATATGAAGGCCGATATGTCACGCAAAACAAAAATTGGAAAGTGAGTTAGGTTTTTACGCGTTTAATTTAGGTTACTTCCATACAAGTTGTATGAGTATGAGACATTTTTGACAGAAAATTGACGGAGTGCGTTTATATTAGGTTGGCCTCTGCTGGGCAAATAATGTGTCAACATCGAACGTGGTGTATTTGAGCCGTCTAAACGGTTCTGCGCATCTTACGGTGTTCAGGCGCTGCTGTTTTAAGTCCGCCAACAAGCTCTGAAACCGATTATGTCGTGGTGACCCTACCAGGTTGTTGTGTTTTTACTTTCGCTCAGCACTAAACCGAATGCAAAACCTCGATCATATTATTTAAAACACATAATCGGATTTACTTTTGGAGATACCTGATTTAGACATACTTGTCAAACTTTTAAGGCAACTCGTCGTTGTTAATCATTGAGATGAGTAAGTAATTTCTGCCTAATGTCAGTGTTTTTGATGATTCGAAACCATTAGAGTAACAAGCTGATGAGTTGAAAAGTACTTACTTATTAACGTGGTTTGTTAATGAGTGCAGATGGCATTTTTGTGTCTGCTAAGATGAGTAAAGGGTATTTTGCTAATTACAATATACGCTTTATTGCTTTGCTACGTTGATTGTTTCATTTCGCCACTTTTAATGACAGCAAAAATTGCTCATCAACTTTAATTTGATTCTTGTTTCGGTGTTGAATGTTACGGCCACTGATAACCGCAGCCGAAGAAGTTCAAAGTGAGTTTCGGTGAAGCGACCTAACTTTTCTGTGGCAACTTTGCAAATTAAAATTTTTTAGACGTATAACAACTCACTACGTTGTCAAATATCGGAAACGGCTTATCGAATTTACAAACAAAAGTAAATGGACATTCTCTAGAACTCCCAGACAATTTTTGATTCCCGTTATATTGCACGCAGAGCTTACCGCCAAATTGAAGCTATGAGCAGCACAATGGGAGAAGAGCGCGAGTGGATAAGTTTTTCTGACAACAGCTTGAGCCCCTTGGAACTCTCCGCTAACCGCTCTCGCACTGTCATATCCTTGCCCAAAGAAATACCTGCAATCCAGTTCGGAAGATTTTAGGAAATCAAGGTAGGCAGTTCTTATTCCCTTTCCAGTGAAATCGGTGATAGGAATAAAACACAAAAAATCTTCTTGAATGATGAACTTTTCGCCACATTTATCCAAGTAGCGAATGCAAATTGAACTTTGTTCTACTCCTGCAAGGTCTGGCGTGTCATCTCCTAGAAAAGAAAAGCCCTTCGATTTGTTCACTCGATCGATACATTTTCTTCTTCGATTGCCATTCTCAAAGACCATTGCAACAGATATTTTTTCTGGTATTCTAAGAACTGTGCTTTTCGAAAGTTTCCAGTGCTTTTTTCCAGTTTTTTAATGGGGTGGTAACTAACTGGCCCAGAGTTTGATTACCGACTCCTCTCAATTTAGCACAAAATAGGACACAGTATTTGCAATATGCACCGTCTTCTATTGCCAAATACGCTAGCCATTGATGGAGCCAAGAGCGTTGGAACTTCAAACTTCTAGGGCCCGATGTAGGAAAACTGTAGCCGTCAGTGGGACTCCAAATCTTCTTTTGCAATCCAGGAATTGAGTTTATCCCATCAGCTGCTGATTTTTGAACAAACAATCGAATATCATAGGAACTGAGATTATTTTTCAAAGAGAAAACTGGCAAAGACAAGCTTCCACTTCTGTAGTAGTCAGTACTAATCCCGTTTGTGGCTTACATGCGTCATTTCCAGCAATATTTGTCTGAGTTTGAAGCTCAGTACGACTACTTTCGCCAACGTCCTAGCATGAACCAAATAATATTATGCACTTAGTACAAATCTGAATTTATGCTGTATTTAATATTATGTTAAACTTACATCTTCGTTCTCGATTCACCTTTTTTTACACAGAAAACGACGAATATCCATGGTAGAAAATATTAGGATAGGACTTATAAAAACTATTTAATAATAATGCAAATGATTTAATAATAATATAAATAATTTAATAATATTCAGCTTAAAGTAGTGTGTGCCTCACCAGTTTTCTCTGGTCAAAGAATGATAATGAAGTGTGCGGCAAAGAATTGTCAAACATGATAGAATACGTGCAACAACGAACCGGTTAAATACGCATTGCGGGAACAACAACAAACAGAAAGGAGTATTTACATATGTATTAAACTAGCAACCCGCTCCTTGTTTCACACAGGTTGATAATGTTTAAAACAACTTTATAATGTACCATACTGTGGCGATTATTCTCAAGTATGTACCATCCCTAACTCAATAACACTCCCACCACTAGTTAACACAACCGAGATAACGATGGCTACGCTTATGCATGCAAGCGTATAACTAGGAAGAGGAAAAGAGATGGCGCGAGTGTTTGCGAATACGATGCAAAGAGGAGATGCCAATAAATAACACCGCCCCTTCCAGAACACGAAAAGCGAACAACCAAGAAAGTTCTCGGTGCGTAGGCAAGCACCCTGTTGGACTATATAAGGGGGTGACCAAGCAAGGCAGGGAGTTCAGTTTATTTTCAAGCGTTGTTCAGTGAACTACTACAAGGTGTCGCAAAAGTAAGCTTCCGATGTTCAGCATATCGGTTGTGGCACGTGCAGTGTGTGCTGTTGCACCGTCTTGTTGGAACCACATGTTTTCCAATCCCAATTCATCAAGTTGCGGCAAAAAGAACTCGTTGATCATTGCTCTGTAGCGCTCACCATTCACAGTAACCGTTTGGCCCCGACCGATTATTGGTCAAATAAATAGTCAGCAATATTCCGCGTTCTGGAGCAGTGTAGCGTAACATTGTTTATTAACGTGTATTTCGCATGTGTTTACTACACAAATGTCAAAACAGAACGACTTTAGGGGCCAATCGCAAAATTTATAGCATTTTCTGATAGGAGGATTACTTTATGTATAAAGTTACCAAACTCTCAAAATTGTTTTGCGTTTATTACTAGTAAATAAAACTAGCTATTAGTTACAATATCTGTGCGTGTGTTTATTTGACTTTATAGTGATCGAACCCAGGATTGATAATTAAGGAATCATCGAATTCGTCACGTTTGGTGTCAGAAGCGGTATTGTTAAATAACTACCAATGATTTCAAGGATAACAAGGACATGGCTAAGTTGAATGAATTGAAGATTCAGCAACTCAAAAATGAGTTGGAACAACGCGGACTAAACACTACAGGTAATAAGTCCGAGCTACAGTCAAGAATACGGGAGGCTATGGAAGCGGAAGGTATCAACGTTGATGAGCATGTTTTCCATCTTGTGGAGGAGACATCGACGAAAATGGAAGAAAAAAAGGAGTCTCCGAATCCAGTAGCAACCGTGGACACAAACATGATATTGGCTGTATTAACTCAGATGTCGACTAAAATGGAAGAACAGAAAACTTGTATAGTATCTCAGCTGGAAGAACAGAAGACACACATGGCATCTCAGCTGGAAGAACAAGATAGACGTATTACATCCAAGTTGGAGGCACGTATTTCCGAAATATCATCACAGGTGTTATCGCAGATCTCTGCAAAGCTGGAAGAGCAGGAAGCCAGGATGTCATTGAAGCTAGAGGCACGCATGGACGAGAAAATAATGCAGTTTGAGGAGAAAATCGAGGCCGAGGTAGATGCGTTAAGGGGCCGTATCCAGGAGTTGCAACTGTACCGTCCATCTGCTTCAGCGAATACTCCCAAGGTAAAATCCCCATCATTTGATGGTTCTGTTCCTTTCAAGGTATTTAAGCTACAGTTTGAGAAGACGGCAGTTGTGAATAATTGGGGCATGGAAGACAAAGTTGCTGCATTATTCGTGGCACTGAAGGGACCTGCAGCCGAAATTTTGCAGACTATTCCTGACGGAGAACGGAACAATTATGAAGCATTAATGGGTGCAGTTGAGAGACGCTATGGTAGCGAACATCGGAAGCGGATATACCAAATAGAGCTACAGAATCGCTCCCAGAAACCTAATGAGACTTTGCAGGAATTTGCATCGGACATCGAGAGGTTGGCCCATCTAGCAAATGCGGACGCACCCATGGAGTATACTGAGAGGGTAAAAATCCAAAGTTTTATAAATGGAATACGCGATGTGGAGACGAAGCGGGCCACTTATGCAAACCCCAAAAGGACATTCGCTGAAACGGTATCGCATGCTCTGACGCAGGAAACAGCCTCACTTTTGAGTAAACCTGCATACAAGGCTCATCGTGTAGAAGTGGAAACTCCGGCTTGGGTTGACAAAATTTTGGAAGCGTTGAACGGAGTACAGAAAAAAGGTGATGGTACCATTGAATGCTTTAAGTGCGGAAAATCAGGTCACATAGCACGTTATTGCGGCACTGGCTCCAGTAACCCCAGCAATTCAGGTGGACGAAAACGCAAAGCTGAAGGAGACGAGCAAATTTCCCAACCAAATCAGTCGTTAAACTAAATAGAGCCAGCCGAAAGGGGCGTGGACTGGCTCCCACAACTGAATGCCCCATAATCTCTGTCTCACAGATCGGAAGGAAAGCTAGTAATGTTGCTGTTGTTGCATATGTGGATGGAATAGAGCACTTACTAACTGTGGATACAGGCGCATCGCATTCCATAATTCGATCTGATTTAGTCAACAAGGAGGTGAGACCATTGCATGGAGCAAAGTTACGTACGGCCACTGGTGAGGACACCCATGTCCTAGGAGAAGTAACATGTGAAATCGCAATTGGGAACGTGGCCGTTCTACACAGTTTTATAGTAGCAGATATTGTTGACGAAATCATAGTTGGTGTGGACTTCTTAAGCGAGCAAGGCATCAAGATCGACATGCAAAACAGGATTATGAATTACCAGAACATGGATGTGCCCTTAAATTTTGGTTACGAAAACAAATACGTTAGTAAGCGAGTGCTTGTAGAGGAGAGCCAACAAATTCCACCGAAGTTGGAAGCAATCATATGGAGATTATGGGACAAACAAGTTTTGGGTTGTCGAGGCAGCAAACAAATCAAGGACGAATATATTAGTAGGAAAAACCCTGGCCATGACAAAACCAGATGGACGTGTACCGGTAAGAGTACTTAATGAGTTCAAATCGCCGATTAAACTTTCCAAAGGAGCAATATTGGGACAATGCCAAGAGGTCGAGGTAGTTATCAATTGCGAACAGCTTCAGGAAAATGATTCTACAATCAAGATTAATCTTTCAGATGATATCACGTCGTAGACAGCAGGCCTCGAAAAAGATCATCAGAAAAAGGCAAAGGAACTTCTATCAAAGTACTCGACCATATTTGACAAGGATGGTTCTAAACCAGGTCGGACCAAAGTTGTGAAGCATCAAATTGATACTGGTGATGCAAGGCCCATCCGCCAAGCTCCTTGTAGTATTCCATTGGCCAAACGCCAAGTAGTAAGAGAAGTTATACAGGAAATGAGTGACAGCGGCGTGATCGAACCATCAGCTAGTCCATGGAGCTCACCGGTAGTACTAGTGAAAAAGAAAGATGGAAAAATGAGGTTCTGTGTGGATTACCGGAAATTGAACGACGTAACGAAGAAGGACAGTTATCCATTGCCAAGAATCGACGATACTCTGGACTCGTTATCTGGCACGAAATGGTTTTCCACACTGGACTTGAAAAGCGGCTACTGGCAAGTGGAGGTAAAGGATGAAGATAAAGAGAAGACGGCTTTCAGCGTTGGAGAAGGGCTACTTTTGAGAGACTCATGGACCAGATACTAAAAGGATTGCACTGGCAAACATAGTTGGTGTACCTCGACGACATCATCGTGCTGGGAAAAAGCTTTGAGGAACACCAAAAGAACTTGGAGGAAGTTTTCCAAAGAATAGCTGGTGCTGGTCTGAAACTAAGTCCCAAGAAGTGTTCCGTGTTTAAAAAGGAAGTAAGTTATTTGGGTCACAAGGTAACTACGGAGGGAATCTGCACTGCTAAGGAAAAGATCGAAGCCGTAAAGGATTGGCCAAGACCGAGAAATTTGCATGAGTTACGGAGCTTCCTTGGGCTGTGCACGTATTATCGCCGATTTGTACCAAATTTTGCCACCGTAGCTAGTAGTCTCCATGACCTTACAAGGAAGAATATGAGTTTTGAATGGAAGAAGGAACAGGAGGTGCCTTTTCAAACATTGAAGGAACGACTATGCACTGCCCCGATGTTAGCATATCCAATTCCAGGTTCGAAGTTTATTCTGGATACAGATGCGAGTGGTTATGCTATAGGAGGTGTTTTGTCCCAGATTGTTGATGGGCAGGAGAAGGTAGTTGCATACTATAGCCGAACAATTGGGAAGCCTGAAAGGAACTATTGTGTAACCCGGACAGAACTGTTGGCATTGGTAGAGTGCGTTAAGCATTTCCACAAGTACCTCTATGGGCAGCGATTCCATGTCAGGACAGACCAGGCAGCGTTGAAATGGCTCTTACAGTTCCGTAATCCGGAAGGTCAATTGGCACGGTGGATAGAGCGACTGCAAAGTTATGACTTTTCCATAGAGAATCGCAAAGGTAGCACCCACGGAAATGCTGATGCAATGTCACGAAGACCATGTAACTTGGAATGCAAGCATTGTTCCAAAGCTGAGGCCAAGGAAGACATTATAGATGTGCGGCTCATGACTATAACATCTACGGACGAATGGGACATGGATCAATTAAGGAGGTTTCAGCACGAGGATCCAAATCTTACACGTGTAATGCAAGGAATCGAACGAAACGAGCGACCATCAAGAGAGGAGATATCAGCAGAAAGTCCTGTTGCCAAGTCATATTGGGCACAGTGGAATAGTTTGCAATTAGAATCCGGTTGTTTGCATCGAATATGGGAGAGTGAGGATGGTCAATGTGTTGGAGAGCTGATAGTCGTCCCAAGGAAGAAAATCCCTTATGTACTCAATGAATTACATAACGGTCCAAGCGGAGGTCATCTTGGGGTCACCAAGACCTTGGAGAAAGTCAAGCAAAGATTCTATTGGGTTGGTTGCCGTCAATCGGTCGCGGAGTGGATTGCCAACTGTGAAGTATGCATCAAAGCTAAAGGACCGAAATCAAGGAGCCATGGCCAAATGAAACAGTATAACTCAGGTGCGCCATTTGAGAGGATAGCCATGGATGTAGCTGGTCCATTTCCTACTAGCAAACTCGGAAACAAATATGTCCTGGTAGCTATGGACTATTTCAGCAAGTGGCCAGAAGTGTACCGTATTCCAAATCATGAGGCAGAAACCATAGCAGAAGTGTTTACTAACAATTGGGTAGCTAGGTTTGGTGCACCGATGGAGATACATTCTGACCAAGGCAGAAATTTCGAATCAGCTGTGTTCAAGGAAATGTGCAAGACATTGGGCATTCGGAAAACTCGAACAACTGCACTACATCCTCAGTCAGATGGCATGGTGGAACGATTCAATAGAACCTTGGAAGAGCACCTGAAGAAAGTAGTGGATAAGTTCCAGAAGGATTGGGATACTCACATCTCCTTATTCGTAATGGCATATCGCTCTGCAGTACATGAAACAACTGGTCAGACTCCTGCAAAGGTAATTTTCGGGAATGATCTTCGATTGCCAGCTGACTTGAAGTTTGGGATAAACGCTGATGCAGGAGTAAATGCTCGGGAATCTACTAGCGTATTGGAAGAAGAAATGAGAGAAATTCACGACAACGGACTAAGATCATGAGCGATAAGATGAAGGCCAGGTACGACAAAGCAGTAAATTCGGAAGGTTTTATAGAAGGAGATTTAGTGCTGCTATACAACCCACAGCGTAAGAAAGGTTTGTCCCCAAAACTACAATGTAACTGGGAAGGCCCATACAAAGTCATAAAACGGATCAACGATGTGGTATATCGCATACAAACTATGGGAAGGCCAAGGAATAAGATGAAGGTGGTCCATTTGGAAAGGCTAGCTGCGTTTGGTTCCGGCAATGTGTCTGATCGGGACGATCAGACTTAGGTGGAGGGCAGTGTGGCGATTATTCTCAAGCATGTACCATCCCTAACTCAATAACACTCCCACCACTAGTTAACACAACCGAGATAACGATGGCTACGCTTATGCATGCAAGCGTATAACTAGGAAGAGGAAAAGAGATGGCGCGAGTGTTTGCGAATACGATGCAAAGAGGAGATGCCAATAAATAACACCGACCCTTCCAGAACACGAAGGCGAAATTTATCGGTGCGTAGGCGAGCACCCTGTTGGACTATATAAGGCGGTGACCAAGCAAGGCAGGGAGTTCAGTTTATTTTCAAGCGTTGTTCAGTGAACTACTGTAAAGTTACCAAACTCTCAAAATTGTTTTGCGTTTATTACTAGTAAATAAAACTAGCTATTAGGTACAATATCTGTGCGTGTTTTTATTTGACTTTATAGTGATCGAACCCAGGATTGATAATTAAGGAATCATCGAATTCGTCATACATACATACATACGTCCGAAGTGAAGTAACGCTACCGAGCTCTTTCGCGAATTCATCAAATGAATGGCTCACCACAGTTCTCGCTTAAAGTACGCTGACTTATTCGGTTGGCAGCGAACAAACACACAAACAGATTTTTTTGGAAAAAGTGCTGCTTTTGTTTAAACAATTTTGGTTAAATTAGAAAGAAATCAACTATTTTTTTTGATGCAGAACGAAAGTAAATATTCCAAAGTTTAAGTTCAAGGAAGATTCATTCTAATCGGTTGATTAGGTTATGATGTATGACTTTGTAAACCAAAAATTTGGGTTTTTTACCACATTTTCTCCGATTGCCACGCCCCCTTTATATATTCCTTCACATTATATAAAAAAAAGTCCATCTCACACAGCTAAGCTTTAAAATGCAAAAAACTGCTTTCAAATCGGAGCATTCTGTGCGAAGCCAATTCCGTACATAGCTCTTTAGCGACTTTATTTTATAAGTAGTATAGATAAGTATGACTATTATGTACTAATTACAAGCTTTTAATTCGTTTCTTGTGTGTGCGAAAGGGAGAGAAAATGCCCCACTGCGGTTCAGTTATAAGTAATAAGGCAAATTCAAACCGCTTCACACATACAAGTGAATGCCCGAACGTAAATGACAATTAGAATACATATGCCCACCAACAAATTTGAACCTTATCTAAGGCTGTAAAGAGTATCAGTTGGAATGGAATTTGATCATATGGAACAGAAATGTATGCTGAACCCCCACCCCTTTTTGGCAGGTCTAATACTTTCCGTTAACTAAAAAACCCAACTACATCAAGCGTTACGCCTTTAAAGGTATCCGTTGCGCTGTATCTGGATCGATTTTCTATCAAATCTTGATTGTATGCAAAAAATTGGATGCTACACTTGGTATCGCTTAATTAAGATTGAGATGAACCCGATAACCTAATCATTGACGAGGGGTTGAAACATACAACCACCAAACTATGATGTCTGTATAAATGTTCGAAAGAAAAGTTATTAGGAGCATTTACAGTCGCCCCCGCAATGCCAACAGGAAATATCAAAGGAAGTTTGACGCACGTATGTCTGTATGAGCATAGTGCAATGAGATAGAAGAGAAGCGAGGACTGAGATAAAAAAACAGGTGGAGTAATGACATGGCCTCATCAAGGATAAAGCCACCGCTTAAATGTCCTAGGCGGCGAAGCTCCAAAAAGAGATCATTTGCTGGTATGATAGTTATCGATAATAGGACGACCCAAACAGAGGAGCTTGTTCGTATCCAAGGAGGTTGTTCGCATATAAAGGACGCTCAAGTGCCAAAATCAACAGTCTAAGGACTTTCCAAACTAATGCCTAAGACTTAAACTACAACTCTGGAGAAATAACGAGCTCAGGTATCGTAATTGAGTATGGGTAACGGCCCCGGTATTGTGATACTTCTAAACAACTCCGAGCATTGGTATGTTTCCAATCAACGTGAAAGTTTCCCAGTCCTTCAGTGAGGATGATAGTGAACCCAAAGAAGTCCACGAATTTCTGAGTTTAAGTGGGGTCCAACCTTCGATCTTCCAGGTGGAGGAGGATATTTATATCATCCTGGATGAAAACACCGTGTTCAATTGGCTTTCAATAAAGCGACGTTTTCGTAAAATTTAAGAACAATCCGTAATTCCTCCAGTTTCTACCACTTCGCCGACGCTATACAGGTCATAAGACTTTGTTTGATGTAGGTTTTGAGATCCAGCAACATTTTGTTCGTTAGCAATGTCAGTCGAAGGCTATCGCGGTTGGGGAGTGCTGTGAGGGATAAACTAGACATTTTTCAAGGAAATTTTGTCACCTAAGACTTTATTATTGTAAGTACCTGAAGAATCTTATCTGGCCATCTCTCCGAGTAGGCTTTCAATCTTATACGAACTGAGAAATATATCTTTCCTGGTGGCATATCAGGCACAACGCCAAGGAAACAGTATCACAGACGTATCTAAAATTGTTTGGGAAATAAGAATAGGAATATTTGAAACTACCTGGATCACATCCATATATGTATATACGGACCCGGATTCAAGGATTGTGTTTCAACCAGAAATCGTCAAATGCTTGTACTAAACGGTATGGAGATAGGATTCCGAACCTTTTTTTGTTCTCTTATACATGGCTCCTATAGTATTTTTTGCAGGCGCCGATGTTTCCTTTGCCCAGCATATCTTTTGTTTCCCGATACCAACAACCGTCAACAACTATTTATCTTGGACTTGTTGATCTGCGGGATGGAGATATATTTATATTTCATAACAGTAGAAACTTCCTTCCAGAGGACCATCTACACTTGTCGTACATAAATATTACACCTACAAGTTACAAACATACATACTTAAATCAAAAGGTAGGCTTTACACTGCAAGCTTTACGTGCAAAGTCATAAATTTTGCTTCCAAAACCATAACGCATTTTTTTTTTTAGGGCAAATTCTTCAAGTTCTTACCTGTGGTGCGGCTGATTTTGACGACCGCTGAATTTGACAATCCCAACTGAGAAATTTGTGGCTTTCTTACAACAACTAAATACCTTTGAAAAAAATCGGCATGCCCCACTATCTAATACCCGGCTGACACTTGGCAATTGTGGCAGCAACATTATTCATGTTGCCCCACAAACAGGCACATGTGTGTATGTGGAATGCGATATGCAAGTGTCACTCCCTGAAAACATACCCACATACATACAAATTCATATAATGGACATTCATTTTTGTCGGGCAGCCGGCATTGTCAGCACATTTGTCTTGCATAAGCCTGGCATACTTCACGGCGCACTTTCTTAACTTTTTAAGCCATAAACGCTTCGTAACGTACCATTGCTCGTACATTTCCATCTTCATATGTGTGCATGTGCATATGAATATGTTGTGTATGAATTTGTATTGAAAGTTCTTTGCATTCGCGTACTTTTGTATGGGAACATAAATTGCATGCAGACACACAGTTTTTACAAAACAGCAAAAAGCCTTTTAAGCCAGTGCGTACGGCCCATATATGTATGTACAAACAAATGTGTTGTTGCAGGGGCTGAGAAAAGCTCTGATCACGGATGGGGTACCACTCACTTGTGCCTTACACACATCTGGCCATAGACCATAGACAGTGGAAATTCAAAGTCCACAACCGATCGTTATGAAATTTTTACAATCTCATTTCGCATCTTGGTTGATCATAGACTACATAGCTTTGAGCAAGTGGACGGTGTCAAGCCACCAGGCAAATATAATTTTAAATTCGTCATAACTCCGATTCTATTTGATTCCAAATCATAATATAAAAAATGTTTTCAATTATTCCTAGGGCCTGGCTTTTAAAATCATGGGCCTGTCGAGGAAATCATACGCAGGCCCTAGACAGTTTGTTAATGCTTTTAATACAGGGCCTGGGTCTAATGTCTATCCAGGTCCTGCCTAGTTTTTCCAAGGCAATGTCAATTTAAAGAAAAAAAATTCATTACCTCTGGGGCACAGTCGTCTTCTCTATCCATTGAGCTATTCCAATCAATAAAACGGAACTTACAAAAATATGAAATCTTTTCAACAATTGAACAACTTGAATTAAATTTCAACACCCTATCTTAGAATAACATTTAAAAAATCCCTATTTCAGCTAAATATATTGAATTCCCTTCGCGATAGGGCATTTTTTAAACTTATTCTGGGCATTCTAAAATCTAAAATCAGTTTTTAAAATAAAACTTGATTGAAAAAATGCCTGAGGTAGGGTGTTCTTCAAACATATTCTGAGATTCCTTTTTTTAAAATATTTTGAAATAGGGTGATATTCCATGTAACAGCCTATATTTTATATATTTTTTTTGTCAATAAAAAGGGTACTATTTATGCTCTAGAGGTACAGGGTCTCAAGAAAACGGACGTTATTTGGCTACATACAAGGTAATATCGTAACTAGTAGATTCCTTCGTCACCCACCATACCTTATACTCAAACACCGCTGCGTTCATTAACAACTTCACAGGTACCTGGGAAAAACCAAGCAATTACTCTGAAGCTTGATATCTAGAAACGCCTTCATCATCACCATCATCATGGGAGTGTATTTCCATCACTGGTGAAGCAACGTGAGCTATCATGGTGTAATATCTCGGGACGCTGTTGAAAGATAGTAACCTCTCGGGGTAATACCCGGCTTAAAAACTAAGGTTTTTTAGCGTATGTTTACCAGGAGGTGCAGCTGCAACCGGCTCGGTATAGAAGTGGTTAAAAAATGTCCATTTCTTAGCCGGAGTTTGCTATATGTTTGGCACCTGTGAAAACCAAGGGGAAAGATCAGCACTGCTGAGATGGCTCCCACCTGGGTACGCCTATGAATTTACTACTATGTGTTATACTCAACTATTTGCCTGCTAGTCCTGCCTAGGTTTGTACACGTGACTGGCATTGGCTTTCGCCTTTTTGGTCCTTTGCCGATGTGCTTGCCTGTTGGTGAGCCTTTAGGTTATATTTCATCAGACATTTTTCGTTCGCAATTCAAAGCGCTTCAGTTGTTTTCATTTCGCATTTTTTGACTATTTCCATTTACCCTATTTCATTTTCTCTTTTTATTTGCTCCTTTCACTTTTTATTCCTACCTTCACTAGTGGGTTGTAATCGTCAATTGTTGGGCTTTTGGATGTGAAAATTTCCTTTCTTTTATACCGGCATTCTATTTCTGAATATTTTTTGCCTTTCAATTCCAACGATTGTCTGTTATCGTAGATGTATGCTACATGCTCCTCTACTCATGCATCTGTATTGCCTCGTATATAGGTCGCTGTGACATCTGACAAATCCACAAGGTATTGCGGTTGACGCATTCAAAGGATGGCGCAAATGTGGCTGATGGGTTGTAAACATGACCACCATTATCACTCTTCGCTTGCGAACTAACACCGTCGATACGCCTAGGTCAGTTTACTCGTACTTAATACTCGTACACACACAAACATCACATGGAAAGTTTTTGTTTGTCACTTGAGATGTACTGAAGCTCAACTTGAGCTGATTTTTTGCACTTACCATTAGACGCAAATAAGAAGAAATATGGCTATTAGCAAAAGTTTTTTGTTTCGCTGACGAAAGTATGAAAACGGGTAAGCTGCAAGTGATAGAAATTCAACTTGGAGTGCTAATTGTGGACCTGGAAGCTTGTTGGCTTGCAATGGTTTATAAGTGCATCCCTCAATATTTACTTTGTGATAGTTGACAGTTCGAGGTATTAAATTAGGCTTTACTAAATATATAATACTATACCAACTTATCTTCTATTAACGGGTAAGGATTAAAGCTTTTGTTGGGAGTTCGGTTGGTAAATAAATTGATCTACTATCTACATATTTACATGACAGGCAGCCAAACGGTCCTAGCCAAATTGGAGCTCTAATGCAAATTTGGTTCACAATCAGCTGTATTTCGCCAATCAGATTAAGTATACGCTTTTGTCGAAAAAATTACACTGTATAACAAATGCAAAATCTTAAAACTCTTTTTTTTTCTAAGCCTTACATATATTTGTTATCTTCCTTATATATCAATCAAATGTCTCACAAACACAATTTTTTTATTGCAGTCAAATTGAGTTTTACATCTATGAAAAAGATTACGTTGCCATTTTATATGAATTTTTGATGAAGACTAAGATCTCGATCTTATTTCCAATCTCCCGAAACATTGTAAACTCAAACTTTTTCTTATAAACAATGAAAAAACTAAAAAGTTATTTTTTTCTAAAAATCCAACCTGGCAGCAGTTTCAGCAGGTTGGATAATTTACTTTGACTCATGGCAGCATTTACAACTATAACATTATCTATCCTACTACGAAGGATTTGGAAAATGGGCAGTCGTTTCAAAAATTCAACCTAACAATGACGTTTCGAACATCTCCTCGCGAAAGTATTGAGTTAACATTAGCAACTAGCCACTGGAATTGCTGGGAATATGTAGTTAGTTATCTTCTCAAATAGCGCTGTTTAAGCGACATAAGCTATAACGATTTATTTCGTCTATTTTATTTACGCTGCACTCTCTTGTAATTCGCAAGCAGCTTATGAAATATCCCAAAGATATAGTTTATGTTTTGTAATCCCAACGCGGGGTTTTTCACAACGGAAATGAGGAAGCCAATCCCGTGCAATGCCTCAGAGCCAACAGTGCTCGCCCCCAATTAATACATACAAGGTGAAACAGATGCACCGCACCCCGTTCTATATAGACCAAATAATTTAAATAAATAAAATAATAATTAAATAAATATTAGAAAAGGGCTCCCTATTTAATATGTGCTCCGCACACCCCCTTTTCCTCTCTAAACAAATAATATAATATAAATAATAAAATAAAATAAAAAATAACTCAAAAAAACTACTCGCCCTCCATAAAGCTTAGACATGGTCCTGCGAGCCGGATTCGAACCGGCGACTTATGAATATCACTAGACGACTAAGCCGTCTAGGGGGGCGAGAATGTTTAAGCGACATAAGCTATAACGATTTATTTCGTCTATTTTATTTACGCTGCACTCTCTTGTAATTCGCAAGCAGCTTATGAAATATCCCAAAGATATAGTTTATGTTTTGTAATCCCAAAGCGGGGTTTTTCACAACGGAAATGAGGAAGCCAATGCCGTGCAATGCCTCAGAGCCAACAGTGCTAGCCCCCAATTAATACATACAAGGTGAAACAGGTGCACCGCACCCCGTTCTATATAGACCAAATAATTTAAATAAATAAAATAATAATAAAATAAATATTGGAAAAGGGCTCCCTATTTAATATGTGCTCCGCACACCCCCTTTTCCTCTCTAAACTAATAATATAATATAAATAATAAAATAAAATAAAAAATAACTCAAAAAAACTACTCGCCCTCCATAAAGCTTAGACAAGCGCGTTGAATCGACGCAGTGCAGAGAGTATATGTGCTTAGAGAGGCGACAACGTATCTTACTTGGTTGTCGGGATACCACACATTCAGAGAAGCAAACTCGCTTTTGAAATATTAGACTTAATAGAAGATGTTATGTATGTTCCAATATTTCGCTATACTTTGTAAGCCTCATAAATGTTCTGGGTTTTTACTTTAATCATTTCCAGTTATCTCATTTTCATAATCAACTGGTCCTATGTAATTCTTTTAAACGGCTGAAAACATATGGACGCCACGTGATTCTAAATTCAACTCGAACCTATTAAAAAGCACCTTGTTCCATATCTCGTCATTATTTTTTTTTACTAGCTCTCAAAATAATTTTATTCCATAAATACTTTTACGACTATTGATCATAGAAGTGTGTACGTTGATAAATATAACAGATAGCTATTTATACCCTTCGAAGGATTTCAGAAAAAGTATAACTTTTAAATTCTTAAAGAGTCAAATCAATCTTAGAACACTTCCCTATTAGATATCCGGATTATATATTAATAGACATAGGGCGGAAGATTTTGATCAGAATAAAAGTTAATACATGTACATATCAATGTACATCTATGTACATTAGACTGTCTTACTTTCCATACCCAAAATGATTTAAAGGTAAGCTGTGCCCTAGGGACGCCTATTTTTTCATTTTTACACGGCTAAAAATTTGAGCTTAAATTTCAAACCATTTGTCGGTTTAAGCAATTTTTTAAACATTTTTGTAATAAATTCCAAACCTTTTAATTACCTACAACAATTTTAAATTAATTGCAGCTTAGATTTAAAACTTAACTGAAAATAACGTCTAAAATTTTTTTAATTTCTTTTAACTTTTTCTCTAAACAGTTGCGTAGCTCAGTGGGTAGAGCGCACGACTCTGATGTGGGGACAGTCGCTTCGTATCCTGCAAACTGGTATAAATGTTTTTTATGTTTTTTAATTGTTAAGGCATTTCTGGTTTAAAATTTAAACTCTTTTCCTTACTCTCATTTTCTTAAAAACTGGCACAATTTAAATTCTAAATCAAATTTGGTTTGGACATATGTGTACCAGTATAGAAAATAAATGCGATTTCTTCAATTTTACATAGCACCCTTCTTTGGCCGAATAGTAACCCGTATACAAACTTTCACTGAAAAGCTTAATTGTATGCTTCAGTTATCGTGTGCGCACTCGGAAGGGCGAACGAACGGACATGGCTCAATCGATTTCCCTAATTTTCCTAAGAAGTTTGATACTTGGAACTCTATATCTATATAGATCCCTTTATGCCGGCCCAAGCACCGGTTACAAAACTGCGTATAGAAATTTTGCAAAATTAGCAACCACATTACTTTAAAAATATGCGAGAGCACACTGACATTTCGAATGTGACGAAACCTCACCACGCCGAAACGTCTTGTCAACAAATCTCCTACAAATTTTTTGACACTTCTGAAAGGTATTGCAAATAGAACCCGACCGATTAATCGGCATCGGCATTTGTTTTGCCTATCATCGGCCAAAAGAATCGGTTCCTGATGTAAATTCACATCCCTATTTTAGTTTGCAATGAATGACAGTTGTTATAGTTCAATTAGAACTGTTCCTATCATTTATAATGCGCCAATGACACTTGAGCTACAACAATTGTATAGTCACCTGCCAGATTGGGGTATTTAAAGGCTCTTGTACATCTAAACCTTATTTTTTTACCATTTCAAAAATAATCACCAAAAAATAGTTTCCTCCGATAATAAAAGAGTTTAGGAGACACCATCGAGCACTGACGGAATGACATGACAGGATGTGATATCTACAGACGTATATCGATGATATAAATGAATTTATAGGTCTTTGTTAAGGGATTGGCATCGACCAAAGCTCAGGCATCGGTCGGACACTAATAAGAAAAGCAGAATACTAAAAATTTATTTATCATACGAGCGCACAACCGATCGGATGCTTCTTGTTCAATTCTGTTCAAGTATTGAAATTTAAATTCTAGAAAGTTTAGAAATGCTTGAATTATATTTTTGGTACAAAGACATTAAGGACAAAAGCTAAAATTTCCGGTAGTAGATTTCCTAAAACATCATTTTTTAATTCCCACAATTGCTCATGTTCGCCCGCTAATGGCTTTTCGATAAGCCAAAGTTGAAAGAAAAAACAAAATTAGCTGCCAAGTTCTGTGAATTATTTTGACCCGATCTTCCATCGCCCCTAAACCATTTCGGGTTACAGATAAACCAGCGTCCTCTTTCGTTCTGACTTACTCTCTCGCTTTTAGTTATACGCTTTAATAATGGCTCGAAACGAAAAGTTGTTATTACCGTTGAACAGCGTAGAGTTAGTTGGTGTTTGGTTGCTAAGTGTTCTAGTAAATTCGGTTTTTGGTTTAAGGCTAATTGCGTTTGAAATGCGGGTAGAATTTCTTTATTCTAATCCACGCTAATAAACTAATTGGGCCTTCTTCGGTGAAAAACCCGTAATTTTTTTGATGTTGCAGCCTAATGTGATTGCCTTATATCGGGTACGTGAGTATGACGGTAGATAACTTTGCGGTTTTGCTGCTTAACACCAACATTTGTAGTTGGGGTAGTGATTTAACCCGCATTTTTACTGGTATGTGGCAGACGGTAAAATGTTAACTTCAATGTTCTATTGTCAGCTCACTTGTTTGTGACACTTTGTTAAATTGGGTATACGAATAAAGGTAGAAGGGGGCAATACACAAAAGCGCCTTCGAATGTGCTTTTTAGAAAGTCGAAATTATGAGCACACTTGACAATACATAAGTTCGTATGTATGTGTGTAAGTGTGAGCAAGTAATTTAGAGCGCGTTTGAGCATAAAGCAAGAAACTCATTTTGTTTTATGTTCAATGAACGAATTAAGAAAAGTGAAAAGCTTTAAGTGAATTCCCCACCCACTCATTTTCGGAAAATTCAGAAGCGGCAATGCTTTTTTAAGCAGATTTTTATTTTTGTGCTTTTGAATTTAGCTTTCTTTTGTTAATCAGTTTTAGCGAGTTTAGTCTTTGGCACTTAATTATCTTAAGTTCTTAATTTACGTTTAAGGAGTCCGGTAGGACTAGAACTTGTATCTATCGCAGGGAAGCGAGCAGAATATATACATTGCTGTACTTGTAGTAAATTTATTATAGATATTAGGTACCAACCACAAATGGGTCGTCTTTCTGAATGATTTTTGAAATTGAAGGATAAATGTGTGTACTTTTTAATGAAGATCTTTTAGCACCATCAACGCTAAATCGCTTATTGAGCGCCATCAACATAGAAAGTTATGTAGGGAGACCATGTTGCCATTAAACGAAATCGGGAAGGCGGCTCCATTTTGAGGGGCACCTTCGATAACTCTTCTTGGTTTTATTGTTTAATTCTTGAATGTTACTGAGACCTACCAGGTGATTGCCCCCAATAACAATTGTTCATCAGAAAGAAAATGAAAAAATAATTCTTTGTGAATGCCTAAATATTCTGTCTATATGCCGGCAGTTGCACTCGTCTGCAGAAATTAACACAAGTGGCTAATGGGCAGAGCGATTATTTTGCAAGTGGTTCAACTGTGGTTCAATTACGGTTGCTCTGCCATCAGTTTGGAAAATCAAAACAACTATCTGGTGAGACTACTATGACATAATCCGTTTAAGGGTTTGCTGCAGGATTTCATCAGCAGTGTCTGTATGATAACTTCACACCTCGTACATTGAATGGAAACCCCGACTATTTGAGGAATCCTTTCTCTGATGACGACCATTGCAAACTACTATTACAGCACCTTCCGACGTATACTGAAAATGTAGATGGTAATGGTAGGAAGGATGATAAGGAAAATAAATATTCTACGAGCGCTTGGAACGCAAGTACGCTTCGTCAAATGGATTGAGGCTGATCTACCCCTTTAGCCTAAGACATGGTTATATCGAGTACCAGGTTTGAATTTTAACCGATAAATTAACCGGGATTGTTTTGCAATCATCAAAAAGTACGTAACCAAATAGACGACAATGCTTTAGATGTGTATGATTGGTGAACCTAACATCGGTCCGGATGAATATGCCGTCGAAGCTAAATTTTCTGGGCACCCGTACTGATCAAAACATGTATATCTAAAGAGAACACCGAAGTTCAAAACGCGGCATACCACCAATGACCGCCAAGAGGGCCGCACTGCATTGGAGACAAACGACACTACTACCAGTGCCACGTTGAGATCGAAAGCAACTTGATGAGTAAGCGAGCAATACTGTTAAATAAAGAACGCAGCGGGCATTTTCAAAAAAAAAAAGGAAAATCCTTAAGCTACTTGTGAACAGAAAAAACATCCGACCGTCGGCGCAAACTTTTATAAGAACTAAATTTCACCGATGTCTAGTATTTCGATTTTGAATAATGCACTTATCTACCTTTTTTATTGGATATCGCGTTGAGTCTTCCAGAGAATATGACAAAACGGAAGACATAATCCATGGCAATGTTTTCCCATCTATCTAGTCATCCCATCTAGGATATGGACAGAAGTAGATAAGGATAGAAATACCACTTGTACTCCTTGGGGGTTGCTGCTGAGCTTTCGACGAGGAGTCGAAAGGGAAAGGAACATATGTATACGGCCCCGTCAATTTCCAAACTGAAAAGATGTCAAATATACCGGGCTGGAAAATAGTTCAGAAAAACGGTCTAGCTATAATAAAACCTGTGATGGATCTACCAGTGCTGCAGTTTGGTAATAAGAGCACGCTCAGCTTTCCTTTTTATTTTGTAGCATTATCCTATAAAATCGAAATATATTTGACAAACGAAATGTGAGAAAAGGTTTTCTTTTTTTTTGCTCATCTTTGCTGTCTTGATCTGCTCACATATAATAACTTTTGCGTTGTCCTAGTGGATTCCTTTTATATTATTTCAAGTGAATACCCTCATGAAGAACCCTAACCTCAACAACAACTCAAAAATTGTGTACAATACAATAACAGCACTTTCTCTGTCTATGATAAGAACTTTAATTCTAATCAACTCCAGATTCAATGACGGAGATAACCAACCAGCTCCACAGTTAAAAGTTTACTTAATCGTTATTCAAAACTTAGATTGTTTTGCTTACAAAACAGAATTATCTTGGCTTTCTCTACTTTTATGCTTTTTAATATCAGAGGATTTGTTATATTAAGGCTTAACATTTCAACGGCTCTAAATTACTTATTTTTAATTAAGATTTTAATATTTCTTTCAAACCAAAATCATCATTTTGATCAGGTTGTTGTAGTAGTAGAGTTGTTGAGTATCATTAGAATACAAACACTTAATCGTATGCTGAATGAAATCAGTTAATTCTTAAAACTCTACTACTATTACTATTACGAATTCTTATTTCCAAACACCATTCGTATGCACAAGTTCGTTGTAGCCCTGCAGGAAATCTCTAGTTTTGAACTGGTGCGCTTCTTGTGTATTGGGACTTGCTACTAGTTCGTCCTCAAACTCTTTAGCATGCAATCAACTGGCGAGTTTAGAATGCCGATGTCTAAGGCGGTGGGAATTGTCCCCGCTAATGCACTTTTTTATTGTTTCGAAGTATTTAAATATTCTACTTTTAAGAATTAGTTGGTTTATTGATACTATTTCGTTGGTTCTGAAACAGACCAAAATTCTACATATTGACGATAGCACCGTTCCACCCGGTACTGCGATAGTTCCTCACCACTCGTTAAATCAACACATTGCAACTGGTGCGTTCCGACTATATTTTTCCATGGATGCGAACCAGTAAACTTGATGATAAGCACAGTATTTTATTTATTACATTTTATCGAACATTTCACATAACTTCATATGGCTCCACAAAATAGTCAATTAAACTGGCAATAATTACTATTAATAATGATTATTTAAAAAGCCTTTTCGAAACATAAAACTTAATTCGTTTAAACTATTTAAAATCCAGAAACTATCGAACTAGTTCTTATTTGGCTTTTGTGCTCTAGTTCTGAACCAGAAATTTATCTCACTAGTAACTGCGTACGATGTAGGGAAATTATGCTAGCAAAAATGCAATTTTGTTCAAATAATGCACCATCAAAGTTGCTGCTTGAAACACAAAAACCGGAAAGTGCTGGCAATTAGCAACATTTTACGCACTGTAATTAGCAATAAAGCGAATCCTTAATGCTGAATTAAAAACCAGAATTGTTTTTGTTTGTTTGTGCTGCTCGTATAGAACATCCATACACACATACTGCTGCACGCACAATTTCATATAAGAAATGCAAAGAAAGGCAAACTAGTCCCAGCAAACAATTTTATTGAAATATGAGCAAAAAATGCATATAAGAATGAAGATTACAAAAAATATTTTTTCAGAGATATTATTATGCGTTTTGCAAATGTGTTAATTAAGCGCGTTATAGTAGATTTTTAAATCAGCATAAAAAAATTCTATTTACATTTTCACTTTCCTTATATCAGTGAATATTTCCTGTTTTTATACTTCTTATTATTTCAGAAATCAAAACTAGACTGAGCTAAACCAATTTTTGCATTGATTGCCCTGAAAAAGAGACAGCAGAAGATAAAACGATTGCATTGAAAAGCAAAACCTTAAAGACATTCTCGAAACGCTTACAATATCAAATATTTTGTAAATTTAGAACTTCCAATCTTTGCAAAAGCTTGTTTTGTAAATTTATTTTAAGCTTGTTTTGCAAACCGCTTACCAAATTGTTTGCTGAAATTGTGTGCGTATCCGAATAAGAAACTCTGGTGGTACGTAAATAATCTTAAATGACTATGGCTAGCAAACACTTTCAATAGCAATACAGTTAGGGAATGAAACAACGCAATTGTGTGGATAGCCAGCAGCTACAACAAATGCAGAAATCACAAAAACATACAAAACAAGTAAGGAAAGGGATGTCTTCGACTGTACCGAAGACTTTATACGTTTCATGAATACACACCACGGTTTTAAGTGTCCGATCCTTACTCACAATTAGCACAAACTCTGCAAAACTGTTAATTTAAAGATACATAGCCCAAAATCCATTTATCGGAAAAATCAATTGTATGGGAGCTATATGTTATGTTGGTCCCATTTCGGTGATTTTCACTACACAAATTACATATATAATAAGTACCAAACGTGCGAAGTTTTACGTTCCTAGCATTTTAATTGCAAAATTTATAACCCAAAACCCATTTATCGAAACTATCGATTGCATGGGAGCTATGCGATGTATCGATCCGATCTTACTGATTCCGACAAATTATTAATCTTATGCAAAACGGCGGATACATACTAAATTTCATTAAGATATCTCAAAAACTGAGGTAGGGACAGACCGACATGGCTAAATCGACTCAGCTCACCGCCCTGATCATTTCGGTATACTTATTGGTGGGTCTATATTTTCTTCTTCTCATACAGGGTGGCTAATGAAAGCCGCTACCAAAAAAAATTAAATAACTTTTTTTCTATTTAATGAATTTGGCTAATTTATTTTTATTTTGCAGATTGACTTTTACATTTAACAAAAATGGATAACTGGGACACTGAAACAAGAATTTGGATTGTCCGCCGCTATCACGCACTGGAGTCCGTAGTTTCGGTTCAAAGAGAGTATAGGCGGACGTTTGGCTGCAATCCTCCGAGCAAATGGACCATAATAAGACTTGTAAACAATTTTGCCGAGCATGGGACAGTCAACAGAAGACCTTACCATCGAAACCCTTCAGTTCGAACGGAGGAAACAATCGCTGCTGTAGCTGCTGCCATACAAAACAATCCACGTGTTTCGACAAGAAGCTTATCTGCTCAAATGGGTGTAAGCAGACAGTCATTACAGTCAATTATGCACAAAGATTTGGACTTATTCCCATATAAAATTCAAATGGCCAACAAACTGAACGCTGCAGACTTGCCGATTCGCTTGGAATTTTGCCAGAAGATGCTTCAAATGGTGGAAGAGGATGGAAACATGTTGAACTGTCTTTTCATGTCTGACGAGGCCCATTTCGATTTAAACGGCAACATAAACAAACAAAATTGTCGAATATGGAGTGCTTCCAACCCACAGATACTCCAGTTAAATTTCAAATAAGAGCAAGCTGTCATCCGAAAATATTTTTAAGTATTGATGTATGCGTAAAAACAATTGTACCACCTTTGCGTTTAACAGCCCAGAACTTTACCGGGAAAAATTCTGTACTAACACCTTTTTAGTTACATCGCACTACAGGCATACATGCCAGGAGAATATTCTAGGCCTCTAACTCGATGATCTGGGACATTTCCGGAAGATTTATTATTTTGAGTCGTGATGTTGCAATTAACATCCTCCTTCCATTGTCAGAAATTGGCTATCATAATCCATTTTTTTTCCCCAAACGCACGGAAACCCCGCAGTGTCCCAGTGCAATGTCTGCTCTGCTGTCGTCCTCTTAACATGTACTCGACAACAATTCTTTATTTTCTTACTGCGCACACTATTTTCATTGCAGATAGTTTTGGCGTTACTCAAAACTGGCAATTGGGCATAGGTGATAAGAAAAACAGTGATAATGATAAAAGCAGTTTTCCCAGTCACTCTTGTAGCAGCAAATTGCAACAATAGCATTATATGAATAGCATTCAATTTAAGTTCATCTTTTTCTATTTACAAATGTAGTTGCTGAATTCTTGTTGCCTGCAGCTCGCACCACACACTCTTTGCAGAAATTAAACAAATGTTCCAACAATCCGCTAGAGCGCAGCTTGCATGATTGCCTGCATAGATATGTGTGGGCATCCATGTGTGTGCGGTTATGCATTGGTTTGCCTTTCCGTTGATTCATCATCAAGCTTTCGAAATGAAGCAGTGATGTAGAAGAATTGGCATTAGCTAAAAGCAGAAGTACAAACAGCGAGGAAGAACAGAAATGTAATAATAAGAAGAAACGAAATTCATATCAAAGTAGTGGCATGGAGAGCTAAGTGCTTTACATATCCATTTCTATATATATATAAACAGTGTACGACAAAACTTAAGCACGAAAAGTCCCTCTGCTAAACATGATTAAATAAAGTTCATATGCAGGTTTAAAAAATTAAATTTTTTTTTTTTTTTGTGAAGGCCACATATTTATTAGTTATTTGAAATATGAAACTAAAAACTGTTTTCATGGTACATATATTTCGAAACATTTCAAACAACGAGGTTGAATGATCTGTAGAATTGGTACTTCGCGAAAAAACTTTGCTCAAATTTAATCAAAGGAAATCACGAAATACTATTTCAAATGTTTTAACGTTTTTCATGGCCTTATTTAGCGTAGTACAAACGGTTTTACACTCAACTGGCTACCTCAGCACTTTACAGGGAGGTGCTCGTGCACGAAAAACACTGAATAGTAACGATCGGGCAATCGCTCGTGGACTAAAAACATTTCTTCTTGTTTCCACAAGAAGTTTTATGAAAGATTTTGTGATATCCATCACATGTACGACCATTTAACCGTAGATCGAGCTTTGAAAAAAATTCATCATTCTGGCTATGTATCATTTTTGATACATACTGAAATCTATAGAGAAAAAGTATTTTATTATTTTTATTAACTCTTTTATTGAAAATATTTTTTTAAATTTGGCAAGTTTAAATATTATTAATGCATTCGACGCAAATATTTTTGTTATGTTTATCATTACAACATGGTTTTTTGCACAAATAGCAGAATGATGATGTCCATTTATTTTTATTTCTCCGGAATGATAACAACTTTGGCATCTTGCACTGTTTGTTTTTGGCGAGTCCATTTTTCGTTTCTTTGAGGATGTTTTTGGATTGAATTTTTAAAGATAATTCGTTTCTAGGGCCTCTCTTTCGTTTTTCTATGTATGGCATTGCCAATGACATTGCTAGTTCATACAAATAGCATTTACGTTTTGTATGTTTTTGAGTAAGCATCCGATTCGGATCTATTTCGTTGTATATAATATATGCATTCAAAGCAGATAAAGGGTGTTTTTTAGGGGTATAGAACTTCGAATTGAAATAAAACACAAGAAAATCGTTTTAAGGTCCATCAATTTGGCTTTATTGGAAGGATAATTTTATGCCATTAATGTTTAAATATGATTTCGGGCATGTGGCCGCCGCGGCTGGCTCGAATAAAGCCAATTCTACAGGTCCAATTTTCAACCACTTTTTCGAGCATATGGGGCCGTATGTCGGCAATAACGCCACGAATGTTGGCTTCCAATTCCCCTAACGTTTCTGGTTTGTTGGTGTAGACGAGCGACTTCACATATCCCCAAAGAAAATAATCCAATGGTGTCAAATCACACGACCTTGGTGGCCAATTGACAGGTCCATTCCGCGAAATTATGCGCTCATCGAATGTTTCCTTCAATAAATCGATTGTGACGTGCGCTGTGTGGCATGTAGCGCCGTCTTGTTGGAACCACAACTCATCCACATTCATGCCATCCAATTCGGGAACAAAATAGTCGGTTATCATGGCTCTATACCGGTCTCCATTAACGGTAGCTGCCTCTCCAGCATTATTGCGGAAGAAGTATGGCCCAATGACTCCACCAGCCCATAGAGCACACCAAACAGTCAGTTTTTGTGGATGTAATGGCGTTTCAAGGGTCTCATGTGGATTCTCTTCACTCCAAATGCGGCAATTTTGCTTGTTGACGTAGCCATTCAACCAAAAATGAGCCTCATCACTGAACAAAATTTTGCGATGAAAATCAGCATCGAAATCAATCTCATTTTCGGCCCATACACCAAAATCACGACGCATTGCATGGTCTCGCGGCTTTAATTCTTGCACAAGCTGGATCTTGTAAGGTCGCAAGCCAAGATCTTTGCGCAAAATCTTCCATAAAGTTGATGGACAAAGCTCCAATTGCTGTGCACGGTGGCGAATCGATTCATTCGGGTCCTCTTCAACACTTTGCTCTACAGCGGCAATTGTTTCTTCGGTGCGCACTGTTCGACGTCTCTGCGGATGCGTATTATCACATAGAGTAAACGTAGTGCGAAAACGATCCATGGTTAACCGAATTAATTGCTCTGATGGACGATTATGTCGACCATAAAATGGACGGAGCTCACGGTAAACTTCGCGAACTGAACCATTATTTTCGAAATAAATTTGCACGATTTGCAAGCGTTGTTCTTTTGTCAACCTGTTCATGATGAAATGGCAAACCAAACTGAACATAAATGACATTAGAGTTGCCAGATTTGACCACAAAATGCCAGTTTTATCTCTATTCGAAAAACAAACCTGTAAAAAAAACACCCTGTATATCGATTATGTTAAAAAATACAGCCATAGTCCATCGATTATTTTTGCGTTTGCAGCTGTAGCAGCTGAGCATTTTATCAACTTCTCCCTTCGTTGAGCTATAATAAGAGATTATTTCAGGCAACTTTTTGGAGTCATTCGCAACATTAAGTGTGTGATACATTGTACTCATAACAATTGTACATTTATTTTTGTGATTAATGTATGAAACGAGACTGTTATCAGGCGTAAATGCAAGAGTTGATTCATAAAGCGCGATATTTTTACAGAGCAAAAGGTTTGGAGGAATAGACCTTTTATTTCTACGCATAGTTCCAACCATCGTCATGTCCTTTTGTAACAATTTTTGTCCAAGGGAGTGTGATCAAAAAAAGTTGTCCATGGTTACGTTATGTCCTTTTAGTCCATGAACTAAATCAAGAACTACTCGGTCCCCTTGATTTCTTTCGACAATACCTGTCACATTTTTTTCCAAATATGGCTGTATTTTCCATACGTAACAAAATTTCAAGCCATATCTCTCTGGTTTCGAAATTTCAGACGACAGTGACATTATCGTTTGGATTGTAGAATGTGGTAAGCCTCTCAGACCACATTTCCCAAAGGTTTCGAATTGGTGAAAATTTGTCATCGGTTCTTTGACTGCGTCGTGTATGTTCTTTCAGACATGATTGATCGAACTACTGGTTGGCCAATATTCTCATCAAATAAATCGTGCAAAGTATCATTTCTGGATCTGAAACCACAAGGAAGATATACACGAACTTTATTTCAAAATTTTTGCCACTACCATACTCACTTGTATACACCGGCCAACAATAATATAGCTAAATACGCATGAAATAGTTCCTCATCAATTTCGATATAGTTGGTGCCATAAAAATGTCTTACATAGTTGTTAGAACTGTCAATTAAAATTGTCGATAGCGTCTAAGGAAAAAATAATAAGAATGAATCGCGGATGTGTTTCACTCTGCTTGATGCATATCTGGTTACACCTAAAAACCAACAGACTTTATTTCATATCATCAAACTAAATTAACTACCAACCTGGACGTAACTTGATGACGTTTTCACCACCCAATCTACGAGTGACGTAGGGCTCATTGCGCCAATTGATTCCATCTTTTGAAACATAAATACAATGGATCACCATCACAGTTATTGTCAAAATTATCATCCAACTCCGATAAATCGCTTTCAGAAGAACTGCTTTCTATTTCTGCACCCGATCCAGAAACATCGTCATCTTACTAGTTCTTCGAGAGTTAAAAACTTTGCACGTGACATTATTTTTACTGACGACCACTAATTATTTTGCAAAAACTGTGAAAACACCACCATAACTGAAGCACAAAGAAATTTTGACAGATCGCGGTCCAAACGGTAAGTAACGTAGCAAAAACACATACGAAATATCTCATGTATCAAAAATGATACATAGCTTGAATTATGAATTTTTTGATTTTCGCATGGCCTACTTGCTCAATTTTTTCGAAATATGCTTTAAAATAACAGCAGCAGCAAGATAAAAAAAGTAACGAAGAAAAGGGTAGATAAACTTCATTTAACTAAAGTTATGACCTCCCAAAAAATTAAATGTATCATATTTGATACAAAGCTCGATTAACGGGTAAAAAAATGCTCTTTAAAACAGATTACTTCACTGCTGAGGTTTAAAACTCAGCTTTGATTTGAAATAGAAAAGAAATAAGTTTTATCAAGATTTCACCAAAATTGGAGTAGTACAGTATGACGAGGAGTATTATTTTTTGCCAAATAAAAGTTTTCTGAAATATTAGGAAGCTCTGAGGCTTGTTTCCAGGCCTAGAGAACAACGCTTACTAACTTTTACTATACTTTTTCATCGGTGAAACACGGTTGAGGCTGTGTAGGGGTTTGTAGATGTTTCTCCGGTCATGGAGTGAATCCTATTCATACGATTGGACTGGTATTGGATCGTTTCACATACATTCATCCTACTTCTTTGGGGGAAGGAATACCATTAAGGTGGAACTATAAGAAAGACATTCTGCTAAAACGTATAGCTATTTGCTTCAAAAAATAGGTTAGGGCTAATAATGCTGACGTATTGTCGTGGCCCGTGCTATTTAACCGAACAGAGAAACTGTAGAAAATTATGGATCCTAAAAACCGGAGGAAAGTTGCAGCAGCAAAGACTCTCTATTCGGACAATTTCAGCAGACGTGTAGAATTATTTCCGAAGATATGTTTCTTAAATAATATACTCAATGGCAACACTTGTGTGAGTACCTGCCATGAAGAGAGACACGTACGAGTATATGCTACGAAATAACGAAAAAAAAACCGGGTTTGTCCCATAGATATTTGATAGTGCTATAGTTTTGTTTTAGTTGTTTAGTTTCGCCTTTTTGAGTTTATCGCATTCTTTGCACAACATTTTTTGGATAAGCTGGTAAACTAATTTAACCTATTCAAATTTATAACACCTAATATATATTCTTTCTGAATAAAAAGGACTAAACATTATAGAACTTGTACTTACACTATTTTTGAGTTAAATGTTTTAAAGGGAATTTCGGTGCTTATGTTTTGTCGCACACTATATGGATTCATACCTAAATTTCAGTCGAATGTCAACTTAGCTATGCCCTTTAACCACATATCTAATGCCAGGCGTATTGTGTGGTACAGTTATTTGTATTTACGCGTAATCTCAATCAGATTTGTTTTACTTTACGCCATTAACGCATCAATAAACTTCCTCACGTCAATATATCTGTGGTCCCCAGCAATAGCCGCTAAAAATGAAGACTTAAGTGATTATTGCAAATCGGCATAAATATATATGTACATACATATATTCCAAACAGCTTTAGGGCTGTCAGCAACTTGATTGAGCTCGATCATTCGCGGATTTGGCGGATTGGGTCTTCGATCCAAAAGCCTGTTCAAGGCTATGATTTGCAGTTTGTATGTGATTTGCAGTTTGTCGATAATGTATTTATTTCAAAGAATATACTGAGAAGATTCAAATGGGAAAACTACTGAAAGTAAAAATTGATGACGTCTTAAAAAACAAATTCAAAATATTCAAACCAATTTATAACTTAAAAGTTGGTAATTAAAATTTAATGTAGTGAAAGACTTTATAACGAATCAAGATAGATCTAGACTTACGTATATCAAAATATTCAGGATGAAAAAATAAATTGGATAAGCCATGTCCATCCGGCCACACGAAACACAATAAAAAAACACGTAAGGAAAGCGCTGTCCTAGGCTGTGACGAAGGCTTTATACCCTTCATGAAAACGCATCCCGGTTTTCAGTGTCCGATCTTTATTTACAATAAGTACAAACTGTGCAAAATTTGACGTCATTACCTCGTTAATTGAAATATACATAGCCCAAAACCCGTTTATCGCAACATTGATCCGATTTTGTTGGTACCAAATTTCAGCGGGATATCTCCAAAACCGCGGGACTAGTTTGCGTTCGACTCAGGTCATCGCCCAGACCATTTCGGTCCACCAAAGTAATAATACCATTTCATATTCAAGAAAGGTATTATAATTATTTAAAGACTCTCAAAACAGCAAAGAGCTACTAAACCAAAAGTGGAACTCAAAATTTTGAGTATAAACGAAAATGTTTTATACACAAGTAAGCATGGTTTGCATCAGAAAAAATAGCTCCATCTTCGTTGCTAAAGCTCATTTCAGTTTCCATGAACGTATTAAAAAATTTTATGTAGACTAGGAACGTGGCTCTTTTCAACATTTCAAGCCACATTCTCTCATTGGGGTGTCCCGTACCGCGACGATTTCGTTTCAATCTAAGACCTGGGCTTTACGATAGCTCTTCAAGCTCTACGGTCAGCATCGATAAAATTAAGTTTAGTGGGTCTGTGAGATATTGGGGCATAGACCTGGCGACCCAACATATCTCATCGCTAATTTGAGCACCCGGCCATCGTCTCATACAATAGTCATAGACCAAGACCTCCCAACATACAACTGCTAGATGCTTATATGCTAACCAAGGACAAAAGAGAGCATCTCTATAAGTACTATGATGAGATCCAACACCACCTTACTGAGCCGTTTGATCTGAGAAATCATAGGTAGGCTGTAAAAGGACATCGACACTGAGGCAGTGTATGTCTCTATTAGGTCTCGGACTGTAAACCTTGTTATTATCATTCAGGTGGTTTCTTTGGACTTCCGTTAAAAGAATAAAGCGTGTCCATTGGGCAGGACGAAGCACAGTTAATAACAACATAATGAGTCTTTCATAAGTATGGTTATGTTTAGACAGTGCCTTATTTTTCTGGCACTGTACTAACGGGACATGTGACAAGTATGGAGTTCGGAAAGCTGATTTCGCAGATGCAGATGTTTTCTCTGTGGACTATGTACAAGGTGGCGCAAAAGTAAGCTTCCGATGTTCAGCATATCGGTTGTGGCACGTGCAGTGTGTGCTGTTGTACCGTCTTGTTGGAACCACATGTTTTCCAATCCCAATTCATCAAGTTGCGGCAAAAAGAACTCGTTGATCATTGCTCTGTAGCGCTCACCATTCACAGTAACCGTTTGGCCCCGACCGATTATTGGTCAAATAAATAGTCAGCAATATTCCGCGTTCTGGAGCAGTGTAGCGTAACATTGTTTATTAACGTGTATTTCGCATGTGTTTACTACACAAATGTCAAAACAGAACTGACTTTAAGGGCCAATCGCAAAATTTATAGCATTTTCTGATAGGAGGATTACTTTTGCGCCACCCTGTATAAGTTTTTGATAATTTAGGTATAATTTTTACCCGAAATTCCTATTATTTTAAATAACGTAATAGGTATCCCTGTTCTGACCCTTAGCTTACCAAGATCCAATATGCCTCGATTGTACTATTTCAGCCACGTATGATTAGATTCATTGGTTGACCGTATTATGTTTGTTTTGTTATTTAAATAAATAAATACTGGAGGGCCCGGCGGACTTTGTCCTGCCCAGAAATTTACCTAAATGGATCTAGAAATATTCGTTATACCTATCCCTATCACTATCCTTACCCCTTTCGCTTCCCTATCACTATCCCGCCCTTCGCCTTCAAGGCTTCATGCTTTCTACCCCTACTGGCCTTTTTTCTTAAGGTGGTAGATATTGACTGAGGGAGGTGCCACGCCTTCTTTCCCCCCATTTTTTCTTGATATGTTATGATTAACCACTTATAACTCTGTACCAGTTTTCAGTATTCTGCCACATTTAATTCCAGAGATATGCGGTACGAAAAATGGCTTTTTTATGTTAGGTGCCACGCCCACTTCTCCCTTCCTCTCCGTTGAGGTGTTAGAGATTGGTATTCTTTGACTCCTTGCCAATTTTCAAAATTCTACTATGAATGTTCCGGAGATATGCAATCAATTATCAACTTTAATATTCTACAATAAATACTTTCAGAGATCTCATTTGTATGGGAGGTGCCAAGCCCACCTCTCCATTCCTCTTTTTTCCTTACCAATTTTCAATATTCTACCATAAATACTTCCGGAGATATGCGGCTCGGAAAATCTGGTTTGTATGGGAGGTGCCACGCCCACATCATCCAGTGGTCCGGATTCTGAATCTAAACCATCCTCGAGCCCACTTGAGTACACACAATAAATTTCATCAATATCGGTCCAGGCGTTTAGAAGCATTTAAGTGACAACGGACGGACGGATAATCAAATAACCGTAAATCTAAAACTCGTATTACTCGTTAGTATTGAGATTCGCGGACTGTATATCCTCAAAACCAATCCTTATTGTAGAGCTAGAAAAAAGTCTCAAACTTTGCTTTTATTTCGCAATTGTGTTCTTCGAATACTTTAGTGGCCGCAAGTCGTATTTTTTATCGTTGCCATGTTACAGTCCCAAGAGTTTGTTTAATTCTTCTGTGGAATGAAAAGTTTTCGCCATTTCGCGTAAAACGCAATCGTCGTAACACCAATCACAATCCGATAATCTCAAACTGATTTACGACCAAGCCATACATACATTTATCTTTTTAAACCGTAAAGTTAAAAGTTAATTTATTTGTGAATATCACGAAAAAAATGTGTGCCAAGATTGGCACACTACAGAAAGAGAAACTTCTTACGCGCGATGTAAAGTCGATTTCGCGCTAATATTTCAAATAACTTTAGAAGTGAAATTTTGTCTTAGCGTGTGGAGGCGGAAGTTTAAAAAAGAAATCAGCTGCTCAAAGAGCCAATTATGTACTGAACTTTCTTTGAATTGATAGATAAGCAATTTACTGCTTAGTAATCTGCATTGAAGCATAAATCGTGGGTGATGGCGAAGACAACGTTAAACAAGTAAGAGGAGGCCTGTTTTGGCTGTGCCCAAAGCTGTATACCTATAATGAATACGAACTAATTTAAACACTTGTAGAAATTACTAAAGCCGAGAAACATTTGCGTTCAAATACACAGACGGATCGACTGACATAGCCATATTGACTCACCTCATCGTCCTGATCATTTCATTGTACTTGGATTCCTCCATATTTTCTTATTCTCATACTTACAAACACCAGAGCGAAGTGGTTCTACCATTTCATGTTCAAGGAGGGTATCAATACAGACAGCGCAACAAAAAGGTGTTTGAAAGGAGGTTTTACGGTTACGCTAATTAAGCACTTTCAATGCGTAACCCTTTTGCGACCGCTTTTTACTTTGATTTTTATAACTTTTTTCCGTTTTCGATTTTCCTTCTCTAGCCTTCTTCGCCTCTAATTTCTGGGCATGAATTCGATAAATAAATTTGATAGACAAAAAAGCTTTTATCAAAGTAACTTTCAACGATTATGTAATTAACGCAAAAGAAATATTTGGAAATTGAAACGAAAGGATTTAGCTCGGATTGCACGAAGGTCTGCTGAATAATTATTTACAGATATAATTCCTAAAAAACTGAACCGAAGAGAGATGATATTGTTTTTGTTGTTGCATAAGCGTGAAGCTGTTATCTGTCGCCCTAAGTTAATGCACTCATTGATAAATGTTTAATGTCCTCTGATACCAGCATTCTTACGTATTTTCCCTCATCATTATAGCTTTTCTTTTAAATGAAAATGAATGTTAAACAAGTAATTGGTGAAGTTCTTAACAGTGTCCGAAAATATTCTCTATCATTCATGATCACCAGCCGATTTTAGCCCCAGCTGCCCTTATCTTCGTATTTCCACCCAAGCCCAAAAATATTTTCTAAAGCTATCCTACCATAAATTGTGGCTGGGCGAAGGTAGACAGGCGAACGCCATTTTATAATGGCACTCTGTCACGCTACATCGAAAGGTTCCTGATTCAATTAGAAAGTTATTTCAAAACGTTGTCACACCTCGGCAGTAATAGGCAACCTTCTGAGTGTATTGCTGCCATGAAAAAGCCATTTGAAGGCGGCATTAAGCAAGTAAAGCAAGGAAAAGTATAAATGCCTAAGAGAAAGCAAATTTGCGCAAATGCAGAATTCTGTGTGGGTTTCCTTTCACTAACTACCTTTTACGCGAAAATTTCCATAAACTGGGTTGCAAACTGAAGCCTTGGAAAATTACCAGGGTTACCTTTATTCTCATCGTTTCTTTTCAAAATGGAGCAATCACGTATTCCTAAGGTTTCATCTCTACATATAATGAAAAGGTCGGTGTCTTTACATTGCAGATATTTCAGAAAAATCGATAGCAGGGACCATTTTAAGCCAATAAATAGAAGCCAAATCGACTGTTTTTAGAATTTTTGTCTGTCGGTATGTTTGGGCGCGCATCACTCAAAAACTGCTGAATGGAATTGAATGCAACTTTTACAGTTGTATTTCTAGACGTTTAACTTAAAATTTCAGATATAATAGCCAGTTGAGGAGATATCGACCGATGTGTGGACCAAGGTGACCAAAAATGTGTTTAGTACAATATGGGTATCAAACGAGGGTTAATAATGAGTGCAATAAGCGATGTTATAAAGTTCCATATATTATCTGGTATGGGATATAACGATTAAAATCGAACTCGGTCTATTATCAGTTCCGAGACGCAGCTAAGCGAGCGGGGTTTACTAGTAAATAATATGGTTATATTTGCAGCACAGCATGCTTACTGCAAAGGGAAGGTCGACGGAAACTGCTCCCAGGCGCAAGGAACTCGATCTTTGTTTCTGTCGCTATATCTAGGGGAAGTTCACCAACGTCCTGCCGAAAAGCTTTAACTACTTTGGTAGTCTATTAAGCTCGGGTTCATTTCGTTATCAAGTTCCTTAGCAGTTTTACAGCAGAGGGAGGTGGACCTTCAATCCAGATAAAGGTGTCCGCCGCTATGAAGAGTTATGTTCTCGCTACTAAGGATTGTGACTTTCTACGTTGATGACCTTGCAATCCTTGTCAGGGTTAAATTCCCGACACTCTGCACAATGTTTTGTAGGGTTATCTGGGCAAGTTTACAAGATAAGTAGAGTTTTGTGGGCCGTATTTCAACATAAGCAAAGTAGAACTTTCTCTCTTCACGAGAGAATATAAGACTCCTGCCCTCAGACTGGGGATTACCGCTGTCTGTCTGTTTTCCAGCTTCGATTTTATCCCATGTCGCAAACATGATTAATAACCCGTGCTGCCCATCTTACTAGTTCCAATACCAACGCAGTAATGTAGCTAGTGACCTTTTTTGTTATTGTAACAGTAGTTACGGCTACAAGCGGTCTTTTCACTAATCTCGCTTAATGGAAGAAGTGATTTTGATAACAAGAATTCATCGAGCAGTTAAAAAGATGGCTGGTATCGTGGGAAAACTCACCACTTGCCGGGGAAATATTCGGCAAGTCTGGATATGGAAGTGTTTAAAATAATACAGAATCCGGACCGAAGTTGGGCCGGAATGACTTTCGCCGCCGTCTACAGCTTGAGGTGACGCAATATATAATGCAGGATCCCATGGGTTCATGTCAGTTATTGACTTTTAGACACAGTAAACTTCAAGGTAAGAAAGCGGGAGGCTTGTAAGGATGTTCCATTCTACTCTAACCGCTTGAAAATTAGAAACCTCGACAGCGCTTGAAGCTTCTTGTAAAGCATGCCAGGCAGCAATATTTTCTTTCAGCGTTACAAAAGTATTTATAGAATAAAGCCGTTGGGGTAGTTCACACAACGATCTCTGCAAGGTCGATTCTGGTTGGCTAAATAAAATCTATATTATACTTACGGTCCCTGGTCGCTATTTCTCATTAGTATTCGGTGTTGTTTTTGCTTTGCAAGCTTTTGTTGCACGTCGAAACTAATTTGGCAATTCGTCATTTTTGTCTGCCGCCCATTCATTTGGGCTTCGTATATTCGAGAATACTAACAATACATTAGACAAAACCCTTTTATTAAATTTAATTACGCTTAAAAGTTTCAAACGTCGACATCAATACAAATTAAAGTCAAATGGAAGTTTAAGCCATCTCTGATTAAATTAGAGTCTCCAGTTTATTATATGCTCCAGTAGCCATTGGAGACAGTTCTACTCCCTTATAAAGCCGTGAAATGCACAGCACCACCACCCCGCTGAATGCCATCAAGACTCCGACAAACGGCGATCTTAACCAGATGAGACCTAATGGTGGGACGTCAATAATATGGAGGACTGTTTTCTACCGACTAGTTTCAGGTGGACCGAAAATTTCCTGAGTGGCCGGAAGCCGTCTGTGGAGTATAGAAACTAACGATCAAAATCTAGTCTTAAACAAGGGGTGCCACAGGTTGATGTCCTATCCCCGCTTCTGTTTAACTACTACATATCGACTTAGTTGAGTTGTGCTGCGAAAAAAAATGACTATCTTCCAATCTTATACGGTTTTTTCGGTGCATGGTACCCTTAGCTACCACCGACTAAATCCTCGCCTACCTCATCCACGGACGGCGCAATTGAGGATGCACATATAGTGAGTAGCATCAAGCCTCCTCTAAAAGTAAAAATATATCTTCGTCAGCATGATGGGGTCTAGCATCATATAAAACACCATTTTTCCACCGGCTGACCGTTAACAACATCCACACAGAGTTGATCAACTCTTTTTCAGCCGGTGAATGTCATCATACATACACACACACAACCTACCTGTCAGCGCAGAGTGAAGTTGCGAGAGAAACGCTAGTCAATCTGGCCCTACTTCGATCCTGATCCATCATCGATCTTGTGCTATCGATGGAAATATCGTCCGAGCTTTGACAGGTCGCCTCTGTTCACTATGCCGAATACAGCTTCTTTAATCTGGGAGCTAACCCCGCCCCCTGCTATATTTTGCATAAGTAAGTTGGAATATACTGTGCTCGGAAACAACTACTGTGTTTGATGCGGATGCGACTGCGGATGTGAAACCTTAAATAACGCGGTGCTTCCAGCTAACGTCGAAAAATCCCTTTCTATAGGTCGCCTATAAAATATTTTTGTTTCTTTGAATTCTCAAAAGCTAAACGACTAATGCGGATAATATGTTCTACTATACGCAAACTTTTCTGACTAGTTTGGTTTTTCACTGCAGGGCATCTACTTTTAGTTGTTATTCATAGAGCCATTAATGCCGATTTTTTAGATTTCCTCTTAAATTCGTAACAGGTGTAACTTCAACCAGTACTCGTACTTATCACTTTTGCATGTGTGTTTTGTGCGTTCACTTGCATATTTTAATACTGTTAGTTTCAACAAAAACAATTAAGGACATTTTTTCTCAAACTGCATCCAAAAAATAAAAAAAGGCAAGGGAATGCGTATTTGTGTGCGCACGGAAGCAGTGAGCACCTATGGTAATCGGAGCGCAGGAGTGGGAGTGATATTACATGTGTGCGGAGAGCATGTGCATCACACATTCGAATATGCAGTAAAAAATACAAAATTGAAAACGAAAACTTTCACCTGAGCAATGAGCGACGATGACTCTTATAATTTGTAACTTTCAAATGCACATTCAACAAAATTTTTTTCGAGTGCCCTTACGCCAATTTTCTCTTTTTTTGTATACCTTTCAGCTGAATTTTTTGTGCTTGCATTTATTAAATTTTTTTCGTAGGCACAACTCTTGGTTAGCGTACGCATTGTGAGTCAGAATAGTTTATACTGTTACATCTGTGGATATATATGTACATTAGGGGGGTATACAAAAATCGATTTCGTTTGTTTTTATGGGTTTAACGGAAATCGAATTCCCAGCGAAAAATGGCGTACTGACCAAATATGAGTTTTTCATATTAATTATAGGGCATACTCATCGTAGCATTTAACTTTCAGTATCACTTATCACTATAAAATCCTTCATCCAATTTCTTTATCAATACTTGCAAAAAATAGAACGCTATGCAAAAAATGTTTTTTTTTTCACTTTTTCCATTGATGTGACCTGTAAATAGTTATTCAAGTTCAAAAGTTCACTAAAATCAGAAACACTCGAGGCTTTGTTAAAATATGTGTAGCTTACCAAAAAAATTATATAGGCCCACAAAATCGAGATATTTATATAGAAAATTGAACGCTCTACAAAAAAGCTCTTTTATATACTCTTTATTTAACCAACCATGAAAAATATACCCAGCGGTTGAAATTCAACTACAAAACTTTATTCCATTTGAATTAATTTCTGTTCCTTTACTTCGCCTTTCTTTCCTTTCCTTTCTTTCCTGCTCTTTGAAGGAAAGGTTTATTTTCATTATTCATTTACTTGAAAATATTGTCCTTTCGTTTAACAATATAGCTTCTATTTCGATGTTCATTAATCCAATTTTATTTGATACTAGCTTGTGCCCGCACATGGGCAGGTGTTAGGGATTAACCTCACATCGCCCGTTACCAAATTTCAGTTGTCTAGCCCAAATACTCGTACTTCCAGAGATATGGACTATGAAAAATTCCATTTGTATAGGAGGTGCCACGCCCCTATATATATAAAAATATTTTTTAGCCCATGATAGAAGATATCCAGTGCGTGTTTCAAATTTGGTTACGATCGGTCTATACGTTTAGGACACAAGTCGGTCTATAGATACACACATACATACATACATAATTTGAACTTTATATATATAGATTATTGCAATCTATACTTACCTTTCCTTTCCTTTCGATGTCTTTTCTTCCCTTCACTTTCCTTTCCCTTCCTTTTCTTTCCTTTCCTTTCCTTTCCTCTCCTCTCCTTCCCTTTCCTTTCATTTACTTCTTTTATTTTATTTTATTTTATTTTATGTCATACAAATAGAACCATAAAAAATACAGAAAAAAACGAACCCCTTTGTAGAATACTCTTAGCTCCAATATATCCAACATGAATAATCACTTATTTGGTTTTTTTAAGCAACTGCAGTTGCATGTCTTCGTGCTCTCAGTGGGAGCCCTTTACCAGAGAGCCAGCGATCAATATTGAAGCAAAAATTCATGAAATGTCTATTCACTTAACAACGGATCTACCCTAACAAACATGACTAACCGCGGGGAAAAGTCTGATTCCACGAAACACCATTTCACATTGTTGGAATTTGTATGGAAAACAGCATATATGCAGCAAATATGCAGCCCCCTAATACCTCACTGGTACACGCACAAATATTTTCAACATGGTGAAAAGGTGAACCCCTCCGAACAAGGTTGCCCACTTACGACTCCCTGTTTATCCAGATTTTTATCTACTGCTGGTTGGCAGGGTATAGTATGAATGCATGTTTGGAATTGGTACTCGTAGTGGTGACATTTTTAAACTGATTTTTTTATAACATAACTATTTTTTTTATTGACGGCACTTCAGCTTAAGCAGACCTATCGATACATATGTAATTGTTTATACCTTAGATGTATAGTTTGACCGTTAAAGGGGACACAATTTTTCAACTTGCGTATTTATATTATAGATAACATAAGGTATCATAACTATAAACGAGCTCAACCCTGCCAACCAGCAGTGGATAAAAATCTGAATAAACAGGGAGTCGCGCTTCCCAAACAACTGGATAAAAAAGTGGGCAATTTTGTTCGGCGAGGTTCACTTTTTAACCATGTTGAAAATGTTTTTCCGGGTAGGTGGGAGTGCATACTTTTAGGCACTTGTTCTTTTTCATACTTATAGCTTTTAAGTCCACGTTCTGTTAACCACTACGCTATCAGAACGATGGTAATATATATATATATTAAAATAAAATTGTAAAAAAAGGGCCAGCCGAAACTTTAATATAATTGTTACAAAGTTTTTTATTTATTTTTCAGACAGTCTCAACGGTTTAGTTAGGAATCAGTCTAATGTATATAAATAAGGATTTATCGACATGGGTGCGAATATGGATTTTTACTTATTGCATTTCTACTTCTAGCCAAAACAATCAAACGAATCAAAAGCAATAGCAGCGTTGTCAACCAACTGGCGGCACTCAATAGTCCCACTCCTTTTGAGGAGTTAAGCACTTCTACAACTGTATGTTACATTCAATGTATGTTCACATAAGTACGTAAGCACCAGAGTTGGGAAACTCTTATCTTTTTATAACAGATCAGAAATTGCATGCTTTTCATAGCGGATGAGAGACAGTGGCAGGTAGCGGCCGGCGAGCTAGTTTGCGACAAACCAACCTGATCCGGATCTGATGAGAAATATGCGACCAACCAATTTTTGGTCAGTAAGCGATCTCTCCGTTTTTTTGTAGGGAAAATAATATGAAGTGTCCCTTCCCTGAGGATGACGAAAAGTATCACCGACTATGACGAAAAATAATGGCAATCAAAACGATAACTCTAGACTTTTTTGTAGAACAGATAAGCAAGGGGAGTCGACACAAAAGTCCGAGGGGTTAAACAGTGGATATCGCACCAAAAGGTGTTTGTAAGGATCGTACGGTATTCAAAGGACTCCTGAGATAGCTAATACTCCCCTAAATCCTTGAAGAGAGCTTCTGCGGTTACAACAGCAGGAAAATGAGCTGGGAGAAGATACTCCGGTATATTACTAAGAAGCATATATTAATTATTATACAGACGGAATTAGTCTCAATTGAGAAGTGAAATCCTCTCTTGTCGAACAAATGTCATGGTTTCCGAATTTCTTATCATACCAGTTCTAATGTATGCCTCTGAATCATGGACGGTGTGGAAGGAAGATGGGATGACCTTTGTAGTATTCGAGAAAAAAGTTCTACAGAAAACGTATGGGCCCTTCAGCTATGTCAGCTGTGAGTATCAAAGAAAACTTAACTGTGAACTGTAGGATATTTACCATTTCTGGGTATAGTGCAGCTAATTAAATCCCAACGCTTTGCCAAATTCAGATTTAATGCACAGTACACCTTAACACCAGCATAGTTTAAGCTCTGAGTCTGAACCCTTGTCAAATTTTTCCAACCTATGCAATAGACCGAAATTGAAATTTAAAAAGCATAGCTATCTCAAAAATTAACTAATAGAAGATTAACCAACTCTGGTATATAGCTTTTAGTAAATATTGAGCCGAAACATGAGTGTTCGCCATTTGACACTTGATTCCCAAACTAATTCATTTATATATGGATGGGTATATTGTGTTGCTCTTATGCCACCAAAGGAAACAACAACGTGACAATGCGGTGAGTTCGTAAGAGGGCTGTGTTTTGAATATGTTTTTCTCGGGTATAAGCAAAAGTAGAAACAAATGAATGTCGTATTTCAAATTCATTTGATTTGTTAATGAGATTTCCAAGTATTCGATGACTGACAAGGCAGTTGGTACTGAACATGTGAATACCTATGAAATGGAATACACTTGACTTGACATCGATATGTAGTTGAAAATCCGCCAAATAAAGGAAGTTATTGAAGTCAAATTAAGATTGATGAGATCAGAAATTTGTGTAACGGTTAGTTGAAAGTTGGCATTCTAGTAAACCAAATAAATATTTAGGGTCTTACAAGAGCCATAAATTTTTCTGTGAGAAATAACATAAATGTGGGCATTATTTTTACAATTGATGAAATGAAAGTGGTAGTCACTGATGTATGAAGCGTCTAAAAGAACAGTCAGCAGAAACTGGGGCTTAAATCCCAAACTCATGATGTGGCTTTACACGGCCGTGATTAGACCCATACTAACCTAACTAAACAAACTACTAAGGGGGGTCCTCAGCGGTGTAACTGGATCGCTGCGGTCGTGTCCAATTGACGCACTGAACGTTATTCTCAACCAGTACTGGACCTTCACATACGTGAAACTGTAGCCTCTGGGTCGGTAAGACTTCGTGAGTCTTGCTGCTGGAACTCGAGGCAGTATGGGCATGGTGTTGTCCTCCGCGGGCATTTGATGAATTTCGACAGGAAATTCAAGGTGAAGTTTCCCTCCAGGAAGAGCTTGCGGAAAGACAGAGTATGCCATGACGAATTACTGTCGTGCTATCTCGACGGGTAAAAAAGGACTGAGGGGTTGAAACTGGAGTGGTTTCAGAGCAACTAAATGTCTCTCTCAGTTCATCTTCCAGATTCAGCTAGTATCTTTCAAAAGGAAGTTCTTGGGAGAGAGAAAGCCTGTGGTTTCTTAACGGAAGACATGAAATATGTATATACACGGACAGCCAAGCAGCGCTTAGAGCGCTTTATTCCCTCTCACTTCCCCTAAGGCCGTCAGCAGCTGCAAGAAAATGTTGTATGCGGCTGCAGACTTCTCATATATCACGCTCGTCTTGGTTCCCGGCCATTGAAAACTTTGGAGGCAATGAGAAGGCACACGAACGGGATAAAGTTCCGGTATGGACATTACCTTGGCGGATACTATTCAACCACCAATCACATCCAGTAAAAGGAGCATATATAGCCAGTTCAGAGAAAAAACAGTCTACAATTGGCCGATGACTGTGAAATAACCAAACTAACTTGGCCCAGCTACAACAATCAGGGAACAGTAGCCCTGCTCAAAAGGTCAAGAAAATCCTTAGAATTACAGCCGTGTTGAAGGGGCACTGGCCACAGGGCCAACACGCCGAAAAATGGCCATCCCGTTCAACAACAGATGCATTAGCTGTGACGAAGAGCGATGCAAAGAAACAATTGAGCACTACCTATGCGAATGTCCAGCTCTGGCGAACATCAGGTCTGCAACTCTAGACAGTTACGTAATACCAGAACTTAAGGGCATCACGAAATGCGCTATAAGGGGCATAACCAACTTTATAGACAGAACCGGATACTTTGTACTTAACTAAAACAAACTTAAAAAAGCCACAGAACTAACAACAGCATCCTATTAAGTGGATGGTTCCAAGAGATAGTGCATCAAAATTGCGCCCAGAGCGCTACTTTAGCTCGGGGGTATTACCTCCCCCAAGCGGCACAGAAACCAACAGATGAAGCATTTGGGTTGATTTTGAGGCGACCCACTTGATTTTTGAGCAAATTTTCAAATGGCGTAGTTCTAAAGGCAAAAATATTTGTTTAAAGGTGCTCTTGAATCCGTAAAGTGTCGTCCCAAACAGTCAATGGAAATCAGAAAGAAAGTCACTTTGAATAATTGTTGAATGGTTTTTACTGTGTTGGATCAAATACAATTTCTTTTCGGTGGAACTAGTATACATTTACTTAAAAATCTTGGTTGTCTTTTTTATAAAAAAAATTTGTTTTGAAATTTCATCCCCGCCAAAGGACTGTCTTTTCAGCTACACTTGGGGTAGAACCATGCTCAGCGAAAAAAGAATATCAACAACCCCTAATGTCGTTGTAATAACCCAATGAAAACTCTACACCACACATAAAACTTAAGAAGTTTAAAACGCATCCATCAAAGAACCACTCTCGTTTTGATAAGTCATTTCGAGTCTTAGTCGGAGTCAAAACACGGTCGTCCAAGAAAACTAAACAGTCTCTTCTTCGTTTTTCTAACTGACGTCAACAGAAAAATCCCAGGCTTTCAAATTCCACTTGGATCTTTAAAGCTCTTACCCCACCTTCCCCGGTGGGTGGCGATAAGAATGCATAAGCGCTGCATTTTTTTTCTGATCCCACAAGTGTGCTTCTTTTTCAGATAGCTGTCAATTCAAAATAACAAACGACATATTTATCCCTTCATTTTTAAGGTGAACCATGACATACCTAACTATGCCATGAGGTGAACTCAATATAGATAATAGAAGTAAATATAATTTCACATCATTTTTGTCCTGAACTTAATTGTTTTTCCTGTTTGCCTATGTATGAGAGGATATCTATCAAAGTTTCCTCTATCGATTGATATTCATTTTTTCTAAAAGTATTGCTCTTTGTTAAACATCTTAGCATATCCCCATACACATAAAGAACTAAGTGTTTTTAAGCTTAAAAGCACTCATCTAAATAAGAGCACTTCACATACTGCACTTTTCATATGCATATTAGTGCACAGGTGTAAATGAAAAAATATAAGATAGTACAATACGATGGCCAATTTGTATCTGCCAATAAATTTTCTAACGTTTGCTCGTCCATTCCATATAGGCATATACAACATGCACCAAGTCGAAGGCAACGTTTACGCAACCTACGTTTGTACATTCACATGAAACATACACGCCATGGACTAGTTGAGCATTTTTAAATTTATGCCAGTAGGTACTTTAAACGATACGCCAGCATAAACAAAAAGCGTAAAGTGGTGTTGGGACAGACAGTCACAATCCAAGTTGCCACTTATCGTCTAAGTTGAATGTAAAAGTAAAATGCAGTTCCTGGCGGATAGCATTAAACTGGTCATAAAAAAAGGATTTTTCCTTTCCTACCTTGTTGATTTAAAGATATATGGCCCAAAACCAGTTTATCGCAACAATCGATTGTATGACCAGACCTTGTTGGTTCCGGCAAATGATTTTTATATTATCAAATGACGGCCGATGGATTGGTTTGCGGTCAAACAGATAGACATACGTACATAGCTATCGACTCTTCTTCTCATACCTATAAAGTTATTATACCATTTCATGCTCTTGAAAGGTATAATGAGAAAATCTAAACTAGGTATGATAGGATTTTAGAAAATTAGTTCTGAAAAGGAATATCAATGCAATTAAGTAAAAGCAAAGAACGTATAGCTATAAGAAGGTTCAACGCGACGAATAGTGTGAAACACTAAACCATAAATTCGCGGGTAGATAATTCACACTGGGGAAATTTGCGTTTAACGCAAATTATCTGCGTATCCGTAATGCGTAATAGAGAATAACCCTGCAAAAAACGGAAATACTCCGTTTCATACTCCATAGAATACTCCTAAAGGAGTATCAGAGTACTCCAACACATATCCTCATTCATATAAAAAAGGTGGTCCAATTTACATGGCAATGTCCGGTGATTGGATCACCTAATCCATCTCGGAGTACTCCGTTTCCTTGCTTTTAAATACTCTATAGACCACCTACGTGAGAGTACTCTCAAAATACTCCCATGGGATTACTCTATAGAGTATTCAACAGCAAAGCGAGAGCGGGAGTAGGTGGTCCTCAAAAGAACACATACTCCCTTCTCGCTTTCGTCTAGAGTACTCTATAGAGTGATCTTTTGGCAGCATTTTCAAAGTACTCCAACGTAGGTCCTCTATAGACTATTCAGAAGCAAAGTAAATGGTACTCCGAATAGGATTAGGTGATCCAATCACCGGACATCGCTATGTAAATTGGACCACCTTTTTTATATGAATGAGGATAAGTGTTGGAGTACTCTGATGCTCCAACGTTTTTTACAGGGAACATGCAAACGCGAACGAAACTTCGTGTAAAAAAGTGCTTATATTGTTTATTAATTCCTGTGAAGTACTATGTGTACAAAATTTGCTGTATTTTCTGTCCACAAAAATATTTACAAAACCCGTGCAATTTTTCGGTGGTTACGAAACTGAACTGCAGAATACCAAAAGGGTGTAAAAGTTTCCAAACTATTTATTTTCCGGTGAAACGAATGTTCTTACCACACTATAATTAGGGCGTAAATCGCGAATTTTAAGGCTATTAACGATTTTATTTTTATTCAATATTCACAATTAAACGTTTTTGTAACTTCAACTATAATTTTTTGTGTGAATATTAAATTCAAACAATTCAAGCATTTCACACGCAGGTGAAGTGGGGAATTACCTACCATCGATTTGACAGCGGCCACTGCATTCGCTGTTGGACCTCCTTATGGTTATAAGTGCTTTGGTAACAGCAATTTTTTTTTGGTTCAGTCTACTCAACACACGTGAGGGCAATAACTTGATTTTTGTGAATGTTTGCGTTTGTATTGGCATGTTGGCAGGAGCATATGGTAATTTCCATTGCTCAACCTATGACTTCGGCTAATTGCATTCGTCTACAGACTAGTAGGAAGCCTATGTGCATGCATTCGCATTCACTTGTTTTTAGCTTCATGCAGTAACAAACGGGGATACATACAAACGTTCAAGCTCCCGGCTTTATTGATGTATGGCTCTATGCGCTAAAGGTTCACAAGGTAATGTGATAGGTAACTGCTAACAGCTGCACTTATTTAGCGAAAGCAAATAGCCTACTTTCTTAGGCACGTTTTGCTCTTCAGCAAATTTCAAACACAATTCGACATAACTGCTATTAGTCTACTTTTACCGTGAATCTTGATACATAAAAGCTTAAATACCTTGATTGGCGGAATTTATGAATATGTTAACATAAAACCACAAAGACTCTTCGAAACCGACTATTTCGAGACGCAGTTCTAAAAGACCCGAAGTTAATAGGATGTTTTTCTAGTCGTGGGACGCTGTAATTATTTAAGCTGGAATTATGATTTTTCCAGCAGATTCTAAGTGGGATGGCCTGCTGCACCCCTTCAGTCTGCGTATTAAATACTTAGATTTCCAAGTTTTTAGCAGTGCTCTGGAGTCAATGGGTGTCAATTCGACTACTATAAGACAAAACAACAAAGAGATTTTGATTTTGGTAGAAACAGAATATTAATTAAATGAGACATCTATATTGAATCACCCGGCTCGCTACACAAAAGTGTAATACAAGAAATGGGATGGACGGGGAAAGGGAATAGTACCATTACACTTTGCGACATCTACTGGAGTGGTTATGTAGATTAAGAACGGATTTGTGGTGGGAGAGAGACTTTGTCGCAAAGTATTGTCGTTCAAACCTGTGGATAAGCGTCTTGGCGCGATAATCATAAAAGCAAGATTCTTCAACATCGCGTATATACACGCACAATGACCTCAAGGCATACTTCCAACGTTTTAGATGTGCACACAATTCGAAGACCTACAGTCAACTCCGATCATTCATACCCGCCTAAGTTCAGAGAGTACTAAGATTATCGAGGGAGCACTTTTCCAGTCTCTTAAATACAGAAATTGAACAGGAACCAATGAAATATGGGTAACCCGACCCAATAATCATGGCTGCTGGAATCTGTGTTCCACAACCTTTTTATAATGAGATGCGAGTACTAATATCCTGATCAAAAACAATAATGCTGCTGGCGCTGATGGATTTCCTGTTGACCTATTAGTATGGCAGCGAGGAGCTGGTACATAGCTTGCATCAACTCCTACGCAGAATATGAGGGGATGAATGCATGCCTGAAGATTGGAAACTAAGTGTTCTGTACCAAATCCGCAAGAAGGCAGATCCTGCAAGATGCGCCAACTATGGCAGAATTAGCATTTAAAATATAGCAAGTAGGGTTCAATCAAGCTCGATGTTCGAGAGACAAAGAAAAAACTCGTGAGAAAAGATTTAATACACATCACCTCTTTGTTTATTTTAAAGCATCTTTCGAGCGTTGCGCGTCGGTCAATACCACCAGGTTGGTTAGGATAGGAAAGGGCCCCTCCGAGCCGCGCGAAACTAAATGAAGTTTCAGACAGGGTGATCACATATAGTGCGATTTCTTTAATTCGATATTGGCGAAAATAATACAAGCTGCAGAACTGAACCGCGCTGGAACAATGTTTTATAAGAGCTGATTTTTGTTGGAACGATTTTCCGTCATCCCTTGTCAATTTTTGTTTTGTGACAAACCGGTTTCGGCGTCACAAAACCAAAATTGACAAGGGATGACGGAAAATCGTTCCAACAAAAATCAGCTTACTACCCTGTCGGAAGATCAACACAACAAAATAAATCATTTTATAAGAGCCTTAGGTGGTTTCTGCTGGAAAAAGAAGCAGAAAAAATGGGATTGGTGCCCATAAAGGCATTCCTTTACCTGGGAACCAGTAGATGGTAAATACTCTACCAGGATGCTTGCAACAGGTCGATGTCTGTACATTACAGATTTTTAAGGAGGGATTATTATTAAGGCAATAGAATCAAATGAACAGTTATTGTCTTTCTGTCTGTATGTTTGGGCGCATCACTTAAGAACTGATTAATAGAATTGAACACAACTATTGTAATTCCAAACGTCGAACTTAAAATTTAAGATATCACTTATTTTGATAATTCTACCGGTTTCGGAGTTATCGACCAATTTGTGGACCAGAGTGGCCCAAGTGGGTATCAAACGAAAAGTGCTAATGAGCACTGCAATAAGCAAAGTGACTAAGTTCTATATCTGAACGGGTTTAGGACTCAATATACTATAAGTTCTGTTACGCAGCAAAGCGTGACCAGGTCTTCAAGTGTAGAAATAAAACAGAATTTGGGTTTTTGGGCGGTGTGGAGAACTAGTATCGATCTAGTATAGAACCATTAGGTTCGTATACAGTTATATTCAAATAAGCTCTTCAATTAATATTTTGAATTACACACAAATATATATACATATGTAGATGCACAACACTCCCTAAAACCTTCGGGGAGTGTTTTTGTCGTTACCACAACAACAACAACAACAACATGCACATGTTTGCTTTTATTTGTTTTTAACATAAGTTTATCATTTACTCTGTGGTTAGTTTTTAAAATTTTCAGCATTTACTTTTCTATGAAAATTTATAATTCCCTAAATATTTATAGAAATTTTTAGTACTGAGAGCAATAATAAACATTTCTAAATACTTAGTTTGTAACATAAATCTGGAAACGCATTAGATTTTACATTTAATGTTAATTTTTAACATATTTAATTTTAAAAGCCTCTTAAGACCAAATTGCAAATATGTGCATGAATTGATTTACTTTCTATACTCAAACAGCTCGAAATGACTTTCCCTTTGAAATAGCTTTCTATTCCGAAAATATTGAAATAAAATGCATGAAATATGCACATACAGTGCCGGACATAAGTATTGACACAGACTTTTTCTGCGATTTTCACAAATTTTGGCCTTGATAAAACTGTTTTAACAAGGACTATATAGAAGAAAATGTCAATGTTTCATACAAAAACTATTTGTTTTGTTTAAAAAATTTACTCAAAATTCGCTAAAATTCCATGAAATTTATCAAAATTTTTAATTTTTTTCACAGAATTTTTAGAATTTTTTGGAGTCTGCAGTTTTGTAGGCTATTAAATTTAAGTACAATATGGTGTTAATCTTAAGTTCGTGACACATTTTTCTGATTTTTGGCCATACAAGTTTACTAACCCTTTTTTATACCTAGTAGTGCCAGGCACACAAGGTATATTAACTTTAGTCGCCTAACGGCAGTATGTAACGGCATAAATGGATTGAGATAGATATTGACTTATACATATCAAATTGTTCAGAAGGAAAAGAGAAATTGATTAAGCTATGTCCGTCGGTCCGTCCGTCTGTGGACACGATAACTTGAGTGAATTTTGAGATATCTTAATGAAATTTGGTTGCAGGTTCCTTGGCACTCATCTCCGAGCGCTATTTAAAATGGGCGAAATCGGATGAAAGCCACACCCACTTTTTATATATAGAATATTTTCGAAAACACAAAAAAGAGATTACTCAGTACATAATACACTTCTAAGGATAAAATTTGTGTATACATTGCCATTGAGGCATAAAATAAACTTTTCAAGAAATTTTTGAAAATGGCACCGCCCACTTTTGATTGAGTCAAATTTAGAAATGTTAATAATCATAAATCAAAAACCGTTCAAACAAAATTCAGCACGCAGGTTTCCAGGTATGCAAGGAATGTTCCAGGAAAAAATTGGCGGGATCGGTTAAGGTCTACGCCCACTTTGCGTAAAATAGCTTTACATCATTTATATTTCACTTTTAAAGTTTCCGTAAACAAAGAAATCCAGAAACTGCAAAATTTCGAAAATGGGCGTGGCCCCACCCCTTTTATAGTGGACTATTCCACAAAACTTTTTATGCCATAACTCCGCCAAAAATTGACTTGTAGAAACGAAATTTGGTGATAATGTTCTATATATAAAGGTAACTGTTTGTTGTAAAATTGGGCGAAATCGGTTTATGTCCACGGAAAGTATTTTAACATAGTTCTGAAAATTTTTTTTTTTAAATTTAAAAAGCGATATTTCTAACCTAAGCAAGTTATATCAATTAAATTTTGCACACATAATAAGCTTTTTACGAAAAACTTGGGCGCAAAAAAATTTTCTCAACTTTGAAGAAGTAGGCGTGGCACCGCCCACTTTTCAGCATAAAATTTCTGCTATTTTCAAAGTTAATCGCTTATAATTCAATCTTGATATTTCAATGAAAATTGGTCAGCTGCTTCTCAGTAGTATGTATTATACTCCTGCCAAAAATTAGCCAAATCGGAAAACACAAAAGCAAAATATTCGGGCACGTATTAATAGCCCACTGCAATAGCGAAGTTATATATCTTTTTTGATTTTCATATCTTTCATAAACCTTAAATGTATCTAAGTATGAGAAGGAGAAGAGAAACGTTCACTTACATGATCAGCACGATGAGCGGAGTCGATTTAACCATGTCCGTCTCTCCGTCCGTCTGTCTATTTGAACGCAAACTAGTCTCTCAGTTTTACAAAAGAACGCTGAAATTCGTTGATTCCTTTCGCCATTTTATAATATACTAGCAAACCCGGTAGACGTTGTTTTGACGTTTTAATACATAGAACACATATTCAAGGTGGCGCAAAAGTAAGCTTCCGATGTTCAGCATATCGGTTGTGGCACGTGCAGTGTGTGCTGTTGCACCGTCTTGTTGGAACCACATGTTTTCCAATCCCAATTTATCAAGTTGCGGCAAAAAGAACTCGTTGATCATTGCTCTGTAGCGCTCACCATTCACAGTAACCGTTTGGCCCCGACCGATTATTGTTCAAATAAATAGTCAGCAATATTCCGCGTTCTGGAACAGTGTAGCGTAACATTGTTTATTAACGTGTATTTCGCATGTGTTTACTACACAAATGTCAAAACAGAACTGACTTTAGGGGCCAATCGCAAAATTTATAGCATTTTCTGATAGGAGGATTACTTTTGCGCCACCTTGTATATATAAAACTACCTGACCCGCCGAACTTTGTTCCGCCTTAAAAGCACAAATAATACAGTCACCCTGGGTCCACATTTAGGTCAATAAATTGGGAACCGGGTAAAATCGTCGAGGTGAAAAATATCTTAAATTTTAGGAGTGACGTCTAGAAAATGATTATTGAAAGTTTGATGCATTTCCATGCAGTCGTTTTTGTGTGACGCGGGCGTTATGGTAAAAAAACCACATTTTTGGTCACATTTTTCCCACATTTTGGTCAATAACTCTGGAACTGGATGAGATATCCAAATTAAAGTTGTCCTAAATTTTAAGTTAGACCTTAAGTGATAGAATGGTGAAAGTTTCATGCAATTGTATTCAGTAGTTTTTGCGTGATACGCGCACATTCATACAGACGGACAGACAGACAGACAAAAATTCTAAAAGTTGTAGATTTGGGTTCCGCTGGTCCAATAACGACCTCTCCTCTCAGTTTTTCTTGAATATCTTCAATGTACAGACATCGACCTGTTGCAATTTTATTATATGTAAAGATGTCATTAACTTGAACCAAATAAACTCCTAACTATACCGAACTGCAGCTTTATATAACCTGGGGGCTTTTGCAAAAGCTATATACAGACTGTGTTGTGACCAGCGAACCCCTGAACCTATCGCAAAAGTTCTAGAGCAAAACAAAACACAAAATATGTGGGCGTGCCACCGCCACCTTTTGAAAAATTATGTAGATATTGACTGAGTGACACATATATCCAAATTTCATTAATTTAGACCAAAAAAGTTCGGAGTTATGACGAATTGAAACTTTATATAGCCTGGGGGCATGGATCCGCCTATTTTTCCAAAACTATATATTGTCTATGCTGTACCCAGTGAACCCAAGTATATTATGTGAAAATTTCATAAAGGTCAGTTGAGTTCTTTGGCGCCTATGAGAGACACCCTTTTTTACGTTCAGGAGGAAAAGTAAAATATCCGGGCAAGTAGTTAACGCTCCACTGCAAAAGCGAAGTTGTATATCTTTTTTGATTTTCATACCTTTCATAAACATTAAGTGTATCTAAGTATGAGAAGAAGAAGAGAAAAGTTCACTTAAATGATCAGCACGATGAGCTGAGTCGATGTAGGCATGTCCGTCTCTCGATACGTCTATCTGTCTGTCCGTCTGTCTGTTTGAACGCAAATACGAACTGAAAGTATTAAAATAGACCTGCGTAAATTGGGATGACATAATAGATCACTACTAGGTATATAATGTTCGGTTCCATCCGAACTTAGACTTCTTTACTTGTTTTTTTATATGAAAGAAACACTTGAGCTCGTCGGAAAAAAATTGCCAAAAATCAGCCAAATTTGTCACGAACTAAAGATACTAAAATTTAATAGCCTACAAAACTGCCTACTCCAAAAAATTCTTAAAATTCTGTGAAAAAAATTTAAAATTTTTATAAATTTCTTGGAATTTTCGCGAATTTTGCGTACATTTTTAAAACAAAATTTATAGTTCTTGTGTTAGACATCGATACATGCTTTTCTATAGTGTTTGTTTAAATAATTTTAATAAGGTCAAAATTTGTGAAAATAGCAGAAAGCGTCTGTGCCAATACTTATGTCCGGCACTGTATATGGAAAGGATGCAAAATTTTGTAAAAATTTTAACAATACCGGAATTTGCGCATGAGACGATAGACCAACCAAATCTTAAATATCATAAGCATTCTAAGCAGAATATTCAATAAAACATACAATGTTTAAGCCAGATAGATCACAACAGCTTTTCGTTATGGGTAATTTTATGAACGAATACGGAACCACCCCCAATTGGACAAAAGTTTTACTTACAGAAATAATATGTTAAACTTTATATCAGCTCAAGGTTAGGTTAGATTCCCTCACATCTACCAGACTATCGAAAAAGCGTGTTCCCAGAAATCTGAGATGCTTTGACTGTAGTCCTGGGAATCTAGAAGGAAAGTGAAGGATCGACTCCTTTTCCTCCTTATCCTGGCAGCTTCTACATAGGGAGCTCCTTTGCCATACGCCATCGTCGAAGCATTGGTGCGATAGCACAATGTCCTTTCCGCAGATTTGTTAAGTTTGAGAAGGAGGCTAGTTTTTTTTCTGTCTAAAAACTGCCATATAGACCTTGTGTCTTCGCAGTCATCCCGATTGTTTTAAAAGAATCCTCATTGGTTTTCTTTAGCAAATTTCCCAACGACTGTTCGCAAGCAGTTGTCTGCCTCGTGTATGTTCATTTCGGAGCCCTTCCTGGCCACCTCATCGGCTATTTCGTTTCCATCGATACCGCTGTGTCCGGGGACCCAGCAGAGCGCAATGTTGAGATGATCCAGAGCGTTCAGCGAGGTTTGGCACCTTCGAATCACATCAGATTGTATCACGTTCGATTCTAATGCCTTTAAAGCAGCTTGGGTGTCAACAAAGATCGATACATTTGTCGCTGGTACTATATTCTTGCTCAGCAATCCAGCTGCCTTTTGTATGGCGTATATTTCTGATGGAAGGACACTGCACGAGTCAAGGAGTCCATATGACTTCTTGGCTTGCAAATCTTCAGAGTATAGCCCAGCTCCCGTTCCATTTTCTATTTTTAAACCGTCCGTGTAGATTCTAATCTCTCTACCAGTTCCTAAGGTATATTCCCATTCCTATTTCGAGGAATACTCTACATTCTGCGCCCCAAGTCAATAACTGGCGTCATATAGTCCGTTTCGGATATCGGATATTAGGTCGGTTCTGACCCCGTTTAGTCCCTTTGCCATGTCATCTAGTATCGTCGCTTGTCCATAGTTGGCTGGCTTTCAAATGTTAGATTCCCTCAGTCTGAGAGCTCCCTTTGCGGCCAACCCCTGAGAGCAGCGGCACCAGGTGTAATAAGACGTTTAGCTGTTAACCGCACCTGTTATACCCAGGCATGCTAGTCTTTGTATTTTCCCAGCTTTCACTTGATTGCTCTTTTTGTCTAGCGCCTCCCACCAGAGTAGAGCTCCATGCGTTATTATCGGTCGGATTGCTGTGTTGTACATACCGTGGATTATGTACGGTGAGAGTCCCCATTTCTTCCCGAAGATTCTCTTAAAAGTGTAGTACTATGGCAGAGCCTTCTTTGATCTGCCTTCGATATTCCTTCTCCAATTTAGCTTCTCGTCAAGAATTATTCTAAGATATTTCAGGGGAGAGATTTATCGTTGTACCGTTCAGTCTGGACAAATTGAAAGAGGGGATTTTTGTTCTTCTAGTGAACCCGTTTTTGCCGGGTTTATCCCCAGCCGCTTTTTTCCGCCCACCGTGAACTATCGCAAAGTGCTGTCTCCATTAGTTCACTAATCGTTGGCAGGAGTTTACCCGTGATCAGTATTACCAATTCATCGGCGTATGCGACTACCCTAATTATCTTTGCCCGAAAGCTTTCCAAGATTTCATTAACTACCAGTCTCCAAAGAGGGGTGACAGCACCCCTAGTGCAGAGCGCTCAAAATATAGGAGGGAGTCAAACAGTCGTCAAAGGGACAGAATTTTATTCGCAATGTCTTCAGTTCCCATAAAGGTAGCTTCGCAACCAATTGCACACATTACTGAGCAAGAAGCCTCTTCAAAAATGCCTAAAAATTAAATGGATGTCCAAGATTTGGGTTCATGGAGGGCGTTTAGTTAGTTAAGTTAATTTCTCATATTATTTTATAATTCAATTAAATAAATAAATAATCTTAAGAACCTTCTTTACGTTAGCCCTCAAGAAACAGACAAATCGTGCCAGAGAATAATGAGATTTTACCCAAGCATAGGTGGAGTTCATAGCCGAAATGTCATGTTTGTTTAGTAAAGCTATAGCTGGCGAGACCAAGGGAAGCCGATTCGCCCTTCTTATATTTTCAGCAATCAAAAGAGTCTTTCCTGCCCCGTCCAGTTGAAAGGTTTTAGTGTGGCAGTGAATAGTTTGACTTGTCCTCTTTCAATGCAAGACCAACTTTTTCGAGTTCAAACAGACACACGTACCTTTATATCTAGGTCAGATCTAACGGCCTGCTTGATAAGGCCAATACTATTAATATCAACAGATTTTGCAATAGATTGTGACAGCGCAGTTTAGCTTGATTTATCTTCTATAGAGTATCCTTGTCTGAAGATTCGGTTTCTATTGGCATTTAGAGGTTCTTCCTATTCTTAACGAAGCTGTTGGTAAGAAAGACAAATTCAGAGTAGAACCTTATTATTTTACAGGTAAAGTCGCATACTAAAATATTGTTTTTTCAAACCGGCCTAATGCACACATATGCCTGTTTGTAAGTAAATTTTCTAGCTTCATTTTAACCATTTTAAATAATATTGTACTTTCTGAAGTATAGTAAAATAATCCTCTTCCACTTGTGTTCCTTCCTAGTTATAAAACTTTCAATAAATTTTAGAGAATATAATCAAGAATTGAATTTACTGGGATTATAACTGAAAATGGTACATAAATCTTACACTAAACTTGATACGGGTGTATATTCTCAGAAAAAGAACTAACGCAAACTTCAAACTCACAAAATGCGAACGGGTTGGAATTGGTTCATGTTTCCTGCTAAGCTTTTGGACACATTCGCACTACCCACTTGCAAAGGTATTGTACATATATACATTTCTTAATGGGGAGATGTGCAGCGTTACCATAAGCATTTATTCACCGTTTACTACGGAGTGAGTAATAAAATAATTGTGTTTTCACGAAAACTTTTCTAATGTTGCTTTTTATTTAAAAGCATGTACTCGTATATGGGAATATGCCTGCTCAAGAAGAGTGATGCTGCCGGACGAGCTCCTGCTCTTACTATCACTACACACGGCAACTTTCTCAGACCATATTTTTATACTCAGCACAGATGACAGTTTATATTAATTTTATTTGACTAATGGTAAGTCGTAACGTCATGAGAGAATCGAGATGAACTGAGAGTTATGTATATTAAATAGTTTAGGAGGAAAAAATAAATTGATTAAACCATGCGTACGTTTTGAGATCACTCATTGAAATTTGCTATTCAGGTTCCTCCGCACTCATCTCGCATAGCCTTTTAAAATGGGTTAATCAAATAATAGCCTCCTTTCTATATCGACACATTGGCGATTATTCAATACGTAATACGCTAGACTGGGTTGGTTCCCAAAATTTTGTTATCCTTATCAAAACATTCAAAATGTTTTTATCTCCTTTCAACTTTGTTATTTGACCTCCGATTTTTAAAATAATTAAGTAAAAATTTTAATATGGAATACCTCTATGTGTCCTTCTATAATACTTTTGAGCTCTGCAACCGTTTTCACATAATTGCGTCAGCTAATCGAACTATACGTCCTTAAAGTTACCTGAATCAAGGATAAAAAAAAAAACAATTTTCCCAAAGCCATCTTAATATAAGCTTTCAATTTAGGGGCGGTCTTTTTTGAACATAGGGTAACCAGGGTCAGCTTTTGATTGTGGCAATTGTAAATATTATTTTGATATGACTTATTTTTTCCTCCAAGTAAGAATATATATACATTTTAAAATGGGCTCGGTAACGCTTCCTTTTTGATAAAACCTATTCTAACACCCTTATCATAACAAAGCAATATTTCAAAATTGGTTGATAGTCCCACCCAGTTTTGATAATAGTATCAAAGTGTCTCAGTATCTCTGAAAACAAAATAGTCTGCGTTTGTGATTAACGCCCTAATTCTAGTGTGGTAACAACATTCGTTTTACCGGCAAATGAGAAAGTTTAGTATTCTGGCGGCTTAATTTGCAGTTCAAATTCGTAACCATCAAAATAGGTGGTAACGTTGCGTAACCGCGAAAAGTTGCACGTGTTTTATAAATATGTTTTTGGACATAAAATACTGCAAATTTTGTACACATACTAGTTCACAAGAATTAATAAACAACATAAACACTTTTTTACACGAAATTTCGATCGCGTTCGCATTTTATTCTCTATTGCGCATTGTTGATTTTTGCCAGAATTGACCCGTAAATGAACACGGCCATCGTCAATTGCGTATCATCCATAAAACTATTTGACAGCACTGCACATCAACTCGCATACATATGTACATACATTTGCTCTGTTGACATTTCTTTGATTATTAAGGGATGATAAAAGAGATTGCTAAAAGTCGGTAAAACAGTTTGCAAAATGTAGAGAAAACTACATCATAAAACTTGGAAGTACTGGAGGATGACACTATTTCACAGCAATAGATAAAGTTGTGCGCTTAGCAGTCCATGCAACGATTAAGCGCAAACGCATATGCGTGTAAAAAAACAGGGCTAGTGTTATATTACGTTATGCGCCTACTATCCCATACAAATAATGATTGTGGGTTGATGGTCGAACGACAATGGCCCTCATTCAACATCGTTCATTACACCTACGCTGATGTTGGGCGTAACTGGCTCACTACTGCAGTTTCTCCTAACGCTGTGAAGTCATTATTGTTCCATCACTACCACCCACAACTAGCTTTTCACTTACATTGACTAAAGCGTTTTCAAAAATATTGTTATATAAACCCCAAAGGCTAAAATCATGTCACAGAAGTCACACAGCAACAAATATCACTTTTCAAACAAGCAATTTTGATCTTAGGTGTTTATTAACCGTATTAAAATGGATTTAGTCTTTTTTTATATAATTTATTTTCTATTGAACATTAAGGCTAATCAATCACTCCAGTGATATCAAACTGAATACACCCAAATACCCTTTTTTATCTCACGCCAATCTAACTTCAATCATTTTGTCTTTAATATAGCTATTTAACTTACCCAAATTGGCATACAAAAGCACACACGAGCCATAAAAACAATGATAACCACGTTTAAATGTTTGTGTAAGTAGCCGAAAATACTCTTTGCCACAAATCTCAATCAAAGCCACACATGTCAATACACTACACACATACACGTAGTGACGCGTCACCGCAACTTGATATCTACGTAGAGTACCATAATTGATTTCAAATGGCTATGGAAACTTACCAAAATGTCGAGATTTCACACACACAATTTTCGTCTAATCCTAAATGCTAGTTGATAACTTCGTTCACAATGTGTATAACCAGTTGGTGAATACGTCAAAAAACGAATTATTTTTTTACCTAAAGTCTATTAATTTTGTTTTAACATTTCTTTTAACAACATAAAAATTTTAAACAAAAATTTATCGGATGCCACAATTTCACCCGTCCCACTAATTATTATTTATGTACGGAATAATTACAACTTTTGAGCACAGCTGTCACCAAATTTCAATAAGATATCAGTTTTCTCTAGTTATCGTGTTCACAGACGGACGGACTGAATAAATAAATATCTATATCGATATCCTTAGTGCTTCTAAAATCGTGATTGTGAATAAATTGAAATCTTCTATTACTCTCATTTAAGATAAGAGATGTCAAACAATTGAATTGGCGCGAATTCTTAGCTTTAGCGATGGCTTCCTAAACCACAGTCTGTTGGATAGAGTAAGAGTGTGGTTTTTAATAAAAATGTGGATTTTATATGTTGAGTTAACTTACTTAAATATTCAAATTCGCAGCAGGTTATACAATCAACCAACTTTTTTATTTGTTTATTTTTTAGCCTTACACAATATACTAAGCCAATATTGAAGGGGTACAAAAATGCGAGTGATGGTTGTATTTTTTTGTTAACAACACCGATTATGTAGCGCACGAGCAACAACGGAAGATTTTGACAACATATTTGGTTGTGTCGACTGCTTCTCTTGCCATTGTAGAGTCCAAAATAAAAAAATCCCCAGCGGCGAAAATTCACATTACAAAATACAATACTTCTCCAACACTTTGCAGACAGTTTCCCTTCAAGAGTCAGTTACAACCAACATTACTTTCCCATAAGCATGGCCGTTTTGTAGACAAAGCCGATTACATACTACCTCTTTACTAGTAATTAAATAATTGTGTGAATGTACGGCAATAGAGCAAAGACGAACTTTTACGAAGTTTAAACACTTTACGAAGCAGAAATCATTATATGTCAGCATACAATGTAGTAGATGGTAATAAAGTACTTGTAAGGGTTTCGTAATGCATTATGTGGAAGGACTGCAAACTCACTTCGCCACTGGGTCGATGGAATGCTGTGCGATAGGATGAAGTTGTTCAAATATGTACATACAGCTGTGTTCAATATAAAAGTAGTGAAATTAAAATGGATATCGTTCAAAGAAATAAAGAGAAGCTGTGATTATAATAATTTCATTGAAAATATAGCGAATTCCATAACCAGAAAGCACAGAAAACGAATTTTTGAAGTTAACACAAAGTCTTTCCTGAACTTGAATTAAACTTTAAAAAATGGCATAATCTTCAAATTTTTTAACGGAATTTCTAGAAAGCTTTTGGGCACGAAGTTTTGTAGATCAATCAATTTTAGTTTCATATTATGCAAGTAAGAACTCGCTCAAAAATGTCCCTGAATTTTAAGAATTTTTTTCGTCAAGGGTGTTGAGTGTTTTTTTCCATACAACGCATGAAGACTAATTTTGTATGAAAAAAGACCGAACATCTTTGACAAAATAAATTTTGGAAATTCAGGGAAAATTTTGAGATAATTCTAACTTGCACATTATTGTGCTAAAATTTAATGAGCTATTAAAATGGGACTCCATAATTTACTAAAAACTTTGCCCAAAAATGATGGCATTTTGATGCAAATTTTTAAAAATTTATTTCATTTTCCTGAACTTTGTGTGGATTTTGAAATGTCTGTTCATGTGGTTTCTGTTATGGAATTTGCAATATTTTTTATGAAAATTATAAAAAACACAGCTTTTTTTATATTGAACACAACTGTATGTACTCGTATAAGTCTTCAGAATCACATCGATCTTTAACGCTACGGTAGCGAGGAACAAGTATTTGGTACCTACTACATTCGGGAAAGTCGGTCTCCACAATAAGTTGTTTGACTTTACCAAGCCACCTGGGTGTCTAGTACCAAATCTAAAAACACGAAGTCATTCGTAGACGTGTGTACTTCAAGAAGTCTCACTAATCGGCTTGGACCTTGTGGCAGTACCCCGATTCAATAAAAGGAACCGAAAATTACGGACTATTTGAAGAGCTGTCCCAACATATAAGTGAGAAGTTACTAAAGGGCATCTCTTCATATTTTCATTAAGATACATGAGAAAGACGATCCGAAAAATCATATCAACTACCGCAGAACTAGTATCCGCGTATTGCGCAAGAGGCTGAAACCCGTAATCGACAAGCTGATTGGACTTCGTCCGTTTTGCTTCAGCGTTGCTATCGACCAGATCTTCACAATAAGCCAAATCATGGAAAACATCCACGGTAAGTTAATCGAAAATGCGGCGTTGCAAAGGAAATAGAGCACATGCCCACGCTGAGAGCGAATTAGCGCTCCGTGAGTTGAAGGGAATCAGAAAAGCGTGAGTGCCAAGAGATGGTGATGGTAACCAGCAGGAATAGCGTCTAAAAATTCTGTCAAAAATCAGAGCGGCGACCGGGTGACCAATGTTCAGAGAGTACTAAGACTATGAAGGGTGCGTAGGCATCGAGCAAGAACCCAGAGAAGACATCGAACCCGCCCATTCGAATATGATAGAATTGATGTTCCCCAACCCAGGCGTGTTGCTCCAAAGACTGAAACTTGACGTGAGCAGCCTGTTCAAAAGTCCTTTCAGCAACACCACCAGCTCAGTAAGAATTGGGAAGGACCGTTCGAAACTAAACGGGGTTTCAGACTGCGTGACCCCCTATTGTCGGATTTTTTAAATTTAATTCGGGATAAAATAACACAAGGTGCAAAACCTTACTCCGCTGGAACAATATTTTACAAGAGCGTGCAAATGTTAGCGTCTGCCGACTACATAGACATCATTGACCTTAACTGTGCCGTAACTTCCTACTCCATACTAGAAAAAGAAGTTGGTTTTACCAAGCAAAGAGGCAGCGCATTTACGTCTTGGCAACTACACCACTACGGGCAGTCGTAATTTCGGACACCAACAATAATGTCACCCAAGAAATGAAACAAAGAATCAGTCTTACAAAGAAATGCTACTTCGGACTAAGTAGTAAAATCCTCTCTCGACAAACGAAAATAACACTATATAAGGCATTTGTCACACCCGCATGCTGTATGGTGCAGAAGGTTGGACACTGGCATCATCTGTTGAGAAGTTGCTGGAATTATAAGAGAGAAAGGTTCTTCGAAAGATTCATGGAAGCAGAGGAAGAGTGAGTCCACACTACTATTGAAAGAACAAGTGAAGACGGATTTGCGATCCCGAGGTATTTTTAATTGCCGCATGTTAGCAGAGAGAAGAAACGACTAGCGATCTATGTTGGACGGCCAAAATCGTTTAAACGGGTAAGCGTCATTTAAAGGAAAGAAGAAGAAGAGATTCGACACTCACTACCTCTTTGCTGAGATCACGCTTTTGTAAGTCTCTCATCATAGCGGCTTTTATGAAGTCCTTTTCAGAATCATGGACGCTGTGGCAGAAGATCTGATCGTCCATCGAATATTCGAGAGAAAATTTCTCTGAAAGATTTAGGATGGATGTACTAGGTTCAAGCAGACATGTGCACAGTGTAGGGAATTAAAACCCAACAGTTTCGCGCACTATGCTGTCTCGATGTGATATGTATTTAGCTAAATCGGAAAACAAAATCAACAGAAATTGATAAGTGGAGAGGAATTTTTTCGCACTTATTCCCCTTCTACAAACAAAGCCAAAATCATCGTCAGAATAAGTAACGCGTGTCAACGATATCACCGAAAATGATTTATGGTTTTTGTTGAGCTCTTATATATATGTACAACACATATTCACCCACACTCTAAATGCATTATTGGCAGTACCAGGCATCGATAATAATTTTGGCATTTTGCGGCTCTTTGGTTAAAGCTTAGTTATTCATACAGCCATGCATATGTTTGTTTGTATATGTGTATTTTTTCGATTGTCCATGTCAAAAGTTTGTTGTGAATTCTGACACGTTTTAAAAGTTGCGTGTAACAATATCGACATGGGGATGCCGGCTACTTTGTTGAGGTATACCTAGAAGGCGTGCCAAATGTTGAAAGTTAAGTATCAGTTGATGGTCATATGTATGTTGGTAATAGATAAGAAATCTGTGAATTTAGTTATGTAAATGCTATTTGATTTGAAGCGAAATATTGTATATGTACACTAGGGTGGGTAGATTTGTATGGACGAAAGTTAACCGATATCGCCCCATCGATTTTTCGATAAGTTTTGGGCTCAGGAAAAAAAAGTTCCACTACGCATACCCAAAAAAATAATTTTCGAGCCTGCGAAATTTCATTTTTTCCTGGATTTTTTTCGACTTTTGATTTTTAAGGTTTTTTTGATGACCTACTAAAAAAAATTTCATTTCATTTTAAAATTTTCATGTATACCCTGGCCGACCCAAAAATGCCCTCTAAAAACGTTGGTGATAGCAGTTTTTTCAAAAAAAAAAATTTTTTTGGGTTTTAGGGAGTGTTTTGGTCAAAACATTGGCCCTTTCGCCATTTTTTTAAGGTTTTTTTCATCATACATGAAAACGAATTTGTCTCATATTTCCTGTCCCACTTAAAATTATGCGCTAAAACGTTGGCGATAACATTTTTTTGGAAAAAAAAATATTTTTTGTGTTTGGGAAGTGTTTTGGTCAAAAAATTTACATTTTCGCCATTTTTTTTAAGGGTTTTTTCAGCATACATGTTTTCGATGAAACCGAATATGTCTCATATTTCCTGTCCGCGATTTCGACCAAAACAAGTCCCAAAACCCGAAAATACATTTTTTTTTCCGAAAAACCGTTATCGGCAACGTTTTTATTGCATAATTTTAAGTGGGATACATGAAAATTTTAAAATCAAATGAACATTTTTTAGTAGGTCATGAAAAAAACCTTAGAGAAACTTTTTTTCCTGAGCCCAAAACCTATCGAAAAATCGATGGCGCGATATCGGTTAATAAATCGACCCAGTCTAATGTACATATCTAAGCACACAATTATGTACATTAGGTTGTTTCGTTTCAGGCGATGTATTTGGTGAACAGAAATTAACTTTACAGCTTTTCTAAATGACATTCAGCAATACATATAGCTTATCCAGGATTGGAAACTTTTGGAGCTCAAAGAGGCAACTCCCTGTCATGACAAATTCATCGCGTTGCTTTTGCCTAGAAATTAGTAATAATTAAAATTCTGTATTATTAAATTAATATCCCTTAAATTATCAGAATTATTTAGCGTTTTCCAAAAAATTTGAGTTAAACTAAAACTAATACGGATGAAACGGAAAAATAAAGATAATTGAAAAAAAAAGTAAGGAAAGGGCTGTCTTCGACTGTGCCGAAGACTTTATACCTTTCTTGAATACGCATCACGGTTTTAAGTGTCCAATCCTTACTCACAATTAGTCCAAACTCTGCAAAACTGTTAATTTAAAGATACATAGCCCAAACCCCATTTATCGGAAAAATTTATTGTATGGGGGCTATATGTTATATTAGTCCGATTTAGGTGATTTTCACTGCACACATTACACATATGATATGTACCAAACCTGCAAAATTTTGTGTTCCTAGCTTTCTAATGGCAAAATTTATAGCCCAAGACCCATTTATCGAAGCTATCGATTATATCGGAGCTATATGTTATGTTGGTCCGATCTGGGTGATTTTCGCTATGCACATTACATATATTATATGTACTAAAGCTGCCAAAGTTTACGTTCCTAGCTTTTTAAGTGCAACATTTACAGGTATACACAGGTTGTATGGAAGCTATGCGTTGTATTGCTCCGATCTTGCTAACTGAGAGACGGACATGGCTAAATCGACTCAGCTCACCGCCCTGATCATTTCGGTATACTTATTGGTGGGTCAGTCTCTTCTTCTTCTCATACTTACAAACATTGGACCAAAGTTATAATATAATGTTCATGAAAGGTATAATAAATGTATACAATATAAGATTAGGCCTTCCACATTCAAAATTTATGAACGGCGACTCTGGGAAAATTGGACATATGTACTTATTTCACTGGTTAATGCATTTTGCTTATACCCCAAGAAAACTTTGTTCAACCTATTAACACATATTCAACGCCATAAAAAATTTGCTTTACACTAAAAAAATTGTAGCTGTAGAAAGAACCAAAGTACCATCGAGGATTCTCTGGTATCAGATGGGCGAAAAAACTTTCTTCAAAAGTTAAGACATGCTGAACACTCTTTAGTTATGTTCTGCGTAGTCTACAATCTACTAATGTCAACAATGGATTCATTACCTGGGGAGTGCAAGAACAATAGCAAAAAACCAGCTGGCAATCATTTGAGAGTCAAAATTTTAAAAATTCTTTTTATTTACTCTTTTGATACTTTTTTTGTTCAGAAACTGATACACTTTTTTCGAAGGCCGCAGCAACACTGATGGTAATCCTATGGTGATATTGATAACATTGGCCTTAACGAGCGCATGATAAGTTCTGTCTTTTCTGGCCTGAATAAAGAAGCTAATAAGGTGGGCCTTGAGGTGAACAAGGGCAAAGCGAAGTATTTGTTGTCGCCAAATAAAGTATGGGTGCACTTGACCCTAGGCAGTCAAGTCACTGTTGATAGTTGAAAATTTGAAAATGTAATGGACTTTGTCTACTTGGGAATTAGGGTTACCAAATTTTATGTCAGCCCAGATCAACGGATAATCAATATAGCCAACAGCCGCTTTTTGGCAACTGAGAAGTAAACTCCTCTCTCGACGAACAAATATCTTTAAGTCACTTATCATACCTGTCCTGATGTATGGCTCGAAAAATGTCTCCAGAATTCGCGAGAAAAGCTCATGTGGAAGGAAATTTAACCTTGAGCTGTACAAGCTTTGCACTGATATCCGCATAGTGCAGTGTATTAGCTACAACTGAAAGGCTACGCTGTCTGGGTCATGCGATGCAAATAAACAAAGTAGCTCCGGCCCATAAGGTTTTATTATCGACAACCAAGCTCTTTAGCATCGAATGGCTTTAAAGAAGCCCTGTTGACAAGTTCAATTGTCATCGAGATTATCTAAAGGATGTGCTAGCGAACGTTGCGCCTCAATGAGTTCGCACTACCGTTCTAGATGAGTAGGAGCACGATACGGTGGTTTGGAAGCAGCACAGTCTCCAGAAGAAATATCGTTTGGTATGACTTTTCTTCTTTGACGGGATTTGGTTGTTTGTATTTTTCTTGCTAACAAATTTCGTAAAAGACGAGCCTGAACTGATACATCGACTGCAATAGCTTGCTATAGAAACTCACATAAACATATAAGGATCTGTATTACTTGTATAAAGATGTGACGTCTTTTGAGCCGTCGTTAAGGGGGCAGAGTAGCATATAACTCTTTGGCATTCTTAATGATGTCAGCCATCGGTCTCTCACATTAGCTTTTTGAAAAAATGCTTACTTCAGACATTTCTTCTGATTAAATTTTTACTCAGAAATTCTATTGTCCTAAATTATATAAAAAAAAGTTGGTTCCCAGTACACCGCTAATAACCCCTTTTACTGAGCCTAAATGTCGGAAAGTAGTTCCATTAAATATTTATATGGAATGATATCGCACACCTTTATCTAAACAGCGATAAACTCAAAAAATCATTTTTTCCGGAAGCGTGAAAAACTGATTACCACAACCATGTGGGCTGCAGGGCTTTCCTGCATTGGTAAAAACAGTCCATTTGTCAACTAAAAAAAGATGTTTCATTAGACTTCTCTTTTAACCCTACAGATTGGTTAAAATTGCGATTTTTTAAGTTATATCGCTATTGCTTGTCAAACTCCTAAAAATTTTGGGGAATACTTCGAGTTGATCCCCTTTGTGCCAAAGCTGTATTTATTGTAACATTAGATGTTTATAACGCATTACAAAAATAAAAAAACATGTTTTTAAACACACTAAGGCCACTTTCATAAAGGCCGGTTAAGCCTAATCGGCGATTAATTTGACAGCCAACCGTACAAAATACGTCAATTAAACTCTGGTTAGCAGTTACCGGCTTTTATGAAAGCGGCCCTAATATTGTTAAACATATACATCGGTTAAGTTTGGAAACTACCCAATTTTGTAAATAGTTATGATTTACAGATCATAAAAAATGTATATTGGAACGATTTTTCGTCGTCGAGAACGAAAACATACACTGAAGATGGCGGATCGCCGAAACCGGTTTGTAACAAAACAAAAATTGACAAGGGATAACGAAAAATCGTTCCAATATACATCTAATATCCACCCTGTCGGAAAAAAGAAAATCAAATCAACTCAATCATAAAAAATGCTTAATTTATATTATCTCCCAGCATATTTATAAATAATGTTATAGTGAGATTTGTTTATGATATTCTTCTCAACCAATATCAGCAAGTCTTTTTTTTGCATCAGACAATGCAATTTTTTTGTGTCAAGCCAACTGAAAACAGCGGATTTCTCTTTCTTACATAAACAGATCGTAAGGGGCACTTTCTCCACACATTTCAAAAGGCACTTCTCTACGTCGAATAGGGAGTATTTTAAGCAGACCTAGGAGAAAAGGCGCACCTTGCAGGGAGTCCTAACGGAGCACCTTGCGGACTACTCTGGGTAGCTGGTGGGAAAACGGTAGAAAAATTTCACATGTGTATTTTGTTGTTGCACTTACAAAACTTTTGACAGCAACGTGGAAATTTTCAACGTTGGGAGCCTCGATATGTAGTAATTAAACAAAATCGGGTATAGCACACCAACCTGTGGCACCCGTTGTTTGACTATACGTGGTTTTGATCGTTCGCCTCTGAATTCAAGAGCAACCAGCACAGTCCTGTCATTTGGGCGATGATTTGGAGTCTTTAGACCCCCGTATGGCCTCCCGAACTTCAGTGGTGGTGATGGCAATGGGCGCTTGACTATTTTTACGTCTGTGAGCTTCCCTGGTGGATGCAGTACAAATTGCCGGCAGAAAGCGCTCGGGCATCTCTTCGGTTTCGACTCGACCTTATCACCGAAGGCGATGGATATTTTGTCGTTAGGTTTAATCCGATTTGACAAGGATTTGACAGTTTACCATAATTTGCCAACACCAGCAGTAGAGGTTGCAGAATATTAGGTGCTCCTCCCATTTGGCGCGGTTGTGTTCATCGACCGGCCGTCTGATTTCCGCATTTAGATCTTGAATTTGTGGATCCGTAGGGTCTAAGCGTCGCACATGGTCACGTTCATTTACCAGGGCCGCTGCCTCTGCGGAGAAAAACGTACGTACTTCCTTGATTCTACCTGACGGAATGGATTGGTTTGAGGCTGAAGCTATGACCATGCGAAACGCTTTTTCTTCTTCTCGTACGTCAGACGGGATGGGAAGAGCAGCGAAGGAGCTCTCAGTGAAGTTAAGAAAACCAACCCAATCAGCTTTGCTGAAATTAGTGAAGGTGCGATATTCAGAGGTGACAAAGTCGGCGATCGATTGAGAGGACTATCGGTAAATGAGCTGATGCAAGAGTCAACATCGGTCACCAGTCGACGCAGTTTATGAGACCAGCGCTGAATATGGTAAGGTCTGGCGAACTTGAACAATTTACCGCGACTCTTGTGGGGGCATCCCCATTCACAGTGCAGAGCGTCGAATCATCTATTTGTTCAGCCAGTTCCTGTCCACTGCCATCGACCTGTAAGCTCGAATGACAGAGGTCATGGTGTGTGTTAAAGTCTCCGAGGCTTACACGATTATCGCCTCAGAGTAGCGCACGAATGGCAGGGCGGTATTCCCTCCACTTCATGAAGTTCACTATTTCACTAACCTTGCTGGTTAGGCCGTTGCAGTTCAACTGTAGGACACGAAACTGCAAAGGGGGGAGAAATAGTCACACTGGGTGTCAAGGACTGGTGAGTATGCCTAGGTGGAAGTAGGCTGAGTCGCGCACTACGTCGCAATCTAGAAGATGGAGGATCCGGACCACCCGAAGGAGGCGAATCAGTCTACGTTGTGGGTTGCGTAGCTCGATAACATGGCCCAAGACAAACAGAGCTATCTCTAAATTCATAATTTTCCAGCAATAAAGGGATAGTTCGCAATAAAACCAAGAATTTTACTCATCTTAACATCAAAACAGATCCAACTCAAATTAATTTCACTTACTTTTCTTGGTTAGGGCAACAATATGGACTGTAGTGTTTGTGAAGTTTGAAAGAATTTAAACTCATTTTGCCAACAAAAAGGACTTATAACGCCACAAAGTGCTGAATATTGACGCTATTAAAGAATCGTTTATAGTGGTCTATAGGTAATAAGCCAAGGCATTCGATGGCATGCTCAGCTCAAAATTTTAGATTTTTTAGTTAGCTCCCTTTAGATCTAGGTGTGCGATGCAATAGCAGTGTAATTTATGTTCAACTAACATACACCCACAACCACGCCCACTTCCTGATAAACTATCAAATTAAAACTTATCACCGTATTAAGCGTAAATATACTAAGTTGCTAGGGGCCACCCAAACGTCCATTCCCATATCACAAACACCTTTTTTGTTGCTCTTGTTGATACTTTTTCTTTTTGTGTTCACTTGCACACTTTTCATGTCCACAAAATATCTGCTTTCTGCTTTGTCATGTTCGGCTTTGACCGACTTGTCATGTTCAATTTGAGTTTAATTTGCGGAGTTTGTTTGTCTGTCAGTGGATGAGCTGTGCCAGCTCTTAGGAAGCATATCACTCGTCGTAGTTCCAATTATTTGCTTCTTCTTTCCGCTATGCTTTATTTTTCGTCACAAAACTTTCGCTGAAAGCTGTAGCCAAAAACAAGTCTCTCGAGAATTTAAGCGAGTTCATTGTGTGTTAGCAAAATTCTGAGTTTTTTATTCGGGCATTTATCAAACAGCAATATATGAGAGAGAACTTGAAACTCATTGCTGACAAAGTGCTGAATTTAACGAGTACGTCCCTTATTTCTCGTGCTATTTCTAGCTCTCACTCTCTCCCAAGTACACGTTTTTTAATTGAGATTAACACCGGCGTTTCGGAGTTCTCTTCGAAATTTGCTCCCGCTGTTTATACCTGTATGTTATAACAGTTAAGTACTTTCGATATTCGGAAACAACTCTACAAAAAATTCTGAAATCGTTCCCACGCTTGCATATTTATTTGGAAGCCGTTATCTTTTCTCATCATACTACCTTTTGTTCAAACTTGTATGAGCCATTCGACTTCCACGCACAAACCAGCACCAATTTCAATACTTATTATTTCTTGTCTCTCTTCATCTACATTATAACTGTTATAAAAATATTATCTATTCTAGCTTTCGAAGAGCTTTAAAAGTTGGCTCTCCCTTAGTCGCTGAAGTTGAGTTGAGTACGTATTTTTGCCATATCGTCTCGTCCTTACTCAACATTCCCAAGCAATGAGTTTGTTCGCATTAATAAAGAGCCTTTTCCATTCACTAGAAATTCGTCCTTGACTTGATTCGCTTTAACTGTTTGGGTGGTTGGTTGGCTGAATGGGCGACAGGCATTTTGTTGACATAATCCATCCCTCACAGGCACTTTCACATTTATATTGTAAACACTTTAATGTTACTACAAATGAGTATACGCATGATTATACTGGTCGGGTTAGACTGCTGCAATTGAGATAGAAAAATTACACAAAGCTGAGTTAAGCCATTAATGTGATTATGATTTTTTTGCAAAATTGTTTAAATAAAGATATATAAGTGGCCCCTTATCACATCCCACCAACAGTATAAAGTTTCAGTTTCGCTAAAGGTAAATTAAAGAAAAAAGATGTAAGCAGAGCATTTTCCTGAAACGCGGTTGCTTTAGCAGGCACGGGAACGAAGAGCTAGATGCAAAAGCGGCGTCGACCGACGATTTTAATTCCAAATTTTGTCTTTTTGAAGGTTGTCCCACAAAATAGTCGACTACTGGTGCGTACTTTATAATTTTTTTTCGTAGGCGTTTTTTTCAATAAATTTCCATCAAAGAGGAAAAATTTACTTTTCGTATTGAAATATCGCACGCTAATGGTGCTATTCTCAGCTTGCTTGTCATCTACAAACGAGGTGGCGACAGCTGCAATGACTATTGCAAATTATGGGAACAAGTGAAATTGTGCTATAACAATTGTCAGTAGTCACAATGACAAGCTGCCCCAGAATAGGTCAGTAAATCAAAACAGTGGCAACTCAAATAAATATTTGGCGATTTTTTTGGCACAAAACCTCCACCAATAACTGCATTAGAGTTTTTCTTAATTATAATCATATTTAGCTAAAGAGCTACCTTCATGCTTGGTTCTGTAGAATTAGAGCGCTATCCTGAAGCGTTCAACGTAAAGTTTTTCAGATTTTGCAATGTGACTGCTTATGATTTAGTGTGCGCTGTGATTATACGGCTTTATTTCTCAAATTTCTATGGCTTTATTTCACATACTCACATATTGATTAATATGGCCTTATTTCTCAATATGTTGGGAAATAGGAACATATGGCTTTATTGCATATGGCTTATTGCACCCCGGCGACCAGGGTGACCCAAAATATGTCAGTAACTTTATTTCATGACCTCGCGAAGCTTACTGCTCTTAAGCCATAGGAGCTTCTAAAATTACCACTAAGGTCCTTGAGATCCAAGCAGTTTTCTTATATATTAATATTCTCGGTTAGTTCATCAGGTATGAAAACGGGACATTAGCTCTACCCCAACCAAATAACCATTAGGATTTTGGTATACTTGTTGGTGGGACCATCTATTTATCTTCTCATACTTACAAAGTTCATGCTCATGGAAGGTATTTGAATGAAGCGGGCAAGAGAAAAAGAGAGAGGTAAGAAAAAATTAATGAAAGAAGGAAACCTTTTTATTAGTATAGAAATATTTATGATTAACCTAATAGAAATAGGAATCGGAATACAAAAAGGAATATGAAAAACGAGGGTAAGTGAAAGTGAAACAATAAGAGCAAGGAGAAAAGTAACAGGAATAAGAAAGGGAAGAAGCAAAGACTGATAGGAGAGGCAGAAGAGGAGAAAGGGGATATGGAATTTGAAAAAGGACAAATAATAAGGTACGGATGAGGATGTGAGGGAGTAACATGTTTACGGGCAGTTTTTTTTACAGGATTACATTTGAAGGATATTATAGTTTCTTACACATTTTTAGTACAGAATTATAATATAAAAGAATCATTGGTTTTAGGTGTAATTTATATGAAAGAATACCTTAGAATTAATACCAGCAGTTAATTCAAAACGAAATAAAAGCTCAAAAAAATTATAGTAATCACGACTATTTTCGGCGAGTTTTAGCTATTGACGTAGGATGGAAAAAATTACCCAAACTTGAGCAAAATAATATTACAATTTTAATGACAACTCCGAGAATCGTGTGCTAAAACAAATGAAGATTTTTCGTGTTAAAAATAAACTCGGAGAGTTTTCGCCCGCGGCCGAAGAGCTACCCCGTTTTGGAAAAACCTTTTCAAACCATTTCTATGTCACCTGTCTCTTAATGCCAAGGAACTTCGGCATGGTAGGCCAGCACACTACCAACGGCTGCTGCCGTCAATACAACTAAACTTAAATTTTACATTCGCCAGAGAATGTGCACCGCATCTTGTAAATAACGCAGCCTTAATTACGGACCACAGTACAAAACTTTATGATTTGGTCATCGTCGAACAAACGTAGTGTGACGAATTCGATGATTCCAATACTGTTTACGATTAGCTACTTTTATTTACTAGTAATAACCGCAGTACAAATTCCAGAGTTAGGTAACTGCACAGTAAGTTCACTGTTCAACACTTGAAAATAAACTGATCATCATACCTTGCTTGATTACTGCCTTTTATAGAAGTTTCTAGATTGTTCGCTCGTCGTGTTCTCGAAGGGGATGTATAATGTATCGCCATCTCCTCTTTACCTTGTATTCGTAAATACTCTTGATATTCCTCTTTCTCCTGATTACGTGCATGAGTCTAATCATCGCTATCTCTATTGCCTTAACTAGTGGTGGAAGTGTTATTGAGTTAGGCATGGTACATGCTTGATAATATTCGATATGCCTTCCACCTAATTACCCAGAAGGTAAAGCGGGACGGTTAGACACATTTCCCGAACTTGACGCTACTAGACATTCAACGGTAGGCACTGCTTCATTAAACCTCGTTCCTCCAGGGATTGAAACCCCGACATCAATCCTCTCTTGCAGAGATTCCCACAATGGATTTCCTTGTTACGGAGTCCAACTATTTTTTCTGCCTTTGATCCATCATGGTTGCGCTGCTTCCTCGGAACATGACTACAAGATTTCCGTCTCTTGTCCTCAGCACACTTCGCACATTTAGTAATCCATTCTCTTATAGATTTTCGGCATCCATTCCAATAGAACCGCCGCTGTACCTTTTGGGTAATTATGCGAAGCATTGATAACATCTGGAACTCTTATTTGGGGAACTCCAATAAGTGTTCGATGATTCTGGCCATCCTCATTTTCCCATAACCGGTGCAAACAACTAGATGTTTGCTTTAAGCGGCTCTATTGTGCCCAGTATGCGTTTGCAATGCGACTCTCTACGACCATCTCTACTTTTTCTTCTCCTTCAGTCCTTTCAACACACGCGCTAAATCTGGATCTTCTTCCTGAAGAAGAAGCTTGAAGAACATGGCATCGCAGCTTGAAGAACAGGATCCACGTATTACATCTCGAATGGCATCTCAGCTCAAGGAACAGAAGACACATATGACATCCCAGATTTCAGCTCAACTAGATGAAACGAAGGCATACATGAGATCTCAAATTAAAGAACAGAAGGCATATATCTCATCGCAGTTGGAAGAACAGGAAGCAAAGGTGCCATCGAAACTAGAAGTGCAAGATGCAAAAATTGCACAATTTCAAGATAAAATAGAGGCTGATGTGAAAGCTTTGAATACTCCCAAGGTAAAGTCACCTTCCTTTGATGGTTCTGTTCTATTTCAGGTATTTAAGCCACAGTTTGAGAATACGGCAACGGTGAACAATTGGGGCACTGAAGACAAAGTTGCGGCTAGCGAACATCGAAACCAGATGTACCAAATAGAGCTACAGAATCGCTTTCAGAAGGCTAATGAGACATTGCCGGAATCCGCATCGGACATCGAGAGGTTGGCTCATCTAGCAAACGCAGACGCACCCGTAGAATACACAGAAAGGGTAAAAATCGAAAGCTTTATAAATGGAATACGTGATGCCGAGACGAAGCGAGCCACATATGCAAATCCAAAGAGATCATTTGCTGAGACGGTATCACATGCTCTAACGCAGGAAACAGCCTCGCTATTAATTAAGCCGGCGTACAAAGCTCACCGCGTGGGATAGAACGGCCAGACTGGGTAGACACAATTCTGGAGGCATTGAGTGGAAAGCAACAGAAAAATGATGGTGGCATCAAATGCTTTAAGTGTGGAAAACCGGGTCACATAGCACGTGATTGCGGCACTGGCTCCAGTAAGTCTGGCAATTTAAGTGGACGTAAACGCAAAGCTGGAGAAAATGAGCAAGATGAATGCCCCATAATCTCTGTGTCCAAACTCGGACCGAAAGCTAGTCATACTACTGTTGAAAGCTACGTGGACGGGAAAGAGCGCTTGCTGACTGTGGATACTGGTGCATCACATTCCATTATTCGGTGTTACTTGGTCAGCGGGAAGGTGAGACGATTGCAGAAAGCTAAGTTGCGGACAGTAACTGGTGAAAGCAATCAGTCCTGGGAGAGGTGACATGTAAGGTTGCTGACTGTGGATACTGGAGCATCACATTCCATTATTCGGAGTGACTTGGTCAGCGGGAAGGTGAGACGATTGCAGAAAGCTAAGTTGCGGAAAGTAACTGGTGAAAGCAATCAAGTCCTGGGAGAGGTGACATGTAAGGTTGTGATTGGAAATGTTACTACGTATCACAACTTCACAAAGTCATCATTGGCGTTGATTTCTTGACTGAGAGAGACATTCACAGCAACGTAAGGAACAGGGTTATGACTTTTAATGGCCACGACGTACCTCTGATCTTTGGATACAATAGTGGCTATAGCACCAAGGAAGTAGTCTTGAGGATGAAGCGGCAGGAGCCTCATAAGGCAGAGGTTGCTCCTCGACCATTGACTTTCATTGGCAGGTGCCTCCTGAAGAAGATTCGGCAAGGCTAGGAGGAAGATCCAGATTTGGCACGTGTGTTAGAAGGACTGAAGGAAAACAAACAGCCAGGAAGAGAAGAGATGGTAGCAGAGAGTCGCGTTGCAAAAGCATACTGGGCACTGCATCGGATATGGGAAAGTGAAGATGGCCGGAATCATCGAGCACATATTGCTGTTCCTCAGGCAAGAATTCCAGATGTTATCAAAGCGTCGGCTAGTTGCCCAGATGGAAGGCATATGGGAAAAAAGAAAAAGTTGTTGTTGTAACGACAAAAACACTCCCCGAAGGTTTTGGGGGGTGCTGTCGAACTGACAGTCCTTGGTCGGATATGAATACGGTACGCTCAGGTACTCCCTTGCGGTACTGCCCGACTGTCGTGGTAGCGATTTATGACCAGTGGAACCTTCTAGGTCATGTCACCCCTCCTTCCGTAAGGAAAGAGAGATGGGTAATGAGAGGTGAGAGGCATCATATCCGCAGATCAACCATCGAGTTGCACGTCATTACCTTTGTGCATATTAGTCGCCTCTTGCGACCGGTATGCCTACCTCGGGCATATTCTAAGCCCCTAACCCGCAGGGGTGTAAAACGGCGGTTCTATTGGATTGGTTGCGGACAATCTGTAAGGAAATGGATTACTAAGTATGCAGAGTGTGCTGAGGATAAAAGACGAACATCTGGTGTTCATGTTCCGAGGGAGCATAATAGATAAAGTTAAACAGTGCACTGGGCATGAGAGAATGGAAAGGAATACTGAAAAAGTGAGTTGCAGGAATATTTGCCGGATACCACTGGAAACGAAAGTGAAGGCACAAATCCATGCGGGATTAAGGACGGACAAAATGGTTGGAATATGTGACAATGTAATGCATTGTGGGAATCTTTGCAGGAGAGGATTGATGTCGGAGTTTCAATCCCTGGAGGAAATCAGGTTTAATAAAGCGGTGCCAACCATTGAGTGTCTAGCAGCGTTTGGTTCGGGAAATGTGTCTGATCGGGACGATCAGACTTAGGTGGAGGGCAGTGTGGCGATTATTCTCAAGTATGTACCATCCCTAACTCAATAACACTCCTAATACTAGTTAAACACAACAGAGATAACTTATGCATGCAAGCGTGTACCAAGGAAGAGGAAGAGAGATTGCGCTAGTGTTCACGAATACAAAGCAAAGAAGAGATGTCAATAAATAACACCGACCCTTCGAGAATACGAAGAACGAACAACCAAGAAAGTTCTCGGTGCGTGGGCAAGCACCCTGTCGGACTATATAAGTCAGTGACCAAACAAGGCAGGTTGATCAGTTTATTCCCAAGTGTTGTTCAGTGAACTACTGCGAAGTTACCAAACTGTTTAATTTGTATTGCGTTTATTACTAGTAAATAAAACTAGCTATCAGTTACAATATCTGTGCGTGTGTTTATTTGACTTTATAGGGATCGAGCCCAGGATTAATAATAAAGCAATTATCGAATTCGTCACAATATATAGCAAGTAAAGTTGCTTTATCTTTACCCCAAGTGCTGCCGCCAAGTGACCTGAGGATCTTGTTGCGGCTCTGTACCTTTTAGCTATTGCGGTGGCATGACTAGCGAATGTGAGGCCGTCGTCATACATCACACCCAAGATTTTAGGGTGGTATACAGTAAGTAGAGTTACGCCGTCTACGTGGACGCTTAACTCATGCCTCATGATATGAACGGAGAGTGACTAATTAAACTTCATCATTTGTGTTATTCCATAGAAAATGATTTGTTTGCTGTTGAGAGCTGAAACAAACCAAGTGATGTTATTGTAAACCATATACGAGCCTTATGAGCCAATATTTGAGTTTCTTGTCTCAAAGCATTTAATCGCTTGTAGCAGGAAGCACCTAACTTTTTAATAGACAAAATCTTAGCAGAAGACAGAATTGCCTGGCCCATAATGATGATAGATAGGTAGATGATGTACTCCCCATTATACTGCAGAAGATCCAGACATCTTTGGTTAAGGAACTAAAGGAGATTTTTGCAGCATGCATCATTCATAGCCAATTTCTGGGCACATGGAAGAAAACAAGGGCTATTATTAGACATACATGTATAGGAACTACTTCAGGCAGCGCAGCACGCGTATCTCAGGGGGAAATCTGCAGAGACCGCACTACATAAAACGGATCTCTTACTCTTCACGAGGAAGTACAAGCCACCTACCTAAACTAAGTGGGCACCAAATATCTGGGACTAATAATAGATTTTAAATTGAATTGGAAAGCGTGCATCGAAGAGCGGATGCGGAAGGATTGCATTACTTTCTACGCCTGCAAATCGATTTTGGTTAGAAATAAGTTCTCAAGCCAAAGATGGTGCTATGGATGTACGAAGCGGTGGTGCGACGAGTACTGACCTATGGATCTGTAGTGTGGTGGGAAGCGCGTTTTCCCCACTGTGGCATTTTGTCTTATTTTAAACTTGCTACCAATCGGCTTATATATACTGAGTACATCAACACAAACTGCACTTAGACGCAGGGAGTCTGGGTGCTGGAAGGATACTCAGCAACAGCATAGTAGTATTCTTAACAATCTTCCAGCGGACACAATTAGTGCCAAAAACAGATTACTATCTCCACAAATTAAAGTTTGAGAGCAGTGCCGCTACTAACATTCCAAGTAGGAATAATTGGAAAAGGGGCATAATTACAGCATTCAAATCTACACCGAAGGATCCAAGATAGATTCAGGAGTGGGGGCCGGGATTTTCTCGGAGTCTCTTTCAGACTCCCCTTGCATTGCAGTGTGTTTCAAGCAGACGTTCATGCGATCTTGCAAGCCTGGAAATCAGTAAAGGACAGGAACATAACTGATAAAGTACCGATATTTTCTGACAGCCAGGCTGTCCGGGCTCCGGGTCATAGAGGAATTGAGGGTAATGAGAGAGTAGCTGGCACGCATTGGCTTATCAGAAGAAATGAGAAAACAACCAGATTAGAAGTGGATAGGCCCTTAGCAGTAGCCAGGGGTAACATTCAAAAGTACTCTTTGTCTCGCATCATTGAAAACCTGCTGAATTTAATTAAATTAAATTTTTACAGTGTCTCTAGAATTCTAGCTTTAAGTTTAGTACTCCTTTTACAACTGGGAAATGTTTTTTTCGATTTATACAGTGATGGCAATAAAAGGTGACTTTCGCACACGCGGAATCTTTATTAGAGCAATAGAAACCAAGGCAATAAACCAGTTTTTCATGTCTGGCAGTATGAATGTATGACTGCCTGAACTGCATGAACCCCCAAAACCAAGAATTCCGAATTTGTCGAATATCAGACTTTTTTGAAGAAAGACCAAACCCAATCGAACTTGCTTAATTAGTAGCTTTTATTCATTTTTAATGAAGTGAGAATAAAATATATATTAGTTGTGTATATTAAAAAAAATGTCACGACAGGCTCACAAAAGTGTTAAATGAAAAAAGAAATTTTAAAAATCGGAGCTCCTATTAACAATGATGTGGGGTTAAGCCTACAAGAAAGTTATTGAAAACGTGCAAATTACAAGTGCAAACGAAAAGTTTTTCAGGCGTGAAATTGATATGGTAACTTTATGCCGGAGTTCTGTGGCTCATAAAGAGAGTTTGAAAAGCTTCCTAATGGTCGGTCAAACATGGGATTTCGACAAATGCAACAAACTAGCTTCTAAGTCGGCTTAAAGTCGAAGGGCATGACTTACTTATAGCCGAATTAGCCTAGACTTAGAATAACTTGACCTGACTTAGTTTACAAAAGAACTGAGAGTCAATTATTCAACGTGTCATGTTTTTGAAATTTGTTTTATTTGACGCATTGCTTTCAAAATGTCATTTGAATTTAATTCGTCCAAAAATTTAATATGCTATACAATATATCAAGGAATTTTTTAAAAATATTGAAAAAAGTTATATGGTATCACAGTTCTCTCACGGCTCTCTTGAACTTAGAAACTGAACTTGGAAATAAAAAATATGTAGTTTTCTAAGTTATACGCTAGAGTTATATTTTATAATTTAGCATGCAATCAAACAACACAACAATTTCGATTTAATATATACAAATGTAATTAAATTATAAATCCTTATTAAAAGAAAATTATGAATTAATAAAAAAAAAATTTTGCATCAGATACTTGTAAAGACTTCGGTAAGTACTACCTACACGCAAAGTAATGAAATCTTTTTGATAAGCCAGTTTTCTCTTTCCTTGTTTTTTCTTAGCACGGTTTAATAACACAAATCCATCTATACATAAGCACGTAGGTGTTTTAGAATTAGGGAACACAATGATTTATTTTGCACTATGCACATTTGTATTTATATATACCCGTCTCCTTTGGCTAATAACTTAACAAAACCGGCAGGAAACTCAAAGTTTGCATAAAATGGGAAAGCTAGCGATGATTATAAAATTCCCATTGGAATAGTGAATATTCAGTGGGGAACAATAAATTAAATTTACACAAATAGCCGTTGGACAAACACGACTGCTCGCATGGGGCAGTGTACGAGTACCTGCACCCACGAATATCTGTATGTGGGCCCATATAAACAGTTTATTTTCGCAAATGTGTATTCATATACATATAGTATGTTAACATAAGTATGTGCAAGGAGGGCGTAACTATTGTTCACTAAGTTTAATTTGTTAACAAAAATACAAAAAGTCTCTTTAAGTCTCATACTTAAAGGTCTGGCCCTGAGGTACTGAAACTATTGCGTAGATGTATTGTTCCCGTCACAAAACAACTGTACCTAAAATGATACTTTTCGAATGGACTAAAAGTATCAGTAATATGCTTCTTCCATTTTGCGAAAGAGCTCATAATTTCAATTTTAAGAGGTTCGTCATCAAATCAATTTTTAAGTAATACAGAAAAAATAAATTATTTTATTATTTAGACCAACAAGGAAGAAGTTTTTTCATAAATTCAATCTTAGAAGAAATAAAATAATTTTTCAGAATTGGTCGTTAAACTTTAAATTTCAAATTGACATTTTGAGCTTTGCTTTTGCTTTTACCAGAATTTTTTTTTGAAGCAAAAAAAAATGTCGGGCCTTTTTGGAACACCTTAATGTATATGATTTGAGCACTATCCGATGCTCAGGACTTGCGTGTTTCTCATGTTGAAGGTATATAGCTTCAGTTGGGTGCATACTTTTTTTGTTTCTATTAGCCGTCATCCAGTCGTCGTGATGCTGAGCCAGATAGACGACTGGTATAATTTATGAGCCAGATAATTTTGCTTGTTTCTTATCTTTAGTATTGACATACTGCCTTTTGATAAACTAATTTTTTTAATAACAGATGCCGCTGGTGCGCTATGATTAACAGGCTTCTGGGCGGAGTGTTCAGGTATTTTGTTTGGATTTCATACTAAAAACTTTAAAATTTTTTGAAGTTGTGTCGTACCCATAAACATAGACATGTTATTGATTTCTTTAATTTACATATTATTACCTTGAATATGTATGTATATTACTTAAATTCTTATATTACCAGCGCATCCTTAATGACCTTCTTGAATTTTAGAAGTAATATTTATTTTAGTAATATGGATACTAGGATCTGCATGAAATGAGAAGCGAGCGCGCTGACATCTGCTTCTAAAGTCTAGTAATGATCCCAAGTATTCCCGTAAGAATTAAGCGCGATACAAAGCTCTATAACCCCACCGCCTATTAGCGCAGACGAATATTTTTCCACACTCGACCTTAAAATTCTTCAGTGTTTTTGCGTCGTTTCGTTGCAGTCTTTTGTTAGTCCTGCCGTGTACTAATATCAGAAGTTATAAATTAGTGTGCTAGTTGCTACAAATATCCGCATGCAGAAAATTTTATATATATTACAGATCGGTAAGTAATTCAATCGGCGACAGCTTCCACCTCCAATGAATGCGCCTTGTGAAAATAGATACTGGAAAGCAACGCTTGAGTTCGAACTACTACTGGCATCAAGTGGTTTACCCCTAGGTTAGTTTTTATCTATACATACATATATGTGAACAGCCAGTTTAATGTTATTTATGATAAAAAAAATAGGCAATTCGAAGTGTTTCAGCATGCTGATAATTTTCAATTGCCGCGTAGGGTGAATAAAATTTTGGCTTTTCCCATTTTTGTGAATTATTTGTAATCTTTTTTATTTTCATGTTGCTATAAATAAATGCGATGTGCGCTTGTGTAAGAAAAAGGAATGGCTCAATTGAGAAAGGCTATTAACATGGGGGGTGCGGTTATATTTAACTTAACCCTTTTTTGTCATCCAAATCTACTCAAAAGCCGCTGGATTGGAATATCTAACACATATTCCGAAGCCTCTGGGGACCTTCATTATTAAAAACCTCCCTTTGCCCTTACCTAGAACGAGGTCATAAAAAAGTTTTGTAGTTTATTTAATCAGCCTATCAAGCTATGCCAATTTTATCATTGTAGGATATTTTTTACATATTTATGCCATCTCCGCCTTAAAGTTAAGTATACCCTTTAGAGCACGGTAGCATTTTTTATACAGTGGTGGCAATAAAAGTAGGCATAAGCTTAATTCCTTAACATTTCAAAAAAATGCAAGATAAGGGAAAAGTAGCCACTAGTATACAAATCGTATTTTTACACCTTTCATGAACATGGAATGGTATTATAACTTTGGTCCGATGTTTGTAAGTATGAGAAGAAGAAGGGATAGATCCACCAATAAGTATGCCAAAATGATCATGGCGATCAGCTGAGGCGATTTAGCCATGTTCGTCTGTCGGTCTGTCTGCTTGAACGCAAACTAGTCCCTTAGTTTTAGAGATATCTCTATGGAATTTTGTACGGGGTAGTCATTTTGTAATATATTAATCATTTATCGGACCCAACAAGATCGGACCAATACAAAGGATAGCTCTCATGCAATCGATTGTTCCGATAAAAGGAATTTGGCCTATAACTTTTGCAATTAAAAAGCTAGGAACGTAAAATTGCGCACGTTTGGTACATATTATATATGTATTGCGTATAGTGAAAGTCCCCCAAATCGTACCAACATAACATACTCGTATAGCTCCCATATAATCGATAGTTTCGATAAATGGGTTTTGGGCTATAAATTTTTGCAGTTAAAAAGCTAGGAACGTAAAATTTTGCAGCTTTTGTACTTATAATATATGTAATGTGGTTTGTGATAATCAGTGAGATCGGACCAACATAACATATAGCTTTAATACAATCGATTGTTCCGATAACTGAATTTTGGGATGTATATCTTTAAATTAACATTGTAAATAAGAATCGGACACTAAAATCCTGGATGCTTATTCATGAAAGGTATAAAACTTCCGGAATAGCCGAAGGAGCGCACTCCTTACCTGTTCTTTCTCATAACGTTGGCAATACCACGTTATGTTGTATTTTTTTAATTTTCTTATTTTTTCTAATCGTTGACAATTCCAGATATTAGCTGTGTGACGATTCGACTATTTTTCGCTACACAAAAATTTAAGCCCTAGAAATTAACTTCGAAAAACTTGCTTTCGTGATTCAGCCTTGAATTTATGATATCATTCTCGGTTTTTCGTTTTTTCCCAAAAAGCATTTTTGTTGGAAATATATTTGAATCTCATTTGAAATCAAATCTGTTTTCCATTTCCCAACATTTATGTTCAACTTGAGATCAATTGGAGAAGAGGTCCATTCTCCAGCAAAAGGATACAATTTTGGATATGAAGATATTCCTATTTCTCTACTTGAAAAAATATTGGATTCCAACTTGAGTTCCATCAATATTTTCCAACTGAAATCAAGCTTCACATTTTCCTTTTTTGTTAGGCATTTCACTAATTATTAAAATACAATGCAAAATATAATATAAAACTAAAAATACTACCTTTTGTCAAACAAATATATATCCTTTTATTTCTTTCCCTTTTTCTTATTATTTTGGTAACAGTTATGGCGATTTTTGTTTGTGTTTTGATCATTTTTTTATGTCAATATGACAGAAAATACTATGGCTGCCATGTGTAAAAATTGCAGGTGGACTTTCAAAATGCGTTGACTACTTTAAGTGTCCATAACGCAACCAAATGTGTTGGTAAATTTGTTCCATCCCAAGACAGGTATGTATCTTACTCTCGAAAGAAATTAATTAACTTCAAAACTCTTTAAAAAGCCAGCAAATTCCTTTACGTTAACCTTCGACTAGTTGACGTGAAACATTAATTTAGCTCGCTTTTACTCTATCAAATGCATATAAATTAATAGTATTTCAAGTCTCATGAGAATCAAAGTGAATTGGCATTCGAATGCCAAAACAAACAAAAACAAATTGATGAGAATCGCAAAGCATGCTATCGCTTGCCATCGAATTGAAACGAACCATTGAAGCATCAGCAAATGCTTGGTCACCGTCAATTTTTAATTGCAATTTCCGATTTAGTTCAAAAACTTATTAAGAAAGTTGGTCAAATGCGACATACTTACAGATATTGCTGCTTCGCCGTTGCTTCGCTAAAAATAAGCAGACTCGAAATGTAGAAACGCTAAAGCAAGAAATTGCAAAGCGTTGTAGTGTTGGCTAAAGCTTACAGCCAAGAGTCACAACGTCAACATCACTAACCAAGATCGTTGGCAGGAGAAGTTTGCCTCTTAAATCGAAAGATTTGGCAAACGAAAACTTTCGCGAAATCAGTTTTGAGTATTTTTTGTTTTTACTTTAACGAATTCTTTGATTTCTGGTGGTATGTGGTTTGTGAGTGTTACCAGAATTTTCGTGATAATGCTTATAAATTGGCGCTTAATCAAAATCTCTACAAAAAACTCTAAAATCAAACAGTCATTTACACCAATTACAAACACCGGAGGGGCGCCAAGTCGTCCTCCACCTGTTTTTCCAATTTAGTGCAGCTTATGAGTCGGAGCTTTTGCTCATATCTACGCAAAGCTTGTACATCTCCTTTCCGTATTTTAAAATTTGCAGAGATGGTTTTTGTCGATCCTCTTATCATGGCTCTTCTAGAAGATTTAGATATCAGTTAAAATCAAAAAAAAGATTGTCGACGAGGGATATCGGAGCGTTACGGACGAACTTAAGAATACTTACTCCTTGGTATCCGGTGAGAGTTGCCTTTTCCCTTTCTTGTGAATTGGGCAGAGCACACTTAGATACAGAATCCAATGGTGGTACGTTTTTACCATTCTCAGTTATTGGGGAATCAGGTTCATTATCTCCCTTACAAGCTGCCAAAGAAGAGAAGTGTTCCATGCATAACCAAAGTAGACTTTGTGCGTAGGTTACCTGGTCCTTGGAGTAAGATTCGCTCTCGGATATTATTTCTGCCAGAGTTCAAGCTTCTCACAGGTATGTTTCTTCCTTCCTTGAGCTCCGTAACAGATCGAGTCCGCAACGTGGAACGTGAAGAAAGATTCTGGTATTTAAAAACTTTATACATCCGTTTAGGAACCGTTAACAGCGAAAATGTCAGCGTAGAAATCACACGAAGATGCCCTCTTGCCAACAAGTACTTATACTGAGTAGGCAGCTAAAAGTAAAGTTTTCTCTCGACAACCATAGATCACTGGCTATAAGTTCCCCTTCATACCTCACCTGATATACGAGGTGTTTTCAAAAAGTATCGCGAATTTTGTGTTTTTTCAAAAATTATTTATTTATTCATGAATATCTATTTTGTCCCCTTCAAAGTAATCCCCATGAGATATTATACACTTGTGCCAACGGCTTTTCCAATCTTCGAAGCACTTAAAAAAATCATTTCTTTGTATCTTGTTCAGCTCCTCCTTCGATGCCGTCTTTATCTCGTCAAGAGAAGCGTAACGTCGTCCTTTCATGGGCCTCTTCAGTTTAGGGAACAAGAAAAAGTCACAGGGGGCCAGATCTGGGGAATACGGTGGCTGCGGCATCATTAGTGTGTTGTTTTTGGCCAAAAAGTCGCGCACAAGCAACGATGCGTGAGCAGGGGCGTTATCGTGGTGCAAAAGCCAATTTTTGTTCTTCCACAAATCCGGGCGTTTATGGCGGATTGCTTCGCGCAAATTGCGCATAACTTGCAGGTAATATTCCTTATTGACCGTTCTTCCCTGTGGCAAGAACTCATGATGCACCACGCCCCTGCAATCGAAGAAAACTGTCAGCAAAACTTTCACATTCGACCGAACTTGGCGCGCTTTTTTCGGTCTTGGTTCGTGCGGCAGCTTCCATTGAGATGATTGAGCTTTGGTTTCCACGTCATAACCATAAACCCACGATTCGTCACCAGTTATGACAATCTGGAGCAAATTTGGGTCGTCGCGGACAGAGTTTAACATCTCATTAGCAATGTTCATGCGATGCTGTTTTTGGTCACAATTGAGCAATTTTGGTACGAATTTCGCGTAAAAATCGAAGACGATCCAAAACACGTGCAAGCAAAGCAGCTGTCAACAATTAACTGAACATTCAAAATGGCCGAGCTTGTCGGCATAAGTGAGAGACATGAGTGCCAACATAACGCCACAAAAAATTCGAAATTCGAATATACGTAACCAGCGAAAATTCAAAATTCGCGATACTTTTTGAACACACCTCGTATATCCCAGAATTATGAACCATATCACAAGCAGCTGAGGGAAGAGTTTTCGAAAGACGGAACACAAGTCCATTTTGCCAATGACAAGTATCAAAGGAAATTTAATGATGAGCTTCGCTCCCTAGGTTATGTTGCGAATAAGAACTATTTTTATCTACACCTGACTTTGGCGGCAGAGGAAAAGGAAGGCAGGCCCCCATTATGTTCAGAGGGGTAGTTGGAGGGTACCTTCAGCCCTTTTGATGATTGCAACTGGCGTGTCGTTGAGAAAGGGAGCATACCACGCGATGGCGAAAAAAGCTAAGGCTGCTATATAACTTTCGTAGTTGATATAAACTCAAAATTTTTAAAACTCCTGAAACACTCTGTCCGCTTATGTTAAAACTAGTCATCATCCGGTGCTGGTGATCGGCAGCCATGCAAAATTTAAAAGATCCGGATCATTTTGTGAGCAAGACAATTTTGCTTGTTTCTTATCTTTAGTATAGACACACTACCTTCTCATAATCCAAATTTTTCAATAACAGATGCCGCCAGTGCGCTAAGATTAACATGTTTCATCACAGAGTACTCATATTGCAGTTATTTATTTTTGGATTTCGTGGTGAACGTATTAATATTTCATGAAGTGGTTTCGTTCCCAACCATATGAGAAAGATTATTAATTTCTTTTATTGTTTGATTTTCTTTGTTTGTATATTATTACCTGGAATATATATATATGACTTACATTATCACATTACCACCGTATGTATTCTTAATACGAATTTCATTATTTTTAGTACTAAACAAAAATATTTGGTGTATTTATTTTAATATTGTGGATGCCCTGTTTCTACTTTAAATCAGAATCAAGCGCGCTAACATCTGCTTCTGAAGTCTACTAATGATTGAGAGTGTTCCGGTGAGCATTGAGAGTGAACCTGAGGTCGAGTTGCCATCGGGAAACGCCTACTACATTTTGATTAGCTTCAGTAACAGATGTCGCTGGTGCGCGTAGGTTCAATTGGTTTAGTCTAAAATGTTCACGGAGTAGCCATCATCCGGTGTCGTAATAAGCAGCCATATAAAAATTTTACAAGTATAGGGTGTTTTTTTTACAGGTTTGTTTTTCGAATAGAGATAAAACTGGCATTTTGTGGTCAAATCTGGCAACTCTAATGTCATTTATGTTCAGTTTGGTTTGCCATTTCATCATGAACAGGTTGACAAAAGAACAACGCTTGCAAATCGTGCAAATTTATTTCGAAAATAATGGTTCAGTTCGCGAAGTTTACCGTGAGCTCCGTCCATTTTATGGTCGACATAATCGTCCATCAGAGCAATTAATTCGGTTAACCATGGATCGTTTTCGCACTACGTTTACTCTATGTGATAATACGCATCCGCAGAGACGTCGAACAGTGCACACCGAAGAAACAATTGCCGCTGTAGAGCAAAGTGTTGAAGAGGACCCGAATGAATCGATTCGCCACCGTGCACAGCAATTGGAGCTTTGTCCATCAACTTTATGGAAGATTTTGCGCAAAGATCTTGGCTTGCGACCTTACAAGATCCAGCTTGTGCAAGAATTAAAGCCGCGAGACCATGCAATGCGTCGTGATTTTGGTGTATGGGCCGAAAATGAGATTGATTTCGATGCTGATTTTCATCGCAAAATTTTGTTCAGTGATGAGGCTCATTTTTGGTTGAATGGCTACGTCAACAAGCAAAATTGCCGCATTTGGAGTGAAGAGAATCCACATGAGACCCTTGAAACGCCATTACATCCACAAAAACTGACTGTTTGGTGTGCTCTATGGGCTGGTGGAGTCATTGGGCCATACTTCTTCCGCAATAATGCTGGAGAGGCAGCTACCGTTAATGGAGACCGGTATAGAGCCATGATAACCGACTATTTTGTTCCCGAATTGGATGGCATGAATGTGGATGAGTTGTGGTTCCAACAAGACGGCGCTACATGCCACACAGCGCACGTCACAATCGATTTATTGAAGGAAACATTCGATGAGCGCATAATTTCGCGGAATGGACCTGTCAATTGGCCACCAAGGTCGTGTGATTTGACACCATTGGATTATTTTCTTTGGGGATATGTGAAGTCGCTCGTCTACACCAACAAACCAGAAACGTTAGGGGAATTGGGAGCCAACATTCGTGGCGTTATTGCCGACATACGGCCCCATATGCTCGAAAAAGTGGTTGAAAATTGGACCTGTAGAATTGGCTTTATTCGAGCCAGCCGCGGCGGCCACATGCCCGAAATCATATTTAAACATTAATGGCATAAAATTATCCTTCCAATAAAGCCAAATTGATGGACCTTAAGACGATTTTCTTGTGTTTTATTTCAATTCAAAGTTCTATACCCCTAAAAAAAACACCCTTTATATGCAACAACAAAAAATTTGAGCCATGCATTTCTAAGAATACTTGATTTCTTTTATTTATGCATTTTTAATTGGAGTATCTACATATTATTTAAATTACATATTACCAACGTGAATATAGTAAAACTGTTTAGACTTGGTAGCTCTGTTATCGTCTATATTTTCGGAAACTTTGCATATTTGATGCTTTTGGTTGTGAAACAATAAGCTGAACGCAATTAAGAAAGGACGATATTTTTATATTTAATTAAATACTGGATATATCATCTGACGAAAGTGATTATAGTGATGCAGAAATTAGCGAAATCCTAACAATTGCAATACTGAGGAGAACCAATGGCGTTGAATATGTATACAAATATTATCTGTTGCCGTATCTAGATAGAGAAAAAACCAATGTTGCCGTATAAAAAGCAAATATTAAAAGCGGCCTTAAACTCACACTGAAAAACCGCTCTGCAGTTTAACTGGAGTTTAAATTTATGCCGAGTTTAAGCAAACTTCGTTTAAACTGAGCTTAACCAAGGACTGAAAAACCGGGCCTTACCAGTACAAGTACAGGTATCGAGTACGTGAGGTCAGTATCGAACTCGCACGTCACTTATCACAAAAATTTTTCAATTTTCCAAAATTTATCGATTTTTCATTCCCCTATAAAATTGTTAACTAACAGTAGCCGAATTTTCGAATGTTCATGAATATTGTAACCCGCTCATAAAGTGGCTTCAATTATAGCTTCCCGCCTTTTTTGCTTTGTTAATTGCAGACAAAATTTTGTAAGATTTGCTAAAATTTGATTATATTGTGTTCCCCTTATTGGTGAGCGCTGACAAAAATTGCTTTCCGGTCATACAATTTTACAAAATACGAGTATAATCCCATTTTCTGCTCTTATTTTATATCATCGTCTTATGGTGATTTCGTTTCAGCCAACTAATTCTAAAATTTGCATATATTTAGGATTCGTTTTCATACGTCTTTGAATGAGTACGATAGCAGTTGTTATCGAGCACTTTCGCTCGATACTTTCTTGGAAATTTTAATTGAGTATAGGGTGGTATCGGGACAACACTATGGGCATTTAAATCACTAATAAATTTAAATCAATGGCCCATAATCATAGTCGTTAACAGGCGTTTTAATTAAAATCTTTACTTAACTTAAAAATACATTTAAAATGTTGGTCAATCATAGTCATATTAAACAAGATTTTAGCTAAAATGAAAAGTAGCAGGGTCCCCTTTTGAAGAAAATTAAGTTGGCTGGTAGTATAAAGAAATGTTGTATGTTTTGCAAGGTCACCCTGTGTCAGCTATTTAATTCACAAGCCATAGCATATCTGTAAAAACAAGCGAAAAAGCCAAACTAAAGTTTGGAGTAAGCGATGTCACAAGCACAACAGTAGACACAAACCGTGACTTTAAAATGTCAAAATGACATTTTCGTCATTTTAAAATTAAAACTCTGTCTTAGACATAAAATGCATTTGAAGTTGACTATGACAGACATGAAATTATGTTTATCATAGAATCATGTTTAAGTTGAAAAACTCCATTTAAGTTTGACTATGATTATGGGCCAATCATTCTATCGCCTTTTTGTTTCTTCAGCTTTCTACGTTTGCCCATATAGAGTGAATTTTCTACATACACATGTACATATGTATGTACTTAATATTATTGAAATGTTACTGGCATTAAACCAAGCTTAGGTCGATCGCCACGAATACCAATTATCCCTTAACTATTTTGCCCAGACTGCAGCTTGCATTATTCCATTTTCCTTTCGTTCTCATTTAGTCGGTTTGTTGTGGTTAGCTTTAAGTAAATTGATGACGCCGTAAGTAACTTCTTCGGTTAATAGGTTATAATTGGTAATTGTACTTTGGAGTTTCAGCGAAGTTAGCTAGTTTCATGCTGCGTTGCTCCTTCGATGCCTTCGTTACTTTTTCTATCCTTTTAAAAGTTTCCAAGTTCTTTTGTTTAATGTTTATTGAACTTTTCACTTCCTGCAGGTTAGTAGTTAAGCCGTTTTAGCTAAAAGTTTGATGTAACATGCTTGTTCCTCTAAGCATTTAAACATAGGTACATTTTTACATTGTTATGTACATACATTTTCTTAAACTGCTGTTACAGCTTCAAGAGAAATTTTTTAACAATTAACAATTTAAGGCTCGGTTTTTCAGCTTAAGCTTGTTACGCAGTTTTTCAGTCAACTTTAAACGAAGTTTAAACTTTAGTTAGCTTGTCAGCTGTTTGTATACATATTTGATTGTTTTGGTTGTGAAACATTAAACTGAAATTCTTGCTTCTGGACGTTTTTAATTTATTTATATTTAGATACTTTATTTAACTTGTACACGGCGTATCTTTTTTCTTTGTTCACAGCGGTTTTTCATTTAGCAATGGCGTTGAATATGTAAACAAATGTCATCTGTTGCCGTATCTAGATAAAAAAAAACGCAATGTTGCTGTTTAAGTGATCTTCGTCACTTAAATCACTGTGGCACTTAAGTGACATCCACGTACTTAAGTTCACCACGCACTTCACTTACAACCCTGCATTTTTATTTTTACATTTGCTTATGACTGCATTCATGGCATTAGCCACGGAAATTTACTGCACACTGGAAATGGTTTCCAGTGTTGCCTATATAAGCGCTGAGCGCTATTGATCGTCCTCTTATTTTGTCTACATTCGGCAGCGAGTGAAGCAGTCAATCTTCAGCATCAACAATCAAAGTATCCAGCACCAGTTGCAGTCATCAGCATAAGTATCTCTTTCTCTCGTTTAAACATAACTTTAATTAATAATTTGAATTCATTTAATGATCTCGGTAAATAAGTAATTATTGTTATTTGCATTAAAATAAAACAATCGTCTAAGGCCAGAAATCTGAAAATTAACGTTTGGCATAGTTTTTGAATAAACATTGTTAATATTGAATTAGAAAACATCTTTCTACATTTTCCCTTCGAAAACTTGAAATACCCAATCACGTGAGTTCTCAAGCCTCTCTCCCTTTCTCCAACATCAAAATCCCATCTGGATGTATCATTGGTCCTTGCGAGCCAAATTTGAATCAGCAAATTGGTAACGCAATTATTCCCTAAAATTTCCCTAAAAAACTACACGTAAACAACACTGGCCTTAGATTCGCGTTAGCTGTGCATTAGCTGAACACACCATCGCTTGTTATTTTCAATTTGGTCACCAACAGCAACGGCAGCATCACCAGCATACAAAGAAGAAAAATAGAAGTGCAAATAAAAGTAGCGAAAAATTAAAAATAAAGTGAAGTAAGTACATAAATCAAGTGAAGGTTTAGTAACGAAAATTCAAGCGAACAAAAAGACAGTGTAAACTGCGAAAAATTATAAACTATTTAACAAAATAAAAGTAAATAAGTGGTGCATTGTAGTGCAGTATAGCTACTGCATAGTTTCGCTGTCGGCTGCCCAACGAGGGACAGAAAATATTTAAAACTTATCGCCATCGAGATTCCTGGCGCAACGAGGGAATCACATATATCCCATTTCATGGTAAAAATCATGTCCAGGTGAGTCATCAAATTGACAATTTTATATTTGAACGGCACAAATACCGTTACCCGAGACCGGCATTTATATATGTATGTATGCCAACAATTGAAAGTACTTGTTGGAAAGTGCTAGAACCCTGCAAAAAACGGAAATACTCCGTTTCATACTCCATAGAATACTCCTATAGGAGTATCAGAGTACTCCAACACATATCCTCATTCATATAAAAAAGGTGGTCCAATTTACATGGCAATGTCCGGTGATTGGATCACCTAATCCATCTCGGAGTACTCCGTTTCTTTGCTTTTGAATACTCTATAGACCACCTACGTGAGAGTACTCTCAAAATACTCCCATGGGATTACTCTATAGAGTATTCAACAGCAAAGCGAGAGCGGGAGTAGGTGGTCCTCAGAAGAACACATACTCCCATTCTCGCTTTTGTCTAGAGTACTCTATAGAGTAATCTTTTGGCAGCATTTTCAAAGTACTCCAACGTAGGTGCTCTATAGACTATTCAGAAGCAAAGTAAATGGTACTCCGAATAGGATTAGGTGATCCAATCACCGGACATCGCTATGTAAATTGGACCACCTTTTTTATATGAATGAGGATAAGTGTTGGAGTACTCTGATGCTCCAACGTTTTTTACAGGGAATCTACCGGCACTACCCGCCACACATACATACAATTTTGAGGTTAGACTTGCGTCTTATTGTAGCGCTAAATACCCTCTTCTGCATAAAAGTACATAAATAAATCCCGTCTCAGTCCCTTTTCATTATATTATATGTACAAACATCTACATAAAATATCGAATTCAACAAGTGAACATTGACATTTTTGATGATAGTTTGTCGATCAAGTAGCATAAAAAGCGGCATATTTTTGCGAATATATATATACGCATACATACATTTACATATACCTACCTTCCCTTGCTGTTATTCTTCAAACCAAAATATTTGCAGTTAGGCACTTGTTCATACGAACCAACCTCAATAACCCAACACACTATTTTGGTTCAGTCCTACATAGCGTTCAAAATTCAACCATTCATGAATATTAAGATAAATATTCGATAAAAATAGCAACAAATAATATTCTAAAAGTGCTTTACATTTATTTTCAAGAAATTTGTTGAGATTGCCTAATGTGCTGTTTTTGTACTTATTACTTTTTCATCTCATCAAGTTTCAAATTTTATATCTCTCTCTCAACTTAGAATTTTAAGTCCCTTCACACTCTCTAACGTCTCTTCAAGGCATCTCCATATCATAAAATATCATTTTCAAAGAAATTTTAAAGGCGATATATTTTTCTACCAGCGATTCGATCGCACATAAATTATCATCCAACCTCTATCGCAGTACCGCGCGCACATACAAACATTATATAAATATTATAATTTAATTAATTTACCACATCTGACCAGTTTGTAATATTTTGTGCGGGTTGGGTTAATTGTAACACGCTGCCGGCGTCAGCACATATTGTTGTGCACATATTAAGCTGCAGTTCACGAGAAAAATCGTACGTAGGAGTATTCGCCGTAGAACTTTAAAGTAAAACATAAAACTTGTTAATTCAGCTAGAGTTTTCTACACATTTACGTGGTATATCAGATTTTAAGTTCGAAAACAGTCTACTATCAAAAAATACCACTTTAAGAGATATTATCGACTTTAATATCAAACGCCCATCAACAACATGGCACTCTCAACAGCAATCATGTCCAAATTTATCTTCGATTCGAACAATATAATAAAGCTTTGTACCAATTTGGAGGAGGAGCCTGCGGACCAAACTGACACCCTGTTAGATGTAAAATGACAAGATCTTAACAACCGCTGGGACATGCTAGAGAGTCATATGAAAAAGTCTGTCTGGCTGAAGTTAGTGCGCAAAATGCAGATTTTCAAGAAGGAGCTAATAAAAAATTCCAACTGTGTTCTGATTCATTTTATATCTGCAAGGCACACATATTAGACCAACTCAAAATCATTCAAAGCACTTTAGTCGAAACCGATATTACGTCCCACCAATCTCTCTCCACCTCTCTCCTCCAAATTCGATGCCATGCATCAAAGTACCTCCCTGCGATACCGAAATATTTTACAGTAGCTACGAATAATGGCCCTCTTTCCGGGATATGTTCACGGCAGTGTATTCTAACCATCCCAGACTAACTCCAGCACAGAAGCTATACCATCTTTGTAATAAGACATGTGGAAAAGCTGAGGCTATAGTAAAGCAATACTCTCTTTGTGATGGAAACTTCTCTCTAGCCTGGGAAGCGCTTAGAAATCGATTTGAGAACAGACGTATTCTCATCGATAAGCAGCTGAAGACGCTTTTAACATTGCACCCGTCACCACAGAAAGTAGCGAAGGCATTCAAAAGGTTCAAAATACCATTAACGATTGTCTAGTAGTTCTGAAAGCTCAAAGAGTATCTGTTTCGGATTGGGATCCCATTCTCATTCATGTATGTTCCAGCAAGCTTCCAGAGGAAACACTCTCCCTTTGGGAGCAGTCCCTGGAATCCCGAAAAGAGCTACCCAACTGGTCCCAAATGAACCAGTTCCTAACCAGTCGATATGAGGTAGTCGAACGTCTGCAGGGATACAAAGGCGCCAAACCGCGCACTCCGGTTACACCCAAATCCACTCCCAAAGTGCAAACTTATCACTCCAATAACATCAATCCCGCAGTAAAATGCAAGTTATGCAACCTAAATCATCCATTGAAATCCTGCCCTGATTTTCAAAAGCTAAGTGTCTCTGAACGCACTAAGTTTGTAGAGCGAAACCGCTACTGCAGCAACTGTCTCGCCTACAATCACACTCTCCCCAATTGCTCAAGTTTATATCGATGTCTACACTGCAGGAAAAACCACCACACCATGCTACATCCACAAGCAAACTCCAGGCCCGTATCAAAGGCACATGCTAGAACTTCCTCTACCACTCCCTCCAAAAACGCAACCACGTTGTTGCGCACGGAATCCAAACTGCAACCTAGACATCCTATCTTCGATATAACAGAAGGCAATGTTGAAGACTCTCCACCCTCCTCGAAGAATTTTCCCGGTAGCAATCAACAAATCCAGGCAAATTTCTCCGGTAACAGGGGAACCACCCTCTTACCAACCGCCCAAGTTCACATCGAACACATGGGTTCTCTTTATCTGCTGCGAGCGTTAATCGATCAAGGCTCCCAAAAAACTTTTATCTCCCAAAAGGTTCAAAACCTTCTCCAACTACCGACATACAAGGAAAACCTCGCAGTGACCGGAATGGGCGGCAAAGTCGTCGAAAATGCAAACCGCTTTTGCCAACTCACACTTATATCCAAACGATATAACACTCGCATCAACACCAACGCGATCGTTCTCAAACAACTAACTAGTTTTCTCCCCACGTTCCAAATACCTAAACCGAACCTCTGTGAAATTAAAACCTAGATCTCGCCGATCCCTATTTCTACACCCCTGGTCAAATTGATCTCGTCATTGCGTCTGATTTGATACCACAAATCTTACTACAAGGAATCAAACATAAAGTTCTGGGAAGTCTTATGCCGCAAAATACAATATTCGGTAGGTACCTGAGTGGACCAGTCATTTCAACACCATGCTCAACTTTTCATACCTATGCCACCGAAACAGCCGACGATAACCTGAACTCACAGCTTAAGCGTTTCTGGGAATTAGAAAAAGTGCAAGAAGCCCATCCACCATCAGATGACGACATCTTTTGTGAATCATTTTATGAAAACACTACTAACCGACGAGATGATGGACGGTATGTTGTGCGGTTGCCCTTTAAGTCTGATTTTCCCCCCCCACCTCTTCCTGGGCCCATCTCGATCACAAGCCTTGAAGCAAGCAATTCAGATGGAATATATGCTCCAAAAAACCCCAGAACTTAAGGACGAGTACACTCGTGTACTAGAAGAATATCTCTCTCTAGAACATATGAAACCGACCAATCACGACGAAATCCATGAAAACGGAAAATATTTTTCTTATTATCTTCTCCATCATTCGGTGGTTAAGCCTGATAGTGCATCCACTAACGTTCGGGTGGTTTTAATGCTTCTAAGTCTACCTCCTCCGGCACATCTCTAAACGATATTCTTCACATCGGTCCCACTCTACAAGCCGACCTTATGTTTGTCATCATTACTGGCGTTTATATAAATATGTATTCAACGGTGACATACAGAAGATGTACCGCCAGATACTTTTACATGAAGACGATCATCAATATCAGCGGATTATATTTCGAAAAAGTCAGGATGAAAAACTCGCCGATTATGCACTCAAGACGGTTACATTTGGAGTAAACTGCGCGCCGTACCTTGCCATACGTACATTACATCAACTCGCATATGACTCCAAAAGTACTCACCCTCTCGCTCATCGAATTTTGACTAAAGAAACGTACGTTGAAGATATTCTATCAGGCGGACATGACATTCCCTCATGCATTCAAGCTCAATCCCAAACCGTCTAATGTTTAAAGTCCGCCGGCTTTCCTCTCAAAAAGGTAACCGCAAACCATTCCGAACTTCTTAATGAAATCCTAAGTGAAGACTTGCTGGATTCAGACTTTCTAAAATTCGATTGTTCAAGTTCGACCAAAACTCTTGGAATTAGATGGAATGCGCTTAACGATTCTTTCTCCTACACAAGATGGACTGAGTTTTCCCCCAACAACAAAATACAGGTGCACGGATTTTGTGATTCTTCAGAAAAAGCATACTGTGCCGCCATCTATCTTCGTTCTCAATCACCCAGCAAAGTCTCCTCCCATCTACTCTTCGCTAAACCAAAGTGGCCCCTCTTCAAACGGTTAGTCTACCGCGTTTAGAGCTGTGTGGTGCAGTTTTACTTTCCAAATGTATCAAGAATCTCACCAGTCAACTACCCCTAGGAGAAATCGAAATATTTTTATGGTCGGATTCATCGATAGTTCTGTCATGGCTTGAAAAACCGCCATGCACATGGAAAGTTTAGTGGCCAATCGGACATCACAAATTATTCAAAATGTAGGAAACATAAAATGGCGCCATGTACCCACTCAATGCAACCCAGCAGATCTCGGAACCCGTGGATGTAGGCCTCAGGACTTAATTGAACAACGACTATGGTGGTCAGGCCCAGAGTGGCTACTCAAACCTCCTGACCAATGGCCTATATCGGCTCGTAAAAATATTACGCCGCCAGAGGAGAGGAAAGTCGTTGCTCTGCATACGCTGGAAAATAAAGTAGATATCTTAGACCGCTTTTCATCTTGGCCGAAAGCTCTTCGAGTGATAGCTTACCTGTTCCGTTTTATTCACAGAACCAAACCTATACAATCCATTCAGCCAACAAATTATCAATCCGTTGCTATCACTCAAGTGGAAATTCAATTTGTGAAAGCAGGACTGATCAAACTCACACAGGAAAGATACTACCCTAGTGAGTACGTTAAACTCTCCAACAAGGAACCGATCTCCAGAAAGAGCACACTTTTGCCATTAAACCGCTTTCTCGATAAAAATGAAATTCTTAGAGTAAATGGTCGCTTAGCCAATTCGGATCTGTCATACAACGAAAAACGTCCGGTTATAATCCCCGAGAATTCGCGACTCTGCTACCTTTATCTTCAATTCATACACAATCTATTAATGCATGCAGAACATCAACTCATGGTCAGGACGGTTAGGCAGGAGTATTTCATACCTCGACTAAAATCAAAAATTAAATTTTGTATTCGCAGCTGTAAAACGTGCACCATTTTCAAGAAGACTACCCAATCTCAAATCATGGCCGCTTTACCACCAGAACGGTCACACTTCTCCCTCCCATTCACCTTTACCGGGTTGGACTTCGCAGGCCCCTTTGACCTTAAATCATCATCGCTCCGGAGAGCGTCATTGGTAAAAGGCTATGTCTGCGTTTTCGTATGCTTTTCGACCAAAGCAATTCATCTAGAACCATGTTCCGACCTATCCAGTAAAGCCTTCCAAGCAGCCTTCGCTCGTTTTGTTGGACGAGGGGGGCTACCAAAACGGATATATTCGGATAATGGGAAAAATTTCGTCGGAGCACAGGGAACACTACAAAAGGACTTCGACCGTTTCATCAAAGAGGCTTCAAAGGATCTTCAGGCAAAATACTCCCTACACGGCTTCGAGTGGCAGTTCTTACCCCCCAATGCTCCTCACATGGGTGGTCTCTGGGAAGCAGCCGTAAAAAGCTTCAAAGTGCACTTCAAACGCACAGTTGGAAGTCATCATTTCACGTACGAAGAACTTGCTACACTTCTTGCTCGCATCGAAGCAGTCCTGAACTCCAGACCCCTTTCACCTATGTCTGACAACCCTGATGAGCAGCTAGCCCTAACCCCCGGACATTTCCTACGCGGTGCTCCATTACTGACCCTTCCTGAACCACATTTCGACAATCTCTCAATCCAAAATCGTTGGGAAAAACTTAAAATTCTTCATCAGCAATTCGCTCAGCGATGGAAAGAGGAATACTTGAAGGAGCTACATCAACGATACAAATGGAAACAACCACAGGAAAATCTGTCAGTTGGTGACTTCGTAGTTATCAAAAATGACCTACTACCTCGACAGGAATGGCGTTTGGGTCGCATAGTGAAGGTTCACTACGGATCCGATAACCGCGTCCGAGTTGCGGACGTTAGGACTCAATATGGTCTTTTCACCAGACCAATCGTCAAGCTATGCCCCCTTCCCATTTCTCTAGATTTGCCTAGTCCCTAAACACCACATCTCTCACTCACTCACACACTTACTCATATATTCAATGTATTTGTCAACATTATACTAAAGTCCTCTTTCTTTACAGGCGTTCCCCCCAATTGCCGTCACCAATACGAGCACCCCGCAACCCACTTCTACACATGTGTCAGCGTTATCACTCATTCATTTATTTAATCATTTAGTACAAGTGAGACTTTTGTCTCTTAAAGTACATCAACATATGGATATATATCATTATTTCGGTGTAACAATATTAAAACATCAAAAAAATAAAAGTGTTTACAGAATAGATAGTATAGATTGAAATAAGATAGTTAGATAATTGTTTTGCGTATTTCGAAAAATTCCGACAGAGCCAATTTAAAGCGCAATGCATTGTGTTAATTTTTTATCAAATTTGGTAGCGAGTTCCATAGTTTTATAGTACTGACGAAGAACGTTCTTGAAGACGAGAGATATTTATAGCGTGGAGTGATAAGGTTACATGTTCTGTCAGACTTCGCAAAACATAAATGTCGGAAAAGGTATTCTGGTTGCTTTTCATTAATTAATTTATTTAAGAAAATTAAGTTGTGATAGTTTAGAAAGTTAGAAAGACTGCAGTCAAGTATTTCACTCGTTGCGTCTTTGTCCGCGCTTTTTGAACATGACCATTAGCGAGCGGATCTGGTGTGTGGAGAAACATAAATACTGCCCAAATTGCTTAGCACGAAACCACAACAACGTGCGCCATTGCAAGTCGCCAGAGGCCTGCCGTATTTGCCATAAGCTCCACCATACGTTGCTTCACCGTTCAGCAGCAGGCGAGGACCCCGATAACGATCCAGTACCGCATCGACAAGCAATCGACGCCCGTGCCCAATTCAACAGACTTATCAGGGAAATGAAGAAGTCACGGGATATAGTTGCACCGGTGCAAGGGGGGCGCGATGTTTAAGTGATCTTCGTCACTTAAATCACTGTGGCACTTAAGTGACATCCACGTACTTAAGTTCACCACGCACCTCACTTACAACCCTGCATTTTTATTTTTACATTTGCTTATGACTGCATTCATGGCATTAGCCACGGAAATTTACTGCACACTGGAACTGGTTTCCAGTGTTGCCTATATAAGCGCTGAGCGCTATTGATCGTCCTCTTATTTTTTCTACATTCGGCAGCGAGTGAAGCAGTCAATCTTCAGCATCAACAATCAAAGTATCCAGCACCAGTTGCAGTCATCAGCATAAGTATCTCTTTCTCTCGTTTAAACATAACTTTCATTAATAATTTGAATTCATTTAATGATCTCGGTAAATAAGGAATTATTGTAATTTGCATTAAAATAAAACAATCGTTGTTTAGTACTAAGGCCAGAAATCTGAAAATTAACGTTTGACATAGTTTTTGAATAAACATTGTTAATATTGAATTAGAAAACATCTTTCTACATTTTCCCTTCGAAAACTTGAAATACCCAATCACGTGAGTTCTCAAGCCTCTCTCCCTTTCTCCAACATCAAAATCCCATCTGGATGTAACAGTTGCCGTATAAAAACCAATCTTAAATGCGGCCTTAAACTCTCACAGAAAAACTGCTCTCCAGTTTAACTGGAGTTCAAATATATGCCAAGTTTAAGCAAACTTAGTTTAAACTGAGCTTAACCAACGACTGAAAACCGGGCCTAAAAGTTTGTTTGTACTATTATATACGCATATATCAATAAAGTGAGGTTTTAACTCTTCAAAAACTATATAACTACTACAACTAACTACATGAAAGTTTCTTGTTTAATCTATTTTGGATTTTGCAGGCCGATAAAGTGACCACACCATGCGGTCCACTCTCCAAACAATCCCCCGCGCGTAGTACTAGAATGTAGTAACAGGGTATTCGGAACAACAATTTGTATATACAGTGAAACCTCCCTTGGGCGGACACTCAACGGCAGTAAATTTTTGTCCGCCGAACAGAGGTGTCTGCATAAGGGAAAGGGTAGGTATTTTATAAATTTTTTAATGCTCACCATTTTTACATTTAAATTAAATATACTTATATAACATTGATCAAACAAGATATGTGTATATTTATTACTTTCAAACGTTATATATGTACGTACGAGTTTGTACATATGCATATACATATACACATCTCATTTACAAACAGTAATAACAAAAATAACAAGTAAGGACGGCGCTGTCTTCGGCTGTGCCGAAGGCTTTATACCATTCATGAATACGTGCAAACTTAAATACGCATTGTTTAAAGTTCTCTAAAACTTTGTCAGCAATACATTTAATTTTCTTTAATCTTCCAAAATGAGGGATAAATGGCCATAATCCTCTTATCTGAACGATCGGTTGTATGGGGTATATACTATATATAGCTCCGATCTTGCTGACTTTTCTACGAAATCTTTTACAATCCATGAGAAAATATCTCACCAAGTTTCAAGTTTTAATCATTTAAAATGAGGGAGAAATGGCCATAATCCTCTTATCTGAACGATCGGTTGTATGGGATATATACTATATATAGCTCCGATCTTAACGATTTTTTTACCAAATTTTTTATTATCTGCAAGCAAATATCTCACCAAGTTTCAAGTTTTACTCTTCCAAAATGAGGGATAAATGGCCATAATCCTCTTATCTGAACGATCGGTTGTATGGGATATATACTAGAAGCTGATGCATGCGCCTTACCAGCTCCTCGCCTCCGTGTTTGAATAGCTCAGCAGGCAAACCATCAGCGCCAGCTGCTTTATTGTTTTTCAATCGCGATATTGCTATTCGCATCTCATTATAGTCGGGTTGTGGAACGTTAATTCCATCATCTTCGATTGTGGGCTCGGGTTCGGCATCTTCTCTGGTTTCTTGCTCAGTGTATCCGTTTAAAGGGCAGAGAAGTGATCCCTCCATATTCTGAGTGCTCTCTGAACATCGGCCACCAAGTCGCCGTTCTTATTCTAACAAGAGTGTGCCCCGGGTTTAAAACCAATTGGCATTCTCCGAATTTTTTGATAGACTTTTCGGGAGTTATTTTCGGGGGCCATCATCTCAAGCTCCTTTATTTTACGCTTTTCTGCCTCTCTTTTTTCCGCCCGGAAAAGCCCCCTCGTTTCCCTCTTCAACTCGCGGTAGTGTTCACACACACTCCTCGTTGCATTCGATCTCAGCGTTTCCTTGTAGGCTTGGTCCTTTCTTTTCGTTGCAGCGCGGCACTCTTTATCATCATAGCAGTTGTTTCTTCGCGTTTGCCGGAATCCAATTACTTCTTCGGCTGCGGTACGGAGTGCTCCTGAGATATGATCCCACTGCTCATGCATTCCACTAGGTTGAATTGTGCTCTCGGAGAGCAGATTTAAGAGGCGAACTGCGAAATAATTGGCGGTCTGTTGCGATTGCAGCTCTTCGACGTCCAGTTTTCCCTGGGTTTTTTGTTGCACTTGTTTTGACGTACAGAGGCGGGTACGAATCTTGGCTGCTACTAGTAGTGATCAGAGTCGATGTTAGGTCCTCGTATTGTGCGAACATCTAAAACGCTGGAAGCATGCCGTCCATCAAAACGTGGTGGATCTGCCATTTCTTTTTTTGTGATTAAGGGTTTGAAAAAGAAGTGCGCTGAAAACAAAGTTTATTAGTCCGTACAATTTATTGCATGTATTTAATTTGAAGTATAAAGGCGGTATCGACATAACTAAGGGCCGTTTTCTCAATGTCCGGCTTACGGTAACAGGTAGTTTAGTTGACAGATGTTCGTCGGTTATCTGTCAAAAAAGTCCCGGTTAGCGTAGACCGGACATTGAGCAAATGGCCCTAAGGGCCGCTTTCATAAAAACCGGTTAAGGCTAACCGTTGTTTAATTGACGTATTTTGCACGGTTAGCTGTCAAATTAATCGCCGATAAGACTTAACCGGCTTTTATGAAAGTGGCCCTAAGTGTTTAAAATGCGGAACGCAAATAAGTGTACCGTGAGGTGCGCTAATGGCCAGCGTTTTTATTAATTCCGTAGAAAGCAAGACAAATCTAGTGGATTATAATAAAATATAGGTAACTGAATCCTTCTAAAAAAGTGCATTTATTTCGATAGCAAATTAAATAATTAGCTTAAAATAAATATGTTTAGGCAATTCACAAAGTCTCGGTATGAGCCCAGGATCGCGGACAATTTGTTAATTTAAAATTTTTTTTCTTTTGGAGTTAAATATACTTTTTTAAATATATAAATATTTCTACACTTGAAATTTATTATTTTTTTAATTTCTTTTATTTTTAACCCAATATTTTACCGTTTGTGACCTGCCTAGAACCAGCTGACAAATTAGTGACTATTTTTTTGAGACTAGAGATGTGAGACAGCTTACTGAATAGCAAATTGTATCAAAATTGAAATTGCCCACAAAATGTCTCTATTAGTGACTAGATACTAGTTATAGAATTCACCTATTAAGCAATGATCCCGTATATTTTAACTGATTAACATTTTAAGAAATAAGCAGAGTGTTAATGTTAAGGCCAAGTTAGTGCATCGCACAATCGTTAGAGCGAACAACAAAATTGTTTTGCAACAATTCGTCCAATAGTATTGTTTAAAGTTATTGCAGTTATTAAAGTTTGAAAAGTTTTCAACTGTACGAAATAGCAAAGATCGTAAGAAGGTTCAACCCGACGAATATCGGGAAAAACTAAACCATCAATTCGCTGGTAGGTAATTCACCACTAGAGAAATTTTAATTCGCGAGTTTTAAGGCTATTAGCACTTTTATTTTTATTCAGTATTCATAATTAAACGTTTTTGTAACTCCAACTATAATTTTTTGTGTAAATATTCAATTAAAAGACGGTGAACTCAAGCATTTTACACGCAGGTACAGTGGTAAATTACCTACCATCTAAAGGGTGTTTTTGTTAGGGGTATAGAACTTCGAATTGAAATAAAACACAAGAAAATCGTTTTAAGGTCCATAAATTTGGCTTTATTGAAAGGATAATTTTATGCCATTAATGTTTAAATATGATTTCGGGCATGTGGCCGCCGCGGCTGGCTCGAATAAAGCCAATTCTACAGGTCCAATTTTCAACCACTTTTTCGAGCATATGGGGCCGTATGTCGGCAATAACGCCACGAATGTTGGCTTCCAATTCCCCTGACGTTTCTGGTTTGTTGGTGTAGACGAGCGACTTCACATATCCCCAAAGAAAATAATCCAATGGTGTCAAATCACACGACTTTGGTGGCCAATTGACAGGTCCATTCCGCGAAATTATGCGCTCATCGAATGTTTCCTTCAATAAATCGATTGTGACGTGCGCTGTGTGGCATGTAGCGCCGTCTTGTTGGAACCACAACTCATCCACATTCATGCCATCCAATTCGGGAACAAAATAGTCGGTTATCATGGCTCTATACCGGTCTCCATTAACGGTAGCTGCCTCTCCAGCATTATTGCGGAAGAAGTATGGCCCAATGACTCCACCAGCCCATAGAGCACACCAAACAGTCAGTTTTTGTGGATGTAATGGCGTTTCAAGGGTCTCATGTGGATTCTCTTCACTCCAAATGCGGCAATTTTGCTTGTTGACGTAGCCATTCAACCAAAAATGAGCCTCATCACTGAACAAAATTTTGCGATGAAAATCAGCATCGAAATCAATCTCATTTTCGGCCCATACACCAAAATCACGACGCATTGCATGGTCTCGCGGCTTTAATTCTTGCACAAGCTGGATCTTGTAAGGTCGCAAGCCAAGATCTTTGCGCAAAATCTTCCATAAAGTTGATGGACAAAGCTCCAATTGCTGTGCACGGTGGCGAATCGATTCATTCGGGTCCTCTTCAACACTTTGCTCTACAGCGGCAATTGTTTCTTCGGTGCGCACTGTTCGACGTCTCTGCGGATGCGTATTATCACATAGAGTAAACGTAGTGCGAAAACGATCCATGGTTAACCGAATTAATTGCTCTGATGGACGATTATGTCGACCATAAAATGGACGGAGCTCACGGTAAACTTCGCGAACTGAACCATTATTTTCGAAATAAATTTGCACGATTTGCAAGCGTTGTTCTTTTGTCAACCTGTTCATGATGAAATGGCAAACCAAACTGAACATAAATGACATTAGAGTTGCCAGATTTGACCACAAAATGCCAGTTTTATCTCTATTCGAAAAACAAACCTGTAAAAAAAACCCCCTGTATTTGACAGCGTCCACTTACATACGGTGTTGTACCTTCTTATAGTTATACGTTCTTTGGAAATAGCAAAGAACGTTGACACAATAAGGTGGTCCAACGCCAAACATCGCACGCTATCAATTCGCGGGGAGTGAATTCACCGCGTGGTAAAAAATTTTGAACCAATGTAATTCTTATGGAGTCGAATTTTCTTACCGCGTGGTGAATTCCTACCCGTGAATTGATAGCGTGCGAAGTTTGGCGTTGGACCTTCTTATTGTTTCAACGTTCTTTGGGAAATAGTTTATTTTTGGATTATCATTTCCGAGCGTTTTTCTATTCTGAGAATTTCTCGTAAAAAACTATGTTCGTCAAACGCGCGATACCTTGAAGGTTGGGTAGGTATGTGTAACGTACGTGTTTTTAGTTGTACATTTATAGCGTAGCAGATACCAAAGAATTTGCATCTTATATATAGTTTATTTAATATTGTGCATGAGTTTTCTATACTTAAGTCATCATACAGAAACAAGACCTTATTATAAAATGTGAAACAAAGTATAATTAGTAGAATAAGGTGATAAGATACGTTATTTATTATAATTATTCTATTAATCTAATTAATCGAAGAATACGGCGCTGTCGCCATATTCATTATTTCTATAATTGCTAACTTAATTTGTTGGTGGTAGTGCCTATTTGTATACATACATTTTGAATAAGCACAAGTTTGTTTCATGAAGACAGCATGGCGAACTGGCTTGTGCGCACAAATAGGGAGAGCAATACAACTGTTTGAAGAAGCATATTGGACTACGGAGATTAACAAGGGGGTGTAGCTCAGTGGTAGAGTGCTCGCTTCGCATGTGAGAAGTCCCGGGTTCAAACCCCGGCACCTCCAATATCTGAGTTTGAGTCGCATTTTTTAATTTTTACTTTTTTTAATATACATTTTTTTTTTTTGATATGCTATTACTAAACTTGCTATAATTTTTTTTTTTATTTATAAACCGATTTGCAAATGGTTCTGGCATATTTTATTTGCAATCGATTCATCTCCAATAGCACATCAAATAAATGCAAAACGATTACGGCTTTATTTAATGTTGTTGACGATGCTAAAGTAAAATATGACTGATTTCTGAAATGCATTGACAAAAAACTCTTTTTCTCACTTTGTAAAAAACGATAACTTCCCGAAATCGTCTAGTTTTGTTTTCAAAATGGGAATCTGGAAGTTTTTTCACGTAATAAACATATACGAAGTAGCTACACGGCTATAGTTTTTTTTTTTATATATTCTGCTGCACCCTGAAGGCAAATTGTTTTCACAATTCGATTGAAATTTTTGCACAGCTCATATCTGTGGGAATAAAGGCCGATATGCAGATCACAAGAAAAGCAAAAACTCCATATAAAAAAACGCTTAAGAAATGCTTAAGAAAATTTCTTGGGCTACCTTTTCTTGAGGTAGTACGCAGTTCTCAACGTAATTTTACTACTATTTTATCGTGAAATTTGAGTACGGCAGCACGGGTTTCCACAAGAAATATATCAAGCGGCATTTATTTCTTGAAGAAAACAGTAATTTGGTAATACGCCAACTGGTAAAACACGTCCAATAATGGGAAAAATTTTGTTTCAGTGAAAAGTTATTGGCAAAAAACGTTTAATTCGTTTATTTGCGTATGTGCTCTTCTTCTTGCTGCTTCACTATTCACCATGGATTTTTATTACTTCCATACTACTATTTTTCACGCAAGAAAAAATGCTAAATTTTTCTTGAGCAATTTCTTGTGATCTGCATACCGGCCTTAAGGGAAAACTACCAAAGTAATTTTTTTTTTTAATTTTTCAGTAGAGCGCTTTGAAAGTTGAAATTGTAGTGTAATTGTATGGAATTGACATTTCGTTTTTTGTCCATAAAATCCACAGTTTTTGAGTAAAAGCAACTTTGTGTGATTATAGATCCTATCACGGAGAATACAATGGCGGTACTCTCTCATTTTCGACCAAACTTGAATTTGGATTTTTCCGCTTATTGAAACAGATATCTTGACCGTGATGTAGCAGGTATCACAATACGAGCGGCAAAAATGTTTTTAGCGAACAGCTTAATATACATACATAAAAAGACGCTTGAAGCTGAGCAACTAAGACTCTAATAATTGGGTATTGCCTAATTTTACCTTTCTTGAGCATGAAATGGTAATATAACATTTTAGCCGATGTTTGTAAGGATGAGAAGAAGAAGAGATATACCCACCAATAAGTATACCGAACTGATCAGAGCGATGAGCTGAGGCGATATAGCTATGCCCGTCTGTCTGTTTGAACGTCCCTCAGTTTTTTAGATATCTCGATTGTTCCGATAAACGGATTTTGGGCTATAACTCTTGCATCTTAATAGCTAGGGTCATAAGATTTTGCAGCTACTCTACATATTACATACGTAATGGCTGTGGCGAAGATCAGTAAGTTTGGACTAACAAAACATATAGCTCCCATACAATCGATTCTTCAGATAAACGGATTTTGCTCTATGTATCTTATAACTTTAAACGAGTTATTCTTATATATTTGTATATCCACTACTATCTCAGGAACGACTTAACCGATTTGGATGAGATTTTGTATATAGGTAGTATCCTTTGTTTTAAGATTTTCTACTTTGGTGTTGCCCCTTGGGGTGGTTCTCAGGGTTGCCACCTATATCAATTTTTTTTTAAATATTAAGCAATATATGGGAGTATGGGTATCAAATGAAAGGTATTTTAGGCCGTATACCAACCAAAGTATTTTCGAGTAGGATTGCCACCTAGGGTTGCCACCTGACCGCATTTTATTTATTCCTTCAGATATCGACCACTATCTCGGGAATGGCTAAACCGATTTCGATGAAATTTGGTAGATGGATAGAAGCTTCCTTCTAAGATTTTCTACTTGAATGTTGCCACTAAAGGAAGCTTAGAGGGTTGCCACCTTTCCGAATTTTTAAAAAATATTAAGCAATATATGGCAATATGGGTATCAAACGGAAGGTATTAGAGGCCTAATACCAACCACAATATTTTTAAGTAGGATTGCCACCTAGGGTTGCCACCGAGCAAGGTTCGGTCACCCAGGTACTATTTCAATTAACGGAGTGACGCCGTCAAATTTTTCACAGTTTGTACTTATTGTAAATAAATATCGGACACTGAAAACCGTGATGCGTTTTAATGAAAGGTATAAAGCCGTCAGCACAGCCGAAGACAGCGCTTTCCTTGCTTGTTTTTTTTTTTTCAACAGTCAAACATTTTTGTGAATCAAGCAGAAAATATGTTTGCTGTAATATTTCCGTAAGTCCATGGTTCAATAATAAGGTTGTGTCATTTCATCAGCTGATTGAATATTTTTGAACACACTGGCGTATACATTGTCAGAAGGAGATGCAAACAGCAGAATCTAAACAAGCAAAATGTAAACAAGCGTGATTTGCATTTGCAATTTTGTGGTTTTTCCAACACTTATATTAAAAACAATTGCAAATATGGCGACATTATCCAATAATAATCACTTTTTAACCATGATTGAACCACATAATTTCTCACAAATAAAAAATTTTCTGGTTTCTTTTCCCTTCATTCGCTAACACCAGACAGTTGCTTTTGACAATCTTTACGCCAGTATGTTGTTGCTTTAGAGTTGACTTTACCTTCTTATTGTACCATGCGTAAATCGTTTAATTATGTTACTCATGCCCAACAAGCAAAGTAAACTTAAAATAAATTTTTAAGAAGCTTTCTGAAATAAATATTAAGCTTACAAAATTCTGATTTTCCGTTTATAAAACGTTTGAAAAAAAACGTTTTATAATTGAAACGACACGTTGATAAAAAGCTTATTAATGTAAGCCTATACAAAAATTTCAAAGAAAGCATTTGATAAGTGTTTTTTGTAAACTTTATTCAAACCATGTTTTCTATATTAGTTAGCTATTGTACTATAAGAAATAAATAAGTTGTAATCATACATTGAATGCTGCAACTTAAACCAACTATCAGCAGATTGCAGAAGTGGTTAATATGCAGCCATGATTTTTGCTTTTTCGTTCACATTCTCATGTAAAATTTCTTATGAAAAGAAATTGCAAATTTTTTAAGTTGAAAGAAAAAAAAATTGACAAATGGTTTTCTCTGGATTTTTTGTAAACATTTGCACTTCACTTTCAATGTGAAATGATTTATAACAGTTTTTTGTAATAGTTTATAAAAAGTTTACTTTAAACTTTCAAATAAATTAAAACTGAAAAAGCTTACATATCGCTTATTGTAGCAAGTTTACTTTAAATTATTTTTAAAAACATTTACAGAAATGATTGTTGGGTGGTAATTTCATTTCAAGCTTACTTTTATTATTAGTAGGCCAAGGTTACGTGAGGCCTCGTCACGAGCTTAGTTTTGTGACAAACTAAACCCAAATGCACTCTGCAGATAAAGTATGTCACCGTCAACATCATTGTAGTGATAAATGTAAACATTATTTAAAAAACATGTAAGGGAGGCGATGTCTCAGGCTGTGCCCAAGGCTTTATACCTTTCATAAATACGCTTGACAGTTTTTAGTCTTTGATCCTTACTTACAATAAATACAAACTACAACATTTGACCGTCTTACTTAATTTAAAGATAGATATAGTGTGGGGGCTACACGATATATTGGTTCAATCTTAACGATTTTCACTCCACATATTACATATGTAATAAATACAGCATGTTTTGTTATCAGTTTTTAAGACTCATCGCTAGAGGGGATGTAAAGCAGGTCATGGTCACTACATTGAAGTATGGAAATGGTTTCTTCTGCAAAGGGTTGTGATGTTTTTCTTCTTTGTGTTCTCATACCAGTTAAATCTTAATCAACAGTTGAACCTTAATCCAAAAGAAGTCTTTATATATCTAGACCTATATAGAACATCGATTTTTAGATAATTACACTGGCATACAGACCAACCCCATCTAGAGGCATACAAATCGACGTACCGAATCCGAGGTCCGCTTGGTCAATATATCCCCCAAAATTTCGAGAAACTTGACAAAAGATGCAACAAAAATGGTAAATCCCGACTTTTACTGATCTGGGATTTTTGGCAAGTAACTAGAGATTTTGGTTGTGTATGAGCCAAACGACCTCAGATTGTCTAAATGTGCAAGCAACTTTTTTATTCATGCAGGCGCATTTTTTAGTGCTTTGTTTTTTAGCTTTTCTCTATTTTCTCGAAATTTTGGCTATATATTGGCCAAACAGACCTTGGATTCGGATTCAGCATAACACTTTACATGTTCTTAGGTGGGGTTTGTGAAATGTACAGCGAAATACATTTTTTTGTATGCCTGTGTTATTTTTCCCACCGCTTCAACGATTTTTTCAAAAAGCGCAAATAAGCGGAACCAATTTTTCCAATATTTAAAAGAACAGCAAACAGGCTATTCAGAAATGTAAGTATTACCATTATTAAACCATAAACCCTTTTGAAACAAAAAAATAAAAATTGGGGAAAATTTAGTCTCACTTCATCACTTTGAATTTAGAAGACGGTAAGAGCTAATTAAATCTTAAAATGCATAAATAATGTACGAGTACACACTTACCTGTTTCATAAGAATATATAGCTATATTTTCATAAACTTCACGTAAACCCTTAAAAATATTAATTAAAAATGTGTGTACTCTAAGAACGGTATGAAATGAAAGGTCAAATTTACATTGCATGTAAAAAACTTGGTATTTTAATTGTGAAAATAAATTATTATGGTAAATCTTGAGTTAGATTTTAATCTTTTTTTTGAATATCTAGTTGAAAATACAAGCAATTGCCTTTGAAAATAGCAGAACTTTTATGCTGAAAAGTGGGCGGCGCCACGCACATTTTCGAAAATTTATATTTTTCGAATTTCTTGCTTCACGGACACTTTAAAAGTGAAATAGAAATGATATAAATTTATTTTTTTTGCCTTTTAAATATATCTATGGTCCTTTTCAAAATCTTTCATATAAAAGTGGGCGTGGACCTTAACCGATTCCGCTAATTTTTAAATGAACATTCCTTGTATTTATGTAAATCTCTGTGCCGAATTTCGTTTCGGTATCTTGAACGTTTTTTGATTTATGAATTATTGAATGATTAATAATATTTTTGGTGCCACGCCCATTTCCAAAAATTTCTTGAAAAATGTATTTTCTGCCTTAATTTTTATGTACACACCAAATTGTATCCTTATAGGTGTATTATGTACTGAATAATCACTTTTTTGTAATTTCGAAAATTTTCTATGTGTAAAAATTGGGAGTGGCTATAATCTGATTTCGCCCATTTTAAATAGCGCTCGAAGATGAGTGCCAACATGCATACCAAATTTCATTAAGATGTCTCAAAATTTACTCAAGTTATCGTGTTAACAGACTAACGGACGCACGGACGGATGGACGGACGGTCGGACGGATGAACATGGCTTAATCAATTTCTTTTTTCCTCCTGAACATTTTGATATATATAAGTCAATATCTATCTCGACCCGATTATGCCGTTACATACTACCGTTAGGCACGATTCAATTCATATCAAAACACAAAATGAAAATTTCGAACCATATTTCGCAAGATTTTTTAACAAACCAAACAAATTAAAAGATTATTTCTTGATGTTGAAAATAATGCTGTTTCACAAATCTAGTTTCAAAACAAAAGAGTCAATAATTTGTGAACTGTTTCCGGGCAGATCACACAAAGAAAAATATGGAAGAAAAAGTATTTGCTGCTTCCCTTTTCCCCCACTTTTCTCAAATGATTTTAAATTGTCAAATTTTTCTTTCTTACAACAACAAACGTCCCCTCCATAACTAATTTTTATATGTATTTGTACAGATAGTGAAAATGTATGTTTAACGTGTTCTAGAAAATCAAAATGACACTCGTGCAAGGACACAATGTAACCACCAGAAATTCCCACTTTATACAACTCTTATGTATTTCATTTGATCTGGCCTGAAAGCTGTAAAGTTTATCAGGTGTAAGCAACAACAAATATTTTAAACGTTACAAAATTTCTAAAATGTTCTGTTTGAAATTGTAATCTTGGAATTAATTCACATCAGATTTTTGGGCATTGCCACAAATTTCCCAGCCAAAAATTTCGTTTTTTGGCAATTTTTTTTAGAAAAGTTTTACATGTTTTCGAGAAGTTATTTCGAAAAATTACACCTGCTTTCCTAGTACATATTTGTTTACATATGTACATACATATATTTTGAAAACATATCGATACTAGAACCTTTACCAAAGAAGCTTCGAGAGGAATATTTTGGGTTTGCAAAAGTCAAAGTTTGTCCTCAGCAAGGCCAGCTATCAAGAAATATCTCTATGCTCTGGCATAACTTTTTCCAGTAGGCAAGAAGGCGACACGGTTTTCCGAGAAAGATTCACTTTGAGGGTGAGCTCAATATCAATTTAGTTAAGGACCTCCTTTGATATGAGATAACAGATTGGGACCTCTCCCAACTACAAAAGCTTTACAGTTTAATGCCGATACTTCGACTTGGCAGCTTTCAATGTTTTATCAGAAAATGTAGTAAGTGTACTTAATCCGTTTGTCTTGGGATAAGAGATTGTAATTGAAAAGATTTCACCGAGACCATGAAATAAACATAAATGGACATAGAAGTTCCAAATGAGATGCGACTAATGAAGAAAGAAAAAAACAAATGCTAAGGAAAGTGGAACTCGTCAAAACCTATGGAATGTTGCAGGCGGATTTACGCCTCAACCAGCCAGTGCTGCTGATAAAGTTAAGAATCCTCGGAATCTCTATTTTATATTAACTTCCCAGATTTTCATTAAAGGGTCTACAAGCGTTCATACAGAAAATGATAAACAGTTTTTCTAGTTCTGACTAATAACAAATGTAGACTGCTATCAGTTTCTAATAGTCAGCTCTAGAACGCTCCTTGTACTCTTTCCGTTCTAATCTGGTATTGAGATTGATTTCGTTGGAATGTTATTCCCTCATCACCATTCTCATTACCCTTATGTCCCGAAGCCCAGATCATACACATTTCTAGAATCCTAGGGTAGACATGAGAGGGACATTGGATATAAATGTAGAGTTCTTTGTCCACTGCTGTGGGTTGTAGACGTAAATAAAATTTTAGTGGACCTTAAAGCCAGTGGTGGCAATGCGGTTCTTTAAAATGCTGACCATAGGTAAATTCCCACACACTCTGTACACAATGCACAGGTTTAACTGCTAACGATGGCTAGTACGACAGAATCGTGAATATGTGGGCCTGCTGCGGTTGCATGACCGGTGACAAGGTTAGCGATTCATTTCGAGGTTAGCTGTCTAAGTGGTATTTATCCAAGGCCTGACATAACAACGGATTTTTATATTGCCCAATCGATATTCTCCCACACTGGGTAGCTGTCACTTAACCTGCTTGTACTTACATGTGTTGCTGGTCTCACATACACTAAAACAAGTCCACTCATACGCCCATTGCCAAATATGCATGCTTGAAGGTAATTTCATTCATAGCTGCAAATTATGCGACAATATAAATGCGAGATATTCTCATTTACGTTCCAGAATAACAGTTTATGACTGCTTCCTATTGTAAGTAGTTGTTGTTAACAGTCAGTCAGCCTCATTGTATGTCAGATAGCAAGGAAGTAAAAGTGAACAGGCGACCAATGCAGTCAAGGCAAAGCGAGTAACCAAACCGAGCCATCTAACCAACCAACCGAATAACCAACACTTGCGGCCTTGTTGGATGAGCAAGTTGTTTGCCGGATGCCATGTATCTTTGTCTCATGTTGTCTCCTCTCTTGTAGCTCGGCGTGATTGTCCTCTAGCTGCTGAGCTTGTGGTGTGGAGTGCGAGAGCGCGGGTGCGCTAGTTATTTGTCGTTGTGCACTTGAGATATGTGAAATGTTTTATGGTTGTGCTACGTGTCTGGAATGTGATATAGTTAGTCAGATACATTCATTCAACAACAAATGAGTAGATATAGTAAGCATTATGTATGTGCACCCACACCCACATATATCGCAGCAACCATAAAATGTATGAATTTCATTTATTCCTATATGAGCTCGGGAAATACATAATTTCTCTGTGTCTCAGTAACAAGCAAATGAAAATGATGACAATAACAACAACTGAAGAATGTATAAAAAGGCAAAAACATTGTTTGCTTTTTAGCAGCGACAATAACCACAAACACCATTCACCAAAACTCATCTACTTTCAAATAAATTTGTAATTTTGCATAAACCTAATCTTAACATTCTTCTAATTTTTTGCTCAATTTCCTTTAGACTCACTACATATGTATATATATATTTACTTATAGGGTAGAAGTACTAGTAAACGGGCACTTCCGCTTTTATTTTAAAATAAGTAATCAGTTCTTTTTACCAGTGCAACTCGTTCGACATTTTCCGGTCGTTTCTGAGCGCAACCGGTAACTTTGTACATGGAAGATAATCGTAAAAATCAGTAATGCATATGAGAGCTATTCTGATGCAGCTGTCAAAAATGCGCAATCTTATGTTTGCATTTTCGAACATGGATTTCTGATCGATTGCAGATTCGAATCATATGTTGTTGTTTACAAGAACCTTTTTCCGGTCACAAAAATTTTGCAGCACATTTCTATTAAATCTTTTAATTGTTTAAATTCGTAGACATCATTTTAACTTGTAGTTTTACAATATTAAAAAAACAATCGCGCTTGTTTACAAATTAAAAATCACAATAAAATTGAATAATCTTTTCTATTGACAGAGAATAGGGTTGAACACATTGAATACGGTGGCTACAAACCACAGCTACAATAAAACAAATTTATTCGACAACTGTAGTCAAGCATTGGCTATTTGATTACAATGAAAGCAGCAGCGACAGGTGTGAATTATCTTAAAAAGTAGCAAAGAATTATGGAAAAAGTACAAATTGTGTGAAAGATACATATACCTCAATAAATGAAACTTATATTACAAATTTTTATGGTAAATGTGTTAATAAATGTTGCATTTCGGTCTAAATGCTATAATGCGAGGATACGGCAAAATGCTGCCTCAGCATGAACAGCCTATTACCCTGCTGTAAATGACGCTAGCTTTAAACTAGCGCAATGCGTTCAACTGCCACTTTTAACATTTGCAATTACTGCTTTCTGCAGAATTTTAGAAAGCGTTATGAACTCTTTCATTGATAGTTCGATAATCAATAGCCCAGAGCTAGTGTAACAATACATTCTTCGAACCCAATGAAAGTGGATAGTTAAGAACTATTTGTAGGTTTGAATAGTAAAAAAAAGCCAGAGAAAATTTAAAAGGGAACCAACCATTGGAGAAAAGAAACTTAATAATGTGTTTTAAAATTAAATTTTATTCTGAATTCACATGTGTGCACATTCTTTTAGTAGTTAGTATCTAGTACAATAGTTTCCAACCAGGAGGCAAGATCTTCGTTAATTGAAATATATTACTAGCCATGGCAGAAAAAAATTAGGTAGTTCCATTGAAAATTTTTGGTCGTCATGTTAGCTACCTGACAATTAAAGAGATTATGACGTTTTGTGCTACCACTTCCATTCAAAAATCTTGTTTTGATCGTTTTGTCTGTTTACAAATCAAAAAATTGTTTGAAAAATTATTGAAAAGTTTTGTGTAGGCTGAAAATCTTTGCTTTTTGCAATGGGAAAAGAAGTGTGAAATAGAAAATTTGAGAGTTTAATTTAATTACAAACTAAATATCTATGCAATGCGGAAATAGTCATCGGGAAGGATATTCTGATATTGATCTGGCCCTAAAGGAATACATTTTTGATATATTACCTATGATTCTAATGATACATGAAAATCGGATAGAGCTGCTTCACATTTCGAACCTGGGAAGACCTGCTAAGCAAGTTAAATCATATAGACCAACATCTCCCTCTGTAATATTGAGGCCCAGCTTGTAATCAGCTTATTTAATGCTCCGATATTATTTGTTCGCAGCCAGTATTGGCATAGCCAAAAACTCTCCGACATATAATCAAGACAAGAGCTCAAATGCTGGACCGTGAAATATTCTTCCTTTCTATCCATCTTAACCATCACCTTTTCATCTGAAATCCCGAACCATTAGACCCTGGTGTATCTTGGCTTTGGTAGCGCGTTTCGATAAAGCCCATTACTTCAGTGACAGAAACCTTCAACTTTCTCACACCAATTCCTCTGACACACTCGGACTGTTGTTACAAGAAGAGAGTCAATAAGGGGCCACAACATGTCCAGTAAATATTTTATGGATTTCGCCCATAAATATTTTTAAATGAATAAAAAACTAATTTTAAAACACAGAAATAAAGTTCTATTAGCCTTGATCTTCCACATCCCTCTTTAAAAGGTTCAAATAAAAATTGTATTTTTGTATCGTTAAATAAAAGTTTCTATTATATGAGCTTCCACAAACCACAATTTGGATAAAATTCCCAATATATGGTTGAAAATTTCCCTTTACTGTATATCCGATTGGGCAACGCTATGCTAAATTTTGACACCAAAATAACGTCAATAATCTCAAAACTGCAATAAGATTGACAACCAATTTCTGACAATGGAACTACCTTCTTTTTTATACCATGTTACTAGCAGTTGCGGATCCAGGATCTTGTAAAGATTTTAATAAACAAAAATTATAAACAAAAGCAAAATATCAGTTGCTGGCAGAGACTTGTAACAAAACCTTGTATAGAAACGAAACTTCGTTTTGTCCTGTCATTCTTCGAAGAAACAAATAAATAAAGAAACATAATTAGAAACCGAGTGACTAGAACCTTTTTAACTATTAAGAAGATTAAATTTAATTTTAGAATAATGTGAACGCATTTAAAAATTTAAATCCGTTATTGCGAGTTTTGACAATGTTGCCAGTTACTGTAGCGACTCCAGAACTTTCGTTTTCAACCTTAAGAAGAATCAATAATTGTTTGAGAAATACGATGGGACGAGAGCGTCTCAATGGTCTAGCTTCTTTGAATATCCATAACGGGATTGATTTAACTGAATACGAAATCATGAAAGAATTTTTCCAAAAGCCTCGAAAATTTAAAAACGATTAAGTATGGGATGAATGGGTCTCGGGCTATAATTTAAACTGCAAACATGCAATAAAATAACCGATAGAAATTTACTTCCAACCCCGCACTTTTTTTTAATTCTTGAATTGAATTGTACTTGTCAAGTTCCAAAGAAAAATGCTAAATTGGCTGTGAAATATATAACTTTTTGGATTCTATGAAAGCAGTTATGATTGTAGGCATTGGTTCATAGCAAAACTTAACCTTTGGCATCTCAAATTGTAGTCTGAACACGCTATATCTAAAAAGCTGACGTTAAAGCTATTTTGAAAGCGCTGGAAGACGAATTTTACCAAAACTATCGTGATATCGATTCAAAGTTACCAATATGGCACATGTAAAAAGGCCAAAACATATGTTTCTTTAATTAATTGTAAGGTTGCCGGGAAGTTATTAAAAATTGGATTGCAAGATTCCCAATCTCATACGAGTTTTCTAAATAAACCGATACTTGTGACCCCTACAGGTATTTTTTAGATGAAATATTGTATTGTCACCAGGTTCTGAAATGTGAATAAAGTATGAAGTCTCTAGCTCACCGCGAAGTTACTCATCAGGAAGTTACTCAAAAATCGAGCTCAAAAGTCTCACCGTTTTTCAGGTGCTTCAATCAGAGCGCCACCTAGCGGAATTATGTTTTCTAAAAATTGCGTTGTCATTGTGTCCTGAACTATGCGCCAAGTTTCAAGCCGGAAAGTTCGGTCACAAGATTCCCAATTTTAAACGAATTTTCTAAACCGCCCGATCCGTGCACCACATAGCGGTGGCTTGTATTTTGCACTGTCACAGGTTTCTGAACTTTATTCCAAGTTTCAAGTGTCTACCTCTAAATTCCAAATTGTCATATGAAAGTAAGCGGACCAACAACAAAAGGGACTTAAAAAGGTAGTAAAAATGTCTGGAGAGCTGTAATTGAAAATTTGTGATTGATATAAAAGAAGATTTGTTGAAAAACATTGGATGTAGAACCTACCCAGATTGAATCCATTTAAGATGTACATACATCCTTGAAGAATCTATCATTCTGCTTGATAGCTGATACTTTATTTATCTGTCCTAGATGTGCAGTGTAATTGAATAGGTTGAAGATTCCAAACTTAATATAAAATGTTTTTTAGGTAAACATTTTGATATGTTTGATATTTGGAAGCATACAAAAATTGTAATTGACTGACTAATAGCGACCTTACCCTATGTGCGTTAGTAGATATAAAGGGTGTTTTTTTTAGGGGTATAGAACTTCGAATTGAAATAAAACACAAGAAAATCGTTTTAAGGTCCATCAATTTGGCTTTATTGGAAGGATAATTTTATGCCATTAATGTTTAAATATGATTTCGGGCATGTGGCCGCCGCGGCTGGCTCGAATAAAGCCAATTCTACAGGTCCAATTTTCAACCACTTTTTCGAGCATATGGGGCCGTATGTCGGCAATAACGCCACGAATGTTGGCTTCCAATTCCCCTAACGTTTCTGGTTTGTTGGTGTAGACGAGCGACTTCACATATCCCCAAAGAAAATAATCCAATGGTGTCAAATCACACGACCTTGGTGGCCAATTGACAGGTCCATTCCGCGAAATTATGCGCTCATCGAATGTTTCCTTCAATAAATCGATTGTGACGTACGCTGTGTGGCATGTAGCGCCGTCTTGTTGGAACCACAACTCATCCACATTCATGCCATCCAATTCGGGAACAAAATAGTCGGTTATCATGGCTCTATACCGGTCTCCATTAACGGTAGCTGCCTCTCCAGCATTATTGCGGAAGAAGTATGGCCCAATGACTCCACCAGCCCATAGAGCACACCAAACAGTCAGTTTTTGTGGATGTAATGGCGTTTCAAGGGTCTCATGTGGATTCTCTTCACTCCAAATGCGGCAATTTTGCTTGTTGACGTAGCCATTCAACCAAAAATGAGCCTCATCACTGAACAAAATTTTGCGATGAAAATCAGCATCGAAATCAATCTCATTTTCGGCCCATACACCAAAATCACGACGCATGGCATGGTCTCGCGGCTTTAATTCTTGCACAAGCTGGATCTTGTAAGGTCGCAAGCCAAGATCTTTGCGCAAAATCTTCCATAAAGTTGATGGACAAAGCTCCAATTGCTGTGCACGGTGGCGAATCGATTCATTCGGGTCCTCTTCAACACTTTGCTCTACAGCGGCAATTGTTTCTTCGGTGCGCACTGTTCGACGTCTCTGCGGATGCGTATTATCACATAGAGTAAACGTAGTGCGAAAACGATCCATGGTTAACCGAATTAATTGCTCTGATGGACGATTATGTCGACCATAAAATGGACGGAGCTCACGGTAAACTTCGCGAACTGAACCATTATTTTCGAAATAAATTTGCACGATTTGCAAGCGTTGTTCTTTTGTCAACCTGTTCATGATGAAATGGCAAACCAAACTGAATATAAATGACATTAGAGTTGCCAGATTTGACCACAAAATGCCAGTTTTATCTCTATTCGAAAAACAAACCAGTAAAAAAAACACCCTATACATATATTAGTTGTTTTCAACTGCCGGCATTCTAATGTAAATACACATACATACCTACACACGTAAATAGTATCACCAACATTTTTAATAAATAAGCAGAAAATTATTTAAGACCACATTTTGTGGGCTTAAAATTTACCCCCCTTTTGTATACACTTCAGTCATGATAGGCCAATATCACGTACCGCCTGTTGATAGTAACCATGTTCATTTGATTAACTGTATGGAAAGGTGATCCTGTTATCATAATATTTAGGCCATACAATTTTACCCTACATTTTGAAATTATGGTTTACATTTAAATGTGCTAATTTGGGTAAGTTTGGCACATGGAACATCTAAAAAGTTGTAAAGCGTACAACGCTCCACTCAAACATATATAAATAATCGTTTTCCTTTGTTGAGTTTCCGACAGGGGGGAATGTTTATGTATATTGGAGCGGTTTTCCGTCATCCCTTGTCAAATATGGATAAGAATAGCAATTGCCTGCTCATTACGAGTTAGCATTTGTTTGCTCGAGTTATTTTTCGTTGGATTTCGAGGCTGACATTATTTTTGGTGTGGCGTATTATGACTTCCGAGAATATTGATATAAAACTTCTGTTCTTATTTGTGGTATTCTCGTTTGCTGACATGGCGAGTCCTCTCTGACTGCAACTACCGTCTATGAGCTATTTTGATACCACACTTGTTGTTGGTCACGAATTGATTCCTGCAAAAGGCTGACCAAATTTGTGACACTCCTCAAATCTTCTGGAAATGTTTTGTGGGTACAACAACTTCATTTATCGTTGCTTACCCGAGAATCTGCTCCACTTCCACATGGCGTTTTGGACCGTTTCGAAACTTTAATAATAATAATAATAGTAATTCTCAATCGGATTACAGAAAGAGAAAGAAGGCAATTAGTTGCTGTTGTTAGTTAAGGATAGAAAGGATTGATTTTTTATGCTGAAAAGCGAGTCCGAAATATCAAATGTACCGGAATGAGAGAGAATCAGACAAGTGGTTTAAAATGCCTTGATGGCCGAGAGGGTACATTGAAGTTCACATCGCTCAAAAGAAACAGGCTTGAGAGTGAACCATTTATTAATCTCTACATATAATCTCTCCATCTCTACATATAATAAAATTGTGAAAGGTCGAGGGCTGTACATTGCATATATTTAAGAAAAATCGATAGGAGGGACCATTATTAAGCCAATAGAAGCCAAATCAACAGTTCTTAAATTTTTTGTCTGTCAGTATGTTTGGTCGCGCATCACTCCCAAACTGCTACATGGAATTGAATGGAACTTTTACCCAAAATGTGTACAATATGGGTATCAAACAAAAGAAGACAATGAGTGCTGCAATAAGCGATGTAATTAAGTTCCATATTTTACCTAGAATGGGATATAATGATTAAAATCGGACTCCGTCTATTATTTTTTTCAACTCTGTGTGGTTTCAGCAAGATGGTGCAGCTCCTCATATAGCCCAACCTGTTAAGACAGAATTGCGACGAAAATTTCCCAATAAGCTGATATCCAGAAACTCCACATTCCGTTGGCCACCCAGGTCGCCTGACCTTACTGCACCTGACTTTTTCTTGTGGGGTTATTGCAAACAGGAAGTCTTCAAAGCAAAACCAACAAATTTGAATGAACTAAGGCAATCCATTCGAGAAACAATTGCGGCTATTCCTGTCTCAACTCTCCAAGCAGTAATGAACAACTTTTTGGTAAGATGCCGCACATGCATCGACGAGCAGGGGGGCCTTTAAATTCCATTACTTTTAAAACTAATTAAGCTATATTTAATAAAATTTAATGAGCTTTAACATGAATAAAAGAAAAATGAATTCCATACACTGAAAAAAAAATTATTTGAGTTTCTTAATGTAGCAAAATTCATCAGCCACCCTGTAGAATGGGATATAATGATAAAAATCGGACTCCGTCTGTTATTAGTTCTAAAGCCCAGCGACGCTGGCCGGAATCGCAAAGAAAATCTCTTAAGGAAAATAGTAAAAATTGTTTTGAACTGATTCTAGTCGATCTATATGGACCTGATAACGCGGGTTCCAAATTATATAACCGTATTCAAGTATCGTTCTGATTAGTGTAGTAAAAAGAGCTTTAGTTACATAATTTCTTTAGACCATCGTAGGTTAGAACACATCTGGCCTTATTGACTTTTGCGCTAATATAGCGGTTGAAATTAAGCTTTGCAATCCATAGTAACCCCCAGGCCAACAAAGTCTTACACTTGCTCAAGATTATAACGTCTAAGAATATACTTCTCAAATTGGCAGTAGCAATATCACCACTAAATTCAGGCCAAGTTAATTTAGACAGTTCTTTATTTATTTTTTGTTAAAGTTAAAATCAAAGCTACTATTTGAGTAGGTGTGAGGTTTCGTAAACTATTTCCAAAGAAGGGTGGTAGAGGTCTTCTGGTAAAACGAACGGATCAGAACGATTTATGGAAAATTTGTCTTTATCATCCACATTATCTACATCTAAGACTTTCCCAAACTTGTTAGAGTTAAGATTTATTTGATTAAGGCAGAGATCGGAAATTCCATTCAAAAAGTCAGTTTAGCCCAGTTTAGATGGATTTAGAAAAATGTTTCCATCAGATATGTTCCACGATATATGAGGTAGGTTAAAATCACCCAGAACAATCATCGAATCAGAAGGTTTAGTCAATAACTTAACAGTTTTGAGCAGTGACACATGTTGCATGTAGACTGAAAAATCTGATACTGAAGGGATGTCGCAAACAGATAAGTACATATAGACGTTCTCTAGCTGAATGCGGATTCATTTGAACTCAATGGAATCGATGATAGGTATATTAACCTGCACTGAAGGTATGGAGGAATGAACGGCAAGTAGAACTCCACCTCCGACTTTGTTCAAGTGATATACTTGACATTTGTTATCTGAAAACTAAGAATTGAATACATGAGGTTTTAGTCAAGTTTCGGTAAAATCAATTACGTTATAGTTACAATGAAAAGATTTCAAATAAAGATCAGTTAATTTGGTATATAAACCTCTGACATTTTGATAAAAGATATTCACGGACTTAGTGCTCAGTGTTTTGAATCAACGTTATTATAAGAAGTTTTCGCAATCTTTTGAACATTCATATTTGGTCTGTATTGAAACTCCCGCAAAAGAGCCCCAAGAGGATAAAAAGAGTTGTCCAAACAAGTATCAAAATCTTTTCCAGAGACATCCTAGACACAAAAATAGATGTTTGCGAGTGATCACAACCAGCTTCCTAACCATTGGTTCATACCAAATTGCAATAGTTGGGGGTTCCAGGTTTTTCGTAGTGAATGTCTTTGGAGCGGCGTTCTTGGACGTTGCCCTAACAACACTATTAGGAATAGGAGAAGACAAATCCATAAGTTTGAGTGCTTGAGGCAAGTTTAACACCGTAGAGGTAATAGGCACATCCGTACGTCTGCGCTTGATTTCACGATTATCAGGCAAATATAAATGAGGCGAATTATCTAAATTATCTCGACTTTGGAAAGTTTTGAAAATATTTTCATGTTTTATGAATTTTTAGGTTAGCACTGAAAAATCTTTGCTGATTTCCGAAAAACCGTTTCCGATGTGCCTAAAGATTTTACAGCGACCAACTTCCGTCGATCGTGTTTCGAACTCGACCAACGCAGGTCTTTTCCGTCGTTAAGCAGTTCAGCTATTCTACCGTTTAAACCAGTACACTTTGCGTGGACAAGTCAAGTATGCTACACAGCGTTCGGACTCGCTATTTATTTGACAGTTTGACATCATGCACGACATTTCGGTTTAAATAAAGAGAAACATCTATAAAGCAATACAAATTTATAAGTTCAAAAATTTAGCAGATAACAAAAACTACCCTGACAGTTTAAATGGCACAGTACAAAGCGAGTAGTTTTAAACACACTGTATTTAACGAACAACAAACCACGCAAACAGCTGTAAAGGAAAAGTAGTCACAAAAGCAAGCCAGACACAAAACAAAAATTGGACAAAAAAAAACTAGGCATATATAAATTCAATAGTATGAACTTATAAAAATTAAGCACTATTCAACATTTTTCACAATTTTCACACCAGTAGTGAAGCACCTCAAGTGTTTTAACTCCCTTAGCTTTAACAAGTAAGGAAGTCTTAGTTTGGGTGGAACCGAACATTATATACCTTAGAAGTGATTTATTATGGCATCCCAATTTACGCAGGTCTATTTGCATTTTTGCCGCCTTCGAACGGCATCTACAAAACAGATGAATTTTTGCTGAGAAGCCTTCCATGGCAGAAAGACACTCGGAGAGTTTGCCAAACCGAGGCGCGACCCCGCTTTTAAAAACTTTTTCAAACCACTTTTGATGTTACCAGTCCCAGGACTCGAACCTTGGACCTTCGGTGTGGTAGGCCGGCAACATTACCGCCACACCACGGCGGTCGCCATTAATTTATTTGTATATAAATAGCTTCCCTATCAACAACTGCATACCATATTTTTACAAAATACCAATAGATCATGTCGTCTCAACAGCTGATTAGATTTTTTTCATTTTAATTTTTGATAAACTGTCAAACTTGCCTGCAATCGGGTTGCATACATTTTAACATGTGCCGTGTGACTGCCGTGCCTGTTTTACTATGCCATGCAATAGATGAATATTTTATGTTTGAAAAATTTGTGTTCAAATAGACAGACAGACGGACAAATTGACTAAGCTCATCGTCCTTTTTATTTCAGTTTACTTATTGATGACATCATCTCTTCTTCTTCTTATACTTACAAACATTTCATGTTCATTAAAGGTATGAAAATCAAGAAAGGTATACAATTTCCCTATTGCAGTGGGGTATTAACAACTTGCATGGCCTACAAACTGCACATTCCAAAAAAATCTACAAATTCTAAAAGATAAACCCAAAAAGTTTATGAAAACTCTACGACATTTCGCGAATTCTGAAAACATTTTTATAACATAACTAGCGGACCCGGCAGACGTTGTTCTGCCTAAAATTTTCCTTGCCTACATTTAATAAATTGTACTTTTTTCCCTCCCACGCTCTTCTTCTACATTTATCAGTGTATCTTCCTTTTTATTTCTGCTTTTGCTTTTTTCACAACCCCATATACCGTTACTCTTCATTATTCTCTTCATTTTTCTGTAACACCACCTATATTTCAAATTTCTGTTCCTACTTCCCTTCTTCTCCCATTTCCTCTGCGGGTACTGAAATGTCCATAGCTTTGAAGATATATCGAATCAACTTTTATTTGGGGGCTTTTCTGAACCTATCGTGAAAGTTTCATAGAGATCGACTATAAACTTTGGACATTAATGAAGCACAAACAAAACACAAAAAATATAGGCGTGGCACTGCCCATTTTTATAAAATTATGTAAATCTTGACTAAAGAACACATATATCCAAATATTAATAATGTAGACCAAATACGGTCAGAGTTATGACGAATTGAAATTTTATATAGCCTAGGGGCGTGGCACCGCCCACTTTTCCAAATCTATATATATCCTATTCTTTAACCGATGCTCCGAAGAATATACTGTGAAAATTTGATAAAAACTCGTTGAGTACTTTGGACGCCTATAAAGAACACACAGACACAATAATTTTTATTTATAAGATTTACATTTTTCGTATCTAATTTCGGCATATATATTTGCAGAAAATCACATGAACGCAGACTTATTCTGCCCAGTGTATTTAGATTTAAGCCATTGTAAACTGAAAGTTTAGCTACATATCAATATGTGTAATCTTATTCATTATAAATAGGCATTACATGACATAAATATAAATATATATAAATATAAAGATAAATTATTATTTCCCTTCCTACCTTATGTGTAAATTTAGAACCGATAGTTTGAGTATCGAGTCTTTTTGTTTCGATACTATCGGATACCCAATAGTTGTATACTTCAAATGAGTACAGCATCGATACTTAAGTTAGACTTTATAAGCCAAGGTTTACGATGAAAGATGCGTCTTCTAACACCAATATCAGTCTGGTCCAGCCCTTATCACTCTGGTCCAGCCCTGTTGAAACTGCGCGTTTCCTAGGACTTCCGTTAGAAGAGCTTGATGACAATTTAGAGTGATCTTGCGCATTAGGCAGGGCGAAGCACTGTTAACAACAACAACAACAACATGAAAGATCCGATAAATTCGGCAAACACTCGCAATCATAATCTGCAAAAGTTTATGCACAGTGCGCGGTTTCACTAGTTTATCGAATCAGTCCATTCAAATAAAAATTATAATAATACACACAGTAATACAAAGTTCATTCAGTTGGAAAAAATTCAAATTAATGATATTGAATACATACTAGGGATGTTACGGAACTCAGTTTTAAAGTTTCCAATACACGAATTGATATTCTGGTCGATTTCTCTAACGATTTTCTACACTGCAGAAATCAACCAGTATAAAGCCCACTCAAAGGACCTATGACAAAAAGCAAATATACTTGCAGTGACATTTGTGAAAAGTCAAAAAGGTAATTCTTTCCATTACATCTTTGGACATTACTGCAGTTACAATTCCGATTTCAAACGGACAACGCCAAAATCGGAATCAAAGGACTAAATCAATTGGAAGTTACGGCTTTTCGAAATCGGAGTCAAAGATCCGTAACATCCATAAAACGCTTATACGCATGCATACATGTACCCCACATACATTAGACTGTAGGAATGTAACAATAATACCTTTTTTTGGAAATTAGTAACATTGATTTTATAATTTAGAATAGCGACAAAGACGTTTATCGAGAAAACTGCCAAACTATTAGTTTAGCAGGAACTGAAGTTCACCGCAAAATCCAGAGTCATCAAGCTTTAAACATTGGTATAGTCTTCGGATTTCAGTGGTAATTTTTGAAATTTCGTAAAAAAGAAAAAATCAATATAAAAAATATATAAATACAAATTCTTAAAGGGAATAAATGATGAATCCACATAGGCTATTAGACTTAGAACAAACAGTAAGCCTCTGCTGATTTTACGCCTACGATATTGAAAATTTAATGGCCTTTAACCCTTCGTGTGTGTACTTCACACGACGATAGTCGCAAATTTTACTAAAATTTACTGCTCGTGTAAAATTTCCCCTCGTTTTCTAGTTGAAGGTTGGCCAATGGACTCCATGCATTAGTTCCTGTATTATTTATAACCATAATAGACTGAACAACGGATTTGAATAACTCAACAGAATAAGGGGTATGGTTAACCCTCTAACAGGCCAATTTTTGTTGCAAATGAAAAAACTCATACCTAGTAATTCTGGTGCGATAAACTCAAATTTGAAGTCATATATCCAAAAAGGTTTATAATTTCACTTTCCGGGCTGAAACCCCCCACCCCGCCTCTAGCCAGACTTGCCTGTTAACTGCCCACTCCGCCTTTAAGCTGAAGTTATTGATGCGTTTGTCGTATCGATGCAATTGGTCGGTAAGATTACTTTACGGATAAGGAATTACTATACAGCACAAATAATCGATTACATTGTTTCTCATAAGGTTGGTCGAAGCAGCTGTTTTATAAGGTTGCCGATAACGCACCAATAACTTCAGCTTTAGGCGGGGTATGATTTTTGGCCAATAATTCTGTGACGAATTCGATGATTCCTTGATTATCAATCCTGGGTTCGATCACTATAAAGTCAAATAAACACACGCACAGATATTGTAACTAATAGCTAGTTTTATTTACTAGTAATAAACGCAATACAAATTTAAGAGTTTGGTAACTTTGCAGTAGTTCACTATTGAACGCTTGAAAATAAACTGATCCCCCTGCCTTGCTTGGTCACCGCCTTATATAGTCCAACAGGGTGCTTGCCTACGCACCGAGAACTTTCTTGGTTGTTCGCTTTTCGTGTTCTGGAAGGGTCGGTGTTATTTATTGGCATCTCCTCTTTGCATCGTATTCGCAAACACTAGCGCCATCTCTCTTCCTCTTCCTAGTTACACGCTTGCATGCATAAGCGTAGCCATCGTTATCTCAGCTGCTACTAGCGGTGGGAGTGTTATTGAGTTAGGGATGGTACATGCTTGAGAATAATCGCCACAATTCTATAAATTTAATTATAAATCCACAACTTCTTCATAATTTCTAATCCTTAACAATTATATCACTTAACAACAATTTTGTTTTTACTATGGAAATCCTTTTTATCTTCTTTTTGGAGTTACCAAAAACACTTCTGTCAAAACTAATTTTGTTTATAAATTGCAATCAATTTTTCAACGAGAATGCTTATAACGGAACTCTGCCAACACTTAAAACTATAAAATCAAGGTTACGGCATAGATAAAATATTTGGCGAAGATTATGTTTCGATAATTATATAAGAAAATGAGAGGTATGCGGGTTATATCTGTTTAACTTAACCCCGCCTGAAGGTGGTCCTGCCGGTTAGAGGGTAATCATAGAACAATGGCCAACTTCTCAACACGCACTCAAAGTTATTTAAGCTTTATTTATTTATTAATAAATTAAGAAACAATATACAATATTAATACAAGAACGTATTCATTCACATGCTTGACATGACAAATGTTTTATAAGCAGACTCTTAAAACAAAATTTACTATTACTAAAATCTATATATAAGAAAGATGAAAAAATTGCGCGAGTGTTCTCTTAAGAATTGCATTCATCGCTTAAATAGTTCTAGCAACACCCACAAAAAAAATTTTCGTTACTACGAAGACTACGTGAAGGCACATTAAATCGAATTTTCGAGAGGAGATATGCACAATCTATAGAGCCAGTAATTATATCAAAGACAACGCACATTGACAGCAGAGCACGTCTCGACTTCAAAGACGTTAGATTTATTAGTAAACAACGGTAGCAATAACACAGGATAGGGTCTGCAAAGTTCAAAACGAACAAAGACTGTCTCAACAGACTTCAGTCTCTTAGCTTAAACCAAATGAAAAGGCCTCCAAATAAGTACCACATACATCAAAAACGAATACAAAAGTTTGAGAGTATATGGATCAGAAAATTAAGAACAGTTACGACGAATGTGCTTTAGAAACTATGAAATTGATATGAGTGCTGAATCTGAGCTTTCGGTAAAAATAGGTTTTTGAATTCACTTAAATTTTTTAGAGCAACGTTCGAGATACTGTACGATGTAGGTATAATACCAGAGATTCCAGCAAAAGAAATATAATGACACTTACTAGCTTGAAAGAGTATCCTAGGCGGCCGCCGTGGTGTGGCGGTAGTGTTTCCGGCCTACCATACAGAAGGTCCAAGGTTCGAGCCCTGGTACAGATAACATCAAAAGTGGTTTGGAAAAGTTTTTTCAAAAACGGGGTCGCCCCTCGGCAGTGGTTTAGCAAACTCTCCGAGTGTCTTTCTGGCATGGAAGGCTTCTCAGCAAAAATGTATCTCCTTTGTTGATACTGTTCAGAGTCGGCAAAGAACTTTAGGTCCCACCAATCTGTAGGGAAAATTCAAATTGGCGCAGGAGGCTTATGCATCGCGCCATAGATTTATTTATTTATTATCCTAGGCATTTGATTTCAAAATAAATTTTCAAAGCATCAGCATAGACGACACTCGTATATCATTAATGAGCAGTACAAATAATAGCGGATTAAGTAAGCTACACTACGTATTAAGCCGAACGAAGAAACGCCGGTTGTGCAGGTACGACTAGATGCACTTTAAAAATCAATTTGAAAGCCTTATGCCTGGTTTTCATTATGTCATATATGACGTCAAATGTTGTCAAATTAATGAAAACGGGTTGGCATACGGTGTCAATTGCGTTTGCAGTCAGTTATGACCACTCCCTGTCATATAAAATGACAGCCATATGAAAACGATCAAATTTCTGTTTGACAAATGAGTTGGCAACGTTTGACACAAAAAAGCAATTTGACAACATGTTGGCAAATGTTTTATTTGACGTGCGAACAGCTGTTTTTCGCCTTCTTCACACATCAATGGTAAGTGGAATACAATTTTTACAAAAGTTTATTTATTAACTTTTTACATTCTTGTTTTTAGTTTAAAATAATAAAAATGGACGAGTCAAGTAATACCATAGCTTTCGCACACCCAGACAGTGCTGGCGTTCTAAAGAAGAAGCGGGTGCGAAAGCTGAAGGAAGCGTGGACAGCCGACCAAACTGAACGCTTAATCCAGGAAGTAGAGGTCAGGGAAGGTACCTGGAACTTCCTTTCACCTCAATACAGGGATAGGAATTTGAGGGAGGCTCAATGGCAAGATGTGGCCGATAGCCTAAAGATGCCACGATCGGAAGTGTCCGCCAAATGGAACAGCCTGCGCTGCTCTTTTCGGGTAAGTTTGTTTTTGGTTTATAGAAATATAATTGCTAATCCAAACTTTTGTAATAGGCGGCGTTCAACCGAAAGCAGCTCAGCAAGAGTGGCCAAGGTGCAGTGCGATCTATGTCAATGAATCCGCTGTACAACTCCCTCAAATTTCTTGAACCGTCACTGCAAATTGAGGCAAATACGACCTCAAACTTGCCAGATGTAAGTATATTTTATTAATATCCATAAATATGTGTGGAGTTAAGTTTACATACAGTTTTCACAACATATTTATGTGCAGAGGCGGCCTTTGGCTGCCCTTCAAAACAATAACCCTCAGCCGATCCAAAGCCGGCTACGTGATATTTAGTAGCTTAGCGCATAACACATTTCTGCACTACGTCCTGGGACCATTACCAAAAAAATGTGCTGTATGTTAACTTATGTCCTCCACTGTATATGTATCTACACATCCACTGTATATGTATCCATGTATATTATAGAAGTGTTCATCGCCGCAGATGCCATCAGCTTCCCTGTCTGATACGGACAGTCTTTTGGAGCTTGAGGACGTGATGTCAACGCCGTCAACATCCCGAGGATCGGTGGCACGACGACGCGCTCCTAAAGACGACGATGGATTTTCTGAGGTGATGCAACGTGCATTGGAGACGATGTCAGCGGCAGCAAAAAATGATGCTTGGGATGATGTGGGCAACTTCGTGGCATCAAATGGTCGCGAATGGGCAGCTGAACTCCCTCAGCTGGCAAAGGAGTTCAAGGCTGAGTTGTATGGGCTGATATTGAAATACCAGAACAAATTTGCACGGTAAGAGCAGAAACAGAATGGTGTTGATAAAATCTTAATTTTTCTTTTTTTATTTTAGCCCGGAATGATGCCGTTTTTAGATTTAAGAATGTATTTTTAGATTTAGCTATGTATTTTTAGATTTAAGTATGTATGCGTCGAAGATAAATTGGGATTTAATGGAAAGTTTTAACATACATTTTTTTATGTGTATTTTAAATTTTTCTTTCAAAATATAGGAAAACTTATAGCTCATGTATAAATGAAAATTGTATAAGCTCAAACAAAGTTTAGGAGAGTTAGTCAAGTTTTGGTAACTCGTTAATTTATTCACAGAATTTTTAGAAAATTTCTGAGTATACAGTTTTGTAGCACTATCAAATTTAGATCAGGAATGTGCAAGTTGGAAGTAGCTAAAAAAATTTCCGTGAATTTTCAGAATTTTTTTCGTCGAGGGTGTTGAGTAATTCCTTTCATACAAAACTTAATTTGTTTGTTGCAGACACAATAATTTTTATTTATAAGATTTACATTTTTCGTATCTAATTTCGGCATATATATTTGCAGAAAATCACATGAACGCAGACTTATTCTGCCCAGTGTATTTAGATTTAAGCCATTGTAAACTGAAAGTTTAGCTACATATCAATATGTGTAATCTTATTCATTATAAATAGGCATTACATGACATAAATATAAATATATATAAATATAAAGATAAATTATTATTTCCCTTCCTACCTTATGTGTAAATTTAGAACCGATAGTTTGAGTATCGAGTCTTTTTGTTTCGATACTATCGGATACCCAATAGTTGTATACTTCAAATGAGTACAGCATCGATACTTAAGTTAGACTTTATAAGCCAAGGTTTACGATGAAAGATGCGTCTTCTAACACCAATATCAGTCTGGTCCAGCCCTTATCACTCTGGTCCAGCCCTGTTGAAACTGCGCGTTTCCTAGGACTTCCGTTAGAAGAGCTTGATGACAATTTAGAGTGATCTTGCCCATTAGGCAGGGCGAAGCACTGTTAACAACAACAACAACAACATGAAAGATCCGATAAATTCGGCAAACACTCGCAATCATAATCTGCAAAAGTTTATGCACAGTGCGCGGTTTCACTAGTTTATCGAATCAGTCCATTCAAATAAAAATTATAATAATACACACAGTAATACAAAGTTCATTCAGTTGGAAAAAATTCAAATTAATGATATTGAATACATACTAGGGATGTTACGGAACTCAGTTTTAAAGTTTCCAATACACGAATTGATATTCTGGTCGATTTCTCTAACGATTTTCTACACTGCAGAAATCAACCAGTATAAAGCCCACTCAAAGGACCTATGACAAAAAGCAAATATACTTGCAGTGACATTTGTGAAAAGTCAAAAAGGTAATTCTTTCCATTACATCTTTGGACATTACTGCAGTTACAATTCCGATTTCAAACGGACAACGCCAAAATCGGAATCAAAGGACTAAATCAATTGGAAGTTACGGCTTTTCGAAATCGGAGTCAAAGATCCGTAACATCCATAAAACGCTTATACGCATGCAGTTATGACCACTCCCTGTCATATAAAATGACAGCCATATGAAAACGATCAAATTTCTGTTTGACAAATGAGTTGGCAACGTTTGACACAAAAAAGCAATTTGACAACATGTTGGCAAATGTTTTATTTGACGTGCGAACAGCTGTTTTTCGCCTTCTTCACACATCAATGGTAAGTGGAATACAATTTTTACAAAAGTTTATTTATTAACTTTTTACATTCTTGTTTTTAGTTTAAAATAATAAAAATGGACGAGTCAAGTAATACCATAGCTTTCGCACACCCAGACAGTGCTGGCGTTCTAAAGAAGAAGCGGGTGCGAAAGCTGAAGGAAGCGTGGACAGCCGACCAAACTGAACGCTTAATCCAGGAAGTAGAGGTCAGGGAAGGTACCTGGAACTTCCTTTCACCTCAATACAGGGATAGGAATTTGAGGGAGGCTCAATGGCAAGATGTGGCCGATAGCCTAAAGATGCCACGATCGGAAGTGTCCGCCAAATGGAACAGCCTGCGCTGCTCTTTTCGGGTAAGTTTGTTTTTGGTTTATAGAAATATAATTGCTAATCCAAACTTTTGTAATAGGCGGCGTTCAACCGAAAGCAGCTCAGCAAGAGTGGCCAAGGTGCAGTGCGATCTATGTCAATGAATCCGCTGTACAACTCCCTCAAATTTCTTGAACCGTCACTGCAAATTGAGGCAAATACGACCTCAAACTTGCCAGATGTAAGTATATTTTATTAATATCCATAAATATGTGTGGAGTTAAGTTTACATACAGTTTTCACAACATATTTATGTGCAGAGGCGGCCTTTGGCTGCCCTTCAAAACAATAACCCTCAGCCGATCCAAAGCCGGCTACGTGATATTTAGTAGCTTAGCGCATAACACATTTCTGCACTACGTCCTGGGACCATTACCAAAAAAATGTGCTGTATGTTAACTTATGTCCTCCACTGTATATGTATCTACACATCCACTGTATATGTATCCATGTATATTATAGAAGTGTTCATCGCCGCAGATGCCATCAGCTTCCCTGTCTGATACGGACAGTCTTTTGGAGCTTGAGGACGTGATGTCAACGCCGTCAACATCCCGAGGATCGGTGGCACGACGACGCGCTCCTAAAGACGACGATGGATTTTCTGAGGTGATGCAACGTGCATTGGAGACGATGTCAGCGGCAGCAAAAAATGATGCTTGGGATGATGTGGGCAACTTCGTGGCATCAAATGGTCGCGAATGGGCAGCTGAACTCCCTCAGCTGGCAAAGGAGTTCAAGGCTGAGTTGTATGGGCTGATATTGAAATACCAGAACAAATTTGCACGGTAAGAGCAGAAACAGAATGGTGTTGATAAAATCTTAATTTTTCTTTTTTTATTTTAGCCCGGAATGATGCCGTTTTTAGATTTAAGAATGTATTTTTAGATTTAGCTATGTATTTTTAGATTTAAGTATGTATGCGTCGAAGATAAATTGGGATTTAATGGAAAGTTTTAACATACATTTTTTTATGTGTATTTTAAATTTTTCTTTCAAAATATAGGAAAACTTATAGCTCATGTATAAATGAAAATTGTATAAGCTCAAACAAAGTTTAGGAGAGTTAGTCAAGTTTTGGTAACTCGTTAATTTATTCACAGAATTTTTAGAAAATTTCTGAGTATACAGTTTTGTAGCACTATCAAATTTAGATCAGGAATGTGCAAGTTGGAAGTAGCTAAAAAAATTTCCGTGAATTTTCAGAATTTTTTTCGTCGAGGGTGTTGAGTAATTCCTTTCATACAAAACTTAATTTGTTTGTTGCATGAAAGGAATTGCTCAACACCCTCGACGAAAAAAATTCTGAAAATTCACGGAAATTTTTTAGCTACTTCCAACCTGCACATTCCTGATCTAAATTTGATAGTGCTACAAAACTGTATACTCAGAAATTTTCTAAAAATTCTGTGAATAAATTAACGAGTTACCAAAACTTGACTAACTCTCCTAAGCTTTGTTTGAGCTTATACAATTTTCATTTATACATGAGCTATAAGTTTTCTTATATTTTGAAAGAAAAATTTAAAATACACATAAAAAAATGTATGTTAAAACTTACCATTAAATCCCTATTTACATTCGGTTCACTATATATATTATTTTATATTTATTAATAGCTAGCCAAATGAAAAGTGCCTTTTTTATTTTATTACATATTTATGAATTTTTTTATTTTTATGTGCATACACTGCTATTCACTGTCCACAAATTAATAGAAGCGAAGTCAATTGCTAAGTTATGACATCTTAAATTATTTTTATATACAGTGGTGCACATTAGCATTGGCAGAACAGTTTTATGCGATTTTTTCAAAATTTAAGCCTTAATAAAATTATTTTAACAAAGACTATATGAACGGCTGGGAATGATAAGTAAACATATTTTGAATGTAAGTAAAAGTTAGCATATGAAATGTTTAATTAAAGAGCGTACAAGAAAAGGTGTTCACCAAAAGATAGACATTTTCATTAGCATGATATTTTAAACTTTTAATGGAAAAAATGATTTGTCTACGTTTTGCTGAATACCTTTTTTTGTACGCTCTTTAATTAAACATTTCATATGTTAACTTTTACTTACATTCAAAATATGTTTACTTATCATTCCCAGCCGTTCATATAGTCTTTGTTAAAATAATTTTATTAAGGCTTAAATTTTGAAAAAATCGCATAAAACTGTTCTGCCAATGCTAATGTGCACCACTGTATATAAAAATAATTTAAGATGTCATAACTTAGCAATTGACTTCGCTTCTATTATTTTAAGGATAGCAAGTACAAAGAAAACTATAAGACTTTAAAAGTACAAATTATTTTTTAATAAATGAAAATATGAAATGAAATAATATGAAATTTATGATGTTGTTTATTACTTTCGAGTTACAGATAGTTATTGCTCACTTTCTTGAAAACTACCAAAATGAGTCATGTAGTATAGTCCTATTGTATTGCCATGCAACTTCACCATGGGGTGTCATGAAGTAATTCATAAATTGTTCGCGTACATTTACCGCGTCGCTTGCTGGCCTGCCTAAACCACTGCTGGGCCGAATTGATGGGAGGGTTCCGTTTTCTCCAAGCTCCATTCGCCAATTTCCTTCAACAGCAACGCCATCTGTCTCATTGTCCACGTCAGATCTTCTTAGGTATACTGATTTGCGGCTTAATAGAAAGTTGTGTAGGACGCAAATGGCGAGAACAATAGATTTTGCATGTTCTGGCTTCACGTCCATTGGCCTTCTCAGAATTCGATATCGCGATGCACATATCCCGAACACATTTTCGACTACGTTTCTTGCTCGAGACAGCCTATAGTTAAAAATTTTTTGCGACATAACTTGTTCACGATAACAAAAGGGTTTCATTAAGTACGGCTTTAATGGAAAAGCGTCGTCAGCAACAATGACAAATGGCATTTCATTTCCTTCATGTGGGAGTGGTTTCGGTGGTGGAAAATTGATTGTGTTGTCAGCAAGTGCACTAGAAAGTGTACATCTGTGTATTTTGGAATAGAAGTTCATAAATATTAAGGTAAAATTCCAAGATTTATTTAGCAGTATTACCTTCCAAAAACACCACCATCAGACTCACGACCATATGCACCAACTTCTACAAACAAAAATTTGTAGTCGGCATCCACCATAGCCATCAGTACAATGCTGTTGTACTTCTTGTAATTAAAATATTCTGAGCCACAGTTTGCAGGCGCCTGTATAGCTACATGTTTGCCGTCCAATGCTCCGCAGCAATTAGGGAAATTCCATCGCTGTTCAAAGCGGTGGGCAACCGCGGTCCATTCTTCACCACTGCTGGGAACCTTGAGGAAATATAACCAACCAATTTATTTTTGTTTCTGATAAGAAAAACGTTACATGAATACTCACCTTTAGAAATTCGGCTTTTAAAGCCTCAAATATAGCACGGCATGTCTCATGTATTGCCTGACAAATCGTAGTTTTTCCCAACAGAAAAACAGTCATTAGACTGGAAAAGCTATCTCCAGTTGCCAAGTAACGTAAAGTTACTGCCACCTTTTCCCCTACCGAAATCGCTTCCCGAAACCTGGTATTGTTTTTATACAAGTAAGGCGTTAGGCGATCTACAAGGAAGTCAAAATCCTCCAGAGTCATCCTCAAAAAATTTTTCAGCCACTTTGGATCTTGCAGGAACAGCTTAGAACGCAGTGTGGTGTAGAACCCACATGCTCCTCTATCCCGCAGACCTGGTCTAACCCACCATTGCTTCCGCTTTCTTAACTGGTTCCTCTTCCTTATCCATGCCCTTAAACTTGTCACAATACAAATTGTGGCAGCAGCTATTGCCACTTGTTTATTTTTACGCATTTTTTTGGTTTAAATTATTATTTTGTATGATTTTCACTTTTTCCACTGTTTGTGTTTTGTTAACAAAAATGTACCAGCTGATCAGCTGCCATAAATATTTTTTTCACGTTTGACATCGATAGTGAAAATGGGTTGCCAATCGACTGACACAAAAATTTGACGACAGTCTTTGACACGCACTGCGTTATCGATTTCATGTCAGTTTTTAAAACGTAATGAAAACGCATTTGACACCAAATCGCCATGGTGGCAGTTAAGTCAGCTTTTGATGTCAGTCATTTTGACCTAATGAAAACCAGGCATTAGAGAAATCAATATACATTGCGTCTATTTGAAATGCTTTTTGAAAAGTGTCCAAACACACACAGCGAGGTATATTTTGCCCTTTATTATGCACTCAAACAATTTCGAGACAGTAGTCAACTCGGAAATCGGTCTATAATTCTCAATATCACTTCCATTACCACCCTAAGGGATAGCGTAATAAAAGTTAATTTCCTAGCATCCAGGAAAACTCGAGCAGACAACGACATATTAAAAGTGTGCCTTAAAGGAACAATCATTGATAAACAACGTTTTAATAAAACGGCTGCGGGACCACCGATATCGGTTGCAGTTGACATATTTAGTTTATCAATGCCATTACCAATATTACGATCCGTCAAGCTTAGCTTTCCAAAATTAATGGAAGTATCTAAATTTTATGGGATATCCTTAGAGATGGAGTCATCTAAGTTATACGAAATAAAATTCGAAGAAAATAAGTCAGCAAGCAGATTAGCTTCCTTAGATATTGGGTTGGCTGAGATCCCTATAAGCTGAACCGACGCAGGTATTTGTGCACAGTTTTTCTTCGATTCCAAAAGTATTCCGGCTTATAAAATTAGATCCAAAGTCTGGATAAAATAGTAAAACCAAACCAATGTTTAAAGGTTGATTGCTCTGGAAATTCCTACATGTCGTAAATTTTCATTTAGAAATTTTTGAAGACTTATATTTTGCAGTTTTAAATCAAAATGTAAGTCAGTCCTAAAGAGGCTAAACTAACAATGATAGGCTACTAAAACCCAGTATTCAGATCTGAAACTTTTACAATATTTTTTTTAGCTATTCTAAAATTAATATTAATACAATTTTGGTCCAATCTAATATACATACATATGAATGCATGTAAGCACAAAGATTTGCCAACTAATTCAAATGTTCCCGCATTATAATTTATGACTTTTGTACTAATTTTTTGCATATAAAATCCACGAATAATATCAACTTTAAATGGGAAAGTATGCGTCAGTAAACAAATTCAAAAGTCTACTAAAATTCACTGTAATCGTGCATTGCATATTTACATACAAATGCATGCTTTAACACGAATGGGTATATACAAAATAAAATAAATCTGTATGAATTCACAAAAATACCAAACGTACTGCACAATTGTTAGTTGCATCGATTTCCGGCTGGAAAATCAACAACGGCATCAGTAGCAAGAACAACAAGTGCAATAATACCAGTGCATAACCAATTTTGTTTGCTGTAAGTAACATTCAAAAACATTTCAATCCTTCACCACAACATACGAGTACACAAAATCCCTTTAACCAACCATATGTCGTTCTTTTGGAGTCATCAGTCCCAGAGATCCCGTGCATCCTTTTGCGCACAATCACACATGCATAAAAGCTTTCATAAACGTGTTTTGAGTTCGTAGTCAGTGGTCGCGAAACGTTGACCTACATATATATAGGAAAGAATACATTTTGTAACACACAGTATGCACGCTGATTTGAAATTTGAAAGTTAGTTTAAACTAGCGTTGCCGATTTCATTCAATTGAATTCTCGAACTAACTAGTTCTGCTTTCGAAAGTGAACTAGTTTATTTATTTCGTTCATTCGTTCGTCAGTGTAATATCGTTGTTTTTTAAATCGATTCATGAATATGGAAAATAAAAGATGAAAATTCGTGTACGCAAAGTACCCCTGCAACGCGAGTAGGAATTCACCGTTCGGTAAATAAATTTTGTTCAATAAACTTTTGGTGAGTTGGTAAATAACCAAACTAAGTTCTTTTCTGTTTTTTGGGTGTATACAATGAGAAATAACAGTACTAAAGTTAGCGTCCTACACAAACATTTTCGTTCATTGAACGTTCGTTCTTTGAATTAGTTCCTCAATTGTACTAATTCGTTCTCTAACATCTCTCTAGTGTAGATTGTGATTCTTGAAAAACCTCCCAATGCCTCTGGTAGTGAAAATGAGGAAATTGTTCTTAAGGTTTCACATATCCTCGGTGACACTGCAAAACCTCGTAACGCACAAATGCAAAACCGCGTAAGTGCCGCCACTCAAATTTTACAGGAGAAGCTTAAAACTGTTTTACTTCAGCACGAACAGGTATCTTTTGGGATAAATTCAAACAAAGGTAGATTTTTACAATTTATTTTCAATCCAACTATAACTTTTGGTAAGGGAAGCATAATCATGGTTATATTCAGATTCATTGCACCATACTCGGTTTTGCAAATTTTTTTTTGGGCTCATTGTGTACAATGTGTACATATGCGCGGTTTTGCAAACATACGTTTTTCTTCAATGTTGCATTATAAAAAGAAATAAGTTTAAATGCAGTCAGACGGTCAGTCTCATATAGTGAGTAGAATCCTGGTCTATCTTATCGAAGGCCCAGGGTAGTTAAAATTATAATTCTTCTGAAAAATTGTTCAATACAGATTTGCTTTTCGCCACTGTTTTACAGGTCCTCAGAGCGTAATTCCAGCGAATGCCGTTCAGAGTCGATCTCGACGATTCGTAAAGCAAAGAAGAAAAGTGGAAGCTTCCTCTGGCGTCTAGCCAATTGCTATTCATTTATTTACTTATTAAGTCTACACAGAGTGTAGGATCACTGAGAGGCGCGAGCAGCGCTGCAGAACTTTGACTTTTATTTGTAAATTCAGAGTTTCGAATGGTAGCTATGACTATATATGTAGGTAAAAAGGAGAACCTCCCATTAGATCAATTTATTAATTTAAAGATGGTGTTGAAATTTTTTAACTATAAAGATTAGGTCAGTTGTATCTGATAGCGACAGTAGATATAATTACGCCAAGCTAGAATGGACTACTCAGCATGCCTCTCAAAAGCTTTACCTTGAACAAAACACCAAGTCCTTCTTGGCGACTTTGTAATGTCGCAACAGGGAGCAATATTACGTAAGTTTCTAAACGCGAAAAAACGCTAAGATTCTATTTAGTTGAAATGAATCTGAAAACGATGGTTGCACAGTATTGAAGTGTATTCCAAAACCGGACTAACCAACTACTTATAAGCGTTTTGGTAGTATAAGGGTTATTGCATTCCTTAGACCAAAGTTAAATAAAAGTCAACACGGACAAATTGTGTCATAAGTAATAAAGAACCATTTCAACATGTTTTGATATTTCGGCCGTGTGCTAATCGGAAACATTTTACTCAGAGGAAAAATGAGGTCAACGAATTTTCTATGGTGTAAAAATATTTTTCATGGTAAATTTTGACAGTTGTAAATTTTGACATCTGAAAATATCACGTGCAAATAGTCTGTGAATAAACTTCAAATGTACGTATTTTTTTCTGATATTATATTTAGTATTTATTGCGTTAAATTATATTTTATCGTTTAATAACGTGTTGGCATATAAATTTAAAATAATATGATTGTGCAGACATTCGTAGTTGTCAAAATTTCATAATTTTCTTTCGCTCTGTCAAAATTTCCAACTTTCAACCGATTGGCACAGGGCCTTACAGGTACTTTTTCGGTTATCCTTGTACAATGCTCATATCAAAAAAATCCTTAGAAAAGGTTTGCGATGTATCCATCCTGGCTTCCTGAGTTCGAATATTACACTTTTACCCCAAGCATTAAAGCTTACAGTTTTCGATTTATTGTCCGAAGCATTTAAATTTTTTATATGAACTTCTTGGGAATAGAACTTGGGACACTCGGTAAGGTGGGAAAACTATAGATTACACCAGGACTGTTAAGGTAAGAGATCCGTCAATTAAATAAATGAATGCTTTAACCGTATAGTGGATACTAACTCGGTATATTTTATGACGCTTTGTTATGTATTAGGCTGGTTTAAAGTTGTATTACGTAAAGAGAATGTTTTGCATTCACCCCAATGAAACCAAAATGTAATAAGTCTGGCAGTGATATTTTAAATGAAATCAATTTTTTTAATTTAAACTTTATTTACATTAAAAAGTATGTTTATTTTAACGGACGACCAAAAACATGCGGTTTGCAGCCATATTTTATGAAACTATGTATCCGCGGTTTTGAATTAGTGCCGTTATTTGGCATTATACGAGGTGTGTTCAAAAAGTATCGCGAATTTTGTGTTTTTTCAAAAATTATTTATTTATTCATGAATATCTATGTATGTAGGATCGGGTTTAGGATAAGAGAAGTACAAGTATGGCATGCAAGCTAGAAGTATAGTTGGCAACCCATACAATAGTTTAACTAAGGGTTAATCGTTAACAACCCACAAAATTACCGAAGCGTAGCGCGTTCGAAAAAACGAAGAGTTGAGTTGAAGTAGAGGAATGAAAATTCAGACACGTAAAAAACCGAGCGCGTTACAAATAAAAACTTAAAATTATAATTTGCATATGAGTCTAACTTTAAATAATAATAAGTAATATTACTTGAATAAAAACTGTGAATTGATTGTCCCAAAGTAACCACGAGTGTTTTTATTACCACATCTATTTTGTCCCCTTCAAAGTAATCCCCATGAGATATTATACACTTGTGCCAACGGTTTTTCCAATCTTCGAAGCACTTCAAAAAATCATTTTTTTGTATCTTGTTCAGCTCCTCCTTCGATGCCGTCTTTATCTCGTCAAGAGAAGCGTAACGTCGTCCTTTCATGGGCCTCTTCAGTTTAGGGAACAAGAAAAAGTCACAGGGGGCCAGATCTGGGGAATACGGTGGCTGCGGCATCATTAGTGTGTTGTTTTTGGCCAAAAAGTCGCGCACAAGCAACGATGCGTGAGCAGGGGCGTTATCGTGGTGCAAAAGCCAATTTTTGTTCTTCCACAAATCCGGGCGTTTCTGGCGGATTGTTTCGCGCAAATTGCGCATAACTTGCAGGTAATATTCCTTATTGACCGTTCTTCCCTGTGGCAAGAGCTCATGATGCACCACGCCCCTGCAATCGAAGAAAACTGTCAGCAAAACTTTCACATTCGACCGAACTTGGCGCGCTTTTTTCGGTCTTGAGATGATTGAGCTTTGGTTTCCACGTCATAACCATAAACCTACGATTCGTCACCAGTTATGACCCTCTGGAGCAAATTTGGGTCGTCGCGGACAGAGTTCAACATCTCATTAGCAATGTTCATGCGATGCTGTTTTTGGTCACAATTGAGCAATTTTGGTAAAGAAATAGGTAAAAATCGAAGACGATCCAAAACACGTGCAAGCAAAGCAGCTGTCAACAATTAACTGAACATTCAAAATGGCCGAGCTTGTCGGCATAAGTGAGAGACATGAGTACCAACATAACGCCACAAAAAATTCGAAATTTGAATATACGTAACCAGCGAAAATTCAAAATTCGCGATACTTTTTGAACACACCTCGTATAGTACAAAAAAGCAAATTTTTGGTACTATCATATGGGGCCTGGTTTCATGAGGCCCTGGTAAGCAAATCTCGATTTTGACACAAGTGTCACTTACGCGGTTTTGCGTTTGTGCGTTACACGGTTTTGCAGTGTCACCGACGATATAATCTATAGAAATAATCATTTCCAATATAAACGATATAATCCATCTGCGGGAGGAGACTAAAATCCCGGTACACGGCCCGCAATATGCTGGTTTTCCTCAACCGAAAGTAAGTTCTGACACAGGTCCGTTTACGTAAACCCACAAGAGATCCAATTTTGGGGAACAGGTGCCAATGGGGTATGGACTATACTTGGCAATGACCTTTCGCGACTGTGGTTCAAAAGCAGCTAACGGACTAGATGTGCTACTTCGTTTGAATATGAATATATGTCGCTTGAATATCGTGAGTGAAGAAAGAATGTGAAAGTGAGAAAATGAACGAGAAAGAGAAGTGTTCATACTTGTACCTGATTTCATTCATGAAAGAAGCTTTAGAACAGGTAAGTAGATAAGAATCATATGCAGTTCGAAGTGAAGTGGCTTCCTTCAACTGGGTGCCGTATGAATAGTGCAACGGAGAGTCACCCCACAGGGTGATCCATCATTACACAACTCTTGAATGAACGTGCCAAATAAAAACCTCGAAGTAATGCTACAGCAACTACAAAAACAAGTTTGATTCAATAGACTAGTTTCTGCCATCTGAAGAAGGCGAGTACCCAGGTTACACATTTTTATTTGGCGACCTCTGATTTAGGCTGATGACAGCAAGTAACATTACACATTTTTGACAACGAAATGTAGTATGTATATGGCTAAATCCACGTATCCTTTGACTTTTTAGAAATAATAAACGTAGTAGCTGTTTAGCCTGCCGTTTTGCTCTTTAACTCTGAGAGTTTTGGCCTTACTGTGTAAATTATGTTCCAGCTCCATAAATAGACATGCTGTTCCAATCCTGAGTGCAGTATTCTGGCGGGCTTGACAATGTTACGTACTAGAATCCCCTCCTCAAAAACTGTATCCCAGTTAAATTTAAAATTGATTTATTTGCTCATGAAGAAATCAAATTTAAATGCGTGAGTGCCGCTTGAACAAGTTTACATTTCCAGAGTTTTAACTTTTGAAAGTTTTGAACAATTTTCCATCAAAGCTTTTTGTTGAAGAATGTGTGGATTTACTAACCTGAATTAGTCTTCCTTGAAATAAATTCATTTAATTAGTCACCGAGTTGACTTTATTGACATTCAAAGTAGAAATGACAAAACAGCGTTGCCGGATAGTGTGCTTTTCATGTTAATTCTTAAATGTAGTAGAGTTGGGAATCTGTGGAAAATACAATAAGTGTATTGAAGACATCTTTACTCTATTCTGAAATACTTTTCTTAGCGCAAATTGTATTTTAGAGCCAAAAGGGGAAACTAAAGGCATACTTGGCCTTCTCCTATATGTAGACTAATGAATGATATAAAAGTTAAAACAGTAGTGGATTTGCCCAAATATATTTATATGTATATACAATATATACCGTAACATATTCTCGGTTTGCAATTTTTGTTGTAATAACATAACAGCTTGCACTGCTTCACAACAGTTGCAATAATAGCAATGCAACAGCAATGACAACCGCTTATTCCTGCGAGCAAATATATATCTATTAGTATTGATTTGGGCCAGAGTGTGCAAACATAAAAGGTCAGTCGATTCCATTTGCTTGTATAGGACATATGCCTTCTCGAGTTTCATTTTAATTTAATTTCATTTATTGCCAAATGTTAGTACAATAAGGTGCTTAATCTTTTACAATGCAACAACCCTGCAAAAAACGGAAATACACCGTTCCATCATCCAAAGAATACTCCTTAAGGAGTATCAGAGTACTCCAACACTTATGTTCATTCATATAAAAAAGGTTGTCTAATTTACATGGCGATGTCCGGTGATTGGATGACCTAATTCATCTCGGAGTACTCCATTTCTTTGCTTTTGAATACACCATGGCGTACCTACGTCAGAGTACTCTCAAAGTGTTCCCAAAGGATTAATCCATGGAGTATTCAACACCAAAGCGACAGAGGGAGTAGGTGGTCCTTAAAAGTACACTTACTCCTCTCTCGCTTTGGTGTAGAATACTCCATGGAGTAATATTTTGACAGAATTTTGAAGGAACTCTTACGTAGGTGCTCCATAGAGTATTCAGAAGCAAAGTAAAGGGTACTCCGAGATGGATTAGCTAATATAAACATCGGACATCGCCATGTAAATTGGCCCACCTTTTCTATATGAATGAGGATAAGTGTTAGAGTACTCTGATACTTCATCTTTTTTACAGGGAAATAGTATACAAACATAAACAATAATAGTATTCTAGATTTTGATGGAAAAATTTAAAAGCAACAAACATATAGGAATAATTCGTATAGTTTTGCATTACATATCTGAATATCCTATGGGGAATCGAAACCGATAATTTCTAATTTGCTTAAACCAACCTTTCCTTAAATTGTCTTTGTTATCTGTCAACAAGTGTACAAGATGTTTTAGACATTATGAGATATCATTATCCGCCCAATCCTAATATTCCCATGGGAGTTCATCTTCCAAAAATTAATTTTCCAATTACGAATTTCCTGAGAGAAGATTTCCTCCAAAAATTTTGGGAAAACGAATTCGAAGCATGAACCAGCTGTTTCGAACAAATTTGACATTTCTCGTAAGTGTAAGAGTCGGCGGAAATCATATTATATGTCTACTAGTACTAAAAAAAAAGAAACTATGGGAAGCTCTATATTGCAGTTCTTAAAATGCACCCTACACTTTTTCTCCAGTAATAAAATGTCTACGTTGTTTTAATTTCTACCCCAAAATTTTATGAAAAATCTTCACTTGAAGATCTCTTACAATGAATACACACACAAAATATTAGCTTATAGCAGACCTGTTAAATAATGATTACTAAACGTAATGATTACCGGTTTGATAAATTATTTTCTTGAGCATCCATTTCATGATTGATAACCAATTACTTTCAATTTTTAATGAATATTTTCCAATTAAAAAAATAAATCATAACTTTTTCAGATTATTAAAAAAATCAAAAATAATCAAAAACAAGTAAGGAAGTCTAAGTTCGGGTGGAACCGAACATTATATACCTAGTAGTGATCTATTATGTCATCCCAATTTACGCAGGTCTATTTTAATACTTTCAGTTCGTATTTGCGTGCAAACAGACAGACGGACAGACAGATAGACGTATCGAGAGACGGACATGCCTACATCGACTCAGCTCATCGTGCTGATCTTTTAAGTGAACTTTCCTCTTCTTCTTCTCATACTTAGATACATTTAATGTTTATGAAAGATATGAAAATCAAAAAAGATATATAACTTCGCTATTGCAGTGGGCTCTTTATACGTGCCCGAATATTTTGCTTTTGTGTTTTCCGATTTAGCTAATTTTTGGCAGGAGTATAATACATACTACTAAGAAGCCGCTGACCAATTTTCATTGAAATATCAAGATTGAATTATAAGCGATTGCCTTTGAAAATAGCACAAATTTTATGCTGAAAAGTGGGCGGCGCCACGCCTACTTCTTCAAAATTGCCAAAATTTTTTTGCGCCCGAGTTTTTCTTAAAAACTTATTATGTGTGCAAAATTTAGTTGATATAACTTGCTTAGTTTTAGAAATATCGCTTTTAAAATTAAAAAAAAAAAAATTCAGAACTATGTTAAAAAACTGGGAGTGGACATTAACCGATTTCGCCCAATTTTAAAAAAACAGTTACCTTTATATATAGAACATTATCACCAAATTTCGTTTCGACAAGTCAATTTTTGGCGGAGTTATGGCATAAAAAGTTTTGTGGAATAGTCCACTATAAAAGGGGAGGGGCCACGCCCATTTTCAAAAATTTTAAGTTTTTGGATTTCTTTGTTTACGGAAACTTTAAAAGTGAAATATAAATGATGTAAAGCTATTTCACGCAAAGTTATTGCCTATTTAATATATCTACGATCCTCTTCCAAATTTTTCATATGAAAGTGGCCGTAGACCTTAACCGATTCTGCCCATTTTTTCCTGGAATATTCCTTGCATACCTGGAAACCTGCGTGCTGAATTTCGTTTCGATATCTTGAAAGGTTTTTGATTTATGATTAATATTATTTCTAAATTTGACTTAATCAAAAGTGGGCGGTGCCACACTCATTTTCAAAAATTTCTTGAAAAATGTATTTTATGCTTCAATCTCAATGTATTCACCAAATTTTATCCTTATAGGTGTATTATGTACTGAGTAAGTTTTTTTGTGTTTTCGAAAATATTCTATATATAAAAAGTGGGCGTGGCTATTGTTCGATTTTACCCATTTTAAATAGCGCTCGGAGATGAGTGCCAAGGAACAACCTGCATACCAAATTTCATTAAGATATCTCAAAATTTACTCAAGTTATCGTGTTCACAGACGGACGGACGGACATGGCTTAATCAATTTCTCTTTTCATCCTGAACATTTTGATATACATAAGTCAATATCTATCTCGATCCGTTTATGCCGTTACGTACTGCCGTTAGGCGACTAAAGTTAATATACCTTGTGTGCGTAGCACTACTAGGTATAACAAATTATTTTGATTATTTAAATTTTTTATTTTATTTTTTTTTTATTATTTTTTGATTATTTAAAAGTTTTTTTTCAGTATTGTTGCAGAAAACGTGGATAACCACATCAACAATACTGAAAATACAATTTTATTATTATTTTTTTTTGATTTTTTCTAATCTTAGTCAATTAATAATTGATGTATATTGGAACGATTTTCCGTCATCCCTTGTCAAATTTGGTTTTGAGACAAACCGGTTTCGGCGTTGTGCCATCATCAGTGTCAATTTTCGTTCTCAACGAAACGAACGAATTTTAATAGGTCTGTACCTATAACATGTTCACTTATTCACCGTTTCTTTGCCTTCTCTGATTTTCACTTTTCACTTGCCAACAGCAATAATGCTTACCAACATACATACAAAGTAGGGATTTTCGGGATTGGAAATTTGTTACTAAAAACTAAATATGTGTGATTTATTTATGAATATGATCTACATATTTTTTAAATGTAATATTTATTAATATTGTGAGTTTCTCTACTGATTGAGTTACTTAAAGTAATCTGAAACTTTCTAGCATTTAGTAAAAAACTGGGTCTAACGATCCCGGTATTTTTTTGTTTATTTATTCAATAACTAAGTTAACACCGATTTTAAACTTAACGAAAGTTCTGTTTTCTAACGTCGATTTTAAATCTATCGGGCTGATAAATAAATGTGTTTGTTAAGTAAGATGTTCATTTTCCAAATGGCATAAAAATATCCCTTAAAAATTTGCTTCAAAGATTCAAAACAATTTTGCTTGAAAATATGGTAAAAAATTTTACGGGCTACCTTTATATAAATGGACCAAAAAGCAGCAGGAAGTTTTTTCTTATATACAGACATAGTCTTTTCGAATTTTGAATAACAAAATTTAAGCATAGCTGTTGTAAAAAACGGTTGCGATCTACCCCATAAAGTTGCAGCGCGCCGTTGGATTTAAGGTAGTCCATTAGCTTATAAAAAATACTGCGCCCCCAGCTGATTTTTTCCTGAAAATGGAATTGCCACTGATTTTTGAATTATGTGCTAAGTTTCAAGTCTTTAGCTCACCATGCAGCTACTCAAAAATCGATCGCAAGATTATCCCCGTTTTCAGGGATTTTTAATTATCTCAATAAGCGCTCAATATTGTCATTGAAAGCAATCTAACGGAATTTTTTGTACAAATTGTGTTGTCGTCGTGTCCTGAACTACGTGCTAAGTTTCAAGCTCTTAGGGCACGGCGAAATTAGTTAAACCCCTTGCCCCATCTAGCGGAATTTTTAGAAGAATTTTAAATTATCTGGATCCGTGCACTATCTGAGAGAATTTTGTGTACGATGTATTGTTTTCAAATGTTGATTTATGTCCAATGTTTTAATAAAAGTAAAGGGGGCGTGAAACCTCTAATTTAAATCAGATTTTTCATAGTGCACAGCAATGGAAGTATTCATGATAGACCATTGAAATTTGGTAAGGAGTTATATGAAAGCAGGATTCAATCTCACCAACTCTGGTGAAATATAAAGCTCAAGGGGAGTCATTCAATCTAACTAACCATCCATAGCCAAATCAACGTAGCCTGCTCCAGATATGACACAGGGAAACCGTTTTTTATTTATACTCAAAATAATAATTGCTTGTAATCGTATATACTTTACAGTATCTAAACTCGCTTACAAACACTTAGCTACACAAAAGAACCTTAAAGATCTTTTATTTATTTTGCATATTTGTATAGAAACGTGGGATGAAACCCGCGGGTACAAGCTAGTACATCTTAAATTTAGACAGTCAAACATTTTCTTCACTTTTTCCAAACCAATCTGTTAAGGAATAGCGCATACAAAAATCCCGTTAATAATTTGAGCATCCCGGCATTAAAAAAATCCAAAAATTGGGCATCTCTAATAAATATATTATATACCTAACATAAACATCCAACAACAAAGTATGCAAGGAAAAGTGTTGCGTTGGGAGCTACTCGTACATTTAATCGTCGGAGAACCCAACGGAATTGTAAGTTGTATGCGTTGCATTTGCAATCGACCGCGTATGGATTTGCAATGCCACATTGGTGTCATTCAATAGGTCGGGAGAGGGTTAAATTGAAGAATTTACGTGATTTCGAATGATTTGATACAAATTTGTGTTTGCATTTGAGCGGATCTCAACTCCCAATTGTTATGATCTGATGACAGGTTGACGTTTAACCTCACCACCATCGCTCAGCGCGTGGTGCGTGTGAATATGGCATAAGTCTTTAGTTTGTACTGTTGCCGGAAGCATTTGTTAAATTGATTTCGGTCTCTTTTTAAAAAGTTTTGGTTTTAAACCAAATTGAAATCTAAAGGGATTTAAGTTGGAACCAAATTCATGATTACCTTAATTTAACTAGTTCTAGACAGGTATATTCTTGCACTAAGCAGACGCTCGGCTGCCAAGAATTTATTTTATTACTTCTCTTTGTTCTTAATGAAGACGCGGTATTATTTTTGACACTTTTTAGACTAGAGGAAAAGCAGCGGTCGATGAGTTTTATTATTTTATTTGTTTAAAGTCGACAATGAAGTAAGGTCGACTAACAAATCGTACAAAGTAATGCAACTTAGAAATAACTAAAAAAATTAAATTAACTTCAAATTAACAAGTATATCTAACATTCAACATTGAAAACGAAAATTTTAAAATATCACGACATAAAAGTATTGCTGTATGTAGGGCAGCAAACGAACATTCTATACTAATGCATTTATACAAGTCGTTGTAGTACGAGCACCAAATACGTAAAGGATCACTTTTGGCAAAATTTAGACGACAAAGGGGCAAATGAAAAGGCGCATAGTGTCTAGACATCCTAACAGCAACAGAAAAATTCAGCCGGCTCGGAAGGTTAGAAGAGTCTATCTCGCCGAGAATCAGCGATTTTCAAGAGTTGGCAAATCAATAAGTAGAAGACTGCTTTTATAAGGTGGAAGATGAAGATTGGTGTTCTAATTAAAAGGCCGTAGAGCAAAAATTAAAAATTGTTACTGCACTGACTCGATTCGCTTTATATAACTGTTATATCCTGACCCCAGACATACGAACAATACTCAAGGATCGTTAAACTCTCTAGCCCAGCGTTTGAGAAACCCATTGCTTTATTTATAATAGAGAAAACATGTGAATTAAAGCTCAGTTTCGAGTCGAACAGAACACCTAAGCCACAAACTGCGAATATACGCTTCATATGAGTGTCATATAGTACGTAAGAGGTCAAAACAGGCTTTACATGGTGAAATGTCATCAGCTTACAATTAGAACAGTTTAGAACAAGTAAGGAAGTCTAAGTTCGAGTGGAACCGAACATTATATACCTAGTAGTGATCTATTATGTCATCCCAATTTACGCAGGTCTATTTTAATACTTTCAGCTCGTATTTGCGTTCAAACAAACAGACGGACAGACAGATAGACGTATCGAGAGACGGACATGCCTACATCGACTCAGCTCATCGTGCTGATCATTTAAGTGAACTTTTATCTTCTTCTTCTCATACTTAGATACATTTAATGTTTATGTAAGGTATGAAAATCAAAAAAGATATACAACTTCGCTTTTTCAGTGGAGTAATAACTACTTGCCCGGATATTTTACCTTTCATCCTGAACGTTCTGATATACATTAATAAATATATATCCCTATTCGTTTATGCCGAATGATGTAATTTACCTTGTGTGCGTAACAAAAATAGATATAAAAAAGGGTGTCTTTCATAGGCGGCAAAGAACTCAACCGATCTTTATGAAATTTTCACAATATATACTTGGGTTCACTGGGTACAACATAGACAATATATAGTTTTGGAAAAGTAGGCGGAGCCACGCCCCCAAGCTATATAAAGTTTCAATTCGTCATAACTCCGAACTTTTTCGGTCTAAATTGATGAAATTTGGATATATTAGTCACTTAGTCTATATCTACATAATTTTTCAAAAGTGGGCGGTGCCACGCCCACATATTTTATTTTTGGTTTTGCTCTTAAAATTTCACGATATGTTCAGGAGTTCGCTGGGCACGACACAGTCTGCATATAGCTTTTGGAAAAGCCCCAGTTTATATAAAGCTGCAGTTCGGTATAGTTAGGAGTTTATTTGATTCAAGTTAATGGCATTTTATACATAGATGTGTTCTATGTATCAAAACGTCAAAACAACGTATAGCGGGCTTGCTAGTATATTATAAAATGCAGAAAGCAAACAACGAATTTCAGCATTCTTTTGTAAAACTGAGAGACTAGTTTGCGTTCAAATAGACAGACGGACAGACGGACGGAGAGACGGGCATGGCTAAATCGACTCCACTCATCGTACTCATGATTTTAGTGAACTGTTCTCTTCTTGCTTTCATACTTACATACATTTAATGTTTATGAAAGGTATGAAAATCAAAAAAGGTATACGAGTATATAACTTCGCTTTTGCAGTGGGCTATTAATACGTGCCCGAATATTTTGCTTTTGTGTTTTCCGATTTGGATAATTTTTGGCAGGAGTATAATACATACTACTAAGAAGCCGCTGACCAATTTTCATTGAAATATCAAGATTAAATTCTAAGCGATTGCCTTTGAAAATAGCACAAATTTTATGCTGAAAAGTGGGCGGCGCCACGCCTACTTCTTCAAATTGACAAAATTTGTTTGCGGCCGAGTTTTGCCAAGGAACCCGCATACCAAATTTCATAAAGATATCTCAAAATTTACTCAAGTTATCGTGCTCACAGACGGACGGACGGACGGACATGGCTTAATCAATTTCTCTTTTCGTCCTGAACATTTTGATATGTATAAGTCAATATCTATCTCGATCCGTTAATGCCGTTACGCACTGCCGTTACGCGACTAAAGTTAATATACCTTGTGTGCGCAGCACTACTAGGTATAAAAAGTGCATTTATTGTACACCAACGTTGAAATGAATCCAAATCAACTTGAAGAAGATTTGCGCAAGATGGGTCCGAAGGTAAATACGTGAAACAGAGTTTTACGTCATCCAAATACAATAGAGCGCGAGAATGAGATAGAATCAGTGATAAGTGTTTTATGAAAAGCGTAAAAATGAATGGCCCCAAATGACTACCCTGAGGTATGCCAGAGGCAACATTGATTGACTTGGAAATAATATTTTTGTACAGTACATTTTGAGTCCTATTAGCAAGATAGCTTGTGAGCCATTATGTTAAATTCTTAAGAAACCTCAGTAAATAGAGCTTTTGAATAAGAATATCATGATTTACATAACCAAAAGCTTTACTAAAATCCGTATAAATCACATCCGTTTGCTTACTAGCCAAAAAACCATCCCGACTATAGAAGTAAACTCAAGTAGGTTTGTGGTGGTAGAGCTTCGACGCACAAAATCAAGAAAGTCACGTGTGCTGAAGTTTACAATTAATGATCTGTTAAAAAATTTTAGGAATAGCTGAGAGCTTAGCTAGCCCCCTATAGTTCTCAATGTTAGATCTACTACCTTTTTTGTGCAGAGATATACTAAATGATTGTTCCAAATGTGAGCAACTTTGAGATCAGCTCGGATAAGTTTACGACACAGTACCTGAGCACACAACTAGGAAATACCATTAGGACCTGGCGAAAACTCCGGGTTTGATGCAAGAAGACTCTGAAGTACAGTACCGCTATCAATGGCTGGATTAAGAGTACAGTTTGAACTTACTATGTGAAACGGATAATTACCAGGTTGGACACAATCAGCCGAGTAGGTCGACTTAAAAAATTCTTCAAATAATTCTGCAACATCTTGATCGAGGCTAGCATTCTTACCTCCAAACGACAAACAGGATGGAAATCCTGAAGATTTTCTTTTAGAATTGACAAAGCCATAACATTTTTTTGGATTATTAAAAAACTCGATTTTGCATTTTGTTAAGTAAGACTTACAGCAATATTTATTTGGGCACTGAAAGTTGAAACAAGCAACTAGGTATTTAGAATAATATTTGGAGGACTTAGATCTCTTGAAGCGCTTTGAACCAAGATAAGAGAAACGCAAACAGCATCTTTATCTATTGGTGTATCCTTGTGCTCGTATAGTTCAAAATGCTATCCCGATTTTATTGTCAAGAACATATCATTATCCTATCACGAATGTTGGTTATTTGAAGGTCCAGAAGGCAATGTGGCCTCGATGTGCATACCTACTGTGAATTCATTCAGCGAACAAGTTAAATTAGCAAAATGTAAAGAGATGACAGATTTTAGAATAAATATATAACTTGGATCAAAAGCCTTATTAACTTAGCAGTTTCTGCTCGGTCCTTCTGGTGTGACGGTGAGTTTCGATATTAGAAATTGAACAAACCATGATATAAAATAGCAGCTTATGGCAGCGAGATGTATGAACTGGAATGTTGCCTACTGACTATTGAGATAGCTGCATACCTTCAGTTTAAGAAATATTTCATCAGTGTCAAACGACTTCTCTATTGTTTGGCGATGCTGATTTAGTCTGGGTCTTATTTGGGTGACCATGGGATATCAGCGACGCGATGTGTACAACCTCGTCTAGTAATAAGGTAACTAACGATCAACTGTCCTTCCTAGCTGAAGAGATTTGCCAAGTGATTTTCGAAAGGTTTGCCATGTTGGTAAAACTCAGTATTTACTGACTACATCAGCTGTAACTACCATTAAGGTTCTCATATGTTATTTGTTGTTGTGTTTGGCGATTTTATCCTGTTAATACAAGTTCACCTATACATTTTCAACAAGACAACAGGTTTAAGGTAACGTTCCCATGACAGTCGGGGCTAAGAATGGGACCGACTCGAAATTAATTTTCGACAACGACAGGTAACTTCGTCAGGTCTCCAGTATAACAGCAACAACAAAAAACTAAGATGAGTACGCCATGAGCTGGATGCACATAAAACAGATTCATTTTAATAAAAAAGAGGTGAGCTTATACACTATCCAACTCGACCTAGAGCCAAGTTGTAGCTGAATATTGTGCTTCTCTTCGTGACACTCAATAAAGGCATTTTTAGTCTCCTTTTTTCACTTCCACCGGCCCTGTTTACAGTGTTATTGGTTGTATATAAATATAGTATCTTATTAAGAATTTTACATCCATGTTTAGGAAGTCATAGACTAAATTTGTAGACAAGTTAGTTCCGACAAGGTTGAACTTCTATTCTAAACGAGTTTGTTAACAATAAAATAAATTTTATAATGCAGATTTTATAAATTCACATTTACATACATATGTGAGTATACAGTAGTGGGGAACCGGGTAAATTGAAGTAACCGGTCTGCTAAAATCGCTAAACGGAAATTCGAAATATTTGAACTGCGAGATGTGTCTTTAAATTATCCTAAAATGGTAATCAGAAGTTCATTTCCAAAAGATATCGACCAAAACTCGGTCCGAAAAGTACAAATATCGGAGGTCAGGGATACCAAACTAGAATCCAAAATACTTTGTTATGTAGGGTCAATCCTGAATGGGCAATCAACTGATACGTTCTTATGAAAAACAAACAAAGCTTGTTTGATTTCTACGAAACGTTCTACGTACACTGCAAAATTTAAATTCGTTGAGTGTCATTTACTCTTTCATGAGACGGGTTGTGTCAGCTGACACACACTACTGAGGTATAATGCTGGTTTGGCTTGTTGCTGTTGTTCGTATTAGCAGAGTTTTGCTATGACTAATGGGCACGACCATTCTGAAAATCGTCATTAAAATCTTGTATTGGAATTTCAAGGAAGCTAGCAGTTTTAACAGAGTTGGACCATCACGAAGTTGGTGTTACTCGCAGAAGAGTAGATTCTATTGATATAATGGTATTAAGTTTGGTTAGGTAGGATTATATATAATCTGTTACATTATCCAGATGGAAGTTGAGCTAAGGTGCAAATAAAGCTATGTAGTGAATTTTGAATGGACCGACCTACTTGGTGAAACCTTTTTCTTTTATAATACTGCCAATTTTAATATATTTAAGTCTATATCTATCTCACTAGTATCACTTTGAACCGGATCCGCACTTTAGTAGCATTAGAATGTACAATTGTGAATCGATTTGATAAATCGTATCTGTAATAGAAAGTATGGGAGATGACGTTGTGTATTTCCGTTTTTTTTGCCAAGCAACAATTGCTTCGGAAGGGAAATTTGTCTATGCAATATTTGTTCACGTGCCACCAACAATAACCAACGTGTAGAAAATTTTAACATAACATTTATTTACAGAAGGAAACGTTTTGACAGCAATTTTAATAGCCAACATTTCAGGGGAATGTTTACAGTTGGCAAATATAAATTTATGTTTTTGAATATAAATCGAAAGTACATAGACAATTTGTAATCAAACAACATAATTGATCCAGCGGAGTATAAGATATTTTGATTGATTTTTGTATATGAATTTGCATATAAATTATTTAACACAACACCATCCGCAACCCAGCCGTATTCCACATGTACATACTTTCCAGTCTTTGGGCTCCTAACTAAAGAAAACTGAATCGCCGCAGATGCGAATACTGAACAAAACGGGTTAATAAAAACGGTTACAATCTCATAAAGCACCGTGAATTGTCGTCTTATCCACACCACAGGTACAGCACCTCAGAATACTAAGGAGATCCATCGTTCTTAAGGTCTTAAAATATATATATATATACCCGGTGTCACCTGTTATCGGAGAGACTATAGTAATTAGGCCAAGACTAAACAACTGTGTATACCAGAGCCACGTAAATTTGGGAGAGCTTTCTATTTCTCTGTCCGCCTTACTCCCATAAATGTTCGAAGCGCATTAAATGCCGGTTTCTCGTAGCGAGAGAATGCGGTCATGCACATCAACGTGGAAAAAAAGAGAATTGTAGATAAATACAAAGGCACTAAGTACTAGAAATAACCAACACATTAACATAGAAATCTTATCTATAACCTTTGGTGCGAGCCGACTAGGTAACTGTTAGATGATCTCGAAAATGGTTAGAAGAGCTTTTCTCATTACCAACAATAACCCCGAATGATAGTTCCGCTACAAGAACCGCAAGAATAACAATATAATAGACTTTGAAAGGAAGAGTTGCTTCCTCAATGTCAATCTAGGCACCACTCCTAGTTTGATTGTCTGTTTTCCAGATTCTCTTCTTTTAAACAGGTTCCGGTACTTTTGGAATATAGTTCTGTTTCCTTAAGACACCTTTAAAGAACTTTTCTTTCGACCATTCTCTGGATCTTCAAAAAACTGGGTTCTACGAATGTGCTTTCAGGATTCGCTAGCCAACTACATGGACGATGATATTTATTTTATAACGAAATTTAATCAAGACTTTCATTCCATTATCGGCTTACCCTTTTCAATAGAGAATGATAATCTTCTTAACTGCTAATACCACTTTTTATTGACTGTCTCAAATTTATTTTAATTAATTAAGACATCGCTTAGATTTTAACAACTGTTTTTTTATGTGTTGGCCATACATAAAAATAATTAACTTATGCAATTACTTTATTTCACTTGCATAGTACGGATTAACATTCGTTTAAGTGTCTCAGCCAGTGTGACCAGGTGATAGAAAAAAAGAGGCTAAATTGGCAAAAAAAAGGTTAGAAAAGGCTAAAATTAAGAAAGAAAGAAGCTAAAAAAAGTCAGAAATTTTTTTGCGAACTCCATTTAAAATTTTTTTATTTTAGTTTAAACTATTTCTATATAACATACATAACTTAAAGGAACTATTCCTGTTTCAACCCATATCTGGCACATTTTCCTTGACTAGAAATTTTTTCAAAGAAACACATACTATAGAAAAATCACTACAAACTAATTAATTTTATAATATTTTCTTCTCCTGATGAATCAGAAGAGCTTGAGTCTGCGTACAAAGTTTGGGTATTTATCATAGAGATGAGATCACGGTAATTTCAAAAGTATTGCAACATTTTGATAAGCGTTATAACGAACATTGTGGCAGTTCATTATCGTTATATGTTATTAAATATAGTTGATTAGTATTTACCTTACCTAAATGTTCATATTGTAATTATTTTCAATACTTATATGTTATTTCGTTGATCTGGCCACTCCTTATTATGACAGTTTCTAAGGTATGTAAATATGTATTGTTGTCCTTTTCTTACATATCGTTCATTTTGTACACTAAGATGATATATAAGAAGGCACAGAAGACAACTGCTTTCATTTGTGTTTGACGATTGGAGGTAAGCAGACTTGTAAAGTATTGCGCACAAGGTAACGTGGTGAGCGATAAGCTCGCCGTTCCAAGTGTTAGCTTTACTTAGCAATTTTTAGCAAGATGGCTGCCATGCTAGGTGAACAGCGATAGCTGGTCCTTGCATTGCAGCTGGCGCTTGCTCTGCTACTTCTAACCGTCACAACCACACACGTTTTAGAAATTGAGAACCCGCTAATTATTATTTTAAATAAAAGAGTTTAATAAAACTACATCAATTAAAATTAAACACTTCAACATCTAATATTAACCAGCGATTTAAGCATTTTAATTTTTAATCTGTTCCTTAAATTAATTTTTAAAAATATTCATGGCACTAAAAATTCTTTCAACCTCCGCATTACTGAAAGGTAATACCAAAAAGTTAAATACGAATTCGACCAGTTCTAAAAAAGGGGGTTCGTTTAATGAATTTTTATGTTCTCGGACTTCCGCCCAAAATTGAATGGTAGAGGTCACACTTGTCCACTGTTCGGTTATTAGCTTTCGGTACTGCAGCTCAATCAATGCTACTTGACTTGGAGAATACCTAGACTTTTCTTTTTGAAAGTGAAAAAATCAGGGATAATGATTATTTTTGTATTTTTAATGAAAAAAGTCAAAGGCTTCCGGTTATCTGAGGACAGTTCAAAGTATATGAACGTGCATGTCTCGTCATGCTCAACGGAAATCTGCATTGATTGAAAAAAAATAAAAGCGAAACCTATATAAATTACTTATAATCAATCTTTTTTGAGTTTTATTTTTTTGATCAAAAATAATCATAATTTTTTGCGTTTTATTTTTTTTGAACGAAAATAAAACTGGTCGCAAATAAAACTTATTCCTTGAGCGATATTTTATTCCTCAAAAATAAAAAATTTATTTTCAGTTTTAATTTTTTTCACTGATCGAAAAACTTAAAAAGCCGCCTTTTTGGCAAGTTATTGATCATATATATTGGTTGGTATAATCTTGTCAACATATGTACTCAATAACTAATAACTATCCCTCAAGAAATAAGTTTTATTTGCTACCAAGAAAATAAAACTCGCATATTTAGTAGCCGATGTCGGTTATCAACTCCATTAAAAATAGTTGACAATTTTTAAGAATAATTTTCTGTATTCGTCATCAATACTACCTTCATTTAACTTTAATTTTATATGAAAAAGTCAGAAAAAGTTTGGAGTAAAAAAAGGCTAAAAAAAAGCCACGAAGCTAAAACCAAAATTATGAGGCTAAATCTGGCCTCGAAAAGGCTAACCTGGCCACACTGGTCTCAGCGCAAGTTCGTGTATGCGTTGGTCGTATGGAAGGAACGAGGGTAAAGTGCCAAAGTTGACATATTAAAATATTAAATTGATTGTCTGCTGTATCGTAAGTTTAAATGGAACTGACAAGCAAGAATGAAAAATTAAAAATGGGCCAACAAAAAGCGAATAAAAAGCAAAAAAAAAAAATGCTTTAAAAACGCATGACAACTCAACTGCCAACAGTTACAACGCAAAGTGTATGTTTTACCACATAAGAGTGAATTTTTTATCGGATTCCTCGTGTAATTGAATGAAAAATGTTTGCAAAATTTAACCTGCAATTAAGAGCAGGGTCATTGGCTGTGCAATTCAATTTCACTGAAAAAATCGAATAAATGTGCAACTTAATTTAATATACAGTGTGAAATACATATTTGTGGACAATTTGGCAAAAATTTAAAGATTTAATTTGTTTTAATCTTTACATATACTTGTTTATATTTGTTTTATTATTCAAACTATTGTAAAAAAATTAAAAAATTTTACCAGAGCCGATATCTGTAAGTTATGGATGTCTAAGACAAGCGGGTATCTATTGTAGTAATATAAGCCAAAGTGGCGCTTTCTATAATTTTTGTCTGTGTTTCTGTGTATTTGTTCGCGCATCACTAATAAATCGGTTTATAGAATTGAATGAAATTTAAAACAATGTATTGGTAGGCGTGAAATTTAAGGTTTAAGATCCATTTTACAGCAACAAAATATTTTATTCCTAATATATATAGCGGTGGCAATAAAAGTTGACTCAAAATATTTTTTGTACATACGAGTATAGTGAAATTGAAATGGGCTGATAATAGTTAAAGCAGTAAAACCCAAAGCAACAATTCTCGTCTGTCTGTCTGCATCTATGTTTACGCGCATTACTGAATAACTGATACAAGGAATTTAGTAATTTTTTCACCATTTGGTTGCTGTAGGTGTAACTTGAAATCTTATAACTTTAAACGATCTATTCTTGTATATTTGTATGTTTGTATATTTGTATATCCAAACTACTTCGTAAGCCGCTCAAACCGATTTGGATGAAATTTGATATTTATATAGTGTACCACAATCTAAGGATTTTGACCTAGGTGTTGCCGTATAGGATGTTTTTACGGAGTTGCCACTTATCTGATTTTTTTTTAAATGAAACAAGTAATGAAGTCTAAGTTCGGATGGAACCGAACATTATCTACCTAGTAGTAATCTATTATGTCATCCCAATTTACGCAGGTTTACTTTAATACTTTCAGTTCGTATTTGCTTTCAAATAGACAGACGGACAGACAGATAGACGTATCGAGAGACGGACATGCCTACATAGACTCAGCTCATCCTCCTGATCATTTCAGTATACGTACAAACATTTCATGTTCATTAAAGGTATGAATATCAAAAAAGATATACAACTTCGCTTTTACAGTGGGGTATTAACTACTTTCCCGGATATTTAGCTTTTCATCCTGAACGTTTTGATATACATTAATAAATATATATCTTGATTCGTTTATGCCGAATGAAGTAATATACCTTGTGTGCGTAACTTGATAATTGATATAAACTAGGCACGACACAGTCTGTATATAGCTTTTGGAAAAGCCCAAGGTTATATAAAGATGCAGTTCGGTATATCTAGGAGTTTATTTGGTTCAAGTGAAGGACATTTTATATATAGATGTGTTCTATATATCAAAACGTCAAAACAACGTCTATCGGGTTTGCTAGTATATTATAAAATGGCAAAAGCAAACAAGGAATTTCAGTATTCTTTTGTAAAACTTTGAGACTAGTTTGCATTCAAATAGACAGACGGACGGAGAGGCGGGCATGGCTAAATCGACTCCGCTCATCATGCTGATCATTTTAGTGAACTTTTTTCTCCTTGTTATGAAGGTATGAAAATCAAGAAAGATATATAACTTCGCTATCGCAGTGGGCTATTAACTACGTCCACGAATATTTTGCTTGCGTGTTTCCCGATTTGGCTAATTTTTGGCAGGAGTATAACACATACTACTCAGAAGCAGCTGACCAACTTTCATTAAAATATCAAGATTGAATTATAAGCGATTGCCTTTTAAAATAGCAGAAATTTTATGCCGAAAAGTGGTCGGCGCCACACCTACTTCTTCAAAATTGACAAAATCTTTTGCGGCCGAGTTTTTCTTAAAAAGGTTATTATGTATGCAAAATCTGATTGATATAACTTGCTTAGTTGTAGAAGTATCGCTTTTTAAATTTTACAGAAAAATTTTTCAGAACTATGTTAAAAAACTGGGCGTGGACATTAACCGATTTCGCCCATTTTTACAGCAAACAGTTACCTTTATATTTAGAACATTATCACCAAATTTCGTTTCGACAAATCAATTTTTGGCGGAGTTATGGCACAAACAGTTTTGTGGAATAGTCCACTATAAAAGGGGCGGGGCCACGCCCATTTTCGAAAATTTTGAGTTTTTGGATTTCTTTGTTTACGGAAACTTTAAAAGTGAAATATAAATGATGTAAAGCTATTTTACGCAAAGTTATTGCCTATTTAATATATCTACTATCCTCTTCAAAATCTTTCATATAAAAGTGGGCGTAGACCTTAACCGATGCCGCCCATTTTTTCCTGGAACATTCCTTGCATACCTGGAAACCTGCGTGCTGAATTTTGTTTCGATATCTTGAACAGATTTTGATTTATGATTAATAATTTTTCTAAATTTGATTTAATCAAAAGTGGGCGGTGCCACGCCCATTTTCAAAAATTTCTTCAAAAATGTATTTTATGCCTCAATCTCAATGTATTCACGAAATTTTATCCGTATAGGTGTATTATATATTGAGTAATAAACTTGTGGGCGTGGCTATCATCCGATTTCGCCCATTTTAAATAGCGCTCGGAGATGAGTGCCAAGGAACCCGCATACCAAATTTCATTAAGATATCTCAAAATTTACTCAAGTTATCGTGTTCACAGACGGACGGACGGACGTGGCTTAATCAATTTGTCTTTTCGTCCTGAACATTTTGATATATATAAGTCAATATCTATCTCGATCCGTTTATGCTGTTACGTACTGCCGTTAGGCGACTAAAGTTAATATACCTTGTGTGCGTAGCACTACTAGGTATAATAAAATATGTCAATATGGGTATCAAAAGAAAGGTATTTTCCTGCGTATTAAAAAAAAAATTTCTAAGTAGGCTTGACACTTTTATTCGACAACAAAAATCCGGCAAAGAAGTACATATACCGAAAATGATACTCATCTATGACTGCGAATAAAGCTCAAGGACAAACTCAAGACCAACTCTTGAGTTTGCCGAAGTGGAGCTAAATTCCCCGATGTTCATGCATGGTATGTTATACAAGGTGGCGCAAAAGTAAGCTTCCGATGTTCAGCATATCGGTTGTGTCACGTGCAGTGTGTGCTGTTGCACCGTCTTGTTGGAACCACATGTTTTCCAATCCCAATTCATCAAGTTGCTGCAAAAAGAACTCGTTGATCATTGCTCTGTAGCGCTCACCATTCACAGTAACCGTTTGGCCCCGACCGATTATTGGTCAAATAAATAGTCAGCAATATTCCGCGTTCTGGAGCAGTGTAGCGTAACATTGTTTATAAACGTGTATTTCGCATGTGTTTACTGCACAAATGTCAAAACAGAACTGACTTTAGGGGCCAATCGCAAAATTTATAGCATTTTCTGATAGGAGGATTACTTTTGCGGCGGAACATGGTATGTGTGTTTACGTGTTGGCTTAGATTTCATATGTATTAAATATGAAAAGTTATGAATAATTCTATCATGAAAAATAAAGAGGAATGAATCAAAGAATGTTCACCGATATATGGAGCACTAACCGACAAATATACCCATGTGACCCTATTCTTTCTCGATTATTTGATAACAATCGACAGCCTCTAACCATAAAATTCAGCAAGAAATCTTTTTAAGACTTGTCGAAAATATTGGAAAAACTTTTTTGAGTAGCAACTTTATTACGTGAACTTCCCAGGTAGACAGTAGGCATGCGCGGCCAATGTCCGTATGGATGGAGTAACACCTAACTCTAATTTATCAGACCTAAGCGCACCTGGCAAATGTATACCCGGCTTGTGTTCGAACTCTGTTCAAACTGCTAGTTTCATAAGACTTCCGTTAGAAGAGATTGACAAAGACAACGACTTGATTGACTTCCTCAGTGAGACGTCAGACCATCAGACGTCAACCTATGACGCAAGTGCTAATGTAGGGCTTTGTCAATGTACGTTAAGTAACACGACAAGAGCCGTTGGGACTAGGAATGATATCTCCGAGACCAAAGAAATTTTCAATTTCGACTTATTTAACTTTTGTGTAGAAGTGACATCCGACAATAACACACACAACAAGTGAATGTCTTCGCTTTTACTTACGATACATGTTTGTATGTTAAATGTTCCATCTTTATCGGTAAAAGCCACAATATTGACGTGTCCAGAACCGCACTCAGCAGCATGACCGATGGACAACCACTGCGGTCAATTGGCGAGCATAAAGCGTTGTCGAACCGAACACCAAACAGCAAAAGTCAGAAGCATATAATTTAGTACTGAAATTTCGCCAATGCATTTAAAAATTTAATGAATTGCACACTCGCTTGGACCTATATTTTGAAATTCTTTAAGTTAGTTAAAAGTCGTTCCTAACAATTCTTTCTAAATTACTCTCTTCCTAAGGTTTAATATACTGTATCTTTCTCTATAGGTCTTTATCTGAACGATTTTTCAAACTGAGTCTTAGTTAGGAACCGCAAAGCAGTCTAATGTGTTCATTTATTTTCATATCTATGTACACTTGTATACACCATTTTACTTATGCTTACATATTGTAGATGCATTCCACAATTCATTTATATAGGTGTATATAAGTACTTATATGAATAAGGGGTAAATCCCTGGAAAGTGCTATTAAATAGCAACAAAAGTTGATGAGCTTTAAGAATGCACCTCTCCCTCTCCATATTACTTTCTCTCTCTCTTATGGTATGGCCGACTACATTTCCTTCTCTCTATTCCTTTATCCTTATCGCACTTTCTTTGCACACTCTAGTACCACATAGCTGTTTCCTCACGCTCCTACGTCTGCATACAAATCCCAATCCATTATGCTTTCGCCCGCACTTCCGACAACAACTTCCATACCATATTTACCGCTTTTTTTTATATACCAAGGGGACTTACGTCCCTCACCTTGAACTTATTGATTGTTCTTTACGTCGTCGACTACATCTACATTTCGTTCTTTCTCTAAACCTTTTAAAATGTTTTTGCCTCTATTTGTGCCGCTTATTAGATCCAAAATAAGCATGTTACCACATGAGAACTCACCCATTATTTCAAAGGTTCATGGAAAATAAAACTGAATCTCTCCACCAAACTTATTCAATTTGAATTAAAATTAGTAATCCATTGCCTTTAGGCTTCTTTCAATTAAAAACGATTATTTCAGATCACCAAAAAATAAGTGATTACCAAAAATTAAAAAAAAAGGGATCAAAAATTAATTAATTTAAAAGGAGAGTGGAGTGCATCAGTTTTTTATGCGAGAAATAAGTATCTACTGATAGTATTGTATCCACCAAGCCATTCGACCATTACACAACTCAAGATATGCTAGCATCTCGTTCTCTGTTTTCTGTTCCTAGCTCACAAGCGTTTGACACTCATAGGGTTGCGAGTTCACACCCTCACTTTTGTTAAATGTTTTTTAACTTTACTATAATTTTTCTTTAATTTTTAATTGCAAATATTAATTTTTTTTATGTATTTTCACTCCATTTGATCCTAAATAAAAAAACATAAACATTTGAGACATGAATGTGGTAATAACAACACTCGTGGTTACTTTGGAACAATCAATTCACAGTTTTTATTCAAGTAATATTACTTATTATTATTTAAAGTTAGACTCATATGCAAATTATAATTTTAAGTTTTTATTTGTAACGCGCTCGTTTTTTACGTGTGTGAATTTTCATTCCTCTACTTCAACTCAACTCTTCGTTTTTTCGAACGCGCGACGCTTCGTTAAATTTTGTGGGTTGTTAACGATTAACCCTTAGTTAAACTATTGTATGGGTTTCCAACTATACTTCTAGCTTGCATGCCATACTTGTACTTCTCTTATCCTAAACCCGATCCTACAATCGGCCGTCCTGACAGGTTATTCGACCCTGAATAACTAGGACCACGGCTTCATGTTTTCAGCTATGGTTGTTGTTTTCAACGGTCCTTCTTGGTTGCCGATCTTCTCTACCTCATATCTACCGTGGTTTAACTTGGCGGTTACCCTATACGGCCCTAGATATTTTGGTCTCAACTTCATGGCAGTACCGAATTGAGTTTTCTTAATAGCGACTAAATCATTGATTTTATATATTGCTTCTATTTTCCTGTTTTTATTGAAAGTTTTACAGTTCTCCTTTTGTATTTTGCTTATATTCTCCTGGGCTTCTTCCCTTACTAAGTCCCTTTCCCCATCTAGATCCTCTACTATTAAATCGTTTAATATTTGACGCAAATCCGGGTAATCATTAACCCGCATGTCTAATCCGGTAAGTATTTTGAAAGGCGTTGCTCTGGTACTGCGTGGTATAGTATTGTTCAGCACCTGTTGCACTTCAGCTACATGGTTGTACCACCGGGTGGGGCTGCTTTGGCACTTCTTCGATATCATTGGAATGACCGTTTTGTGAATACGTTCCACTTGCCCATTTCCTCGAGGTACTCCCGTTGCGATTTGCAAGTGTTGTATACTTTCCCTGTTGCAATACTCCTTAAAACTGTTTGAGGTAAACGCTGCTCCTCTATCACTAACTATGCGATTCGGGTTTCCGAATATCGACGCCTGTTTTTCTAGTCTATCTGTAACTTCCTCGACTCCCGTAGACTTGGTCGGATATAGCCACGTAAACTTCGAAAACCCATCTACTACCACTAGGATATGATAATACTTTTTCTTTGTTTCGGTCAACGGCCCAACATGGTCCACGTGATACGTCCCTAATGGTTTACCCGCTTTATTGATTGGAGTCAGAAACCCCTCTTTCTTGCCCCTTTTCGCATCGATTACTATACATTCTACACATCCTCTTACTACTTTTGTTACCTTCTCACTCAAGTTGAGTACGTAATAGTTTTTCTCAACTAACTCTTGTGTCTTTTTACCCGCGAAATGGTTCTGATCATGTGCCAACTTAATTATTTCTGCTTCCATGCTGGAAGGTACGACAAGTAGCTCCTTAACGGGATCCTTATAAACTATACCGTTCCTTAGAAAAAAATCTTCATAACCACCCGAACTCAAAATCTTCTTGACCGCTTTTATCCAAGCATCCTGTTCCTGTGCCTCCCTCAGTCTAAATGTTAACGCATCTTCAACTAGCATACAGTATATGCGACTCAGGGCATCAACATGCCTCATGCGCGAGCCCGACCTGTGCTCTACCGCGTAGTCATACTCTTGCAGGTACATGGCCCATCGCATTACCCTATCCGGCACATCAGTTTTCTTAACCGTCATAGTAAACGCATTGCAATCGCTCACGATTTTAAACCTCCTGTCTTTCACATAGATATGCCACTTTTTCAACGCCTTAATCACTGCTAATACCTCAAGCTCGAAAGCGCTGTATTTTTCTTCTGCCATTGTGGTTTTTCTACTCATAAACTCTACTGGATGAAACAACCGGTCCTCCGAGTCCCTTTGCAACAACACCGCTCCAAAACCGTACTTCGACGCATCGGCATGTATTTCCGTTTCTGCTGACGGATCAAAAAGTTTTAGGGAGGGCGCGTTTATTAAAGCTCTCTTTAATTCCTCTACAGCTAACAACTGCTCTGTACCCATTTTAAAATTTTCTTTTTTCCTCAGCAGATCTGATAATGGCTTTGCGATGATTGCATAATTTTGAATAAAACGCCTAAAGAACGACGTAAGTCCTAAAAACCGCTGTATTTCCTTTCTACTTGTCGGTACAGGGAAGTTTTTCACGGCCTTGGTCTTTTCAACCGACGGCAAAATTTCTCCGTTTTCTACAACGTACCCTAGCCAGTTAATTTGCCTCCTAAGGAATTGACATTTTTCCCACTTTATCTGCAGTCCATATTCTGCAGCCCTATCCAATACTCTTCGCAACTTTACCAACGCTTTATTATCATCCATGGCGGGAATAACAATGTCGTCCATGTATGCTATAATGGTACCATTTTGCAACATATCCTGGAACACTGCCCGGATAAATCTGCAGAAAACAGCCGGCGAGTTGGCGATCCCAAATGGAACGAAACAAAATTCAAATTGACCACTATTAGTCACAAACGCGGTATATTTTCGTGAACTCGGCTCTATAGGCACATGGTAAAATCCATTTCTTAAATCGAGTGTGGAGAAGATTTTTGCACCCTGCATTTTGTCTAACACTTCGTCGATTACCGTCATCGGAAAGTTATCCCTAACAATCTTCTCATTTAGTTTGCGATAATCGCAACAAAATCTTTTTGTCCCATCTTTTTTCTTCGTCAGCACCACCGGCGACGCATACTCCGAAGTACTGCACTGTATAATTCCCTTTTTGAGCATATCTTCTACTTGTTTATCTATATACCGCTGATCCTCGTATGATACTCGACGTGGGCGCTGATACACTGGACTATCATCGGTTAGCACAAGCTTCATCTGCACTGGTACGCTAGCTTGTTTCCCTGGTACATAGGCTCTGACTAACTTCTTTACCTCTTCCGCCGTTTTCCTCTCTAGATGCGATACGTCTATATCACTTACCTCTTTCTTTGGCTCCTCTCTTTCGGCTAAACACAAAGCTGCAAATTCACTAAACAGATCACATTCTTCCTCTTTGCAATTAAGTTCCTTCGAACTCCGACCCTGGGCTATACCCGTCAGCCTTTCCTTGCTGCTCTTTGCTTCCCTTCCTACGGCACCATCTTCTATGACCTCATTACTCTCGGCCACTCGGCCAGCCTCTGCGAATCCACCCCGTGGCCTTTCTAGTGTACTAATGTCCCTACGTTCTGGCTCAACCACTCCGGATACGTAACCTCGAGAACCAGGCCCAATCACTCCATGGTTCCCACTGCCTTCAGCCATACCTTTCGCAATCGGCTTCCGAAACTCGACTTCCCCTTTTCTAAAGACCAACTCTACATCTTTGAGCACATCACTTCCTATTATAGCGGCATACGGCATGTCGCGCTCTCTTACTACGTGGAACGTTACTTTAAATTTTATTCCGTCGATTTCGATTTCGGCCTCGAAGCTCCCCAATGTCGTGAGTTGCCCCTTTCCTATCCCGAACAATTGACGTTTTTCCTTACTCAGCTCAATATCTCCTAACATCATGAGCGTATCGTACCTCATGATGCATAAATCGCAGCCCGTATCTACCAACGTACTAAAAATAAACTCATTCATTGTTACTTCAATAAATATAAGGTTACTTCTCGACTTACTCTCACCCTGTTGTCCTAACGTGTTTGCCCGCTCATCTTTAACTGTGTTGCTTCCTGTATCCGTCTTGCAATCTTTGGCATAATGGCCATTTTGTTTGCACTTAAAACACGTCACCTTTCTACGCTCTGTACTTTGACATTCTCTAGCCAAATGACCCTCCTTTTCACATTTGAAGCATTTTTTATTTTGAAACCCTTTTGTGCCACCACTTTTCTCCGATCCTGTCTGCGGCATACCCAATTTGTTTGACGACGTTTGAGCACCCCTTATCTTTTCATATACCCGTACTTGCTCTTTGAGTTCACTGAGGCTCTTTGCTTGATATAGCACTGCCTTATTTAGCCGCGTATCTGGTACTCCCTCCACGAAATATTCTACAACGCTCTTCTCGTCAAGTTGGATTGGCTTCCCTATCTCTATTAGGGCGTATAAATACTCGTGCAAGCTTTCCTTCGATTGCTTTCGCCTATTTCTTAACGCTCTGTGGACCTCTGAAGCGCATAGCTTTTCTCCGAACTCCTCTACCAGGACTTCTTTTAACCCCTCCCAATCTCCCTTTCCTGTAAACCCTCGAGATAAAGACCTTGCAGCACCTTTAAGCAGCTGCTTCGCGTACACATACTTTTGTAGGTCATTCCAACCTACCGTGTCAGCAACTTCTTCAAACTCTGTCACCCACTGATCCACTCCACGGGTACCGTCACCTGAAAATGACGAGACGCTATCCTCTATATCACGCAGTGTAAACATCGCCCTTTGCCCATTTAAGTTGTTAATTGTATTGCCATACACTGAGTGTGTAGACTCGTTTTCGAATTCCGTATTCTCTTCTCTTTCTTCACCCTCAAACACTAAATGCTGCAGCAACCGCAACTGCAATTCCTTTTTCCTCCCAGAAACACTCAGGTTAAACTCCCTTAGCTTATCCTTCAACATTTCCACGGTCAGTGCCTTTATGGTATCTGTATCCATCTTGCAAATTGCCAAATTTATTTACGCGGCTCTAAATACGAAAAACAAAACGCAATCTACTCTCTTTGCATAAACTCAGCCATCGAGTTTATGCAAACGCACATGAACAATTCAATGTAGACAAATCCGAAACACCTACAAACACGCGAAAAATATATGATACCTTCTTTTCCATTATTACCCGACTCGCGAAAAAGGAATGAGAATTCGATTTCGAATACATACAAAAATGTCAAAATACTATTGATATTTACGTTTTCACAATTATGAGCAAGAAAGAAAGAACTACTTACATACGTCTAATTAGACTAACTAAACAAATCTACTCTACCGCCGCTTCTCTGCTACCTGCTGCCTTTCTTGATTTTGCCTCTGCTGTCCCGATAGTTGGTTTGCTCATTAATTCTCTCGCTGTTGATTATTTATTATCATGTTGTTTTTTATATTTTCTCTTGCATATTTACTTATACTTTTCTTGTCTCGCTTACTTTGAAGCAATATGCATACATACATATGTATGCTCACATATATAATTGCTCTGGCATATATCTGTCATTGCACTCTTGTATTCATTACTGTCTCTTTCCGTTTATTGTTTTTACATAATTATGCAACGAGAATTATGTCACTATATTGTGCACTTCCACTCTTTCGGTTACACACAGTTTATCTCATTCTGAGAACACTTGCCTTCGGCTCGTTTCTTTTGGGAACAGTTTGTGTTTCCCCCTTTTTTTACTCGTTTTTGCGAACACTAAATTCAATTCGCGTAGCCGTTACTTTCCTCGACGCTGCAGCGCAGTCCGATGGAGCACCCACTTTTTTCTGCTTCAACTGCGCAGTCCGTCGGAGCACCCAAATCTGACGCTGAATGCGCGTACGTTTTGCAAGTACAATCAAGTACACTTTATACACCAAATTCTAGGGGTTTTCTAGTTTTTTCCATTGAAATATTCGTTTATAACTTTTTTTTTTTAACATTCACTTTAAAACGTTTTATGTTCTTTTCTGCGCACTTTAAAAATTTTTGCACGCGTTTTCACTTAACGCCCGCGCATCCATTTCGGACGAGCCCACATTTGTGGTAATAACAACACTCGTGGTTACTTTGGGACAATCAATTCACAGTTTTTATTCAAGTAATATTACTTATTATTATTTAAAGTTAGACTCATATGCAAATTATAATTTTAAGTTTTTATTTGTAACGCGCTCGTTTTTTACGTGTGTGAATTTTCATTCCTCTACTTCAACTCAACTCTTCGTTTTTTCGAACGCGCGACGCTTCGTTAAATTTTGTGGGTTGTTAACGATTAACCCTTAGTTAAACTATTGTATGGGTTGCCAACTATACTTCTAGCTTGCATGCCATACTTGTACTTCTCTTATCCTAAACCCGATCCTACATGAATGCAACGTAGTCGACCAAAAAATTGTAATATTATAAAAATTAAAAATATAGGAATAATAAAAGCTAAAAAAATAAATACAGTAAAAAAATTTTTTTTACATAATTGCAATAGTTATAGGACAAAACCCGTTTATCGGAACTTTCGATTATATGGGAGCTATATGTTATGTTGGTGCGATTTGGGTGATTTTCACTAGCCACAGCAATTGATTGTATGGGAGCTATATGTTATGTACGTCCGATCTGGCGGATTTTAATTTGTCACATTACGTATATAATATACACTGAATCGGCAAAGTTTACGACTCTAGCTTTCTAATTGCAAGAGTTATAGCCTAAACCGCATTTATCGGAACAATCGATTGTATGGGGGTTATGCGTTGTATTGTTCCGATCTTGTTGGTTCCGACAAATGATTAATATATTACAAAATGGAGGCCCATACCAAATTTCATCGAGATATCTCTAAAACTGATTGACTAGCTAGCGTTCAAACATACAGACGGACTCAGCTTATCGCACTGATCATTTCGGTATACTTATTGGTGGGTCTATCGCTTCTTCTTCTCATATTTACAAATATCGGACCAAAGTTATAATACCATTTCATGTTCATGAAAGGTATAAAAAGGGAGGAAGGGAGAAGTGGGAGACAATTGAAAATTGTCATACTGCAAATATTCATGGTAGAATCTTGAAGTTTGGCTCAGAGTAATATGAGGTCAATCTCTACCACCTCAAAAAAAAAAGGTTGCTTGACTCCTTTTAATATAATCTAACTTTATTTTTCTCCACAACTATATCTACGAGCGTTGTAATATTTGCTATAGAGATCTTTAATATGAAGGGGAAGGGCAGGAGAGGAATAGGGTTGCGAAAGGAGAGGGATAGGGATAGGGATAGGGATATAACATTTCTAGATCCGTGCAGATAAATTTCTGGGCGGTACAAAGTGTGCCGGGTCCTCTAGTTTATTTATATATTCACATACATGTGTACTTTCTTCCCTTTACAAATTATTTATCTTTATTCACGACAATAATATGCAATTGAATTATGTCTTCAATTTGTATGTGACCACAGCTGTCAGACCAATGATTTTCGTGCTTGTCAAGCGTATTTATCTTCACAATTCATACTGAACAATACTCGTAAATACCTGCATACATATTTTTATATTTATATATGTAAATGGATGCTTGTAGGCGTATGACCACATTACTCTCTGAAATTAATTATATGTATAAACCAGATGCTCTTTAACGTTCACGTTTCAATTAAGATTGAGTTCGTCATTTTTGTAAAATGGATTGTAATTAATTTCTTCTAATGGGATTTATTTTTAACATTGCCATTTCATATTAGTTAATACAAGTACAAACATTCGCTTATAAAGGGTGTTTTTTTTAGGGGTATAGAACTTCGAATTGAAATAAAACACAAGAAAATCGTTTTAAGGTCCATCAATTTGGCTTTATTGGAAGGATAATTTTATGCCATTAATGTTTAAATATGATTTCGGGCATGTGGCCGCCGCGGCTGGCTCGAATAAAGCCAATTCTACAGGTCCAATTTTCAACCACTTTTTCGAGCATATGGGGCCGTATGTCGGCAATAACGCCACGAATGTTGGCTTCCAATTCCCCTAACGTTTCTGGTTTGTTGGTGTAGACGAGCGACTTCACATATCCCCAAAGAAAATAATCCAATGGTGTCAAATCACACGACCTTGGTGGCCAATTGACAGGTCCATTCCGCGAAATTATGCGCTCATCGAATGTTTCCTTCAATAAATCGATTGTAACGTGCGCTGTGTGGCATGTAGCGCCGTCTTGTTGGAACCACAACTCATCCACATTCATGCCATCCAATTCGGGAACAAAATAGTCGGTTATCATGGCTCTATACCGGTCTCCATTAACGGTAGCTGCCTCTCCAGCATTATTGCGGAAGAAGTATGGCCCAATGACTCCACCAGCCCATAGAGCATACCAAACAGTCCGTTTTTGTGGATGTAATGGCGTTTCAAGGGTCTCATGTGGATTTTCTTCACTCCAAATGCGGCAATTTTGCTTGTTGACGTAGCCATTCAACCAAAAATGAGCCTCATCACTGAACAAAATTTTGCGATGAAAATCAGCATCGAAATCAATCTCATTTTCGGCCCATACACCAAAATCACGACGCATTGCATGGTCTCGCGGCTTTAATTCTTGCACAAGCTGGATCTTGTAAGGTCGCAAGCCAAGATCTTTGCGCAAAATCTTCCATAAAGTTGATGGACAAAGCTCCAATTGCTGTGCACGGTGGCGAATCGATTCATTCGGGTCCTCTTCAACACTTTGCTCTACAGCGGCATTGTTTCTTCGGTGCGCACTGTTCGACGTCTCTGCGGATGCGTATTATCACATAGAGTAAACGTAGTGCGAAAACGATCCATGGTTAACCGAATTAATTGCTCTGATGGACGATTATGTCGACCATAAAATGGACGGAGCTCACGGTAAACTTCGCGAACTGAACCATTATTTTCGAAATAAATTTGCACGATTTGCAAGCGTTGTTCTTTTGTCAACCTGTTCATGATGAAATGGCAAACCAAACTGAACATAAATGACATTAGAGTTGCCAGATTTGACTACAAAATGCCAGTTTTATCTCTATTCGAAAAACAAACCTGTAAAAAAAACACCCTGTACAATGAACATATGCGTATGTAAATATTATGCATACATATCGACGCTCAGCTGCTAGGCTTCTTTATCAGAGAAATTTTATAATAAAAATTTCATAAAAGTTAAAATATGAAAAGTTATTATTCTTGGCCTTGAGCTCGTCTTATGAATACTAGAAAATGTACAGACCGTAAAACCAACAAAAATTGTTGGTACAAAAAAGCAATAGCAAAACCGGGAGCACACGGTAAGGCAGTTCTGCTGATGATGATAAAACAGATCTGTAAAAAAATCCATCATGATCACACTACTAACTGTCAAGTGGTTCGTGCATATGGTAAAGAAGAATAGAATTAGGAGTTTAGTTGACATCAAAACCAGGTTAACTTAATGGTTAGCAATGCGTGCCAAAATTAGGTAGGAAATCATCTACAAAACTATCTTTTCTATCTATCGATGCTACGACCACTATCAATAGTTTTTATATATCGATAATACTATCGTTGCTTTGCTACTATCGATAGAATAGACCAGAGCCGCCCAAAATAATGCGCAATTTATTTACCAACGCATACAATCACACATTTGATATCTGCTAGCGTATGATTGTGTGCGCGCGTTTGCTTAGTACACTGAGTGAAATCGTGCTATTTGTTTAAATTGAAAGTGAAATTGTACAGCCATTCTTTATTGAACATTTCGAATGTTTTTTTGCAAGTGTATATCAAAAAATAATATTGCTATGTATGTGCGCACGTTCTTCTTTGCTCAACTGCTGAATAGCAAAAGCATTGCTTCGCATGTGCCGAAGTCAGAAATCTAAGCTTAGTCGTTTTTGACGATCTTTTTTTTTGACGCTGGCAGAATTAGCATCATAGCGTACATGTTTCGACTGCATTTGCTTGCCTATACTCCGAGTATAGGCATGAAAAATTGCGCATTATTTTGGGCGGCTCTGGCATAGACGTTAAATAAATTAGTTTTATTAAGTCTGTGTTAGCTTGCTTAACCGCGTGGACCCACTATGTAATTATGGTTTGAAATCAGGAACGCTCAGCACTGATTATATAATCTATATATATAAAAATGAATTGCTGTTCGTTAGTCTCGCTAAAACTCGAGAACAGCTGAATTTGGCTAACTTTGGTCTTGAATTATTTGTGGAAGGCCAGGGAAGGTTTGAAAGGTGATTAACTATGAAAGGTGTATGGGGATAGGGATAGGGATAGGTAGGTAAATGCAGGTAAATTTTCCGGGCAGGACAAGGTCTGTCGGGCGCTCTAGTTTTTTATAAAATTCAAGAATAAATGTGAAACTCTCGTAAGAGCCGAGAGTAACAAAAATATACCTACCAAAAAGTGTACCGAAATTATCATTGTGTTGATCTGGGTCGATTTAGAGCTGTTTGCCTGCCTGTTTCAATGAGAAATTTGTTGGGAATAAAATCTATGTACTACTTAGGTAGCCCCGTAGGTATTCCCCATTGGGCAGTGTTTTGCGGCAACATCTGTTAAGCCAATTTTTTAGAGGTGTTGTCGGTAAAAAGCATGCCTAGCTGACTCAAGCCCTGCCTGTATAACACCGCTAATATCGGAATTCAGATGAATTTCATTCAAAAATAGGCAGAGTCAATAGAGAGCGATGCCAGTCATTTCTTTAACTAAAAGTTGACAAGAATACTGGAGTGCCCGCACATCCCAAATCTATGTAAAATGCCTCAAATTTTGATCCAGATATGCCAATCCTAACGCTAAGCCACTCTACATCATACTTTCCTGAGCAGTACATTACCGATATCCTCCACCCTAACAGACGGTTGCAGTGGTAGTCCCTAAAACTGGGTGGCCCGAACTAAGGGATTTTCTTCATTTTGTGAATGTACCAAGTTCCGTTTTAGTTGGGTTGACAGGTAAAATACCTGGAAGGCAGTGGGTCACACGGGACTCATATATAATAAAAGCGGGTTGTTACTGGGTATTGTTGCAGAGACGGGTTTTAGATTGCAGTCGCATGTTACTACGCTAAGGATCTTTGGGGTCTTTCGTTGGGCACCTCCGACTTCATAGGCGTATTATATATAGTAGGTGTAAGGATTGATAACGGAGTTGCACCAGGCTGGACTTCGTAGTGCGCTTCATGAGCTGAAAGGTACAACGGTACGCTCCTATAACCCCAGCACTACCGTTCCCCTTAATTAATCGGCCATAGGCCGAAGGCATCACCTCCCGCCGGGTAAGTCGATCAGAATCCCTTAATGTACAGTGCTTTCTAACGGAATCCATCTTTTCACTATAAGGCAGTTGAGAAGTTCAATGCTTGCTTTGGTTTTGATTTCAATCAATGAAATGCTATGGGCATAGGTGACTGATGCCGTCACTGATGCAGATCAGCTTATGTTTGACCGTTGTACCACTTACTTACGTGCTTTGAGGCGCCAGTTAGCCACGTTACAGTTTGTGCGATAAACAGCATATCAGTGTGGTGAATAGTATTCCTAACATAGGATCCAAAAGGGTTAAAACTTGCAATAATTGACCTGGTACCGATAACATCAAAAAGTGATTTGAAAAAAGTTTTTCAAAACGGGGTCGCCCCTCGGCAGTGGTTTGGCAAACTCTCCGAGTGTATTTCTGCCATGACAGGCTTCTCAGCAAAAATTCGTCTCCTTTGTAGATGCCGTTCGGAGTCGGCAAAAAACTGTAGGTCCCACCAATTTGTAGGGAAAATTCAAATCGGCACACCACAAATTGGAAGAGAAGCTTGGCGCAAAAATCTCTTAGGAGGTTTATGATGATATACCTGTTGTATATCGCGCCATAGAGAGAGAGAATTGACCTGAAAATTTAACTTTTGATAAATGCGAAATTGTAGAATGCACACTCATTTTACATAACCAATAGAGTTCTGGTTTATCGTGCCCCTAAACATATGTAAGTTTGCTTAGGGGCGATTTCAAAATTTTACTAGGGGTCGAATCAACGCACATTAGCGTGTTTAGCTAATTCAGGTGCTAAAGTATTTAAGAACAATGTATTCTTATGATAAGTGCTCGATCAATTTCATTGTCATTATTATAACCTCAGACAAAAAGTTCAGCGATCTATTATTGTCAGTTTCAGTGTTCAATATAAACTTAAAATGAATCCTATAAATAATAGTTATATATAATTTAAATACGATTTATTAAATTAGAACAAGCCAATGACCATAGTTCATAAAGAATACCTCTAATAGTCTCCATATGCTTTGCTTTGACCAATGTCAGAAATTTTTGGCCAACAACTCGCAATGCAGGTGTACTATTTTATTATACCTAGTAGTGCTACGCACATCGAGATAGATATTGACTTATATATATCAAAATGTTCAGGAGGAAAAGAGAAATTGATTAAGCCATGTCCGTCCGTCAGTCCGTTTGTGAACACGATAACGTGAGTAAATTTTGAGATATCTTAATGAAATTTGGTATGCAGGTTCCTTGGCACTTCATCTCCGAGCGCTATTTAAAATGGGTGAAATCGGATGATATCCACGCCCACTTTTTATATATATAATATTTTCGAAAACACAAAAAAAGTGATTACTCAGTACATAATACAACTATAAGGATAAAATTTGGTGTATACATTAAGATTGACGCATAAAATAAAATTTTCAAAGAATTTTTGAAAATGGGAGTGTCACCGCCCACTTCTGATTAAGTCAAATTTAGAAAGGTTATTAATCATAAATCAAACACCGTTCAAGACATTGAAACGAAATTCAGCACGCACGTTTCCAGGTGTGAAAGGAATGTTTCAGGAAAAAATGGGCGGAATAGGCTAAGGTCCACGCCCACTTTCATATGAAAGATTTTGAAGAGGATCGTAAATGTATTAAATAGGCAATAACTTTGCGTAAAAAAGCTTTACATCATTTGTATTTCACTTTTAAAGATTCCGTAACTAAGAAATCCAAAAAATAAAAATTTTCGAAAATGGACGTGGCCCCGCCCTTTTTATGGTGGATTATTCCACAAAACTTTTTATGCCATCACTCCAGCAAAAAATTGATTTGTCGAAACGAAATTTGGTGATAATGTTCAATTTATAAAGGTAACTGTTTGTTGTAAAAATAGGCGAAATCGGTTCATGTCCATGCCCAGTTTTTTAACATAGTTCTGAACATTTTTTTTTTAATTTAAGAAGCGATATTTCTGCAACTAATCAAGTTATATCAATTAGATTTTGCACACATAATAAGCATTTTAAGAAAAACTCGGGCGAAAACAAATTTTTTCAATTTCTAAGAAGTAGGCGTGGCGCCGCCCACTTTTCAGCATAAAATGTCTGCTATTTTCAAAGGTAATCGCTTATAATTCGATCTTGGTATTTCAATGGAATTTGGTCAGCTGCTTCTCAGTAATATGTATTATACTCCGGCCAAAAATTAGCCAAATCGGAAAACACACAAGCTAAATATTCGGGCACGTAGTTAATAGCCCACTGCAATAGCGAAGTTATGTATCTTTTTTGATTTTCATACCTTTCATAAACATTAAATGTATGTAAGTATGAGAAGAAGAAGAGAAAATTTCACTAAAATGATCAGCACGATGAGCGGAGTCGATTAAGCCGTGCCCGTCTGTCTATTTGAACCCAATACACATACATCTATATATAAAATGTCATGAACCAAATAAGCTCCTAACTATATCGACTTGCAGTTTTATATACCCTGGGGCCTTTTCCAAAAGCTATATACAGACTGTGTCGTGCCCAGCGAACTCCTGAACCTATCGTGAAAGTTCAAGAGCAAAAACAAATTACAAAATATGTGGGCGTGGCACTGCCCACTTTTGAAAAATTATGTAGATATTGACTAGGTGACACATATATCCAAATTTCATTAATTTAGACCAAAAAAGTTCGGAGTTATGACAAATTGAAGCTTTATATAGCCTGGGGACGTGGCTCCGCCCACTTTTCCAAAACTATGTATTGTCTAGGCTGTACCCAGTGAACCCAAGTATATATTGTCAAAATTTCACAAAGATCACACAAGGTATATAACTTCATTCGGCATAAACGAATCGAGATATATATTTATTAATGTATATCAAAACGTTCAGGATGAAAAGTAAAATATCCGTGCAAGTAGTTAATACCCCACTGCAAAAGCGAAGTTGTATATCTTTTTTGATATTCATACCTTTCATGAACATGAAATGTTTGTACGTATACTGAAATGATCAGGAGGATGAGCTGAGTCGATGTAGGCATGTCCGTCTCTCGATACGTCTATCTGTCCCTCCGTCTGTCTATTTGAACGCAAATACGAACTGAAAGTATTAAAATAGACCTGCGTAAATTGGGATGCTATAATAGATTGCTACTAGGTATATAATGTTCGGTTCCACCCGAACTTGGACTTCCTTACTTGTTTGATTTATCTTCATTGAAACAAGCCACATAAATTCTAGAGCCTCAACAGGGCGCAAAGGCCCGCAAACATCCTTCGCGTAAACTAGCCGCTATTTTTACTTATAAATATTATGAAATATAAACTTAGGCGTTTTTTTCACATAATCTGAACTTTACTAATTAATACAAAAACAAAATTTCTGTTTACGAAAGCAAAACATTTTACACTTCACTACAGTACTAATAAGTTCTTTAGCGGGCAAGTGCTTCTTTAACAATGCTCCAGATATTATGCGGATCCATAAAGAAAGGCTATGTGTTCACTGAACTGCTATGAATGTATGGAATTGTGCGAAATATAAAAAAAGCCACAAACAATCCTAATTTAATCAGGTGGCAAATTAAGCGTTTTAATCCTGTTTCCGCCTAGCCTCAAGCGTGTCCAACTTGGCTACTACAACAGTGGAGTTGAGTGTTGTTTTATGTGTTTTATTCCTATTTGCTTTTTATGTTTTCCGTTTTGCTTATTTTCGCTCTATTTCTTTAACAATACCACTTTGCTTTGCTTTGGCATGCATTTTGCTTTGAGGTTCGAACATTGGCTGCTGATTCAAGTGAATTTTTACCGAAAAATGCTCACCGTTTCCTAAAACAAAACAACGATTTCACACACTTTGCACACCGTACCAAATTATTTGGGATAGGCGAATGCTAATGCGGTCGCATTGGTTTTTTTATATTCGGGCCTCCACATCGTATACGTAACGCCAAACTACTTACTATGCATGACAGCTTGTTAGCGCTTGGGGTCGTTTTTAAGCTCCCGTTAATTTATAACTGTATATAGAAATATATATACATACAATATTAGACTGGCCCACAAGACGTTTTTGTTTTTACCTGTATTGATATGGCTTCCAGAATGGCCAAGAAAGTACTGTAAAAGTTAGAGATTTAAATTTTTAGATTTATGTATATCATTGCTAATTTAGATTTTTTAAAACTGATGTTATTTTTGTTTAAGGTATGGCATAGTAAAACAGGTAGTAGCACGGCTGCCATATTGGAAATTGCTTCTCTAAAACGTCAAAACAGCACAGCATATGTTGAAATGTAAACAAACTGATTGCAGGCAAGTTTGACAGTTTAGAGAAAATTAAAATGAAAAAAATGATGTGCCATGGTTTAAGGGCTGCCAAAATATAATAATAAAAATATTTGTTGTATATAGGTTTGTAGGAAGTTCTAAAAAAAATTTCACCAGCTGGGGGTCAATTCTAGTTTTGCGCTATCGTGAAGTGAAAAATCGTTTCACCTTGTCGTTTTCCTTTCTGATATGTGCAGTAAATACTGTTTGCTAAAGACCATTTTGAATTGTGTTGACACAAGTTGTTATTACTAAATGTTAAGTTAATATGGAATTGTAAGAATAAAAATAATGTACATATATAATTCAAGACGTTTAAATTTGTAAAACAGTCGATGTTTGAATTTTTTTCAATTTTGACCTTAACACCAAAATTAAATTGGCGTTATTGCTTTCACTTCACTTCAAATTGAAGATTTTAAGTAAAACAAGAATCGAAAATCGGGGTGAACTATTCCCGAATAATCAAGCGTATAACATTAGTCTATTTCGACATTTCGATGTTATGTAATTTTAACAAAAACAAAATAAAAAGCAGAAAAAAATATAAGCGCTCACATTTTTATTGCTATCAAGCAAGCCACAAGTTTTCATTTCATTTTCAAAGTTTGAAAGACAATTTCATTTTCTTATTTTATTCATAAGTCGCTAAGATATTGCGAAAAAAAACAGCTTGTATATCAAATGATTGAATTTTTAATAATTTTTTTTTTGAAACCGAAAGTAATTCATAATAACAAAAAAAATTCAAAAAAAAAAGCCACATTTTTTGGAAAAGTTTAAAATTCTTGCCCAATATTTTTAAAAGTCTTAAGCGATTTAATTTTAAAAGATTAATTTTATATTTTATTTTAATTTAGAAATAGTCTACCATATTTAATTTTTCCATATATAAGACAGCTCACATTTATTAACGTACCATCACTTAGGCCAGTTTACTCAATGTCTGGTTATCATAAACTTTATCACGTGTTAACTTAAACATGGCTTGCCTCAGAATGATATTTTCGTTTACACATAAGTCTGATTAAGTTATCATGATAAAGTTGGTCATTGTGACTGTTTTTGGAAAAACTCACAAAACTTGCATTGTGAACGCATAAAAAGTTATTTCAATTTAAACGAACCACTTTGGAGTACAAGATTCGATTGTGATATTTCTTTGTATGGATATTATTGTTTTTTTAAATTCTATTACTAGCAGAGTTTGTTAGAAAAACAATTTATAACAAAATCCGACTTTTACTTTCAGCTGTCACTTTTTGTTTTGTTAAGTACATAACCAGAGGTCCATTCTTTGATACCTTTTATCAGAAGATAATCAGCGCATCGTCGATAATCAGACATTGAGTAAATGGTTTTTGGGCCAACCTCTGATAAAGTCTTGATTAAGCAGTTAATCAGACATTGAGTGCACGGCCCTTAGCCGTACTAATATCACACCTTTATCATGACATGCGGAACAGTATCGGTCTGGCATCACATAAAGTGCAGCTGATTTCACTTGATGTTCTTAATAAAAAGGAAGTTGCCGAAAAAATCTTTAATTGCACACTTTTAGGCGCCAAACTCGATTTTTACGCTCACAATGGCGTGAAGGTACAAATAGATTTTTTTGTGCGTTCACAATAGTTTTATTTTTAATAATTAACTTTTATAATATTCGATTAAACAAAAGCACTACGCCTTTAAAACGTTACCTTACTTATAAATAATAATTCAAAATGTGAGCAGAAAATGGAAAGCGAACACATAAATACCAATCACCAAAAATGTATAAGACATTTCTGAAAAATACACATTTATTAGGCAGATAAATTTTAAATTGACATTAGAAAAAGCCACATTGAAAAGTTTAAAGCCCGTCTTAACTTAGGTTTTGTTATACAAGTTATTAAATAAATAAAGGAAACTCTTTCCACAGTCAGTATGGTAGACACAGTTTATTGTTACTTGTTCCAAAGGCTCGGCTTACTACAGTAATATCAACTACAAAGAAAATAAATAAAATATTCAAAGTAGTGCACACCAAAAACATAAGACACATGAAAAGCACGGTACCTCGCGATCAGCATTCCTACTCCCCTAAACTCAAAGAAATTAAGACAGGCCGCATCGGGGGATTCGCATTCCGCATTAAACACCATTCAAGAATCTATACTTATCTTTTTTCTCTATTTATTTTTGTGCATTTGACAATATTCCGTAGTAAACCATAAAATAAAAAAGAAACAAGTAAGGAAAGGGTTGTCTTCGACTGTGCCGCAGACTTTTAAGTGTCCGATCCTTACTCACAATTAGTACAAACTCTGCAAAACTGTTGATTCAAAGATATATAGCCCAAGTCACATTTATCGAAAAAATCGATTGTATGGGAGCTATATATTATGTGGGTCCGATCTGGGTGACTTTCACTACACACTTTACATACATAATAAGTACCAAACCAGCAAATGTTTTACGTTCCTAGCTTTTTAATTGCAAAATTTATATCCCAAAAACCATTTATCGAAACTATCGATTGTATGGGAGCTATGCGTTGTATTGCTCCGATATTGCTGATTCCGACAAATGATTAATCTCATGCAAAATGGCGGTTTCATACAAATTTCATCAAGATATCTCTAAAGCTGAGATACTAGTTTGCGTACAAACAGACAGACGGACAGACGGACATGGCTAAATCGACTCAGGTCATCGCCCTGATCATTTTGGTATTCTTATTGGTGGGCCTATCTCTTCTTCTTCTCATAATTACAAACATCGGACCAAAGTTATAATACCATTTCATGTTCAAGCGAATGTTAAGAGCTTTGTGTTAATGATTTTTAAGAACGCTCTATTTTAGAATTCGGTTCAAGAACACCCGACATCAGAATTATTTCCAACAATGCCCTATATTATTTGATTAAGAAAGGCCCTATAGCCGCTGTATATGTATTGAGTTAGGGAAAATAAGTACTACATCTAAAACCCAACTAAAAAAATAAACCTCTGAAAATTATAAATCAAGTCTGTAATTTTTATCTTTTTTTATTCTGAAAAAGAATGTCAATATATTTAAAATAGTTTTTTTTTTTGTTTTTGGTACAGTCCAATCTATACATATACACGTTTATACATACATACCTCCATAGGAACATCAACTTTTTGGATATTATTATTTGTTTAGTTGTAGTACATTATGTTGCTTTGTGTGCGTGTGCACGAGTGAGTAAGTTGTCCTTTTGCCTTTTGAGTTGTTTCATTGTTTTTGTCTTCAAACCAAACGAAAATGCGCAAAATTCATTGTTTGCTTGGAAGTTGACATTTTTCACAAACAGGTGGACAAGCGCACTGTCAACAACTCAGTAGCGACGACAAAAAGCTCTGTTAAGCGCAACATCAACAACAACAACAAATTATGTATATACATATTCACTTTATTTCGCTGGAGAAATTTCACATCGCACAACCAATTCAGTTAAGTCCACAATACGTTTCCAAGGTATATTTACAATTAGCAATGGCAGTCAACAACAACTGTCTGTTGACCTCCGATCAAGTTATTTGCATTACTGGGGCTATTTTACTTTGTCCCCAAACGTTTGTGTCACGCAGCACTAATGATGTCAAATTGAGATTTTATAATGCTCTTGTGCCGTATAACAATGCAAATAAGCCTAACTACATACATATATATACATTCGTAGGTACCCAGTTAACCATACGGGGGGAAAAAGGTTCCATTCGGAGCTATAAAACGCACATTTCACAAAGCATACTCGTATAACTAAAAAATTAGCAAAAAATCGTGCTACGTGGGCACACTAAAAGAAAACATAAAATAGAATCCAAAATTACTCCGTGTTTTATGACTCTTTTGAAATGAGCTTCAGAGTCTTTTTGGACTCATATTGGAGCTTTTTATTGTCGCTTTTCTGAAGATTTTTGGGGTTTTTTTAGGTAAATTTTTTCTCCATTTTAATGGTTTTTGGATCACTTTTGGGGTCATATTGGAGGCTTTTGTCACTCTTTTATGAAGCTTTTTGAAGTATATATTTTTTGACTCTTTTTAGGTTAATGTTAAGGGCACAATAGACTTTCTGATCGCAGTGCTATCCGCGATTAATCTATCTATCTTGCCTAATTTTTTGATACCTTTCATGAACAAGAAATGGTATTATAACTTTGATCCAATGTTTGTAAGTATGCGAAGAAGAAGAGATAGACCCACCAATAAGCATACCGAAATGACCAGGGCGATGAGCTGAGTTGATTTAGCCATGTCCGTCTGTCCGCCGGCCGACCGTCCGTCCGTCTGTCTGTTTGAACGCAAACTAGTCTCTCAGTTTCAGAGATATTTGGTAAGAGGCAGCCGTTTTGTAAAGCATAAATCATTTGTCGAAACCAGCATGATCGGACCAATACAACGCATGGCTCCCATACAATCAATTGTTCCGATAAATGGGTTTTGGCCTATAGCTTTTGCAATTAAAAAGTTAGGAATGCAAAATTTGCAACATTTTAGTACATATTAAATATGTAATGCGTGTAGTGGAAATTACAGAGATCGGACCAACATAACATATAGCTCCCATATAATCGATAGTTTCGATAAATGAGTTTTGGGCTATAAATTTTGCAATTAAAAAGCTAGGAACCTAAGGTTTTGCAGGTTTGGGACCTATTAGGTATGTAATGTGTGTAGTGAAAATCAGTCAGATCGGACCTACATAACATATAGCTCCCGTATAATCGATTTTTCCGATAAATGGGGTTTGGGCTATGTATCTTTAAATTATCAGTTTTGCAGAGTTGTTACTAATTGTGAGTAAGGATCGGACACATATTCGTATTCTTGTAAGGTATAAAGTCTTCGGAACAGTCGAAGACAACCCTTTCCAGAAAGTGTTATAAATAATTCATATAATTAAACCTTGCTGTTTATCCGCTCTACAATATTCATTTCATCTCCCAAGGCTCCAATAATCTTCATAAAAAGTGTTTTTTATGTGACTTTGATTAAATAACACTACAAAAAATCATAAATTTTGGAAACCTTATAAGTCGTTATTTCGAACCGATCCGGCTTTGGTTAGCTGGGTATTCCCGTTCACTTTTGTAGGCCAACTGCCATCCCATTGTTTACGTGTTAGTCGATCGAACGTAGACCCACAAAAGTACCTAGCGTTCTAATATGTATATACACAATGTTGCTATTCAAAACAATGCGACTGAAGATTCCTAGGACTAAAGGAGGGGTTGGTGATTCGATCGCTGAAATTTAAAAGGACCGCACAGACTGTATCAGTGATGTAAGTCGCAGGTTACAGAGGTATACCTAGATGCTGCACTAACAACGAACTAGCGAGGAAGGTGACTGGAAAGATGGAGGTATACCATTCACGAAACATTGTTAGTGTTCTTGATACTTGCAGTCACTAGTACATATATGTTTGATTTCATCGAATAAGTTAATATTAATGGAGAGCCCTATCAGGCTCAGATTTTTTAGTGAATTTGTATTCCCAATAAACTGAAATGTGCGCGCTGTAGTACTAACAGTACTTCGCCCTTCAACAGGATTAGACCGCAATGAGTTAGTTATTTGAAGAGTTGGTTTAGTTGAAATGGTGATTAATGTCGTGAAGAGACACACCTAAGACTAGCATGAGGTAGGTCGCTGCTTATTCTGGGCAAGAAGAGTTTAATCTATTACAACTTGGAACCCAAAATTGAGATAGGGGCGTTCTGCTTAAGTTTCGAGTGGTACTTTGACCTGCTTTCGGTTTTCAACGGAACGAGAGTTGTCGAACAACTGTGGAGTTGTTTGCTGGGGTAAAGCGGTTTGCAACAATTCTTCAATCTTGTTGGACTGCAGTTCATGATCAACGGCACTTTCGGTGGTTGTCCATGTTAATGGTTGCAGCACGTACGATTGGGCAGCTCATATGTGTCGGTGCTGGTCCTGTCAATCAAAATATACACATTGGCTGGGCTTGATTCAAACCTTCCCAAGATGTTACCTGTGCCCTTGCCACAAACTAATTCTCCCAGGCTGGGAAAAGTTTGACTGTGCTCGGAAGGCTTTCACGGAAACAAGCAGCCTTTAGTTTTTAATAATCCGCAGCGTTTGGCTTAACTAAAGGGGTCCAGGTGGTGGATGGAGAATTAGCTCTTGTTTTAACGGCAAAAGGTAAGATGATGATTGACTTGATGGGCGCGGCCGAATATATGGTTCGTAATCAAAATGTCTTCTTCACCTTAAAGCAGTCAAGGTGCACACACACAGTGGGCTAACATTTTTCATTAACTCCTAGTATTCGCTGTAGACACTTTAAACACCTCCACCTCAGTCAGACTTGAGAAGGGCCTACTCGACTTCTGTACAACTTGAGAAAACCCAAGGAGAATCAGGCAATTTTCAAACCTTGGAGATTATTTCTCTTTGCTTACTAAAATTTAGTGCCTGTAAATGACAGAATAGGGTGTAAAAATGGATACCTTCATGTTCAATTGAATTTTAACAGTATTACACGGAAGTATGTAAATGGAGGTCACAGGTTGGCAATATGTTGTTACCTCCTGCAAATCGACTAACTGAATTACCGAAAAGCATACTTCGAGTACATTTGAGCACACACTTTACGCAGGAAAATATTAAATTAGATGACATGTGGTTCGAGGCGGAAATTTGCAACATTGAAATAGTCGGATGTGTGTATGCGTCGGTATGTTAAAAATTACCCAGCAGTAAAACCAACTAGTTGTGAAATACATCTCCACATCCCTTTTTAGTGAAAATTCAGAAAGCTAAAATTCAAATTTAAAATTTTCATGCAGAGGAGCGAAACCGATTTCGAAGCCGCTGTAATCAAACTTATTGCTTTATCATTAAGCGAGACCTAATGTGAAAAGCATGTGTAAGAAGCGAGTTGGATAGAATATTTTTAAAAGTGTTCCAGCTGTCCGTTTCTGCAAGTTTCAGAAATTTGTGGTCTTATAGATAAATTTCTGAGAATAGAAGCTCCACCCCTTTAAGACCAAATTATAAATCAAACGTGAAAAAATTATAAATGTATCGTAAGAAAGACACCACTGCAAGAGACAAAGAAGTATTCGTACAAAGGAGACTGCGTGTGTAGACATATTTAGCTGAGTTGATGGGGTAATAGATCGTGTGAGTGCACTAAGGTTTGATTTGTTGGAAATATTAATTCATGAAATAAAATTACAAAAAAAAATGGAATAAAATAAAATATTGATTTTTTTTCTATACCAACAATTTTGTTGATTTGCGGCCTGTACATTTTCAAGTATTCATGAAACGAGCTCAAGGCCAAGAATAATAATTTTTCACTTTTTTGAATTTTTATGAAAATTATTATTGTTTTTACTTATTAATAATCATTTTAATTAATTATTAAAAGTTTTTTTGATTGAATAGAGTAGGAAAAATGTTTAGAGACAACTGCCATAGCTTTTCTTATAGATCCATTTCGGAAGCTGCTAGACTTCACTCATCAGAGAAATTTTGGCACGCATTGCTAACCATTAAGCTAACAATACGCTGGTTTTGATGTCATCTAAACTCCTAGTTCTATTCTTCTTTTTACCATATGCATGAACCACTTCCGCCATTTGACAGTTAGTAGTGTGATCATGATAGATTTTTGACAGATCTGTTTTATCATCAGAACTGCCTTACCGTGTGCTCTCGGTTTTTGTTATTGATTTTTTTTCTATACCAAAAATTTTGTTGATTTGCGGCCTGTAAATTTTCAAGTATTCATGAAACGAGCTCAAGGCCAAGAATAATAATTTTTCACTTTTTTGAATTTTTATGAAAATTATTATTGTTTTTACTTATTAATAATCATTTTAATTAATTATTAAAAGTTTTTTGATTGAATAGAGTAGGAAAAATGTTTAGAGACAACTGCCATAGCTTTTCTTATAGATCCATTTCGGAAGCTGCTAGACTTCACTCATCAGAGAAATTTTGGCACGCATTGCTAACCAATAATAATTTTCATAAAAATTCAAAAAAGTGAAAAATTATTATTCTTGGCCTTGAGCTCGTTTCATGAATACTATAAAATAAAATAAATAAAAAAAAAATGAAATGAGATAAAATAAAATATAATAAAATAAAACAAAATAAAATAAAATGAAATAAAATAATATAAAATAAAATAAATCAAAATAAAATAAAGCAAGTTAAAAAAACCAAGATGAAATAAAATATGATAAAATAAAATAAATCAAAATTAAATAAAATATATTAAAATAAAACAAAATAAAATAAAATTAAATAAAACAAAATAAAATAAAATAAAGTAGATCAAAATAAAATAAAGCAAGATAAAACAAAATAAAATAAAATAAAATAAGTAAAATAAATAAAATAAAATAAATCAAAATAAAATGAAATAAGTTTAGAAGCTGGCTTGAGGTCCACTAATTGTAAATAAAACGCAAGTTTTAATCAATATATTTCGATTACACACGGTAATCGTCATCAGGATTTTTTCAACTGTTACAAAATATAAACACAAAAAACTTGTGTTTTATTTACAATTAGTGGATCTCAAGCCAGTTTCTAAACACATTTAGGGGATAAAAAGGTCGCAAAAAACAAATATTTAAAATAAAATAAAATAAAGAAAAAAACTTAATAAAATGAAATAGCATGGAATAAAATAAAATAAAATAAAATAAAATAAAATAAAATAAAATAAAATAAAATAAAATAAAATAAGGTAAAATGAAATGATATGAAATAAAATAAAATAAAATAAAATATTATAAGGCATAGGAAAATAATTATAAAGATTTAAAAAAATTTTAATTTAATTTAATTATAATAAAATAAAATTTTTTTTTTTTGTAAGTTTAACGAGCTCAAGACCAGTTGATAATAATTCTTAGTTAATTATTATTATTTTTGATTAGAGGAAAAATTGAAAGCAACAAACATATACAGCCTATAGAGTTATAGAGTACTATTTTGAAAACAGCCACGATTTCTCGTCAGACTAATTCGTATAGTTTTGCTATTTCAGAGGATCATGTGGAGAATCGAACCCACTCACTCTGATTGCAAGCGCAGCTGCCTAACCCATAGGCTATGCTGCGTGTAGTTTTGCTAGCTGCTTAATTGAAGTTTTCCTCTAATTGTTGTTTGTTATCTTGCCAACGGTATACACAATATTTTTAGACACTCTGTCTATATGTAAATCATGTATGTTGGACTTTGTTTTTTTACATTCTTCTTTCTATTTTTAGAAAATAGTTACTATAAATAACCGCTTACTCCGGTATAAAATAAGATAAACTAAAATAAACCGAAATAAAATAAAATAAAATAAAATAAAATAAAGTAAGATAAAATAAAATAAAATGAAATGAAACGAAATAAAATATAATTAAATAAAACACAAAAAAAATAGCATAAAGCATAATAAAATAAATATAATAATAAATAAAATTAATTAAATTTGAAAAAATTTTAATAAATTAAATTATCAAGTATTCATGAAACGAGCTCAAGGCCAAGAATAATAATTTTTCACTTTTTGAATTTTTATGAAAATTATTATTGTTTTTACTTATTAATAATCATTTTAATTAATTATTAAACGTTTTTTGATTGAATAGAGTAGGAAAAAATGTTTAGAGACAACTGCCATAGCTTTTCTTATAGATCCATTTCGGAAGCTGCTAGACTTCACTCATCAGAGAAATTTTGGCACGCATTGCTAACCATTAAGCTAACAATACGCTGGTTTTGATGTCATCTAAACTCCTAGTTCTATTCTTCTTTTTACCATATGCCATTTGACAGTTAGTAGTGTGATCATGATGGATTTTTGACAGATCTGTTTTATCATCAGAACTGCCTTACCGTGTGTTCTCGGTTATGTTATTGATTTTTTATACCAACAATTTTGTTGATTTACGGCCTGTAAATTTTCAAGTATTCATGAAACGAGCTCAAGGCCAAGAAACATTTTTTCCTACTCTATTCAATCAAAAAACTTTTAATAATTAATTAAAATGATTATTAATAAGTAAAAACAATAATAATTTTCATAAAAATTCAAAAAGTGAAAAATTATTATTCTTGGCCTTGAGCTCGTTTCATGAATACTTGAAAATTTACAGGCCGTAAATCAACAAAATTGTTGGTATAAAAAATCAATAAATAAATTATAATAAAAATAAAGTTAAATTAAATTTAAAAAAATTTATTTTAATTATAATTTAATAAAGCAAATTAAAGTAAAAACGGTTCCAAAAGATAGAAATTGTCTGAAAATAGAAAACCAGCTCAATACGCACATTTCGGCCGGAAAAATAGTCATGATCATATAATCTTATACAGGGTGTTTGTCCAGTATAGATCATTGGCTAAGGCAAGTAATCCTAGGAAACATGACTGCAATGTTACTAAGGATCACTGTCGCTTCAGAACATTTTAATATTCTCCAAAGCTTGCAATTTTGTAATTTTCAGACAAAAGCCATTATTATTTCGAAAGTATTACTTACAAACTAATATAGATTGTGACTAGTTCACCAGAATTTACATACGCTCTTTCTTTTACACATATGTCAGTTGAGACCAGAGGGAATGCAACTGCAACTATTGAACAAAAAATACGAACAGACTCTCCCCAAATGCAATAAACTGTGCTGCAATATTCATACCAAATAACTGAGTATAGGTGCTGGAGCGTATGGTACAAAGCAGATGGTCGTTACAACCAAAAAAACAGCAAAGCGTGAAAAAAATCTAACCAAATTCATTTTGGAGGGGCTGGCACAAATGTGTGGGTGATTGGGAACATTTATAGTTGCCAGTTGCGTGCGCCTGGTAAAGGTTTGCAATTAAGTAGAAGCATCGATAAAATTGCTGACATAAAAATTGAACTGCTCTTGCACTCATTTTCATTCAACTGTTACAGATGTATGAGTATGTGGCGTAAACTTTTTATTACATTTGAGGGTGCAAAATTTGATTATGTTATATCCGAATTGTTGATGCCGAGCACGAGGTTAGTGAAGGTAAGGCGACGCTTGTTTTAACAGATTTTTTAAACTTAAAGGTCTAAGGCCCGGTTTTTCAGTCCTTGGTTAAGCTCAGTTTAAACTAAGTTTGCTTAAACTCGGCATAAATTTAAACTCCAGTTAAACTGCAGAGCGGTTTTTCAGTGTGAGTTTAAGGCCGCTTTTAATATTTGCTTTTTATACGGCAACATTGGTTTTTTCTTTATCTAGATACGGCAACAGATAATATTTGTATACATATTCAACGCCATTGCTTCTCCTCAGTATTGTAATAGTTAGCATTTCGCCAATTTCTGCATCACTATAATCACTTTCGTCAGATGATATATCCAGTATTTAATTAAATATAAAAATATCGTCCTTTCTTAATTGCGTTCAGCTTACTGTTTCACAACCAAAATCATCAAATATGCAAAACAGCTGACAGGTTAACTAGAGTTTAACCCTGCCGAATTGACCGCTTAAACTACGTTTAAACTTCGTTTAAAGTTGACTGAAAAACTGCGTAACAAGTTTAAGCTTAGTTTAACTGACAAATTGAGTTAAACTTGTACTGAAAAACCGGGCCTAAGGAACATACATTAAAATAATATTTTTTTGAATTGTAAACTACGCCCACTTTTGCAAAATCTATATTTTGGAAAACTGGAAAAAATGCGGTGTGATGTCAACTAATGCCGATCAAAAATTAATATCAACATTTTTATTGACCTTATTTACTGCCTTGGATACAAACTTTTGGAAAACTTGCACGCTGCAGTGCTTCTATAAAAGAACAGAAGTTTGAATAATTTTACTTAAATCAAGAGCTATTGAAGGTATATTGTCCAAATATAGCGGACGGGTTACTTTTCCTATTACGTTCATACTGGATTCATCGTCATCATTTATTAAAGCTTGACCACCTAGGCGATTTTGACCGTGGCGTAGCAAAGCAAACCAATCGTCTCGTTTTAGCGACAACTAACACCAATTTTAAAGTTCCAAGGAGGCCATAAGATAGACCATTTTGCTTTTCCCATCTCAGTCGGATTCAACCCTTGCTCTAATGTCGAGTTCAGCCATCGATAGGAAGACTTTCTAGTCTTAAATCTTCCGGTCAGGCTGACGAAGTCTGTTCTCTTATCATTCTGTTTGGCGTATCAGTAAGATCTAGCTTGGAGGAATTCGCCTCGCTATTGAAAGTTTAGGTTATCTGCCATATTTTTTGGTAGAATTGTGGAATAGGTTGTGTCAGCCAGTTTTGTTTTCTAAAAAGGCGTCTCTATTCCTTCTCCGTATCACAAAAGCGCTCACTTCCGCCGCGTTCGGAACCTGCACACAACGTTGCCTTGGAAGGCAGCCAGTTGTTGCGCCCAGTTGTTCTATCGGGTTCGATGGAATCTATTTGCTTGTTTGAGTAAAGATGTAAAAGCTCCACAAAGGTTTGAGGAAGTGGTTATCGGTGTGGTCAGTCCTTTTTCGCATACGTATCTGGTACTCGCGGGTAGATTCCAACCCCTAAAACGCTAGGTCAGCTGGAATATTAAGGGCCCTTAGCTTCATATATATGCCCCTACATGCCCGGTTACATCGTTACGTCGAATATTGCTCTTAGAGAGCAGATGTAGAGAATTTCACAGGTGCTGTATGGTGCTCACTTTGCTTGCTGCACAGAGACATGAGCGCATCTTGGCTGGCTTAAGATGATGGTCCGAGTCGATGTAAAGTACGCATGTCTAAGCCGATGGAGCTATGTGTGCTTGATGGATTTTTTTACCCAATCATGACTGTGTATAAGTCATATTTTGTTATTTTAGATTACCTTTTGTAAGCCCTCTTTTACTTCTCCATTGCATAGGTCTCTACTTATGCATATATGTAAGTTTATCTCTATTTCATTTCCATAAATTTGTGTCCAAATCATATTTGAATCGTTTAGTAAATTTAAGTCACTGCATGTTAATGTTTTACAGCTTTGAATCACTTTATTGCATTTACTAAAGCTCTGGCATATTAAACTTGTAGTAAAATGGTGAAAAAAGAACTCAAATATTCTCAAGAAGTAAATAAATTTGTAGTAAAACTAGATATACACAAAAAAATACTTATATAGACTTACAAAACAACAACAATGCAACTTAACGAAAAAGTTCAAGAGATAACCATTACAACAACACAAAATTATTTCAAAGTCAAAGTATTATTTTGCGTTTTTTGTCATTCAAGCGCTGGTTTTCTGTGTGGGTGGACTAAAAGCAGTTGCACGCTTTAGGAGAGCACTAGATATCTGATATCAAAATTATATGAGCTTTTGAGTCAAATGTTCAAAACAACAGTTACGAAATAAAGAAAATGGAATTTTATTCAAAAAAAATTACATCTTCAAAGCGAAATGAACATTGAAATGAAAAGATCAAATAAAATAGAAATGTATTTGTTGGCATGCAGCCGTTAGATGAATTTAAATACTTACACATCTTTTGTAATAATATAGAATCATGTAAGCAACACTTACTTGATTCTGTTTTGATAACGGTTTTCGGAATCTTGATGAACATTTTTATTTAAGACATAAGGAACATTTCACTGTACTTCTGCAGAGCAATTGACTTTTAGGAAGTCAGCCATAACTACGTAGTACAGTATTATAGTGTAGTCCATGTAACGGGTGTTTGTAACGGTATAAAATAGTCGAATAGATATAGAGTTCCATAAATCAAATAATAAAATCAATAGAGGAATCGATTGACCATTTTAATACGAAAAAATTTTGGAAGTGGCAGTGGCACCACCCTCATATAAGTGAACAACTTTTAAAGTTTTGACTGTAAATAACTTAAGAAGCATTTAAGATAGAATGAAGAAACTTGACAGGAGGCATTGTATTGCTAAGGAAAGTGTGATTGCAAATAATTGATAAAAACGGATAATAAATATTCCCACTTTAAGACAACGTCTGTTTATAATAGATTATATATAAATAAACATTCTGTATTTCGAGGCTTTTTCCCAAACTGATATATATTTATTGCATTCAGTATTTAGGATGGAAGATTTCTTGCAAATGATAATTCAAAAAAAACTCGACTCTTATCACTCTATTTTTCTTCAAAGATTTTGATTTATATCAGACGAAACAGAGCATTGCGCACCAGTTCTGCCTCCAAGTTGGATTTTCGAGACCGTTAAAGCTTTAGAGGGAAGTGGTAGATGCACGAGAGGTAATTGTTTGTCATGCCAATTACTGAAGGGTGACCACCGCAGCTCCTTATATTAAGAAGAAGATGTTATTAAAAGGTAGTAGTCCAAAAATGTGGGAGTTTCCACTGGACGATTCGTATACGTTTGGGGCTGGCATTGCACTAAGACTCTTATATATAGAAGCTGTTTAGATGATAACGAGGCGGAATCATCTCATAACACGTACATCGCAAATAAATGAAATCTAGATGATTGCGATGGAGGGTTTCATTATACGAATAATGGTCAAAAACTGATAAGTTTCGTGTCTGTTCCTTGAGACACTAACTTGATGGTATTCAAGAAGCAGAGAATGTGGGGCTGTGATGAGCATCGCGCAGAAAAATCTCTCTATCTCACATCCAGGTTGGCGCATCCACTTCAGAGAAATATAATCTAGCCAGTCAGGGAATATATACATATGTGAATGATAAGTTGTTCACATCTGGGTCTATAATGATTTTCAGAATTATAGATGGTGGCTAACCTGCTTCCTGTTCCACATTTCAATTTTACTGTTTAGTTAGTTTCATTTCCAATGTTGAGGTGTCATATGAAAGATCTTAGCCAGTAGAGTAGTGGTAGGATACAGTTTTCATAAAAAGGGAAGTCAAAATTTATTTTCAATGTGTTGGTTGCACCATTCCCCTGCAGTCGAGTGCTTTACCCACTGAGCTAATGGTTTAAGTTTTTCTCTCAAATTATTAGCCGTGAATAACTTAACAGCCATGGTGTGGCGGTAGTGTTGCTGGACTACAAAACCAAAGACCCATGTTCGACTCCTGGGAAAGGTAACATCAAAAATTTGACAATTTGTCCAAGTCGAAGTCCCCACCTTGCTTGTGGTATAACAGTAAGGTTATTATGGCAATAATGTAACGCATACCGGAAATGGAAGAAGTATCGGACTGAAAGTAATTGGAACATATTTAAAGTTGCCAGAAACACGGCAAAAAAAATTATTAGAACTCAAAAGCGGGAATATTTTATGACTAAACTTGATCCATCACTTCCGTGCAGTGCATTGTGGCGTAACTTGAAAAACTTGCGTGTATATGGCAAGGAGAATACTGAATGTAAACTAAATAATAGTGTGGTGAACGATGCGTTTGTCAGAAGTACACAAAATAACTTATCTGCAGATCTTTCTACTGATAGTTTAATTGTGCGTTAATTGGGCACACCGTTCGAGTTTTCAACTGTGTCTGAAAATGACGTTGAAAGATCCATCCATTTATATTAAGTTGCCTAACCCAAATTATAAATCACTGCATCACAACACCATGTTTCCCGGATTTGTGGAAAGATGCCATTGTAAAGCCAGATCCTAAAACTAGTCCTGCTAGCTCACCAAAGGCTTATCGCCCTATTAGTATTTTACCTGCGCTTTCAAACGTTTTTGAAATACTTCTAGCAGATCAAATTACGATACATATTCAAACTAACAAGCTCCTCTCACCGTTTCAATCTGGATTTAGAGCCAATCACAGTTGCTCTACTGCGTTGTTAAAAATATTGGATGACATACGAGTGCCCTTCGATATGAATTAGCTAAAGATGCTCAGTCTTTTAGATTTTTCGGAAGCTTTTGACTTTGTAAATGGCGAGAATATTTTGGATTTAGTGAAAGTGAAGTGAAGGTGATGTCTAGCTATTTGACTGGTAGATGCCAGCGAGTGAATACAGGTTGTGAAATATCACAACTAAAACTTTTGACAATGGGAGTTCCACAGGGCACAATCCTTAGACCCTTATTACTTAGACTATTTTTGAACGACATTTTCCTACGATGCAACCACGTTCGAATGCATGCCTACCCTGTAGATGTACAAATGTACTTATCTGGTTATTTTAGCTGCATCAATGACCTTTGCTCTAAATTGAATGCTGATTTGCAGGGAGTCTCGCACTAGGCTAGTCAAAACGGCCTTTGCCTGAATGCCAGTAAGTCTTCCATACTACCGATCGCCAGAAAAAAGATCGTTATTGGTAACCTCCCACTCATTCATATTGATAACAACCCGATTAAAATTGTTAACAAGGTTAAGAACCTGCGAACTCTATTCTTACCTGCGCATATTAATTCAACGGTGAGAAGGGTATAATGCACACTTCGAAATCTAAGGCAATCGTCAATGTTTGCTCCACTTGCCATACGTAAAAAGCTCGCCATTCAGCTATTGCTGCCAATTATAACGTACTCGAAATTAGTATACAACAAATTAGATTCTCGCTCAGCTCATAAAATTGATATTGCTTTCAACCATATAACGCGCTATGTCTTTGGTCTAACAAAGTTTGCCCATATTTCTGTTTGGAGGACTCAGCTTCTAGGCTGTGAAATCCATGCTTACTTGAAAGCTATCATTTGTATATTTCTCGTTAACTTCGTGACATCAACAAGGCCATACGCACTTGGAACTCCATACCAGCTGCTACTAGGAACTGCATAAACCAAAGAAACTATAAACAAATTCTTTGTAGATATTTTTCAACAGAATCTACCTGAATTGGCCACCTATTAAACTTTTTAAGTGCTCTAATTTTATCTAAAAATTTGTTTCTAACTTTATCTAAAATTGTTTCTTTTATCTTTTATCTTTTATGTTTAAATATTTCTATGGATATTATGCTATATACTTGTAATTGGATGTTTCATTCTAGTATTAATTTTATTTGAATGTTATGTGATAATGATTGTACTAAAAAAGACAGCAGTTATGTATGTCTTATTGTACTAATACTTATAACCAAATAAATTGAAATTGAAGTACCAGAAAAAAGTGGTTTGAAAAAGTTTTTCAAAACGGCAAAACCATGGAAGGCGTCTTCTTAAATAATAATTTTTTTAAAGTTTAAACCAACTAAATCTAAACTGCAGAATTTGGAAATTGTTTAGAACTAGAGCAATGGCAGCAATAAACGAGCTACATTCAAACTGTCGAGGTTTTAACTAGTTCGGAGCTGTCGTAAAGGTAGTGCAGAGGGGGACAATTTCCACCGCCTAGGGCATCGCCATGTTCAATTCGCCAGTTGGAAACATGTAAAAGAGATTGAAGGCGAACTTGTAGGGGTTCGGAACGCACCAGTTCAGAACTTGAGATTTTCCCCACAGGGTTATAGATCAAAAACATAGATACCAATTTCCGTTTAGTATTAAAATACGTGTACATGTTATTCATGAAAAATGTTGCCGCCTAATTTTTACTGTTTTATAAAAAGGGTTGCCATGTGTTCAATATAAATTTACCGAATACAATAAAATATTTCCATATAATTAAAAATTAGTTTTTTCTTCTATTTTTAGTTCACAGTTAAGCAGCTAGGGTTCATGCCAACGTATGAACAAACAATAACACAAAGCTGCATGAAAACTATGAAAGAATGACGGTTCATCAAAAGTGTGAAATACACTTAAGCCCGGTTTTTAAGTACAAGTTTAACTCAATTTGTCAGTTAAACTAAGCTTAAACTTGTTACGCAGTTTTTCAGTCAACTTTAAACGAAGTTTAAACGTAGTTTAAGCGGTCAATTCGGCAGGGTTAAACTCTAGTTAACCTGTCAGCTGTTTTGCATATTTGATGATTTTGGTTGTGAAACAGTAAGCTGAACGCAATTAAGAAAGGACGATATTTTTATATTTAATTAAATACTGGATATATCATCTGACGAAAGTGATTATAGTGATGCAGAAATTAGCGAAATCCTAGCAATTGCAATACTGAGGAGAACCAATGGCGTTGAATATGTATACAAATATTATCTGTTGCCGTATCTAGATAAAGAAAAAACCAATGTTGCCGTATAAAAACCAAATATTAAAAGCGGCCTTAAACTCACACTGAAAAACCGCTCTGCAGTTTAACTGGAGTTTAAATTTATGCCGAGTTTAAGCAAACTTAGTTTAAACTGAGCTTAACCAAGGAGTGAAAAACCGGGCCTTAAAGAAAGTGACTCACTGTACAACATAATTTACCGGATGTTGTTGTTGCAAATGTTGATTTAAGCTATAGCAGCCTTATTGTTTATACAAAATGGTTTTTGTTTTAATGAACTCTGGTTGCCTTTTTTCGAATTTACTTTTATTTTTCTTGGCTTTGTTTATCTGTTAGCAGCCGCTGCTTTTCTGCTTTTAGTCACTTAAGAAGCTACAAGTGTGCTTAACTTAGTACTCCCCTGTAAAAAACGTTGGAGCATCAGAGTACTCCAACACTTATCCTCATTCATATAAAAAAGGTGGTCCAATTTACATAGCGATGTCCGGTGATTGGATCACCTAATCCTATTCGGAGTACCATTTACTTTGCTTCTGAATAGTCTATAGAGCACCTACGTTGGAGTACTTTGAAAATGCTGCCAAAAGATTACTCTATAGAGTACTCTAGACAAAAGCGAGAAGGGAGTATGTGTTCTTTTGAGGACCACCTACTCCCGCTCTCGCTTTGCTGTTGAATACTCTATAGAGTAATCCCATGGGAGTATTTTGAGAGTACTCTCACGTAGGTGGTCTATAGAGTATTCAAAAACATAGAAACGGAGTACTCCGAGATGGATTAGGTGATCCAATCATCGGACATCGCTATGTAAATTGGACCACCTTTTTTATATGAATGAGGATAAGTGTTGGAGTACTCTGATACTCCTTTAGGAGTATTCTATGGAGTATGAAACGGAGTATTTCCGTTTTTGCAGGGTAGTAGCCGCCCACTGTACTCATTGCTCAGGGTATGACTATACAAAACTTTGCAGAGTGGTATGCGTTATTATTCGTCTTCTTACTTATGACACTGCCAACCTCCTTGTATATTCTCGGATAACACTTCAGTGTCGTAGTTCTGTGAAAACAGTGGCAGCTGGTCAAATGCTGTTTGCTCACTTACAAAGTATGTACGTAAGACTGGCCGAATCGGATGGACTTAGACTCGGACTGATTGTTGCCGGATGGCATTACTGCACAATCAGCTACAGCAACATTGACAAAAACAAGAGTTAAAGTATAGTAACAAAAACGAGCAGTAACAACAACAATTGCAGCAACATTTTTGCCATTTGATGCAGCAATTGCGTATTATTTTGCCGAAAGGACATTTATTTTCTATTTTCTGTTTTCTTGTTTGCTTGCTAGCTTGCTGTAATGTTACTTGCTGAGTCAAGTGCGCTCTTGTGTTTTACACAAACAACATAAAATGTCGATACAATTTGTTTGTTTGCCATTTTTATGGGCATCGTTGAGTCAAGTGATACCAAAACATAGCATGAAAATGGCAAAGCCTTATATATGTACATACAAGCATTCATTCTCATATGCTATTAAAGACACTTACATACACTCATATATATATGTATACTATATATATATGTATTATATTCTTAGTAAATTCGTATGAGCAAAATGTGCTCGAAGAATATGGTGCAATAAAATATTGTAAGAGCTAACATGTGAACCAGCTGTCAGGGATGTCTCTTAGATTACCCTCGAACCCGCCTACTGCTGCCAGCTAAGTCTGTTGGCCAACACTTTTCAACGAAAATTTCAAACAATTCCTTTGCCGTTGACAATCAGCGTAAAAAGTTTATTTTCTTCCAGCTGAACGCACATTCATTTTGCCATTTGGAATTTAAAGTGAAAAGTCTAAAAAATCAAGCTAAAATCGTTAGGAGGTGCATCTATAAGCGTAACTTACATATACACAGATAAACCTTTTCCAAAGGAGACCTTTATTAAATGGCAATATCTTTTGAGTGAAAATTTTTTCTCAAATTTTCAAAACAAACTGCCTTAATTTTTGTAGTTTTTTGCCCATAAGATTTTTGCGACAACTACACATATGTATATCCAAATTCAAGTTTGATCAAATGATTCCTTACTCTGAATTCTCAAATTTCGAAAATGGAGTCCTTCAGCATAATCTTCCGAATCCCGAACCTGTGTAAAGCTTTGCTCATTGGAATATCACTAGTAGAACTGCAAAGTATAGATATTCGGAAGACTTAATATTTTCGATATTTGAGACACAATATTACATTCGTTATATTTATTGATATATAATTTTTTTTTTTTAATACTACAACAATATAAAGCACTCATTCACAAATGCACAAGTTTCGCAATCAAAACTCAGTTATGTATCTTATAATAATAATACTAATTCCCAAACGGATTGCCCAACATATCCCGCCCGACCGGCACGCGCCCCTCTCATAACGCGCCCCTCTCATAACGCGCGGATTGTTCGTTCGTGCCGAGTCCTTGAAAGGCTTTGTTAGTTAATCGTCGAGATCTAAAACTGCTCAGCTACAGAGAAAACCTCACCAGCTAAGTAAATTAGATAAAAGGCAGATAACAAATTAATAATTAATTAGTTAACAGAAGATAGATAGTTTGAACTGTTCAAACAAAAAAATTATTGTTATAAATAATATAAAAATCAAAAAATAAGAAAACAATTAGTTGCTATATATATTCAGAATAGAAAGAATTGACTTTTTTATACTGAAAAGCTAGTCCGAAATATGAAATGTAGCAGAATGAGAGTTATAATCTTGGCACAAACAGTGAAAAGGCTAATTTAACTCAAAATTGATTCGACACTGTTTCAAGAGAAGTGGGTTGAAACGCTTTTATGATCGATCAGTGTACCCTAGTTCGCTTCAATCAGAAGAAACGGGCTTGAGAGTGAACCATTTAGTAATTTAATCATAAAAACAAATTCAAGCATTTCCCTCCGATAAGAAGGGGTATGACAATAAATGAGTTTTAAACGACTCGTATTAGGTGACCGATTATTCAAGGGATCCAAATGAAAATCTCATAAGGCAAATAGTAAAAATGGTTTTTGAACTGATTTTAGCCGATCTACATGAATCTGGTAACGCGGGTTCCAAATTATAGAACCGTATTCAAGTATCGGTCTGACTAATGTTCACTACAGAGCTTTAGTTACATAAGGGTCGCTTAATTCTTAAGACCATCGTGTAACTAATGCTAGAACACCTCTAGCTTTATTGACTGTTTCGTTAATATGGCGGTTGAAACGGAGCTTGTAATCCATAGTAACCCCCAGGTCAACAAAGTTATACACTTGCTCAAGACTATAACTGTTAATTGCATAGGAAGTCGGCTGAAAAGTTCCACGCGAGGAACGCATGTGTTTACATTTTTCAAGATTAAGTTGTTCGAAGATGTCCTGTTTCGAAATTTGTTCAAAGAACAGCCTAACGCAAAATTATTCCAACTCCGCCCTACCTCAGCAGAAAATGTATTATTTTATGCTTAGGTAGAGCGTTTTTTATTTAACAGTTCATACAATTTCGTAAATGTGCATACAAATATTTTAAGTTTTTTTTTAATGTGCCATTAATTTTAATTATAGTATATAAAAGTACAAAATTTATGTCTTAACACTTTAATGCTGAGTATAGAATTTTTCTAGGGGGAAATATTTGAGTAGAAAGGAAAAAAATTGACTTTGGCCCAAAACCCCTAATACTGGTTGTATCGTTATCAAGTGAAAATCATTTGTGATTCATCAGTAGTCAAATAGATAATCTACACTGCGAAAAAACAGGACCGATGAATATCTGGTATTCTAAGTCGATACAGCAGTTTGCCAAAAGCTGTTCTCAAATTTTGTCGACAGTTTTCTGGCACCCCGTTTTGTTATGGTAATTTGTTTCTAAATTATTATTCTGAAATATTTTATTTTCTTTATGCCATAATTTTTGTATGTAATATTAAGAACCAATAAATAGTAATATTATAAAAATTGCAAAAACTTTGTTTTCAAGCATAGTTAAAGAAATATGTGTGTATTATGTATCATCATATATAAAATACACCTTTAGTCCCAACTGTAGAACACTTTTATGTTATTAGATATGCCCCAAATATCTTCTATTTTTAAGTTTTCGTTAATTTTTAAAAAACACACAATACTTTCCTGTGGGAAATTCTCTAGTTCTGCACTGTTTTGATATCAAATTTCCCAGGCCTCGAACCTTGGGCCTTCTGTGCGCTAATCCAGAGACTTTACCGCCACACCATGCCAAATTTTAAACCATTTAAACCATAATGTATATAAATGTATACTTTTCTCAGGCTACTGATGAGTGCGCCGTCGCTCAGTGGGTATAGCACTCGACTATGATACGGCACGCGTCGGTTCGAGCCCTACCAATTGATAAATTTTTTTTTATCGTTTTAAATTTAAACATTTCTTTAAAGAAGTTATAAGAACAAACATTTTTCCAAATGCGAATACAAATGCCTTTTAATTATTACACAACCGCCGGTTTCGAACTAGGGATAATCTATTTTCTAAAGCACTAGTTCAAATTAGCCACTTTATCCCTAGTTCTGAACCAGAAATTGTTCTCACCACCTACTGACTACCACCCAGGGCTTGCTCTATCCATCATCATCACCATGACATTTATCCACCTAGGCGATTTTTTCAAATTCAATTTTATTTCATGTTTGACAGCGTTACCATGTAGGCCATAGTCGGGGTGTTATAAACTGCATTACCGACAGTATATTCGGTGGTATAATCCTTCAGGTACAAAATTACCGGTTGTGTTCAATATAAGACCATTAGCGGATGGCCCCCTTCCTATGTTGTCAAAATTGGGTGTCGATAGGGATAGATTGATTGTTCCAGTGCACAGATAGATTGTTCCGGTTCAGTGTAACTTTGCTGCTCGAAATATCTTCTACGGCATCATTTTGAAGGAATTATACTAAAGGAAGTCCACGTCTGTGGAGAAATTTCAAATTCTTTTGTGATGGCTCTTCTCTTTTCTAAATAGGCGTCTCACTCAACGTTTAGCACAGGTTTAAATTGTCTTTACTTGGGTATATTTTTATACCTAATATTGCTACGAACTCAAGGTATATTAACTCAAGTCGCGTAACGCTGGTATGTAACGGCATAAACGGATCGAGATAGATATTGACATATGTGTATCAAAATGTTCAGGAGGAAGAAAGAAATTGATTAAGCCATGCCCGTCCGTCCGTCCGTCTGTTAACACGATAACTTCAGTAAATTTTGAGATATCTTAATGAAATTTGGTATGCAGGTTCCTTGGCACTCATCTCCGAGTGCTATTTAAAATGGGCGAAATCGGATGATAGTCACGCCCACTTTTTATATAGAATATTTTCGAAGATACAAAAAAAGTGATTACTTAGTCCATAATACATTTATAAGGATAAAATTTGGTGTGTACATTAATGCTAAGGCAGGAAATAAAATTTTCAAGAAATTTTTGAAAATGGGAGTGGCACCGCCCATTTTTAATTAAGTCAAATTTAGAAATAATATTAATCATAAATCAAAAACTTTTCAAGAAATCGGAACGAAATTTAGCACACATATCGTATAACTTTAAACGAGTTATTCTTGTATATTTGTATAGTTGTATATTTGTATATCCACTACTATCTCAGGAACGACTTAACCGATTTGGATGAAATTTGGTATATGGGTAGTATCCTTTGTTTTAAGATTTTCTACTTCGGTGTTGCCACTTGGGGTGGTTCACAGGGTTGCCACGTATATCATTTTTTTTTTTAATATTAAGCAATATATTAGAATATGGGTATCAAATGAAAGGTATTTTAGGCCGTATACCAACCAAAGTAGTTTCGAGTTGGGTTGCCATCGACCACACCCAGTTTTTTAACATAGTTCTGAAAAATTTGTTTGCAAAATGTAAAATGTGATATTTCTATAACCATACATACCATATCAATAAGATCTTGCACACATAATAAGCTTTTTAAGAAAAACTCAACCGCAAAAAAATGTTGTCAATTTTGAAGAAGTAGGCGTGGCGCCGCCCACTTTTCAGCATAAAAATTCTGCATTAATAAAAGACGGTTGCTTCTAATTTCAACTAGATATTTCAATGAAAGTTGGTCATATCCTTCTCAATAGTATGTGGTATACTCCTGCCAAAAATTAAGCTATAATAACACAAGTAAAATATCCGGGCAAGTTGTTAATACCCCACTGCAACAGGGAAGTTATATACCTTTTTTGATTTTCATACCTTTCATGAACATGAAATGTTTGTAAGTATGAGAAGAAGAAGAGATGGGCCCAGCTGAGTCGATTTAGTCATGTACGTCTCCGCGTCCGTCTGTCTGTCGGTGCGTCTGTCTATTTGAAAGCAAATTTTCCAAGCATCAAATATGCATGTATTGGTATTTTGAAAAAATGTGGTTAGCAGTTGTTGTAGGGAAGCAAACTACAGGGTGGGGCAAAAGTCATCCTCCTATCAGAAAATGCTATAAATTTTGCGATTGGCCCCTAAAGGCAGTTCTGTTTTGACATTTGTGTAGTAAACACATGCGAAATACACATTAATAAACAATGTTACGCTACACTGCTCCAGAACGCGGAATATTGCTGACTATTTATTTGACCAATAATCGGTCGGGGCCAAACGGTTACTGTGAATGGTGAGCGCTACAGAGCAATGATCAACGAGTTTGTTTTGCCGCAACTTGATGAATTGGGATTGGAAAACATGTGGTTCCAACAAGACGGTGCAACAGCACACACTGCACGTGCCACAACCGATATGCTGAACATCGGAAGCTTACTTTTGCGCCACCTTGTATTTATATACAAATAAATTCATGGCGGCCGCCGTGGTGTGGCGGTAGTGTTGACGGCCTACCACACCAAAGCTCCAAGGTTCGAGTCCTGGGATAGGTAACATCAAAAGTGGTTCGAAAAAGTTTTTCAAAACGGGTCGCCCTTCTGCAGTGGTTTGGCAAACTCTCCGAGTGCCTTTCTGCCATGGAAAAATGCATCTGCTTTGTAGATGCCGTTCGAAGTTGGCAAAAATCTGTAGGTCCCGCCAATTTGTAGGAAAAAATTAAAAACGGCACCCCACAAATTGGAAGGAAAGCTCGCTCGGCGCAAAAATCTCTTAGGAGGTGTATCATGATATACCTGTTGTATATCACGCCATACATTTATATTTTTTTAAAATTAATTTATCCCTCAAAACTCATAACAGAAGTGCTTTTATTGAAAGCAATCCGCTGACTTTATAACACCAACTGAGAAGTATTAAAATAGACCTGCGTAAATTGGTATGCCATAATAGATCACTAGTAGGTATATAATGTTCGGTTCCACCCGAACTTAGACTTCCTTACTTGTTTTCCATAGCTTGGAGATTCGTTGGTCATACACTATTGAGAGTTATTAATAAAATATGAATTCAAATATAAGTGACAAAAACGGCCAGCTGGGCTTTGCGTACCACTTCTCTTTGTCCATTTAAATAAAGTTATTACATGAATATAATTGATTTTTTTTCTCCTAAGCATTTTACAACCTTTTTTAACTTACTTTCATATTTATAACATCTAATGGTAATCTTTCCTTTGTCGTAAAGCTGATTTATTTAGCGAAATGGTGGATATTAAGAGAAGTAAAACCACAAAAGCCATAAAAGTGTTTACGCGTTAGCATTTTTGAGAGAGAAACGAAAATAACATTTTATTTAACAACAGTAATTTGGCTTGACAAGGGCTTAAGAAGAAATTCACAGCTTTTCACGTTGATGTCCAGGGCAATGACACATAAGCGAAATAAGAAATTTTAAGTACCGTGTCGAATATTTAATTGGCAATGTTTAGAGGAGACAGTGGCTGATCATATCAAAGGTTATGACCAAATGCGTACGCATCCTTAAATATATTTTTTTTAAAATTGCTTACTGAAAGAATTTTGTTACGAGCTTTAATGCCATAAAATAACAAAAATGTGTAACAGATGTTATGTGTAATTATGATGTTAATATTATATTAGAACATTTCCACAAATTTCGAATTTTTATTGAAATGTGCCGGCAATGTCAAAGTTCGAAGAGTTTGACGGAAGCTTGAAAGAGAGATACACATAATAAGGGATAATCGCATACACTCACAGAATAATTTTGTTGGAAAGGAAAACACTATTTCCCTGTATAAAACTATCAGAGTACTCCAACACTTATCTTCATTCTGAGTAGGCAATGGAGCACCTACGTGAGAGTACTTTCAAAATGCTGCCAAAAGATTACTCCATGGAGTATTTTACACTAAAGCGAGAGAGGAGTAAGTGTACTTTTAAGGACCACCTACTTTCTCTCTCGCTTTGTTGCTGAACACTCCATGGAATAATCCTTTGAGAGCATTTCGAGAGTACTCTCACGTAGTGCTCCATGGAGTATTCAAAAGCAAAGAAATGGAGTAGTCCGAGATGAATAAGGTTATCCACTCGCGGACATCGCCATATAAATTGTACCACCGTTTTGAATGAATGAAGATAAGTGTTGGAGTACTCTGATACTCCTTAAGGAGTATTCTTTGGATGATGGAACGGAGTTTTTCCGTTTTTTGCAGGGTTTCTTAAATATCCGCATTTGCCTTTGTCACAGCAACATATACACTTATGGACAAAATATTGGTATATTAAATTTGTTTCGAAATGAAAAAAAAAAAACAATTGGCTATTTGTGGTTACGGCGGCTAAGAATAAGTTCCTCGAATATATTAAAAACTCTTTTATTAGCGTTAACGTTTTTTTAAATAGATCCAAATTTTGTGTTAGAGTTTTAATAAACATATAATTTTCAGTATTTAAGTAAAAAGTCGGAATTCATTGACTTACTTATTCGTGCTTCGTCGGCGTTCATTCGTAGAAGAATGAAGCCGGAAGAAGCCGTTAAACATTTTACAAATTCGTAACACAGAGTTGCATAACAATGCAGTAAGACAAAAAATTCATAAATTAGCTGAAGCTTAAGCTAAGTTCACGAGCCTAGGACACTTATTTTTTTGAGTTTGGATTTGATTAACTTGTGGTAGGTTTCCAATGGAGTTTGATCTTATAGTTCCTGTGCTTTCAGACACAATGAATATTTTTTTTTAAATAAAGAGACGGACAGGCTCCTTTTTAGGTCATGCCACATACTATCGAAGGTAAGGTGTCCATTGTATATAGAGCACTTTTGCATTTCTCAACCACTCTGATAACAACTTCGAAGTATACTTTAGATCGTTAACTTGTTGATAAGGAATCGCAGATTCATTTTATCCTGTGATGAGAGCAATATAATGTTGCAAAATATTCAATAGGGGCCATTGTGTCCTTTATCTAAAATAACGGAGGTGCCCAGAGAAACAACCGAACGCCATAATATGTTCACTGCCATTTATGGTCAGACCAAGAAAAAGGTCAAAAAGTTTGCACCGAAAAGACCCAATTTTTCATTGCATTAGGAAGTACAGGAACTCTGGGAACAAACTCCATTGGAAACCTACCTCAAGTTATACAAATCTAAGCCCAAAAAATAGGCAAACTTATCCAAAACCGGAGAGAACATACCTGTTGTTAAAAAACCATGGAATCAATAATTAATAATCTAATTGTCTATTTTAATTAAAAAACAAGTTTGTGTACTTATTATTTTGACCACTGTAATTTTTTTATTTCAATAGAATTTTTGTTTAGTTAAATAATTTAAAAGAATTTTCACACTTTTAATTTTCTTCAAAGTAATTACTCATATTAGAGGAATTTTTTTTTTTCAATTGCAAGTTTTGTAATGTGATGGAATAAAACTTGAGTGCACATATTATTTCGAACATAAGTGAATATCTATACTATACACAACTCAAGTTACGTAATGAATGAAAAAATATAAGAAATTTATTTTCGGAATACGGAAATTTTACTGTCAAAATTCATACTTAGCTACAGTTATTCAATAAATCAACTCTTCGAGGTAATGAAAAATACTCTTTCAAAGTTATTTCAAAATAATTCAGACATTGTTGTCACAGGCAAAACTGCCACAACGCGAAGCATTTGGTTAACATTTGGAAACGCATCTTCATTACAAATATCGAGTGATTCAAGTGAGTTTTTTCTTTCCTTTTCGCCAAAGTTGTACTTCGTTCATCCAGATGTCATGGGAATTGTCGGCCAAAAATGAGCAGTATGATTGGAATAGTTGAGCGCAGGACTCTTCTTCAAAAATTTTCATTTTGTTTGGAAAAAGCAAGCGAAATTTAATAAAATATTGCGATGATTTAAGAATCGATCTTTCAATTGTGTCAGAAACGAATCAATGTACGGTATGTAGATTGTTATACGGAAATAATCCTCAACTGAATGAATCAGTTTGTACGTTGGAACGTTGGGTCTGTTTCGACTCAATCCTTGGCTTTCGCAATTTAATTTCGTATTGCTCGCTAATTTCGCTAACGGTTTCAAAAATTTGTCTGAACTCCCCCTTAGCGTTTTCTCTTCTTTCCATCGAAATTTGTTTTGCAGCATCAGCCAATTTGATAGCCTCTCCCAGATCTTGATTTTCTACTTGAAGTACTCGACTCAGAGACAATGTGAGAGAATGCACCGAGCTCAAAATATGCATGGGTATCTGGAAATTTGGGGTTTTTATAACTGAAAGCAGTTGGAAAGCTCCAGACGAAGTCGTTGGGTCTTTCCAGTTGGTGGGAATCCCTTAAAGAGCGCGAATTACTGCTGGTTGCAAATGGAGATATGTTGCGACGGACTCATGGTGTTCTACCCATCTGGTTTTACCAAAATTTTTCAATTTCTTCACTCGAGTTTCCGATTTTCATTTATCGCATCCTGAGGGGCATTTTGGCGTTTCGGATAATGAAGAAGGAACGGATATTCTGAACGAAAACGATATTGAGAACGAAAATCGACACTGATGATGGCACAACGCCGAAACCGGTTTGTCTCAAAACCAAATTTGACAAGGGATGACGAAAAATCGTTCCAATATACATCAATCATTCACCCTGTCGGAAAAACAACAAAACAAAATAAAACAACGGATATTCTCTAGAACTCCCCGACAATTTTTGATTCCCGTTATATTGCACGCAGAGCTTACCGCCAAATTGATGCTATGAGCAGCACAATGGGAGTAGAGTGCGAGCGGATAAGTTTTTTTTTGACAACAGCTTGAGCCCCTTGGAACTCTCCGCTAACCGCTCTGGCACCGTCATATCCTTGCCCGAAGCAATACCTGCAATCCAGTTCGGAAGATTTTAGGAAATCAAGGTAAGCAGTTCCTATTCCCTTTCCAGTAAAATCGGTGATAGGAATAAAACACAAAAAATCTTCCTGAAAGATGAACTTTTCGCCGAATTTATCCAAGTAGCGAATGCAAATTGAACTTTGTTTTACTCCTGCAATGTCTGGCGTGTCATCTTCGAGAAAAGAAAAGCCCTTCGATTTGTTCACTCGATCGATGTTGTAACTCATGATGAGCTGGTGACAAATGTTGATTATTTCATTCTGAACACGGTTGCTTATGTACATAGCTTTCTTTGGTGAATCACTCAGGTGTTTTTTCAACTGCTAGTCAGTTTTGGCTTGATATCTTAAGAGAGCTCTAAAGTTTAGATCATTTGTCAACGGTTCGTCTTCAGAAATTCTTCCCGTATCATTGGAACCTCTGAGAGCAAGTCCTTGTTGACCACACAGAATAACTGTTTCAATAATTGGAATCATGCGTAGTTTGCTTTCATTCAGAAAGTCTAATTTTTGTTTCGAGAGTTGCAAATCAGTGGGTAAAGCGTTTTCTTTTTCGATTCCCATTCTCAAAGACCATTGCAACAGATATTTTTTCTGGTATTCTATTGAACTGTGCTTTTCGAAAGTTCCCAGTGCTTTTTTTCAGTTTTTTAATGGGGTGGTAACTAACTGGCCCAGAGTTTGATTACCGACTCCTCTCAATGTAGCACAAAATAAGACACAGTATTTGCAATATGCACCGTCTTCTATTGCCGAATACGTTAGCCATTGATGGAGCCAAGAGCGTTGGAACTTCAAACTTCTAGGGCCCGATGTAGGAAAACTGTATCCATCAGGGGGACTCCAAATCTTCTTTTGCAATCCAGGAATTGAGTTTATTCCATCAGCTGCTGATTTTTGAACAAACAATCGAATATCATAGGAATTGAGATCATTTTTCAAAGGGCAAACTGGTAAAGACGAGCTTTTCGGTACCTCCAAATTAAATTCCACTTCTGTAGTAGTCAGTGCTAATCCCGTTTGTGGCTTACATGCGTCATTTTCATTTGTCTGGGCTTGAAGCTCAGTACGAATACATTCGCCAACGTCCTAGCATGAACCAAATAATATTATGCACTTTGTACAGATCTGAATTCATGCTGTATTTAATATTATGTTAAACTTACATCTTCGTTCTAGATTCGCTTTTTTTTTACACAGAAATCGACGAATATCTATGGTAAAAAAGATTAGGATAGGACTTAGACAAATATTAATTAATAATAATGCAAATTATTTTATAATAATATAAATAATTTAATAATATTCAGCTTACCGTAGTAGGTGCCTCACCAGTTTTCTCTGGCCAACGAATGATAACGAAGTGTGCGGCAAAGAATTGACAAACATTCTAATAACATGATAGAATACGCGCAACAACGAACCGGTTAAATACGCATTGCGGGAACAACAACAAACAGAAAGGAGTATTTACATATGTATTAAATAAGTATAGCTCTTATGTAGTAATTACAAGCTTTTAATTAGTTTTTTATGTGAGCGAAAGGGAGAGAAAATGCCGCATTGCGATTCAGTTATAAGTAATAAGGCAAATCCAAACCGCTTTGCACATACTCGTACAAGTGAATGCACGAACGTAAATTACAATTTGAATACATATACTTGTGCTCATATAATTAAGCCATACGATCGGCAAAGGTTACAAGTTCTTTTTTCGCCGTTTTTATTAGAAATCCCGAATTAAAGCTTACAAAAATATTAACGGAAATTCATTTCACTTGAATTTGTCTACTTATTTCAGGAGTTAAAATTAAAATGTTGGAGCATAAAAAGATTTAACCTTCGTAGGTACGAAATTTGTGCTCATATAATTAAGCCATCTGTGAAAAAACCCGATTAATGGCAAAAAATTTAAATTTTTTTCTCAAAATATACCTTATTTTAACTAATACTTAGTTGGAGAACTATTTTTGAAGATTACTTCCTTTCAGCGGTTATTCATGGTAGCCACAAGTGGGCTACATTGGGCCGAAGTAATTTTTCGCATTCTTTTTTTATGATTTCCCATAAACCAGTCTTATTTCGCGGGTTTCTAATTGAAATATTTGATAATTTTGGTAAAATATTCTATATTTATGCACGCGAGCTTATTTCTTCGCTTAGGATTTTTCGGGCAATCATTTGTCATGTTTTTTATGTCAGTTTCCCATCAACTTAAGCTGACGCTCATAGACTTATGGATTTTGGCTGGTGACTTTATCTATTGTGGCAACTTGCAAAACACCACACATCTAGTATACATACATATGTTTATACTTAAGAAGAATAGAAGGCAATGGTCCCACATAACTAAAACTATGGGAAGACCAAATGAATTGCTTTACTGCCAAGATTTTCAACTACTCCCATTTTGTACTTGGACCAATGCGATTTCTATTATACAAATACGCAAGTTGAGGGAAATTGTCCCAATTTTTAGACAAACTATACATCTAAGGTATTAACAATTACATATGTAGGGCTAGGTATGGCCAAAAAAAATTAATTATAATATAGAAAAATTAGTTTAAAAATTACACCAACACAAATGCCAAAGTAGTAGACACGTCATGCATGTAATTGTATTACTCGTGTGATCGGCTCCCCCTGTGAGTGCGACGAGTTGGTAGTGGACCAATGAAAAACAAGTATTCGCACTATAGAGCCGCTGTTGTGTGAGGAAACGTGTCATGCATTTTGCTGTAGGTGTTGTTATTGTATTGATCACTGGGTACGATCAGTGTGACCAGGTTAGCCTTTTCGAGGCTAGATTCAGCCTTTTTCTTTTGTCCTTTAGCCTCATAATTTTGGTTTTATCTTCGTGTCTTTTTTTTGCTCCAAACATTTTCTGGCCCCAACACCATACATTTCATATAAAAAGTAGTTGAATAAAGTAAAAATTGTCAACTATTTTTAATGGAGTTGATAACCCAATTGCGACATCGCCTACCTGATATAATGAACTCTTTACAAAAGATAATTTTTTTCTGTGGACAATTCTTTGAAAGTTACAAAGCCGGATATATTTCCTCATTTGCAAGAAGAAAAGTCTAGGTATTCTCCAAGTCAACTAGCATTTATTGAGCTGCAGTGGCGAAAGCTAATAACCGTACAGTGGACAAGTGTGATCTCTACTAGAATTTTGGGCGGACGTCCGAGAACATAAAAATTCATTAAACGAACCCCCTTTTTTAGATCTGGTTGAATTCGTATTTAGCTTTTTGGTATTACCTTTAAGTAATGGAGAGGTTGAAAGAATTTTTAGTGTCGTGAACATTTTAAAAACTAAGTTAAGGAGCAGATTAAAAATGAAAATGCTTAACTCGCTGCTTAATATTAGATGTTCGTTAAAACGATTATCGAAATGTAGAACTAATTTTGAAATTACTGATGATCTTACCTTTGTGATAAATACACAAACTTTGTACGCAGACTCAAGATCTTCTGATTCATCAGACAAAGAAAATATTATGTAATTACTTAGTTTGTAGTAATTTTTTTATAGTAAGCTAAAAATAATAGTCGTAAATTGAAGAGACATTAGTGCTTTGAACCTCGAAACACCTACGTACCTGAAGTGATAATCATTTACTGAAAACGAGGCCAACACATTCGTGTGCTGACCTTGGCCGAAACGAAACTTTTATGCCGTCTCGCATGGTTTATTTGTGCTTACAAACTAGAAGGAAAAGCAGAAACACCGGTTTTTATTATAATTAAATAACTGCTAACTTCATCGCTCACTCTTCACAACACTGAATCAAGCGCGATGTTGTCATTCTTGACTTTAGAGCCAAGACAGCCACCTGGCATAGGTTTTGATAACAACTTGCTACTTGTTAATGCAGAAACATCATCAAACCATTGCTTTGATCCGTTATAGTTAAATACTAGCATTCTCTAGTATCATCTTTTGTATAACTACTCAAGAATGCCATCCTCTAGCACGTGTTTTATTATATTTGTATAGCTTGATTCCTACATAAAACTACTGCTCCGTTAAACAATGTTTACGATCTATACATGTGCTGTGACAACTGGCTATAAAAGCGACTTTATGTAACATATAAAATGTCCAATTTTTGAATTTCCCATTTATAGAAAACCACGTTCAAATAAGTACCACTGGGTATAAATACTATAATGCCTGACTTTCCACTGTAACTCACGTTGGCAGGGCAACTGACTAGATCAATGCTGACACTGCTAATGGCATATCCTGTAACTGTCTCAGAGTGGTTGCTCAAATGGCAGTGCTTGTGCATACGCTCATACGATATATTATTTATGTGTTGGATGTTGGCAAGAAGTAGCCAGCCAATCACTTGCCGTATTGAATATGCCGTCAACAAGTTGACTTGTTTCATTTTTCGCTGTCACAAAAGTGTCACCAACTAAAAATTTTTATTCTCCAACTTTCCCTTGCCTTCAACATCATTGTCGTCATTCTATGAATCACTACTAGCTAGTTGCACTTGATAGATAACATTTTTAAATCCATTTTTGCATTTACTTTAGTCTGCTATGCATAGAGGCGTATTGCACACTTTTTAGCGCTTGTAACTGGGTTTTTTGCATGTGTGAGAAAAATAAATGACTTAGCAGTTTGGCTTATAGTAAATGGATTGAAGTATGTACTATGTGGCTAACCGCCAACACTATCTGTCGGATGAGAGTTTGATGATTACGATGACGGGCAGTGGAAGTGATATCAACAGATACAAGAAGGAACACTCTTTTGAAGGTGGGCACGTACTAGGGCTGCCAATTGTTTAGATTTTTGCGACGTCGGGATTTTCGGGATCTGACATTACTTACTGTCCAACCGTTTAGTTTGAGAAAAAAAATAGGAATGTCTCGAGAAACTAAAATATATTGCAAGTATTTGGATTTTTAGTACGCTTTTATATAAAACCAATGTTTTTTCATGCACTTTCAAACGTGATTTATCAAAATTTTAAATTTAACACATTCTCGCAAATGTTTCCGCTATAGGTTAAAATGTTCCAATCAGAAATCAAATGTGTCAATGATACTTTAATTGGCAGTTTCACCAAAGAATTTTGATTAACCATTATTTCTCTACAGACCTCATAGTAAATAAGATAATTTTTCATTCAAATTTTCAATTATTTCGGGAAACCTTTCCGCCTGGTCATGATTTATGGTAAATTCCTCAGATTTAGAATCGCTAGATTTGTTAGATTACTACATAGAAAGGATATTTCGCTAAAGTACTATGTGCGGCACGCTTGAAACTCAGAAACTGTTTTTTATCTAAACTATTTAGAGAACAAAGAGACAAACAATGCTTAACTGAAGAGGTTTGAAAGGACAAGGCGCAATCTCTGAATAACTCACCATAAATCGAAATTTTCCTTAATCGGAATTACATTGTTGTAACACAAATTTCGGCTTGCAAAACGACTTCAAAGATAGAAAATATGAAACCAATAGCAGATAACAGCTTAGTTCTTTAGTTTTCAGGGAACCGATTGGCACTGGTTCATGTGATTAAATGAGCCACAGTTTCGTTCTCATTCCGATCTGAATAAACCATTAGGTATTGTGCTTCATTTCAAAATTAATAAAAAGCCAAAGTTCAGTATATTTTTAGTTTTGAGGCGTTAGTGTCTACTCTTACACTTTAATATCCGTTTGCTCTTGAGTTTAATATTTAGGAATTAGTATTGTAAGCTCGTGGGTAGTATGATGTGTACTAATTTGGTAATGAGATTAGGGCTTTTCCGATTTGTTGTCATAAATTAATTATATCCCATAATAGAGAGTGGCCCTTACACTATCCTTCTTCAAGGGTCATCTTTTTAACTGCCCGACGGAACCGACTCTTCTTACAACGTTGGTCCAAAAATATTGAAACTGATTTTTTGTTAGGACTTCCGCTAGAAGAGATTGGTGGCAATGCTTCTTAAAGAGCGTACTGATTAGACAGGGCGTAGTATACTACATACTATTGAGAAGCAGCTGACCAATTTTGATTGATATATCTAGCTAAAACTACAAGCAATCGCCTTTGAAAATAGCAGCATTTTTAAGCTGAAAAGTGGGCAGTGCCACGCCCACTTCCCCAAAATTCACAAAATGTTTTTCCGGTTGAGCTTTTTTAGAAAGCTTATTATGTGTTCAAGTCTTATTGATATAGCTTGCATGGTTATAGAAATATCACATTTTACATTTCACAAACAAATTTTTCAGAACTATGTTAAAAAACTGGGCGTGGCCGTTGACCGATTTCGCCCATTTTTACAACACACATTTACCTTTATATGTCAAACATTTTCGATAAATCAATTTTTGCCGGAGTTATGGCATAAAAAGTTTTGTGGAATAAGCCACTATAAAAGGGGCGGGCCACGCCCCGTGGACACTTTAAAAGTGAAACATATAAAGGCAAAGTTATTGCCTATTAAATATATATATGATCCTTTTCAAAATCTTTCGTATAAAAGTGGGCATGGACCTTAACCGATTTCGCCCAATTTTTCCACAGAACGTTCCCTTCATTAATATAAATATGTGTGCTAAATTTCGTTTCGATATCATGAACGGTTTTTGATTTATGAGCAATAACATTTCTGAATTTGATTTAATCAAAAGTGGACGGTGCCACTCCCATTTTTAAATATTTTTTGAAAAATGTATTTTCTGCCTCACCGTTAATATACACACCAAATTTAATCCTTATAGGTGTATTATTCTATACATAAAAAGTGGGCGTGGCTATCATCCGATTTACTCAAGACGGGCTTGCGAAAAAAGGATTCTGCTTTGCCAGTGCGCTGGATAACAAAACTTGCTCCATCATTGCTTTCGTCATCAGTCCCAAAGGTGCAAAGACCTCAAGAGCTCATCCATGACAGGGAAGGTCATCTGATATTTCGATTCCCTGTAATCGAACATGTGTCTTCCATTCCACAGGTCCACAGAGAGATACGGACCTCCTTCATTGAATAGCCGATCCAGCTCATCGGCCGCTTCTTTTTCCTGTATGTTACGATGCGCCGGCACCCATATTGATGAAACGATGTGTCGTCTTGCCTGATTCATGCTTCACTCTCTATAGGCCCGAACTTATCGTTACCGACCCGGTAGCACTGAGGCCCTACCGCCTGGTTGTCAGACAAGATTCCCATCGCATGATTTGACGATAAGGGAAAAGCTGTGATTTCCCCATTTTATCAGCCATTTATCGAAAGGCATCTTAATGCTTCTTCTGTGGTAGATGCAGTCAATTGACTTTTTAAGATCGAAGTCAGCTGTGCCCGTAAGTGCTCTCTTTCCAGAGTCCCAACTCGACAGTCCTAAGTGCACCATTACGTGCCATTTATTTGATAAAGAGATTGCCTGCATATTGCCTATCACGTTCAGAGTCTCCGTGAAACGTGATCGAATCTCAGAGAACTCCCTGATCTTTTCTTGGCATTTTGTTCCTGCACTTCAGCTATAAATCCTTTACCACGTCATTGCCTCCTTGACTAGAATCAATCAAATAACTGATTTGTATACTAATGCTATGACTTCTGGGTTCAGCGAATACTTTTGACCTAATATTATTTTGCAGGGTTACAGAAGTATCACCAATTGACCCTATGCTCCATATTAGGTGTTGGGAGGACACCTTTCATAAAGTTTTAAATTTTCGTCCCAGTGTTGAAGATCACTAGCGCTGTATTTAGGGGCTCACATTGAGCATCACTATGCTCTATAGTAAGGATTGGTAGTGCCAAAGCCTACAGAACATCCGTGAAAGGGAGGTGTCATCTAACCTCTGCTGGCGCTCCGTGTCGTAGACTTAGAGGGAGTTGAATGGTTCGGCATGCAGAAAGAGCAATAGGGTCATCCATACCCTCACATCACTGTGCCTCTTTATTAAACATATTTTTTTCAGCATTGTCACATACTCAATAGGTTATAAAAAAATTTAACAATTGATATGAAAAGAGCTTTTGAATTTTTCCAGGCATAGTTCAAGCATCGGGCTGCAAAAAGAAATATCCTAATAATTAAAAAAACATAAATAACATTTGCATCAGTTGGGAGGATTCGAACCGACGATCCCCGCACCAGACTCGTCTGCTCTACCCTCTGAGCTACGACGCATACAAAACTGTTTAGAGAAAAAGTAAATGACTTGAAAAAGATTTCAGAAATAAATGAAAAGATACTAAAGAAATTTTAGAAATTATTAGAAATGGTTTAAAATTTAAGCTAAAATTTTTAGCCGTGTGGCGGTTTTTGGCCATTACCATTATAGTAAAGACGATATTCTTCCTCAGACATTAATAATTTAGGAAATACGCAGGTATATTACTTTACCAACCCATATCACAATACCCTTACTTAGTCGTACTCTATTGATTTTATGCCAACGAACGTCAGCTGCTAAATAAGGATAATCATCAGTTGATGTGAAGTTCTCTATGGCAGAGATACTCTCAATGGGTTTGAAAGCCATTGTCAAAGAGGCTTCCCTGCTTCGAAAAACCTAGGTGAAGTTTTTTTTTGATATTACGTGGACTTGACACATTGGCTAATCCACCGTGGTCAAGTTATTCGTTTTGTAGTTTCTCCAGTGAGTATCGTTTTATGAATAAATATGTATTAATGTGTTCACATAACCAACGAAAAATCTGGTTTACCTCCAAAAACGCTTAATAGAATTTCAGTTTAATTCTACAAATGATTATACCATTTTTTATGAAACCGATTCACAAATACAATGAACACCTGTGTGTGGAAATTCTATTTGCATTCATCTTACGTAATATTGCGCTTATACGCTGTAAACGTGCCACACGATCAGAATACAAACGTGCTGCCAATCTGGTTAGTTTTAAACAAATTGGGAATTCTTGTTCCTTCAAACGTGAAGATATATGAGTCACATTTTGCAGAGGGTACTTACTATAGGGATATTCTATATACCATTTTGAATCAGCTTAACAGTTTTCGGTGAAATTTTTCACAAATTCCTGACATACGCAATATACATATACAATATACAAATCCGCGGCATTTTGTTAGTCCCCTCAGTGAGGATGCGGTAATAGAATGAAATTAAATCGTTCCCGGGAAAGGTGTAACTGTGCACTGGAGTCCCTGATCATATCTGAAAAAGTACTGTACACTTTAGCAACTCTTCCAAAAACCCTCGTGGGATCTGAGTTTGAAATGAAGTTTTAGTCCTTTTTTCATTTTGGCAACACTGTTTCTTATTTCTTATTTTTCTTGTGTCGCGGTAATTGAAACAAAAGTTGTTTTTTTTCAATGCCTTGGCAAATTGCAGTTTGTATATAAATATATACGTCCGTAATTTTCTTTCTTTGCAGTTACAGTCACAACAACAGAAAAACGCAGATTCTGTGAATCAACGTAAAGCAATGATCAGGATTAATACAGTATTCTTCGTTTATTTCCGCTCAAACAGTAGAAGGACAACGTGACAAAGGGCACTTTCTGTTACATCTGTGTCCCGACATAATGTATTAAGACTAATCACATTGCATGTGCCCGAAACATGGCCATTTGCTATAAACGGTATAGACATAAAAAAATCCAGCACATGGATGTGCCGCGACCGATAAACATAAATTCAGGTGGTGCATGTTGCGAAAGACAGACGGTATGCTTTCAGAGCGTTAGATGAGTGCACGCTTCTAAGAATTCACACCTATTCGGATCAATTTCATGTCGCAGGCAAGCACCGAGTTCGGCGTGAAAGGAAATCTGGACGCCGAAAAGCTGCAAACGCGACAAACCGCCAATGATTTTGCAATTAGGGAATATTTCAACACCCTTTTTTTCTCTGATACAATCGCAATTTATTGTTTCCGGAAAAGAACAACTTTGGAACACCCTTTTATATACAAGGTGGCGCAAAAGTAAGCTTCCGATGGTCAGCATATCGGTTGTGGCACGTGCAGTGTGTGCTGTTGCACCGTCTTGTTGGAACCACACGTTTTCCAATCCCAATTCATCAAGTTGCGGCAAAAAGAACTCGTTGATCATTGCTCTGTAGCGCTCACCATTCACAGTAACCGTTTGGCCCCGACCGATTATTGGTCAAATAAATAGTCAGCAATATTCCGCGTTCTGGAGCAGTGTAGCGTAACATTGTTTATTAACGTGTATTTCGCATGTGTTTACTACACAAATGTCAAAACAGAACTGACTTTAGGGGCCAATCGCAAAATTTATAGCATTTTCTGATAGGAGGATTACTTTTGCGCAGTAACCGTTTTTCACCGACCGAAATAAATAGTCAGCAATATTCCGCGTTCTGGAGCAGTGTAGCGTAACATTGTTTATTAACGTGTATTTCGCATGTGTTTACCACACAAATGTCAAAACAGAACTGACTTTAGGGGCCAATCGCAAAATTTATAGCATTTTCTGATAGGGGGATTACTTTTGCGCCACCCTGTACATATATGTATGTGAGGTCATAGTACATTGTTTTATTTTCTTAAAATACTCATATGTATGTACGCACTTTTCAGGTTTCAACAAAAAGAGAAATAAATAAAAAAAACACTTTGTAAACATTCGAAAGTAAAAGAAGGTGGAGAAGAATGAGAGAATGTACTAAAGCGTAGGGTAATAAATAGAAAACACTTTGCTACGGAGATTGATTACTTGGCGACGTGATCGTGCTGACAATGTTTTATTCATATGAAAGTATGATGATGGTGGATACGACTGTCGCATCTAATGTAGGTGCTGACAATAATTCTTTGGCTGCTGTTCTTGCCTCTTGCCAGTCAATCGACCATTACTCGTAGTAAAGCTATGCCATTTACTACCTTTGTAACAAAGCAGGAAATAACAACGGCATTAAATAAAAAAGTAATAAAATATAATCTAAACTTTCGCATGCATAAATATGGTACACGTCCGTTCAAAGGGGCATACAAAATTGATTTGCCTTGTTCGAATTGCTAAACTTTTAAAACAAACTGTTAGGGACACCTATTCTATGGGCATTTATAATTAGGTCTGATGAACACGGCATCTCCACATAATTTGCTACTTTCATAACCGCCTAAGAGCTTATATTCGTGCATAGAAAGGAGGCATGAGTTTAACCTCAGGATAGGTTCTGCAATGTCCTGTTAAGAGCTTGAAGTACAGCAAAAAGTCAACCACGCAGTGCTTTTACAAGTCATTGAGGAAAAAGTCCTTAACCACTTATTATGGCTAATTACTGACTTTCTAAATTGCCTACCTCAACAGACTAGATTAGTTAGCCTCCGTAGTATTAAAATACTGTGCTAATGTTATCTCCCCATCTTATACACTGGGTTTCAACATTGCAGAATTTGACTTTGTGAATGTGGAATGGGACATGGCGAACACAACAGGGTTATATTGATGTTGACAGTCCTTTGCCAGATATGAATCCGGTACGCTCCGGCACATTCACCATGCGCCACCAGCCCGACTGCGTGGTAGCGATTTCGTTGATTTCGTTGATTATAAAATAACAAGTAATTTGCAATAAAATTAATATTTGTTCAAGAACATACCTGCAAAAGTTAAGTTTTATTGTCCCCATTTTAAAAAATGAGGTTAACTTTATTTACATACATTTTATCAGAGACAAAACTATTATTAGAAATATTCATAAAAGCCCCAAAATAATTATTTCATTTTGATAGATATTTTTTTTTAGGTTTTGAAAAGTTATTACTTTGCAATAGAAAATATAAAAATTGTTTATAATAATTACTGAAGACATTTAAAATTGTGAAATTGAGTTAATAATTATCCGAATTTTGTTTTAAAGTCTTCAAAGACTTTTACTCTGTAATTTAAATTATAAAAGTCTCACAGTAATAAATATTTGTAACATATATATTTTTAAGTCTTTAAAGTTGTTCAATGAGAGACGGAAATTGGAAAAGCTTTTTATATAATTAGTATTTAATGATGTGCTTTACTAAAACTGATTATACGGCATTGTTTATCAGGTAATTTCTTCTTATAGAGGACTTTCATTGGGCATATCAGGGTCTAATATAGATGCGTATTCCCCCTCGAGTTAAGGTATTCAAGGTCAAAGGATGGCACAGCCGTATTTCTCGGCGTAACTCATCGCGATGCAAATAAAATTGCATACTCACGCACCATAAGAAGACATCCAATAGCTGTCCTGAGTGCGGTGTTCTGGCAGGCCTGCAACTTCTAATGTTTATATGGTATACTCGGCAACTATATTAAAGAATAGTAGCTTGTATGTTGCCAGCAAAGTGTCTTGATCTTTTCCCAGGTACTAATAGACAGTGACTTGAGATCGGGATTGCATAAGCGACGAAGGTGAGAATTTCATGTAACGATTTAAAAGTCTCAATGAAAAAGTCCTTGAAGACTCAAAAAATTAAAAATTTCTCATAATTATTATTTTTAAAATTTAAAATTTAAATATAAAAATAATGATTATAGATGAATGGGGGTTGCCAAATTGCTTACGTTAGGACAAAAGCGAATTATTACCTTTGTGTTCTCCTACTAACATCTGTCATCACATAAATTTTCAGGGATTTTGTTTAAAAAGGTAATACCACATTTCGCTATCGTGTTTAGGAGCACTTGTCAAGTCCTATACAAATAGTATAACCCAAGCCTTGCATACATATTAATATTAACGGATGGAATCATATTTGTTTCCGTCATTATTTGCTTTCTGTTTTGACATTCTTATCGAAATCATTCTCAAATTGCTTTCAGTTTGTCAAAATTATAACTACTGCCAAGTAAATGAAGTATTTTTTAAGTCTTAAGTAAGGTTTTATTTATTAGCATTGAAAGCTTTTTATTTACCTTATTTAATTTTACCAAAGTCCTGCAACCCTGTCTTAAGATACTAAGACAGCAGGGTCTCTTATCCGCGTGAGTAAAGTCCAAGCAACTCAAAAACGCTTGGAAATTTAGGACTGTGCCATGTTTGGTTAAATATATCATTTGCGTCTTGGGTAATTTTGTTTCGTAGGATGGTCAAGCTATATTTCCATTGTCTAGGACACTTCACCTTATCATGGTTATCTTTACACTTTCACAATAGTATAATTTCTTATATCCCAAGCTATAGGGATTATTTCCCATTCATGTTATTACTACAAGAACTTCAAATTTAATTACCGCTACAGAATCGTTGTCCTTACTAGCTACTCTGTATCATAAGATGGTCTTATTTCCTCGTATCTCCCGTTCTACCAAATCTCCTTGTTTCAGCGTTTCAATTAAAAATCTTCTTTGACTTTATTAGTTTTTTACGATTGCCGTTCAGTCCGATTATTAAAAAATATTGTTCATTCTTTTCTAGTTTTTTTAACATACCTGTCTTTCCTTTTAAATGTTACCGAGACTTATGTTTACATAGACTTATTATGTTTTCTGGCAGGATCGCCACATAGGTTTTGGCCCGGTCTAGATAAGTTTGTAAAAAAACTCATTTGACTGTTGCTTCAAAGATGCGGCATTGCTTGGGCAATAAACTGACGTTTTATTTACTCCATCCTTTTTATACAAAATTCTCTTATTATTAAGTTACAGGGCTGTGAACCATCTTGTGTCTATGCCTAAGGATGGCAATCGGGTTTTTATTTTCTCAGACAGCCAGGCCGCACTAAAGGTCTTGGACTCATTCCTCGACAACACAAAGTCGGTCACTGAATGCCGCAGATCTCTTAAGGAGATGGCTCAGCACTTCAGTATCAGCCTTATATGGCATACCCATCGCCACCTTCAGGCTTCGTGTGAACACAAGCATAATAAAAAATGCAAATGGACTATGGTCAGCCATCTCATCGTGTGGGACATCCAGGCTAACGTGGCCTTCATATGATAAGGGGCGTACAAGGGCGCTTCTGACTCCACACAAATCGGTTTTGGCATCTCTGATAACGGTTCTAACAGGTCACTGTTTAATAGGCACACAGAATGGGGGTGACAACCTTCGATTACTGTCGCAGCTGCAGAAGTACCGAAGAGGAAGAGAGCGTCCAGCACCTCCTTTGTCAGTGTCCAGCACTCAGCAGACGGCGGTTGGCCATCCTAGGGAAACCCTTTCTATACGACCTAACTGAGGTCTCAAGATGTGACGTCAAGGCTTTATCGAAATTTATTAATTTCACGAAGCGGAGGGTCACGCTTTAGGCCTGAAAGGGGTTTATTGAGACCGTCAAGAGTATCACAACGGGCCCATTGGCGGCTTATGTGTCGGGCTGCTATCTTAGTATTTCAGCTCAGCCCTCGCAACCTAAGTTACAAAATTCAAGCTAAGTTCTAGGAATTTCTAAATTTTAAGTGCTAGCTCAGTTTACCCCCAAATTCTATTATTATTTTATTTATATGGAAATCGGACCTTAGGTGTTAGGTGATGACCGCTTCCTAATTGCCATTGCGACAATGACATGCTTGACACATTTGCCTGATAGCTCAATTAACTATTATTGTTTATCTTATGGCTGAGTGCTCTGTAAGCGTGGCGTTAACTTGTATTGATATAATGAATGCTCCATTCAAATTTAACGGATCGTTAAAGCATATGTTGGATTTTATCAGAAGCTTTGAAAGAAACACCAAGCAAGAGAGATAATTTTCTAATTGCTATTTTCTTGTTGAATTGTACTTTTTAAACAAAAGTACAGAAGCTATAAGTACAGCTGTACTTGTGTTTCGGTATCTTCCAGTGACTTGTAACAAAACCTTGGATAGAAACGAAACTCCGTTTCTGCCGTTATTGTTCCCAGAAACACATAATATAGAAACATAATTATAAACCGAATGACTGGAATCGTTCCCAATGAGTAACAGAAACGTAACGAAACTCAGCCGTCTCGCTGTAAAGAAGTGTTAACAATTTGAAAAGTAACCTACTTTTCCAATTTGTTTACATCATTGCGTCCGGCTCAAATAGCCAGCAAGAAACTCCAAGAAGAACGGCTACCACTTGGACCATTTTTTGGCGTTTGGCAGTGCTGCAAGAACGAAACAAACGATTTACCAAGCACTCTTGCTACAAAACTTTATAAGGCAATGTGTGCCAGAGAAACTCATCTCATGGAAAATGATACTTAATTATGATGTATGTACCTGGATTCACGATTCTCATTACTTCAACTAGTGAGTCGAATTCTGGGACAATTTCGCAATACCAAAGCCCAACATTCATGAAAGTGTTGAATGCCGCCATGGCAAAACACACCGCTTTTCTGCATAAAGTCTGTATAAGACAATTACTGATTGACTTTCGGGGATCAACATCACTGCCGCCAGAGGTTGATATTCTACTTTGGTGGGAAACGCAAAAAAATATGGACCCACATTGGCAAAAATTGTAAATGGTGCAGCTGCAACTGAAGTTAGCATGAAACGGCTCTTCTCGGGAGTGCACTTCATATATTCGTCACTCAGAACAAATAGGAAAACGAGTATATTGAATGATATGTAACTTATCAGGTGCACTTACAAATTTAAGGCAACATGCAGCAAAAATAGATCTAGAAGCGGTGAAAAACGGAAGTTTAATATTCCAATATCCAGAGAAAATGATATCAAACCCGCGAAAGCATCCTGCAATGCTTCGACGTTTCATAAAAGACATTGCAAAACAACAAACTTTTTATGAATTAACATTAGAAAATTAAACATCTTATAATAATTATAACTAATTATTTATTTATTTAAATTTTTCACAATCCGTTGCCTTATGTTTGAATTAAAATTAGTATTTTCTATCACCATTGTAAAAACACTGTACATGCACTGAATGCCACTATTTTTATTTGGATTTGTGGAACCGTTCCGGGAAAATTGTTCCTAGTTTTGTTACAAAGGAGTATCGTTTCTCAGAGAAACAGAAACGTGTTACAAGTCCCTGGTGTCTTCTCTCAAATTTTATAGTGGCATAGTCAATGATGTTGGAAGCGGATTGTGGCAACAGATACCACTATTTGTTAACAAACCGTTTAATGCTATTATTCTTAGCTGTGGAATACTATGTATTTAAATTATCAGCATCAGAAAATATATCGGCTAAGCATATCTTTACCTCACTTGCGCTTGATCAAAAGCTTAATATATCTTTACCAAATTTGATATATGTAGGTATTGTAGACAAACACGTCAAGGCTTCGTCATACTATTTTAATAACTAATACTTTTCTTACAAAATGTGACACAATTTCCACTCCCCGTTTCCAAACATTTCGAAAAGCGTATGAAACGAGCAGTGTGACCAGGTGATAGAAAAAAAGAGGCTAAATCGGCATAAGAAAAGGTTAGAAAAGGCTAAAATTAAGAAAAAAGATGCTAAAAAAAAGTCAGACATTTTTTTACGAAATCCATTTCAAATTTTTTATTTTAGTTTCAACTTTTTGCATATAAAGTTGTAGACATAACTTAAGGGAACTATTCTTGTTTCAACACATATCAGGCACATTTGCCTTGACCAGGAATTTTTTCAAAGATATACATACTATAGAAATATCACTACAAACTAATTAATTTTATAATATTTTCTTCGTCTGATTAATCAGAAGAGCTTGAGTCTGCGTACAAAGTTTGTGTATTTATCATAGAGGTATTATCATCGGTAATTTCAAAATTAGTGCAACATTTGGATAAGCGTTCTAACGAACTTCTAATATTAAGCAGCGAGTTAAGCATTTTCATTTTTAATCTGTTCCTTAACTTAGTTTTTAAAATTTTCATGGCAATAAAAATTCTTTCAACCTCCCCATTACTGAAATGTAATACCAAAAAGTTAAATACAAAATTCGACCAGTTCTAAAAAAGGGGGTTCGTTTAATGAATTTTTATGTTCTCGGTCTTCCGCCCAAAATTCAATGGTAGAGGGTCTCACTTGTCCACTGTACGGTTATTAGCTTTCGCCACTGCAGCTCAATCAATGCTACTTGACTTGGAAAATATCTAGACTTTTCTTTTTGAAAGTGAGAAAATACATCCGGCTTTGTAACTTTCAAAGAATTATCAACTGAAAAAAAGTTTTCTTTTGTAAAGAGTTCATATTATCAGGTAGGCGATGACGCAATTGGGTTATCAACTCTGTTAAAAAAAGTTGACAATTTTTAAGAATAATTTTCTGTATTTCGTCATCAATACTACCTTCATTCAACTTTAATTTTTTATATTTCTCGAAGTTGTATGAAAAATATGGTATTGAGACCAGAAAAGGTTTGGGGTAAAAAAAAGCTAAAAAAAGGTCGGGAAGCTACAACCAACATTATGAGGCTAAAGGACAAAAAAAAAAGGTTAAACCTACCCTCGAAGAGCTTAACCTGGTCACACTGATGGCAGGGGCCTATAAAAGTTTTTGACACAAGAGTAGCTTACGCAGTTTTGCATTTGTGGGTTACGTGGTTTTTCAGTGTAATCGACGATATGTGTGTTCAAGATAAGTGTACACGACTCATTAACATTTACAACACAACACTCCTGCAATGTAGTCAACGCGCTAGATGCGCTGCTGTATGAGTATGTAGGTATGTATGTACATTGGATTGCCTCACTGTCCACAAGAAAAAACTGGCCATCGGGATTATAACATGGTCGTATATTATTCGTCATATCGATGCCAAATATACCTTTTTCTGCCAGCCTAATACGGTAGACTAACATATGTTTAGTGCAGAAACTACATATGCGCGAATCATCCGTATTCTACATGTCTTGTTCCAAAGCAAGTGGATTTCGGAAAAATGTTATGCTTCACATGTGTTGGACTAATTTGATAAATAAATGTATAATTTATTTCCTTGGCGGTAGAAAGAATGCTGTTACCACACTACAACCAGGGAGTCGGAAAAAAGTAATTGGTTTTTGTTCATTAATTGATTTTTATACGAAAATGACTGATCGATGTACATTAGGGCGGGCCGATTTAAAAATCGCTCATTGCTCTGTGAAAATCGTATTCTAGGGATCAAAATAAGAAACTTTGCCGAAGGAACCATACCTCTAAAACCAATTCTGATGTCCCCCAATTTGGGTCGAACTTTTGGGTAGGGGCAAATTTTGAAAAATCCCACTTTGACCCATTTAGAGTGCTCCAATCGAGTCCAAATGCACATATATAACGCAACAGTTTTTGTGAATGCATTAAGTCGTTGTGAAGAACTCAAAGTGTGAAGTGCTAATTTCAGATAAAAAAATATTTCAAAAACAATAATAAGTGAAGTGACCATTCCAAATCAAAAAGTTTACAATGAATCCACCATCCTCTACACCGCAAGATGAAGCAACTACATCAACAACTATCGAAAACCAAATGAGTCATATACCCAAGCATGATGTTACTGTTTTTGGTGTGTCTACTGATTTAACTGATCTTAATTTACCAACCCATCTGGATATCTTAAGATATTATTTTTACTTAAGCGAACGTGTTAAAACAGAACAAAAAAAGTTTTCCCATAAATCATTCACTATTCAAGTACAAGATAAGTTGATTGGAATTTGGGAAAAACTTGGTATGGAAATAATGCTGAAAAAAGGTGTATCTAATAAATTGAATAAATTGCTTGACAAGTATCAAGAGCAAATCAAGAGAAGAAACAACACCCAACAATTTACAGAGTATGTAAAATCTCTGGAAACAATTTTTTACATTGGAACATGTAAATGCGATTTGAAGGCAGCTCCATGTGCATGCGGATGGGTTCCCGAACACCTCAAAGAGTTCATGCACGATCAACATAATCAGAGAAGACTAACAATGCAAACATACCAAGATCCCGATGATTCAACATACGCACCGCCACCGGTTCAAGAAGATATGGATAGAAGCACAAGTTCACAGTACACAGAGAGATACGATTGTTTTAACTTTGCCTTGGTATGTGACAGATTTGGTGTGCCTGACAGAGTAGCATCAGCATTGGGAACCGCTCTTTTGCAAGATTTTAAAATTAAAGATAAGCATGGGAAACTGATTTTTGTTGGAACGATTTTCCGTCATCCCTTGTCAAGTTTGGTTTTGTGACAAACCGGTTTCGGCGTTCTGCCATTTTTAATGCCTAGTTTCGTTCTGGGAAACCTCTCATCATGGATAAATCGAAAGTTCGAAGAGAAAAAGAGAAATGCAGACAAGAAGTGCTTCCCAAACGGTTAGATGATACCAATTTGTTAGCGTTTTCATTCGATGGCAGAAAAGATGATACTTTAACGATAGATAAAATTGATGGGAAGTATCATACTAGGATGGTAAAAGAACCTCATCTTGTTATTTTGAGCCAACCCAATTCTGAATTGATTGGTTACGTAAGACTGGAACATGAAACCGCTGAATACAAAACAACCAATTTGAATGGTTTTTTCAACGATAAAAATATATCACTGGGTGCATTAATTGGAATATGCACTGACGGTGAGGTAACAAACACTGGCCCACACGGTGGAGTTATACGACGATTCGAATTGCTGTTAAAAAGACCATTGCATTGGTTCGTTTGCCTTCCACACTTCAACGAACTTCCGTTTCGGCATTTGTTTGAAGCTTTGGATAAATCAACCAGCACTGGACCAAGATCGGCAACCGGAAAACTGAGCCGTCAAATCGAAACTTGTGAAACTCTTCCGGTAAGTTATTGCTATCACTCATTTATTATAATTTTCAACCATTTTTAATTATTTTATTATTATATATTTTCAGGTGGTGGACGGCTTCCAGAAAATTGAGTTGCAAAATATGCCCCCTGCTCCAGAAAAAATTGAGTTTTCCACCGATTCGAAGTACTTATACGACATGGCCCATGCAATTACTAGCGGCGTGGTTCCGGTGGATCTGGCTAACATCAAACCAGGAAAATTGTACATTCTCGGTGGCTCACCAAGGCCGCTAGATTATTGCGATTATATGTGACAAGGGAAAATCCAGATGCAAATTTAAGAATTCCGGTTAGATTTATAATTAAATGTTATGTGCCAATGTACTTCAATATCAAGTATTACAGCTCTGTCGTGTACGGCAGTGCATTATTTTTCAAGTTCATTGGTTGGTCACAATTTCTACAACCTCGTTTACGCAAAATTGTCAATCAAGTAATTAAAGATAATTCATATTATGCGCATTCGGAAAATATCTTGTTATCAATGTTGTTTGATGATAGGAAAGAAAAGCGCGACTGTGCCATCAAGAAAATTCTACGCTATCGCACCGATGTTGACGAGCCAATGGAACTTAGAGTTTATAAAAAACCAGATATAAACTTTAATTTAACAAGTTATACGGAAATGATCAATTTGAATGATATAAATATCGTATTTGAACCACCATTCACGCGAAGCATTCCGTACGATACATTGAAAGAATACTTAAATCAAGATGATCCACCGTTTAATGATCCAAAAATTCCATCACACATACAAGGAACGGAACGACATGTTCAATTGCTAGCTAGCGTTTCCAAACGGGTTATACCGGAAAATCTAGAGGCTGTTATGGCGACGACATTAGAGAGCCGTGCGAAATTGCCCAGACTTGAAAGTAAAAAAGACTTCGAACAATAATTTTTTTTAGTTTCTTTTCTAAAACTCACTTAAATTAATTTTTTCATTTACATATGTTCTGACTAAATAAATTTCTTAAGAGAAAAAATAGATATTATTATAAATAAATAATAAATATTATTATAAATAAATAAAGAAAAAACATAGGCATTTCGCTAATTTTTTCATGTAAAGTGCAAAACCGGCGATTTTTTGAAATGTTTGTATGGTGAACCCCTAAGGGGGTTCCAAGGGGTGTGCTTCTGGCATCGGTGGGTCGGGCCTACAAAGTTAGTGGGGGTCGGTCATACATTTGGACTCGATTGGAGCACTCTAAATGGGTCAAAGTGGGATTTTTCAAAATTTGCCCCTACCCAAAAGTTCGACTTAAATGGGGGGACATCAGAATTCGATTTAGAGGTATGGTTCCTTCGTCAAAGTTTCTTATTTTGATCCCTAGAATACGATTTTCACAGAGCAATGAGCGATTTTTTTGCCTCCCCACAAATCGACCCGGCCTAATGTACATATTATTAAAAAATCTTATAAATAATTATTTCCATTGAAAACTATTTGAGATAATACACATTTTCAATACCCTGATAGATTTTATTACAGTAAAAATAAAACTAAACGATAAAAGTGAAAAAATTTAAACTTCTTGGTTTTGAAACTAGAATACATAATTTTGTTTTTAAATAATAAACCTTAAATAAATAATATCACAAACGTCCAGTCCTGGTAAACGTTTGATTACGTTTTGTGCGAGACTAAGTATTTCCAGCTGTAGTGTGTACATAGTTTAGTTCATTAACTATTTACAAAAATTGATTTAAATGTATAATTCTTATAAGCGACTTATTAACAATTATTATTAATATCAATTTAAAAAATTCATTTTCGTAACAATGTCGCCTTTCGGCTTCAGTCGGCAACAAAACTATATTTATAATCCTAACAGAAAAATTTTTGGTAGACACCCTAATGTGCTAATGAATGCAAATATTCAGATTAAGTGGAATGTTTTGCTATTCAAAATTTCTTTTTAATTGGACGTATCAATCACTTAATCCTCTTTCAAAATATGCTTGAGAAGATTTCATTTGATTTTTTTTTAAAAATCAGAATCATCTTACTGAATGATACACTGACTATGACAATATTAGAGACAGAGCTTATAAATTGAAATCTTCGTTGGGTTTTATGTTGAGTACTATGCATAGATGAGTAGTTTGTTATTAAATCTTCTCACTCATTCGTCTGAAAGAACAGAAATAGAACAGAAATCACTTTACGCAGGAGGAGATTTTGTTCAAACAGAAATATTGCCAATCAGTTTTCCATGCGCCAAATCTCTTAATAAATATAATTTCGAAAGAAACAACGCAGGTTTGCAATGAGACCATAATTAATTTATAAAAGTGTGGAAGATCACCACCACTACCACAACTTCTCTCAAAATCAAAGGCTGCCATCATCGCCTTTGCAACGAATGCCATGGAAGCGGTGAAGCAAAACATACCTACCGACATTTCCGTAGCCATGTGCAAGAGTGCAGAGTTTGTGTTGGATTTTCAAAAGGTTGCCACGACCTATTACCGCATATTATAGTGGAGTCACTAAAATCATACTTGGTGTCATTGACGCCTATTTGAGTTCTCAAATTCGACCAGCAATATTGATACGATGCTCAGACAGCAATAAAAGATACATAGGTGGGCGGGAATGTACCTCTAGATTCATGGAGGCAACCACTTGCAGCCTTGAAATATACTGTCGGTAAGATATACCATAGTAAGCGGCGACTAAAATGCAACGGCGAAAGCTTGTAGGGGATTCAAGAAATTGCACCCGTGAACATGTTCTTAGAAGCACATCCTGATAATTGATTTTGTAACAGTGTTTTGCCCTACTTCGTGGGCGCAAGCAGTCATGGAATATGTCGTAACGGACCAAACCGGGTTATACTGATTTTGACAGTCCTTTGCCGAATATGAATCCGGTACGCTCCGCTGAATAGCACCTCGTGGTACGAGCCCGATTGCTATGAGAACGATTTAGTTGACCCCGTAACCGTGGTCGCTGTAGATGTTAGTCGGATTTTTACGACAGGCATATCTACTTCGGTTATGTTCTAAACTCCTAACCCGGATAGTACAGGAGAGTACTATTCACACTACACAACTAGGACTCTTTCGGCAAATCGAGGCAACACATTGTGAAACGTCCCCCATATGTGTATGAAGGTAACCAGCTAGTGTGTAGGAATGAAATTAACCAGGTTGGAACAATATTTCATAAGAATTTTAGCTGAATTCTCTGAATGAAGACGCTCCAGCTCAGAAGGTATTCTTATCGGAATCCGCCTATAGAAACAGAGGAAGGCCTCCACCTTGCTGGAAGCACAAAGTGGAGAAAGATTTGCGATCCTTTGGAGTTGCAAATTGACACCAGTTAACTGCTCTGTTATACATCTAAAATCGATTAAACGGTTAAGCACGAATGAATATTATTAAGAAGTGACGTGTAAGCCGATATGCGTATTTTTCGCCAAATACCTTCCACTAGCCAGGCTAGTTCTCCCTCACGTTAGGTTTCACTGCTAGCCCGATGCTATTTTTGGATGACAGATAAGATCGGGTGGCCAATCTAATCATTCTCGGTGGAGTCGGACTAGTAGCAGAAGGTGCCTTACTTAAGCCTTCAGCGAGTGTTTCTACAGATCCGGCAGACGTTGTCCTGCCTGCCCTTTAACAAATTGCGCTTCCTTCTCTTCCCGCTTCGCGCTTACTCGTAATTTATTTCCATTTCTTAATTTTTCTTTTTACTTTTCTTTTTCTCCCAACCCCATATCCCGTTAGTTTATTTTAACCTCTTCTGTTTCCTCAAACACCTCCTCTAATTCACCTTCTTCTCCATTTTCCTCTGCAAGTACTGATATGTACATAGTTTCGAAGATATAGCGGTTAAACTTTTTTTTGGTCTCGGTATGGCTTCCTTTTTCCAAGGTTTTTTTAAAATATAGAACACACATCTATATATAAACTATTATTAACTTCAACCAGCTTTATATAACCTGGGAGCTTTTCCAAGAAATATATCCAGCCTTTGTCGTAGCCTGCGAACTCCTGCACCTATCGTGAAAGTTTCATAGACATCGACAATAAACTGTGGATGTTAATGAAGCACAAACAAAACACGTGTTCCAACGGACATTCGATCTTCTATGACTAGTCGCTTATAGAGCGTGAAAATTTGTCGTCGAGCGATTATTTAAGTTTACAGTTGGCTACTCAGTACAAAGTAACATTTGTCGCAAGAGTTACTCTTTATTGAAATTCTCAGATTACATTAGTTCCACGAAGTCCCAAGTTTGGAGTTATGCAGTAGTATTGTCATCCAACTCCGGAGTTCCGAAAATTCATATACTTTCTTGTCAATTAATGTTATGGATATATATCCTATGCAAGTTAGATGCGTAAGCTGATTTGTAAAACACACTCTTAGTACACTCAAATATGAACACAGCTTAGACGTAAAACTCTACTAGGGGTAATTCTAGAAAATAGTAGCAATAAAAAGCACAAATGGAAACTGAGGAATATGGCAGAGAAACTTGCAACATCCTTGCTGCCACATAACAGGAGCTAAACATGTCACATTCCATCTCCCTGTTGCTAATGCAACCAAAAAACGCTTGCCACCCCATCACCATAAAGTCTAATGAAACTTATTCATTTTTTGCCACCACCACATGCTTTGTTTGGCTTTTTAGTTCCTAGCTTCCTTTTTGCTCTTCCTCGAACTCTCATTTTAGAACTTCAACACAGCAAGCCACTTAGACGTATATTTATTTGCATATATGCCTTGTTTTGATTGCATTCCTTGAAATGTTGTACTCGTATTCACTGCTTACATAAAAATTATAAAACAAATCTACAAAAGTACACATATGAAAAAACCCATGCTTAAAAGTAACCCTTAATTGGAGGATATTCTATACTTTGACTACAATTTATTAGACACACAGATACCCGTACATGTGTGCTTTGAGTAAACTGTACTTATCATGCAGTTGAACGAACTAGTTGTAAACTCTCTCGAACCTTCGAACGGATAAACAAAAACCTTACTTTCGACTGCCTTCACTAACGGACCTCTCTTTTTGATTGACGTCAAATCGTTCTCCACCTGGTCTTTCCAGTTTAGTGCTTCCGTAGACGAGTTCCAAAAAAAAACTTTGTGGAAGCGAGCATCTTCATCCACTACCATAACATGACCTCGCTAGTGTAGACGCTGGGTTTTAATTCCATGGCCAACACAGTCATAAATGTTTCGAAGAATTTACCTCTAGAACACTCTCTGAGCTATCTTATCTTATATTGTGAGATTCCAATCTTCTACACCATACAGAAGTAGAGTTTGGGTCCCGTTTGCTGGGAGATGAAATATACTTTTTTTCACGTTCTTTGAACTTGCAAGGAGCTGCAGATTAAGCCCCATATTCTGTTGCAATTCGTGGTATGTTCAAAAAAATAAAAAAATTATTTGCACGGTATATACTTCTGAAGAGACTAAGGCCGAGCTTCTCTACAAATTTGTGGTGTGCTGCTTCTGAACGGTCTCTGCAAAGCAGATGAATTTTTGCTGAGAAGTCTTCCATGGCAGAAATACAGTGTTTGGCAAACCACTGCCGAGGGGCGACTATGTTTTAATAAAAATAAAACTTTTTAAACCACTTTTAATGTAGTTCCTCCAGGGCTCGAACCTAGGACCTTCAGTGTGGTAGGCCAGCAACACTACCGCCACACCACGGCGGCCGCCGGCAGCATTTATTTCTTACTGTACTAATGCTTATGACCAAATAAATTAGAATTAATAAACAAACCCCCTAATTTCGACTGCCTTCCCTAAAAAACTCAGGCATTGGCTGGTAATCAAAGAAAGTCCTGACGGCGTCCTACACCTGCAAGAGAGCCTACGCTAAAGTTTTGGGTATATTATCGTCGTATGTGATCCAGTAAAGTATAAAGCTCTAGTCTGGTGAAGGGCGCTTGATAAAAAGAGCAATCAAGTGAAAGCTGGAAAGTTCAAAGACTAGCGTGTCTAGGAATATCAGGAAGGGCTAAATACAATATTTGGCAAAGAAAGCATCCCTCCGATTGCGGGAACCTAACATATGGAAGACAGCTTAAACGGTGTCAAAACTAACTTAACGGCCAACATGGACTACATCACGTTAGTCCGGGTATCTACGGTATTTGCCAAGGCAGATGAATTTTTGTCGTGACACTTTTCCATAGCAGAACTACACTCGGGCGCTGCCGACCACTGCTGGAGGCACACTACTACTGTGGTCACCTATATAGTCCCATTAATTTGTATGAAAGAGAAGGTCTATTATTTTTATTAAAAATTTTTTACTCCATTTCGCAAACTAGTTTCAGGATTACTTTGCCAACATTGGTTTAACTCTAGCACTAGTATGTTTAGGTTAACTCTGATCTAGTTAACGAACTAGTCTGTATGCGGCTTGTACTGCGAGATTGAGGTGTGGCTCAAATGTTTGAACATTGTACGAGTGTGTGTTTACATATCTACTTAAGTTTATTTGCTTGAGTGTTTAGAATTTTGAAGTTCGCATTTATGCAATTACAAGGGGATTTTCATGGCTTCAAATTTATTTTTCTACCATTTAAGTTTCTAGTTAGTCCTTCCCTTTGGCCAATTTTGCAGGTGTAAGTCTTCTACAATATTCATAAATACGACAGACTTACACGTTCTTACATATGAATGCGTACAACGTAATTGTGTTTACGCACGTCTTGCAGTGAATGTGAAATATTTTGCGTTATAAAAGTTCTTTCGGTATATTTCTAGATAAATAGAAGTCACTGGCGTAGACTAGAAAAAATCAAAGAGTGAAGTGTCTCAATATTTAATGAGGCATATGTTATATTCATTTAAGTTAGTCTGCTAAATCGATATTCAGTATGAAGTGGACACATAAGAGAAAGACGGTGCTATGCATATAAGAGGATGTGGTGTAGCCTGTGCCTGTGTACTCTTCATTTCTGCTCAAGAACTACATTCTCTCCAGCCTACGGAGCTGGGCCTACCTGCCCCAAAGGGGCTTTGTAACCTAGTTGGAATTAACTTGCTTATGATCTGCACATCGAGCTCCAGACGAAATGTTTATACACGCATCCTGAAGTTTAAAGGAAATGCCGCTCTTATCCTTCCAAGTAAGATTGATTACGAGGGGGGCAAAATCGCCGTTTCTAGCCAGAGTATGAGTAAAATCCTTAATGTGTATTTTTTTGGATAATTCGCAAGAGTTTTCTGAAATATAGATACCAAATATCCTTAACTTCGTTAAAAGCTCTGGCTTTTTGTTACATATATACATACATCCATATCACCTTAAGTAGTTTCAGCTTCTCTTCTTCAATTGTATTGCCTTGTAATGGAAGTCATTTTTCGAGCAAGTGCTTGAATAGAAACATGTTCAAGTAAGTAACATAGATGCCAGTTGGAAACACGGCACTTCCAGCAGCCTGGTCGATGTGACCTGTACCAAAAGGTTCAGATTGGACAATCGGCCTCTCCAAAGGCATTGCCTTCTATGAGTAGGTATTGAATTGGCAATATGCTTAAGTAGCATAGATGCCAGAACGAGCAGATTGGAGACCCGGCCTCTCTAGTTGTATTACCTTGTATTGACAGTCCTAATACGAGTAAGGTTTTGATGGGAAACATCGGTAGTAAGCATATATGGCGTTTGGAAACAAGGCAAACTAATCAGTCAAATAAAATCGTAGATGTAGTCGAAAACTTGGACTTTTCCAATTGCCCCCAATCGGCGGGGTGTAATAAGGCCTTTTGAAATAAAGCCTTTAAGGCCTTATATCGCAACCAAAGCCTTTATTTTGTCATTTTCAAAAAAAAGGTCTTATTTCACATTTAAAACGCAATTAGGTCTTTTTTGAAATGCGCAATAACCCCTTTATTTATTTACGCGAGAACTTTTGAGAATTCCAAAGAGCAAATAACTGTTATATTTATATGTATGTACATATATTGTATATGTGCATGCTATGCAACTATTAGTTCAGTTAAGTTATTCATATTAAGCACGTGTAAACTGGTGGAAAATTAAAAATTCAAAGTGAAAGTGATTTTTTGGAATATAAAATATGTTTAAATTCCACTTATGTTTTCTTTTTTCTTTGAACAGTTTTTTTTGTATTACATTTACTTTAATATTTTTCTGAAATAAAATTAAAATCTTTGAAAGTTCTTATGAGTTAAAAAGAAAAGAGGTTATTTGTCTACATAGTATAGCGAGGACAAAAACCAAAAAGCAGAATTCTCTTTTCTGCAAGCCGGGCAATAATTTTGAATTTAACAAGGGAGTTGCGGCGCGAGGATGGCATTGCGGCGCGCGAAGGCCGGAGCAACTAAACATCTTTTATATGTACATCAACTGAACTTAAATCTCGTGTCCTTACACATAACAAGATAATATTTATACATTTTTTTTTATTGTTGGCCAATACCGACCTTTTTAATACCACTCCAGACTACTAGAATGAATATTTAATAAAAGCTCCGCAGTTAAGAACTGAATTGGAAGTATAGTAACGCCCATCGACAGATGTTGAGAAGAGTGCTTCCGACGGAATGGTTAACGGTAGTACCAGGGAGATCGGACGGTGAAAAAAATATATATATGCGACGACTACAGGCAATTCGAAACATCAAGGAAATCCAATTTGTCCTTCCTCGATTTTTGCGGTAGTAGGTGCCACGATATTCCTTCCAAAGGATAAAGTGCAACATTTCATAAATAACTTGGAGAATTTTTATCTTGCTTACGTTCACAGTAACATCTTCAAAATTTGTCATGGCTATTGACTTCTAATCACATGCAAGTACGACTCTCATAAGACGGTTATAAGGCATACTTTTTCTACGACTCATCGAAGCAACAGATTCTTGGTTCCAAGTAGACAAGATATTCAATCGGTGACTTTCATACTTTACTACTACATAGACTGTTATATTCACTCTGGGAACACCGCAAAGCAGCTTTTGAACTAGATGTTATTGTTTTTGAATAAACAGTTAGTTAATATCGACGACAGGATATCCACGTCATGGATATAATTTAACTTAAGGGGACATTCATAAATTACGTGAGCCATTTTTCGATAATTTTTCACCCCTCCCCCCCTTGGGTGGACTAAGTCAGATTTTGTTAGATCCCTCCCCCCATTAAGTGAGATTTACGCTAAACATGTTTGAAACTGAATTCCTTTTGATTATTTAAGAAAAAAAATAAAAGTTGCATGTTTATTCAGTCAATTTGAATTAAATAAAAGTGAAAATAGCGATAAAACCAACACTTTCCCTATTATCTATTTTAATCGATCCAAGGATATTCGTATACAGTTTCGATTGAAATAAGCGAATATCATCTGTGGCTTTCGGCAGTGCAAGAATACTGTGCTTGGAAGTGCGTACGTTTTCTTCCTCCATCCATTCAAAACGCAAAGTAGCTCCTTAGCACGACGGGTCACCACACGCGTTGGTTGAATCTGGGTGGAGGATTCTCGTTGAATTGCATGAAGACTCGATCTATGCTTCAGCAGGTGCTGAAAAAATATGTTGTTTCATATTTGTATTAGTTCATATTTTTTTAACTTCACGTGAGATTTTCGACATTCCAAAACTGAGCTTCCAGGTATTTAAAACACAATTCGCTATGTTTTTCACACTTTCATTCTGAACACCATTTTTTTACCTAGTAGTGCTACGCACACAAGGTATATTAACTTTAGTCGCCTAACGGCAGTACGTAACGGCATAAACGGATCGAGATAGATATAGACTTTTATATATCAAAATGTTCAGGACGAAAAGAGAAATTGATTAAGTCATGTCCGTCCGTCCGTCCGTCGGTCTGTGAACACGATAACTTGAGTAAATTTTGAGATATCTTAATAAATTTGGTATGCAAGCTCCTTGACACTCATCCCCGAGCGCTATTTAAAATGGGCGAAATCGGATGATAGCCACGCCCACTTTTTATGTATAGAATATTTTCGAAAACACAAAAAAGTGATTACTCTTTTACTTTGCGTAAAATAGCTTTACATCATTTATATTTCACTTTTAAACTTTCCGTAAACAAAGAAATCCAAAAACTTAAAAATTTTCTATCTATAAAGGCAACTGTTTGCTGGAAAAATGGGTGAAATCGGTTAATGTTCACGCCCAGTTTTTCAACATAGTTCTGAAAATTTTTTTTGTAAATATTAAAAAGCGATATTTCTACAACTAAGCAAGTTATATCAATCAGATTTTGCACACATAATAAGCTTTGTAAGAAAAACTCGACCGCAAAAAAATTTTGTCAATTTTGAAGAAGTAGGCGTGGCAAAAAACTGTAGGTCCCACCAATTTGTAGGGAAAATTCAAATCGGCACACCACAAATTGGAAGAGAAGCTTGGCGCAAAAATCTCTTAGGAGGTTTATGATGATATACCTGTTGCATATCGCTCCATAGAGAGAGAGAGAGAGGCGTGGCGCCGCCCACTTTTCAGCATAAAATGTCTGCTATTTTCAAAGGCAATTGCTTATAATTCAATTTTGATATTTCAATGAAAATTGGTCAGCTGCTTCTCAGTAGTATGTGTTATACTCCTGCCAAAAAGTACCCAAATCGGAAAACACAAAAGCAAAATATTCGGTTACGTAGTTAATAGCCCACTGGAATAGCGAAGTTATATATCTTTTTTGATTTTCATATCTTCCATAAACATTAAATGTATCTAAGTATGAGTAAAGTTCACTTAAATGATCAGTACGATGAGCGGAGTCGATTTAGCCATGCCCGTCTCTCCGTCCGTCTGTATGTCTGTCCGTCTGTCTATTTGAACGCAAACTAGTCTCTCAGTTTTACAAAAGAATGCTGAAATTTGTTGTTTGCTTTCGCCATTTAATAATATGCTAGCAAACCCGGTAGACGTTGTTTATCCGGGCAAGTAGTTAATACCCCACTGTAAAAGCGAAGTTGTATATCTGTTTTGATTTTCATACCTTTCATGAACATGAAATGTTTGTACGTATAGTGAAATGATCAGGAGGATGAGCTGAGTCGATGTAGTCTGTCCGTCTGTCTATTTGAACGCAAATATGAACTGAAAGTATTAAAATAGACCTGCGTAAATTGGGTTGACATAATAGATCAATACTAGGTATATAATGTTCGGTTCCACCCGAACTTAGACTTCCTTACTTGTTTAGAAGTAAAATTTTACTTGCCAAGGTGAACTTTTAATTAGCTTACTAAAACTAAAAAGGTTAATTACGGATACACAAAATGTATTTATGAGTACATAAAAATAATTTGACAGAACTTCATTCGTGAACCAGATGTGGCTAGATCTCTACATTGCATATAGTCAAGAAAAATGTATAAGGGTAATCATTGTTGAGCCAATTATATTCAAAGCCAGAGATTTTTTTTTGAATTGTTGTCGTTTGTCTGTATGTTTGTGCGCGTATCCTTCAAAAACAGCTAAATATAATCAAATACATCTTTCACCATTGCATTGTTAAACATCAAGCTTAAATTTTAAGATATACTTTGTTTCGGTAACTCTATCAGCTTTAGAGTTATCGACCAATATGTAGACCAATGTGACCCAAAATATGTTAGTACAATATAAGCATTAAGCGAAAGATGCTTATGAGTGCTACAATAAAAGTCCCATATGCGAACTGGTTTCGGAGATATAATGATTGAAATCGGACTCATTCTATTTTAAGTTCAGAGACGCAGCGAAGCGTGGCCGGGTTTTCTAGTAATAAAATAAACTTCAGAAATCTTAGCAGAACCTTATAGGCAAAAAATTAAGGTTATGTGGATTAAGAAGGAGTGCGAAACTTTTTCAAGTAAGTTAAAGTCACCTACAATGCAATACCTCCAACCATAATGAGTATGCACTTAATCAATAATACAAGGTAGCGCAAAAGTAATCCTCCTATCAGCAAATGCTATAAATTTTGCGATTGGCCCCTAAAGTCAGTTCTGTTTTGACATTTGTGCAGTAAACACATGCGAAATACACGTTAATAAACAATGTTACGCTACACTGCTCCAGAACGCGGAATATTGCTGACTATTTATTTGACCAATAATCGGTCGGGGCCAAACGGTTACTGTGAATGGTGAGCGCTACAGAGCAATGATCAACGAGTTCTTTTTGCCGCAACTTGATGAATTGGGATTGGAAGACATGTGATTCCAACAAGACGGTGCAACAGCACACACTGCACGTGCCACAACCGATATGCTGAACATCGGAAGCTTACTTTTGCGCCACCTTGTAGATTGAATTTTGACTGACCGGAGAAATATACGAAAAGCAGATAAACAACTCAGCAATGCCCTGAACTGAAACACAAAGTTGGTACAGGATTGACACCGAATCACACAGTTCTATAACCTTAAGAAAGAACAGTTGTAAAACAGTCTCGTATTGTTTACGTTAGGATCAAAGCATTCACTATCCAGGAATTCAAGAACTTGTTTACGAACATAAATTACAGTAAAGATGAGAAAGAAAACAGCGTGGCTCAATTATTGCAGCCATTCCCGCATCCCTCCCGCCCCTGATACTATCCACATCGGGAGGCTTGTATGTTATGCAAAGCTCCATCATCCCACACAAATGGTCCAAATCAGACTAGCAAGACAAGCCCTAAACACAGCAAGAATTCACTTTTTCCCTAGTATTCAATTCTTCACTTAAATCTTGAATGTTTGTGTTACTATGGGTCATAGGGCTCACCGTTGAATTTCCTACGATACTCTCAGTTTGTATCACTGGAAGGACTACAAATCTTTCTGAGAACTCTTCTCTCGAATATTCCAAAGGACATCTCATCTTATTTCGACCCTGTCATTGATTCCGAGCCATTCATCAGCACAGATATTATGAAAGACTTATAGAGAATTTTCTGGTCTACACAGTCCAAACTAGCATTTGCTAGAAATAGTTATTCTAACGTTGGATCGCACATAGACGAAGTCACTTAGTTTGAAATGTGTAACTATCAACATTGAGAGGTCCTTGCAAAGTCTGACGGGGCTGTTGGTATTGCTCAACGCCATTTGGCATAGCCGTATAAACTTAGCAGGGAAGCTAAATTCTGATATGACAACATTCAAGAACCTCCTTTTTGAGTTGTCAAAAGCGGCATTGAAATATGCAAAGAGATGGTGCGTGTCGATTCTTTTAACATGATTTGAATTAGTTATGAAAACATCGGTGCTGCTTTTGAGCCCCACCAATATAAGTCAGAAATACCTTAAAATCTATTTTTGTACAAACCTGTGAGGTGCTCTAGCTTCCTAGAATATATGCCACATAAAGAAAATTCTACAAAGACCATGGAGTTTGGAAATTTTAAAGCTACAAGCATCCAAGTTCATATTTCAGTTTGTGATTACTGTGTTACTGTCTTATTAAGATGTCGCCTTATTGTTGTTACCTTGGCATCACAAAGTGTTGAAGTGTGTCACATGCATAGAAACTTATTTAGCTTAAGGCATGCAAATTCAGACTAAAGTGCACGAACTCTCATTCGATCCGCAACCAAAAGAAGACAGAGTCAACCAAATTACATCAAATGGACTTTTAAATTAAAGTATAGTCAAAAAGTTTTAAGTTTCATTGTTGCTGCCTTACAATTTTGTTGCTTTTGTCGTTTATTTTGGATTTGCTATTTTGTGACCAACTGTAATTATTTTAATGCGACCAGTTAGCAACCGCCATAGTAACAACAAAATGGCATTGAAAGAAAACATTGCATGAGGGCGAGGGGAATGTTGTGTTTACGGTGACCAGATTTTGTAATTAAAAAGAAAGGGTATAAGCTCATTAAAATGTTTAATTGCAGAAACCTGTCAAGCTAAAGTATGAAAGCAGAAGAAAACAAGTAAGGATGTCTAAGTTCGGGTGGGACCGAACATTATATACCTAGTAGTGATTTTTTATGGCATCCCAATTTACACAGGTCTATTTTAATACTTTCAGCTCGTATTTGCGTTCAAATAGACAGGCGGACAGACAGATAGACGTATCGAGAGACGGACATGCCTACATCGACTCAGCTCATCTTCCTGATCATTTCAGTATAGGTACAAACATTTCATGTTCATGAAAGGAATGAATATCAAAAAAGATATACAACTTCGCTTTTGCACTGGGGTATTAACTACCTGCACGGATATTTTACTTTTCATCCTGAAGGTTTTGATATACATTAATAAATATATATCTCGATTCGTTTATGCCGAATGAAGTAATATACCTTGTGTGCGTAACAAAAATAGATATAAAAAAAGGGTGTCTTTTATAGGCGCCAAAGAACTCAACCGATCTCTATGAAATTTTCACAATATATACTTGGGTTCACTGGGTACAGCATAGACAACATATAGTATTGGAAAAGTAGGCGGAGCCACGCCCCCAAGCTATATAAAGTTTCAATTTGTCATAATTCCGAAGTTTTTTTGTCTAGATTAATGAAGTTTGGATATACGAGGTGTGTTCAAAAAGTATCGCGAATTTTGCGTTTTTTCAAAAATTATTTATTTATTCATGAATATCTATTTTGTCCCCTTCAAAGTAATCCCCATGAGATATTATACACTTGTGCCAAAGGTTTTTCCAATCTTCGAAGCACTTCAAAAAATCATTTTTTTGTATCTTGTTCAGCTCCTCCTTCGATGCCGTCTTTATCTCGTCAAGAGAAGCGTAACGTCGTCCTTTCATGGGCCTCTTCAGTTTAGGGAACAAGAAAAAGTCACAGGGGGCCAGATCTGGGGAATACGGTGGCTCCGGCATCATTAGTGTGTTGTTTTTGGCCAAAAAGTCGCGCACAAGCAACGATGCGTGAGCAGGGGCGTTATCGTGGTGCAAAAGCCAATTTTTGTTCTTCTTTGCACATCTTCTCGGCCTTCTGAGAACATTTTGTACCACCGATAAACGTTGCTTCGGTCCAAGGTAGCTTCTCCGTATGCCACAGTCAACATTCGGAATGCATCCGCGCACTTAATTTCGTTTTTCACACAAAATTTGATACAGGTTCTTTGATCCATTTTTTTGAATAGGTAAAAATCGAAGACGATCCAAAACACGTGCAAGCAAAGCAGCTGTCAACAATTAACTGAACATTCAAAATGGCCGAGCTTGTCGGCATAAGTGAGAGACATGAGTACCAACATAACGCCATAAAAAATTCGAAATTCGAATATACGTAACCAGCGAAAATTCAAAATTCGTGATACGTTTTGAACACACCTCGTATGTGTCACTTAGTCAATATCTACATAATTTTTAAAAAGTGGGCGGTGCCACGCCCACATATTTTGTGTTTTGTTTTGCTCTTGAACTTTCACGATAAGTTCAGGAGTTCGCTGGGCACGATACAGTCTGTATATAGCTTTTGGAAAATCCCCCAGGTCATATAAAGCTGCAGTTCGGTATAGTTAGGAGTTTATTTGGTTCAAGTGAATGATATTTTATATATAGATGTGTTCTATATATCAAAAAGTCAAAACAACGTCTATCGGGTTTGCTAGTATATTATAAAACGGCCAAAGCAAACAACGAATTTCAGCATTCTTTTGTAAAACTGAGAGACTAGATTGCGTTCAAATAGACAGACGGACAGACGGACGGAGAAACGGGCATGGCTAAATCGACTCCGCTCATCGTGCTGATCATTTTAGTGAACTTTTCTCTTCTTGTTCTCATACTTACATACATTTAATGTTTATGAAAGGTATGAAAATCAAAAAAGATATATAACTTCGCTATTGCAGTGGGCTATTAACTACGTGCCCGAATATTTCGCTTGTGTGTTTCCCGATTTGGCTAATTTTTGACAGGAGTATAATACATACTACTGAGAAGCAGCTGACCAATTTTCATTGAAATATCAAAATCGAATTATAAGCGATTGCCTTTGAAAATGCAGAAAAGTGGGCGGCACCACGCCTACTTCTTCGAAATTGAAAAAATTTGTTTGCGGCCGAGTTTTTCTTAAAAAGCTTATTATGTGTGCAAAATCTAATTGATATAACTTGCTTAGTTGTAGAAATATCGCTCTTTGCATTTTACAAAAAAAATTTTCAAAACTATGTTAAAAAACTGGGCGTGGACATTAACCGATTTCGTCCAATTATACAGCAAACAGTTACCTTTATATATAGAACATTGTCACCAAATTTCGTTTCCACAAATCAATTTTTGGCGGAGTTATGGCATAAAAAGTTTTGTGGAATAGTCCACTATAAAATGGGCGGGGTCACGCCCATTTTCGAAAATTTTAAGTTTTTGGATTTCTTTGTTTACGGAAACTTTAAAATTGAAATATAAATGATGGAAAGCTATTTTACGCAAAGTAATTGCCTATTTAATATATCTACGATCCTTTTCAAAATCTTTCATATAAAAGTGGGCGTAGACCTTGACCGATCCCGCCCATTTTTTCCTGGAACATTCCTTGCATACCTGCGTGCTGAATTTCGTTTCGATACCTTGAGCGGCTTCTGATTTATGATTAATATTATTTCTAAATTTGACTTAATAAAAAGTGGGCGGTGCCACGCCCATTTTCGAAAATTTCTTTAAAAATTTATTGTATGCCTCAATCTCAATGTATTCACCAAATGTTATCCTTATAGTTGTATTATGTACTGAGTAATCACTTTTTTTGTGTTTTCGAAAATATTATATATATAAAAAGTGGGCGTGGATATCATCCGATTTCGCCCATTTTAAATAGCGCTCGGAGATGAGTGTCAAGGAGCCTGCATACCAAATTTCATTAAGATATCTCGAAATTTACTCAAGTTATCGTGTTCACAGACGGACGGACGGACGGGCATGGCTTAATCAATTTCTCTTTTCTTTCATATATAGAAGTCAATATCTATCTCGATCCGTTAATGCCGTTACGCACTGCCGTTACGCGACTAAAGTTAATATACCTTATGTGCGAAGCACTACTAGGTATAAAAAGTATAAAAAAGCAGAAGATGTATCAGATTTATATTAGTGTTTAGTTACTTAGTTTAATGCCCGTGATTTTCTGAATTTAGCATCAGCAGCACCACGGAAAGGCTTGATAAATACTAGGCAGACTCTGCTCCATGAGTTTCAATAAATAAAAGGTTTTTTTAGAGTTTAGGATTTGCATAAATAATCGATTTTTACTTTAATCGAAAAAGGGCTTTCTAGTTAATAATATATTTTCACTAATACAACGACTAGGCAGTTTTCGTATAAAAAATCGATTTAAGTAAAAAATCAGTTTATTAATTTAGAAACCGATTTTTTAGAAATCGATTTATCTCTAAGCAAAAAATAATTGTTGAGTAATCTATTTTTCCTACTCGATGTTACATATCTATCTGAATTCCATTGTGGTCCAAGGAACAGTAAAGACATTATATTTCTTCAACTTCCCAGAAAGAGTTTCAGTATGGCCAGAGTTTATGGGGATGCACGAGGAGTCATTCACAGCGATTACCGTCGAAAACTATTTAGAGCTTGTGAACAGATTCAATATTGATATGAAGCAGAAACATATATATTTGGAGAGGTAAGCAACTTGTTCCATAATACAAGGTACCACCGCCCAAGCGTGAAGTCACCATGGCAAAAATTCATAAATTGGGTTACGAACTGCTGCTCCGTACAGAGTATTCTACAAATTATAGACATGTAAAGGGCTTTAAATATCCTCATGCCAAGAAAGAATTATATATGTATTTAGTACGCTCAAAGCTTGAGGATGCTGGGAGAGAAATTTGTTCAATTTTGGTAAGGCTATCCTAATTTTTGTGAGCCGATGCCATCTTACCTTTGATCAATCTACAATCCCTTGAAACCAAGATAACTTTTTATCTGTTATGTTTCTTTATGATCTCGTTATTGGCTCGTTGGATTGCACAGCTCACCTCGAGAAAATCTCATTCAACTTGAATCATATATGACTCCGATTCCCCCGACGTTTTTATTTGTGATTTAATATTTATTTTTAATGTTTCCGTATCCAGTCTGTCTGCAGTCAGTACTTTAGTGGTTGTATAATATTTAATTTCATTCTTCACCCATGCTGCTTAGCTCTGCTTCTCGAATTATTTTCTCCAGCATCGAACGATAAAAATTAATCCTGTCTGAATCCTTATATGGTTTCGAATGGCTGTGAGAGATTCTTCCTAATCCAATCTGATCTAGTGATATTGCGTCATTTCCCAAAGCCGTCACTGTAAGCTGTCAAAAGTTGTATTGAAATTGACCAGAATTATTTAGAGACTTAACAGGTTTGTATGCGATATCAAAGAGACGAGTTTGGAATGTGTAAGCGTTTTTGCTGGGTCGCCTTTCTTGCAAATATATATTTTCTAGGCCTGTCAATCCCGGAATAGCGTACTTTTTTAGGTTCCGAAAATCACGGTATTTGCTTCTTACAATTTTCGGGACTCAAAATATGTTACTAAGACTAAATATGGTCGATTTATTTATGAATATCTTGAAAATTTTCTATTAACTTATTCAATATCCGTTTTTTGTAACTGTAACATCTATTACATAGAAGCAAAACTGATTTATCATGGTTTTTAAACTTAACAAAAGTGCTGTTTACTCAGGTCGATTTAAAATGCATCACTTGATTAACACATTTTTCTCAAAAATAATTGTTAGTTGCGGCTTTTCGGAGTTGTTGCAGGAGATGCAAAGAAAACGAGAATGATTGATGCCTCATAACAACATAACAAACATTCCCTGAAAATTACGGAATGGACTTTAATTCAAAATAAAATACATATGGTCACTTTAACTTTTTAGAGGTATTGAATAAAATTGCTGCCAAAAATGTGAAAGAGCGAATGAAATTTGCATGGGAAAGGAGTAGCGCAGGGAAAGGTTACCAGTAATACCCTGAGTAGAGCTAGCGGCATCAAGACGCTAACTTGGCTTAATAATACTCTTACTAGTACATTTGTGTGTTGAAGAGAGATTAAGATAAAGTTATGCAATTACATTCAAGGATTCAAAATCTAACGGTAGTCAATGGTAGCATCAAAAGTAGTAGGGAGTGCAGTGAAGAAACTGTCAATGTCAATGTGCACAATGCCGTATATACACAGGAGCGTAGCCAAGTATCGACAAATCAGAGGTATAGAGTTTGGCTAAAATAAAGAAAAAAAGATAATATGTTGTAATTTTGTTGAACTTAAATTAGTTATCAAATAAAATAATAATGTAAATCTGGGAATCCGAATCACCACAGGTATACACTAAACTTAGCAGCTTTTCCTCAATAACATCTGTTGATTCCCTCTTCACATAATTTTCGCAACTCGCATGTCAGTATCCGTGGTAGTAGTGAAAAAGTAAAGTTCTTAGACGTGCATGGCCGCGAATGAGGCATGAAAACCCAAAAAAGGTATCCATATCATGGACACACGCTCTTCTGTGTATAGACATGTTTGCTTCGGTGCTTTGTTGGAAATATTATAAATAAAATAAGATAAAATAAAATAAAATAAAATAAAATAACATAAAGTAAAATAAAATAAAATGAAATAAAATAAAATAAAATGAAATAAAATAAAATAAAATAAAACAAAACAAAATAAAATAAAATGAAATAAAATAAAATAAAATGAAATAAAATAAAATAAAATAAAATAAAATAAAGTAAAATAAAATGAACTAAAATACGTAAAATAAAACAAAATAAAGTTAAGTAAAATAAAATAAAGACTAAAAATGATAACTGTATTATTGAAAAGAAAGGAAAGTAATTGAAAGCAATAAAAACGAAGCAGAAAGAAAACTATATTAAAGAAGCAGTAAAGAAAGTGTTGGAAAGAAGCTGAAAGAAATACACAGAAAGGAAAGAAAACCATAAAATAAAATATGAAAATAGAGTTTGTAGTGCTAAATGATAAAAAAAGAAAAGTAAATAAAGGATACAGAAAAGAAATGAAAATAACGGAGGGCAAAAGAAAAGTACTCCGAGGAAAGAAAACGATAAAATTAATCAAAATAAAAATTATCAATGTCTGTGAATAGCAGTTTTTGCTTGGCTGCTTTTATAGTTGAATTTCAACTATTTGCACGGCCTAGTTATGTTATTGAAAAGGCTACCTGAGCACTCTAAATGAGAAACCTCATTTTTTCTATATTTATATGTTCTTATTGCATATGCATATGAAGTTCTGTTGTCTGCGTATGAAGTTGTAGTATAAATTATACCAGGTATAAAACTGCAAGTATTAGAGGGATTCATATAAGCCGATAAAAGCCCCTTATAGCTTATAAACCATATAAAACTCGTAAAGTAGTAAGAAAAGTGACATATCCTTGATAAAGTTATGTGTTTACACGCTTTATAAGGCATTTATAAAGTTGAATGAATCCCCTTATTGATACTGTTTTATAGTAAATATGGATCTGTGTTTGCAAACTAGTCACTCAGAGATATCTGACTGAAGTCTGAATGCCGTCGCCATTTTACAATACACTTTTTTGTTTGCTAATTTATTTCTATCTAAAATCTTATCTAAACATGGGAATTTTTCCTCTTCTAGCTGGAGCATTCAAGGATTTACATGCTCTGGACAACTGGTAATTTGAATGATGAAAGCCTGCCTAAAATGACATAGAGTTCCCTGATACCTATATTATAACTTTTTAACTCACTTGGGGATATACTCTGCCAGCCTGAGTTCACAAATATGAAACAATATTTTAAGTATGTAGTCAAGCAGAGGTCTCACTAACCTACCCACACCTCCTGCATACGCCCTTGTGTACACATGTACATTGATATGTATGTAATAATGTAAATATATGAACTTAAGGAACATACCGCAAAACATGAACCAAGACAAAGGGCAACAACAATAAGCACAAATGTCAAATGTAACAGTGCAAAAGCAACAGATGCAACAACGCCACTATAACAACCATTGGTGACAATATCAACACTATTCGGACGACCACAGTCTGACTGCCAAACACACAGCGTAGTTACTTCGAAGAACTAAAATGTTGAATCCCAGCAGTGAAATCGATGACCACGCAATTGGACTTGTTCGGCGTTAGTTTGAAAACTCAGATACAAGCAAAGAGTGCAACGGATGGCTTTGGCTGCATAAACGATGTTCTTCGTACAACACCTACTCTGACTTGAATGCCTTGCGGAATATAGAGGCGATGTTGTAGCAAAACTTTCTCATTTAGGGCTATAAATGCACTATAAGTTTTTCTTTCCTTTTTTCTCTTTTCCTTTTATGTCTTTTCCTTTCCTTTCCATGGATTTGCTTTCCTTTGCTTTCTTGTTTTCCTTTCATTTTCTTTGCTTTCCTTTCTTTTTTTTCCTCTCCTTTCTTTCTCTTTCCTCTCCTTTCCTTTATCTTTCCTTTGCTTTTATTCCCTTTACTTTCCTTTACTTTTCTTTTTTTTCTTTTCTTTTAATTTTTTCTTTTTTCTTTTCCTTTATTTCTTTTCCTTCCCCTCCTTTTCTTTTAGTACTCCCTTTCTTGTATGACGTCTTAAGCTATGCATCATGCCTGTTGATAATTTTCTACTGGGTTACTATAAATACAGGACCAACCGGCAAAGAACATCATTTCTGCAAACCACAAAATGGAAAAGCGAAACTGCCATACCAAAGCTGTGTAAGATAAGATCGCCTTCGAAGTAATTAACCTTTGTGATTATGTTGCTCGCTAGTGCCAGAGAACATTAAAAACTTTCAGGCACTTTTTCTTCAGATATTGAAGTCGGTTTTTTTACTTCACTTTCTTTAGCCAAATCTGTAAAAAGTGTTTATTTTTATCATTTCTCATTGTTTATTTGAAATTTTCAGTTGTTTTTCACTTATTTTGGTATGATTAAGTCTTTCCTTGTTTTTGACTCTGCTTTCAGTTACAAATTTCATTTAATTTCAATTGTCCCGGCACATTTTAAAATCAAAAAACGTCTTTTCTAATTATTTTTCTAGGATTATAAACGTGCTTGGCTAATGCCCATATGACACCATAGCGTAATAATGAAAAGTGTTCTCCGTTCGCACCTTCTCGCTCTAATGCAAGCATCTTGAACGCCACTAGTAATTCCAATGTTGTCTTTTTATAAATGTACTTTTTTATTCAGAACTAGCAGACACGTCCTGTTTAAATTTGGATTTGCCTTCATTTAACAAATTGTACTCTCTTCCCTCCCCATTTGGCGCTTCCTCTTAATTTATTCCTATATGTTAATTTTTATACCTTTCAAAATTTCAAAGTTTAAACAAAGTTCAGGAACGTTAATTAAACATTAAAAAATTTACTTTGTGTAAACTTTGAAATTTCTTCTTATGTGGCTTCTGTTATTGAACTCGCTATATTTTAAAAGAAAATTATTAAAATCACAGCTTTTTCTTATTTCGTCGAACGATATTCATTTTAATTTCACTACTATTATATTGAACCCATTGAAAATAATCAAGATTCGACCAATGTATTGTATAGCCCCAAAAAACAAATTTTTCCGATAGACGGGGTTTCGGCTATGTATCGTTAAATTAACAGGGTGAACCGTAAAATTTTTCCGAATTTGTTTTTACGCTAAGTTAGGATTGGACACTTAAAACCGTGATGCGTATTCATAAAAGGCATAAAGCCTTTCGCATAGCCGAATACAGCGGTTTTCTTACTTGTTTTAACTTTCTTTCCTTCCATTGCTTTTCTTTTCATTTCAGATTATTTTATTTAGAGGTAATAAATAATAATAATAAAATAATATATTTAGGTTTTTCCTGCAGCTGGGCTGTTCCATTGCAATTGCCAGTGTCGGTCGATTCTTCTAGCACTTGAGTGGCAGCAGGGTCTTTTTCTTCTGTTGGCCTAGCAGTTCGTCCACTAACTTTCAGTTTTCTGGTTGCCTCGATCATTGGAACAAAAATGTTGCTTTCGCAGAAACATATTCTTTTTTATAAGTGCTGCATACTCTAGACAAGGGACGTGCGCAGGTATAATTTAGCTTTTCTGTGCAAGCTGGGGCTATGTGATCATTATGCCCTCACTTTTAGCAACCGGCACTCCTGTAGGGTCGCTTGCAACGTTTTTAATTTTCTTTTACCTATTTATTAAAAGGTATAAAACCAAATTAACTACTTTCTTGAGTATTATTATCACATCATTTAACTAATCGTAACTATTCACGTTTTTTGATGACGTCCCTAATATATCCTACATACGAAAGGCTGGGTGTAAAAAGTAAACTTATTTTTCATATAAGTAAACAGGAAACTTATAAAATGTGTAATACAAAGGGGTACGAACAAAATTGTTCAGTAAAAGGTAGACAAATCGTGTTTTCCATTAAAAGGTAGAAGTATAGTTTACTTTTTACTCCCAGCCTTTGTATTGTATTTATTTAAGAATTTGCTATTAGTACATTAAGATAACGAGATCTTTTATCATACAACAGGCAGGTATTACATTGGAATACTTATGACTTTGTTTTGATTTACATTTATAACATTTTGATATTTTTGAATATACTTATTTAACTAAGAAAATTCAATACAAAATATTAAAGGCGAAGAACAGAAAAGAAAAAAAGAATAAGAGATAAAAATATATAAAAGTAGTGAAATATTAATTTAGCTGGTCAGTTTAGGTAGTATGACTAGAGAAAACAACTGTAAAGAATTCGTCTGTAGTTGTTTTGGTTTAGAGAGTTTCTCATTGCAGCCGCAATAGAGTTCCAGAGACGTGTGGTGTTGACAATGAACAGCCTAGTAGGCGCAGCATAATTGAAGCTGGGTATGACTAAAGTGCATGACCGTAGAGACCTGTTAAATACGATTTACTCATACAAGTAATGTGGAGACTTTGTTAGAATTAGGCGAAAAAGAAAGATGCATTGATACTCAAGGACGTTACAGTTTAAAAGTTTAGACCTCCAGGCAAGCCATAGACATAGCGAGTTATATTATTGAATGCAACCTCTATTTTATGGGCTGATCTTGAGTCCAACTTAGTATAAATCAGCTCTAAATACTTTATAAGTGGCATAATGAGTTGAATGGAAAGTTTTCTTCTTATAAAAAGCGGAGCATAGAGCGCAGACTGTCTTAGATTACGCAGAGTACCATATACCTTACCCACTGCAGCATTTACGTGGTCAATCCCAGTCAGGTTGGAATTAATTACAACTCCAAGGTTTTTTCTTTCTCGACAGTTTTTATAACAGTGTTTCCAATGCATATTGCAGGTATTATAGTCCGAGTAAGATTTTTCTTTGCAATTGGCAACAAGTAAGATTTTGCCGCATTCAGACAGAGGCCGTTGTCATTTGCCCAACATAACATCGACGATAAAGCACTATTAACTCTAAGACATAGATCACGCAAGTCACTAAAATCACCAGCCAAGTGCAGCTGAATATCATCAGCATATGCGTGCATACTTGCTAATTTACATACATTGAACACGTCATTGACAAAAAGACTAAATAACAGGGGGCCAAGAATAGACCCCTGAGGAACGCCATACGTTATGTTTATCGGTTTCGATATATGTATCTGTTCCATTACACACAAATTGCGATCTGCCTAATAAATAGTTTTCTATCATTTTACGAGCATTATTACTGAAACCAAAAGCAGTGCTGTAGCTTATAACAAAGCAATATGTGATTAACTGAATCAAATGCTTTCGAGAAGTCAAGTAACCACAGGAGGGTTAGGTGACCTTTGTCGAAAGGTTAGCGTATGTCATCTAAAATGTTTACCAGAGCAGTTGAGCAGCTATGCCCGGCCCTAAAACCAAACTGATACGGTGAGAGAAGATTATGTTTAAGCACATGTGTATTGATTTGATCAGCTAATAAACTTTCAAGAACCATAGACAAAATAGGTAAAATACTGATAGGCCTAAAATCTCCTGGAGTACTTGCTTCTCTATTTTTGGGATGAGGCCGAACCCTGGCTACTTTCCAAATTTCAGGAAAACATGAAGTTGCTATCGAGAGGTTGATTATATGGGTGATTGTGCTTACTATGAATGGCAGAATAATTTTCACAAATTTAATTGGAATACCATCTATCCCAATTGCATTTGTCTTAAATTTATAAATGCATCTTATGATGTCAGATTCCCGTACCACAATGAACTCAAACACATCACCCGAATAACGATTAGATAAAGTACTTATGGGACTTACAGTACACCCAGGACTATAGACAAAGGAATCATTAAGAGTATCTGAGCTCAGCGTACACTCAGGTTGGACCTTACCACACACACGCAGATTTTTTAAATTGCGCCACAAACCATTAGGTGCACTTTTTATATATATAATATTTTCGAAAACACAAAAAAAATGATTACTCAGCACATAATACACCTATAAGGATAAAATTTGGTAAATACATTGAGATTGAGGCATAAAATAAATTTTTCAAGAAATTTTTTAAAATGGGCTTGGCACCGCCCACTTTTGGTTAAGTCAAAATTAAAAATAATATTAATCATAAATCAAAAACCGTTTAAGATATCGAAACGAAATTCAGCACGCAGGTTTCCAGGTATGCAAGGAATGTTCCAGGAAAAAATGGGCGGTTAAGGTCTACGCCCACTTTTATATGAAAGATTTTGAAGAGGATCGTAGATACATTAAATAGGCAATAACTTTGCGTAAAATGGGTTTACATCATTTATACAAGGTGTCGCAAAAGTAAGCTTCCGATGTTCAGCATATCGGTTGTGGCACGTGCAGTGTGTGCTGTTGCACCGTCTTGTTGGAACCACATGTTTTCCAATCCCAATTCATCAAGTTGCGGCAAAAAGAACTCGTTGATCATTGCTCTGTAGCGCTCACCATTCACAGTAACCGTTTGGCCCCGACCGATTATTGGTCAAATAAATAGTCAGCAATATTCCGCGTTCTGGAGCAGTGTAGCGTAACATTGTTTATTAACGTGTATTTCGCATGTGTTTACTACACAAATATCAAAACAGGACTGACTTTAGGGGCCAATCGAAAAATTTATAGCATTTTCTGATAGGAGGATTACTTTTGCCACTCTGTATTTCGCTCTTAAAGTTTCCTTAAACAAAGAAATCCCAAACCTTAAACTTTTCGAAAATGGGCGTGGCCCCGCCCCTTTTATAGTGGATTATTCCACAAAACTTGTTATGCCATAACTCCGCCAAAAATTTATTTGTCGAAACGAAATTTGGTGATAATGTTCTATATATAAAGGTAACCGTTTGCTGTAAAAATGGGCGAAATCGGTTAAAGTCTACGCCCAGTTTTTCAACATAGTTCTGAAAAAATTTTTTTGTAAAATTTAAAAAGGGATATTTCTACAACTAAGCTAGTTATATCAATCAGATTTTGCACACATAATAAGCTTTTCAAGAAAAACACGACCGCAAAAAAATGTTGTAAATTTTGAAGAAGTAGGCGTGGCGCAGCCCACTTTTCAGCATAACATTTCTGCTATTTTTAAAGGCAATCGCTTATAATTCAATCTTGATATTTCAATGAAAATTGGTCAGCTGCTTCTCAGTAGTATGTATTATACTCCGGCCAAAAATTAGCCGAGTCGGGAAACACACAAGCAAAATATTCGGTCACGTAGTTAATAGCCCACTGCAATAGCGAAGTTGTATACCTTTTTTGATTTTCATACCTTTCATGAACATGAAACGTTTGTACGTATTAGAAGAAAAAGAGATAGTCCCATCAAAAAGTATACTGAAATGATCAGGAGGATGAGCTTAGTCGATGTAGGCATGCCCGTCTCCCGATACGTCTATCTGTCTGTCTGTTTGTCTATTTGAATGCGAATACGAACTGAAAGTATTAAAATAGACCTGCGTAAATTGGGATGACATAATAGATCACTACTAGGTATATAATGTTCGGTTCCACCCTAACTTAGACTTCCTTACTTGTTACAGTTCATCCTTTCATTATTATCACAATTCTGTGAAAAATTACAAAAAAGCGCGCCACAAAATGATTCCTTATCGCAAACACTTAGATTTCCCATTAATTTCGCTTTATCCTTATTTCGTCATCTCTAGATACATATATACGTATACGAGTATATATGGCTATGTTTGTGCTCATGTTTTCCACGTATGAATGTCTTTCACCAGCTTTCAACTGAAGGAAAAATGAGAAATTACAATTAATTATATTTAGGTTGATTCGGTTACAAGTGTAAAACAAGACAAAATGAATGATATAGTTTCAACAAACGACTACTTGTGATTGGCTGCCAACTGTTACCGCAACTACAAATATTGCATACATTTATTAGAATAGTACTAACTAGTTAGTGAAACATAAAAGAAAAGAAATTATGCATATATGTGTAGGGTGTTTCAGTGCGGAGACTCGGTGTACATTCATACGACGCTAAAATTTAATCTTGAGTTAAACTGCCAATCGGGGTTTAGGTGTGCGTTTAATTCCGCTTTTATGCTTGCCTTCCTTTTATGGCAACACTAGTTTTTCTGCAGCTGACCTTTGTTTACATGTTTCGTGCTGGTGCTTACGTTGTGTTAAAGAAGATTACGGGAAAAATATAACAATGATAATAAGAATTTAAAATAAAATTAAAAAAAGATTTAACAAAAGTTAGGTCTAGAACGTTACTATCCATTGAAGAATTCCGAGATCGAGCCCCAACTGTTAAGTTATACTTGTGCTGAAAAACCGGGCATAATTTTAGTTTACGGACTGTGTTGGCGTCGCTGAGCAAACTACATAACAACATTGAAGCGGACTACTGACGCCATTAAAAAAAAATTTTACCTTTTCAGCTTCCTACTTCAGTTATTATCGGAGCAATCAATTGAAAGGGGGCTATATTTTATAATGGTCCGATGTCATTGATTCCTATAAATGATTAATATATGATCAATTGGGGGATCCATACCAACTTTTAGCTCAATGTTACTAAAACTCGGGAGTAACGGGCGGACACCCGGTATAGCTAAATCGACTCAGCTCATCGTGCTGATAATTTCGGTATACTTATTAATGCGTCCGTCTCTGCTTCTGCTCACGCACATAGGACCAAAGTAATAATACCATTCGTTGTTCATAAAAGGTATAATTGGTGGATAAGCTCAGCCTGCAGATGTATAGCGCCCAATTATTATTGTTATTATTACAATTATTTATCCTCTCGAAGAGAGCACCCTTAATTACGATCGCTTTCCGTTCATCTATGTGAATTAACCGTCATCAACAAACCTGAAATGTGTATACAGCACGACAAGACCTAGAGATGCCTCTACATCGAACGGCCCTTACAAAAACCCCTATACATTTGCAAATACATTCATTCATTAAACAATATATAGTGCGCTTACCTAACCGCCTAGACACAATTACCCAGCACCAGAGCAACAGCTGTCATTTCACATATTCACCAAACCAATTAGATACATTCTTACAATATTTAAGTGGCATTTGGCAAGTTGTAAACACTAACTGCAATATTCTTTTTCGTAACAATAATTAACATTTATATTCCATGTAGCATGTAGTTGTAAGCTCACAAAGATTTTATCTTAAATTCGAATATAATTTAGTTTGAGTGCTGCCAAATGTGAGTGAGATGCTTTTAGTTTCTTTAAGATATTGCTTTAACTAAGAGCTTGTACATATTCTAATCCATCTGTACATTTTCGTGAAATTCGTCATCAATCAGCGTGATGTAGTAGATGGAAACAAGTAAGGAAGTCTAAGTTCGGGTGGAGCCGATCTATTATGGCATACTAATTTACGCAGGGCTATTTTAATATTTTTCAGTTCGTATTATAAAGCCAGCTAATTGTTTTCAATAAAAACTCTTCTGTTATGAGTTTTCAGGGGTAAATTAATTTTAAAAAAATTGGCTAGATATACAACAGGTACATCATAAACCTCCTAAGGAATTTTTGCACCGATCTTCCCTTCCAATTTGTGGGGTGGGGGATTGAATTTTTTTTTACAAATTGGCGGGATCTACAGATTTTTGCCGACTTCGAAACGCCATCTACAAAGGAAATGCAAGGGCGACCCCCTTTATGAAAAACTTTTTTAAACCACTTTTGATGTTACCTGTCCCAGGACTCGAACCTTGGATCTTCAGTGTGTTAGGCCGGCAACACTACCGCCACACCACGGCGGCCGCCATGAATTTATTTGTATATAAATAGCTTCCCTACATTTTTCCAAAATACCAATACATGCACATTTTATGTTTGAAAAATTTGCGTTCAAATAAACAGACGGACGGGGAGACATGGCTAAATCGATTCAGCTCATCGTCCTTATTATTTCAGTTTACTTATTGATGGGCCCATCTCTTCTTCTTCTCATACTTACAAACATTTCATGTTCATTAAAGGCATGAAAATCAAAAAACGATATGTAACTTATCTATTGCAGTAGAGTACTAACTATTTGCCGGAATATTTTGCTTGAGCGTTATCCGATTTGCCTTCCAATTTTGATTGAAATATCTAGTTGAAACTACAAGCAATCGCCTTTGAAAATAGCAGAATTTGTATGCTAAAAAGTGGGCGGCGGCACGCCTACTTCGCCAAAATCCACAAATTTTCTTTGATGTCGGGGTTTGCTTAAAAAGCTTATTATGTGTGCAAGATCTTATTGATATAGCTTGAATTTATAGAAATATCGCGTTTTACATTTCAAAAACAAATTTTTCAAAATCTTTCCTATAAAAGTGGGCGATTTCACAAATTTTTTCCCGAAACATTCCTTGATTAATATAAATACGTGTGCTGAATTTCGTTTCGATATCTTGAATGCGTTTTTATTCATGGTTAATATTATTTATAAATTTTACTTAATCAAAAGTGGGCGGTGCCAAGCCCATTTTCAAAAATTTCTTGAAAAATTTATTTTCTGCCTTAAAGTTAATGTACACACCACATTTTATCCTTATAAGTGTATTATGTACTGAATAATCACTTTCTTTGTATTTTCGAAAATATTCTATATATAAAAAGTAGGCGTATCTCCTTCACTGACGCATATAGAGTGCTAGAATTTGGTAGTTACAATTACCTGATGATCTTATTATTAACTCTTTTTATTTTTGGGAAATGAGGGTGGCACTTTTTCCAAATTTTTTTTTTTTATATATAGTTCAGGTTTATACAAAATATCATTATCTGAAATCAAATGAATTCCAACTTTATATAGCGTCGCACCCGGAGGCCCTCTGAATCCACTGTGAAAGTATCATAAATATCCACCGCCCACTTTTCTAAAATTGCGTAAATATTCATTAATGAATACATATATCCAAATATCATTAATTAGACCAAATACGTTCAGAGTTAAGACAATAGTAATTTTATATAGCGTTTTATATTTTTTATAGCCTATTCTGTAACCAGTGAACCCATGAATCTAATGTGAAAATTTTATGAAGATCGGTTGAGTACTTTGGGCGCCAGACACACATTCATTTTGATAGCTAGTAGTGCTACGCACACAAGGTATATTAACTTTGGTCGACTAACGGTGGTATGTAACGGCATAAACGGATCGAGATAGATATTGACTTATGTATATCCACATGTTCAGGAGGAAAAAAAAAATTGATTAAGCAATGTCCGTCCGTCCGTTCGCCGGTCCGTCTGTTAACACGATAACTTGAGTAAATTTTGAGACATCTTAATGAAACTTTGTATGCGGGTTCCTTGGCACTCATCTACGAGCGCTATTTAAAATGGGGGAATTCGGATGATAGCCACGCCCACTTTATATACATATCATATTTTGGAAAATAAAAAGAAAGGGATTATTCAGTACATAATACACTTATAAGGATAAAATTTGGTGTGTACGTTAATGTTAAGGCAGAAAACAAACTTTTAAAAAAATTGTTTAAAATGGATGTGGCACCGCCCACTTTTGATTAACTCAAATTTAGAAATAATATTAATTATAAATCAAAAACCGTTCAAGATATCGAAACGAAATTTAGCACACATATTTATATTAATAGAAGGAATGTTCCAGGAAGAAATGGGCGAAATCGGTTAAGGTCCACGCCCACTTTTATACGAAAGATTTTGAAAAGGATCAAAGATATATTTAATAGGTAATAACTTTGCGCACAAAAGTTTTATTTCATTTCTATTTCACTTTCGAAGTGTCCTTGTCTACGGCCACGCCCAGTTTTTTAATATAGTTCTGAAAAATTTGTTTGTAAAATGCAAAGTACGATATTTTTATAACGATGTAAGCTATATCAATAAGATCTCGCACACATAATAAACAGTAGTCTGTCTGTCCGTCCGTCTATTTGAACGCAAATTTTTCAAACATAAAATATGCATGTATTGGTATTTTGAAAAAATGTGGTTAGTAGTTGTTGTAGGGAAGCTACTTATATACAGGACAGGTAACATCAAAAGTGGTTTGAAAAAGTTTTTCAAAACGAGGTCGCGGATCGGCAGTGGTTTGGCAAACTTTCCGAGTGTCTTTCCGCCATGGAAGTCTTCTCAGCAAAAATTCATCTCCTTTGTAGATGGCGTTTCGAAGTCGGCAAAAATCTGTAGGTCCCGCTAATTTCTAAGAAAAAATTCAAAACGGCACACCACAAATTGGAAGGGATGCTCAGCGCAAAAATCTCTTAGGAGGTTCATGATGATATACCTGTTGTATATCACGCCATACATTTATATTTTTTTAAAATTAATTTACCCCTTAAAACTCATAACAGAAGTGTTTTTATTGAAAACAATCAGCTGGCTTTATAATACGAACCAAAAATATTAGAATTGACCTGCGTAAATTGGTATGCCATAATCGATCACTACTAGGTATTTAATGTTCGCTCCACGCGAACTTAGACTTACTTCTTATTTATAAGATTAAGATATAGATATAGATTAAATTGAATTTACCTTTATTGAATGACAGTTTACGACAAAATTTTATCCGTCCGTTACAATTTCATATTTAAATTACTTAAAGGCCGCAATGTCCGCAGCATACATACATTTATAGACCACGAAAATGTTCGTATGCTTGAGCCACACTACAACACAATTACTGAGCAAAAAAAAAAACAGCGCAAGCAACATAGTTTTGGCCGGAAAATTGAAGACCAGCATTTTATTATTGCTTGAGCGACGAACGAAAACGGATGGCCGACATTATATTCCATGACATCATAATACCCACTTGTGACAAACACAATAGAGTAACAAAAAAACTGACAACAAATAAATATACATACATCCATACATAGCTAAATACGTAGTAAATATAAAACTCTTTTGCAAAATAATAAATGAAATACACTAACAAGAATGGTTGCAAAAATATGAGCAAAAAACCGTTAGGACGGCGACTTGTGTTGGGGTTATGAGGGAAAGGAAATGAAAGCGCACAAAATATACAGCAAACAAGAATCTTTTATTTCAGCACTATTAACAACAAAAACAACAACAATGAAGCCATGAATGCATAGTAGGTACATGAATGGCACTCCTAATAGCAGGCAACATTGTCGAACCAAAAAATACGAAAAATAATAATAAAAATATGAATAAAATAGAGAAATTGGCAAAAATAAAATTTTAGAATGTATCAAAAGCATGAATATGCAGTGACGACGACAATGTGCCGGACGAGAAAAAATCATAAAACCATAGAAAATTGCATTAAAATCTATGGAGTGTGGTAGAGCAAAAATTTATTCTATAAACTATACAACGCTGCTGCTGCCATTTAACTATGGAGATTGCGCCTGATGCACGAAAGCTCAGATGGAAAAGCTTAAACAATTCGTGAAGTAAAGCAAAAATAAATTAAATTGAAAATAGCCAACTGAAAAAAAGAGTTCTTTAAAAAAACCAAAATAACTAGAATATCCAAAATTGCAGAAACTGGAAAGTTGACAAAATAAATATCTAAACTTGTGTCAAAATGGTACCAATTGGTTGCAGATTTCGGTTCCAATGATAATTGTTTTATTTCTTGCTGAAATCTACTCGATATAGCAAAACAGGAATAAACCTGCTAATCTGCGCCTTGGCAGTCACTGTTCATAGTTAGAAATTTTAGACTGAGGGACTTCATCTATTTGGGAGCCAACGTTAAAACCGAAAACAATGCCAGCGAGGTAATTAAAGGAGAATAACTCTTGCCAACAAGTGCTACTTTCGACTGAGTAGGAAAGATCACGCTCTATAAGTCTCTCATCATACCTGTACTGATGTACGGAAAATGAGATGGCCCTTGGGGTATTTGGGGAAAAGCGCCCCGGAAGATTTATGGACCTTCCCGTGATATCACCACAAGTATCATAGGAAATTTCACTATGAGCTCGACGAGATGTACGCAGCTGTGACTATAGTACAGCAAATTAAAGCCCAAAGAAGCTCCGAATTCGACAGGTGAAGGATAATTCGACCTCCCTTGGTGTTTACAATCGATGTCAGCTATCGGTATCGGATCTATCACCCTGTCCTGCTTTGATACAAAATGGCAGAAATAAATATCGTAGGCGGTTAAGTGCCGATAACTGGCGATGATGATCGCCCTAGAGGGTATTACTATCGACACCCAATTTCGGAAAGAAAATACTTTACTTGTGCACGTACAACCACAGCGAAACTCAGTAAAGCACTGCTTAACCGTTGAGACTGTTGGAGCAGAGTTTCAAGGGAAAAATGGGAGTTGCCTGTATTTTGATCCTATTATCTATACTGGGTGTGGTTACCAACCGATTTTGCTCATTATTTCCAAAATAATTTTTAGTGGTAAGCAAATACAATCGATTGTTCCGATATACGTTGCTGTGACTACATATTGTGACGATTTCGATGATTCCTTGATTATCAATCCTGGGTTCGATCACTATAAAGTCGAATAAACACACGCACAGATAATGTAAGTAATAGCTAGTTTTATTTACTAGTAATAAACGCAAAACAATTTTAAGAGCTTGGTAACTTTACAGTAGTTCACTATTGAACGCTTGAAAATAAACTGATCAACCTGCCTTGCTTGGTCACCGCCTTATATAGTCCAACAGGGTGCTTGCCTACGCACCGAGAACTTTCTTGGTTGTTCGCTTTTCGTGTTCTGGAAGGGTCGGTCTTATTTATTAGCATCTCCTCTTTGCATCGTATTCGCAAACACTCGCGCCATCTCTCTTCCTCTTCCTAGTTATACGCTTGCATGCATAAGCGTAGCCATCGTTATCTCGGTTGTGTTAACTAGTGGTGGGAGTGCTATTGAGTTAGGGATGGTACATGCTTGAGAATAATCGCCACACTGCCCTCCACCTAAGTCTGATCGTCCCGATCAGACACATTGCCGGAACCAAACGCAGCTAGCCTTTCCAAATGGACCACCTTCATCTTATTCCTTGGCCTTCCCATAGTTTGTATGCGATATACCACGTCGTTGATCCGTTTTATGACTTTGTATGGGCCTTCCCAGTTACATTGTAGTTTTGGGGACAAACCTTTCTTACGCTGTGGGTTGTATAGCAGCACTAAATCTCCTTCTATAAAACCTTCTGAATTTATTGCTTTGTCGTACCTGGCCTTCATCTTATCGCTCATGATCTTAGTCCGCTGTCTCACAAAGTCGTGAATTTCTCTCATTTCTTCTTCCAAAACGCTAGTAGATTTCCGAGAATTTACTCCTGCATCAGCGTTTATCCCAAACTTCAAGTCAGCTGGCAATCGAAGATCATTCCCGAAAATTACCTTTGCAGGAGTGTGACCAGTTGTTTCATGTACTGCAGAGCGATATGCCATTAGGAATAAGGAGATGTGAGTATCCCAATCCTTCTGGAACTTATCCACTACTTTCCTCAGGTGCTCTTCCAAGGTTCTATTGAATCGTTCCACCATGCCATCTGACTGAGGATGTAGTGCAGTTGTTCGAGTTTTCCGAATGCCCAATGTCTTGCACATTTCCTGGAACACAGCTGATTCGAAATTTCTGCCTTGGTCAGAATGTATCTCCATCGGTGCACCAAACCGAGCTACCCAATTGTTAGTAAACACTTTTGCTATTGTTTCTGCCTCTTGATTTGGAATAGGGTACACTTCTGGCCACTTGCTGAAATAGTCCATAACTACCAGGACATATTTGTTTCCGAGTTTGCTAGTAGGAAATGGACCAGCTACATCCATGGCTATCCTCTCAAATGGCGCACCTGAGTTATACTGTTTCATTTGGCCATGGCTCCTTGATTTCGGTCCTTTAGCTTTGATGCATACTTCACAGTTGGCAATCCACTCCGCGACCGATTGACGGCAACCAACCCAATAGAATCTTTGCTTGACTTTCTCCAAGGTCTTGGTGACTCCAAGATGACCTCCGCTTGGACCGTTATGTAATTCATTGAGTACATCAGGGATTTTCTTCCGTGGGACGACTATCAGCTTTCGAACACATTGACCATCCTCACTCTCCCATATTCGATGCAAACAACCGGATTCTAATTGCAAACTATTCCACTGTGCCCAATATGACTTGGCAACAGGACTTTCTGCTGACATCTCCTCTCTTGATGGTCGCTCGTTTCGTTCGATTCCTTGCATTACATGTGTAAGATCTGGATCTTCGTGCTGAAACCTTCTTAATTGATCAATGTTCCATTCGTCCGTAGATGTTATAGTCATGAGCCGCACATCTATAATGTCTTCCTTGGCCTCAGCTTTGGAACAATGCTTGCATTCCAAGTTACATGGTCTTCGTGACATTGCATCAGCATTTCCGTGGGTGCTACCTTTGTGATGCTCTATGGAAAAGTCATAACTTTCCAGTCGCTCTATCCACCGTGCCAATTGACCTTCCGGATTACGGAACTGTAAGAGCCATTTCAACGCTGCGTGGTCTGTCCTGACGTGGAATCGCTGCCCATAGAGATACTTGTGGAAATGCTTAACGCACTCTACCAATGCCAACAGCTCTCTCCGGGTTACACAATAGTTCCTTTCAGGCTTCCCAATTGTTCGGCTGTAGTATGCAACTACCCTCTCCTGTCCATCAACAATCTGAGACAAAACACCTCCTATAGCATAACCACTCGCATCTGTATCCAGAATAAACTTTGAACCTGGAATTGGATATGCTAACATCGGGGCAGTGCATAGTCGTTCCTTCAATGTTTGAAAAGCCACCTCCTGTTCCTTCTTCCATTCAAAACTCATATTCTTCCTTGTAAGGTCATGGAGACTACTAGCTACGCTGGCAAAATTTGGTACAAATCGGCGATAATACGTGCACAGCCCAAGGAAGCTCCGTAACTCATGCAAATTTCTCGGTCTTGGCCAATCCTTTACGGCTTCGATCTTTTCCTTAGCAGTGCAGATTCCCTCCGCAGTTACCTTGTGACCCAAATAACTTACTTCCTTTTTAAACAAGGAACACTTCTTGGGACTTAGTTTCAGACCAGCACCAGCTATTCTTTGGAAAACTTCCTCCAAGTTCTTTAGGTGTTCCTCAAAACTTTTTCCCAGCACGATGATGTCGTCGAGGTACACCAAACATGTTTGCCAGTGCAATCCTTTTAGTATCTGGTCCATAAGTCTCTCAAAAGTAGCTGGAGCATTGCATAGCCCGAAGGGCATTACCGTAAATTGCCAAAGCCCTTCTCCAACGCTGAAAGCCGTCTTCTCTTTATCTTCATCCTTTACCTCCACTTGCCAGTAGCCGCTTTTCAAGTCTAGTGTGGAAAACCATTTCGTGCCAGATAACGAGTCCAGAGTATCGTCGATTCTTGGCAATGGATAACTGTCCTTCTTCGTTACGTCGTTCAATTTCCGGTAATCCACACAGAACCTCATTTTTACATCTTTCTTTTTCACTAGTACTACCGGTGAGCTCCATGGACTAGCTGATGGTTCGATCACACCGCTGTCACTCATTTCCTGTATAATTTCTCTTACTACTTGGCGTTTGGCCAAAGGAATACTACGAGGAGCTTGGCGGATGGGCCTTGCATCACCAGTATCAATTTGATGCTTCACAACTTTGGTCCGACCTGGTTTAGAACCATCCTTGTCAAATATGCTCCAGTACTTTGATAGAAGTTCCTTTGCCTTTTTCTGATGATCTTTTTCGAGTCCTGCCGTCCACGACGTGATATCATCTGAAAGATTAATCTTGATGGTAGAATCATTTTCCTGAAGCTGTTCGCAATTGATAACTACCTCGACCTCTTGGCATTGTCCCAATATTGCTCCTTTGGAAAGTTTTATCGGCGATTTGAACTCATTAAGTACTCTTACCGGTACACGTCCATCTTGTTTTGTCATGGCCAGGGTTTTTCCTACTAATATGTTCGTCCTTGATTTGTTTGCTGCCTCGACAACCCACAACTTGTTTGTCCCATAATCTCCATCAATCTTTGCCCATATGATTGCTTCCGACTTCGGTGGAATTTGTTGGCTCTCCTCCACAAGCACTCGCTTACTAACGTATTTGTTTTCGTAACCAAAATTTAAGGGCACATCCATGTTCTGGTAATTCATAATCCTGTTTTGCATGTCGATCTTGATGCCTTGCTCGCTTAAGAAGTCCACACCAACTATGATTTCGTCAACAATATCTGCTACTATAAAACTGTGTAGAACGGCCACGTTCCCAATTGCGATTTCACATGTTACTTCTCCTAGGACATGGGTGTCCTCACCAGTGGCCGTACGTAACTTTGCTCCATGCAATGGTCTCAGCTCCTTGTTGACTAAATCAGATCGAATTATGGAATGCGATGCGCCTGTATCCACAGTTAGCACGTGCTCTTTTCCATCTACATATGCAACAACAGTAACATTACTAGCTTTCCTTCCGATCTGTGAGACAGAGATTACGGGGCATTCAGTTGCGGGAGCCAGTCCACGCCCCTTTCGGCTGGCTCGATTTAGTTTAACGACTGATTTGGTTGGGAGGTTGGCTCATCTCCTTCAGCTTTGCGTTTTCGTCCACCTGAATTGCTGGGGTTACTGGAGCCAGTGCCGCAATAACGTGCTATGTGACCTGGTTTCCCGCACTTAAAGCATTTAATGGCACCATCACTTTTTTTCTGTACTCCGTTCAACGCTTCCAAAATTTTGTCTACCCAAGCCGGAGTGTCCACTTCTACGCGATGAGCCTTGTATGCAGGTTTACTCAGAAGCGAGGCTGTTTCCTGCGTCAGAGCATGCGATACCGTTTCAGCAAATGTCCTTTTCGGGTTTGCATATGTGGCCCGCTTCGTCTCCACATCGCGTATTCCATTTATGAAACACTGGATTTTTACCCTCTCCGTATACTCTACAGGTGCGTCTGCATTCGCTAGATGGGCCAACCTCTCGATATCCGATGCAAATTCCTGTAAAGTCTCATTAGGTTTCTGGAAGCGATTCTGTAGCTCTATTTGGTATATCTGCTTCCGATGTTCGCTACCATAGCGTCTCTCAACTGCACCCATCAATGCATCATAACTGTTCCTTTCGGACTCGGGAATAGTCTGTAAGATTTCTGCTGCAGGTCCCTTCAATGCCACGAATAGTGCTGCAACTTTATATTCAGTGCACCAATTATTCACCGCAGCCGTCTTCTCAAATTGCAGCTTAAATACCTGGAATGGAACAGAACCATCAAAGGAAGGTGATTTTACCTTGGGAGTATTCGCTAAAGCAGTTGTGCGATTTAGTTGCAATTCCTGGATACGGCCCTTCAAAGCATCCACTTCGGCCTCAATTTTGTCCTGCCGTTCTCTGAATATCTCTTGCACTTCTGTTATTTTTGCATCTTGTGTTTCCAGCCGCGATGACATATAAGTCCTTTGTTCTTCTAGTTGAGCAGAGATTTGTGATGAAACCTGGGTAGAAATTTCCGTCGACATTTCCAAAAAACGAGTCTCTTGTTCTTCCATTTTAGTCGACATCTGAGTTAATACAGCCAATATCATGTTTGTGTCGACGGTTGCTATTGGACTCGAAGACTCCTTTCTTTCTTCCATTTTTGTCGGTGCCTCCTCGACAAGATGAAAAACATGATCATCAACGTTGATTCCTTCTGCTTCCATAGCCTCTCGCAATCGTGACTGTAACTCTGATTTATTGCCTGTAGTGTTTAGTCCCCGTTGTTCCAACTCATTTTTGAGTTGCTGAATCTTTAATTCATTCAGCTTCGCCATGTCCTTGTTATCCTTAAATTCACTGGTATTTATTCAACAATACCGCTTCTGACACCAATTGTGACGATTTCGATGATTCCTTGATTATCAATCCTGGGTTCGATCACTATAAAGTCGAATAAACACACGCACAGATAATGTAAGTAATAGCTAGTTTTATTTACTAGTAATAAACGCAAAACAATTTTAAGAGCTTGGTAACTTTACAGTAGTTCACTATTGAACGCTTGAAAATAAACTGATCAACCTGCCTTGCTTGGTCACCGCCTTATATAGTCCAACAGGGTGCTTGCCTACGCACCGAGAACTTTCTTGGTTGTTCGCTTTTCGTGTTCTGGAAGGGTCGGTCTTATTTATTAGCATCTCCTCTTTGCATCGTATTCGCAAACACTCGCGCCATCTCTCTTCCTCTTCCTAGTTATACGCTTGCATGCATAAGCGTAGCCATCGTTATCTCGGTTGTGTTAACTAGTGGTGGGAGTGCTATTGAGTTAGGGATGGTACATGCTTGAGAATAATCGCCACAATATCTTTCAATTTAATGGGCAATAATCGAATTCCACGCTGTTTTTAAATAAGAATCCCAAAGTGAAAATAGTGATTCGTATTTATGACAGGTATAACGCGATAGGAGCAGACGAATACAGATCTCTCCTTACTTGTTATTTATTAGCAAACCACATATAAGAAGTAAAAGCAAAAGATCACATCTAATTGGTTTCACCAAATGTATAAATCTCAAATACCAAACATAATGAAATCTGGATGCGGAAAATGAGAAGACGCTTTTACCACTAACGCAAATCCATCCTTTGGTTTAACCAGTTTGTCATTTTTAAAACAAAAACAACGTTAAAGAAACTCACTTGTCATTGGGCATAAAAAAGAATTACTGGCTTTTTTTTTAAAGGAACGAAAGACACCAGAGTGTAACACAAGAAGGAGTTATATTTCATTTTCATTATACTAGAGTAAAATTCAAATCAAATTAAGGGTATTGCACGAGTAGATAAATATTAAGGCGAACATTTAAATAAAGTGTTTTTTTTTTGTTTTTTACCTCATATTTGAATCCGGTGTCACCATAATGAGTTTCATATACGATAAGTCTCTTCACAAAAAAACGCGATAATACTTAGCAAGAGCAACAGAAAAAGCTCGGTTTCTTGATCGAATTTTCTTAGAATTTCCTAATTACAATGCTTACCCCTATTTCTATAATTCTACAGAGTTGAAATTTCCATTTCATTAAAATACAAATTAAAAATCTTTTGAGTGCGCAAAGGCATAAACCAAAGTCACATTTATGTCTGCGTATATCATACTAACTAACTACTTACTTACTTTGCAGCTAAACCCCAAATCATACAGAAAACATACCAGTGTACAACTAGTATTTTCTGACTGGCATCAAACTAGTCCGAAAATGATCAAACAGTTATTAATTACAAATTCAAAGTTAAGGAGAACAAGTAAGAAAGTCTTAGTATTAGTGATCTATAATGGCATCCCAATTTACGCAGGTCTATTTTAATACATTTTAGTTCGTATTATAAAGCCAGCTAATTGTTTTCAATAAAAACACTTTTGTTATGAGTTCTGAGTGGGAAATTAATGTATTTGTTTATAAATAGGTGCACTACCAACCACTGCTAACCACATTTTTTCAAAATACCAATACATGCACATTTTATATTTGAAAAATTTTGGTTAAAATAAACAGACGGACAGACAGGCAGACGGACATGTCTAAATCAACTCAGCTCATCGTCCTTATTATTTCAGTTTACTTATTGATGGGCCCATCTCTTCTTCTTCTTAAACTTACAAAAATTTCATGTTTATTTAAGGTATGAAAATAAAAAAAGATATATAACTTATCTATTGTAGTAGGGTATTAACTACTTGCCTGGATATTTTGCTGGTGTGCTATCCGATTTGTCTAAGTTTTCGCAGAAGTATACTACATACTATTGAGCAATTGACTAATTTTCATTGAAATATCTAGTTGCAACTTTAAGCAATCGCCTTTGAAAATAGCAGCATTTTTATGATGAAAAATGGACGGCGCCTACTTCCCCAAAATCTAAAAAACTTTTTTAGCGGTGGAGTTTTGCTTAAAAGGCTTAAATGTGTGCAAGATCTTTTTGATATAGCTTACATGGTTATAGAAATATCGCGTTTTACATTTTACAAACAAATTTTTCAGAACTATGTTAAAAAACAAATATCGTTTCGATAAATCAATTTTTACAGGAGTTATGGCATAAAAAGTTTTGTGGAATAATCCACTATAAAAGGGGCGGGGCCACTCCCATTTTAACAAATTTTTATTTTTCGACTTTCTTCGTTTACAGATACTTTGAAAGTGAAACAGAAATTATGTAAAGCTATTGTACGCTAAGTTATTGCCTATTAAATATATCTATGATCCTTTTCAAAATCTTTCGTATAAAAGTGGGCGTGGGAACATACCTTTTATTATTATAAATATGTGTGCTAAATTTCGTTTCGATATCTTGACCGATTTTTGATTTATGACTAATAATATTTCTAAATTTGACTTCATGAAAAGTGGGCGGTGCAAAGCCCATTTAAAAAAATTCCTAAAAAATTTGTTTTCTGCCTTAATGTTAATGTACCCAGCAAATGAATAATAAAATTTTTTGTATTTTCGAAAATATTCTCTACATAAAAAGTAGGCGTGGCTATCATCCGATTTAGCCTATTTTAAATAGCGCTTGGAGATGACTGCCAAGTAACCTGCATACCAAATTTCATTAATATATCTCAAAATTTACTCATGTTATCGTGTTAACAGACGGACGGGCGGATATGGCTTAATCAATTTCTTCTTTCCTCCTGAACATTTTGATATACATAAATCAATATCTATTTCATACCTTTTATGCCGTTACATACTGCCGTTAGGCGACGAAAGCCACTATACCTTGTGTGCCTAGCACTACTAGGTATAAAAATGGGGTTAGCCACAGGGCTGTAATATACTTGGCAAAATTATCACAACCACAACATTCCTCGTACCAAGTTCATTCATTCTATCGCAAACGAGTTTTAAATTATTAACATTCGTGATTTTAAAATTTGTTCAACACATATGCGTGGCAGCCCCTAAAACCGTTAATAAAATTATCAAGTCAATAGAGGAACAAAATTTTATTATTGTAGCTGTTTCTTTATTGAATTATTTCATATTATAAATTTTCGAAATGTACGGACTGACGGACGGATGGAAATATCTCAATCGATTCCTCTATTCATTCTAAGAACTTTGATATACAGCATATCTCGAAACATACAATACCTTTTTCACGGAAGCCGCTTTACCAACTTCTTCTCCTTTAAATCTAAACTATTTTGGCCTTCCAACATAGCTCGCAAGTCGTTTCTTTTTTCTGCCAACTGGCGCCAATTGCCAGCACCACGAGATGGCAAATTGGTTTCCACTATGTCCTTCAATCGGAGTGGTAGCCTCCCTCTTCCTCTGTTACCACCGACAGGTGCCGACAAGAATAGCTTCTTGCCCGGAGCATTTTCATTAATTCTTACCTAGACAACGAATGCGTTGGACTATGTCGGTGTCTGCATATAGCTCATACAGCTCGTCATTAAATCTTTTACGGTACTCGAAGAACTGTGAATAAAATTCAGTGCAGTTTTTAAGTTATTTCTAACTTGCACATTATCGCACTTAAATCGATTGGACTACAGAGTCGTACCCAAATGTTCTAAAAATTCTACAAAAAAAGTTTCCAATTTTTAAATAAGTTTTTGTAAAGATTGACAAACATTCCTGAACTTCTTGTAAGGTTTGAGACCTTTTTTATGTGTTTTCTATTCAAGATTTCGCTTTATTTTAAATGGAAATTATTTAAAACTCAGAAATACATATATACTCCAATGGAAAAATGCAGTTGGCTGACAAGTTTGACTTAGCCTTTATACTAGTTGAAAGTTAGTTAGTTTGACTGCAGGGTATATATGTATGTACATACATATAACACAAACCACAAAATAAGCACATTTATGTTGTTTTACATGTTTACCAGCATACATATTACATATGTATATAATTTTGCATATTAAAGTGTCTTACACATGTGTGGGTGTGTGGTTAGGTGAATGCATAAGTGCACTTCCGATATGCTTCATAGCCATGCAAGTATCTCTAAATGTTTGTGGATGTATGTATGTGTTCTTAAAGCATTTCATAAACATGATATGGGCGCACTTACCGCACGTATGATTCAAGTTTCAAATTTATAGCGAAATATCTACCAAAAACTCTCGAGCAGTTTTCTAATGGCAAATCCGTTTTTATATAACCACCAGCGGATGGCCTTGCGCATATGTAGGGGTGTGTGCCTGTATGAGATTGTAGTTGTACTTGCAAGCACACTCAAAAGTTTTTCAAAAATGTTCGGTATTTAACAAATCTGCACAAGTAATGCGCACCTGTATGATGAATAAAGTATTGCAAAGTTCTGTTATGCGCACAGCGGGTCACCAACGCCTTCGAAATTTTCAATTTTGCGCTTTAACCCGCAATTAGAGATGTACTGAAATGGGTAATTATTTGTTGATAATTACTGGAGCTATCAAGGAATGAAATCAGTATTATTTTTATTGATCAAGAACTCACTACTTCTGACAGCTTTCGTCCAAGAAGGCTCTGGGAGGCTTGAAAAAAAAAAACAACTATATATATAAGCTTTTAATGTAACTTCACCGCTGCATTGAACTAACACAAGCGTCAGATAATAAGTGAAAATAATTTTGAGGGCGATCATGAATGCCCTTGAAATTTCTAGTTACTTAATATAGACGTTCCCTTTCCCAAGCTTGTTGATGTCCTCGTGAAGGCAACGGTTCACATCACCACCCTTCAAGAAATGCAATAGACAAGACAAGTAAATACCCACATTATACCTTGCAAAGATTATTACAGAGCTCATGTAAATGAGCGTGGATTTGTCGTGGGAGAAAGACTTCATCACCAGGTACTATAGTTCACATTTGTGTCTCGCTCTGGTCCGCATAAGGACCAGATTCTTCAATATCTAGAAGCGCTTGGAACGCTAATGCGATGGCTGCTTCAGCATGATATTAGAGTAGAGCTTGGCGACTTTCGTACCAGGGAGGTAAAAAGAGTGTGATTGGCCCCGCAGTTGGAGAGTTCAGTCTACACGATGATACTTCTCCAAATGGTTTGAGGCTGATCGACCTTGACAGTGTCCGAAACATGGTCACATGAGCACCGTGTCTAAACACGCTATGGCGAGTCGCAGAGGTAAGCGAGATGTATTTTCTGGACGAAAAATAGAAGTAGAAAGGCGCGATTTTCTACTTCTCGAAAAATGTATTCTTCACAAATCTTTCATAAAATTGTATTCCAGAATATTTCAATTCAAGGGGCTACTTATGTGATGATGCTAATGTCGATCTAAGTCGACTGAGGACTGTTTTAATAAGAAACTTAAGGCGCAGGTTTGTTTACAATGACCCTTGAACAGAGAGTGCTGTATCGTGGTATTCTGGCAGTTCGTAAGTAAGATACATAAATTCCTAGATACACGGTTTTTTAATAGCCTTCAAACTACTTGGAAACACTTGTATCTTTCGAAAATTGCGGGACTCTTTCCTCCGATACCTTGTACTATTGTTCGTGTTAAGCTGGTATTAGGGTCAAATAATTCTATGAGCACAAGTACCGAATACATTTTGAATCAATGTTCACTACTTGCAGATATAATTAGTAGGGTGGCTTTGATAAAAATATTTTCTTTCACTTAACGTGAAGGTAGAACTTGTACTAGGCTTGTTTTCTCTAAAAAAAAAAAAATTGTTTCAGTGGTATACTCGTATTGTCGGCAACGCAGCATGTGTGCTTTTGTCCACTATACATTTTTCTGAACGGAAGTATCAGCTTTTACGGGGTGCTCGCCGACGATATTGTGCCAACACCCAGGTTAAAATTCTTGGAATGTGGTACACTATCTACATACCAAATTTTATCCAAATCGGTTGAGCGGTTTTCGAGATAGTCTGGATATACCAATATACAAACATACAAATATACAAAAATAGCTCGTTTAAAGTTATAAGATAAAATAAATAAACAATTCAAATGAAAATCATTTAAGTCATCCTATTTCTGCTTTAGCCTCTTATCTACAAATGAAACATAGACGAAACCCAACTAAGAACATAGACGAAAACCAAGATCGAAAAAAACCACGTAGATTTCGTTTTTTTACTAAACTTTCACTCAAATTTCGCGATGTCTGAAGAGTATTTTCACATAAAAAATTAGTTTTTTCCAAAAGTGTAGTTACAAGCTTAACTCATAAACGGTACGAAGTATGTAAAATAACCAAATTTATGATTTTCAGGCTTTCATTATTTCAAACACGAATAATTGACATACGAGTTTTCAATACTTATCAATATTTTATTTCAGTAAAAAAAATGCAAAGCAATAAATATAAAAAATTGTTTGCCTCAAAACTAAAATACAAATACAAATACATACTCTCTACAATTTAGGCTTATACAATGAAATGTAACAGACATCCGAAATAATAATTATTTATATTTTGAGTTTCATAAATATCACAGAAACTTCAACAAGTATAAAAAAAATCTTTTCGTAATAATTATTACTGAGAAATATTTTTTTGAGTCACACGTAATTATTAATTTGATATTTTACTTTAAAAATTTCAAAATAATAATTATGAGCAATTTTTATTTTTTTAAGTCTTCAAAGACTTTTTCTTTGAGACTTTCAAAATAAAAGACTTTCGATAATAATTATGGACAATTTTAATTTTTTTAAGACATTGAAAAAAAGGCATTTTCAATCACATTGCCAATAAAGTCCAACTAAGCTTAAGTTTAAAACAGAACGTGTCCAAGGCTCGGCTTCGTGAGGGTGAAAGATCAAGAAATGGAGTCTATTACCTACGGTGTCAATATTGCGCCAAACATCATAACATGAATATTGATATTGTGAGAAAATATTTCATATCTGTTGAACTGTAATTTTAGAATCGTGGTGGTGCTTTTTCTTTGCGCTTAAGTCCTGGGCGATTTTAGCCCACACATAGGGAGGTCAAGCCTTCCTTCGTCTGATTTTTCCATCACATTATAGGCCTCCTCCTTCTGCTGCTGCCCAATGCGCGTGTTGATAGGAAAACAGTTTGTACCGGTTTCTTTTGTTTCTACGCAGACGACTACACGACAATGGCAGCGAAGCAGGACCCTAAAATTTATGAGGTTTGCTTTGAACTAAACAATTATCTCCAGGTGTTATCCAATTTTTTCGTCGAGCGGAACCTTTCATTGTCCCCTACCAAATCCTCGACCTACCAATTTCTGAGGTGGCACAAGCAATTAAACATCCTGGTTGATGGCGTTACCTACCAACTGGATGTGACGTTATATGAAATTCTCACCTTCGTCGCTTATGCAGTCCCGATTGCAAGCGCAGTTCAAAGCCGCAAAATTCTTAAGTCACTGTCTTATAGTACCTGGAAAAAGATAAGGAAACTTTGCTGGCAATATACAAAGCAATCGGCCAGCCGGCGTGAGCTGCTATTCTCTAAAATAATGCCGAGCCTAGCAGATACACATTAGAAGAAGTGGCAGGCCTGTCGGAACACCGCTCTCAGAACTGCTACGGGATGTCCTCTAATGGTGCGTGAGTATGCAATTTTAATTGCATCGCGATGAGATGCGCCGAGAAATACGGCTGTGCCATCCTTTGACCGGTGAACTGACGGGCCGTTCGCAGTATTCACAAATACCTGTCACTTGATTTGTTTCCTATCTCGTCCCTTGAATACCTTAACTCGAGGGGGGATCCGTATCTATATTAGACCCTGATATGCCCAATGAAAGTCCTCTATAAAAAAAATTACCTGATAAACAATGTCATATAATCAGTGCCAGTAAAGCAAATCATTGAAATACTATTTATATAAAAAGCTTTTCTAATTTCCGTCTCTCATTGAACAACTTTGAAGACTTACAAAAATATATATACAAATAATTAATACTGTGAGACTTTTATAATATAAATTACAGAATAAGAGTTTTTGAGGATTTAAAGAAAAAAAATTTCGGATAATTATTATGTCACTTTCCAAATTTTAAAAGTCTTTCAATAATTATTATGAACAATTTTTATTTTTTCTATTGCAAAGTAATGATTTTTCAAAACTCCAAAAAATATCTTTTGAAATGAAATAATTATTTTGGGACTTTTATGAATATTTCTTATAGAAGTTATGTCTCTGAAATATAACGAATGTGAATTGTTACCATTGCAAATGATCTGTATACTGTTAAACACTTGGCTTAATTTAAAATGAAACTAACAGATGAATAAATAAATAAATACAACGGAAATCGTTTGGTCTTTAAACTAAAAAATAAAATAAGTGTTTTCTTGATCTTTAAATTCAAATAATAAGCCTGAAATAAATAATTGTCGAATATGTTTAGTTTCAACTAACATTTAACTAGAAACGATTAATACGAAAATTCTTCCAAAAATAAATAGTTATAACAAAATATCTGCATTTATTCACAACCCTACAATAAACACTTCAGAAAATGCCTGGATGTAGAATCTGAAGGGTGGACCTTAAAAAGATAATGGAAAGTCAACAGTTGATTTTTTTTTTTTTTTGTTTTATTCTTTTGCATTGAAATGAAAGAGCATTAAAACTATAATTTTTAGATGTTTTTATAACTTTGTACAAAAAAATGGTTCTTTTTTTAAATTCTTGTTTTTTCATAACTTTTTTTCTTGGCCCGACTCTAGACAAAAAAAAATTGTTATTTCAAACCACCCTAATTATTGGTACGTAGATATTACTGTATGCTCAAAAGTACTACATGGCATATGAATGTCTACACTAAGCCAGTGGTTTAGGTATTTTAATATGTATGCTTGCCAATGGAAGTTATTTCAAGTTAGTCGTGACATTTTCGTTACTTTTTTTTATATTTCTAGATAAGTTAGCTTCAATGATGATAGCTTAGCTTATAAGTAAAGTTAAATGTAGCGCAGCTTCTTATTGCACCTTCTCATTTTGTTTTATATTTCTTTAGCGTCATATCTTCGCAAAACTCTCTCTGAATTTACATGCATACATTCATACATATATCTGTTTGGTTGGAGTCAAAAGTTGAGAGTTGCATGTGTGCTAAAAACTTTTAAATTAAATGTTGGCACCTCTAGTAGCTAGCCGAAAAATATAATTTTATGTGAATATATACTTATGTATACGCATACTTACATACGTACTCTATATGTATGTATATTGAAAAGGAATCCCTGCAAAAAACGGAAATACTCCGTTCCATTATCCAAAGAATACTCCTTAAGAAGTGTCAGAGTACTCCAACACTTATCCTCATTCACATAAAAAAGGTGGTCCAATTTACGTGGCGGTGTCCGCGATTGGATTACCTAATCCATCTCCGAGTACTCCATTTCTTTGCTTTTGAATACTTCATTGAGTACCTACGTGAGAGCACTCTCAAAATGCTCCCAAAGGATTACTCTATGGAGTATTCAACAGCAAAGCGAAGGAGAGTGTAGGTGATCCTCAAGAGTACACCTACTCCTGTTGTTGTTGTATTAGCAACTACTTAACCAGCCTAAAATAACCTCTTATCCAACACTGTCATCAGGCTCTTCTAACGGAGGTTCCAGAAACCTCGCGGCTTCAGAAGGGGTGGAGCAGTGTGAAATTGCTGTTAGAATAGTAGGCTCGGTTGAGACACGCCGCATGCTGGGCAGATATTTGGCATGTCAGGGTTCAGTCTGGATAGGTAAGAGTTTAGTATGTTACAGTATCCAGAACGAAGTTGGGCCAGCATGAATCTTGTCTCCCTAGGCAGTTTGCGTTTCTCATCGGCAACAAGTGGAGCTTGTGCCTGTAGGACTGCATTTACCGAACGAAAACTGACAAAGGAGTTTACCGACTCCGTACGGATGAGATTGAGGGCCCGCCGATGCACCTTTGGGTCAAACGGCGAAAAAATGTTATGCCGGATCTCGTCATAATGCTTACGGAGATGACTCCTTATTCTCCTGGGAGGCGGATTTTCGTTGAGCAGGTTCCTGTTCGGATGCTGCGGTTTAAAGCAGTTGAACAGGAATTGCCTGGTCAACATCTCGCTATGCTCTTTTACAACGAGCATTTTAGCCTCAATTTTGAAAGTTCTCTCACGTAGGTGCTCCATAGAGTACTTAGAAGCAAAGTAAAGGGAACTCCGAAATGGATTAGGTGATCCAATCACCGGACATCGCCATGTAAATTGAACCACCTTTTTTATGTAAATGAGGATAAGTGTTGGAGTACTCTGATACTCCATCGTTTTTTACAGGGTTGCTGTTCACTATATCTTACCACATTCTTCCTACGAAGCTTACACATGCTCATGAACTTTGTTTTTTAACAGGCGCGCGAATGCAGTAGGATCGTTTGTTGGTTCCAAGCCCCCACCACTCGAAATGCTTGAAATCAATATTTTAATGAGTAATGAATATGGCACACTAATGAAGTATGTGCTGAACCCCCGCGGATGAGTTTTTGTGTCCTCTGAGTACTTTTAGAAACACTGAGAGACCAACTTATTTTCTAGCTATTTTTTTTTGTTGACTCGGGGCACTCTCCTTCCTCTACTAGGGAAAACAGTTTCGATAAGTCCAATAGGATGCGGTACATAATTATAACTGTGCTCACCTTCTTCTCTGTGCGGAAGTGTGTGATTAGGAGATATCACATCATGGATACTAAATTTCCCACTTTAGGAACAAGTACTCCTGATTTGCCTACCCCGCCCTTGAAGTTGCCAACCTAGATTTTGATGTCATGTTGGAGGCGGTGATCATACATATGTGCGAAACAGCTTATCATAGAAGCAGTCGCTAATGGAGATAGCGGGGAGACTCTCGTTCCCTGGAATGCTCGATAAGCACATTAAATAAATGTCGCAAATGTTTGATGGATGGACGGGCAGCCGTTCCTTTGCTGAAATTCCAAGTACAGGAACTAAACTTTTGCCATGGTTCTCATCAGAAGAGAGAGTTCGCATGAGAGACTTTCTTAATTTTGCCATTGGAAGTTCAGCCCAAAAACCGGCTACTGCATTAGAAATATTTTCGTATTTATATAGCCCATCCGCTTGCTGCAGGATGGATGATCTTAAAGCGAACTAACCCTGAAAAGCCCCCAGTGAGTCCCTAAGTGGCGTCTGCGCACGGCTCTAGATACCACACTGATTGGCTAATCGTGTACGTAGATAGCCCACGTTAAGCAGTGCGCACGAATGGGCACTTGGGGATCAATACTGAGCTTGGCCGCACAATTTGAATTACTTTCCCAACGACACATTCACAGCCTATTACACTGATGTATAAAATGAAATATCAAAGATCAATGCAATCCTTCTGAAACCGCCTTTTTAGTAAGCCCAATAGTTGTATGTATCAACATTAGAGTGGGTTAAAAAAAAAAATTGCTTTCGTTTGGCATTGAGGAACCATTTTTTGATAAAATAAATGTTTGCCCAACCTTTTTTAGTGGTTCATTCGATTTTTAAATAAATTAATATTAGTTCCACAGAACATTTTTTTTCGTGGTTTAAATCTTTATAACTATCCAAAATATGTATAATGTAATTTTCTTTCTATACAAATGAAAAAATTTTAATTCCTTTCGATGGTATGGGGAAACATGTCATTCCATACCATCGCTGTGCATATCATTGTAATTTTTCTCTAATATCAATCAACAAACCAAACATAAAAATTCGAGCACTGCTCCAACAACAATTACCATAACTTTAATTCCTTTCTTTGAAAAAGTACAAATTCCATACATATGCTCACCAAAAAAATAATTTGTTTCCCACCCACCTTAATATGCATATTGTACCTTGCTTTTTCTATTTTTATAAAACCACCAGTTTTCTACTTATTGCTGCTGCATCCAATATGTTTGTATGTCTGCATGGCTGCGTAAAGTAGTTTCCTCCACATGAAATGCAGTTATCGAAATGTTTCAACCAAAATATTTTAAGTTGTAAGTCACAATTTTAATTAAAACCGCTTAGATTAACATGATTTACATTTTCAATTTCCTAACCGCCAACAAATGTAACAATTTCCGAATATAGCTATGTTTATATGGATGTGTATATAAATGTGTATATAAATGTATGAGTATTTAAATGCCAAAGTTGTCTTTACTTTTAGATACGAATTACAGAACTCTGTAATGAAAATCTCTAGTTTTGAAGTGGTGCGCTTGAGTGCATTCGGAACCACAAGTAGTTCGTACTCAATCTCTTTTACATGCAATCATGGTGGAAATTGTCCCCGGTTGCCATATATTCTCTATATTTCTCAAGTAGTAAAGTTTTAGAACTAGTTCGTTTATAGATTCTATTTCATTGGTTTTGAATTAGAACAAAATGCTACATATACATACATACATACATACAGTGGGGTGCTCCCTCTTACTCTGCTTCCATAGATGAGTTCCGACAAGAATAGCTGCCGGTCCGGATCATTTTCTTCCATTCGCATTACCTGGCCAAGCTAAAGTAGCCGCCGGGTTTCAATTCGTTGGGTTATGTCGATGTTTCCTCGAAGAGCCTTCTTCTAGAATACTCCAAGGACCGCCTCATCAGCGGCTGACTTCGTCCATGCTTCTTCTCCGTATTGCAGGACGGGTATTATAAGCTACTTCTAATTGGTGTTCATCGAGAGCGTACTATACTTCTAAATTTCCAATTGAGTCCAAAGTAACAAGGATAGCTCTTCGCTTGATTTCTAAGCTGACACTATTGTTGTTGTTAATGCTGGTCCCCAGGTAAACCTTTACTATTTAAATTCTTTTTCGCACCCCATAGGAAAAATTACTTTTACATTACCCTGATTCCTCAGGACTCACATTTTGTATTTAGAAAATTAACATAAACTAATACAACCAAATTATTATACTTAACATAAATTAGATTTTTATGCTACCTTTCTGAGTTCATAAAAAATGGAAAAATTTAAGACTTGGGTTTAAACGAAAATAAATCCTAAAAATTATTCAAGCTGAACTAAGAATTTTATATGTTTAACTTGAAAAAATCATATTTCTTAAGAAAAAAAACCTTATAAGTTGGACTCACCACACAAAATAAAAATCGTGGAACGGGTGAAATCTCTCAACCGAAGCGCATGTCCCACAAAATCGATCGGCCTCGATCCACTACAGAACAAGAAACTTGTCTCACTAGTTATTGACTTCCCTACAGGGTATAGTCTGATGAGTAGATATGTATGTGTTTCCATAATACTTTCGATTAAATTAATTGGAAATAGCCGACATTGCTCTTGTATTTGCCGCTTAGTTGTCGCAAAGGTATATTACAGAGGATTAGATACAAAGTGAAATAAAATAAATTACCTGGAATTATGGTGCTCTGGAATCATTATTTTAAATATTTGCGTTTAATACTATTTATACTGGTTCCTTGTACTGTGTTTTATACTTTTGTAAAACACTGAAACAGTCGAAGGCTACATCTCATCGTCTAAATAAGGTTATTTGCTCTATTCCCCACTTGATTCAAGGCGCCCGTGACGAAAGAGACTACCATTAAATATCCCCGTGAGCGGTACTGTTCTTTCGACTGTGAATCACCTATAGTCCCGGCGTGATAGACGAAAAATCAATGGATTGAGGAAGCTCTTCTGGCCATCCGTTTTTTTGTTTATTCAATACTAGTAGTAGAATCCGGTAGAGATTCCTATGTGAGACAAACTAAGAGGAAGGCTGAATGCTCAGCGGGTGGGAATTAAATAGCTGATCGCTTACGAGACGACGCCCGGAAAACGTCGGTTGTATAAGTGCCTTATGGGGCTAGTGGGAGGCAACCAAACCCCAGTAACTGCCTTCCATTGTGAGGAGAATTTGCCAAAGCTGCAGGGTGATTCAATGTGCGGACGGCTTCTCAAGGGAATTTTTAGAGAAGTGCGTTACTAAGATCAGAAACGCATTCGATGGTCCTCGCTAAAGATCGTCATGGCTTTAGAGATATCCACGAAGCCCTGGGCTGCCCAAAATGAAGCTGGTTGACGGTAAGCTCATCCACTGTCTCAAAATTCAGAGCCTGGGTGTCCCAATGGATAACTGGGCGGTTCTAAAGATTGAAAAGCAGCAAAAGAACAGCCAGCCAGTACTACTGATGATCTCTAACGAGTCCCTGGGGGAACTTGAGGAGAGGGGAAAAGCTGAAGTTTGCTCCAGAAACGCCAAACTAAATATTTTTCAGCGGCAGTAGCGCCGGAAGTTAGCCTAGGTAAACGCCCAGCTCTAGCAAGAATTCGACTAAAATCCTTTGGATGCCCTTTTTGGGAACATTTGGAGTGAATATCTGTAATAGGGATTCCAAAAACCCTTGAGTTTATCAACAAATCTGGTTCGTTTTGATAAATCTCCGAGCTACATCAGTAGTTCTCGACGAGTTTTTATGGTATCAAAACAGCTTTTAAAAGCTACTTGGGAACCTGGGTCGCAGCCATTTCACGTACCTGCCTACCTAGTAGTAAGGATGAAAACAAAATAAAAAAATTAACAAGTAACGAAGTCTAAGTTCGGGAAGCAGAAAGGTTGTATACATAGATCCATTTTACAGTGGGTACTAAATATGCTATGTAGAACTTTAATATTTTGTGTCGATTTCAATATTGAAATTAAACACCATCATCACGCTTCCTAACAAGTTCAAGTACTCAAACCATACAGTTTGCACTGGAGGTGCTCCTCTTGGGTCTAGGGATGAACTTCTTACAACTCTTCGCCAAATTTTATTGTTCTAGAATCAGTTTAGCTGTGCACTAAGTAAGCAGTCGTAGATTTTATGACTAAGCTTTTTATAGCAAAATTAAATATTTCAATTTAAATCTTTTAATTGTTTAAAATAAAAGATTGCAAATGCACAAAAACATCCATCTGTACTGCTTCGCCATTGTGAATATAAATAGCAAGTTCAGCGCCTAAAATATTGCAACTACCGACTCTTGCGACATCTTCCGTTTTCTTTAGAGCATCAATTGAAATCAGTTGCACTTTATTTAAATTAGGAGTCGTGAGAAAGATATGGGGCATAGTTATAGTCAAAGTTAAGTATGGCTTCAATTTACATGAAGCTTCTTTGAGTTTTACCATGACTATGCCCCATGGTATATGTGAATTTCCATTGTATTATGGCACGGTATGGATGATCATCTCTAATCTGTTTTCTGTATATTTGGCTTAGGGTAATCTGCAGCTTTGTTTTTTTTTTGACCGCAGGACCAATTGGTTTGACAAAGTCAGGTAGTGCGACTTGGATTACGCCAGCAATGAAGTTAGTCGCATTAGACTTGTTTCGAGTCGATGTTTAAGTATACCAGTGCATTCACTGAAGATGTTACAAATATTGCCTAACCATTTTCCTTTATCTTCATATGTGACCTGGTCTACGAAACGGGATCTAACGTGCGAAAACTAGTTTTCTGGGAAACAGCTGTTAAAAATAATAAATGCCATACACTGATACCACGGGAAATCTTCTTTCTCTACATTTTTAGAACTTTCAAACAAGTTTTGACTTTTTGGATTCTACTACGTGAAAAAGCATCTCATCTTCCATCCGAATCAACTAAAAAGTGAAAATTGATTTTTTGACACCTAAGCCCCCTTTCCGTAGACCAGGTCACATATACATATATGCTACCTAATTTTTGTGCAGTTTTCATCCATATTGCATATGGCAGAACAAATATCTTATTCTTATTGCGAACACCAAGTGAAAGTTGGTCACTTTGAAACTTCCGAACTTGAAACTTGGTTCTAAAAACAATAGATATGTATGTATATGCTCTCTTGCTAGAAGCATGAATGTGTAAAAACAAAATGAGGAATCATTTTTAAAAGTTTGTTGTTCTTGAAAATCTGTACATTTTGGTTTGATGGCATAGCTGGGAAAATTTTAAGGTTTACTTGTACACCCAGTACTCGGGATGGTTAATCCAGTGAGCGTATTAACTCAAAATCGTAAACATGACATATTTATGCTTCTGTCAAGAGGGTAACGATACATTGTCGTATTTATTTGTAGGAAATAAAAATCGTTTTATGTGTGGGTGCTGCTTACGGCACCAACACTTAAAGGCATCCTAATTAATTTTCTGCACCAACACGAAAAATAAGATTTCATCTATCTTTGGAAAAGTTCAAAGACAGCTGCAAATGAAGATAAAATTAAAGAGATTTGAGAAATTGAATACAAGAACCGTTGCAAATGAAATTCTAAAGGGAATTGTCGTTGCTGAGACGACGAGGCAACAATAATTAGGATTGACGTCTAGTAAATATTTGTTTTGTATGAACGACTGTAAGCAAAGGGGAAGAAGTAAGTAAAGGAGTGACTTTGCCTAAGTGTAGACAAGAGCACTATTTCATATAAAACTAAATACAATGCGACTTGTCTAGGATGAGTCGCAAGGTATCATGTGAATAACGCCAGAGGACAGTAAGTGAGTGATGAATTGAACGGGGTTTGCATTTTTCCGAATTTGCTTTGATTTTAAGTTGTCTTCACAGCCTCACTGTATATACATAAATACAACATCATAATATATTAAAGCTTAACCCTGCCCTCTATTGCCAAATTGCGGCCTTGACATGCAAATCTTCTGACCCGGTACTTCTTTGTCCATTCGCATAGCATAACCCAGAAAGCGGAGCTTTTGGAATTTAATTCGCTGCACAATGGTCATATCTGCGTAAAGGTCGCACATCTTATCGTTAGATTTCCTTCGATACTCGTCATTGGTATCACGGGAAGCACCATGAATATTCCGGAGAACTTTTTCTTCGAATACCTCAAATGTCATATCATCTTGATTCGACGCATACATTAGGACAAGTATGATCTTTATTCGTCGAAAGAGGACCTCACTTCTCAGTTGCCTACTCAGTGCAAAATAGCATTTTTCGACAGTGACATGCCTGCCAAGAAGCAACATCAAATACTTCGACTTGTCCTCTTTCATCGGAGTGATTTAATCAGCGGACACCAGTAATTGCTTGTTTTTTGTCTAGATTATACCAATGCAGCTTATCTGCTCGAATTATAAGTCCAGTTATTTCCAACATTATGCTTGGGCTATATGCCATATTAAGAAGTTACTTGGGTTTTTTCAATCGCCAGGGATTGTAGTAGCCTGCCTATAACCCTCGTCGCCACTTAGAATTGAGGAGAAGTGCTAAAGTATACTCAGTACGTCCTTGAAAGTTTCATAATTTCTTTCACACAACTTCTGAAGCTCCTCACACATGCTTGTAGCATAGCACGTTTACTCTCTCCCCTTCTCGCCCCAGGATAGCGCTGGCTTGTTTTCGTACTCGATTTTGATCGTGGCTTCGCTTGTTTCCCAGGTTTCAGTAGGAGCATCCAGCACCCTTGCTTGCCATAACTCAAGACAAAGGTGAAAAAAGAAAAGTTGAAGGTATGCGTTTCATATTTAACTCCAACACAGCCAAGTTCTTTCAATATCAGCATGGATATGGTGAAATGCATATGAGCTCCTTCATGTATTCATCAACCACCGGGAGGCGCGACGTAAATTGCCAGAAAAAGAAGTATATACAAGGTGTGTTCAAAAAGTATCGCGAATTTTGTGTTTTTTCAAAAATTATTTATTTATTCATGAATATCTATTTTGTCCCCTTCAAAGTAATCCCCATGAGATATTATACACTTGTACCAACGGTTTTTCCAATCTTCGAAGCACTTCAAAAAATTATTTTTTTGTATCTTGTTCAGCTCCTCCTTCGATGCCGTCTTTATCTCGTCAAGAGAAGCGTAGCGTCGTCCTTTCATGGGACTCTTCAGTTTAGGGAACCAGAAAAAGTCACAGAGGGCCAGATCTGGGGAATACGGTGGCTGCGGCATCATTAGTGTGTTGTTTTTGGCCAAAAAGTGGCGCACAAGCAACGATGCGTGAGCAGGGGCGTTATCGTGGTGCAAAAGCCAATTTTTGTTCTTCTTTGCACATCTTCTCGGCCTTCTGAGAACATTTTGTACCACCGATAAACGTTGCTTCGGTCCAAGGTAGCTTCTCCGTATGCCACAGTCAACATTCGGAATGCATCCGCGCACTTAATTTCGTTTTTCACACAAAATTTGATACAGGTTCTTTGATCCATTTTTTTGAATAGGTAAAAATCGAAGACGATCCAAAACACGTGCAAGCAAAGCAGCTGTCAACAATTAACTGAACATTCAAAATGGCCGAGCTTGTCGGCATAAGTGAGAGACATGAGTACCAACATAACGCCACAAAAAATTCGAAATTCGAATATACGTAACCAGCGAAAATTCAAAATTCGCGATACGTTTTGAACACACCTCGTATATTTGGGTCAAAGGTAATATGTTCTTGTCGTTCTGGTTTGACCGACTATCCGAAACCAGGAGCTAGGTTGCAGGTTCAGCGTGGCTCTTTCCAGTCCTAGCATATCCACTTAGAGGATTTCCGTAGTATCAATATTGCTTTTTCTATTTTCAGTGCTGCATCTTTGACAGTAAAATTCGAAAGAATTTTCATAATTTTGCAAGCCGTTACAAAGCAAACCCCGTGTATCTATTAATGGCGTTGAAGTTATTCAAAGAAAAGTCAATAGTTTTATACTATTGAGCTACTAACATTTTTTGTTTAATATCGATCCTTTTTAGCTGAAGAAGAACTGTTATTTCAACTGGTGCCCAAAGATACAGCTACCAAAGCCCACTACAGGTATGTATGTCGCATGTGTCGATTGTATCAATATTATATGTACATGTATCTATACATCCCTTTGTAGCATTCGTAATTGTGTGGCGTTGATATATTGCCAGCTACGGTTATTAACGTTGAATTAGTGTCAGCGACTCCGCCATATTCCAGTCAGGGCCGCGGTAATCGGGCGTGCAAGGCGTGCACTGCACGCGGGCGGCACGCCCAGGGGTGCGGCGAATCGAGTGACTCATCACGTAATACAGCATAAAAAAAAATCACTAAAGACCCGACTGGAGCGGGGCGCAATCTTGGCGTTATCATCGCCGCCATCTAATGGCATTCGGTAATAATAGGATGAAATACCAAACGTCGTCATTTCTAATGTAGTTTAAGCTCACATAGAAAAACTATACGAGTGTTATAATACAATTACACTGCACCAAATGAGACATTTTGGGCGAAAAAGTCCAAATGCGTCGCATTTCCCCATACAAATCGCATTTCCCAAATGACTGATTTCATCGCATTTGCTCGCATTTGGGCATCTACAACATGACATTTTTTTCGAACGCATTGCGTTTGAACTTTCGGTTAAAGGAAATGTCGAACAAAATGCAAATGAGTTAATGTAAATGGTTTTGAAATTACTCATTTGAATTTTCCAAATGCGGTGCAGTGTAAATTTAGTATTACACGCTCAATAAATATTGTGAAACTTGGATTGCGATCGATACTGATGGATTTTAAAATACTGATGGGTCGCGAGAGTTTGCCATATACTCAATAAATATTGACAGTATTTACGGTAAGAAATACAAACAAAACAATTCTTTTAAATTATCTTCTTCTGTCATGAATTCCGATTCATTATTATCATCCCTTATATTAATCGATAAATATATTAAATCCTTTTTATTTGTTATCTTCTTATATATAAATAGACAAGATGAATGCAATGTAGAACCGTTTTCTGCTGAACTATAATTCTAAGGTATACAAGTTATATATGTATAGATAGGAAATTTTGAGGTGTACTTTTATCCGTAAATAAAAAGAATTATAAAATCATTTTAATATAAAAAATTTAACATAAAAGTCACACCACTACACATTCACTTATTCACACTATAGACACGCTGTGTGTATGTACTTGCCTTTTGTGTACTATGCTGAATCGTGAGCATGGCCGAGGAGTTGCTTTGTAGGAAAAAATTAAGAGCCGTAGTAGTGTGAGTAGACTTGCCATGCATGTTTTTGTGTTATTCGTGTGGTCGGCTCTCACTGTGAGTGCGAAGAGTTGGTAGTGGACCAATGAAAAATAAGTATTCGCACTATAGATACTCTGTTGCATGATCCAATAATCTATATGGTCGCCGCAATCGGCCAACAACACGAAATTACCGTTTGACGTCGGTGAATTCTTATGTCAAAATGCACATGTGAGAGGGAACAAAAAACAAAGATATGTTAGTTTGACATAAGGTGTGGATGAGGAAGAAGAAGACGCCATGTCATGTGAAACGACCATATAAATTATTTGATCATGCTCTGTTGTGTCATGCATTTTTGCTTTAGTTGTTGTTATTGTATTGATTACTGGCTACGATGCCCAGTGTCAGCTGCTCTCCTGAGAGCACGAAAAGTTGCTTTGTTGGATACATTAAACAAGCAATGTAAAATATGAGCAAATATGTAAAATTCATTGCTGATACCTACAAACAGGGTTTACAAAAATAAAATAAATGATTACTCATAAAGAGTGTTAAACACCGAAGAAAATTAAAGGAAAATAGAGGAAAGGAAAAGAATTGAAAGGAAGGAAAATTAAAGGAAAGAAAGGAAAGAAAAGGAAAAGGAAAGGGAAGGGAATGGAAAGGAAGGAAAATTAAAGGAAAGAAAGGAATGGTAAGGAAATGAAAAGAAGGGAAGGGAAAAAAAAAGAAGTTTGAGGAAAGTAAAAAATAAATTAAGAGAGTAAAAAAAGAAATCAAGGAAAATAAAAATATGTTAGAGGAAAGGAACGACATAGAAAGGAAGAAAAAAAGGCGGATAAAACATACCTACAGCAAAAAAATAAAATAAAATAAATTTATTGGTTGAATTTCAACCACTGGGCGAACTCTAGTTCCACTTAATACGCGGAGGTCATTTCAGGAGAAAGAACTTTTTTTTAGCCGTTCAAAAATATTAAACAAAAAATTGTTTGCCCCGTTAATAAAGTAGTTAAGGATACACCGTAGAGCACTAAAAGATGGCGTATCTACATTCGCGTATCCTTGTCAGGATAAAGAATCGTAAGTCGGAGTCTAGGGAGGTCTAATTTTTTTACCCGTTTAAGATTAATCTACAAAAAACAAATTATTCCAACTTTTTTTGTTAATTACTTTTTAATGATTTCGAATCCAAACTTTCCGCACTAGGATTGTCATGTCTGAGACTTTGAGTACACTTGCTGGAAATATCCGGTCATTTTTCGGAATAGGATTGTATTAAATCTCACAGAGCACGTTCGCTTGCTCTAAATATCCCAAATTATAGATTTATTTGCTCGGTAGTAATTTGCTTCGATTTTCTATACGAAATTAATGCTTTGATCAATATGATGTAGAGCCCCATAATGAATACTCAAGCTTACATGACTTTAGTGAATAAATTAAATAAATAAAATTTAAATAAATTAAAAAGCTAGGAACGTACAACTTTGCAGGTTTGGTACCTATTATGTATGTAGTGTGTGTTGTGTGTGTATGTAGTGTGTGTAGTGAAAATCACCCAGATCGGACCTACAAAACATATAGCTCCCATACAATCGATTGCTCCGATAAATGGGGTTTGGGCTATGTATCTTTAAATTATCAGTTCTGCAGAGTTTTTACTAATTGTGAGTAAGGATCGGACACATAAAACCGTGATGCGGATTCATGAAAGGTATAAAGTCTTCGGCACAGTCGATGACAGCCCTTTCCTTACTTGTTTAGCGTTCATTTAGCACTGTAAAGACTTAGATCTGAAACTTAAATGTGATAAGTAGTGATTCAGACATTGACGGTATTGATTTGTTAAATTAAATCGTACCCAGAACCCAATCAAAATAAATGTTTTAAATTCATTACAATTTTTTTGTTTTTACCTTCCATGATGAAAAAAATATTAAAAAGCGTTTTTTTAACAAAACTTAGCATAATATGTAGTAGGAGGGCGGCATAATCGGCATTGCACGCGGCCGAACAAACTGCTAGCGGCGGCCCTGATTCCAGTTCAACTCTTTTAATGATTCCATCATTATAAAAGTATAACTAAATTGGTGGTGTGGTAATTTATAACTAATTGCGTTGATGTGCTAGCATTTGTTGTTTTAGTAAGAAATTAAAGTTCCTGCAGTAAAATAGTAAATTAATCGCAAGAGTTACTAGTTTGCAGGTGGTATTTTTTGACTTACATCAAACTAGTCCAAAAAGACAAACTTGTATTAATACAAATTTAACGGCTTGATTAATACTGAAAGTTTGAGAAACAAAACATACGACCTCTTCAATATAAACCTATTTCTTGTACAATATGCCAGGACGCACTTAAGTTGTTTTTAGCTGCCATGATAGAATTAAAAAATTTTAGGCTACTTGAACTAGTTTGAAACTCATATATACCCGTCTGAAATCTTAAAAACTAACTCATTGCAGGATATCATTGTCATAATTGTGGCCTAAGGTTTTATTTATTTTTTGATTAGAAGTAATAAAAGCGCACAATTCGACTACGCAGTACCACATACCGGTGAATAACTACTGCAAAACTCGAGGGTTGCTTAAAATATCTTGAACGGAGATAGCTCGCTTTGCTTTGCTTGAATTGAAAGGTTGGTTTACTTCTTGGCTGGTGTAAAACCGTTTGCAACTACTTAATTGATTCGACTGCATCCTAGCAAACACAGTCTCCAACTTTAGAGAAATATTGTAGTTTTACATTCGAATTCTAATATAGTTCTCTAATCGAAAATCTGGTTAGAGATCTAGGCTAGAAGTCGATTAGAGAGTGATTAGCAAAACACTAGAAACCAATTAGAATTTCACTTTAGAATTCGATTACATAACTAACATTTTTCTCGATACCGAGAACTAAGTCACCTTTTTGTAGAGAATGCTATAATTCTCGACAGTTTCTCAACCCGTTCTCTAACCTTCTACCTTAGAAAAATACATAAGAACTCGAGTCGGTTTCTAATCGTCCTCTAACCTAAATGTTTGCTGGGATATCATAGGCAATACTATTATCAGCATGAAAGAATGCTAGTACAAATGCGGGTTGATTGACGTCTTGGGCTGGATATGAGTCCCGGTACATAGACCACACTGTCGTAGACAAGATGTAAATTAGACATCATAATTTAAATACGTACTAGTAGATGTCCTCCTGTAAGTCATGTGATGCAACTACCGTTTCGACGTTTCGATAACATTGTTTTAGTTCAGGATGCCAGCGGGCTAGTAGCACGATTGGTCAAACACCCGGATTGTTGCAGTACCAACATATCTGGAAAACATTAGTTTATCATTGCAGTTAAAAAGCGGAGCTACAACTATGAAGTACCTCTAAATACTTTGAATTTGTAAGTGAAAGTCGGGGCTTTCATTAATCAAGTAAGTTACCTGACAAACCGGAATACATGACCATCAAACTTTCAATCTTGCATGGGACTCTCAGAATACTATCGCATGTTGGTGGTCAAGTTGTCACCTCGGATGTCTATAAGTATATGCATTCCCAGTTTGAGCAAAATTATTGAAAGCAAAAGTCTACATAATACCAACTGTATTATTTGATATGAGATTACCATAAGAATGATTAGACAGGGAAAGGCGTAGGGTGTATAATAGCATGAAATAACATCCCATAAAACCGAATGGATTGAACAACTACCTTTTGGCTAGATCTTGACGACAGTGGCTGTTTTGAAGACAGTGGCTGTGAAGAGCAGACGGGTAGATGGATAGTTATTCTTGTTTTTGTGTGGTCGCTAGCTATAAAGCTGAAAATATATAAGATCCCTGTCTGTAGACTGCCCTTAATTGGTTGCCACACCTTTAGTACTGTCTGATAAGGCTTGCCAGTCGGGTATAGAACTACCCATACCGTAAAACTCCCTAAAACTTCGGAGATTGTTAAACGGTCCCAACAACAGCAGGTTTAGAACATATGGACGGTTTTTGTCTAGGATCCAACCCTTACATCAAAAATTACTTCAGCCTGGAAACTCAACTGAGCATCACTTTTGCCCGAATTTATTGTAGAAGTACATCTGTTCCTTCGTCGTTGTAAATTGACGTTAGTGTTATCATCCCCTATTATTGTCTACAGAAGACGCCCTCACTTCCTAACCTTAATGCACTTGATTTAGTTCAGGTATTGATTGTCAAGTGCTCTAATATTAAATATTCAAATTCCGTGTATTCAATACAGAGCTCTTTATTGAATATATGGTTGTATACTCGTAACATACATCACTACACCATTGTAATTATTGTACGCTCAAACTAATCGCGAGACTTTAGTGGGCGGTGTGCTAATAATAATTTGATATTGACATGATTTTCACGCTTAAACGGTTACAAATGAGCATCAGTTGAATAGAACTCATATATGAATACCTATATACTAGGGATGCCCACTTTTGTGGATTTTCACAATCTTGGTATTTTCGGGATCCGATTTTACAACCCTCGGATCTCGAGATTAGTCCAGTTTTATGGGTATTTGTTAAAATATAGCAGTTTAGCAGCAATTGCAAAAATTGAGAAGTTGTTTGAGACTATCTGGCCTTGAAATATATAACCAGAGACATAAATATTATAAAAAATATTCATAAAAGTCCCAAAATAATTATTTCATTTTAATATATATTTTTTAGCTCATGGCCGGCTGGCCGATTACTTTGTATGTTGCCAGCAAAGTTTCTTTATCTTTTATCAGATACTAACAGGCAGTGACTTGAGAAGGTTGTTGCGGTTTTGAACCTTGCTTGCAATTGGAACTGGATAACACCTGGATATAACAGTTTAGTTTAGGGCGAACGGCAGCGTTCGAAAGCACGCCAGTCAACCCTTGTTACCCATAAATGACGTCAATCGAAACCACATAGGAAGGTCAAGCCATCCTCCATCTGTTTTTTCCATCCCCGTTTAGGCCCCTTCCTTTTCTGTCGAATTCGCGTATCGATAGAAAAACTTTCAGGGCCGGAGCGTCTATGTGCATTCGAATAACATGGCCCAGGCAGCGGAGACTTTGGGATTTTATTTGCTACGCTGTTTTCATAAGCTCGCACAGCTTATTATTTAATGTCCTTTAACACTCGCCGTTGGCATCACGGGAAGGACCATAAATCTTCTGTAGAAGATTTTTTTGGCATTCTTGCAGTATCGGAAGAGGACCAGATGGGTCTTGGATTTTCGAGAGAAAAGTTTTCCGGTGATGCCATCGGCGAGTGTCGAGTTTAACGATGAGCTATACGCAGATATCGCCATAATGCAGTGCATTGAAGACCGAAGGCTTCGCTGGTTGGGTCATGATATGCGAATGGAGAAAGAAGATCCGACCCAGATGGTTTTCCAGCATACGAAGAAGGGGGCCTAGAATGTGATGGAAAAACACCGACGAAGGATTGCTTGACCTCCCTATATGTGGGCTAAAATCACCCAGGCGGTTAATCGCCAAGAAAAAACACCACCACGATTGGTAAAATGTATTACATTTAGACAGATATGGAATATTTTCCTTTCAATATCAACATTCATTGTAGATTTCGCGCAATATTGACACACAATAGACGCCTTTGTTTGGCTTGCACCTTCCCGAAGGCGAACCTTGGCCATGTTCTATTTTAAGCTTCAGCTTAATTGGGCTTTATTGGCAATGTGGTGGTAAACACCTTTATATAACTTGCCTATTTTACGACAAAATAAAAACAATTTTTTTCACAGATTTTAAAAAATTAAAATTGTCCATTATTATTAACGAAAGACTTTTATTTTAAAAGTCTCAAAGAAAAAGTCTTTGAAGACTCAAAAAATTAAAAACTGCAAATAATTATTACTTTGAAATTTTTAAAGTAAATTACCAAAATAATAATTACGGATGGCTCAAAGAAATATTTCTCAGTTATAATTATTACGAAAAGATTTTTTTTACATTGTTTCTGTGATTTTTATGCAACTCAAAATACAAATAATTATTATTTTGGATGTATGTATATATCACACAAATTGTATGTTTCAAGTAACCCCGTAGGGAAATCATTAGTCGGCTACTAGTTCACTATTTTTCAGCCAGCTTTGTCTTTTCCTCAACTATTTTACATTGCTTTTAGCTGACTACTTTTCAAAATATGGTCAGAAGCCAATGTCTTAAGCCATAACCATGTTGACGCATGCAAATTTTCAATGAAATCGAAATGAAAATTTATTGATTCTAATGAAAAAAAGTGACCCATAAAGAAATACATTTGAGTTTTTTTGTTAGCAAATATTTTTATCTGATAGTCAAGTGTTTCAAAAAATTTTAGATACAACTTTTCGATAGAACACTGAATGACTTTGAAACCAACTAATAGTTAGACACAATAAGACGACTAAAAGTTAGCTAGTATAGTAGTCGGCCACACAATTCCCCACAGGTAAATAATAAAATAATAAATCACACATATTCAGTTTTTAGTACAATATTCCCAATCCCGAAATGGGTAACTAAAAGCACCCGGGATTGGCCTCCGCAATAATTACTTTCTCTCAGCTATCACATTAATCAATTCATTAGGGCAGTTATGTAATGATGTATGTACTTATGTAAAAATCTCTCAATGGATTTGCAGATACAGCCTTCGCCAAAAGTATGAGGTACCTCACAAAAAAAAGAGTATCTTATTTTAAATGTCGCTATCAAATGGACGACTAATCCCAAAACCGATTTACTGATTTTTAAAAATAATCGATTTTCACTTATCGACTAGTTGCTTGCTTCCCACTAATTATACCTTTCATGAATATGAAATGGTATATTAACTTTGGTCCGATGTTTGTAACGTTTAGAAACATAAGAGATAGACCCACCATTAAGTATGCCAAATTGATCAGGACGATGAACTGAGTTCATACAGCCATGACCGTCGGTCCGTCCGTCTGTTTGAACGCAAACTTGCCCCTCAATTTTTGAGATATCTCGATGAAATTTGGCACACGGATGTATTTTTGTATTATATTAGACATTTGTCGGATCCGGTATAATCGGGTCACTATAGCATATATATCCCATACAACCGATCGTTCAAATAGGAGGATTATGGCCATTTCTCCCTCATTTTTAAAGATTAAAACTTGAAACTTGGTGAGATATTTTCTTATGGATAGTAAAAGATTTCGTAAAAAAGTCAGCAGAACGGAGCTATATATAGTATATATCCCATAAAACCGATCGTTCAGATAAGAGGATTAGGGCCATTTATCCCTCATTTTGAAATATTTAAACTTGAAACTTGGGGAGATATTTGCTTATAGATGGTAAAAGAAAATTAAATGTATTGCTCACAAAGTTTTAGAGAACTTTAAACAATACGTATTTAAGTTTGCACGTATTCATGAAAGGTATAAAGCCTTCGGCACAGCCGAAGACAGCGCCGTCCTTACTTGTTTTTTTTTTGTATCTCTACTTTTTTCTGCAGATATTACTCTCTTTCTCTTTATGGCGCGATATACAACAGGTATATCATCATAAACCTCCTAAGAGATTTTTGCGCCAAGCTTCTCTTCCAATTTGTGGTGTGCCGATTTGAATTTTCCCTACAAATTGGTGGGACCTACAGTTTTTTGCCGACTCCGAACGGCATCTACAAAGGAGACGAATTTTTGCTGAGAAGCCAGTCATGGCAGAAATACACTCGGAGAGTTTGCCAAACCACTGCCGAGGGGCGACCCCGTTTTGAAAAACTTTTTTTCAAATCACTTTTGATGTTACCTGTACCAGGGCTCGAACCATGGACCTTCGGTGTGGTAGGCCGGCAACACTACCTTCACACCACGGCGGCCGCCTATATAGAAAATGTTGAAATTTGTTTTTAAATTATAAAAATTGGGTTTATTAAACCGTCAGCATTAGAATAGTAACACTTTATTGATTATTCGAAATCGAATATTCGCTATTCGATTCTCAAACGGCTTAATAGTTGCTATTCGACTAATTGAATAACCAGATAATCGATTGTAAACAAGACCCAAATTTGGTGGGATATTCGCCGTGCGCAGTAAAATATGCTATTAATTAGTGAAAACAAAATCCCACCTTAATAAATCAATAAGTAGAAGAAAACGTCGCACTTGTAAACGGTAAGACAGAACTTTAGTCATAATCGAGTCTCTCAAGACGAAAAATGCACATTTGGCTTTGCTGAGATCACGTCGAAAGAAATTTTAAAATTCGTTTTTTCTCGAAGAGCTAGAATTAGAAATGGGCTCCTCGATACCAAAACTTTACCGATGAAGATCGATCGAATGTTGCCTTGAAGTAGCTTAACTTCTCACCCAAGCCCAATTTCGAGGAAATGTCACAAAACTTACATATAATTGAGAGGAATTCATGCGGTGACACACCGCCGGTGAGTAACACTTTTGCCCAAAGCTGTATGTATAAGTGTTTAAAGTCAAAGCCCAAAGCACAAGACTGCTTTTCATCCGATTGAATGTAAGGTGTTGCTGACCAAGAACGTTTTTGTTTTCGACAGTACTTCACAGTATCATTTAAAGCAAATGAATAGTTTTTTGGTATAGACTTGGAATTAGTGAATATCTCAAGATCCCTCCAATTTGTAAAATTGTAATGACAAATTAAAAGAGGATATCTGCCTTAAATAGTCCAAGTTGAATTGGCACCACATAATTATTATTATTCCTTACAGTCAGACACATAATTGTTTGCACTCATGCGTCTGCAAATATGTCCATCGAAATTAACATACCGAATCGTAGAATTATGTGAGATTCCTTTAATAATCGTTTATGGTTAGTTATTCAATATCTTAAGATACATCGACTGGCTCTTAAAGCTTAAGCATTGTAAAGGGGAGGAGTCGTATTTCTAGATTAGCAGCTATGCACAGTTGCGCGACCTTGTTAACCTCCTCTTGCTCGTTCGTTACTGCACTCTGGACAACGTGAGCAACATTTTTCTAAGATAGTGTCTCAACCTGTGTGAAGCCCTGCGTCGCACAGTGCCGCGACTCCATACAAAAGATGGACAAACTGAACTGAAACTTCACACCTTAAAGTATTATGCCATATGGTTTTTCTGTACCGGTTACTCATTTCGAGAAAACCGAGTTATATTTTTAGTTATAACTTGTCGCACCTTTACATTAGGGTAATTTAATACATTACGGTAATTTTAAAAATTAAGTCGGTTTTTTTACATTTTACCCGTTCTGTAAAAAAAACAAATTTTTTTGATTTTGATATGGATTTAAAATAAAGCATAATCGCTGTTGACTATGTAAATAAAAACATCTAAATCTAAACATAAGGCCAGCGCTTCAAAGGGCTCAAGACACTTCTTTATAGTGTTATCAGGCTCTTTTTCACTTTTCGTTACTTTCCGCGCAGCATAAGTAATTTCTTCCTTACTATGTTCTTCTTCAAGTATTGTACTTATCTTTCGCGATTTTGACTTTTCTGAAGCTACTGAAAACTCTACTTGCGGTCTGCCTCTTTTTCCCGTACTGTTGCTTGGTATCTGAAATTTATGTTCAGTTACAAACTTTCACACTACAAAGCATACATTAAATACAATATCGGGATCTTCAGTTTCAAAGACTGCCCATTGAAGACAAGAAGAGTTCCATTTAATAAATCGCTCTTTTTTAAAGGCAGCTTCTTTCCACTTGTTGTTCATGTCATAATTGGATCTATAAACCATTTTCCTCACTTTATTTCTATCAAATTCAACATTAGTTAACTTTTCACAAACATAAGAAAAAATGACTGATATTCTTTCTTTAAGGGGTGTTTCTAACCATAAATCTACCAAATCACTACTTCTGATCTTAATTGACATTTTTATTTATTTATTATAAAAGTTTTATGTTTTGGCTTTCGTCACTTTATTTTGAAGTGGTTCAAGTTTATATTAAAAAAATGTTGGCCTTTTCAGTATATTGTTACTTATACTTTACTTTCAATTTTAAATTTTTAGAAAAATCGGTTAAGATATAAGGGTGCTCATTGCTGTTTTATATTTTTTTAATCCTGATTTTTTTTTGTTAAATGGGTAGAAAAAATATGTCAAATACAAGTTATACATGAAATTTTAAACTCGCGTTGAGCACCATCTTCCACTAATAGTAAAAGTATGAAATTTTTCACAGATAAATATATCAAATACAAGTTATACATGAAATTTTAAACTCGCGTTGAGCACCATCTTCCACTAATAGTAAAACTATGAAATTTTTCACAGATAGGTGAACAATGGTACAAAAGAGCTCAATCAAAAAAAAAAAAAAAATAAAAACAATTGGACCACCCTAATGTGCATTTTCGCAAAGCTCTTTTTGTTTGTGCCTAAGCTAAATATGCAGATGAAGATGAGTATGTCAAATAATTATATTTTCTTTTTGTTCGCCTTTCGTCTAATGCTAAAGCAGTACCAAAAAAAAGGCATTTAGTCACTTTTTCAAAATTGAAGATTTTCGCGAGGCGGAAGAGATTTCGTTTCTGTTAGTAGAAGCTCCAAACTACCATAAACAAAAAAAAAATTCACCGACTTGGGTTTTCTTTGTCTCCAAAGTTTACCAATTTTCGGATTTTGGTATGTTTAATCATATGTTTATTTATTAATAAAAAAAATATTTGTATAAATGTTTTTTTATGAACCATACAATTTTTGGTTTGTCGCATATATTTTCATCAAAGTGCAAAAGTCGATTTTGCTAGGAATAAAAATGTATTCTTAAACATTTTTTAACTGCGACCACTTTTATGTGCGAAACCTTAAAATGAAATAGTATGTAGAAAATAGGTGTAATTTGAGGGGGTGTGTGAGGCAGAAAGTTGTTTTTATCACAAAACAACTTCTGAACTTCTCTTAGTTGGAGTTTTAGCTGTAACTTGACATCAAAACGTCTAAGTTTCAAGACAGTCGATTTTTGTATTTTTGTCCACCTTCGCGGCACTGTACGTCGTGGCAAACATGTACTTCTTTTTGATTTTTCGACAGGGTAGAAAGTTGATGTATATTGGAACAATTTTCCGTCATCCCTTGTCAAATTTGGTTGTGTTACAAACCGGTTTCGCCGTTCCGCCATCCTCAGTGTTTAGTTTCGTTCTGATCTTTGTCTCTCTGTGGATGATGTAGAAAGTAATGTTAATAGGCGTTCGTGTATTGTGATTTGTCTAAATGGATTGCCTGTAATGAGGGTGGTTTTTTAAAGCTCGTTAGTTATGTGATAGATTGAGGCTAGTAGAAATCGGTGATTTTTTCCTTTTGATTTATTTTGTGTGTTCATTGTTACTTGTTTTGCTGTTGTACCTGCATTGCTTCGTTTTTCGTAAATCAGCTTTTAAGGTTAAAATATATCGCCAGAGTTATGTGAAGTATTCGGGCAGTTTTTGATGTTTGCTAGGGCCCATTTGTTTTGAAAATGTGATTCGCGAAGTTAGATTCTAGTCAGAGGTGGTTTTCTGCGTTTTTTTGTTATGGTCCCTGATGTACTCTCGGAATATTGTACTAATTTTTCGTCCTGTTTGTCCTATGTAGCTGTATTGACATTTAAAAAACCAAATTTGAAAAGGAATGACGGAAAATCGTTCCAATATGCATCTCCTTCTTTTTTTCTTGAAATGGGCTTTACCGTCTAAACGATTTTGGGCTTCCAATCGTGCTGTGCTGCTGAAGGGATTACTGTGTCTCACGACTGGCACCATCAAAATTCTGTGAGTGTATTTCTGGTATAAAAAAGCCGCTCAGCAAAAGTTCACCCACTTAGGCAGACACCGTCCTCTGCCGATATAAAAAATATCGGACAGCAAATTTGTCACAAAAATTTCACGTATCACACCATAAATTAGAGAGAGCCCCTGCCTTAAAATACGGAAGTACCATGGTTCGAGGGCAGGCACCTTTATTGGGAATACTGTTTAAGGGGTTTTATGGCTGTATTATAGAGGCCGAGCACAGGTATCGCAGCCTTGAACGAGCGTCCACTAATCACTATCAACATCAAACATTGAAGTTGCTCAACACATCGTTGATGTAAAGACGCTCCCCCTCTTGTCATCAAAATCGTCCTCTAACGAATAAGTCTGAGCGACTTCTAAGCGACTTCTAAGAAATCTTTTAATATCTAGTGATAGGTTCATGGTAGGACTCTTGTTTACAATCGATTATCCGACTAATCGATTTGTCGAATAGTCGAATAGCGACTATTGAGCTGTTTGAAAATCGTATAGCAAATTTTCGATTTCGACTAAACGACTAATCGAATACTGACGGTTATGGAACTCTGTTCCATGCGAATAGAGCATCCATTGTCAATAAGAAACACAACTAGTCGAATGCGAACAACTAGTCGACCATTCGATTAGTGATAATCGATTACAAACAACTACTTCAAATCGATTAATCAAGTATTCGATTAGTCGATTATCAAGAGCTCTAGTTCGTTGGCAAAAATAAATAACTTGACTTGGTGGACTACTAAGGTGAACGCTCTGCAAGCTACTTACATGGGCAGACAAATGTGGGCTTAACGTTAACCCTAGCAAGACGGATCTGGTGCTATTCACCAACAAAATCCATTTCCATGCGAGTTAAATATTTGGGCGTGGAAATAGACAGGGAGCTAAGCTGGAAAAAGAATATCGAAAGAAGGATAGAGAAGGCCTACATAACCGCCTACGGGTGTAAAAGAATACTCAGTAGAAACTGAGGTTTGAAACCTAAACTCATGATGTGGCTCTGCACTGTCGTAGTTAGACCCATACTAACTTACGGGTCATTAGAATAGTGGCCAGCCGTGGACAAACAATATAACATGAAAAAACTGAACAACGTGCAGCGGACGACCCTCATAGCTAAGGTCGTGTTCAACTGGCACACTAAACGTTATCCTCAAACTGGGCATGTTCGCCAGTAAGATTTCTGTAGTCAGGCCGCTAAAACTCGAGGAAGTATGGCCACGGTGATAGCCTCCACGGGTGGTTTCGTCGAGGAGAGACTATAACACGTCCATTTTGAATTTCCACAGGAAATTTAAGGTGAAGTCTCCCTCAATGAAGGACTGGTGGAGAGACAAAATATGCGATATTGATAAGGTGGGTTTGTGGTTTCTTGCCGGATGACTCAGTTAGAGGACTCTACATATGTATTTAGACAGTAGGTGAAGCGGCGCCCATGGTGGTTGAATTCCCAACCGCATCTTCTGCAGCTGCAAAAAGATGCTGAGTGCATCTGCAAACTTCTAAAACATCCATGCTTGTCTGGGTTTCCGGACATAGGAACTTTTCGGGCAATGATAAGGCAGACGATCCGGTGACGACTTATCCACTAATATCATCCTTTAAAAAGAACATACAAAGCAGGCTCAAAGAAATGGCAGTCTGCAACTGACGCTCCACCCATGCCTGTAAGATCACCAAACAAACTTGGTCAAGCTACAACAAACAGAAAACAGAAGACCTGCTGAACAGCTCAAGGAAAGAAATCTTTAGAATTACAGGGACACTGGCCGCTCGCCCAACAACCCGAAAGAATGGGCATCCTGTTCCACAAAAGATATAGGAGCAGTGATGAAGAGGGATGCAAAGAGATTATTTTGCATTACCCATGCGAACTTCCAGCTCTGGCGCACATTTGGCTTGTAACTCTAGGCAGTTACATAATACCAGAACTTAAGGGCATTGCGAAACAAGGGACAAAAGCAATTACATAGACAGCAGCAAATGATATGAGAGTAACTAACAAACTAGCAACAGCATCCTAAAAAGTGGATGGTTTCAGGAGAAAGTGCATCAAAACGGCGGCCAGTGCGCTACTTGAGCTCAGGGGTATCTTCTCTCCCGAGCGGCACAGCAACCAACCAATTAAAGCTAAAAATCCTTTAAGAAGTTTATGTCAATCTCTCTAATATATTAAACTATCGCATATATATACAAGTTTTTCAAAACAATAGGCCACAACTCTACCCCTGCTGGCCAATTAACCTATTCTACTGATTCTCTCAATAACTGTCCGTGCAAGTACTCAAATAAGGCTCATACCATGGCATCGGTAGGAAGACTGAGCAAATTAAATCCTAATTCCCATTGTGAACTCAGTGAATTGCTATCATTTTCGCTTGATACAATGGTCGGAAAAACGGAAAGGCATTTGTAGTCCCAGTTTCGGTAATTGGGGTGAAAATTTGTTCGAAAGGCTTATGAACCTTTGCGCAATACTAAAAGCGAGTTCCGAGGAGATATAATTATGATCTGCACTAAATTTACCACGATATGTTCTGTTTCAACGAAGCTAAGATTAATTTAGTTTTAAAAAAATAAACGTGCCGAGCTATCTATCACTAAAAGAACTCAATCCATTCAACAAAATACCCTAATAAAAAGACTCATTTTATTTTCACATAAACCTAGTGCATGAGTTGCGTTATCTTATAATTAAATTAAACGATCTAACTTATACTAAATAGTTCAGCTAGCTTAGATATATAGTTAAGTTCGTCTTAAGAGCTATTGCATTTCACGGCTAAAATTTGATTACCGAAATAAAGTTGAAATGAACTGACAGACGCACCACTTATGCCAGCATATTGTCAAACCTTTCCATCATTAAACTTTATAATCAACAGAAATAGTGGCTATAACTTCTTTCAATAAATTAGTTTAAGCAATTTCGAAGATGTTTATGTATGTATGTATGTAGGTAGTTAATTTAATTTAAATAGCATCATAACTAAGTGATTTCGCAATTTTACAAGTAAAATAAATGAGCCACATACAATTACGGGTATTTGTTCTTGTACTTCTTGTTATCCTCGTATGTGTGGATGTACATACGAGTATGTGTGTCGTTATTGCCGTTGAAAGTACAAAACCGTGCATAAAATTTATGCAAAATCGTATGTGTGCACTGCGATACGATACAGAAATACCGTAAAGAAATACTTTAAAGGCGTATTTTGCTTTAACTTAAAACAAAAATTAATATAAGGAAGTTTTTTTTATATTTTAAACTAGCAAACCCCGCAGATATTTTCCTGCCTTAAATTTAAGTTGCTTTCATTTAACAAATTGTACTCTCTTCCCTCGCCACTGCTTTTCCTAGACCCCATATCCCGTTAGTTGATTTTAGCCTCTTCATTTTCCTCTAACAGCTCCTCTAGTTCTCAAATTTTCTTTTCCTACTCCCCTTCTACCACCTTTTCCTCTGCCGGTACTGATATGTACATGTACATATGTACATCGAATTAACTGTTATTTGATCCTGGTACTGCTTTCTGTTTCCACGGTTTTAATATATATAAAATATCATTAACTTGAACCAAATAAATTCCTAGCTATACCGAATTGCCACTTTAAATAGCCTGGAGGATTTTCCAAAAACGAAATATGGCCTGTGTCGTTTCACAGAGATCGACAATAAGTTTTGGACATTAATGAAGCACAAACAAAACACAAAAAATTTAAACTGACCAATCCCACTTTTCCAAAATTATGTAAATTTTGATTAAAGGACACATATATCCAAATATCATTAATTTAGATCAAATACTGCCAGAGTTATGACGAATTGAAATTTTATAAAGCCTGGGGGTGTGGCACCGCCAACTTTTTCAAAACTATATATAGCCTATGCCGTACCCAGCGAACTTCTGAACATATCGTGAAAGTTTCATAGAGATCGACCCTAAACTTTGGACATTAAAGAAGCACAAATAAACCACAAAAAATGTGGGCGTGGCACAGCCCACTTTCCCAAAACTATGTAAATCTTGACTAAAGGATACAAATATCCAGATATCATTAATTTAGACCAAATACGGTTAGAGTTATGACGAATTTAAATTATATATTGCCCGGGGGGCGTGGCAAAATTTTTTTTAATTTTGTGTAACTTTTTATCCGCGGGTTTGCAGTAGATACCGCCGAAAGTTGGCATCTCATTGGTCAGATATCGATAATGTGTTGCTAATGCACAGATTCAGATGCCAGGATGATCTGGTAAGCAAATCTAATTTTTGGCACAAGTGTCACGGTTTTGCATTTGTGCGTTAAGTGGTTTTACAATGTCACCGACAATTTGCAGTTTCAACAACAAAATATATTTCTTCGTATATTTTGTATGGAGGAATATAATTTCCTACAGGCATTTGGTGGATATCCTGTATTTTTAATACGTTTTGTGCAAAGGTTTCAAAGAGTTCAGATTTTACAACTTTTTTTTATTTGGAAATGAGTTTATTTGGCCGTGAAAAACCAGAAAAAGAAGAGAATAATCTTACAAACTAGTTCGCCCAGTGACCCAATGATCTCATTATCGGACTCACTAATAGATATTTGGATAGAGGTATGAATATCACGATGGGAAACTATTTCACAAACTATGACTATAAGTGGCGGCCACAAAAAGTGGCAATAATCCGCAATTGCCAAAACTTTTTATATCTTCCGAAGAAGCCAAAAAGGGGTTTCTTTGAATCAGTGTTTTGCTTTTTAAACTCAATCTTACTAGTTCTTCTGTGAAAATATTTGGACTATTTGTTTAATTATATGAATAACTTCGTTTCGTCATCATTTAAGCGATTAACGAGTGACATATGGTGCCCAAAGCCAATAACTAGTCCTAATACTAGCTAAAATAGGACTTAACACATACCTAAACGTACCCTAACCTTTCATGTTTATATGAAAAGCAAAATTAAATGCATGCAAGCTCTTATAAGTGCTCACTACTTCAGTCGAATTGAATTCTCATTGCCCAAGACATTCTTAGGTCATCACCTTAGCATACGCAAATTCAGGAACCCAAAACACCTGTGAATATACAATTCACTTAGTTAATTTCAAGTGCTTGGTTTGATATGAAATGTAATTTACAGCTTTCTCTGTTTGCAAAATGCATATTTTCAAAACAAACGATTTAAATTAAAAGAATTCTCAACGGAATATGCTGTCAAATATTTAATTGTTTACCTATGAATGGAAAATTTACTCATACGACATGGCGCACATGAAAAACAATCAGAGTTTATGAAAGAGACAAGTAACATGAAACAATATATATTTATGGTTTAACCTGCCTTACATTTTATTATTAAATATGTATGTGTGTGTGAGTCCACAAGCCCTGCAAAAGTGACGCATTTAAAAAGTACTTCTCATGGGCCAAAAAGTACTCCAAACATAAGCACAATTCATGTAAGAAATGTTATTGAAATAGCATTCCAGCTCATTTAAGTGCCAAATATTAAATAATTAAACCACTAATTCAAAAGCTATTCAAGTTCAAAGTTAACTTAATACAATAATGAAACTTTTGAGCATTTTTTGGCAAACAAACATAGTTGCTGGGAGGAAATTAAATAATTTGGGTTTTCCCATGTGACCTAGCATAATTCTTTCCAAACATACAAACTAACCATCGACTGTTATCACGCATACAAATGAGGCCGAAAAATTACATATGTGGAATGCTTCATGAGAGTTAGCCAATCGTATCGTATATATAAATGTATAAGTCGAAAAAGTCGCCTCAAATTACATATGTGGAATGCTTCATGAGAGTTTGCCAATATCTTATATATAAATGTATAAGTTGAAAAAGTCGCCTCATACGCCCAAACCATTAAAACAAAATAAAATAAGATAAAATAAAAGAATGTAAAATAAAATAAAATAAAATTAAGTTAAATTAAATTAATAAAAATAAAAAAAATAAAATAAAATTAAATTAGATTAAAATAAAATAAATTAAATACAATACAATAAAATGAAATAAAGTTAAATACAACACAATAAAATAACATAATATAATAAAATGAAATGAAATAAAATAGAACAAAATAAAATAAAATAATATAAAATAAGGTAAAGTAAAGTAAAATAAAACAAAAAAAAATTAAATAATTATAGTGATTGTTGTTGGAGCAAAGCTCGAATTTTTTATGTTTGTTTGTTAATTGATATTAGAGGAAAAATTACAACGTTATGCACAGCGATGGTATGGGATGACATGTTTCGAAGTGCCCAACTTCTCATCAGACCCCTTCTCGGACACTGAGATATGAACCCAAGTGTCTGCACCAAAGCCGCTGTTAGAGTACTCTAACAACTAAGCTATGATGCCCTGTAGCGTCACGATGCATTTTTCCTCTAATGTGCCATTTGCTTATTCCTTTTATACATTCTTTGGTACATATATTTTATATGTCAACTCAAGGAAAGTGGAAATATTTTTAGGCGCGTTCATAGAACAGTTTTAGATACAGAAGGGCTTTTATGCATATCAACACTTCCGTGTTATTTGTTATGCACCCGCACTGTACCTGTAACAATTATAGTTATGGTGATTGTTGTTGGAGCAAAGCTCGAATTTTTTATGTTTGTTTGTTAATTGATATTAGAGGAAAAATTACAACGTTATGCACAGCGATGGTATGGGATGACATGTTTCGAAGTGCCCAACTTCTCATCAGACCCCTTCTCGGACACTGAGATATGAACCCAAGTGTCTGCACCAAAGCCGCTGTTAGAGTACTCTAACAACTAAGCTATGATGCCCTGTAGCGTCACGATGCATTTTTCCTCTAATGTGCCATTTGCTTATTCCTTTTATACATTCTTTGGTACATATATTTTATATGTCAACTCAAGGAAAGTGGAAATATTTTTAGGCGCGTTCATAGAACAGTTTTAGATACAGAAGGGCTTTTATGCATATCAACACTTCCGTGTTATTTGTTATGCACCCGCACTGTACCTGTAACAATTATAGTTATGGTGATTGTTGTTGGAGCAAAGCTCGAATTTTTTATGTTTGTTTGTTAATTGATATTAGAGGAAAAATTACAACGTTATGCACAGCGATGGTATGGGATGACATGTTTCGAAGTGCCCAACTTCTCATCAGACCCCTTCTCGGACACTGAGATATGAACCCAAGTATCTGCACCAAAGCCGCTGTTAGAGTACTCTAACAACTAAGCTATGATGCCCTGTAGCGTCACGATGCATTTTTCCTCTAATGTGCCATTTGCTTATTCCTTTTATACATTCTTTGGTACATATATTTTATATGTCAACTCAAGGAAAGTGGAAATATTTTTAGGCGCGTTCATAGAACAGTTTTAGATACAGAAGGGCTTTTATGCATATCAACACTTCCGTGTTATTTGTTATGCACCCGCACTGTACCTGTAACAATTATAGTTATGGTGATTGTTGTTGGAGCAAAGCTCGAATTTTTTATGTTTGTTTGTTAATTGATATTAGAGGAAAAATTACAACGTTATGCACAGCGATGGTATGGGATGACATGTTTCGAAGTGCCCAACTTCTCATCAGACCCCTTCTCGGACACTGAGATATGAACCCAAGTGTCTGCACCAAAGCCGCTGTTAGAGTACTCTAACAACTAAGCCATGATGCCCTGTAGCGTCACGATGCATTTTTCCTCTAATGTGCCATTTGCTTATTCCTTTTATACATTCTTTGGTACATATATTTTATATGTCAACTCAAGGAAAGTGGAAATATTTTTAGGCGCGTTCATAGAACAGTTTTAGATACAGAAGGGCTTTTATGCATATCAACACTTCCGTGTTATTTGTTATGCACCCGCACTGTACCTGTAACAATTATAGTTATGGTGATTGTTGTTGGAGCAAAGCTCGAATTTTTTATGTTTGTTTGTTAATTGATATTAGAGGAAAAATTACAACGTTATGCACAGCGATGGTATGGGATGACATGTTTCGAAGTGCCCATAACTATATTTGTTACAGGTACAGTGCGCCCTTCAGCCCTTCTGTATCTAAAACTGTTCTATGAATGCGCCTAAAAAATATTCCACTTTCCTTGAGTTGACATATAAAATATATGTACCAAAGAATGTATAAAAGGAATAAGCAAATGGCACATTAGAGGAAAAATGCATCGTGACGCTACAGGGCATCATAGCTTAGTTGTTAGAGTACTCTAACAGCGGCTTTGGTGCAGACACTTGGGTTCGTATCTCAGTGTCCGAGAAGGGGTCTGATGAGAAGCTGGGCACTTCGAAACATGTCATCCCATACCATCGCTGTGCATAACGTTGTAATTTTTCCTCTAATATCAATTGATAAAATAAAATAAAATGACATAAAATAAAATAAAATAAAATAAAAGCAAATAAAATCAAATAGGATAAAATAAAATAATGTGAAATAAAATAAAATTAAATTAAATTAATAAAAATGAAATGAAATAAAATAAAAAAAGAAAAAATAAAATAATGTAAAATAAAATAACATTAAATTTAATTATTAAAAATGAAGTAAAATAAAATAACATAAAATAAAATAAATTAAATACAACACAATAAAACAAAATCAAATAAGATAAAATGAAATAAAATAACGTAAAATAAAATAAGTTAAATACAACACAATAAAATAAAATACAACGAAATTAAAATAAAGTAATATAAAATAAAATAAAATAAAATAAAATAAAATAAAATTAAATTAAATTAAATAAATAAAAATAAAATAAAATTAAATTAGATTAAAATAAAATAAATTAAATACAATACAATAAAATGAAATAAAGTTAAATACAACACAATAAAATAAAATAACATATTATAATAAAATGAAATAAAATAAAATAATATAAAATAAGGTAAAGTAAAATAAAATAAAATAAATAAAATAAATAAAATAAATAAAATAAATAAAATAAATAAAATAAAATAAAATAAAATAAAATAAAATAAAATAAAATAAAAAATAAAATAAAATAATATAAAATAAAATAAAATAAAATAAAATAAAACAAAATAAAATAAGATAAAATAAAATACTGTAAAACAAAATAAAATAAAATCAAATTAATAAAAATAAAATAAAATAAAATATAATAAAATAAAATAAAATAAAATAAAATAAAACAAAACAAAATAAAATAAAATAAGATAAAATAAAATAAAATAAAATAAATAAAATTAAATTAAATTAATAAAAATGAAATAAAATAAAATAACATAAAATAAAATAAAATAAATTAAATACAACACAATAAAATAAAATCAAATAAAATACAACGAAATTAAAATAAAGTAATATAAAATAAAAGAAAATAAAATTAAATAACATAAAATAAAGTAAAGTGAAATAAATGAAAATAAAAAAATAAAACAAAATAAAATAAAACAGACAAGTTGTAAATAATAAAGACGATGGCGCTAATATGGCTGGGTTATTTACTCAGGATATAGGAGCACTTTGTAAGGTACTGTGTACCAATATAAATTAATCAAATGTACGAACGATTTTTGCAGTTATTGCATGCAAGTCTGTATTGAATGTAGCCAAAAATGTTCGCATTGATATGTTATGTATGTATGCATATATTAAAAAAAGGCAACCTCAAGAACGAGAACAATGCACTTAATTTATGGATGAATTGCATTAAAAAATGTAAATTAAATGTTTTTCGCCACACTAAAACAATTACTTACTCTTGCACACACAACCAACCAACGGTTTACTTGTTTGACAATGCAGAAAAACAACACTTGGGGATTATGAACACAACAATAAACTTAACAAAAAAACAGAAATTTTAATACTAACAGCAAAAGTGAGTTTAAGAAGGAAGGAAAATTTATATATGTTGTTGTTATGTATGTTGTTCTTGGATTTGGGTGGGAGTTACTAACAGTGAGCAGCAGGATTCATAAGTACTACAATATAATAATAAAAGTGCAAGAGTAAACCAGAAAGTGGCGATATACATACACAAATGTTTTTAAAGGCATGTATGTGAAAGTTGCATATCCATGAGAGTATGCATAGGTATGAATGTGAACACAACCAGCATTTGGAAAATAGTTTGACGACTTTTGACACGATCGAGTCTCCTTGTAGCTCTAGTAAAGGGTCAACGCAAGTCCATCACCCAACTGGGGACGAATATCCTTTGGTAAAAATACTCATCGATGGCTGAGGACTCTTTACAAACACTTTCTTTTACTAGGCTGACTGCCGTGGATGCTGATTGGTAGATACCGTCAAAGCTTGTTCTATAAACGTTTGTTAGATTTAAGTTAACAGCACCACCAAAAATTCCAGGAATGGTGTGATCGAAATATGCTAATGATTAATATCGAAAAATGCTGCTCGGTCACCTACAACAAAATTAGATTGCCACTCTTATCTTCGTACTCTATTTCTGGATCTGTTCTCAGTTCCAGTTATAAAATCAAAGACCTTGGGGTAGTTTTGATTCGAATTTCACGTTTATTGATCACCTGAATTACATCATACCTAAAGCATATTCCTCTCTGGCTTTCATTAGACGAAATAGTTCGGAATTTAAAGATCCTTATACTAAAAAATTACTGTTTAGTACATTTGTAAGGTCCAAATTGGAATATGCTTCGATAATCTGGAATCCGTTCTATGTAGTGCATTCCAATAGACTTGAACGTGTACAGAAAAAGTTTTTGAAATTTGCATTATCCAGTATTAGGTTTATCATGCCTATTCCGTCTTATGTTCCGCGTTGTAGACTGATCAGTCTGCTTACTCTTGCTAGTAGGCGATTGATTTCTGGATTATTTTTTATTCGAGATGTCCTCAATGGGACTATTGATTGCCCGTTCTTATTGCATTGTATTAAACTCAATGTTCCAGCTAGAAACTTGCGACACCATGACTTATTTGCTATTGACCTCTGCAAAACCAGGTATGCTCAAAATGAACCAATTATCAGACTACTAGCGGAATTTAATTTGTTATGTAGAGTAATAAATTTAGATATATTTGTAAATCGCAATGTATTTAAAGAAAAACTTTGTTTGTACTATTTTTAATATAATTAAAACCTATTTACGCCTTAGTCTGTAAGGTTTGTAAACCATAGACTCACACAGTGGTATTGCAAATAGCAATAAACCGATTGAAAACAATAAAGCAAAAAGCGCAGATTTATTGCTTGCTGAGCTGTGCAAGCACAATGGCTTGAAAGCGTGCCTGAAAATTAGAATCTAATAACCCATTTATACTGATCTGAAATGCTTGATTCATCGCATTTGCTGTGTAACACCCCAACCTAATATAAATGCACATACAAATTGTATGGGAGCAACTTAACTAACCGCACAGCGTAACAACCTAACTCAATATCCAATTTTTGTTTTGCGTGACATATCGATTTGACATATACGCTCAGAAAGCACGTCGGTTTTGTATATAAGAGGTACTCACGCACGCGAATGTTTTTGGGTTAGAGCCAAAAAAGTCGTTTATTTTCGTGCGGTAAAAAACGCTATGCGGTTATATTAGGTTGGGCTGTAATTTGTTTTGAATGCGTGATTTTGTGAATGCGATTTGTATGGGGAAACGAGCCGCATTTTGATATTTTCTATGAAAATCACTCATTTCATTCAGTGTAAATGTAGTATAAGCATTCTCTGCCCAATCCACAGCGCCAATTATCGCGGAATCAGCCTTTAAATATCGCATAGAGGGTTCTATCAAGCGTATTTTGCTAAAGGCTGAAGCAAATTTAATTGGCCGAAGACCTACGTTCGAACCTACGATCGCACGTGTTGTAGTCGAGACGATTATCACCTGCGCTACCGTGACAGGTACAGCAGCTCTGTCTAATACTGTAATTAACGTATTTTTGTATTTTGCTTTGCGTTTGAAATATGTGAGATAGTGATGCTTGCTATTATCGAATATATTCTAAAGTAAATTCGAACGAACTACAGACTACTGATGTCTATTAGAACCGATTTTTATTTTCGAGTAGAATAGCCCTTCGAATAGAAGTAAAGAGTAAGGGCCTTGCTGCGATCGGATGCTATCGATGGTGCTATAGTAACTTGCGTTGGAGAAAGATATTGTTCGATTTCATTTATTATCGGCTTGAACACAAATGAAAACTCCCAGGGTAGCTGCCATTTTATTTTCTGTATTGCATTGCTATGAAGCAGTGTTGGTTCACTGTTGTATTGGAAAGTAACACATAATATCCATCAAGTAAAATTGTAAAAAAACTTAGAGTGCGGTATTAAGAATAAGAAATAATAATAAGAAAAAAAAAATTTTCCAGCAATTTCATAGCCTTTTGTAGAAATAAAAAGTGAAATAAATGAAAAAGTTCATGGTTCAAAACGTTGACTTGGTATGCGTACATATACTTATATGTATGTATTTTTGTATTAACACTTGTTTGTGTGTAATTCAATGAATTTGTACTTAAGTGCTAAGTTGAATATTCGTATGCAACCAGAACAATTTATTTTACTTGTTGAGAGTTCCCCTAGACGCTAGCAACTCTATAGATACACATATAAGTAAGTAAGAAAATATGTGTGCATATTCCCGTAGGGCCCAAGCTATGAGCCTCACTTGACCAACAAGTGCTTACGCTTGGCTTATCAGAATTGCGAAGAAGGGTGTAGTAAGGTGATCATAAAGGGGGCGGGCGCAATATTGAAGGAGATTTGGATTTAATTACATTGTTTTTCAAATCTAAGAAAATAAGTTTCTTTGTTGACCTCACCCACTTTTGTACAGCAGCACTCCTCAAAAAGAGCTGTTCTGCAGACTAGCACTAGACGCCTTTCTGAATATTGAGGGGTCATTCAGCAAAGTTCTGCCTGGGACTATCAAAAACGCCCTGATTGGTTTAGGAGTTGAGGGGCTCTGGTTAAAATCACCTGTGCAAGTAGTGTATGACCTCAATTCAGCGAAGTGTGTGCGGGATAACCCAAAAGGAGCAGTTCTGTCAACGCAACTCTGGATTATGGTCCTAAACGAAGTTTTGTTAGATATTGAAGCCGCTGGCGGCCGGGTGGTAAACGATCACCAGTAAATTCCCGTGCACTGCGGAATGTTCTGCAGGGTGAACTCTCAGCCCACCCCACCAAAACAGAAAATATAAGAGACCGCTCTCGAAGCGATCAATGGAGCGGGATCTCCCACCAAGAGTCGTACACGGTTAGCACAGTTAGAAGGCTTGTATCTGGGAGGTATCAGCAGCGTTCTGCAGAGTATACCCGCCTTGGCTTGGCATGTTTTGCTGAATATACTTACGGTGGATATTGCAGCAAGCTATCAGGCTTCGTAATGTTGGCCACAGGCTCGTGACTTAGGGTGGCAACAGAATTTTTTGATGGCCTCGATTTTATTAAGGGTCTGATAGACCAATGTGTGCCAGTGACAGCCCCTCTTTCCATTTTCAATACCGTCGTTTCCTCTCAAGAAATATGGGCAGGGCGACACATTAGGGAAAGTGAACCGGTGAACTGGTTTGTGGAGAGATCGAAGTTTTAAGGGAAGTCGCACTAAGGCTAATTTACTCTTATTATGAAAAAAAAATAAAAAATTCAATGTAGTATCACACCTGCCTTTTGGCATTCAAGTGTGTTTGCGGTATAAAGGGAGGGTGCCCCAACGCAGCCGTTCTCCTGTTAAATTCCCCCACTTGCTCGTACATGAGTGTACATTTATAATCTTTTGTTTTTAGTTCATTGTTGCAACAATTTTGAGGTGCTTTTTTCTTACTTAAGTAAGTTCACAACAAGCGTTTATTCTGCCCAATTATGTGTATAATTGCATATCCCTGCAGTCAACTGCTAAACTGGTTAGTAAACATTCTAGTTCATTAACTAGAATTTCGTGGTCTTGTGCATACCAGTTTGGGCGACTGGAACGTTTCCGCTATCATAAGCACCAACAACCCTATAAAATTGTCGACACATGCATACGGCAGCGAAGAAGAAAACCACTCAGTATTCGGACAGCAATCGTTCAGTTAACAATGCCGTCCTACATTTTTATTTTCTCTTCAACTAATATTCTGAATATTTAAATATTCATTTATTTTAATTAAATATAAAACTTTCTTGCAAATAATATTTCTTATAGTAAAATCATAATCCTTTTGGGAATTTCCTGCTCCAAATAGTACATTTGGGTTGCCGATCATGAACGTCCGTGCATGCCAACAAAATCACGCTTATTTTTTGTGACGTCGCTACTGCATAACGGCGTATCAGCGACGCAAAAGCGAGTAAGCAGTGCTCAAATGAAACCACGAAAAAAAGTGAAAACGATACTATCACTTGTCGAAGCAATTAAGTAAGTAAACAACACTTTTTTTTGGAATAAGCAAAGTAACGTATTTTGATGAAAAAATATTTAAAAAATTCATAAAAAAATTATTTAATTGTTTTTATTTTTCAGGGTTGGCTTACTGTGATTGTGAAATGCAGTTTTCATAAATAAAATAACAAAGAATAACGGAAACGTTTAGAAGCTGCAAAAAGGAAAATGGCGAGCAGAGACACGTACAATAACAGAGTGGTTACAAATAGTTGCTAACAACTTGCACATTATGTATGTAAGGTTGAATTATTCACCATAAAAAGCTAAAGATATTTTTACAAGTATGGATTAGACTCTATCTGAGATTAGTATTTAAATTAAAAAATTTTCCACAATATTTAATGCCTGAGAATTTAATTATAAAATTTATTCAAAAAAGTACTATTATCGAAAAAGAAGAAGATTACTTTTTATAAATGTTTTCCAAGGGCAAAATTGCTATGAATAGCGACTATACCTTTATTGAAATTTCTTTCAATTGTTCAATATAGTGAAGTAATATTTATTTTGATGGACACAAATTTTATATATGATGACCGAATATTCCTTAAAGTGGTTTGTAATGTAATTTTGCAATTTTCGTGTATTTTTCAACCTAAAATGAACTAACATACTTTGAAGTGGTCGAGTATTTGGTATGATACTGATAGGCTAACTAGTATGACGGCTGGTATGATACCGGTGTATGTACTGACTAGTATGTCAACTGGTATATTGCTGATGCAGAGACTGACTAGTATGCCAATTGGTATGGTGCAGAGGCAGAAGCGGACAATTGGCATCTCGTAGGACATTGCCGTGAAAAAATACCTAATGCTAATATTAAAAAATTACAGAACTCGAACTAGTATAAAACTAGTAGACTTGACTGCAGGGATATTATAGTATTAATATTTACAGCTGCCCCTGCTTCTCATACCGTTGTTGTGATGGTTGATGTGGTCGTGAAACTTTAAATACTTTAGTATTTATTAAAAATGTTAATCCTGGTACAACAATTTAACATATACTATTTTCTAGTACCAGTCACGTAAGATACAGTTAAACTTTCTTATAACTAAACAAGTAATAAAGAAACATACGTTTAAATATGAATTATAATAACAAATAGTAGTAGTGAAAACATACATATGTATGTATACGTAGATAGTAGCACATTCTTATATATCACTTATTATAGAAACTGGTCAGCTCGTTTTTGAAATGCAATCAGATGTCAATGTACTATGTTTAGTATAGACAAGTAGTACAAGTAAGTATCGCTGATGGGATCACCTAATCCATCTCGAAGTACCCTTTACTTAGCTTCAAAATGTTGCCAAAAGATTACTCCATGGAGTAATCTACACCAAAGCGCGAGAGGTAGTAGGTGCATTTTTGAGGACCACTTACTCCCTCTTTCGCTTTGGTGTTGAATACTCCATTGAGTAATCCTTTGGGAGTATTTTGAGAGTACTCTCACATAGGTGCTCTATGGAGTATTCAAAAGCAAATGAATGGAGTACTCCGAGATGGACTAGGTGATCCAATCAGCTGACATGGCCATGTAAATTGGACCATCTTTTTTATATGAACGGGGATAAGTGATGGAGTACTCTGATACTCCTTAAGAAGTATTCTTTGGATAATGGAACGGAGTATTTCTGTTTTTCGCAGGGTTGTGAATACATGTTTGGCATTTGTAGCAGGCCCGTGCGCAGAAACTATCCGAGGAGGGGGTTTAAACTCAAGTTACGTAATCACTCAAAAAAAGATAAGAAATTTAGTTACAATTATTTAATAAATCAACTCTTCGAGGTACTGAAAAAAACTCTGTCAAACTTATTTGCGGTTCGATTTTGACATCGCGATGTACATTGAGTAAGGCTAAGCCGTTCAGACGATCTTCAGACATTGTTGATCTCAAATACGTGTTTAGTCATCGCAAAGCAAAACTGCCATAACGCGAAGCATTTGGTTAACATTTGGAAACGCATCTTCATTACAAATATCGAGTGCTTCAAGTGAGTTTTTTCTTTCCTTTCCGCCAAAGTTGTACTTCGCTCACCCAGATGTCACGGGAATCGTCGTGCAAAAATGAGCAGTATGATTGGAATAGTTGAGCGCAGGACTCTTCCTCGAAAATTTTCATTTAGTTGGGAAAAAGGCAAGCGAAATTTGATAAAATATTGCGGTGATTTAAGAATCGATCTTACAATTGTGTCAGAAACGAATCAATGTACGGTATGTAGATTGTTATACGGAAAAATTCTTCAACTGAATCAGTTTGTACGTTGTAACGTTGGGTCTGGTTCGACTCAATCCTTGGCTTTCGCAATTTAATTTCGTATTGCTCGCTAATTTCGCTCACAGTTTTGAAAATTTGTCTGAACTCTCCCTTAGAGTTTTCTCTTCTTTCCATCAAAATTTGTTTCGCAGCATCAGCCAATTTCATAGCCTCTCCCAGATCTTGATTTTCTCCTTGAAGTACTCTACTCAGAGACAATGTGAGAGAATGCACCGAGCTCAAAATATGCATGGGTATCTGGAAATTAACTGAAAGCAGTTGGAAAGCTCCAGACGAAGTCGTTGGATCTTTCCAGTTGGTGGAAATCCCTTAAAGAGCGCGAATTACTGCTGGTTGCAAATGGAGATATGTTGCGACGGACTCATGCTGTTCTACCCATCTGGTTTTACAAAATTTTTTCAATTTCTTCACTCGGGTTTCCGATAGATGTTCATTTTCACTTATCGCATCCTGAAGGACGTTTTGGCGTTTCGGATAAATGAAGAAGGAATGGATATTCTCTAGAACTTCCAGACAATTTTTGATTCCCGTTATGTTGAACGCAGAGCTTACCGCCAAATTGAAGCTATGAGCAGCACAATGGGAGTAGAGCGCGAGTGGATAAGTATTTCTGTCAGCAGCTTGAGCCCCTTGGAACTCTCCGCTAACCGCTCTCGCACCGTCATATCCTCGCCGAAGAAATACGTCCAGTTCGGAAGATTTTAAGAAATCAAGGTAAGCAGTTCCTATTCCCTTTCCAGTGAAATCGGTGATAGGAATAAAACACAAAAAATCTTTCTGAATGATGAACTTTTCGCCGCATTTATCCAAGTAGCGAATGCAAATTGAGCTTTGTTCTACTCCTGCAATGCCTGGCGTGTCATCTCCGAGGAAGAAAAGCTCTTCGATTTGTTCATTCAATCGATGTTGTTACTCATGATGAAGTGGTGAAAAATGTTGATTATTTCATTCTGGACACGGTTGCTTATGTACATAGCATTCTTTGGTGAATCACTCAGGTGTTTTTTCAACTGCTCATCAGTTTTGGCTCGATATCTTAAGAGAGCTCTAAATTTTCCATCATTCGTCAACGGTTCGTCTTCAGAAATTCTTCCCGTATCATTGGAACCTCTGAGAGCAAATCCTTGTCGGCCACACAGGATAACTGTTTCAATAATTGGAATCATGCGTAGTTTGCTTTCATTCAGAAAGTCTAATTTTTATACCTAGTAGTGCTACGCACACAAGGTATATTAACTTTAGTTGACTAACGGCAGTACGTAACGGCATAAACGGATCGAGATAGATATTGACATATATATATCAAAATTGTCAGGACGAAAAGAGAAATTGATTAAGCCATGTCCGTCCGTCCGTCTGTGAACACGATAACTTGAGTAAATTTTGAGATATCTTAATGAAATTTGGCATGCGGGTTCCTTGGCAGTCATCTCCGAGCGCTATTTAAAATGGGCGAAATCGGATGATAGCCCACTTTTTATATATAGAATACTTTCGAAAACACAAAAAAACTGATTACTCAGTACATAATACACCTATACGGATAAAATTTGGTGAATACATTGAGATTATGGCATAAAATAAATTTTTCAAGAAATTTTTGAAAATGGGCGTGGTACAGCCCACTTTTGATTAAGTCAAATTTAGAAATATTATTAATCATAAATCAAAAACCGTTCAAGATATCGAAACGAAATTCAGCACGCAGGCTTTCAGGTATGCAAGGAATGTTCCAGGAAAAAATTAGCGGGATCGGTTAAGGTCCACGCCCACTTTTATATGAAAGATTTTGAAGAGGATCATAGATATATTAAATAGGCAATAACTTTGCGTAAAATAGCTTTACATCATTTATATTTCACTTTTAAGAAATCCAAAAACTTAAAATTTTCCACAAAACTGTTTATGCCATAACTTCGCCAAAAATTGACTTGTCGAAACGAAATTTGGTTATAATGTTCTATATATAAAGGAACTGTTTGCTGTAAAAATGGGCTAAATCGGTTAATGTCCACGCCCAGTGTTTGAACATAGTTCTGAAAAATTTTGTTGTAAAATTTAAAAAGCGATATTTCTATAACTAAGCAAGTTATATCAATCAGATTTTGCACACATAATAAGCTTTTTAAAAAAACTCGGCAGCAAAAAAATTTTGTCAATTTTGAAGAAGTAGGCGTGGCGCCGCCCACTTTTCAGCATAAAATTTCCGCTATTTTCAAAGGCAATCGCTTATAATTCAATCTTGATATTTCAATGAAAATTGGTCAGCTGCTTCTTATTAGTATGTATTATACTCCTGCCAAAAATTAGACAAATCGGGAAACACACAAGCAAAATATTCGGGCACGTAGGTAATAGCCCACTTCAATAGCGAAGTTATATATCTTTTTTGATTTTCATACCTTTCGTAAACATTAAATGTATCTAAGTATGAGAACAAGAAGAGAAAAGTTCACTAAAATGATCAGCACGATGAGCGGAGTCGATTTAGCCATGCTCGTCTCTCCGTCCGTCTGTCCTTCTGTCTATTTGAACGCAAACTAGTATCTCAGTTTTACAAAAGAATGCTGAAATTCGTTGCTTGCTTTCTCCATTTTATAATATATATATAGAACACATCTATATATAAAATTTCATTCACTTGAACCAAATAAACTCCTAATTATACCGAACTGCAGCTTTATACAAGGTGGCGCAAAAGTAATCCTCCTATCAGAAAATGCTATCAATTTTGCGATTGGCCCCTAAAGTCAGTTCTGTTTTGACATTTGTGTAGTAAGCACATGCGAAATACACGTTAATAAACAATGTTACGCTACACTGCTCCAGAACGCGGAATATTGCTGACTATTTATTTGACCAATAATCGGTCGGGGCCAAACGGTTACTGTGAATGGTGAGCGCCACAGAGCAATGATCAACGAGTTCTTTTTGCCGCAACTTGATGAATTGGGATTGGAAAATATGTGGTTCCAACAAGACGGTGCAACAGCACACACTGCACGTGCCACAACCGATATGCTGAACATCGGAAGCTTACTTTTGCGCCACCTTGTATGACCTGGGGGATTTTCCAAAAGCTATATACAGACTGTACCGGGCCCAGCGAGCTCCTGAACTTATCGCGAAAGTTCAAGAACAAAATAAAACACAAAATATGTGGGCGTGGCACCGCCCACTTTTGAAAAATTATGTAGATATTGACTAAGTGACACATATATCCAAACTTCATTAATCTAGACCAAAAAACTTCGGAATTATGACAAATTGAAACTTTATATAGCTTGGGGGCGTGGCTCAGCCTACTTTTCCAATACTATATGTTGTCTATGCTGTACCCAGTGAACCCAAGTATATATTGTGAAAATTTCATAAAGATCGGTTGAGTTCTTTGGCGACTATGCAAGACACCCTTTTTTATATCTATTTTTGTTACGCACACAAGGTAAATTACATCATTCGGCATAAACGAATCGAGATATATATTTATTAATGTTAATCAAAACGTTCAAGATGAAAAGTAAAATATCCGGGCAAGTAGTTAATACCCCACTGCAAAAGCGAAGTTGTATATCTTTTTTGATTTTCTTACCTTTAATGAACATGAAATGTTTGTACGTATACTGAAATGATCAGGAGGATGAGCTGAGTCGATGTAGGCATGTCCGTCTCTCGATACGTCTTACTATCTGTCCGTCTGTCTATTTGAACGCAAATACGAACTGAAAGTATTAACATAGACCTGCGTAAATTGGGATGACATAATAGATCACTACTAGGTATATAATGTTCGGTTCCATCCGAACTTAGACTTCCTTACTTGTTGTTTCTACAGTTGCAAATCACATTTTCTTTTTCGATTCCCGTTCTCAATGCCGCATTGCGGCTCAGTTATAAGTAATAATTCAAATTCAAACCGCTTTACACATACAAGGTAATGCACCGCCGTGGTGTGAAGGTAGTGTTGCCGGCCTACCACACCGAAGGTCCATGGTTCGAGCCCTGGTACAGGTAACATCAAAAGTGATTTGAAAAAAGTTTTTCAAAACGGGGTCGCCCCTCGGCAGTGGTTTGGCAAACTCTCCGAGTGTATTTCTGCCATGACAGGCTTCTCAGCAAAAATTCGTCTCCTTTGTAGATGCCGTTCGGAGTCGGCAAAAAACTGTAGGTCCCACCAATTTGTAGGGAAAATTCAAATCGGCACACCACAAATTGGAAGAGAAGCTTGGCGCAAAAATCTCTTAGGAGGTTTATGATGATATACCTGTTGTATATCGCGCCATAGAGAGATATGAAATGAAGTCTGTAGGTTTTTAGGTGTAACCAGATATGCATCAAGCAGAGTGAAACACATCCGCGATTCATTCTTATTACTTTTTCCTTCGACGCTATCGACAATTATAATTGACAGTTCTAACCACTATGGAAGACATTTTCATCGCACCAACCATATCGAAATTGATGAGGAACTATTTCATGCGTACTTAGCTATATTATTGTTGGCCGGTGTATACAAGTGAGTATGGTAGTGGCAAAAATTTTGAAATAAAGTTCGTGTATATCTACCTTGTGGTTTCAGATCTAGAAATAAAACTTTGCACGATTTATTTTATGAAAATGTTGGCCGAGCAGTATTTCGATCAATCATGTCTGAAAGAACATTTTTATATATTCACAAAATTATTCGTTTCGATGATGTGCTTACACGTAGGGCTGCCAACTTGAAAATATTCCAAAACCGGAGATTTGCGTTTCGAAAATGGCTAAATATGAAAATCAAACTAACACTATCTCAGACGTTTGTGAAAACCGGTTTTATTTTGTCTTGTTAGAAATTTAAAGACATTTTACTTTCGTGTAGATAAACACATAAACATATATTAATGCATATTCAGTTATACATATTTATTAATACAAAATCATTTAAATAAACGAAAACATTTTAACAATTCAAAAAAGTACTTTTGTAACTATTTGGCGCAATTTTTAATTTTTAAATCCGTATTTCTCAGTTTTCTGAGATAATTTTAAATGTGTTTGTTGTGCAGGTTGTTTCAAAAAGTTTAGGAATTCTTAGCATGTCATTTTATAATTTATTTTAATTATTAATTCTGCCTTGACCATATCTACTGACATGCAGTTTCGCTCATTAGTCCATACATTTCCCATTAATGAGAAAACACGCTCCACAAAAGCGTTACTTAGAGGAATAGATAAAATAGTCCCGATAACTTCTAGAAGCTCAGAGAAATCGGTAATTTTGAATAACCGAACCCATTTTAAATCGACTGGGATTACTGATACATCTATTGATTGAATAAATTGGGAATGCATTTCTTTTAATTTTCTAACGTCATCGTATAGCCGATCTTTATTATATTTTTTTTTAGCCAACCACATTTTAAGTCAAATCTGCTAAATAACTTGAAAACCGAATTTTCAAAATCATAATATTGATCTAAGTATTTTATTGTCTTTTTGTATACTTCATTAGCATCATTCTTGAATTTATTTTGGTCTGAATTGTCCAAAAATTTTAAGTTCCTCATGACTTTGGCTCCAAACACTGATCTAGTTGTCGGTCTTGTATTTTAGACTTAACGTTAACAAGAATAGAATGTAAGTCGGCTGACGTAACCGTATTTTTCTCAAGTGCCAATATTGCCTCTGTCATAATGTTCAAATAATTATGCGTAAAGTAAAGAAAACATTCTTAAAGCGTAAGTTTTGAAGATAAATTTCCGACATCATCATAATTACTGCCTTGTACGAACTGCCATATAGCCGGATGACATTTAGATTCCCGGCGGCTTTTAAAATACATCGATATGGCAGGACACGATTGAATTAAGCGATCAACAGCTTTACCTAAAGTAAGCCATCTGGTCGGTCCGTGCCGAATAGCTTTTCTGTACTCAATTTCAAATTCTTCAAAAACGGTTTCTAGTTCTTTGGTGCGCTTTGCACTATTCGAAACCTCGGCGTAAACTTTCAAAACTAAGTTTTCAACATCAAAACACAATGTCTTCATGAAATTCTTGCAGCATTATGGAGGACATGACAATTACAATTTGCCTTTACGACTTTTGTATCATGAAACTTATTTGTAATTTTTTGGTACACAGAATTACGTACACCATAATTTACTGAGGCATTATCTGCAGAAAACGCAGAAACTTGGTTTGTACTTAAATTACATTTTTCTAGGAACTTTTTTATATTTGCAAAAATTTTTGATGAAGTTTCCTCTGCGTCTTCAAAAAAATCCATAAGTTTATTTTGAATACCTTTATCACAGTGAAAATAACGAACAGCAATTGGATACATTTTTTGAGCTCCTCTTTTTTGAAGCATCTATAGCTATAGAAAAGTGAACTTGTGGACGGCTAATTTGCAAGTCTTGCAAAGTGCAAGAACTTTTAAAGCAATTGATTCAGCTTTAGTTCTTCCACAGTGAACTTTTTGAGCTGATCATGAATCTGAATACATTAGTGCATTTAACTTGATTACGCAATCAGTACTCAAGTAACTGTGACTGTAATTTATAGCATGGTAAATAGAACTGACTTCTATAATAGCTACCTTCATTTCTTCAGAAGAGTTTTTCTGTGGCATAAATGCTGTCATTACAGAGTTTGCATCCACGGTCCTAACGTTTTTTTTTATGATTTTCACTTCCAATGTGCTTAGATAGGGCATTTTCGCCATCCCATTTCACTGTAAAACTTAAATTACAGAAAATGTTTTTCATCGACTTTGCGAATCCACTTTTTATATTTCTCATTTTCTAGCCACGACTGTTGAAAAACACAATCATATTTTTTTCTTTTCTGTTGAGGCGCAGTATCCCCGTTCATACTTGTACCTCCGAATAACAATAAAAGGCTGTAAACAACAGTTTGCATCTTAAGGTCCATGCATATGTATGTACGTACGTAAAACTTACCTTTGTATAAAATAATAGTTAAATATGACACATCTGTTTTAGTTAATATATTTCAGCGAATTTTTGTATTCTACGGGATTTTTTATATCTGTCGGTATAAAGAATGTTCGCATATGACTCGGTTATTCGATTCCAATTTGTTTATTTCTTTGTTCCAATTCCAGTGCCCTATGAAGCTTTTATTAAGTCTGTTCTTAAGGTGACTCGGTGTCGCTCAAGGTCGGGCAAAACTACATTTCAAATATTATCAAATTAAAAATATGAAATTCATTTTGGACTGCGCAATATCTGTTACAAGTGTATTTTTCTCACTTATTTTATTGAAATAAACTATAGCAAATGTTTGAACCTCAGAAAGTTATGAGCAAATATTAAGTTTTGAACTAAGCCTCCCCTAAATCCGGAGAAATACGTCCGAAAACCGGAGACACCAACCTCAAAACCGGAGTCTCCGGTCGAAAACCGGAGGGTTGGCAGCCCTACTTACACGACGCAGTTAAAGAACCGATGACAAATTTTCACCAACTCGAAACCTTTGGAAAAAGTGGTCTGAGAGGCTTACCACATTCTACAATCCAAAGGATAATGTCACTGTAGATGAGCAATTGTTTGGATTTCATGGTCGATATAAATTACGTCAATACATACCATCGAAACCAGAGAGATATGGCTTGAAATTTTGGCTACTTGTGGATTCGCGAACGTGTTACGTATGGAAAATACAGCCATATTTGGGAAAAAATGTGACAGGTATTGTCGAGGGAAATCAAGGGGAACGAGTAGTTCTTGATTCAGTTAATGGACTAGAAGGACATAACGTAACCATGGACAACTTTTTTTCATCTCACTCCCTTGGACAAAAATTGTTACAAAAGGACATGACGATAGTTGGAAGTATGCGTAGAAATAAAAGGTCTATTCCTCCAAACCTTTTGCTCTGTAAAAACGCGCTTTATGAATCAACTTTTGCATTTACGCCTGATACCAGTCTCGTTTCATACATTAGTCACAAAAATAAATGTACAATTGTTATGAGCACAATGCATCACACACCTAATGTTGCGAATGACTCCAAAAAGTTGCCTGAAATAATCTCTTATTATAACTCAACGAAGGGAGGTGTAGATACTGTTGATAAAATGCTCAGCTGCTACAGCTGCAAACGCAAAAATAATCGATGGACTATGGCTGTATTTTCTAACATAATCGATATATCTGCTTTGAATGCATATATTGTATATAACGAAATAGATCCGAATTGGATACTTACTCAAAAACATACAAAGCGTAAATGCTATTTGAATGAACTAGCAATGTTATTGGCAATGCCATACATAGAAAAACAAAAGAGAGGCCCTAGAAACGAATTATCTGCTACGTTACTTTCAAAAATTCAATCCAAAAACATCCTCAATAATGATAATAGCGAAGCAGGTCCATCCAAAAAACGAAAAATTGATTCGCCAAAAACAAACCGTGCAAGGATGTCAAAGTTGTTATCATACCGGAGCAAGTAAGAATAAATGGACATCATCATTCTGCTGCTTGTGCAAAAAACCATGTTGTAATGATAAACATGACTAAAATATTTGCGTCGAATGCATTAATAGTATTTAAACTTGTCAAAATTTAAAAAAATGTTTTCAATAAAAGAGTTAATACAAATAATAAAATACTTTTTCTCTATAGATTTCATTATGTATCAAAAATGATACATAGCCAGAATTATGAACTTTTTTTAAAGATCGATCTACGGTTAAGTTATATATAAATAGTTTAAACTAAAATAAAAAATTTTAAATGGATTTCGTAAAAAAATTTCTAACATTTTCTATTTTTCTTTATTTTAGCCTTCTCTAACGTTTTTTTTTTGACGATTTAGCCTTTTTTCTAACACCTGGTCACACTGGTGTATAAACAAAGAATATGGAAGTTTATTCACGTTTTTTCCAAGCTAGTACATCTACCGCTGTATAGATGTCCCGCAACACATAAGCTTTCACAACGGGTGCACTTGTTGCAGCCAGTGGCCTATAGGCGGCAAGTAGGATGTAGTGCGGAACGTGCTAAACTTGAAAAATTAAGCCGCACTGGCGGCCCCTATTTGTGAATAATAAGGTAAAACTGAAAACATTTCCTTGCGGTGGGGCCAATTTGGGTTCTTCATTAATATTAATACATAAGTTTTGTGTTAACGTAAAATTTACAAAAAATGTTAACATTTAGTTTTGAAAATTCTATAATGCATTATCATTTAACAAAAACTGGCATCAGTTCAGTGAAGTGAATTAATGAAAACGTCAAGATATAACAAAAAAGAAAACATATTTTTTTTTCACTTCACGATAATATGAAACCGTAATTGATGCAGGTGAAACATCTACAAATGTATAATTTAAGAAAAATTGTCGTGGGCCCGGCACTTTTTACCTTTTATTATTTATGTGCAAAACCGCAACTTTAATTTTGTCAGTTTATTCAGTGGCGGTTTTAAAATTATTCTAGGTTGTCGAATCTAGTAGAGTGTTCCCTCAATTTCGGTATCATTATTGTGCCTAACGCCAGACAATTTTTTATTTATTTCTTTATTATTATCAGTTACATTATGGAACACAAGCCCTGAGGCAAAAGCAAATGCGATTAGAGAGTTGTCAAATTACATAATTTTTTTTTTTTCAAATGAGAAACAAATTTGATTCGCATGGCAATACATAGCAACCCCTCTGACTCTGGGCGTTACCGATAGCTTCGTTGGCCTACTTGGAAATATGATCTATGCAAATGCACCTAAAATAGCAGTTGTGTTGTTATTATAGAAATTGGTAAAGCATTTATAATATTTAGCGTTTCTGAAATTAATTCTCTAAGCAGGTTTTACTCCAAATTTTCATTTTATACTATTATACGAAATCAAACAATTTTGTTATAAATTTGGGATTTATTCAAAATAAAAACATTGTATTTAATGAATTTTGATATTTTTCTTTATTATTATTATTTTCATTATGTCACGTCACGATTCAAATCTCTTTGTAAAAGCGAATTAATGTCAATGACGTTAATTCTCAAAATAATTTGACAGTAACTATCTTTGCAAAAGCTTTTGAAATGCGAATTAATGAGAGTGACATTAATTTCATTGACATTATGGCACGTCACCGATTTGAATTAGGATATAAATTGAAAGTGTTGCCACACTAGAATCAGGGATTTAAACTCGAAGCGAACCACAATACACTTACATAGGAACTAAATTCCTTTTATTGAGGGTCATTTTAGTATTTTTCATTTTTGGTAGACACATATTTTCAAAAAAACAATAACTGCTTATTTAACGTCTAAATACGCAACTTGTATGTATGTGCAAATATACAAATGTATACAAAGTCCGTGTTCAAACACAAATACGAATTGACGTCAAGGAGTTGCTTTTTTGCTTTTTGTTGGAGAGAGGGCGACGATGGAAGGGGACGGGTACCGAGTTCCCTGAGCTCGCGAAACACGCTTTGTGTTGCCGTTTGTCTCAATTATGTTTTGTTGGCCGCAGATTAATTTTGACATTTTCCTCCGTACCTTTTTTTACATTCGCATGCACACATATTAATAAACGACATAAAAGTAATTGTATCAACAGGTTTTCAAAGTTTATTTCCAAGAAAATAATACAATTATATTAATTTGAGCTAAAACACATTTTTTCATTCAAAATATTCGTACACCGCAGTAAAAAATTTCTTAGTACATATGTATGTATTGAGAGAATGTCAATACAAAGCATAATCAACCAAAGCAATTCCTTCCCGTGTTTGAACAACATGGGAAACACTTGAGCAACACCAAAAGAGAATTGCCGATAAAAGCAACTCCGAGTTTCTCTGTTAGGACACGGACAAACTGACCCCGGTACCTAATAACATTATAGTCTGTATACGATCTTATCCAATCGTTTCTCTAAAATACGGAGTGTTATATCTTTATTGAAATAACCCCGAAAATTTGTATCGCACTAAAGGGCAGCTAGGGCCCGAGAACATCCTACTTGTAAACTCGCCACTGTTCTTACTTATAAATATTAAAGTGCATTCTTGAAGGCGTTTTTTTGCATATGATCCACCAAATAAGTACGACATCAGTGAAATCAGTAAAAATTCAGTATTACAATAATGAAATTTGTACAAACTCAGGACTACTCTGTAGAAACAGCTTAGTTTGCGTATCAGGTTTGGATATACATATTTATTTATATATTAGCAGACGCGGCAGACTTTATCCTGCCTAAAATTTATGTTGCCTACATTTAACAAATTGTACTGTCTTCCCTGCCCGCTTGGCGCCTTCTCCTAATTTATTCATATATCTTAACTTTTCTTTCTTCTTTTGCTTTTCCCCACCCCCATATCCCGTTAGTTTTTTTTGCACTCTTATTTTCCTCTAACACCTCCTCTAATTCTAAATTCTCTATTCCTATTCTCCTTTATCTCCCTTTTCGTCTGCGGGTACTGCTATGTACATAGTTTCGAAGATTTGGAGGTTTAATTATTTTTGGTCTTGGTATCGCTTACTTTTTCCAAAGGTTTTTTGATATATAGAACACATATCTATATATAAAATATCATTAACTTGAACCAAATAAATTCTTAGCTATACCGAATTCCAGGCTTATATAACCTGGAGATTTTCCAAAAACTATATACAGCCTGTGTCGTACCCGACGAACTCCTGAACCTACCGTGAGAGTTTTAGAGACATCGACAATATACCGTGGACATAAATGAAGAACAAAAAAAAACACAAAACAAGTCTTCGGCTGTACTACACGATATATTGGTCCAATCTTGATGATTTTCACTACACATATTACATATGTAATAAGTACTGTAGCCCAAACTCCGTTTATCGGAACAATCCATTGTATGGGAGCTATATGTTATATTGGTACGATCTTCCTGAGTTGCACTAGTCACATTACGTATATAAAATGATGAAACCGGCAAAATTCTAAGTTCCTAACTCTTTAATTGTAAGATTTATAGGTCAAAACCCGTTTATCGGAACAATCGATTGTATAGGAGCTATGCTTTGTGTTTGTCCGATCTTGTTGGTTCCGACAAATGATTAATATATTACAGAATGGCGGCCCCATATCAAATTTCATCTCAAAAACTAAGGGACTAATTTGTTCATTACGGTATACTTATTGGTGGGTCTACCTCTTCTTCTTCTCATAATCTCAAACATCGGACTAAAGTTATAGTACCATTTCATGTTCATGAAAGGCATGAACATGTGAGCGGGGTACCGCCCACTTTTCCAAAATTATTTAAATTTTGACTAAAGGACACATACATCCAAATATCAATTGGTCTTAAACCAAATAAGTTCCGAGTTATGACGAATTGAAATTTTATATGGTCTTGGGGAGTGGCACCACCCACTTTTCCAAAACTATATATAGCCTATGTATGCTTTAAACAGTGATCCCAAGAATATACTGTGAAAATTTCATAAGAATCGGTTGAGCACTTTGAACGCCTATAAAGGACACACAGACACGCAGACCCACATTCATTTTTATACCCAGCGTGTACTAGTACACGAAGATAGAATTACGAAACTTAATACAAGGTCTATAGTATACATGTAGAGTACGCCGACGGAAAATAAGAAAAATCGGTGGACGACCGCTCCCACAGTAAGGATCGGACACTTAAAACCGAGTTGCGTATTCATAAAAGGTATAAAGCCTTCGGCACAGCCGAAGACAGCGCTTTCTTTACTCGTTGTTTATAAGATTATTGCGGCGTTACTATAAGGCAAATTAACAACAATAAAAATAAAGATAAACTGAAAAATGTGCATCACCGGGTTTTTAATGTATTGAAAATAAAATTTTTTTTCATTATTTTATGTTTTTTGTTCTTGTTGATTTCGAAAAATGATTAATATATTACAAAATGGCGGCCGCATACCGAATTTTAGTCAGATATCTCTAACACTAAGGGACTAGGTTGCGCCCAAACAGACAGACGGGCAAAGCTAAACAGAATGAGCTCACCGTAATGAACTTTGTTTGGAACAGAGTGAAATGGGGGCCGGAAATTTCTCATGAATTCCGCCGCAAATGAACGGATTCGAGGTGGCGAATCCCGAAATACTTCAAGGGGTAAACGCTACTCTCTAAATCGCTTGATTAATCGATATATAAAAATCACAATAAAAAGGATTACTTACTACTTCTGTGTTATTTTCCAAAGTGGAAGAGAGCTGGGTGACCGTAGAAATCCCAACCCATCAAATGATTCGAGCAATAGGACCCAGTAAAAGAATTCCAAAGGAATTCAGCAGAAAGTCTTGTACCGGGTACCCTATATTCGCTTGCTGAACAGCGACATCTACAACACACGGCGAGGCATTTCATATATTTAGTGATGGGTCCATCTCGTCTTATTCTCTTACAAAGATGGCACCAAAGTTATTATACCATTTTATTTTCTTGAGTTAAGCAATTTTTTTTGTAGTAAATTCCAAACCACTCAATTGCCTACCAGGGCTTTTAATTTATTTAAATTTAAAACCTTACAGGGTAAATAAGCTCCACTCATAGTAGGATCTTCCGTTGTGAGCTTGGGTTCGTCATATCCTCTGGATGGTTCCTTGCACCTTATAATTTCCAGGGAAAGTCAACGCGAAAAAAATGATTTTAAAGCGACTCTAAAGAAATGCAATAGTTAGTTCCATATAAAGAGATAAAATCTAGTGATATGATCCCTAGCCACTAGTCCGGGACGGATATCTACTATTCGATTTTTGCAGGGTATGTATGTAACTAGGAATAATCAAAGTGAACTGGCAGTGGATCACATTTTCAAACATTTAAATATACATTTTCGTTGCATGCACCAAATAATTTGTGCAACGGAAGAGGCAGCCACCTGTAAAGTGCCAAACGACTCTGTAATAGTCAATTAAAGCAAAATAAAAAAGAATCCAACAAAAAAGTATTGAGAACACAAATGATGCATGCCAAACGGAAAGCGATGTCCCAATAACGATCAAATAAGAAAAGCAACAAAAAGTAATAATAAAGGTGATGATGCCAAGTAGAAGCAAAAATTGTGTGACAACAAAATGAGCCAAGAAGCTCTTGAATGAAGCTAAATAGCATGCAGATGTGGTTAAAGAAACAGTTAAGAGTTACTCCGGCGAAGAGGAGAAATGCAGGTAACATGCGAAATAGCAGCAAAAACATGTGTTCAATGCTCAGTGGCACAGTACTCCACTTGACCAGCTGAGCATTGATTGTTGTAGTGGAATTAGCAAAAGAAACATGCAACAAGTTGCATGCAGACAATTAACAGTAGCTTTTGGGATGGTTACCGGTGTGGCACATAGCTAGCTAGTCATAAGAATATTGTTAGTGGATTCATTCATTTTTATCGAGATTTTTATACTTGAGTAATAAAATTTGCACTGCATCGGTGTGGCGGCAATGTATACAACAGTATAAGGGGTTTTGTTTAGGGCAGGTCGGGGTTTAATCCTCTAGTGCGCAAATTTTATTTTTTAAGTATTCATGAAACGAGCTCAAGTCCAAGAATAATAATTTTTCACTTTTGGAATTTTTATGAAAATTATTATTGTTTTTTTATATTTTTTATTTTTTGTAATAATCATTTTTAATTAATTATTAAACGTTTTTTTAATTGAATAGAGTAGGAAAAATGTTTAGAGAAAACCCCCATAGCTTTTCTTATAGATCCATTTCGGAAGCTGCTAAGCTTCTTCACCAGAGAAATTTTGGCACGCATTGCTAACCATTAAGCTAACAATACGCTGGTTTTGATATCATCTAAACTCCTAGTTCTATTCTTCTTTACCATATGCATGAACCACTTCCGCCATTTGACAGTTAGTAGTGTGATCATGATGCATTTTTTTGACAGCTATGGCGGTTGTCTCTAAACATTTTTCTTACTCTATTAAAATTCTGAAGAAAAACACCGATTTAGATTGCACTTTCGGCATGCAATTTGAGTTGATTCGTAGGGGCAGGCAGGAAATTTTGCTTTTTCATTTCCCTTGTTTCTCGAGATCATTATGTCGAAAGTTTGGAATTCGGCAAACGAATGGAACGAATAGAATGAATGTAAACTAAAAGTGGTAGTTTGTTGTTGTTTGTAACGACAAAAAAACTTCTCGAAGGTTTTGAGGACTGTTGTCGAAATGATATTCTAAAAGTGGTAGTGACGTTGGAGTGGCTGCCAAAAGGGCACACTTAGGCCAGTATCAGAGGGCCCGTTGTGATACCACGTAAAGACATCGTTACGCCTCCTCTTCGAACCTAACTTGGAAATATCGGTCCTTCTTAGGATGTAGATTTGTCGAGATGTCTGCGGATCCATTTTTGCCCAGGTTTGCTTGGCTATCCGACACCCTGGCGTTTGTTGCCATCTTTCGTTGGCTTGTCGATAGGTATATTCGTTTAGCATTATTATATACCCCAGCGTTATTTGTCAGGGAGAACCTGCTTGGTAGTGCCTTGCCTAGCAAGCTCATCTGCCCTACAGTTACCCTCAATGTCCCTGTGACCCGGGACCCACGTGACACAATTCTGCTTGGCTATCTCTTGAAGAGATCGGCGAAAGTTTAGCGTTAGTTCAGAATTGAATGAGTGAGAGGCAAGTGATTTAATGGCGGCTTGGGTATCGCTGAAAATTAAGATTTCCTTGCCGATAGTGTCCTATTCTACCCACGCTGTGGCCTCCATGATTGCAGATACCTCATCTCCACACTACAATGATCAGGTAGTCTGAAGGAGAGTTCTAGGTCGCAATCCCTTGAAAAGCCCCTCCCATTTAATTTAGAGCCGTCGGTATATATGGATATGCTGCCTTCTGCGCTGTAACACCGATTTGACTCGACCTAATCGTCCCTACTGGGGATATTTACCGTGAAGTCACACTCCGAAACTCTAGTAGTCGCGCAGTGATGCGTACTTCTGGCGTCGTATTATATGGGTTTTCTTAAATCTGAGCCATTACGACGCAATCCCAACCGAACTATTTTATTATTAGCGTTATATTACCAACAAATCTCTAATAGAAGAAGTCCTAGGAAAATTCCGTCCTCGCTTAAGGCCTTTTTGATGTTTTCCTCCACCTCTGTGGTGATGATTCCGATGCCTGCATCACTGTTTTATGGTTGTGCCGTTGTCGATTGGTCTTATCAGAAGAACTCTTTTTGGATCTATGTCGGCAAAGGCTATAAATCTTGACGAATTAGAGAGGGATTGCACGACTGACTAAACTTTCTAACACAAATAGAAAATTTACAGGTCTTAAGTGGTCCAATTGGTGCGTTTATGTTGGCTGAAGAGGATAGTCAGACACAATATAACATTCGCCTGGGCTCGAACAACTTTTAGTACAGTTCAGAAATCATTTACCAAACGCCTGGTATGTCTTCGTATCACCGGAGTCATGTGCAAGAATCCAACAGTCAATGGAGGTGTTGCTAGAGCTCACTCCTCTGACCTATTATTTACCTCTCCAAAATCACTCTGAGAATTTTAAAGGGACTACACGTAGGCCACTGCGGACTCAATAGTCCCCATTTGTTTCAGCAGCAACTGTCTGTTTCTGGGACAACAGTGATGAGACTGGACAGTACATTATGCTCGAAAACGAGGTGATTGATTGAGGGAAAAAGACATAAGACCCTTCACTCATTCTTTCACTCAAACGTATGTAGTCTTCATATTGTTATATAAGATACTTTTTTTTTATATATCTTATCATTAAAATTGTGTGATGTTGAATATACCTTCTATGGATCGGAAGAAAAATGCGAGTCCGTTATGCTAAACTTCGATATGTATACTGTAAAAAGAGTCTACACATGATACCATATGAAATAAACTAAACTATCCTTTGTTACTGTCGTGCGCTCATCTTGATACTGCACATTTCCTGGGACTACCATAAGATGATCTTGATTGCATTCTTAGAAGTGCGTGTCAACCAAGGAGGATAAAGTGATGATACACAACAACAACAATGCAAAAGCTCTATGCTGACTTATATCAAAAGTCCCTTAAAAGTAATTGTAAAAAATAAAAGAAATGTCAAAGAGACACTTCTGGTATATAACACTAATGGACGTCTCTGTACTTTGATGCTTTTAACCGACTCATGCCCATTTATTACAAATGACTTGAGCAATATGGGTTAAGATATGGGCTTTTTATAATATTTATGACTATGCAGGTTTCTGGGTTTATACTTTTTTTCGTTAAGTGACCCCTTAATGGCACTTTTCGCTCATTTTCCTGCTGATGACTGCATTGCTTGGAGAAAACTCTTTAATTCATCAAAATGTGTGCTTAAATGACCGAGTGGGCAATGTTAATAGTGTACGTACAAGAGGAGTAACAAAGGTTCGAAAGACCAGGCAAATGTTAAGGGTAAATTGTGAAATTAAATGTCAGTGAAGAGACGGCAACCAGTTAAGTCCAAGTTGAATGATTTTAGGAAGAGCTCCTCAGTTCGTTTCATTCAACGCTCTAAAAGAAGTTTTTTTTTTAAATCGCCAAATGTGTTAAAAATTGGAGTTTTGAAATAGTAAACATCTGTCATCAGAGTGCATGAGTGCCAAATTCAGTTGTTACAATTTCAATTTTCCAAAATGGTTTACACACGTGTCTCAAAGCTTTCCCTAGTTACACCTTCTGTGATAGGGAGACGTATTACCTAGGTGCAGCATGCTTTTAAAAGGCCATGTGCAAACTTAAGGCGCGCAAGTGTTGTGGGTCTTGCTCTAACAAATTCAGAAATAGTGTCCCGTGATTAGACGTTCTTAAATTGTTGGCCGAAATATATGGCTCTCCCCCTAAGCGTTTATTTAAAATTATCAGTTCCACCTGAGATCCTTACTACCATCCTTTTAATGGCAAATTAATTTTACAACAACAACCTCAGCAATTTTTTTGTGATTTCAAAGAAGCTTTCCATACTTCAAGGGATAGTGGGGTGCAACTCTTCTACTGACCTAAGGCTATGACGTATTTCAGTTCCACTTCCGGTTCCCGCTTTCCATCACAAAAGGCGACACTCTTAATGCGTGTTGGTATGCGTAACAACAGATTCGCCGGATACGGCAGAGTAGATTTTGCTCTAAAATTTGATGTATGACGGATACGTCGACGGTGAAGTACTGGTTCTGCTTGGCGCATAACTCCGAACATATTTTCGAGCGCAGATAAATCTTTGCCACGGAAATTGGGGTACTACCAGAAAGAAGGTGCCAATACCGGAGCTTACAGGATTCATTCGGGTAAGGGACTTCCAATTGCAGTAACACTCCCCTAAGCTTACGGAGAGTGCCTCTGCACTATCAACAACAATAATGGTTAATAAGTTTCCCATAATACATGGAAAGATACATTGCTCAGAGTGTTGAACTTTGATAGCATGATATGAGGAGAGGAGACTAGAAGAATGTTAAATAATGAGCTGCAAGATACAGGGTGGCTAATGAAAGCCGCTACCAAAAAAAATGAAATAACTTTTTTTCTATTTAATGAATCTGGTGAATTTTTTTTTTATTTTGCAGATTGACTTTTACATTTAACAAAAATGGATAACTGGGACACTGAAACAAGAATTTGGATTGTCCGCCGCTATCACGCACTGGAGTCCGTAGTTTCGGTTCAAAGAGAGTATAGGCGCACGTTTGGCGGCAATCCTCCGAGCAGATGGACCATAATAAGACTTGTAAACAATTTTGACGAGCATGGGACAGTCAACAGAAGACCTTACCATCGAAACCCTTCAGTTCGAACGGAGGAAACAATCGCTGCTGTAGCTGCTGCCATACAAAACAATCCACGTGTTTCGACAAGAAGCTTATCTGCTCAAATGGGTGTAAGCAGACAGTCATTACAGTCAATTATGCACAAAGATTTGGACTTATTCCCATATAAAATTCAAATGGTCAACAAACTGAACGCTGCAGACTTGCCGATCACACCGTTACGGTTACTGGAGACCGTTACTTGAGCATGTTGAGAGAGTTTTTCTATCCAGAATTACGTCGAATGAGAATTTCTTTCAACTCTCTGTGGTTTCAGCAAGATGGTGCAGCTCCTCATATAGCCCAACCTGTTATGACAGAATTGCGACGAAAATTTCCCAATAAGCTGATATCCAGAAACTCCACATTCCGTTGGCCACCCAGGTCGCCTGACCTTACTGCACCTGACTTTTTCTTGTGGAGTTATTGCAAACAGGAAGTCTTCAAAGCAAAACCAACAAATTTGAATGAACTAAGGCAATCCATTCGAGAAACAATTGCGGCTATTCCTGTCTCAACTCTCCAAGCAGTAATGAACAACTTTTTGGTAAGATGCCGCACATGCATCGACGAGCAGGGGGGGCATTTAAATTCCATTATTTTTAAAACTAATTAAGCTATATTTAATAAAATTTAATGAGCTTTAACATGAATAAAAGAAAAATGAATTCCATACACTGAAAAAAAAATTATTTGAGTTTCTTAATGTAGCAACATTCATCAGCCACCCTGTACTTACCCTGACAATGGAATACATAGTTCAACTTTACTTACTTGATTGGCTTCCAACCGTTTAAAATGGTTTGGCTTCGTGTCCTTCGCTGGTTAGCTGTAATAACTCGAAACGCCACGGGTTCTCAAACCTGTCTCAATGTATTCTTTTCACTTTTCTGCTAAATCCGCTTCGGTACTTGCCGTTGCCAACTACTACAGGTTCATAAATCATTCGAAGAGCCTTTTTTCGACTACTGTCGCAGCCGCCTCAGCAGATGTTGCCAGTGTCTAAGCTTCTGTGCCATACAGCAGGACGGTTACGATATAGAGTAATTTTCGGTCATCGAGAGAGGAGTTTACTTCCCTTATCCTTGGTTAAGTTTCTAGGCTGACATTATTGTTGACGCTTTCCAGCATTGCTGTGCCTAATTGTCGCAATTTATTCATGAAGAAGGAGTGACTGGTGTGCTTTTAAGAACTCGGTTTAAGCCGAGTGAACGCTAAACGAGAAGAGAAAAAGTATTAAGCAAAGGGATCAGAAAACCGGACATGATAGCCACTGCGAAGATAGGGCTTTATTAAAGTTTTGACGGTTACGTGATCAGAGATCCAGCGCAGTATATTTGATTATGCATCTGTTGTTAGTCGCTCCCGACACATACTACCAAGAGTACTAATACCTAGCGGCGAACCCAAATAGCCAATGGTTAACTGAACTTTCAGGTGCACTAAATGCACTTTTCCTTCATAGTCTATTTGATGTGGCTATTGTTATTATTTTTTTTTTCTTACCTTTAACTGTGTCACAATGTGACAGTCAACCGCAACTGTTTGTTTGTGCAGCCGAACGATGCTTGCCAACAGCAAGAAAATAGGTGCTCGAAGAATTACAATAACAACAACAACAGTAATGATCACAATGTAGCCAAACAAAAGTCCAACACTAACAATGCTTCATTAACGCTTCATTGAACCCTTTAATACGACTTCTTGATACATTCAGGTACATATGTAGGTGCACTTTTAAAGCAAATCTACCTTAAACCGACTCACCTCATTTGTTTGACTGCATTGCCTGAAGCAAATATGCAATCTTTCGCCGAAGTGTCTGCTCTCGCCGTTGCTCCTACTACCTACTAGCCAACATACACTTTAGGTCACCTGCTGATTTTGAGTGTCACAATTTCATCGGCCATTGTACAAAGAATTGTCCTAAAGAATGCATTGAATTGGATGGTGTGGCGACAGCGCAGTACAAAAACAAGAAAACAAGTTTTAAGTCAGGCAAGAATAATCATGATATACCTAGTTGGGTTTCATTATCTCGGTACTATAGCTAAGTATTCCTTCGATAAGTGGTTTGCGCAGTAGTCCCAACTATCTTTGAGTTATGTTAACGCTCTCTGAATGTAACTTGTAGTTACCCTCTTTCAGGAAAGTCCCCTTAATTCGTTTCTCGTAGTTCTTAGTTTTCTCATTCTATCTTTCATGGACATGAAATGGTACTATAACATTGGACCGCTGTTTGTAAGTATGAGAGAAGAAAGAGATGTACCTACCAACAAGTACTCCGAAATGATCAGAGCGTTGAGCTAAGTTGATTGAGCCATATTCGTCCGTTTGTCTGTTTGAAGTCAATTTGGTATGTGGCCTCCATTTTGTAATGTATTAATCATTTGTCAGAACCATACAATCGATTATTCCGGTAAACAGGTTTCGGGATATACTTATATATTTTTAAGTTAACAGGGTAAGACCAGCTAATTTTGCAGAGTTTGTACTTAAGTAAGTATCGGACACTTGAAACCGTGATGCGTATTCATAATAGGCATAATGCCTTTGGCACAGACGAAGACAGCGGTCTCCTTATTTGTTTTTAACTTTAATTAGTTCATATCAAATGATGGATTAGAAATGATCAGGGGCTTCCCTGTTTGACCATTACGCAGCTTATCATGATTGAGGCTTTTATGTGAGCGTCTTTCCAATCAAGATCCTGTTCCTACTAGACAGGTACCCGTTAAATGGTAAGTCATATAAGCTCTCGGTCTGACTTGCGTTTGCGTTATTTTTGCTGATTTTTCTCAATTAGTTTCTGAAGAGCAGTCTGCCAAATCTAACCATATGTTTGCTCTTCGTGTGCACACGTACAGTATTCTGCATCCCTTTCTAGCGCATGAAAACCACATATATTTGCACTCTTCACTCTCAATATCCATAATGAAAAGTTTGGTTAGCGCTAACAGTCAGGTATAATGCAAACGCACACCTCGCTAATGGTTATGAGTACGGAAAACTTGCATCAGGCCTAATGGTTATAATTGACGCAAATTTCATGTGTAGCTAACTATGAAAAGACAATCGTTTTTATTATTAGATTTGGTTTTTAATGTTAAACATAATTCAAAGTTACACAATTTTTATGTTAACAATAGTCAATAAGATCTATAAATACATATTCATATCACTAAACATTCACAAAATATATTTTTACTCCATTTGCCGCAAATTGAAAATTCCTTTTCTCGTCCATCTGAAAACATAAAATTTGCATAAATATTTAAAGGACTTGACTTGTTTAATAACAATAATTAGAACTATATAAATATTTGCCTTAACATTTATAAACATTTTATACATATTTTACCGACGCACTAACACTTCGCTCACAATATCAAAGAAGAAGATACAGAAAGAATACAGAAGGCTTTGTGTGTATTAGTAATTTAAAATTTTCGTTTGCATGTATTAGTGAGCGTGGTTACCCTGTAAAAAACGTTGGAGCATCAGAGTACTCCAACACTTATCCTCATTCATATAAAAAAGGTGGTCCAATTTACATAGCGATGTCCGGTGATTGGATCACCTAATCCTATTCGGAGTACCATTTACTTTGCTTCTGAATAGTCTATAGAGCACCTACGTTGGAGTACTTTGAAAATGCTGCCAAAAGATTACTCTATAGAGTATTCTAGACGAAAGCGAGAAGGGAGTATGTGTTCTTTTGAGGACCACCTACTCCCGCTCTCGCTTTGCTGTTGAATACTCTATAGAGTAATCCAATCCCATGGGAGTATTTTGAGAGTACTCTCACGTAGGTGGTCTATAGAGTATTCAAAGGCAAAGAAACGGAGTACTCCGAGATGGATTAGGTGATCCAATCACCGGACATTGCCATGTAAATTGGACCCCCTTTTTTATATGAATGAGGATATGTGTTGGAGTACTCTGATACTCCTTTAGGAGTATTCTATGGAGTATGAAACGGAGTATTTCCGTTTTTTGCAGGGTAGGCCCGTTTAGTTGGGTACATTTGCTTCTATAGTTTGCAACTGTTTGAATTCGAAGAAATATATCAAAACGTTGAACCATTTTACTAATACATTTAATACCTTCGAGCATTTCTTGCTTTGCAGCGATAATTAATCTAAACAACATTTCTTATTCCCACAAATTCGAAAATATTATACCAATGTATCGAATGTGCTTGTCGCTCTGCCCATCATTGCATGAACAATGGTGGGGCAATTGAAATGCAAATGCCGAGCTCACTCATTGAATCTCAGTATTTACCTTGATAAGATAGGGAATAAAGCATCTAGAAGTCTTCCTCACCATGTGCTCTTGTCGATTAACTTTCGATTGAGGGTATGAACTTAAAGGCTCTGCGATCATGGGAGGATACGTTAATGGTGTTCTAACCTTCAGTTAAGTAAAAAAATGTTAACACCTTTGTACGCTACACACAACTAGGTATAAAAATACCAACACCAAAGCAAAGCAATGCAATGGAATGAATGACAATCGATTAAGGTTAATCGACCAACAGTTCCACTCTTTCGGCACTCTTTTTTACGAAGTGAAGTTTCAATGAGTGAATAAGCATGAAAATAATTGCAACAGCTACTGCCACGGGCTATGGCGCTTTGGGAGCATTTTCGCCTGTTTTTTGATGTTGTTGTTGTATTATTGTTATTACCATCTTTGTTTGCAGCATTTCTGCTAACGATCTGCCCCGGATCGTATTGTTCATGTTGCAACAAAATATTTTAGCAAAAACAAAAATCTATAGCAACAACATTCATGAGAGATGCCAACCCACCGAGTTCTGGCATTTATGAGTTGTGGTTAGGAGAGATTAGAATGCAAAACGTATAGTAAAATAACAGTAATAAATTATAACCATATTTTTAGCTAAATGCTTTCGTTTTTGTTATGGCTTAGAAATATAAAGAAACCGTCTGCTTAAAACCCTACCAAGTGCTTATTACAGATTATGAATGATAGCATCGAAGTAAAAAACGAAAAACACACACCTTTAAAAAACAAATCCTAATTGTGACAGTTGTAAGGTATGTGGGATGATTTATTTACTGAAAATCATGTTGTTACCATACTAGAATAGGGAATTAAACTCGTTCTTCGATTCAACATTATTGGCTATATAGAAATAGTCAGAGGTGTTTAGTAAAATTACTACAGGACCACTTTATAACAGAACACAATGCACAAAACTGATCTATACAGATTTGTATCTTGTGTTCTTATTGTTGTAACGACAAAAACACTCCCCGAAGGTTTTGGGGAGTGCTGTCGAACTGAAAGTCCTTGGCTGGATATGCATCCGGTACGCTTCGGTACTCCCTTGCGGTACTGCCCGACTGTCATGATAGCGGTATGAGCAGTGGGACCTTCTAAGTCATGTCACCCCACAGAGAGATGGGTAATGACAGGTGAGAGGCACCATATCCGAAGATCAACCATCGAGTTGCACGTCATTACCTTTTCGCCCCTTACGACCGGTATGCCTACTTCGGACATATTTTAAACCCCTAACCTACTAAATTGTAGGCTTTCGCTCGTCATCTGCTCTGCGGGTTTCGCGGTTATCTATTCATAAAGACAGACTGGTCCTTACAAATTTTAAGTACAGCTGACCATTCCCTGTCCTCGAGCATGTCATACTATGTCTCATGTTAGTATCTTAGACTTAATATTTGCGACAAGAATTACAAGATATTTTAGCCTTTCAATAACTAAAAATACTACAGTTTCCTTGTAAGTGAAAAAAACATGAATAGAAGTTTGTGCATACGAACTCAGAGGCCATAACCATCTAAAATACCTGCAATCACATGTACTATGTCCCTATGTACATATTTATTTATGCGCAGTTTGTAAGCATGAAATGCGTTGCACGTGTTTAAAATTATAATTTCGAAATTTCAAAACGTGTTTGGTCAGTAAGAAAAAAGTTTTGGCTTAATGCCCAAATGTCTATATGAGCGCGTGCTTATTTGTGTTTTGGGTTGTTGCAAATGCAATAGAAAACACCCGTCATTTGCCCCGCGAGCCATGTATACCCACTCTAACCCCTTCATCAGCATACCTAATACTACAATCCCGTGACTCAGGAATTCAAAAACTTGTAAAAGCATTTTTCGGAATTTATTTCATAAAGTAAACACTTCCTTGAAACAGCATATAGAGAAATCGTTGATCGGTTTCAAAGCATAAGTTTTGATCTGCAAAGTGTGATGTTGTGTAACTTGATGGCTGATTCGCGGATATTGCAGCTTTCACATCTCACTACCAATATCGTGTTTTCCTTCGCGTTAAGTGACACCTTTAACTCGTAATATCTTTTAAAGAACAAATTAAAAAGGTGAGATGGTAAAAAATTGCTTCCGTTACAATTGGATTAGTATCAAATGATACTAGCAGCTTTCATGTCAGGAAATAGTGTGTAGACATAGGTAATACTCTCCTCAAACTTCAGATATTGTTTTTGCATTGTAATCAATGAAAGACAACCACCCCGTTTACATTTCACAAAAAGATTTAAATAGTTATGTATATTGTATCACATGATATCTCATATCATCTATTAGAAATAAAGTGTGTTCTGTGTGTATAACTCTGATTCCCAGAATTCGACCAAAGTGTAATTTTTTTTGTTTGTGCCATCATCGTGCCATTAAATTTGCATCAAACATGTAGTACATATAATTTGAATAAGTTTAATTTAGTGGATTGCATCCTTTTGGAATTTGATCAAAATGGAGCATTAACTGATAACTAAAGATGTCAGCATCCCGGATTTGTAAAAAAGACATTTCGGGGCATGAAAAGATTTCCGGATTTAATAATGTCAGACCGTACAGTAAAGGCACTGTTTAAGTTGATAGTGGACAAGAGTACATATCACTCTCTTCTTTTGCCGCCGGCACTGAAGTTGCTACGCTAGTTGGTTTCTGTATTTAATTCTACTAAAGTGCATAGCGTGTGTTTTTTACACTTTTTTTCTAACATTCGCTAAGATTTTCCAGTAAAACCATTTTTTGCATTAATTTCACCTTTTAATTTTTTTTGTTTTTTAAACCAGTGCACAGTGCAACAAGTCCATCTATTAAATGGAGCTAATTAAAAACAACTAAGGAAAGGGCTGTCTTCGACTGTGCTGAAGACTTTATACCTTTCGTAAAAACGCATCACGGTTTTAAGTGTTCGATCCTTACTCACAATTAGTAAAAACGCTGCAAAACTGTTAATTTAAAGATACATAGCCCAACCCCCATTTATCGGAACAATCGATTGTATGGGAGCTGTATGTTATGTAGGTCCGATCTGGCTGATTTTCACTACACACATTACATACCAAATAGGTACCAAACCTGCAAAATTTTACGTTCCTAGCTTTTTAATTCCAAAATTTATAGCCCAAAACCCATTTATCGAAACTATCGATTGTATGGGAGCTATATGTTATGTTGAACCGATCTTGCTGATTCCGACAAATGATTAATCTCATGCGAAATGGCGGTTCCATACTAAATTTCATCAAGATACTATCTCAAAAACTGAGAAACTAGGTTGCGTACAAACAGACAGACGGACATGGCTAAATCGTTCAGCTCATCGCCCTGATCATTTCGGTATACGTATTGGTGGGTCTATCTCTTCTTCTTCTCATACTTACAAACATCGGACCAAAGTTATAATACCATTTCATGTTCATGAAACGTATAAAAAGATGTACCGATATAATCTTAATACATACTATTTGAACATCGGGTAGCTTCACCATTTGAAACCTCAAGTCATTCGGTTTTCAGAATTCTTATTTCTAAACAGAGGGCCTGTAAGAACTTTTAGCAAATCGGGGTATATTTATGACCACAGCATATACGAAATGGCCCCACTGTACTTTGTTGACATTAACGTTTCGTAGCTTGTTGCGCTAGTTTACCGCTTTCAATAGCAATCGCCCACCCCTCCTCCATTTAAGTAGTTACCTCGCACATTGTCATTGCTGTCCCGCCTTCTGTTTGGTGCGTTTACTGTTCGTCACTCATAAACGCACCCAATTTTCAAATGGAGTCCCCATTTGCTTAGACTGGGTGCGTACGTAACGCACCAAAAACAACAACCACCATAATGTGAGCTGCATAACAACTGTTTTTAGTTGCCTCAATGATTTCGTTGCATATTTTGTCGTCTCAACTACCAGCGCTTATGTTGTTTCTTTGAATCTTTGATTGGCTTTTAGTTTTTGGCGTAATTTGTGTTTGGCTTCATTTGGATGGTACAAACTTTGGTTAAGAGGTGTTGTTGTTTGTGCTTCGTTGATTTTCGTTTCACACTTTTTGGAACACCGCATACCTTTGCATACCAGTCAGCCCCGTATGTCTGCTTTTAGTGGGCCTGCCATCTATTTTTTTTAAGAGACAGCAAAAAACCTGTAAATGAAAAAAGGTAACTATTGCATGAACACCTCTTTACTGCAGTTGACAGCCCAGAAAAACAGTTTCGAAAGCGTGGAGTTGTCACTCTTATGGTCGTTTTTTTAGCTTGAGTAAATCTGAGAGATGTTAGACACGCATGGCATCGGTGGTAACTAAACTCTAAATTCAAGCTACCTCTCTTTCCAAGCGAGGATGTTTAAACCGTTCGTCTGTAAACACGATGACTTGAGCGAATTTTGGGGTGGCGTGCCTAACTGAAATTTGTTACTCGGCACTTATCTCCTATCGCCATTTTAAATGAGCGAATATTGGATAACACAAATAGTGAATACATAATGCATCTATGATGCTCAAATTTGGTGTGTTGGTTGAAATTTTGGCATAAAGTAATTGTTTCATGGTTTTTAATAAGGCGGGCACCACGCACTTTTGATGCAGCCAAATTTACCAATGTTGTTAATCAATAATCAAACTCCCGTTTAAGATATAAAAGCCAATTTAGACACATGGATTGCTACAAGGAATGTGTTGGAGAAAAATTTAAATCGGTTTAGGACCACGCCCAATTTTAATAAAAGATTTTTAAAAGGATCATAGACGAATATAAAAACAAAATATTTCTGTGAAAAAATCGTTTTATATCAATTATTTACTTCCAAAGCATCGTTGTAAGAAATGCAAAAATATATACATTTTTGAAAACCGCTTCTTTTTTGACCAAACCTATTCAAAGGTTTTAGCAACAATAACTTTGCCACAAATATTTCTTATAACGCGAAACTTTTTTGGTAGAACTGAGCACAATCGGTTGAGGTAAGAGTTTTAAGGCCGAAGATTCTCAGCTTCTAATTTACCCACGTTTCCAGTACTTGTAGCCAGTAAACTACAACAAGGTAATCGATTGATAACTACGCCTACATTCTATATAAAGCTTTAGGTATTTATTTATTCATTTCACAGACTAGACATGACAAGAGTGGTAAATATTATATCATATGGCAGACTTAACATTATTCCATGATTTGTGCAAATATAGACGTTATGTTGAGCTTACCAGTTGAAGGCTACAGTAGAATCTTATTATTTATTAATGTACATTAGAGTTGTATAGTTCACGAACGAACTAGTTCAATTGAACAAATCAGTTCACTGAATGAACGAAATACTTCGTTTGCACTTTGAGCTCTGATCTTGAATATGACTGTTTTGTTTAAACGGAAACGTGGCTAAATGAAAATTTCTTTGATGCAGAAGTTTTTAATACAGCTCTTTTTGATGTTTTTCGCAAGGATAGAGATTATGCCAAGACTGGTCTCAGTAGAGGTGGTGGTGTGCTTATTGCTACGCGGAAGCATCTTCGAGCTTCATTTCTCCAGCTGCATGATTCTGACTCCCTGCTAGATCAACTATGCATTAAGCTACATGGTTCCTGTGGTTTGTTGTATTTATGTGTGTCTTATATTCCTCCTGGAAGCCCCGATGCACTCTTAAGGCACACATAATATACTCACCTTCATACCTTAATTGGTGTTAATCAACTTTGCGTTTCGGGTGACTTTAATTTGGGAAATATTTCTTGAAGCTGTTTAGAAGGTAGTGGTTACCTAACTCCATTAACTGTTTCAAGTGGAACTGAATCATACTTTGTGGAAAACCTGCAAGGTATCGAACTGTATCAAATTAATATCTTTCGTAACGAACTGAATAGGATTTGGATCTAATTTTTATAAACTACAATGTAAACTGTAAGCTCTCATATGCAGATAGTTACACCTCCCCTCCAAATCACAACATAGTCCTTTGGTGTTAGAGGTTGAATTTTATAGGTATTTCGAATTACCAACGGGTAATAGTAACTTTGCATTTAACTACTCGAGATGTGATTTCGATGAGTTAAACACGTTGTTTGATGTGAACTGGCCCCAGATTTTTGGGAATTGGGATGTAGCTAGTTGCTATGATATCTTTAAGTCTAAAGTATCTGATATATGTATGAATCACATTCCATTGCTAAGGTCTAAAAGTTGCAAGCGTCCATGTTTCTCCAAAGAACTCAAACGTCTAAGGAACTTGAAAAATAAGTTTTATAAGAAGCATAAACTTTCAAATAACATCTATTATCGCGAGTGCTATGTACGGTATAGATCTCAATAAGCTAAATAGATTTCTGCACAGACGTTATTTACGCAACGTAAAATGTAATATAAAAACCAATCCGAAATTCTTTTGGAGTTACATTAAGTCGAAGAAAAACTGTTCTGAAATACCTGCGTCGGTTCAGCTTGGATGGGTTTCAGCCTACTCAATAACTGAAGCAGCTAACCTGTTTGCTGACTTCTTTTCTTCAAATTTCATTTCGGATAACTCAGATGACCCAATCTCTGAGGATCTCTTGTCAAATTTAGATACTTTTATCAATTTTGGAAAGCTAACCCTGACGGATCGTGACATTGCTAATGGCATTGAACAGCTAAAGATGTCAACTGCAACTGTTTTCGATAGTCTGTCAGCTGTTTTATTAAAACGTTGTTCATCAATAACTGTTCCTTTGAGGCACATTCTTAATATGTCGCTAGAGTTTTCCTGGATGCTTGGAAATTAACTTTTACTATGCCTATCCTTTGGAAGTGATATTGAGAATTATAGACCGATTTCCAAATTGACTACTGTCTCGAAATTGTTTGAGCGCATAATCAAGAACAAAATATACTTTGCTGTGAAACACCTAATTTGTCCTCATCAACATGGATTCCTTACGGGTAAATCTACTCTAACTAATTTAGCTGTTTTTACTGAAAAGCGTTTGGAAACTTTTCAAAAAGGATTCCAAATGGATGCGGTGTATACTGATTTCTCTAAGGCCTTCGATAGGGTATCCCATCGAATACTACTTGCTAAACTTAAAGCCCTAGGCTAACAAACTGATTTTTTAAAGTGGATCTCGTCGCTTGATAGTGTGACATCTTATCCGTTCGTAGCTCCCTCTGGCGTTCGCCAGGGTAGCGTACTCGGTCCACTACTTTTTATACTGTCCATTAAAGAAATATCGTCATGCTTTAATAATTGTAATTTTCTTCTTTACGCTGGTGATTTGAACATTTTTTTCGAAATCAGGTGCCTAGAAGACTCTTTCAGTTTACAGAATGAGCTGAAAAACGTATACCTTTGGTGTGATCATAATCGCCTATCCCTAAATGCTAGTAAGTGTCATTACACTTCTTTTGTTAGAGCCTCTTGTATTATACCTACAACATACAGTACCTCAAACGTCGCTTTAAAGAATTTAAATGAATTTTAGGACCTCGGTGTCTTTTTTGACCCCAAGCTCAGCTTCAGTACTCATATCAATTTTATAGTTTCTAAAGCATATGCGATGTTGGCCTTTATTCGTCGGAACTGTTCTTCATTTTCTGAACCGTATACTCTCAAACTCTTGTATTCGTCCTTGGTGCGGTCTAGGTTGGAGTATGCGGTATTTATTTTTTATTATTTTGTTTACGCTAAGAGGCTGGAGTCTGTTCAGAGAGCATTTGTTCGCTTTGCTTTGCGGTCGTTGAACTAATAAATCTAATGTCTTTGGAGTCGAGACGTACTTTGTTGTCGATGGGCACTGTCTATGATATAATTACTGGCTCAATAGATTGTACATATCTCCTCTCGAAAATTCGATTTAATGTGCCTTCACGTAGTCTTCGATAAATGCTCCTCTTAGGAGAACACTTGCGCAGCTTAATACTTTCTCGCCGTCAGTGGAGATTGGTTTTAGTTATAGTAAATCTTATTTTAAGAATCTGCTTATAAGATATTTGTGTTAAGGCTTTTATAAAAGCATGGGAATGAATACGTTTTTGTATTACACATTCTGTAAGCATCTTGTTTTTTGATTAATAAATAAATAAATAATTAAATAAATGTTTCAACCTGGTTCAGTGAATGTACGAGGTGTGTTCAAAAAGTATCGCGAATTTTGTGTTTTTTCAAAAATTATTTATTTATTCATGAATATCTATTTTGTCCCCTTCAAAGTAGTCCCCATGAGATATTATACACTTCTGCTAACGGTTTTTCCAATCTTCGAAGCACTCCAAAAAATCATTTTTTTGTATCTTGTTTAGCTCCTCCTTCGATGCCGTCTTTATCTCGTCAAGAGAAGCGTAACGTCGTCCTTTCATGGGCCTCTTCAGTTTAGGGAACAAGAAAAAGTCACCGGTGGCCAGATCTGGGGAATATGGTGGCTGCGGCATCATTAGTGTGTTGTTTTTGGCCAAAAAGTCGCGCACAAGCAACGATGCGTGAGCAGGGGCGTTATCGTGGTGCAAAAGCCAATTTTTGTTCTTCCACAAATCCGGACGTTTCTGGCGGATTGCCTATGGCAAGAACTCATGATGCACCACGCCCCTGCAATCGAAGAAAACTGTCAGCAAAACTTTCACATTCGACCGAACTTGGCGCGCTTTTTTCGGTCTTGGTTCGTACGGCAGCTTCCATTGAGATGATTGAGCATTGGTTTCTACGTCATAACCATAAACCCACGATTCATCACCAGTTATGACCCTCTGGAGCAAATTTGGGTCGTCGCGGACAGAGTTTAACATCTCATTAGCAATGTTCATGCGATGCTGTTTTTGGTCACAATTGAGCAATTTTGGTACGAATTTCGCGGCGACCCGTCTCATGCCCAAATCATTGATAAAAATCGAATGGCACGAGCCAATCGATATGTTAAGGTCCTCAGCAACTTCTCTAAAGCTGCCTGGCGACACGCAAGCATATGCTGCTGGTAGCCATAGCAACGGGTGGTTGTGTGCGTAATCGGGTGATTGTCGTTTGCCCGGCCACCATACAAGCATAAAGCATCAAGCGCCATTTGTATTGAAAATTCGTAGCGTGCGGACGTAAACATGTCATCGGATGACGATTTTTTATTGCTTGTAACTGCAATTGTTTTGGCGGAAAAAATTAAAAAAAGAAAATTCTGGATGAAAAGTTTGCATGCAAAACGTAAACAGTTGACGCATGAGAACCTCTTAAAAGAGTTAAAAGCATCATGCACTCGTAGGTTTCAATAAACCGCAACGTAAAATCTTTTTCTTCCGCGAGACTGCTCATTTCACGTTCTCACAAATCTAACACACTAATGCTTGTCAAACACGTTGGCAACGATCAAATAGACCAGCCGTCAAGCGAAAAAATCTAAAATTTTTGATTTTCATCAACGAAAGCCGACAACAAGTACGTGTGAGCACGACTACCCGTCGTTCGCGCCGATTGCTATGGTAACCACCCGTTGCTATGGCTACCAGCAGCATATGCTTGCGTGTCGCCAGGCAGCTTAACGGTGATTCGACGATTGGCCAATACCATTTTCTCCACTTCATTAATTTTTTCGTCTGTTGTTGAAGTGCTCGGGCGTCCGGCACGCTCTTCGTCGTTCACATCTTATCGGCCTTCTGAGAACATTTTGTACCACCGATAAACGTTGCTTCGGTCCAAGGTAGCTTCTCCGTATGCCACAGTCAACATTCGGAATGCATCCGCGCACTTAATTTCGTTTTTCACACAAAATTTGATACAGGTTCTTTGATCCATTTTTTTGACTAGGTAAAAATCGAAGACGATCCAAAACACGTGCAAGCAAAGCAGCTGTCAACAATTAACTGAACATTCAAAATGGCCGAGCTTGTCGGCATAAGTGAGAGACATGAGTACCAACATAACGCCACAAAAAATTCGAAATTCGAATATACATAACCAGCGAAAATTCAAAATTCGCGATACTTTTTGAACACACCGTAGTAGTTCAAGTGCTACTGTGGCAAGAAGCAATAACAACCAATGGCCAGCTAAAATTGCTTTAGCAACCAAACTCAATATTGGGTTGGATAAACAGCTTATGTGATTCATAAAATTGACATTGGATCTTATAACCACAGTAATTTTTGCTTACCGAGCGACGAATGCCTACCCGAGTACACCATCAAATGTGTCTACGCTTTTCTTTTGCTTTCTTTCCAAACCAACACGTAGTTCACTTGAGTATAAATTAATAGATCTGAATGGGAGGGGATTATACAAGTTTTTGACACAAATGTCACTTACGCGGTTTCGCAGTGTCACCGACGATATTTAAACGTGATATTATTGTTGGGCTTTAAACTTTAAAGAGTTAATGATAGAGTTATTCTTACCGGATCCCTGTTTTTTAACTGAATTCCAATTTATCAAGGTGAGTCTCATAACGCGGGTTCTAAGCTATTCAATAAAATTCCAAAATTGGCCTTACCAACGAAGTAAAAATTGTTTCGGTTATATAAGGTTCATTGAATTCTTTGACCCAATGCTTAATAAAAGAAAAAGCAGTAATTTACTACTTTTATTACTATTCTCAATATGAGACTTGAAATCGATTTTAGAGTCCATTGTAACTATTTCTAAAGAGGATGTCCAAACAGAAAAGCAGGCGGAAATCCCATACAATAAAGTTTAAGTAATAGAATTGTGTAAGACACTTTATAAGAAGCTTTGCTAAAGTCGGTGTAGATGACATCCGTTTGCAAGTTGTTTTTGAAGCCGATAGAAACATATCTGGTGAATTGTAACATATTATATTGAATTATGTTGCTGAGATGCATCGATAATACATCATATATATTATTTCGTAAGGTCTTTTTGTGTTATTTCCTAATTTTCTGCTCTCATTTGGAACCAATATTAATAAATAAGGTATCGTTTTAAAGGTGGGGGTTAGCTCTACATGCGAAACCATGTTTTAATTAGCGGAGTGCTTTTGTTTAAGCGTATTTTATAAAAATAAATTCTTTAAAATAAACGATTGTGGATGCACAAAAAAATCAATTTGTACTGCAACGCTATTGTGACTGTGACATTCATATGCCTCGCGACATCTACAGTTGAATAGTAAGACTGAACAGTGCTAGAATAATTAAAGGCGAGCGCGCCATCTACACTTGAACATTGCTAAAATAAGTGAATAACACTGCGTTCACACTGGGTCATAAACTCGAGTTAAAGGGACATTTTTTGAGTTAATTCATGTTGGCAATCAACTCAAGTTTATGGCTCAATGTGAATGTAATATAAGTGGTGGAATTTCAAATAGCTGTTTGCGCATATTTGTATAATTTTTTGGGTAACTCTATACGACAGCACGTAACTGCTAATATAGGTCCAAAAATATCGGGAAAGGTATCAAACGACGTCGTCGTATAGAATTACCATTTTTTGTGGTCTCACAACAAGTGTAGCTGAAAATCTTTTTTTATAATTTGAGAAAAAGGTTTGAAAAATCCTGGACCCGGACTAACAAAAGGTTTCAAACCATTTTTGTTTTTTTTTTTTTTTGCGCAAGGAGCGCACGCGTCCAGCTAGTAAACCTTTATTGGGCGAACCGTTAGAAAAAGTTGAACGAAATATGCCCAAATCTAGAAGAAATACAATTCTTCAGTGCATAGGGGGTATCTTTTTCATATTGGGGGCGTGGAATGCGGCATATAGAACAAAATGTGGAAATTTGATTATCTCCAAAAGCAATAAGGCTAGAATAATAATACACAAATCAATATGGTATCAGCTGAGAAAGATTGGTACACGGCTAAAAATGTGGGCCTAAATTTTAAACCATTCGTCGGTTTAAGCAATTTTTTACACTTTTTTGTAATAAATTCCAAACCTTTCATTTACCTATACCAATTTTCAATTTCTTGCGGTTTAGATTTAAAACTGAACTGAAAAAAAAAACGTCTAAAAATTTTAAAATATTTTTTTCATTTATCTCTGAAGGCTTCTTCAAGTCAATGAATTTTTCTTATAGCAATTTTGTGTGCCCCATAGCTCAGTGGGTAGAGCAGACGACTCTGATACGGGGAGCGTCGGTTCGAATCCTGCTAACCCATAGAAATGTTTTTTATGATTTTTTTATTTGTTAATCATTTCTGGTTTAAAATTTAAACTCTTTTTTTCATGCTCATTTTCTTGAAAACTGGCAGAATTTAAATCCTAAACCAAATTTGGTTTGGACATATATGTAGCCCAAATAGTTTTAAATCTAGGCCTTCATTTTTATTGGCCGAATTTTCAAACCCGGCGATATTAGTTGTTATAAAAACTGTAATCTTGGTTTCTCTTAATGTAGACAAATCGGCGCTTTACAATTTTCTCATGTGCAAAGATAAACAAATTTTAGATTTACTTTCTTTGATCAATTTCACGCCCTGATATTAAGGTCTAATTTAAACTTAGTAATTATTTTATGAAATCAAAGTTAATATGAGTTTTCTTCAAAAACATGCAAAAGTATAAGTTGCACGCGACTTTCTCTTAATTGCAATAGTTAACAAAAATATTGAGGATTTAATTTTGATCTTAAAAAGCAGCAATTATTGCATGTCTTACCACTATTAAAAGGCAAGAATATGGAGCTAAGCGTAAACTGATAAGCCCATACTCTGAGTTAAAATATAGATATAATTGCACGCAGATAACTTCAAATCAAAAACTCTGGAACTGCCAACCTTCTGCAAATTTTCTTTCTGATGTTTTTGTGGGGAATTAAATTTCCTACAAAACTGCTTAATTTTGTAGGTCTTATAATATTTAAACTAGCTATGATAGACCCATAAAACTCAATAGCCGGTTTTTATTCGTCATTTCGATATTAGATACAAGTTTTCTTATTTATTTATTTAAACGTTTTTTTTTGGGCCCAGTCAAGTGTATACTTTAGGCCTATTCACTTATGTATATTTGAATTAAATTTTGCTTGTATGTTATAAAACTTTTTTATAACCAACGCCAAAAGCATAACATGTTGCACTGCACGGGATTTATTGCTTTTCACTTGCAATTAATGCATTTAAAAATCATATTTCTTGTTATAGCGTGAAAATAAATAGCTACACGCATTAATAACAACAACAAAAAGGTTGGCCATGCACCAGAGATTGCAGCACCTTAACTATAATCGCTTAGCGCACCAACTGGTCTGGCAAGATGGTTAAAAAAAAAAAAAAAACAACAACAACAGCAAAACTTTGCTGGTAAAAACTACCAAAGTGACAAGTGCAAACAGAGTTGCCGTTTGGATAACATTTTAATCTAACTTGAAGGAAATCAAGCTCCATATCGATATAGTTATAAGTCATGGTGGAAAACATAGAAACTAACACTCACAAGACGGACCTCGTGGCACCTACGGATAGGTGAAGAAGAAGAATGCAATGCACCTCAAACACCTATACAAAAACCTCATTTCCTGTGAGACCAAACAGGTTAACCGCACTAAAGTGTCATTCTCACCGACCATATGCCACTAGCTGGTTGGAGCGAAGGAAATGATAAAAAACCCTTTGCTGCCAAACTCAGTAGAAGAAATTTCGGACCGGCCAAAATACTCCACCTAAATCTTCTGAACAAGCAGTACTAGCTTGACTGTTGCAACCCACAACATCCCAATAGGCAATTCCTAAGGAAGAAATTTATGGTCTACTTATTCCACGATTGAAACAATGCCATGGGACTGCTAACAAAACACTTTCAGTATGAGTTGAAAGGAAGAAGTTGGAAAACGATATTTAATTGGTTTCGAAAAGTTAGTAAGCTGTCTTAGCTTGACAATGTTGTGACCCCTTTACGGACTTTTCTATGAAATAGTGCATGTAATATTTAATCAAACTAGAGTTTGCCCAGTGGTTTAAATTCAACCGCAATACTTCATTTTATTGTTTTTATTTATTTGCCGTTCCTTTACTTTTCCTTCACTTCTTTTCTATATTTTCACTGTCTCTTCTATCTTTTCTTCCTCTCATTTCCTTTTTACTCTATCTAATAATACTACTTATATATTTGGTTATTTTATCATTTCAATTTCTTTCTTTCCTTTCCTTTCGTTTCCTTTCCTTTCCTTTCCCTACCTTTCCTTTCCTTTCCTTTCCGTTCCTTTCCTCTCCTTTACTTTCTTTTCCTTTTCTTTCCGTTCCTTAGCTTACCCCAGTTTCAATTTGTATTTTAGGTAATTTATTTCATTCTCCTTTGTTTTCTTTCCTTGATTTTCTTCTGCTTTTTTTCAATATTTCCTACCTTTAAGAAAGAGATAATAAATCGTTTCCAATAATTACCTTTACTTAACTTTCTTATTATTTCTTTCCTCTTTTTTGATTTTCTTTTCTTTCCCTTTTCATAATACAGTTTCTACTGTTTTATTTAATTTTATTTTTCTTTTATTATTTTATTTTACTTTTTTTTTTTTAGTATATTATACTATGTTTCATTTCATATACATAAATCTAACCCAAATGATTATAACAACAAAATAAACTCCTGTGTTGAGTATTATGAGTTCCCATAAACTCAGCGTGAATAATCAATTGTTTTGAGTTTGTAAACAATGTATCTATCCTTAATGAAGTTTACGTACATATTAGGTGATGCTTGTTGATCTCATTGGGAGCCGCTCACACGATTCCCATCAGCGATTACTATACAAGGAACACCAGAGTACTCCAACCTCATTTATATATAAAAAGATTACTCCATGGAGTATTCAACGCCAAAGCAAGGACCACCTGTTTGCTTAAAGAATTTTTCTTGTAAACAAAATCGAACACAACTCATTCTTTTAAAAATGTTGGATTTAGACCAATACCCATCATTAGAATTTTGAACTTGCAATAATGGTAATGCATAAGTAATACATTTCAAATAAATAAATAAATGTATGGTGCGTTATACAACAGGTATATCATCATAAGCCTCCTAAGAGATTTTTGAGCCGATCTTCTCCTCCAATTTGTGGTGTGCCGATTTAAATTTTTTCCTACAAATTGGCGGGTCTTACAGTAGGTACTACATCTCAGTAATTGGCAAATTTTAACTCAAATAATTAGTAAATGGCAACGCCCATTGCAATTGCCAGCGGGCGATGGGTTTAGCATTTGGTTAGGCAACGCAATACCTTAAAAATTTTGGATTGCGTGTGTTTGTCCATAGATTTGGTGTTGCACCGTAGTAGCGGACCAGCAAAAAATGGTGCTAGCTATCATAATAATTAGTAATACGGCGGCAGAAACGCTGACTGATGAACCTTACAATGCAGTATTTTAATACAAGCCTTATAGGTTAGGGCCCGTCATCACACATTTTTTATACGTTAACTGAAGACGTGGGAAAATTGAGTATATGTGGACTTATGGCTACGGGAAGGGTGCATCCCGCCTACCTGATGCTAACTATATACGAGGTATTAAAGATAAAAAAAAACTGTATTAGCTAAGACCAAAAACAATTAAATCGGGTAAAATTCCGTTAAGAAGCTGGAATTTGAAAAGGAAATGAGACCGATTTCCCTATGTTTTGGGATATAAGTGAAGTATCACCTATGCTATGTATAAAACTATGGGATACTACTATTTATTATCTTGCGGTTTCCTGCTGAAAGCTCTCTACCTATGATATCTGTTCTTCTCAAATTTGAATTAGCCATTACTAAAGAGCAAATTTTCTGTTGGGTGCAGCACTTCTAACGAGCGAAAGTTTTTAAGTTAATATATATGTATGTATAGTTAGTGCTAAGTGAAATCATAAACAATCGAGTGCATTTACTAAAAATTATATATACCACATGTATGACCAAATCACCTTTTTATATATCATTTTCTTTTAAGGAGCTTCGTTTGCGAGCACCTTTTTCCGATTCCGGTATCTAAATTTAGTTTATTTTCAAATACATAAAACAATACTAAATATGCAGTTTCAAAAGCGAAATTGTGCGTAAGAAATTTTGTCACTCCAGCAGGTTAAGATCCTCGCCTGCAACAGGTGGTGATCATATAGTACATCGTTAAGCTGTCTTCAGTACCGCAAGTATCATTAATAACTTTAGGAGCCCTCTCAAGGAATTTCCCCATTATTTGTGCTTCTGCACCACTAGGTAGGTATTAGGAATTTCAATCTCGGGATTTCGTGCTTTTTAGGTGCCCAAAATTCTATTTCTTATTATCCAGCCTATGATTGTGATGGCTCCGTTTGGCGCCAAAAATGTGCGACATATTACAACTGTTGCGACACCTTGCGTTTTATTCTTGTAACTAGAACATATTAAATCAGCTGCTTTTTACGGGGTGCCAGACAGATACTGATATTTATACGGTTATGTAACGATTTCAAGTTTAAGTTGACAGGCTAACAATTCTTACATTTTGTCTTGAGAAATCTACAATGGGATTCATTGTATAGCCTTTCACCTTATACCAATAGTTTGAAGCGTATGTATCTCCCAACCCTCCCAAAAGTTTTTCAAAGATTTTGATGCTACTTGTTCCTTCACTTAAACCTACGGTTGTCAGACGCAGTGATTTTGGCAGTACTTTGCGTTACAAAAACAGTACCCTGCGTTACAAAAACGAGCTTTAGTTCTGTCCTATGAACGAAATATACTTTTTCGGAAAGGGGAGGAAAAATAAGAATACACGTGTATCGGCGATTTTCATGTACACGTCAGAATTTTTTTTTATGTATAAAGTATAAAGCTCGTAGTGTCCGTCTGTCCGCCTGTGTGAAAGATTTTGGATCGATTTTTAACCCTTTTTCCGTGATCCAATGGAGCTGTTTTTCGACCCATCCTACTCCATATATTTGTAGTTTATCAATAGTAACTTTCTAACACTAAACTGTTTATGACTTTTACAACACTTACAATTGGTATGACAGATGAAATATTGAATTGCACAATCAATATTGCATCATTCAAATTCGTTTAATTTATTGTTTGATACAACACACTCTCTGCCGTTTGTGTGTTTGTTCCGATCGGCTGACAGTTGCGCTACTAGGAGACGTATACTTTGACAATTGCTTTAAGTTCTGTTGTGCGAAAACGTATTTCTATGTATTTCATCTGAGAAAAAATGCAGTGCCCGACTCGAAATAACTTTTGTAACGTCTATGGCTTATTCGCACCAAGTAAAAATCACAGGCGGACAGACGGACACTACGAGCCTTATACTTTACACATAAAAACAAAAATTCTGACGTGTACATGAAAATCGTAGATACACGTGTATTTTTATTTTTTCTCCCCTTTCCGAAAAAGTATATTTGGTTCATAGGACAGAATGTGTGTAACGCGGTGAAATCAGTACTGATTTTGGCTTGTTTTTAAGAAACTTGTATTAATTTTTCATGCATTCACCATGCATTCATACTTGCCCCGTCACTTAAGCCTGGTACCTTAGATGTGATAGGCAAGCAGCAGTCGTTACAAACAAAAACAACAACCACACCATGGCTCCCGCCTCTTAATTGTGTTACCTAAACTAACATGAGCTTTTATCGCAACAAACAATAAACTGTTGGTATACATGACACACTCTCAAAAGTTTTTAAATTATTTATTCAATATTTGATTGTTTTTACTTAAATTGAATAAATTAATAAAAACTATTGTGAATACATAAAAGTGGCAAATGTGTGGCAGAAGAGTTCACAATAGATAACAGCTGTGATCACCGGATTGGTAGAGTTGCTATTTTCGCAAAGTTGCGTTTGGCAGTTCTATTTAACAAATGAATTTTATTCACGGGCACAAAAATGTTCATATATACGAGGTGTGTTCAAAACGTATCGCGAATTTTGAATTTTCGCTGGTTACGTATATTCGAATTTTGAATTTTTTGTGGCGTTATGTTGGTAATCATGTTTCTCACTTATGCCGACAAGCTCGGCCATTTTGAATGTTCAGTTAATTGTTGACAGCTGTTTTGCTTGCACGTGTTTTGGATCGTCGTCGATTTTTACCTATTTAAAAAAATGGATCAAAGAACCTGTATCAAATTTTGTGTCAAAAACGAAATTAAGTGCGCGGATGCATTCCGAATGTTGACTGTGGCATACGGAGAAGCTAGCTTGGACCGAAGCGACGTTTATCGGTGGTAAAAAATGTTCTCAGAAGGCCGAGAAGATGTGCAAAGAAGAACAAAAATTGGCTTTTGCACCACGATAACGCCCCTGCTCACGCATCGTTGCTTGTGCGCGACTTTTTGGCCAAAAACAACACACTAATGATGCCACAGCCACCGTATTCCCCAGATCTGGCCTCCTGTGACTTTTTCTTGTTCCCTAAACTGAAGAGGCCCATGAAAGGACGACGTTACGCTTCTCTTGACGAGATAAAGACGGCATCGAAGGAGGAGCTGAACAAGATACAAAAAAATTATTTTTTGAAGTGCTTCGAAGATTGGAAAAACCGTTGGCACAAGTGTATAATATCTCATAGGGATTACTTTCAAGGGGACAAAATAGATATTCATGAATAAATAAATAATTTTTGAAAAAACACAAAATTCGCGATACTTTTTGAACAAACCTCGTATATGGTTAATTTAGAAATTCCAGCTTTTAAGTATGGAAAACCTGCTTTTTAGTCAAGCTATTGTTTTTTTCCGTATTGAGTAATGTTTTAATATTGCATTAAACGTTGTATGAACTGCATTGACTTTCAAATATAAATTTTTTCAAATTCGAATGAGGGCACAGAGGAATTGTCAAAGATTTTGCACTTGAAGGAAATTACAATGAACTAAGAGTAATTAAAACAAGAAGGAAAGGGCTGTCTTCGAATGTGCCGAAGACTTTATACCTTTTATTAATACGCACCACGGTTTTAAGTGTCCTATCCTTACTCACATTAAGTAAAAACTCTGCAAAAATTATAATTTAAAGATACTTAGCCCAAACCCCATTTATCGGAACAATCGATTGTATGGGAGCTATATGTTATGTAGGTCCGATCTGGCTCATTTTCACTACACACATTACATACCTAATAGGTACCAAACCTGCAAAACCTTAGGTTCCTAGCTTTTTAATTGCAAAATTTATAGCCCAAAACCCATTTATCGAAACTATCGATTGTATGGGAGCTATGTGTTGTATTGCTCCGATCTTGTTGATTCCGACAAATGATTAATCTTATGCAAAATGGCGGCCCCATACCAAATTTCATCGGGATATCTCAAAAACTGAGTTACCAGTTTGCGTACAAACAGACAGACGGGCATGGCTAAATCGACTCAGCTCATCGCCCTGATCATTTCGGTATACTTATTGGTGGGTCTATCTCTTCGTCTTCTCATACTTACAAACATAGGACCAAAGTTATAATACCATTTCATGTTCATGAAAAGTATAATAAAAAGGTTAAGAAAACATGTTTCATTACTGAACTCATTGGAATTTTTGATGCTGCTAATGACTTTTGATTAAAATTTGATAAGAATAGCTGAAGGAATAGCTATTTGCTTAGTTCCACTAAAACTTTTTCCAGAGTAAAATATTCCGAGCTGATGCATTCCCTCCATTGCAGAACAACTTATGAACTATAATGCAAAACATATTTTTGTAATTTGGCATACATTTTAAAACCATTTTCTTTTTAATATTTTAAATTAAAATAATTTGAAATGATAAAAATGTATGCGGATGAAATCTAAACACAATAGCAACCCGCTCAATCTATTTTATATGCACCCCCCAATTTCCTTAACTCCCCAATTCTTCGCATGGTAAAATTCCTCCATTCTTATGTGATTCGTGTTAAAAATTATGGTCTTTTATTTAGTACAACTCTGCTAGCCTGACTTCGAGATACCCTGTCACAATTTTTGGCAGGGGGATGAGAGAATGGAATTCACAATACTAAAAACTGAATTAACATATATTTTCAACTTAACAAAAATTCCGTTTTCTCATGTTAATTTTAAATTTATCGATTATATAGTTAAAAATTCCATAAACCCCATAACTAAAATTTGGCTCGAAAGAATTTGGTGCCTATTTGATGTTACTTTGTTATTAATGAGATAAGTTTCGTTTTAAACAAACAAAATATATTAAAAATAAAATTATTTGGTGCATATATGTATGAAGGTCAGATAGTTTCTTCACTTTAGGAAAATACAATGTTGCAAAATAATCTAAATATTATTTCTAATCCAAATATTATTTGTACTTTATTTTTATTTAATTCGTCGCATAGTCTGTAAGAATCCATATATTTTATTGATTGATATTTTGCATAAATTGAATTGAAGAGCAAATAAACCGATCCCGTAATTGTGAAATCATACCCCGAAAATGCCGGGATTGCTGACCAGGCTCCAAAGAAGAGAGTCGTAGATTTATATATTTCATATCTTACTCTGCCACAGTTACAAAAGCGATTGTTACAGGAGAATAGAGGTATCGGATATCGATAATCGCTAGCCAGAACTACCTGTAAACTATTTGAAATGCGCCCGGTTGAGAATTAGACCAAGTAAGCTTGGCTTAGAACTGTAGGAACGGGAACCCAACAGCCAAGTAATGCACTGAGCGCCAATTACCACCGCCATTGGCACAGTCATGCAAACGTGGGCTTGAGCCTTGCGCTAGAGCTAGCAATACTTAGCTCTAGGTTAGTTCTGACCATGAAAATACTGGCGAAAAAATGTTAAAAGACCCCTCTTATGTTCTCTATCTCTATGGCGCGATATACAACAGGTATATCATCATAAACCTCCTAAGAGATTTTTGCGCCAAGCTTCTCTTCCAATTTGTGGTGTGCCGATTTGAATTTTCCCTACAAATTGGTGGGACCTACAGTTTTTTGCCGACTCCGAACGGCATCTACAAAGGAGACGAATTTTTGCTGAGAAGCCTGTCATGGCAGAAATACACTCGGAGAGTTTGCCAAACCACTGCCGAGGGGCGACCCCGTTTTGAAAAACTTTTTTCAAATCACTTTTGATGTTACCTGCACCAGGGCTCGAACCATGGACCTTCGGTGTGGTAGGCCGGCAACACTACCTTCACACCACGGCGGCCCTCTTATGTTATTTATATGAAAAAGCTGGCTATGGAAATTGTAAATAATTGATTATGGACTCTCAAAAAAACCCGAAGTAACACTCAACTTCCAGCACACATTTATAAATACGGTATGGTAGAAAAGAGGAATTAACATAGCTTCGAAGTGAGTGTGCTTACAGAAATGAAATGCGATCGGTAAGAGTGCAAGCTATGAACTATCTGAACTTCCTCTATTTTAACTATAATTAAATAAAAAAATTTAATTTTGGCAATTAGAAAGTGTTATACGAATTTGGTTCTACAAATACGAGTAGGTATGCGAGTTTTAAATTGACGAAATTAAACAACGCCAATAAAATCTACAGCATTGACAAAAAGGCGCCGCATTCTAAGTACACAAACCTTATTAGAAGCAGAAATATTACTATAGGCTATGCAATATCGAACACGAATCGATTAACGAAATAACAACATGTATGCTCTTGTCCACTGACGTGTGAACCAGGTATAGCAGACGCATAGTGGTGGAACCCACATATATATGGTATCATGGACCAACACTTTGTGGAGGGAAGGTGTACAGAAAACGCTCCAAGGATCAGAAAGACAAGAAGCCGCGGCCTGTACCTACGGTTTGTAATGAGTAGTGGGGACGCATATTTTTTGGAAAAGATAAGTGAATCAGAAATCATAAGGTGGAAAAGCTGTAGACACGCCGTGCCAGAAATAACTCATAGAAAACTGAATTGTATACGAAAGAGCAAGTTATTGAGACAATAGGAAAGCGTATCCCGGTTTGGACTGAGTAGGTAATTACGAAGGATGATACTCTTAGTCACGACGTAAAAGTGTCTTATCATACCCATTCTGACATACTGCCCCGAAACATAGTTACACGAGGTAAGACGGCTTTTAGAGTATTCGCCGGTGACAGCAGAGTAAAGGGAATGCTATCACTTGGCGCGGGTAACATCATCTAGGTGTCTAATATTCAGTTCATCTTCTTAAGATATAGCTTGGCTATGAGTAAAATATTTATTTTTTTGAGTACTTGGTAACTTACGTAGGTTAGGCATAGTTAGCACACCTGGGTGATTGTGGTGTCAGTGGCAAGCGATGGAGCTCTATATCCTTCAATAGCCGAGCTTATGTTTCAATTGTTGGGATCTATGTGTGTTATGCCGACTAGGAAGGGTACCTTCCTCTGCAGATCAATTTTGGAGGGTTGCAGCCAATGCCGAAAACCAGCCCCGTTTTGAAGAAAAAAAAACCTTTCCCAAATATTTTGATGTTAACTGTCCCCATAACTAAACCAGAGACCTTCGGTGCTCAAAAACTCCACAACCGTCTTGGCCAACGCAGGGCATCTGAAAAGGATCTTCCAATCGTCTTTTCAACTGGGACAGTATTCATTCGTTGAAATTCCCATTGGCCTATCTTCTACTGCAATCGGGCAAAGGTTCGTTAACATCCACGTAAACCTTAAAAAAGGCGATTAACATTAATTATGAAGCTAGTTCGGATCTTATACATAGATGTCTGCTCAGTGGACTTAATCGCTACTTCGTCGACTGGGCAGTTCCCAGGTACATGACTATGCCATGAGATCCTCAATACGGCTGTGGTGCTTAGCGAGGACAGTTGGTTTAGCTTTTGTTTGTAATCGATTGTTACCTTCGATGTATTATTAATGATTCTACAAGGCTGCAGTAGCAGAAGCAAGCGACGAATCTCGCTGGTATATACCGTTGCTTACCTTGTCATTCGGTTTGGGAACTTTCCGTGAATTTGGTCATGGACAGTAGAGCAGGGAGAGATTCGTGGGAAATACACTCCCTTAGTGTAAATTTTCGACTACGGTCTTTAGTGGGTATATCCAAATTTGGTGTCGTTCCAGGGCAGAACAGTTTTAGGTCTAACTGTGCTACAGCTTGCCTTTCAGGGGTTTCGTAAGAAGGTTGTCCTGTTATATGTAAAGCGGCAGACTACACTTCACCCATTGTGCAAGGATTGCTGCTTTTTACGAATGCTGGCCACCGAACCGTAAGACATAGGTACATATATACACTAATGCATATCAATGAGCTCGAAGAAAAGCTGTGTAACAACGACCTATCCTAATAAGATACTTTTTGAACCCATATTTCTATATATATATGAATACATTCCCCTGTGCTTGCTTGATTTATTTGTGCACATATCTATACACACGGGTATATGTACATCTGAACGCATGTGTCGCGTGTATCCTCAATATGTCAATGACCGAAGCATTTCCTTAACAACCATACCAACAACGTAAATATTTACCAGGAATATTTTCAATGAGACATTGAGGAGACCTTTTGCAATTTTCTCCATTACTTAAATGGAAATAGCAATAACAACAACAACAGGAAAGTTAAACAAGCTTGAAAACGAAATACCAACTGCATTTGTCATCCTTGCCATGTGCGGTGGTGATTGGCGTAAACGTTCGGAATAATTTTTCCACCTCTTTGCCAATTTCCTTTGCTGCTTTTTCATAAATATTTTGAAAGTGTCCAAAAAAGGAAGCGATACAACAAACACATGATAAAAAAGTACAACAACATATAAAAAGAAAATAAAAATGAGCTGCAAGAAATTTCACTTTCACAAAAGGTCTTTGCACGTTTGCGGGCCAAGATATGCGGGGCAAAACTAAAGAGTGCATTAAGGTATGGTATGTTGACTTGTCAGACACTGATACACTCAGATGTGCATACGCATATACATACAAACTTATATATATCGCTTACGTAAACACATATATTCTGGCCGATTTGACTTGGCTTAATTCAAGGGCGTAGGTAGGATTCGACGAAGGAGTGGGATGGAAACCCAATTTTAAACCAATTATCTTATTATATAGGTTAGGTTCAATGTTGGACTTAAGGTCAGAGTTGAATCAATAAATAGCAAAAGGATACTTTCATCCCAGCTTTTTACATTTACGTTTTTGTGACCAGCTGGTCCGAACTAGATGGAGTTCCCACCACCCAGACATCTCATTAGACAATACTCTTGACCGCAGACCATCTGTACCGCAGAGGGTTGATGTTGTTGTTGTTCTAACAACCTTCCCCCACCTAATCACCACTCTCGTTACCTAGTGCTTTCATTAAAGTCTTCAAACGAAAGTCCCAGTAAGCTAGCGGGCTCAATAGGATTGAACAAGAGTGAAGTTGGGGTTAGAAGAGTGGGCTCAGTTGAGCATATAAATAGATGGTTACTGTCATGGGGAGACATGCCGCATGACGGACATTTTTCATGTCAGGGTTCAGTCTGAATAGGTAAGAGTCCAATCTGTTACAATATCCAGAACGAAATTGGGCCAGCGTGACTCTTGTCTCCCTTGGCAGTTTGCGTGGCTCTTCGGCAACAGGTGAAGCTTGTGCCTGGATAGCAGCATTTGCCGGTCGAGAGCTGCCAAAGGTGTTCACCGACTCTGTGCGGGTGCTCTTGAGGGCCTGTCACGGAATCTTTGCATCAAACCGCGAAAAAATGTGGTGCAAGACTTCATCACAGTGCTTACGGAGATGTGTCTTTATTTTCCGGTTAGGTAGATTTTCCTCCAGCAGATGCTTGTTAGGGTGTAGCGGTTTGTAACAGTTGAACAAGAATTGCTGGTTAGCATTTCATAATGCTCTTTAACACCGAGCATTCTTTCGTCACTGTGTAGACGGTGTTCCGGTGACATAAGGAGATATCCCGTGGCAGTTCTGAGTGCGGTGTTTTGACAGGCCTGTAAATTTCTCCAGTTTGTGTTCGATGGCCCCAGAGACCAGGTTGGCGAAGAAAAGCTCAGAACCGGCTGCCCGATTTCCTTGCACGTTGCCAGGAACTTTTCCTCAAGTACTGCCAGGCAGTGATTTGAGGAGTTTGCTGCTTCTTTGCGCTTTGGTGGAGGTCGCGGTTGAATGAGCATGTTGTCAAACTAAGATTATGAAATAAGTAACAGTCGGAAGCTTGATGCCGTCGACGTAGATGTCTAATTTCATGTTCACTTGCGCCGTCCAAGTATTGAATAAGGTGTCCGAGGACTAAGCCGGTCACAATACCAGGTTTCACTCAACCAAAAAACCGCATGAGAAAGGCAGATAGCAATTTATTCTTGAGCACTGCTAATCGAAAGAGGGTCCAGTTGCCAATATCGTGTAATCATCTGCGTAAGAGCCTTTCGTGACACCCTCTGGTGGAGAAGGGAGCCTCGATATGTAGTAATTAAACAAGAGCGGGGGTAGGACTTCACCTTGTGCCAACCCATGTTCAATATTATGGGATTTTGAGCCTTTGCTTCCCGTTCACTCAGGTAATTGACAGTCCTCCTTCGTTTAAGACAGGGGGTAGGTGTTGAATCCCCAAAATCCTGCCAAAATCCTTTGGTAGGGTTCTTCTAAAATAAAATACTTTTCACTGAGGTTCCACCTTTTCTAGCTTTTTAAGAATTTCCATTAAAATGAATGCCCAAGAAACATGTAGTCATTTCACTGAAGTGCAAAACGTGGTAAACCCTATTGTCCTTACTTCAAACCAATCAATTAAAGTGGAATGGCAACCCCCCTTTTTACCCACAACATGCGCCCATGGTGCGTGGCGTGGTTGCGGTTAAATTTCGTATGGCGTTATCAGCATTTAGCCCACAAGTGTCTGGAAGCCCCCCCGCACCCCGCTCGTTATAAGTCCCGCTTCGCCCACAATGTCGTCAGTCGAGTTATCGGCAACGATTTGAGCATTCAATGTCTGATTGCAAACGCTTAGCGCACATACGTGCATACTCACATACCAGACATACCATACGTGGTACTGCAACTGCAACTGAATTGGTACCAGCATTGCGCTATTAGCCAAATACTTGTGGAGCTGTTTTTGTAATTTTAATGCTGGCTGGTTTCGTTTAATTTTATTGCTATTTCTGCGCTAGCTTGACGATTTGCAGGTTTCGCGCACCCAAAGGCAATGCAGGTGGTTCAACCGGTAACCATGCGCCTAACTAAAACCCAACTTTTGCCTTTTGTTCAGACAATTGCTAAGGCACGCAATGTCCATGTGAGCCTGTCTGGTTAGGCGGGGGGAGGGGCGGCATGGCAGTGTATTATATAGTGGCAGGTTATTTTGTATTGATAAGGAATGCAATGCGCGTTATGTGAGTCTGTGCAATGTACCGTTGCGTTTTACTGTTTTCTGCGGTTCACGCCCTTTCTTTTAATAATATTTACCCTTATGAGTTTCTCTGTGCTATGGTAACATAATGACTATAGTTTTGATGCTAATTCAATAGACCAGTAAGCTATCTATGAGTCTAAGTAACAGCAAATGGAGGAACTTACAAGTCTGCTAGAACACAGCAATCAAAACCGCTTATGGAGCCTGCGTCCTTTTATACTTATTATATTAACTTTAGTCGCGCAACGGTGGTATGTAACGGCATAAATAGATATTGACTTATGTATATCAAAATGTGCAGGAGGAAAAAAGAAATTGATTAAGCCTTGTCCGTCCGTCCGTCCGTCTGTTAACACGATAACTTGAGTAAATTTTGAGATATCTTAGTAATATTTGGTATGCAGGTTCCTTGGCAATCATCTCCGAGCGCTATTTAAAATGGGTGAAATTGGATGATAGCCCACTTTTTATACGCAGAATAATTTCGAAAATACAAAACAAGTGATTTTTCAGTACATAATGCACTTATAAAGATAAAATTTATATGTACATTAACGTTAAGGCAGAAAATAAATTTTTCAAGAAATTTTTGAAATTGCCGTGGCCCCGCCCACTTTTGATTATGTCAAATTTAGAAATATTATCAATCATAAATCAAAACCCGTTCAAGATATCGAAATGAAATTTAGCACACATTTATATTCATATAAGGTATGTTCCGGAAAAAAATGGACGAAGTCGGTTGAGAACTACGCCCACTTTTATACGCAAGATATGAAAGGGATCATAGGTTTATTTAATAGGCAATAACTTTGCGTACAAAAGTTTTATAACATTTATATTTCACTTTCAAGGTGTCCGTGAACGAAGAAAGTCGCAAAATATAAATTTTTGAAGCTGGGCGTGGCTCCGCCCCTTTTATAGTGGATTATTCCACAAAAATTTTTATGCCATAACTCTGGCAAAAATTGATTTATCAAATGTACATATAAAGGAAAATTTTTGTTGAAAAAATGGACGAAATCGGTCAACGGCCACGCCCAGTTTTTTAACATAGTTCTGAAAAATTTGTTTGTAAAATGTAAAACGCGATATTTTTATAAGCATGCACGCTATATCAATAAGATCTTGCCCACATAATAAGCTTTTTAAGCAAGCTCGACCGCAAACAAATTTTGTGTATTTTGGGAAATAGGCGTGACGGAAACGAGCTCAAGACCAGTTGATAATAATTCTTAGTTAATTATTATTATTTTTGATAAGAGGAAAAATTTAAAGCAACAAACATATACAGGCTATAGTTATAGTTAAACAAGTAAGGAAAGGCCTGTCTTCGACTGTGCCGACAGACGGGCATGGCTAAATAGACTCAGCTCATCGCCCTGATAATTTTGGTATACTTATTGGTAGGTCTGTCTCTTCTTCTTCTTCTCATACTTACAAACATCGGACCAAAGTTATAATACGATCTCATGTTCATGAAAGGTATAAAAATATATAATAACATAAATACATAAATCAAACATATTTAGCTTTTAGTACCATGTTTCCAATAATGAAAACGAAATAAAAAGAAGCTGTGATTATAATAATTTTCATTTCACATATAGCGAATTCCATAACAGAAACCACATAAAAACAAATTTCAAAGCTTACATCAAAATTTTAATATTTTGGGGCAGAATTTTTCGAAAATTCTTGAGTATGCAGTTTTATGGCTTATTCAATTTGAGTATAATAATCTGCAAGCTCTAATCACTTTAGTCTACTGTTGGCTATAATTGAACATAACTCAGTTTAATTTGTATAGCATAATCATAGGTGTTAAAAGGTATCTCGGACAGTATCCTTTTGGGTATAAATGGACACAATTAGTGTCTCCATAGGACATGCTGAAAATGTCAACTGTTCAAACCATATGAAGATTCTTTCCGGACTGACTCTAGACTAATCGCATTTTTTGCAGGAAGTCAATTGAAGGAGCTAGATTGCGGTTAGTTTACGGTAAGGGCGTGCTTGGAAAAAATATTTAAAGCATCTAATTTTCTACCCAGCTGCACTAGTTAAAACTAAAAACCCTCAAAATAAAATAAAATTATTATTTCTGAATTAGTCTAATTCGTCCGGGATGTGTCGCAAAGTAGGATGCGACTAAAGTCAGTTCTGATGATTTTACCTGGTCTGGATATTTCGCATTTGCTTTAACATGTCCTATGGACCATTTGTACAAATTTATACCGGAACGGATACGAAAGGACTAATCTACTTGCTACCCAAACGAATACTTTTAACTCTTATGAGTATGCTACACAAATAAAAAATTTACTAATGTATATCGAATCAAAACAGCCCACTGTGAACGAAAGTTATTATTCGCGTACAACTCGCTTTAGAGATTAATCGTATAATTTTTTGCAGGTTACATACATATTTAACAATCTGAAGCACCAATATTGATAAAGAAACAGCTCCAAATGTCTCCACTTTCAGTGTGTCAGTGCGCAGCAACAGTAGCTATTCCACAGTACTTTTTACGCTGACGGCGCATACCCTGACCTCACCTACTAAGCATACAACAACCAAACGTCAATATTATAAAGAACACTGTTCCCCAACAAAAGGGGAGCACGTCAAACATGTTTGCATACAGTATTAAACTGAACATGTTTGAAGCGCACAATTGTGTACGGCATCATGTTGTCAAGTTTAGACGGGCATTGCCATTCATTGGGGCTCACCAACGATGAACGTCCAGCAAATTAAACCAGTTGAGTTGTATACACGTATCTGAATGGATACGCGTACGTGTCGTGCACGCTTCGAAAACCGTATATATAAGAAAAATGTTGTATAGCAAATGAAAATAAAAATAAAACTAATCATTCTTGAGAATACCAACAACAGCAACAAGAAACGGGTCATTGAAAACAAGAATTGCAATACAAAACGGAAACACGAAATCGAAAAAAAAAAATTAAACGAGTGTAACGAAAATCACTGCTGCATTCTTACCAAATGATTATTGCCGAAAAAATGTGTATTTTACGGACTACTATTATAAATAATAGTACGAAAATATGGTGTGGAGTGAGAAGTGAAGTATCAAAGTAAAGCAAAAAATAATAAATACACCTCTATCAGTGCGAAAATGGGCACGAAATGAATGCTGTGTAACTGTGAAGCAGCGCAATAAAAGATCACAAAACAACAACAAAAATTAATAGTAATGCTAAAATAGAGTTTTGTTAATTTTATTTACTGTTCCATCGCCCGGTTTTGTTAAAAAAAAAAAACTACGTTGTGCATACGAATAAATGAGACAGCAGGTAGTTTTGGTTGATTGGAGCAGCCGCCATAACAACATTCAGAGTCACAGCGGCAAAGGCACTAGTAAAGGCAAATTAAACAAAGTAAACGTATTGGTTTGTGTTTGAGCGAGTGTTTTTAAAGTAAAAAAAAAAAAGGTATGTGGAAGTGTAAAAAAAGCAGTAAAAATTTGCGAAAATGTTGGCTAAAAATATGCGAAAAATAATCAAAGTGTAAGCGTAGCTACCTAATAAGAAATCAAACAAGGAAAAAACACAAGCATAGAAACGGAATTTGTGAAAAAAGACATACACATACTAGCGTACATCCATATGTACATATACAAGGTGGCGCAAAAGTAAGCTTCCGATGTTCAGCATATCGGTTGTGGCACGTGCAGTGTGTGCTGTTGCACCGTCTTGTTGGAACCACATGTTTTCCAATCCCAATTCATCAAGTTGCGGCAAAAAGAACTCGTTGATCATTGCTCTGTAGCGCTCACCATTCACAGTAACCGTTTGGCCCCGACCGATTATTGGTCAAATAAATAGTCAGCAATATTCCGCGTTCTGGAGCAGTGTAGCGTAACATTGTTTATTAACGTGTATTTCGGATGTGTTTACTATACATATGTCAAAACAGAACTGACTTTAGGGGCCAATCGCAAAATTTATAGCATTTTCTGATAGGAGGATTACTTTTGCGCCACCTTGTATGTATGCAGAGACAGACAAAATTAATGTTGTGGCATGCGGCTAGAACTCACTCTGTTTGACTTGTTGACTGCCTCAATGACTGTAGGCATACATGCACACTTATGCTTAAATATGTAATTATACCCTGCAGTAAAATTGCGAACCAATCTCCAAAAAGGCACAGTCTTGAGCTACACACTTTGTGAATCGTTCTGAGCCGGTTACTAAAGTGATAGTTTAAAGACAGTTGGAAATATCAGATATCGATAGGTAATAACTCATCCACAAACAGAACTACCTAAACTATCCGAAATGGAATCGGTTGAGAACTAACCAATGCGAAGCTACATTAGAACTGCCTGAATGGGAACCGGTTAAGAACGAGTTGCAAAGTAATGCACTGCGGCAAATGCCACCGCCAATGACATCACCATGTAAAAGTGGACAGGACCAATTTACGCAGGTCAATTCTAATACTTTTTAGTTCGTATTATAAAGCCAACTGCTTGTTTGAATAAAAACACTTTTGTTATGAGTTTTGAAGGGGAAATTAATTTAAAACAAGTAAGGAAGGCGCTGACTTCGGCTGTGCCGAAGGCTTTATACCTTTCATGAATACGTGCAAACTTAAATACGCATTGCTTAAAGTTCTCTAAAACTTTGTCAGCAATACATTTGGAGAAATGGCCATAATCCTCTTATCTGAACGATTGGTTGTATAGGATGTATACTATATATGTATAGCTCCGATCTTGGTGATTTTTTTACCAAATCTTTTACCATCTATAAGCAAATATCTCACCAGGTTTCAAGTTTTAATATTTCAAAATGAGGGATAAATGGCCATAATCCTTTTATCTGAACGATCGGTTGTATTGGATATATACTATATATAGCTCCGATCTTAGCGATTTTTTTACCAAATTTTTTATTATCTGTAAGCAAATATCTCACCAAGTTTCAAGTTTTAATCTTGCAAAATGAGGGATAAATGGCCATAATCCTCTTATCTGGACGATCGGTTGTATGGGATATATACTATATATAGCTCCGATCTTAGTGATTTTTTTACCAAATTTTTTATTATCTGTAAGCAAATATCTCACCAAGTTTCAAGTTTTAATCTTCCAAAATGAGGGATAAATGGCCATAATCCTCTTATCTGAACGATCGGTTGTATGGGATATGTATGCTATAGTGACCCGATTATACCGGATCCGACAAATGTCTAATATAATACAAAGATACATCCGTGTGCCAAATTTCATCGACATATCTCAAAAATTGAGGGACTAGACAGACGGACATACAGACGGACATGGCTGTATCAACTCAGTTCATCGTCCTGATCAATTTGGTATACTTAATGGTGGGTCTATCTCTTATATTTCTAAACGTTACAAACATCGGACCAAAGTTAATATACCATTTCATGTTCATGAAAGGTATAAAAATATAAACGTATAGCGTTGCATATCGCAGGTATATCATCATAATTCTCATACGAGATTTTTAGGCCGAGCTGCCCTTCCAATTTGTGGTGTGCCGTTTCAAATTTTTTCCTACAAATTTACGGGACCCACAGATTTTTGCAGACCTCGAAAGGCATCTACAAAGGAGATAAGTTTTTTTTGAGAACCCTTCCATGACAGAAAGACACTCGGAGAGTTTGCCAAACCACTGTCGAGGGGCGACTCTGTTTTGAAAAACTTTTTCAAACCACTTTTGATGTTACCTGTCGCAAGATTCGAACCTTGGACCTTCGGTGTGGTAGGCCGGCAACAATACCGCCTCAGCTCATCGTCGTTATTATTTCAGTTTACTTATTGATGGGCCCATCTCTTCCACTTCTCATACTGACAAACATTTCCTGTTCATTAAAGGTATGAAAATCAAAAAAGGTATATAACTTCCCTATTGCAGTGAGGTATTACAACTTGTCCGGATATTTTACTTGTACGTTATCCGATTTGCTTAAGTTTTAGCAAGAGTATATATACTCCATACTATTGAGAAGCAGCTGACTAATTTTGATTGAAATATCTAGTTGAAACTACAAGCAATCGCCTTTGAAAATAGCGGAATTTTTATGCTGAAAAGTGGGCGGCGGCACGCCTACAAATTTTCAGAACTATGTTAAAAAACTGGGAGAGGCCGTTGCCCGATTTTGGAGTAATCCACTATAAAAGGGGCAGGGCAACGGCTATTTTCAAAACTTTATATTTTTCGACTTTCTTCGTTCACGGACACTTTGAAAGTGAAATAGAAATGATATAAAGCTTTTGTACGTAAAGTTATTGCCTACTAAATATATCTACGATCCTTTTCAAAATCTTTCCTATAATATCCTATATCTTTCCAGAAAATTCCTTCTATTAATATAAACATATGTGCAAAATATCTTGAATGGTTTTTGATTTATGATCAATATTATTTCTAAATTTGACCTAATCAAAAGTGGGCGGTGCGACACCCATTTTCAAAAATTTCTTGATAAATTAAGTTTCTGCCTTAAAGTTAATGTACACACCAAATTTTATCCTTATAAGGGTATTATGTACTGAATAATCACTTTGTTTGTATTTGCGAAAATATTCCATATATAAAAAGTGGGCGTGGCTATCATCCAATTTCGCTCATTTTAAATAGCGCTCGGAGATGAGTGCCAAGGAACCTGCATACCTATCCGTAGCACTACTAAGGATATAATCAGAGGAATTGGAAGTGAGAGATGCGAAGAGCAATCGTAATTTATAAATGCCCCGCTTTAGTTTCGAATATACAAAGAAAGGAATTAATTGATTCCTAATAAATATATCAATCAAAGAGTTTTTACACTGAATTTAGAATACGCTTTATTAGTGAGGTACCGCACATAACCCTGAACAAAAAGCTATTCTGTAAGCTGAAGGACATACATATCTAAAAAAGTTTTGGTGCATGTTTACTGCTGCCGGAAGACTATTTGCAAAATGTAAATGCTCGCTCCGAAGTTAGTAAATTGTTCATATCAAAAAAAATCTTTGTTTGGGATATCTCAATAGCTGTTATACGGACGTGACTCCTTTCATCTCTCACTATCAATCTTGTGCCTTTCTTTACTCTTACAAGATCACATTCCTCAAAGGGCTGTCCACATGGGTGTTAACACTACCTCAATTTGAGATGTATATTGAGAAACTATGAAGTGTAGCTCTGGGATAGTGAACTTTTTTACATAACTTTACGTCGACCGGGATGATCTAACAGTGATTCGAAGCGCTCAAGCATCCGATTTCTGGCGACCCTCTGTCCGACGACAAATACCGTCACTATTGACAGATACGTTCGTCTATTTGAGAATAATTTGAAAAGTGAAAATATTTTCAGCTAAGAAATTCAACGGAGCCTGAGTTCCACAGCAAAAGAACGGGAGGCCCTCACTTAGTTGAGAAAAAAAAACCATTGAAGGGCAAGCTTTGTTATTCAATGGGCAGCTGGTATGGGCATAGTAAAGTTGTTAGTTAGAGACGAGTAAAATTCACGACACACAGTTTCGAGGGAGCCAAACAATTCGTCCCCGAAGCAGTCAGGCTAATGCCATAAGGTTTTAGTAACGGAGCGTACCCCTAAACTTTCGCGGACTCTTTTTGCGACTACAACAACAGCTCTAAATAGTCTAAATATTAACTGCCTTAGGGGATTAAGCGCTAATTAATGAGTGTGATGATGTCTGCATTTAAGTTCAGTGTCTCCTTATGGTTACACAAGTTTTACATAACCTATAATGAAGAACTGGTCCTAATTCCCTATTTTATTCTAGAAAACAGTTCTAAGAGCACTGATTCGCAATGCAAGCACGTCTAGCAAACTTTTAGTTTTGTTGCTGCCAAGAAGTATTCTGTAATGAACCTTTTGAAAACACTGGACCCTTATTTCTAATAATAATCGAACACCGGTAAATTTTCAAAAACATTTGAATATATGTTTACCAAGTACATAAGCGTCTTTTTTCGCTTGTAAAGCAAATCGGATTGTGTGAAATTTATGTCATCTTAGCGATCGAAAGATAAGCCTTCATACCCATTCATATCTAGTCTTTCTTTTCAAGCAGTGGATATGAACAACTCTTATATTTTCGGTGTTTTGTTTATACTTTACAACTAGAGTTATCTAACTCATCTACCTTAACAATGCCGAAAATGGCCAAATCGGCACCCCGACTTGGAGAAAATCCAGTAGAACTTGCTTTTTAAATTTTCCGCTTCCAGCACAAGACCCAAAGGTTTTTATCGAGTTCTTATCGATCATGCCTGGACGCATTTAAATTATTCTGATTGTTTTGATTTTTTTTTAACTAATTGTTTGAGTAGTTCGTGTTTGTTAAAATTAGTTTAAACTAGTTTAAAACTAGTAAGTTTGACTGCAGTGCCATTGACTTCTTTTTTTTTGGTTCTATTTAAACTGGCTGAGGCTAAAGCTAATTCTGTTATTGCTGCTGCTGATGCAGTTGTTCTTTACATGAGATTCAAGATTCACATTGTGCATGTCTTACTTCATACATTTCATATTGACATCTATTGTCTGTAAATATTGTTGTGTTCAGCAACTTTGCTGTTGTGACTATACATTTAATAAGCACTGAAAATATGGTATAGATATTCTTTTCATAACCATTCAATGTAGAATTTTATAATCAACTTTGTTGAGATTTTATAATCGACGCTGCTGCTATAGAGGTTACAGACTAACATAAATTTTGTCATAACAAAAGTGCAGCACTAACAATAAGAATATATAGATAATAAATAGAAACAGCTTATGAAAGAATTCTAAAGTTATTTTAACTAAACCGGTGTAGATAAATATGTATAACTTAATCACTATTTCGTGCATTTATCATGGTTGCCATTTTATTTATACCAAGAAACGTCTCAAAAAGCCATCAAAAATGCTGTTCCGCCAAAGAAGAACATTTAGTTTAACAGTTTCCGCAGGTTTGGGCATTTTGTATTATTAGACGTTGCTTTGAATACACCTCGGCGATATCACTGCCCCATGTAAAAAGTGGTGTCGTCCCAAAACACCAATTTCAAAAAGTTGGTAAAACTGACAGATTATTATAGGACCTCCATCGGGATTAGTCTTCCATGAAGCGTATTGTGTGAAAGATTGAAGCTCATAGTAGACAAGCTGATTGGAATCAACAACTGCGCCATAAGTTTTGCCTTCCCTGGCCTGGTTAAAGAAGCGAAGAAAGTGGGTATTGCGGTCATCAAATAAAGATTCGCCGCACCTGCGCCTTGGCAGCCGCATCAGGATTGGTAATTACAAATATGAAACTCTGAGGGATTTCGTCTATTTGCGTTGACTCCGAAAAGAATTCCAGTCGATAAGGAACTCTTGCAAGCCAGTGCTGCTTTGGACTTAGTAGGCAACTGAACTAAAGTTCTTTCTCGACGAACAATGATCATACCTCTGCTGACGCATGTTTGGAAATCATGGAATATGCCCAAAAGATTTAAGGTCCCTACCGTGATGCAAACGGAAAGTCTCAAAGGAAAGCTAACGAAAAGCTAAACGACCGACGCTATTATAACTCTAGTGCAGCAAATTAAGCTTCAAAGGCTCTGCTGGCTGTGTCATGCTATGCGAATGAACAAATAAGCTTCCTTTAGACAATCGAACTCGGCAGCAGAGGAAAGGGGCCGCGGCTAGGATGGAAAAAACAGATTGAGGATGACTTGAACTTCTTTGGTGTTTCCAATTGTTGTCAGTTACTGCTAAAACGGAATGACTGGCGGTTAGATATTCTGGGCAAAACATGGGGATGCAGCCCGCACATCCAAAGATGGATGTGCAATATGATAGTTAAACATCCTCAGGCGGATCATCTTTGAAAAAAGATTTAAAGTGAAATTGGGACACAAGATAACCGGGAAACATTCCCGAATAGACACTACACACCGCTCCTACACGATTGTGTGGTACACGGATGGGTCGAAAACACCCGAAGGAATTGGAGCAGGAATATTCGGCCCCAGAGCTTAAATCTCAGCACCTTTGGAACCTACCCGAGCATCCTCGAAGGGGAAGCATACGCTATATGCAAATGCGCCGGAATAAATCTACAGCGCAGATATAGCAATGAGAGGATCGCTATACTTAGTGACATTCAAGCCGCACTCAAAGCGATCGCATCATGTGAGATAAAATCAGCGCTTATCCGTGAGTGTGTAGAAAAGTTAAACCACCTTGGAACCCACAATAGTGTGCTATTAGCATGGGTCCCAGGTCATGTAGGGCTCGAGGGAATGAGCGGGCGGTTAGCCTATCTAGACATTCAGCGGGCAGAAGGCCCATCGGGCCTGAGCCAATACTGCCAGTAGGTCCTCACACAATTAGGAAATTTTTAAGATGTGAAGAGGAGGAGAAAAGGGAGGGCTACTGGTGCAATATGCCAGGCATGCGGCAAGCAAAAGTTCTCCTGGGGGGATACAACACCTCCCGCTACAGGGAGATGATTAGCCTCTCCAAAGTTAATTTAAGATTGCTTACGAGTATACTTACAGGTCATTGCAGACTCAACAGCCACCTACACAAAATGAGAATACGGGCAGAGGACTCATGCTGCTTCTGTCACACAATGGCGAAGACTGCGGAGCACATCCTTTTGGCATGCGACGCAATCGCTGGAAAGAGGGCAACATTCCTGGAATCACCATGGCCAGAGCACAAACGCATACAAACCCTCAAGCCAACTGAAATTTTAACCTTCCTAAAGGAGGTCGGCTTGGATGAGGTGGTGTGAGAAGACGAGGGCACAATAGACCTACTGGTCACGGTGAATTCCTCAATTTATTATCTATCTATCTATCTATATAGATATTCTTAGACTTATAAGTATAAAACTAAAATCTTAAAAAGTTAAGAAAAAATCTCTCAAATTTGGTAGGAAATCACCAAAATGCCAACCGCGGCATATACATACGAAACCTTTCCATATACCGTTCAAACCCAAATCATAGACACTTTGTCGGTATCCCGAACGCGAAAAAGTGAAAAAGAACCGTGAATAAACAAACGAGTTATGAAACCTTTTGTGCCTAGAAATGTAGAAAAAGTATGAAATTTAGAAAAAATAGTTCCAAACAAAGAAACTAATATTATCAAACTTGTCACAGTGATAATATTCTCCAGCACTTTCGATAAGCTGCCTGTTAATATCATAGATCAAATTTTACTTGAATCACATGTTATGGGATTTTACGAGCTCGACTAGGACTTTTGGTATTGTGCGCCGATAGAAATGTGGCTTACACGATTTTTGTAATTGTTAAGGTGTAAGAAATTTTTTTGACTATCTTAGAGTTACCCCTGAAAATATTTTTTCCGTAGTATCCCAAACATAAAAGTGTACATCTTTCAGAAAGCCACAATAAAGAAGAAACAGGTAAACCTTCAACCTACTGAGCAGCTTCACAAAGTGCAGCTCGCAAAAAATGATAAAAAATATTATTATAGCGATAATAAAGATAACAGCAGAATCATACAAAAAGTATAAACAAACAAAACTAAACTGAAGAGTGAGAAATAAAATCTGGTAAATAAACAATAAAACCTGAAAACGTAAAAATAAATTCAAAATATGCTCGTAAAAAAGTAAATAAAACAAAAAATACAGTGCCTGTTTTTAGCTTTTTTTTAGCTTCAGGTGTAGGTAACTGCAAAACGTAAATATGAGTTAGGCTTTGAGTAGGTAATAAAATACCGTAACTAAAAGTTATAACCAAACACGACGTCGCCACGTTTTAATAGTAAGTCGGAGGGGAGCTTAAAATTACAGCTTAGCAAAAAATCAAAAACAAAGTAAATAGCTACGTCAACCATTTTCAGTTGTGGGTTTATTTCTTTCAGTTTTTTTTATTTTTTGTTTTGCTTTTGACGCTGTCTCTTGTCTAAATACGCCAACTACGCCAATTTATCTTAAATTCGCAAATCTTTAAGCACCAACCAAGTTCGTGTATACATATATATCTACTTATGTATCTGCTGTTTTTGGTTTTGTTTGCATTTAATGACCTTTCTGCTTTAAGCTAATTAAACGCATTTTACGCCTACTTACACTTGGTGAAAAATTGCTGAAACACCAATTATGTTTGTTAGAACTAACTAGATTGAGTCGGTTTTTCAACCCGGGTTTTTTCATAACTTTCTAGGCAGTTTTTCTTAAATCTTTATCGTTCGAACACAGGGTTTCTACTAGCATTAGCTGGATTTTTTTAGAGCTTGTGAGGTAAACCATATCTAAATTTTAAATCAGAGACCTCGAAACTGCCATTTTTTGTATATGCTTTTGAATAAAGAAACTATAAGTTATAGGGGTCTATCAGCTTTTCCAACGGAACTACCGACAGAAGAAATGTAATAGAGAGAAAATCAATCGATTTAATAGGAATTAGGTAGTGAATTTCGATGAAGTTGATAGGCGTTACAAAACTCTATTACAATTATTTCACGCCGCCAGCTCCGCCTGAATAACTAATAGGCCCCATAGAAGTTTGACATAAGATGCGACATTAGAGACATCGGAACTCACTCTTATATATTCGTTACATTCAAAGAAATTACAATAATGGGTTTATACTTTGAATTTCGAAATTATGACCTCAGTTAAAGACCTCGAAAACACCAAACGCCAAGTTTTAAATCAATTTAGGAACACCAATTTCGGCCAGCTAATAGTATGGGCCATACCATATGGCATTGGTACGACGGTGATGATAACAATCATCCAAACCGGTTTTACAGAAATTTGCAACAAAAACATCTGTTTTTGGGTAGTTAATTTTTTTGTAATTCTTGTTTCTAGGGGTTGTCTGAGATTTAAACTATTGTTAAAATGTAATTGATTTAACACTTGATGATTTTGTGCTCGAATTTGGTTAAATGCACTACTTACAAGAGGTGGGTGAAAAAGTTTCGATAGTAGTGACTATCGATACCTACCGATAACATTAGTGGACACTATCCATATATCGATACTATTCTCGTTTGCGCATTTGCAGAAAAATTTCGTTCAATTGCTGGTAAAACATAATATTGTGGTTAATGTATGGTTAAGTGTTATCATATCAACACCAACGATCCTTATATTACCCAAAATTTATAGAGGCTTCACAAGGATAGATATGATTTTGCAGATATAACTTTTATTTGAGCGCTTTTAAACATATATGAAATACTAGGATCAATAGAAATAAAACATTGATATATCGATAGTATGGGAGTTTTCCACCTCTACTATTCTTCCATAGCTGGATGAGACCAGCTACCAGCCGCACATACAAAACGTACCTAATAAACAGCACAGCGAAGAACTATAAAAGCAGACAAAAAAAGCACGAACGCAACAGAACGAAGAAAGACACTGAAGATGGCACAACGCCAAAACCGGTTTGTCTCCAAACCAAAATTGACAAGGGATGACGGAAAATCGTTCCAGAAAAATTGATACTTCTACCCTGTCGGAAACAGCAATAATAATAAAAAGGTGGATGAGACATCTTATAGAGGGGTCCTGAACACTTATTATGCATGGACTTCTTCATCGAAAAACCTCTCTGGAAGCTTATCATTTCACCGTGGGGTTGTTGGGTGGTGGAGTGCCAGTTTTATTTCTCAACTAAAGTATCGTGCTCTTCTCTGTCCATAGATTAACCAAATTTAACTTTAATACAATATCTATATACTAAAGTCCAGTGTTGCATTATTTTCTATTTATATACTGTGCATATGTATATATGTCTTTAAAGACATTAATACATTCGTACTCTAATTATGAATATAGCCATGCCACGTTGCATTTTTTATCAAACTTATTTTACCAGCAGCTGTCACTTGCTAAAACATATACAGGGTGGCTGATGAATTTTGCTACATTAAGAAACTCAAATAATTTTTTTTTCAGTGTATGGAATTCATTTTTCTTTTATTCATGTTAAAGCTCATTAAATTTTATTAAATATAGCTTAATTAGTTTTAAAAATAATGGAATTTAAATGCCCCCCCTGCTCGTCGATGCATGTGCGGCATCTTACCAAAAAGTTGTTCATTACATTTCTCGAATGGATTGCCTTAGTTCATTCAAATTTGTTGGTTTTGCTTTGAAGACTTCCTGTTTGCAATAACCCCACAAGAAAAAGGCAGGTGCAGTAAGGTCAGGCGACCTGGGTGGCCAACAGAATGTGGAGTTTCTGGATATCAGCTTATTGGGAAATTTTCGTCGCAATTCTGTCATAACAGGTTGGGCTATATGAGGAGCTGCACCATCTTGCTGAAACCACACAGAGTTGAAAGAAATTCTCATTCGGCATAATTCTGGATAGAAAAACTCTCTCAACATGCTCAAGTAATGGTCTCCAGTAACCGTAACGGTGTGACCGTTTTCTTCGAAGAAGTAGGGCCCGACAATGCAGCGTGATGAAACTGCACACCACACTGTGACACGAAGTGGATGCAATTCCGTCTCATAGAGTATCTGTGGGTTGGAAGCACTCCATATTCGACAATTTTGTTTGTTTATGTTGCCGTTTAAATCGAAATGGGCCTCGTCAGACATGAAAAGACAGTTCAACATGTTTCCATCCTCTTCCACCATTTGAAGCATCTTCTGGCAAGCGAATCGGCAAGTCTGCAGCGTTCAGTTTGTTGGCCATTTGAATTTTATATGGGAATAAGTCCAAATCTTTGTGCATAATTGACTGTAATGACTGTCTGCTTGAGCAGATAAGCTTCTTGTCGAAACACGTGGATTGTTTTGTATGGCAGCAGCTACAGCAGCGATTGTTTCCTCCGTTCGAACTGAAGGGTTTCGATGGTAAGGTCTTCTGTTGACTGTCCCATGCTCGGCAAAATTGTTTACAAGTCTTATTATGGTCCATCTGCTCGGAGGATTGCCGCCAAACGTGCGCCTATACTCTCTTTGAACCGAAACTACGGACTCCAGTGCGTGATAGCTGCGGACAATCCAAATTCTTGTTTCAGTGCCCCAGTTATCCATTTTTGTTAAATGTAAAAGTCAATCTGCAGATAACTTCTGTACAAAGTTTCTAGATAATTGCAAAAATGCTCATAAATAAATATAATTAGAGTAGGTGGCGACCCTATGTTGTAACTCTACATAGCAATTTTAGTACCTTTCATAAACATGATATGGTATTATAACTTTGGTCCGATGTTTGTAAGTATGAGAAAAGGAAGAAATGAACCTACAACTAAGTACACCGAAATGGCCAGCCCGATGAGCTGAGTCGATTGAGCCATGTCCGTCCGTCTGTCTGTTTTGAACTCAATTTGGTATGTGGCCGCCATTTTGTAATATGTTAATCATTTGTCGGAACCAACACGATCGGACCAATACAACGAATAGCTGCCATACAATCGATTGTTACGATAAATTTGGTTAGGTACTATTACCATTTAATAGCGAGGAACACAAAATTAGGCAGGTACAGTACTTATTGGACCAATGTATAGTATAGCCCCCATACAACACATTTTTCCGAAAAACGGTGCTGGGCTATGTGTGTTTAAAATAACAGGGTAAGAACATCCACAGTTTTGCAGAGTTTGTACTTATTATAAGTAAGGATTGGACACTTTGAACCGTGATGCGTATTCATGAAAGGTATAAAGCCTTCGGCACAACCAAAGACAGCGCTTTCCTTTCTTGTTTTTTTTTTAATACGAGATCAAATTCCTTTCTTCGTTTGATATCCATATTGACATAACCCACTAAATTTTTGAAACTTCTAATATTTGGGCAGCACTAAAAAAACCACCTAGTGGCAACGCTTTAATACGAGAGCTTGAAATGAGCATTTCACCTACGGTCGAAAGTTCATCCCAACGTATCATAAATATATTGGGATTAGGTGGCAAAATTTGGTTGTAACTCTACTTAGAAATATTTTTTTTTGGAATAAGACATAAAATACCTTTTGTTTGATACCTATATTTGCATATCTTATTTCAATACAAAAAAATCAGATAAGTGGAAACACTATAAAACCACCTGAGTGCCAAAAACTTGGTAGAAATTCCTAGAATACTGTACACTACCTACAACCAAAATCCATTGGTTAAGGGCCGTTTACTCAGTGTCTGGGTATGATAACCTAATCATGGTTTGCCTCAGAATGACATTTTCGTTTACACAAAAGTCTGATTAGAAGTCTGATATTGTTAAATTTTTAAACTCTATTACTCGCAGAATTTGTTAGCATAAGAATTATCGCAAAATCAGATTTTTACTTTCAGCTGTCATTTTTTGTTTTGCCAAGCACATGATCAGAGGTCCATCCTTTGATAACATTCATCAGAAGATAATCAGGGGAGACATGGTTTTCGGCTGCTTGCAGTGATTCATTATATTCTGTAAAAGGGTATAAGTTACATCACTAATTTCTTTGTGTTCAGAGAATGGGCCGAGGAACACATTCTACTTAGTACATATTTATATATACGAACGTAAATATATGTGACCTGGTCTAAGAAAAGGGAGCTAACGTGCGAAAACTAGTTTTCTGGGAAACAGCTGTTAAAAATAAACAACTCGTTTCGTCAGTTTTTCGTTATCTCATTAATTGTTCTCCTTTCTAGAGGCTTCAAGGACGTCCAGTAAGTGTTGTTTTTGGTCGGAATATTATTATAGTTCATCGTAACAAAGTTTCTGTCAAAAGATTGTTGTAATAATAAATGCCATACACTGATACCACGGGAAATGATCGAGAGTACGCGGAACAATTGTTTAGAGATGTCGAAAAATGAACTACATTTTTAGGGAACTTTCAAACAAGTTTTGACTTTTTGGATTCTACCACGTGAAAAAGCATCTCATCTTCCATCCGAATCAACTAAAAAGTGAAAATTGATTTTTTGACAGGTACTCAGGGTTTTTAGAATTATGCAAGTTTTCAAGACTGAGAACGGAAGAGATTTTTATATTTTATTTCAAGATTAAAATATGGCCTAACACATATAATATCCAGACAATGGAAGAAGAAAGCATGAGAACTTACTAGCAGAGAAGAGGAGCAAGTAAACCGAGAAGCCCACAGAGTCGTACCGTTTTACGAAGAAGACCTCAAGAGGCTATTAGAGTAACTGCTAATAATTTCCCAGGGCCTGACCTGTTAAACGTAAGTACCAGTACAAGTACCAGTACCTTAGTACTTCAAAGAGATAAGACAAGTACAAGTGGCAATATATGTCAGGAGCGGTATTTCATGCAAACTCGTTTGTGTGTCCTCGCCTCTAAGCACAATTGAATACATATTTCTGACTTAACAAACCAATTGATTACATACAGTTTGTAGATTTCCTAGAAAAAATATCGATCGGATATAGTAAAATCATTTTGACAGGGGACTTTAATTGTAATATACTAAATGATACAAAATTCCAATTAGTTCTGAAAAATGTGGGTCTTTGTTTTGTAAACACTGCCGAACCAACACACTTTACGTGTACCTCTAGTACACTTTTGGATATTTTCTTGATAAATGATGCTATACGATCAGCTTTCAGTTCTCAATTTCTCGAGACATGACTTGATATTCTTAACATACGATTTTCAGTTTGTCGGCAACACCTCGTCTTATTCATATCGCGATTTTAATCATATTCAGTATGACCAACTCGATGAAGCCATTAATTATATTAATTGGAGTTATATTTGTTGCCTCACATCTGGCAATGATCAAATAAATTTTATACAGAACAACATAAGTACTCTCTTTGATCAATTTGTCCCGTTTGTAACTAAGCCTACTAGATCTAAAAGGCGCCCGTGGTTTAACAACAAAATACAGAAATTAATAGAAAAACATAATAGAGCGTACTCGACCTGGAAGACGGTAAAATCCGAAAATGCCCTCACCAACTAAAAAATTTTGAGAAGCGACGTTACAAAAGCTATTAAGTCTCATAAACGGAAATATTAGGAAAACTTGTTCAGTACTGCTATTGGCTCACAGCAAACTTGGAGACGAATTCGTAATATAGGAATTACTAAGAAAGGTAAGGAAACACCTGAATGTATTAACGTCGTTAAGCAGAGAGTTTGTTAACTTGCCTTTTACTCAGAGTAATGTAAGTTTTTTCCCGCTATAATTTGAGATGTAATTTTTCTTTTTCTGGTCTTGGTTTCAGTGTGTTGATGACTGTGACGTTGTCTAATCTATACTCTCAACTAAATCAAATGCCGCTGGCCTTGATGGCACTCATCCGAAGTTTATAAAATGCGTATTTCCAAGAATTCTACCATACCTCACATATGCTTTCAATACAGTTTTAACCACGGTGGTCTTTGCGAAATGCTGGAAAGAGACTAAGATTGTTCCTATTCAAAAACCTAATGTTGATTTTAGACCTATTGCTATTGAAAAGTGTTCGAACGTATAGTGAATCGGCAGATAAACTTATTCGTTAATAGCAACTCCTTGATTACTCCATACCAGTCGGGATTCAGCACCAACAGAAGCTGTATAACTGCACTATTAAATGTCTCGGACGATATCAGGCAGAACATGGACAACGATCATGGCACCTTTCTTACTCTCTTAGATCATTCATTGACTCGGTCGACTCTGTTTGAAGCTTAAGAACCAATTTAACTTTTCAAACCCAGCTATAGATTTAATTAAATCGTATCTCATTGAGAGATCCCAAGCAGTATGTGTAGGTAGTTCTATGTCTACCCTATTGCCTGTAACTAAAGGTGCTCCCCAAGGATCCATACTTGGCCCTTTATTGTTCGTGTTATATATAAACGACCTACCAAATGTTCTTCAACACAGCAAAGTGCACATATGTATATGCAGACGACGTTCAAATATACTAAAGTAGTCGATGGCAACTTGCATATGCAAACTGAACGCTGATTTATGTCTCGTAAACGACTGAGCTAGTGATAATGGAATATTTTTAAGCCCCAGTTAATCGCAGTGCATTGCTATTTACAAAAAGAAACTACCCCAAAGTAACTCTGAACCACACTGTGATAACATTTGCAAATACCGTCAAAAACCTTGGTGTCATTTGCAACAGAACTTTGACGTGGAACGATCATATTTTTACGACAAACAGTAATGTTTATGGAATGCTGAGAGTGCTATGGACTACTCAGCGTTTCATACCAGTTAAAATACGACTGGTCCTAACAAAGTCTTACTTGATACCAGCTTTGCTATACGGGTGCGAACTTTTTGCAAATTGTGACATTGTTTGTAGTAAAAAACTTAATGTGGTGTATAATAATATTGTACGCTATATCTACGACATCAGCCGTTACGAACATACTTCCGAATATGCCTTGAAGATATGTACGCTTTCATTAGAAGATTTATTAAGTAAGTAAGGAACCTATAAATACATACACAAGATCAGTGCGCTCCACACAAATGTTGCATATGAATTTCAGCTCTCGAACATCCGAGCGTAAATTTTTTGTTTCCACGGTCCGTTTTTGGAACATGTTACCCATTAAGATCAAAAGTATCAGGAGAATATTGCATTTCGTATTTATATTTACTATGCTGTTATTTTCTATTATCAAACACTGTAAATAAAACTTATGGCTGTTGTGTTTGATATCTGATTAAAAATAAATAAAATATTGAGTAAACGGTTTTTGGCCCAACCTCTGATAAAGTCCTGATTAAACACTTGATCAGACATTGAGTAAACGCCCCTTGGTTGTTTCCGAAACAGTGTGGATATACAACCATGCAAAAATATCTCGTTAAATCCTATAAGATTAGACGAATTCGTCTCTAAACGCTGAATTTCACAAATCGATATATTTGCATGTTTAAAAAAAAAATAAATGAATAAATGTATGAGTCGAGATACTTCCGAGGAGATTAATGCCGAGCTTCTCTACCAATTTGTGGTTTGCAGCTTCTAATTTTTCCTACAAATTGTTGAGACCTGCATCTTTTATGCCGACTCCGAAAGGCTTCTCCAAGTGACTTTTTACTGAAAAGCTTTTTCAGGGCAGAAATACACTCGGAGGGCTGCCGACCAATGGTGGGGGGACCCCGCTTTTGAAAAACTGTTTCCCGTCACTTGAACGTGGGACCTTCGATGTGGTAGGCCAGCAACACTACCACCACACCACGGCGGACTTTTTCATACTTATGTTAACAATATCAAATTGAGAACAATACGAGTATACCTACAGAATAAAATTGATATCACTTAAGATATTGCATGTGCTACTTAAGTTTCAATACATTTTTTTCCAAAAAGTGGGCTTGGCCAGCTGGAGATTCTGATAATTTTCACTGGGCAGACTTTCATTAACAATAATATGCCTCGTACTAAGCTTCGTTATTCTATCGCAAACGGGTCTTAAGTTATAACCAGACGAAGTTTGAAAATTTGTTTTTTCTTATGAGGGCGTTGACAGGGCCATTTTCCAAAATCGTTAATAGAATGATCAACTTGAAATATGACCAGATGTTGTTGGTGTATTAATGGCAAGAACAGTACCCGGGTACGATTTGTTTGACCTTCTCGACGATTTATTTTCTCAAACTATGCAACCTAACGTGAAGAAAGTCAGTGCGAAATTGTTTAGACTTAAAAAGCTTTGCCCTTTAAAAGCACTTGAAACATATAAGGTCAGGGAACTTTACATTCTCTTACAAATCGTACTTCAGCTTAAATAAATTTATGTATGTAAACTAAGAATACCTTCTATTAGCACTACAAACTAGAACTTAGCATTTACTTAATACTATACAATAAATCAAAATGAACATTATATTTCTTGTAACAGCGGCAGAAACAATAAAAGCAAGAACAGTTCCAAAAAATAAAAGACCTTCAGTACATCCAACGAACGAATATAACAAAAGTTTAACGTTTATCTAATGAAATTATTCTCCTTTCTTCCATTAATTAGATATAGATATACATAGCAGTAGCTTCAACAAATAACTAACTACAATAGCAACAAATCGACATGCCAAACAAAATGTTAATAATAAAACATAATTAAAGCAACAAAAAACTTTATAAAAACTTAAAAAAAAAAAAGAATGAATTACAACAACCTGAAGCATTAATATAAACATGAATATTATACATGCAAGTATGTATGAATCTGTGAGTAGTTAAAAATAACTATCTCAGCTAAAACAACAACAATAAGAAATAGCAAAAAAAAACAACCAAAAATAAAAGGAGCAGCAACGCAAAATGTCGACGGCACGCACTTCGGATTGTCGTAAATTTTCACCAAATATCTTCAACAAAAGCAAATGCAGTCATTGCTTTCGTCAACGTGAGGAGCATAGCGCCGCCGCCTTGGAATGCAATCGGGTATGTCAGATACATTAATTAAATACATATAGATACCTACATATATATATATTAGACAAAGTGTTGGAACTTGCTCTTTATAATTAGTATGACATCGAAATATAGCTTAAAACAGTACTGGAAACAAAAAGCTAATATTAATGGGCATTTCGAAAATTGTGTGTTGTAGGTTCGTGATCCCAACCATTCATGTTTAGATTGGCATAAAAAGTTTACTTACAGCTCTTTTTCGGAAAAGGCTGAAATTTGAAATTCGATAACATTAAAAATTTAAATCTCTCTCAAGAGTTACTTTCGTCCATTTCCGTCGATATAAGTTGGGTCCTGATTCACGGAACAGGCCTATAGGCTAGAATTTGAAATCTGTCGCTGACAGCAAAGTCAAAAGAGTCTGTCAAACGGTACCAAAGTTCTTTGCATTTGAAATTTCTGCAGTCGAATGATAAACAACCAGAAATTCGACTCATGTGAAGGTAACCATAAGCGAAAAAGTATTCGCTTTCGCAATCACTCCACAACCCATAATACTTTCCTCAACCACTATTAAAAGAAACTTTTAACATTATTTTATCGTTCTTATTTTGTTCGAGATCCCTTTTCGCTTTAACTAGTTCTACGTTTTTGTACAATACTTATAATTTTTATTTCGTTTTCTAATCAAACCAATTTAATTTGACTAATTCGATTTCGAATATGTTTTCGGTGAACTTACTTCCATATGTAACATATCTTTTGTAACCATTATTACAACTAGGTTTACTTTTCCTATAATAAGCTAGATAGAGATCTGATTCTTGTCCTTTTTCGTCATCTTGTACAGCATCCCTTTCATTCTCCTGTCCTTACTCCTATTCCTTTCTTATCAAACTCACAATTTTTCCACTATATTCCTCATCATGATAACCAAACGAATTTTTGCCGGGTATATAGCCTATCTAACAATTTCATATGCATATATGTAATTACACACATATGTTTATACATCCAAGAAACTACTTCTGAACTAGTAAGAACACAAACCCGAACTAGTTAGACTGTCTTATTTCCATATAAGAAACTGGTATTTTTAACAACCTATGGTGGTGAAAACATCACCATTCCAGCTCTGGGCCCTCCAGTGTTCTCCAACAATTTTAATTTTTGTTGGTTCAGATTTGGCATTTTTTTGGCTAGTTTGAGTTGAGTTAGAAAATTCTAGATACTAGAAACTAGTACCTTCTGACTAGTTTGATGTTTTACTCAGACCTGTTAAATTTGATTACTAATTAGTATTCAATAAATTAGACAGCTTTTTTTAATTGGTAATGATTATTTTAATTGTTTTTCAAGAAAAGGCAATTATTAATTGACTGCGATTAGAAAAAATCAAAAATAATCAAAAAAGTTGTTTTGATTACTTTTGATTTTTTGTGATTTTTTTTTACTTTTTTTCATTGTTTTTGATTTTTTGAGTATTGTTGATGTGTATATTTATGTGCTTCTACAACTAAAAAAAATCAAAATTAATCAAAAGTAATAAAAACAACTCTTTTTTGATAATTTTTGATTTTCTTTTTAATAATCGTAAAAAATTATGATTTTTTTGATTATGTTTTTATTTAAATGAAAAATAATCAATAGAACTTTAAAGTACTGGTAATCAATCATTAAATGGATTCTCAAGAAAATAATTTATCAAACCGGTAATCATTACGATTAGTAATCATTATTTAACAGGGTTGGTTTTACTACAGGGTTCTTATAGAATCATATCAAGGCACATGTATACATACTCGTATTTATCATGTAAAAGATAGCTTTCTTTTTAAATAACTTGGCCTCGGGAACCCCACATGTTTAGCATGCCTGCATATATGTACATATTTCCCTACAGCCGCATGCATTTTAAAAATAGAAATTTTATATTTACATATGCATAGAAATTTACCAAGTGCCGGTGATGCCGACAAAACAATATTAACGTGACTACTATATATACTTACATAACTTTTTTAATACACATGCAACTGTACTCACATATGTATACATACATATTTCTATACATTTGAGAGGTGCATAAGTCACAAAATCCCAAATAAGAGACAAAGCTTCATACATTTATACTCATATGCAAGGGCCGCATTAGGATTTTAGGTGCGCCTAGACAAAGACATTTGACCCATTTATGTTTATTTTTACAAACTACTAATCATTTGTCTAAACTGACTCAATCGAATTACTATAGCATAAAAGAGCCCCCATATAACTGATTGTTCAGATCAATGCAAAAAGTTATGATTAAGAAACTTTGTGTCCCTAGTAGGCATGGGACTATTCGAATAAAAGTTATTCGAATAAAAAATTCAATTATTCGAAGGCTATAAAAAATTCGAATAATATTAATTCGAATAATTTATACTTTTATTCGAATAGTATTATTCGAATACCTATTGTTCGAATAGTTAAACAAATATGCACACACCCTGCAGTGAAATATCAAACTAGTCAGTAAACATACTAGTATCCCACTATTATTTTCTGGTTGAAATCAGACAAGTCAGAAAAAGTCCAGTCGATACTAGAATACAACTATAATTTTCTGGTTGAAACCATACTAGTCAGAAAAAGTCCAGTCGATACTAGAATACAACTATAATTTTCTGGTTGAAATCATACTAGGCAGAAAAAGTTCAATGTCATACTAGTATACGATTACAATTTTCATAGTATTTGTTCAATCGACATAAGCTTTAATTGTTTCTTTAGTTTATTTCATTTGCATTGCATGCTATTGTAATTCGCAACCAGCTTATGAAATATTGTTGTTGTTGTTAACAGTGCTTCGCCCTGCCCAATGGGCTCGATCACTCTAAATTGTCATCAGGCTCTTCTAACGGAAGTCCGAGGAAACGCGCAGTTTCCACAGGGTTGGACCAGAGTGATATGGGTGTTAGAAGAGTGGGTTCAACTGAACAGGAAAAGAGATTTATGGTATCATGAGGGGTCATACCACATGCAGGGGATGTATTTGGTATGTTGGGGTTCAGTCTGGGTAAGTAAGAGTTTAACCTATTACAATATCCAGAGCGAAGTTGTGCTAGTATGACTCTAGTCTCCCTCTAGTCTCCCTCTATGGTTCCGCAGATATGATGCCGGATCTCATCGTAATGCTTACGGAGATGTCTCCTTATGTCTCTGGGGGGCGGTGCTACATCCAAAAGATGTCGGTTTGGATGACTAGGTTTATGACAGTTCAGAAGGAACTGTCTACTCAAGAGTTCCGCGTGCTCTTGAACATTGAGCAATTTTGCCTCTTGATGGAGGTGAGACTCAGATGACATAAGCAGGCATCCCGTAGCAGTTCTGATGGCGGTGTTTTGGCAGACTTGCAATTTCCTCCAGTTGGTGTCAGAAAGGTTGGGCGACCATATAGGCGCAGCCTAGCCAATAACCGGCCGGCCAATAGCCTTATATGTAGCAAGCAATGTTTCTTTGTCTTTTCCCCAAGTACTGCCGGCCAGTGACTTGAGGATCTTATTGCGGCTCTGTACCTTTGAGACTATTGCGTTGACATGACCAGCGAAGGTGAGGCCGTTGTCGAATGTCACACCCAAGATTTTTGGGTGATTGACAGTAGGTAGAGGTACTCCATCTACGTGGACATTTAACTCTTGCCCCATCTGCGCATTCCATGTAGTAAACAGGGTCGCCGTAGATTTAGTCGGAGACAGGGTCAGATTACGCTCGGTGAAGAAGCTGGAAAGGTCTTGGAGGTAACTGTTGATTCTAATACAGAGTTCATCAATGGAGGGACCCTTGCCCGAGGCCATTATCGTGCAGTCGTCAGCGTAGGAAACAATGGAGACTCCCTCTGGTGGAAATTAAACAAGAGGGGAGAGAGAACACCACCTTGCGGCACCCCTTGTTTTATTCTTCGTGGTCTAGATTTCTTGTTCCTCAATTTGACTGTTGCCTGTCGACCATTGAGGTAATTAGCGGTCCACCTCTTAACGCCGGCAGGGAGCGGTGTCTCATCCAGATCTCCACGCCAGACAAATTCTTATGAAATATTCCAAAGATATAGTTCATGTTTTGCACTCCCATCGGGGTTTTCACAGCCGAAATGATGAAAAAAGAAAATGATGTATTGATTAGTCTATTTTCTTATTTTAATCCCTACCAGAGATTTTGGTCCACATTTGGACGAGTATTCTTTTATCTTTTTGAACCTAGTATGGTAATGGTATGATTCCAGTTATGACAGATATGACAGTTCGCTGACTAGTTGGACTTGGTGCATATATTAGTTGTAAAGTAGTTTGAAACTATTTGGTTTGACTGCAGGGCATTTGTATACGCAAACATACATACATACATCCATACATACAAAACGTGAATGCAAGCTCATAGGTACAAGCGATGAAGACCGTGAATTTCGCTTTCGACATCTCTCGCATTTCAATACAACTATTCGAATACACGGATAAATTATGCGAATAAATACTATTCGAATTTTTTAAAACGAATATTTTTATTCTATATTATTATTATAGTATTTATTTAAAATTTATTTGTTATAAAAATTACAAAAATTTTAAAATTATTAACTATTTTTCAAGTTATTTTTAAAAATAAAAAAAAATAATAATTGATATGATTGATAGACGAATTGAGATAGGCGGTTGAGTGGGACATCAACCTTGTTGAAATTGTACCTTATCTAATTTTTTTAATTCCATATTTCGAAATTTGGTTGAAGAACGTCCATTTCAGAATTGTTTTAACAACGACCCCCTCAGCATTTCATTCAAAAATGCCCTATCTCATCTGAAAATCTTTAAAATTTTCGATGCGATAAGATTATTTTAAAACTCATTCTGAGTTAGGGCGTTCTTCAACCGAATTCTGAATAATTCTAACGGCGTTTTTCAGTCATTTGTTGAGATAGAGTGATCTTGACAAGAAAAAAAATACTGATAAAAATCGATGTCATCTCATCGGCCTGAACTTCAAAACTTTGCAATAATACTTTCACAAGTTTTTTTGAGCTTGCTTCAAAAGCTTTCTGAAACTTACTTTCAAGTCAACTTTAGGTGACATAAAATTCTTCAATTTCTAATTGTTGAACTTTTAGCAGTGGAGAATGTATTTATAACAAGATAGCCTGCAACATTTCATGGCATTATGGAATTTCTTGAATTTTTCTTAAATTTTTAAATATTCCCTCACTTTCCACCACCACACTTCCATGTCGGCGGTTGCCCACTGCGAATTGGCGTTAATCCGCCACTGTACATACGTATGTACATAATCTCTTAATGAAAACAAAGTCACAAGGGTCCCGCGCTCTGTGTGTAATACATCGCTAGACTGGCACAGCATAAATAATTAGTTGAAATTCTGTCGCTTTGTTATTCTAATCAAATTTTTGACGTTTTTTTTTTGTGATATCCATTCTGTATATCATTTCAAAGTTTACCTTTTAGCTTAATGTTATGATACTTGCGGTATTCTGTAGCATAATTTGAGGCCTGTATATATTTTTCTCAGACTCTGCATTTTCTCAACTTGTTTATAACTCGTTTATTTTAGAAAGCGATATCTTTATTTACATTTTTGAACCGAAATGTCGCGTAATCATTTATGCAGCCTGATACAAATATCACATGGCTTAAGTTTTTGTTTTTCTTTCATACGTGTATTAGCGAATGTTGTATAGAAGAGATAATAAAAGTTCGGAAATAGCAAACAACATTGATCAAAATTTATACACCTTTATTAAGTTTGAATTTATCCAAATAACAGTTCAATAACCTTATAATCTGTCTCCTAGAGACCTTCCATCCATTCATAACATGTGCGATAACTTTCCGTCAATCATCATTGATCGATCAACAATTGTTGCTTGTGGCGAGTCTGACACGATCGAAAATTGGTCTGTGTTATTTATATCGCCCTAGTAGAAGCCCTCCAGAATTGCATATAAACAAGTTCAGCTAACTACTACTCCAGATGAGCTATACGACATCAAATAAATTAAAATAAAATATTGATTTTTTATACCAACAATTTTGTTGATTTACGGCCTGTACATTTTCAAGTATTCATGAAACGAGCTCAAGGCCAAGAATAATAATTTTTCACTTTTTGAATTTTTATGAAAATTATTATTGTTTTTACTTATTAATAATCATTTTAATTAATTATTAAAAGTTTTTTGATTGAATAGAGTAGGAAAAATGTTTAGAGACAACTGCCATAGCTTTTCTTATAGATCCATTTCGGAAGCTGCTAGACTTCACTCATCAGAGAAATTTTGCTGATAAAACAGATCTGTCAAAAAATCCACCATGATCACACTACTAACTGTCAAATGGCGGAAGTGGTTCATGCATATGGTAAAGAAGAATAGAACTAGGGGTTTAGATGATGTTAGCTTAATGGTTAGCAATGCCTGCCAAAATTTCTCTGATGAAGAAGCCTAGCAGCTTCCGAAATGGATCTATAAGAAAATCTATGGCGGTTGTCTCTGAACATTTTTCCTACTCTATAAAAGAAAAAAAAAACTATTATTAATTAATTAAAAATGATTAAAATAAAATAAAAACAATAATAATTTTCATAAAAATTCAAAAAGTGAAAAATTATTATTCTTGGCCTTGAGCTCGTTTCATGAATACTTGAAAATAAAATAAAATAAAATAAACAGCTGCTGAGACGCGGAGTTAAAAAAATTTCTCTGAAGATAGTTACCGCTGAGTAACCGAAACATATTGGAAAATATAAAAATAGAAGAAAAAATTATGTGTTTCATTTCATTTTTTTAAATGACCTCGAGCCAGCAAAAATATCAACGCTGAAAATAAAATAAAATAAACCAAGTAAAATAAAATAAAATAAAATGAAATGGAATGAACTAAAACCAAATAAATAAGAATGAAATTTAAGTAAAATAATATCGAAGCATCTTGTTATTATTATGTTACCCATATATACCAGCTCTTGATTCAGGGACTTAGTAAACCAAATATGTAAAAAATGCACGATACCACTAAAATAATAATAATCTGCTACTAAAATATTGATATATGATTTAAAAAAATCATGGCACCTTTATCTTTAAGTAGTATACAGTCTAATAGCTTTGGCTTAAAAGGAATTCGCGTTTGTTTAAAAACAAAATAAACAAAACATTTTCTTGTTTTGTAAGTTTCATAAGCTCAAGAAAAGTTGATTGTGATTATTATTTTCATGCCAATTGTTATTCAGATGTTATTCATGATTTTCATTTTGATTATTTTCTTAATTTATTTTATATATCTTTTTTTCTCCGAGCGCTATTTAAAATGAGCGAAATTGGATGATAGCCACGCCCACTTTTTATATATAGAATACTTTCGAAAACACAAAAAAAGTGATTATTCAGTACATAATACACTTATAAGGATAAAATTTGGTGTGTACATTAATGTTAAGGCAGAAAATAAATTATGTAAGAAATGTTTGAAAATGGGTGTGGCACCACCCACTTTTGATTAAATCAAATTTAGAAATAGTATTAGTCATAAATCAAAAACCGTTCAAGATATCGAAACGAAATTTAGCACCCATATTTACATTAATACATGGTATGTTCCGGAAAAAAATGGGCGAAATCGGTGAAGAACCACGTCCGCTTTTATACGAAAGATTTTGAAAAGGATCATGGATATATTTAGGAGCCAATAACTTTGCGTACAAAAGCTTTATATCATTTATATTTCACTTTCAAAGTGCCCGTGAACGAAGAAAGTCGCAAAATATAAATTTTTGAAAATGGGTGTGGCCACGCCCTTTTTTAGTGGATTATTCCACAAAACTTTTTATGCCATGACTCCGGCAAAAATTGATGTGTCGAAAAGAAATTTGATGACAATGTTCAATATATAAAGGTAACTGTTTGTTGTTTTAACATAGTTCTGAAAAATTTGTTTGTAAAATATAAAACGCGATATTTCTATGACTATTCAAGCTATATCAATAAGATCTTACACACATAATAAGATTTTTAAGCAAAATCCGACCCCAAAAAAAATTTGTGGAGTTTGGCGAAGTAGACGTGCCGCCGCCCACTTTTCAGCATAAAAATTCTGTTATTTTCAATGGCGATTGCTTTTAGTTTCAACTAGAAATTTCAATCAAAATTGGTCAGCTGCTTCTCAATAGTATGTAGTATACTTTTGCCAAAACTTAAGCAAATCGGTTAACGCACAATTAAAATATCCGGACAAGTTGTTAATACCTCACTGCAATAAGGAAGTTATTTACCTCTTTTGATTTTCATACCTTTAATGAACAGGAAATGTTTGTCAGTCTGAGAAGAAGAAGTGATGGGACGATCAATAAGTAAACTGAAATAATAAGGACGATTTAGCAATGTCCGTCTCTCCGTCCGTCTGTGTGTCTGCCCGTCTGTCTATTTGAACGCAAATTTTCCAAACATAAAATATGCATTTATTGGTATTTTGAATAAACGTGGTTAGCAGTTGTGGGTAGGGAAGCTATTTATATACAGGGTGGCAGATGAATTTTGCTACATTAAGAAACTCAAATAATTTTTTTTTCAGTGTATGGAATTCATTTTTCTTTTATTCATGTTAAAGCTCATTAAATTTTATTAAATATAGCTTAATTAGTTTTAAAATTAATGGAATTTAAATGCCCCACCTGCTCGTCGATGCATGTGCGGCATCTTACCAAAAAGTTGTTCATTACTGCTTGGAGAGTTGAGACAGGAATAGCCGCAATTGTTTCTCGAATGGATTGCCTTAGTTCAATCAAATTTGTTGGTTTTGCTTTGAAGACTTCCTGTTTGCAATAACCCCACAAGAAAAAGTCAGGTGCAGTAAGGTCAGGCGACCTGGGTGGCCAACGGAATGTGGAAATTCTGGATATCAGCTTATTGGGAAATTTTCGTCGCAATTCTGTCATAACAGGTTGGGCTATATGAGGAGCTGCACCATCTTGCTGAAACCACACAGACTTGAAAGAAATTCTCATTCGGCGTAATTCTGGATAGAAAAACTCTCTCAACATGCTCAAGTAACGGTCTCCAGTAACCGTAACGGTGTGACCGTTTTCTTCGAAGAAGTAGGGCCCGACAATGCAGCGTGATGAAACTGCACACCACACTGTGACACGAAGTGGATGCAATTCCGTCTCATGGAGTATCTGTGGGTTGGAAGCACTCCATATTCGACAATTTTGTTTGTTTATGTTGCCGTTTAAATCGAAATGGGCCTCGTCAGACATGAAAAGACAGTTCAACATGTTTCCATCCTCTTCCACAATTTGAAGCATCTTCTGGCAAAATTCCAAGCGAATCGGCAAGTCTGCAGCGTTCAGTTTGTTGGCCATTTGAATTTTATATGGGAATAAGTCCAAATCTTTGTGCATAATTGACTGTAATGACTGTCTGCTTACACCCATTTGAGCAGATAAGCTTCTTGTCGAAACACGTGGATTGTTTTGTATGGCAGCAGCTACAGCAGCGATTGTTTCCTCCGTTCGAACTGAAGGGTTTCGATTGTAAGGTCTTCTGTTGACTGTCCCATGCTCGGCAAAATTGTTTACAAGTCTTATTATGGTCCATCTGCTCGGAGGATTGCCGCCAAACGTGCGCCTATACTCTCTTCGAACCGAAACTACGGACTCCAGTGCGTGATAGCGGCGGACAATCCAAATTCTTGTTTCAGTGTCCCAGTTATCCATTTTTGTTAAATGTAACAGTCAATCTGCAAAATAAAAAAAAAATTAACCAGATTCATTAAATAGAAAAAAAGTTATTTAATTTTTTTTTGGTAGCGGCTTTCATCAGCCACCCTGTACAAATAAATTAATGGCGGCCGCCGTGGTGTGGCGGTAGTTTTGCCGGCCTACTCCACCGTAGGTCCAGGGTTCCAGGCTTGGGACTGGTAACATCAAAAGTGGTTTGAAAATGTTTTTCAAAACTGGGTCGCCCTTCGGCAGTGGTTTGGTTTAGTCTCTCTGCTATGGAAGGCTTCTCACCAAAAATGCATCTCCTTTGTAGATGCCGTTCGAAGTCGGCAAAAATCTGTAGGTCCCGCCAATTTGTAGAAAAAAATTCAAAACGGCGCACCACAAATTGGAAGGGAAGCTCGGGGCAAAAATCTCTTAAGAGGTTTATGAGGATATACCTGTTGTATATCACGCCATACATTTATATTTTTTAAAAATTAATTTACCCCTCAAAACTCATCACAGAAGTGTTTTTATTGAAAACAATCAGCTGACTTTATAATACGAACTGAAAAGTATTAAAATAGACCTGCGTAAATACGTATGCCTTAATAGATCACTACTAGGTATATAACACCGCGTCCCACACATTATGTCCTATAAACCAAATATACTTTTTCGGAAAGGGGAGAAAAAATAAAAATACACGTGTTTCGGCGATTTTCATGTACACGTCATCCCCCTTTCCGAAAAAGTATATTTGGTTCATAGGACAGAACTAAAGCTCGTTTTTGTAACGCAGTGTAATGTTCGGTTCCACCCAAACTTAAGCTTCCTTACTTGTTTTTATTGTTGTTTTTCTTCGATACTTACAAAATATATAATGAAGCGATAGTAAAAATATCAATAAAAAATAAAAACAATACATGCATGAACACATTATTAAACAAAGTGCTGAAAGAAGCTTCTTAACTCTTGCGGGCAGGTCGGGCAGAGCAATCAAATCTTTTATTACATTGTACAATAGATCAATCACACGTGTGAGTATTAAAAAGAGGATACAAAAAATGTGCTACAAAAGCGAATTGCCTGAAATTTTGAAACAAGAAAAATTATTTTATACAAAAGAACACTAAGCAATTAAGCTACAAAGTACTATACAAATTTAAGAAACTTGTCAAAACTCAAGTTGGCAATATAATTTATGGAAAACGATAAAAACTGTACAAGAACGCTTTGCTCAATCAGATAATTAAAAGCGAAAGAAGATAAATTTGCACATGTCAGAAGTGCTGGGATATGGTTTTACATATTTAAATTAGCTGCTCCAAAAGCAATGCGAACATGGTAGAGATGTTGCGAATTAAGCGTTTTAGACTATAGGGGAATTGAATAAGGATCTCAATTATTTTGAAAAAATTGATTTGTATCATGATCAGGGCGATGAGCTGATTCGAGTTAGCCATGCCCGTATTTCGTCCGTCTCTTCGTCTGTCTGTTTGAACGCAAACTAGTCCTTCAGTTTTAGGGATGTCTCGATGAAATTTGGTATGGGGCCGCCATTTTGTAATATTATCAATTGGCGGAACCAACAAGATCGGACCAGTACAACGCATAGCTCCCATGCAATCAATTGTTCCCATAAACGCGGTTTGACCTATAACTCTTGTAATTAAAAAGATAGCAAATAACAATTTTGCATATTTGGTACATATTATAAACGTAATGTAAACAGTGAAAATTAACCGGGTCGGACCAACATAACATATAGCTCCCATATAATCGATAGTTGCGATAAATGGATTTTGGGCTATAAAATATGCAACTAAAAAGCTAGGAACGTAAAATATTGGCGATTTGGTGCATATTATATACGTAATTTGATAAATGAAAATCAGCCAGATCCTGCATAACATTTAGTTCCCCAACAATCGTTTGTTCCGATAAATGGGGTTTGAGCTATAACTATTGCAATTTTATAGCAAGAAACACAAAATTGTGCAGCTAGAGTACTTATTATACATATATGTAATGTGTGTAGTGATTGGCCCAATATATCGTATATCCTCCGTACATCTAATTTTTCATTCTTTAATTAACAGGGTAAGACCGTCAAATTTTGCAGATTTTGTACTTATTGCAAGTAAGGATTGGACACTTAAAATCGTGATCCGTATTCATAAAAGGTATAAAGGCTTACTTTTTTTTTTCTTCAATTTCTGCGTTTTTACTTTAGATTAACCCAGAAGTATCGAACTTTGGCCCAACAGTTACTTCTGTACGTCCGATTTAGCACAGAGGTGGTATTGTGAAGATCTGGACGATGGTAGATTTACCAGGTCTGACGCCACACAGACAAGGTCCAATCAGTTAGTTCACGCCATGTTTCAGTCTTTCGTACAATGAGCTTGATATAACCTTATATGCGATTTTCGAAAGGATGATTCTCCGATAGTTGGTTAAGTTTACAGGATCTCCCTTCTTGTAGATTGGGCAGAGAAGACTTATGTTCCAATCTTGATGCATTTATCCGACCGTATAACCTTATGTATGTTCTTTACAAGCTCCTCCTGCTTTATTGTTTTGCAATCGGGATATTGCTATTTACACCTCGTCATAGTCGGGTTGTGGAACGTGAATTCCATCATCATCGATTGTGGGATCAGGTTCGCCATCTTCTCTGGGTTCTTTTTTCAATATGGCAGAGAAATACTCCCTCCATAATCTTAGTACTCTCTGAACATCGGCCAACAGGTCGCCGTTGTCATTTTTATTGTAGTTCACCCCCCGCTTAAAACCTTCCGTCATTTGCCGAATTTTTTTTATAGAATTTTCGGGCGCTTCAGTATTCAACACGCCGTAATGTTCACTCACACTCCTCGTTGATTTCGCCTTGTAGGCAGCGTTATTATTTTTCTTTGCAAAGCAGCACTCTTCATCATCGTACCAGTTCTTTCTTCGCACTCTACCGCTACTCATGAATTCCGCTGGGTTGAATTGTACTGTCGGTGAGTAGGTGCGAGAAACGATCTGCGTTTTTGGCTCCACCTGTCTGGCTGTGCAGAGGCGGGCACAAAACCTAGCTACTTGCAATGATTCCAGTCGATGTTATGTCTTCGAATAGAACACTAGTATGTACAACTCTGGAAGCATGCCGTTCGTCTTTCAAGTGTCAGTTCTGGTTGAGTATTTTTCAATGGGGGAGAAGCCAAGTAACTTGACGGATCTTTTTGTGCATACGTCTGGTACTTGATATGACCATGAAAAGGTGAAGGTGATCCGCCCATATCGATTTGGCGAAGTCTCATAGTGGAGACTGAACTTTCAGACTGCGGTTCCCTAAACACCCTTTTTACTCAACCTGGCATTGATATCGCCAAGAACGACTTTGATTCATCATGGGGGCAGCGCTCGTATGTGCTTTCCAAGCGCTCGTCGCATGCATCTTCTCCACGTCCTTATTTTCTTGAGTCCTTTAATGTGAGCACATTTTGAAGAATTTTGCTTTTATGCGGATTGCTGTTAGAGGCTCATTGACGGAAGTGAACGGCAATACATGGCGTAGAAGTCTCCTTAACACCAAAAATCCGAGTCCGAATCTTCGCATATGTACATGGCCACTCCAGTAGGTGTCCCAAGGTGTAATGTTAGTATTTCCTTGCTCCGTCCATCGCATCTCTTGTATGGCGGTGATGTCAGCCTTTGCCTTCGCGAGAACATCAACCAGCCAGGCACCGGCACCTACCCCATTAAGGGCCTGGACATGTCAGGTGCATACCCCATACTAATTTTCCTTAAAATGTATGCATTTTTTATCTACTGAAGCGTTTCTCATATCCGAGGCTAGTTGAGATATCATTGAAATGCTATTTTATGTGGTGGGTCTCAAACCCAATGCACAACCCGTTCAGACTATGTTATTTGAAACGACATTTATGAACAGATATATAGCGCTTTTGATAAACATAGCCCCAACCATAGGACGGTTCTTGTGGCACTTGACTTGTCAAAAGGTTTTAACGCAGTCAACCACCCCACGTTTCTTCAATATCTTAAGGGTTATACTTTCCATATGGGGATATCACCATGAATCCGGCATCATATTGATCTGCGGAATGGGGGGCTCTCAACGACATCTACACAGAGTCGGTGCTCTATGAAGCCGGCTATTAACATTCAACCACTAGAAGTAGCTGAAGAACAGAGCGTCCTTCCACTCGAGTCAGAAAATCCACTACGAGGAACTTCATAGTAGAGTCCACATCGGTAAAACTGCTCTAAACCCCCGGGTAGTGTTTTGCCGTTCCAAACAACAACAACACACTGTACCGTTCCCAACGCACTATAGAGGGCTCTCTTTATTATGCTAGATATTGAGCGAGAAGCCAGGAGCTTATCAATATATTTCATTCGTAGAATCTCTAAAAACTATCTACAACATTCTTTTCTACTTCGTTTACTTTTATTTCTATCCCGAAATAAACTGCTCATACCGCGAAGCATTTTGTGAAAGTACCGTATGAGGCCATTGATCACATCAACAGTTATTTTTCTTCCAAAAAGAATATAAAAATAAACATAAAACGGCAGTCTATTCAAAACAAATGTGGCAAGAGTTTTACGAAAAAAATATAAAATCAGTGGAAACTTCATAGGTTTACAATACTTTACGAGTGGTTCTCTCTCCTTGTGGCAATTAGTTAGTTGCATTAAGCAATGCTGTGCATTGAACCCAAACGCCAAACCGCACCAATGATTCACCACCAACAACAAAAATAATAACAACAGAATCAATAGCTTCATATGTAGTGATGTGCACCCAGCGCAAACCAAACATAAACACTATCGAACAGACACTATCTATACTTATATTATTGTATCTGACATGTACAGGAGCCGTCATAAGTATCAGAACAACAGATTGTTCTTGAGCGCTTTAGTACTGCTGGTCGATTTCTCTTTTATAGCATCAAGTTAATGAAGCAGCACGATAGGGGCTCGACTTTGTCGGGAATTTTGTTTGGTTCAAACGTCTTGGGGTTTCCCAGTTCTGATGATTTTACTGTTGTTGTTGTTGTTGTTTTTAGTGACAAAAACACTTCCCGAAGGTTTTGGAGAGTGTTGTCGGAAGTGATAGTCCTTTGCCTGATATGAGCCCGGTACTGCCGATTTGCTATGACCGGTGGAACCTTCTAGCTCATGTCACTCCACCTTACGTAAGGAAGGAGAAGATGGGTAATGAGAGGTATCATATCTGTAGATAAATCATCGAGTTGCACGTCATTACCTTTGTGCATATTAGTCGCCTCTTACGACCTGTATGCCAACCTCGGGCATATTGTAACCCCTTTACCCGCAGGGAGTGTTGCTCACCGTCATCTAACATAGCCAAGGCAGCAAACTCATACCGGTAGGGTAAATACAATTTATTTTATGCGCTCTTTCAAACGCATTTCTGTAACCGACAAGGAGGTGGGAACCGGTAACACTCCCCAGGACTTTCGTATCATAACGGGAGAGGCCACAGGTTCAAGCCCTTCTGAAGTAAACAGTAAATCCTATATATATAAAAATGAATTGATTTTCGTTAGTCTCGCTAAAACTCGAGAAAGGCTGGACCGATTTGACTAATTTTGGTCTTGAATTATTTTTGGAAGTCCAGGAAAGGTTTAAAACGGAATAAATATGAAAGTTGTATAGTTATAAGGATTGGGATAGGGATAGAGAAAGGGATAGGCAATATTATTAGATCCATGCGGGTAAATTTCTGGGCAGGACAAAGTCTGCCGGACCCTCTAGTCTTTAATAGAAAGCTTTACCGCAATTTTCCATTGCTAACCATTTCAGTAAATTGTTTAACTGCTTACTTCGATCCGTGTCAAAAAGCTCTAGTTGTATACTGGTTACTTTGCTACTTCATTGCAAATTATATACTTAAATACATGAAAATATGTTTGTCTTACAACTTCAATACTCAGTTCAATTCAAAAGAGGTGTTGAGTCTTGTAATAGCATGAGGAGTTGGGGAATCGGTGGACAAACGAAACAGCTTTCTGGTTCAAACGGTAAATGAACAAATATTGTGTGCGTAGCACTTCTAGGTATAAAAAGTGTGAACGGATATGGAGGATGGCGCCGTGTGCAGAAGTCCACGCAAGTGGCGAAAGTTTCTGATCGCCATGCACCTGGGAATGGCCAGAGCGATTCTTTTGCATGCGGTTCAAGCAGCTCACTACTTCCGGGCTTTGCGCCCAAGTATCCTCTGGGTAACCACCGAACACCCGTTTGGTGGTGAGCTAAACGTGAGAAGGCGACAACCTGGTAAGGCCACTCTGACATAATCGGTTTAAGGGCTTGCCGGGGGGTTCAAACAGCAGCGTCTGCTCACCATGTGGTGCGGCTGCAAGCGGTCGTCTGTCTTGGATCAAGCGGCTCGCTATACAAACGTGTAATAGAATTCAACCTCCCGGGAAACGGGTTGTGCGTTGGGTTTGGGACCCACCACATAAAACAACGTTCCAATGAAATTCAACAACAAAGCCTCGGATATGAGAACCCCTTTTTTAGATGACAACACCCGCAAACGAAATAAGGATTATGAGATAAGGGCATGTACCTGGAATGTCCGGTTCCTTAATGGGGAAGGTGCCGCTGCCCGGCTGGTTGAGGTCCTGAGGAAAGCAAAAGCTGACATCACCGCCATACAAGAGATGCGATGTACGGGACGAGGAAACACGATCAAAACACCTTGCAACATCTACTGGAGTGGGCATGAAGACAAGCGCAGATTCGGCGTGGGATTTGTGGTGGGAGAGAGACTCCGTCACCGAGTACTGTCGTTCACACCCGTGAACGAGCGTCTCGATGCAATCCGCATAAAAGTACGATTTTTCACCATATCGTTTATCTGCGCTCATGCACCGATGGAAGAGAAGGACGACGTGATATCACCGTCATGATATCAAAGTCGTGCTTGGCGACTTTAACGCCATTGTGGGTAAGGAGGGTGTATTTGGCCCCACTGTCGGGAAGCTCGGTCTCCTCGGTCAGACTTCGCCAAATAGATTCAGGCTGATCGACTTCGCCGGTGCCCGAAACATGGTCATATCCAGCACTAGGTTTATGCACAAGAAGATCCATCAGGCTACATGGCTGTCCCCCGATCGAAAAACACGCAACCAGATTGACCACGTTGTGATAGACGGACGGCATGCTTCCAGCGTTTTAGATGTTCGCACAATACGAGGACCTAACATCGACTCTGATCACTACCTAGTAGCACCCAAGATTCGTACCCGCTTCTGTACTACAAAACAGGTGCAACAAAAAACGCAGGGAAAGCTGGACGTCGAAAAGCTGCAATCGCAACAGACCGCCAATTATTACGCAGATCGCCTCTCACACCTGCTCTCCGAGAGCACAATTCAACCTAGTGGAATGCATGAGCAGTGGGATCATATCTCAGGAGCACTCCGTACCGCAGCCGAAGAAGTAATTGGATTCCGGCGAACGCGAAGAAACAACTTGTATGATGATGAAGAGTTCCGCGCTGCAACGAAAAGAAAGGACGAAGCCTACAAGGCAACGCTGAGGTCGAATGCAACGAGGAGTGTGTGTGAACACTACCGCGAGTTGAAGAGGGAAGCGAGGCGGCTTTTCCGGGCGAAAAAAAGAGAGGCAGAAAAGCGTGAAATAAAGGAGCTTGAGATGCTGGCCAACGGGAATAATGCCCGAAAGTTCTATCAAAAAATTCGGCGAATGACAGAAGGTTTTAAACCCCGGGCAAACTCCTGTAAGAATGAGAACGGCGACTTGGTGGCCGATGTTCAGAGAGCACGCAGAACATGGAGGGATCACTTTTCTGCCCTTTTAAATGGAGAAACTGAGCAAGAAACCAGAGAAGATGCTGAACCCGAGCCCACAATCGAAGGTGATAGAATTGACGTTCCACAACCCGACTATAATGAGGTGCGAATAGCAATATCCCGATTAAAAAACAATAAAGCAGCTGGCGCTGATGGTTTGCCTGCTGAGCTATTCAAACACGGAGGCGAGGAGCTGGTAAGGCGCATGCATCAGCTTCTATGCAGAATATGGTCGGATGAATGCATGCCTGAAGACTGGAATCTAAGTGTTCTCCGCCCAATGAAGGGCGATCCTGCAAACTGCGCCAACTATCGCGGAATCAGCCTTTTGATTATCGCATATAAGGTCCTATCAAGCGTATTGTGCGAAAGACTGAAGCCTGATGTGAACAGACTGATTGGACCTTGTCAGTGTGGCTTCAGACCTGGTAAATCTACCATCGACCAGATTTTTACAATACGCCAAATCTTGGAAAAAAACCCATGAAAAAAGAATCGACACGCATCATCTCTTTGTTGATTTTAAAGCCGCTTTCGATAGCACGAAAAGGAGCTGCCTATATGCCGCTATGTCTGAATGTGGTTTCCCCGCAAAACTTATACGGCTATGCAAAATGACCTTGAGAAACACCGCCAGCTCGGTCAGAATTGGGAAGTACCTATCCGAGCCGTTCGAAACTAAACGAGGCTTCAGACAGGGTGACCCCCTATCGTGCGATTTCTTTAATTTAATGCTGGAGAAAATAATACAACTGCGCTGGAACAATATTTTATAAAAGCGTGCAACTGTTGGCATATGCTGACGATATTGATATCATTGGCCTTAACAACCGCGCCGTAACTTCGGCTTACTCCAAATTAGAAAAAGAAGCGGAGAAAATGGGATTGGTGGTGAACGAGGGCAAAACGAAGTACCTTCTGTCATCATGCTAAGAGTCAGCGCATTCGCGCCTTGGCAACCAAGCCACTGTTGGCAGAAATAATTTCGAAATAGTAAAGGACTTCGTTTACCTGGGAACCAGCATTAACACCAACAATAATGTTAGCCTAGAAATCCGACGAAGAATTACTCTTGCAAACAAATGCTACTTCGGACTGAGTAGGCAATTGAAAAGTAAAGTCCTCTCTCGACGAACGAAAATAACACTCTATAAGTCACTCATCGCACCCGTCCTGCTATATGGTACAGAAGCGTTGACACTAACAACATCTGATGAGGCGGCTCTGGGAGTATTCGAGAGAAAGGTTCTTCGAAAGATTTGTGGACCTCTACGCGTTGGCGACGGCGAGTACCGAAGAAGATTTAATGATGAGCTGTATGAACTTTACGCAGACACCGACATAGTTCTGCGAATTAAAACAAAGCGGCTTCGCTGGCTAGGCCACGTAGTGCGAATGAGCGAAGATGCTCCAGCCCAGAAGGTATTCTTATCGGCACCCGCCGGTGGAAGCAGAGGAAGACGGAGACCACCACTCCGATGGAAGGACCAAGTGGAGACCGATTTGCGATCCCGCGGTGTTTCCAATTGGCGCCAGTTGGCGCAACGAAGAAACGACTGGCGAGCTATGTTGGACGGTCAAACCGCCCAGGCGGTTAGATGACCATTTAAAGAAAGAAGAAGGATATCCAACTATTCAAGAGAATGTTTTTGTTGAGAAGCGAGCGTTAATGTTTTCACTTCTATTTTTTTTGTGAGCAACTGTACATACGGATATACTTATACGATAATATTTTGCACGTAGTATATACAACTTTGTGGTGAGTGTTGCTTGACGAAATGGTGTGATGGTATGTAAGGTGGGGAGCAGAGATGAGCAAAGGCACTGGTTCTGTACTTTGGTTTGGCTGTTGTGCAAATGTTAGCAAATCCAGTTTGCATGCCAGACATTCTTGTTGTCTGCTAAATACCAAACACTAGTTTGGAATGTCAGAATCACAAACTCACACATGAGCACTCAAAAAAGTAGTAATTCTTTATATTTTAAGCATACATATATTTAATATGTTTAAGTAGTATGTTTGGTGGTTAGGTGGGCAATGCCGTGCAGGAGCAGGCGTAGTATCGATGTCGTTCATTGTTGTGTTCGTTCTGTTCGCTTTGACTCTGCGAAGGTTAAACTCATAATATAGTGACAATAGATTTTTATGAAATGAGCGTAACCACAAGCAGCAGCTTTATTACGAATGCTATTTTTTTCTTGTATTTCTTTACCCGTGCCAAGTACGTCAGCGTCTGCTACAAAATGAGTTACCCACTGCGTTAATACTTGAACATTGTAGTTGGTATGTGTGGGTATCTATTTATATGGTTAACGCAGATTAACGAGTTTATTATGAAACCTAATATAAATTAGCATCTCTTATCTGTTACTAAACCGGATAGTTCCTCATCGGTGGACGATTTGGGTATTCTTATACTCTCCCTTATAGGGAATATTTACCCTAGCACGAGATTGTTTAAGGAGTTGAAATTTTTGGGAAGTGCCGTGCTTTGAAATGTAGTTGGATCCAAAGTTAGTGATTCTAGGAAGTTTAAATCTGCATGTCAACATAACTTATAGTCTACATCAGATGCACCCGTCCTGCTTCCATCTTGTCAGTGAACCATTAACAGTACTTACTAAAGCTGGTACAGCGACGAGTAGTGACCTGAAACTCGTTAGCTGATTCACGCATATCTCGATATTCTCCTCACACTCTGAAATTCCAGCTTTTTCTCAATGTAAGATTAACAGATAAGTCGGTTTTAATAGTTCGCCGAACGGTCAGACTTCATTCCCCGATGGCTAAGTACACATTTTTGTATTGCTAGTATTTTATACGAAAAATTGCTGAAAAATCAGAACCGAGGTATCTTCTATTGCAACAACAATGGGACTCATAAGCGACAACGGACTGTCACGTCGGTAACACCTCTCTACACCTTCGCAGAGTTGGTATCAGATGACAGACGGTCGAAATCGGCAAGAGGGTTAAGCGCCAGTTAACTACTGGGCGAATGAAATCTCGGGGAAATCCAGGTCTGTGAATGGAGAATCGCAAACAAATATTAGAAAAACCCGCTGCATTAATTTTAGTAGTTAGTATTATATAATTGTTTCTCACCAGTATTGAAGACTGGCCCTACAAGGAGAGCATGCGGACCGAACACCTTATCGAAATATATGCCTCTTACGAGGAAAGACATTTCTTCGGCGGTTGACAGGTATTGACGGAATATTGTCTCAAAGGAAATCATGCAAAGAGCCTAGGCGGTTCGGTTCTTAGATGTCTAAGAAGCAATAAGGATAAGGAAAAGAAAGAAGCGATGACCACTTTATCTTAGAATTTCAGTCCTTAATTATTTTCCGAATAAACTGGGCTGTGTTTTATTCCTGGATATGGAGAATTCAAACAAGAACCAACAAAAGACTTTGAGAAATAAAAATATATTTTTTGATGACCACCATAGCATAATATTTGAGGGTATGGGCCTTAAATGTGCGGCCCCCTAAATCATCCCTAAAACATTACGGCCAACTAAGTAAATAATGAAAACTGGCCATCACACCCTGCTTCTTTGTCAGCTCCCGTCCGCCCTGGTATAATTCTATTGAAACTATCAATTTCCTGAGTCTTTCATTAGAAAATACTATTGGCAGAGCTAGGTAACCAGAAGAAGAAGCATCGTTATAACAGCAACAACAACGTTTAGGGAGTTGGTCATGTGGGACAAAGACTTCGCCAATTACTGTCATTAACGCCCGTAGGCGGACGCCATATCATGATCAGCATCTTTTCTAGAAAGATTGCTTAAATATATTGACTAGATAATGAGAGGGAAGATATAGTCTGATGGGTTCGGTAGGATGATTAAGAATGTAAATTTTACAAATGCCTAAATTCAAGCTCACCCTAATGACATACATGTTGAATGGTGTTATTAAATCTGGAACTAAAAAAACACTTGTATATCATTCGAAAAAATATACAAAAAGCAACAACAAGCAGAAGTTCATATACTGGTTAACTGACAGACTATACCTTTGGAACATTCAGCACCCTATAATTATTCACTCAGTCAGTTGCAGTAGCCACAACAACGCTTTCATAAGCAAACAAATGAGCTTGAAAGTAAACATGCTTAGTTCGCCTTCCCTTTTTAGCGCAATTGCTTCTTAAGAGTTTTTTCAGGGCGTTAATTTTTTTGTCTTTTGCTCTGCCACTTATTTGCCATAATTAAGTCACACTTATGCAGCTACGTGAAACAGTGCTGACAGATGAGATATGCATGTATTCCAGTGCATATTTTAAATATATCTCTCACACGTGTGTTATGTGTGATATGTGCGTTCATAAGTTGAAATGCTAATTTTTTTATTTCAGTAGTACGTAAAATGATTGCAGCTCACGTAAATCTTAACGTTACTCCGTAAAATTTTGGTAGGAATCTTAAAAAGCTTAAGTATCTTTCGAGTTCGAGTTGGGGTTGGAGTTCTCTCATTACCGATTAGTAAAGAATGTAAAAAATAATTAATATGAATACTAGGAAGAGGTGGCAACCTACCCAGAAATATTTTTATTGAAGTTCAGATTACAGGTTACACTGAAATAACAGCCCTTGGCCGGGTAAAAAAACCCGGGCCATTCCGGTACGACAGAAATGGCTGTTGTGGGATTGATTTATAAATGAAGTTCCGCTTTAAGCACCTTTGGTTTGATACTCATATTGATATATTACAGGTTACCTGTATACATAATTTTATAGTCGGTTTGAGACAGTAGCTTTTATGCAAAAAAACAGATGTAAGGTGGCCAGCCTGCCTTTTTTTGGAATTGCCATATCTCCATATTGATACATTTTATTTCATTAAAAAAAAATCAGACAGCTGGCACCCTTAGAAACATCCGCAGTTGCAACACCTATGAAGAAAGTTTAAGAATATAGCAGCACACTATCTACTCACCAAATTTCATCCTAATTTGTTGAACCGGTTCCGAGATAGTAGTGTATATACAATAATAGGTAATTTAAAGGTATAAGGTAGGCTTGGAGTGCCTGGATCAGTTGCCGTGTTGCCTGTTAAGTTTGCTCAATAAACATCCTGATATCTCTTATGGAGCAATCTGATACCTGTCTTAGGTAAGGTAGCACAACTTTGACTAAGGTTTTGTGTATGGCTTTAGCCCGAACTTGACACTTTTAGAGAAAAAGAGTGACCGTTTCCTTGAAATTTATTTTGCCTTAACTCCTGCACTTCTCCTTTAAGGGGGCCCCCAATTTCTCCGCATGCTGAGTAAACAGCTCGTGCCCCGTTATTATCACTGTGACGTTGACTATTTATTTTCTCGATCTGCTCAGACGGGTCTCTGTTCTCTGTTCATCGTACTCAGGCCAAGCTAGTTTGATGATCCCACAGATACCTGAAGAGCATGAATTTCGTATGATGGTTAAACTGTACCTACTATAACAGTGTCTTTGATGAGGGGATGATGCACCGTGACCGACACTGCAATCTTTAACGATGCCTCTGCGTACCATAAGTTGCTTGTACTGACGGTAAAATTAATTTTTTATTATTCAATAAATGGCAATAACCAAAAGCCGAGCGTTATGACCAGGAACACTTCTACGGCGCTACTTTGTAGTTATCAAATTAGCCACACCCCAATATAGATCCCCTTTATTTCAGTTTCTAAAGACAGCCAAATAGAAAAACAATCTGTTGAGTACATAATCGTGCGCATGCATATTCTAATGAAGTTTCTAATTTTTTTGTATTAATAGAAATCATTACTTTCGGACCATGACTGACTGGACACCTGACTGCTTACCTGTCAATATGTACAAGAGTGTACTGCACATATTGCTTTATGTTAGAATGTTAAGTCCCTTAGCTAATTCGTTTTGTGTCGGCATTCATTGGCCGAACAAGAGTTTCTCATTTCAATTTATTTAGTTACCTCGATTGTACTTTGCGCAGCAGCCGTCAGCTTGCTGGCGTTGTCAATTTTATTCAGAGTAGTACATACTAGGGATGTTGCAAATGTAGAATTTCAGAAAGGCGCGAATGCAGTAAAAGTAACAGGTACAGGAAAATATTAGTCTACCTTTTATCTGTCCCTATCGAAAATGTTTCTATAGCATTTTTTGTAAAGGCGAAAATTCTCGAGCTAAAGCCGAAACTGTAGTATTTAAAAATACTCTGTATGAAATTATTTTTGGCTGAATGAGTTCTTTATAGTAAAGTGAACTAGATTAATCACTGAAGTTTGCCTTGAAAGCTTCCCAATTGAAGCGGCATCTTCAGTGCTGTCTTAACTAATGACAAAACTTTGTGTTGGTTCTCCAAAAAAATAAACGTCTGTTTACAATGAAACGTGCGGTATAATTCACGGTCCTACAAATCAGTATTAGAAAATAATTGCCATAGAGGAAAAGAAATTTCATTGTTGTCAAATGCAAGATCAGCCGAAAAATCGCTCAGAAATGCACTCGCATCATTTATTCATTTATGTCATAATACCAGCCTTGTCCTGCAAATAAAGAAAGTATTAACATTATTTTATTCGACATCCTGCTTACCGTACCTTATTTCCCTTTCGATCTCGGTTCCGAGGAATATCGAAAAATGCGATTTGCATTCTAATTCCCGTAAACTCTCTTCCGTGACTCTCCTAAATGGTTTTTATTTGCATTTATATAATTTATAAAGTATAAAATACCAGAAGACCCGGCAGACGTTGTTCTGCCGAAAAATTTACTTGAACCTCCCTTATCATATTAGATCCATATACTTCTGTCTGCTCACCTTCCTTTTCTTCCGCTTCATCTGATTCTCCTTTTTCATATCGTTTATGTCTTATTCATCTTACCTTATCTCTATCATTATCACTATGACTATCCGTCTCGCTATCCCTATCCTAGAAACATCTGCTTGTTAATACCCTAATCAACACTTTGAATTTGATACCCATATCGTAGAAATATATTCTAGGGCCACATTTTGGTCAAAATCTTTAAAACGGGGTCTCACATGGGACTAAGAACTTTTCCTTGTTAAAACCCTCATCAACACCTTTCATTTGATCCAATGTCGTAGAAACACCTTCAAGGGCGACACCTCGTCACCGTTTTGGTCAACAACTCGACTGACTGACTGACCATCTATCGAGTAAACTTTTGATAGAAACGTTCCCTAAAGCAACAATACATGTTCCAAATATTAACCAAATCTGTTAAGCGGTGTAGTAGTTTGGTGATATACAATGTACTGAAAACTCAGCTGTATTCATTTTTCGGTAGCAACAACTAAAAGTTTTGAATATTTTTTTTATTGAAAACCCTTCCACAGAGAAGGTCCAAGAAAGTACTTTTTACATAATGGAAATCGGTTTAGCTGTTTAGACATCCATCGTTGGTTGTTAAACTAACTTCAGTTTAACATTCAACTCAACTTTGGGTGTTAAACTATTCAATTTGTATGCCAGTTAAAGATATATTTGCTAAAATATTATTAAATTCAGGTTTTTAAATTTTTTTAGTTGTATAAGTTTGATGGAAAAAAGGGAAGAAAAAATTATTGAAATCGGTCAAGCGATTGTTGAGTATGAGCTTAAATATTATTCGCTTAACAATTTTGTCATAAATGAGCCCTAAATCAGATCGAATATATTAAAGAAAAAATTATTAAAATTATTTTGTATTTTGAGTTTTGAACGTATTCACGCACATCAATTCATTTTTATATATATAGATAATTTATAGGATATAATAAAAATGATATGCTGTAATAACTTTGGTCTGTTGCTTGTAAGTATGAAAATAAGAGAGGATTTACCCATCAACAAGTACACCGAAATTATCAAGACTATGAACTGAGTCGATTTAGCTATAGCCGTCGGTATGTCCGTCTGTCTGAATGCAAACTAACCCCATAGTTTTAACAAAATCTGTACAAAATTTTGCAGCCGCCAATTTATAACAGGTTAATGATTTTGCGGAACCGACAAGATGTGACCCATATAACATCCATACAGCCGGTAGTTCAGACAAAGGGGTTTGGGCTATAACTCTTTCAACTCGTTAAACCCACGGTTTGTACTTCTTATAAATAATGATAGGACGGTGAGCATAGTGATTCGCATTCAGGGTAGGTAAAAGGTGTTCGGCGAAGCCAAAAATAGCACTCACTTCAATTGTTTTATTTTCCCACCAGCCCAACATTCGCGTTAGCTAAGCTTTTTGCGAATGTGGATGTAAAAATTAACAGGATGGCTCAATGTTTACGTACCCGAATATTCGTGACATCTCTAGCGATAACATACTATATCTAAATACGTACTCGTATACATACATACATACACATTATAATCGGGATCGGTTAATCTGAGGTTGTTGGAGTAAGCAAATAGCTCATTATATGTAATTTTCATTTTTATTGTGGGCATTTGTGGCGTGTTGTTGTGCTGAGCGCCCCCAGATGAAAGTTTTTTTGTGTTGTTTTCATTTAATCGCATTAACGTGATGTTAGTTGGTGTGGATGGGCACATACCAACCCCAACATCTCCATTGCAACTCACTTGCATCTGACGGGTGTATGATTGCAAGTTAGCAAGTTTGGTCGTTTTTTTTTTGTTTGTTCGTATGCGCAATTGTTATGTATGAACTATACATCTACAGATGATATAATACTTTTTTAGTCCCACTGAACTGCTTTCATTTGCTATACTTTAACAATTTTTTCATTACTCTTTACTTGCAAGTTGTTGTTTTTAGTTTTGTCTTGCTCATTCTTGAACAAAACTGAATTTTTTCATAATTGTTTTTTCTTGCATTGTTGCACACTTTTTGTTTTCCTCATACGCGTTGGTTTCATGAGGTATTTTATATTTCTTTTACTGCCGCATTGTTGGCATCCAGCTGACTCAAGGCATTAAATGTTGCTTTCAGTGCTCATCATTAGGTTTCATCTTACTGCAACTACTTCCCCTTTTGGGGCTTTTTATGACTTTTACTTTTATTATTTCTTCCTAAGATAGAATGTAGATATTTTGTTGTATTACGTGTTGATACTAATAAAATTTTCTTTTATAAAAACGAGTATCAAATACACTTCCATATACCATTTTACAGCGTCCTTTACAATTCAATGTTTTCTCTAGTTCTTATTCGCAGCATCGCTAATGATCGGAATTTAAGTGAATTAGTACTGCTCGTAAACATTTTCCGAGAGGTTGAAAAAGTACTTTCAGATGGTTTAATTGATTTGAAATCGTTCTTAATTTACTCAAATTAGCATAAGTTGTGCTGGAAGAGAGAAAGAAAACCGTTTGTATTAGCATTTTTACGGTTCTTTTTTAAAGTACAGCTGCATAAAACGAAAATATTTTAACTATTGTTACACTCAAAACATTATAGGCCTAGCTAGACCGATAAAGTACGATTAAGGTATAAGTTCAGTAAATTAAAAGAAAACTAAATTTAATAATATTTAAAAAAAAATTCATTCAAAAAGTCAGGTAGTAAATATGTTAAGTATATCACAATATTTCAGATTTATAGCTTTGTAATGTCTTCGACAAGACTCGTTATAGTTGTTTCCGTGATATCGACTTGGTGCTTTAAATTAGCATCCTAATCAATTTGTTCAATCTGTACTTAAAGAAGATATCGCATTTTCCTATCAGCTTGGAAATTATCTTTGCTTTCGCAGCTCAATAAAAGTAGGAGGAATTCGTGTGTAGAAAACTAATAGGCCACAGCGAAATTGTGCATCATCCTAAAGTTGTTTGCACCTATCCTTACCAATCAGTTAACATTTTCTGTTTTTACCTTGCAAATATCCAGAAAGGGTATTTCAAATAACATTAACTTACTTGAACTAGTAAAATGGCTCTACAAAGGCTCCCAGAAAAATTTCACTTTTAAGCTTCATATTTAATTATATTTCCCATTAAAGAAAAACGTTTCTCATTTGCGCTCATTTTAACGATTGTGTAGATTATTTGAAGTATTCACTATCTGGACCAATTTCTTTCTTTTCCATGAATGCCAAAAAAATGTAACAATAGATGAAAATAGCTTCGCTTCAATTTCTTATACAGGGTGTTTTTTTTACAGGTTTGTTTTTCGAATAGAGATAAAACTGGCATTTTGTGGTCAAATCTGGCAACTCTAATGTCATTTATGTTCAGTTTGGTTTGCCATTTCATCATGAACAGGTTGACAAAAGAACAACGCTTGCAAATCGTGCAAATTTATTTCGAAAATAATGGTTCAGTTCGCGAAGTTTACCGTGAGCTCCGTCCATTTTATGGTCGACATAATCGTCCATCAGAGCAATTAATTCGGTTAACCATGGATCGTTTTCGCACTACGTTTACTCTATGTGATAATACGCATCCGCAGAGACGTCGAACAGTGCGCACCGAAGAAAAAATTGCCGCTGTAGAGCAAAGTGTTGAAGAGGACCCGAATGAATCGATTCGCCACCGTGCACAGCAATTGGAGCTTTCTCCATCAACTTTATGGAAGATTTTGCGCAAAGATCTTGGCTTGCGACCTTACAAGATCCAGCTTGTGCAAGAATTAAAGCCGCGAGACCATGCAATGCGTCGTGATTTTGGTGTATGGGCCGAAAATGAGATTGATTTCGATGCTGATTTTCATCGCAAAATTTTGTTCAGTGATGAGGCTCATTTTTGGTTGAATGGCTACGTCAACAAGCAAAATTGCCGCATTTGGAGTGAAGAGAATCCACATGAGACCCTTGAAACGCCTTTACATCCACAAAAACTGACTGTTTGGTGTGCTCTATGGGCTGGTGGAGTCATTGGGCCATACTTCTTCCGCAATAATGCTGGAGAGGCAGCTACCGTTAATGGAGACCGGTATAGAGCCATGATAACCGACTATTTTGTTCCCGAATTGGATGGCATGAATGTGGATGAGTTGTGGTTCCAACAAGACGGCGCTACATGCCACACAGCGCACGTCACAATCCATTTATTGAAGGAAACATTCGATGAGCGCATAATTTCGCGGAATGTACCTGTCAATTGGCCACCAAGGTCGTGTGATTTGACACCATTGGATTATTTTCTTTGGGGATATGTGAAGTCGCTCGTCTACACCAACAAACCAGAAACGTTAGGGGAATTGGAAGCCAACATTCGTGGCGTTATTGCCGACATACGGCCCCATATGCTCGAAAAAGTGGTTGAAAATTGGACCTGTAGAATTGGCTTTATTCGAGCCAGCCGCGGCGGCCACATGCCCGAAATCATATTTAAGCATTAATGGCATAAAATTATCCTTCCAATAAAGCCAAATTGATGGACCTTAAAACGATTTTCTTGTGTTTTATTTCAATTCGAAGTTCTATACCCCTAAAACAACACCCTTTACATATAAGCTTTACAAAATTATTGTGGGGCTCACACGAAAGGGTATTTTGCATTGCGAGACTCGAATTGCGATTAGCGATATCGATCGAAATGTGGACATGGTACTTCAATGATCAACCGGAACAAAATCTAGCGTTTTTATTAGGTTTTATATATAAGTAAAGACAAACATCATCGATCATAGATTTTAACACCTCTGTACGGCAACATCAACTCATCTTCATTTGTAAATTAATAAAATCTTTTAGCAACAAGATGCCTGTACGTCGATAAATTAGCTTATCTCATAATATTTCATAAGAAGCAAGTTCCATTGACCACACAAGTTGCTGACCAATATTTATTGTTTCAAACTTTGACCCCGTATGGAATCAATAACCATTCAATTGCTTAATACAAACTGACAGCCAATTAGAATATTGTTTGAATTTTAAAGAAAATGTCAAACATATATAACCAAATTTGCACAATGACTGACTGAATACACATCAAAGCAGACAAAAAATTAAAAAATAAGACTACTTTGTACCCAAACCACCAATTTATAAGTCAATGATCTTATGGCGGAGATGAGAGTGAGAAAACAATGACCGTTTTGCCAAAGTAGATTACGACAATGACTGTGACTGTCAACTGAGATGATTTCAATAGTTTCCAAGGGGCACACAAGTCATATTGTATGGCGTAGTATTGTTCGACCGCAAGCAACTATAATTAATTAAATTAAGCAAACAAACAGTAAATAAATAAATATTCTGCGACAAATAGTTGAACAAAAAACAATAAAGGGAGAGAAAGGGGGAGAAGCTAGAAAAAGAATTGTCTCTAGTATATGCACATATAAAATATATTGGCTCACTGTAAATCAATTTAGCGCGGTCTTGTAAAAAATTACTGGCATTTGCTTACATGCATATCGACAAGTGATTCGAAACGTAATGGATAGCAATGCTTTTATCAATAGTAGGAATGTCGCAAATATTCGCTTTCAAAATACCTTTATGAATTAGCTTCGAAACTATCCCGTCAATAATATAGCAAAACCACCTTGAAAGGGGAATCAGGTTCTGACCCAGTTACCACTTGATTTGCGCTTAGCGTTACTACAACAGTTTCAGCCATAATACTCAGAGAGTCTATTAGTGGACCTCACTTCAGCACGAACCATGCGGAGAGCTTTCAATTGAGAAGGAACAAACGAACAAACATTAAGTCTAACTTAATATGTATTTGAACCTTTGAAACTGATTTACAAAAGAGAAACCAAACTCCCAGGTAAAACCAACAACAGAAGCATAAAATGAATAAAATCAGTAAACGCAAAAAATTTTCCAAAATACCTTCCAATTTTCAATTACCTTACCTTATCACCTAAGCCAACGATTCGGAAAAACCACCCACATTTCAATTGCCCTCATTGCAGGAACTAACATTACCCAATCCATAAGCGCGGGTACGGACTGAAATGTTCCAATATATTTACATCACTTTTAACATTGTTCTGTTTTTTGACCGAACTCGAACCGAACATGACCGTCGCTCTCTTCTATATAATTTCTTTAATATTCTACACATTTACAAAGGAATCGTGTAAAATATCGCATTCGAAACATCCCTAATATATAACAGCTGCCTATACATATGTGAACTAAACAGGGCTATGTACTTACACATACATATATGCCCACCTAACTAAACTTCATAAACTTATCTACCTTCAGCGAAAAAACATGGAATATAATTGGCAATAATTAAATGATACTTTGGCATATTCTCATATATTTGATTGGTACGATTTACATTAGGCTGCGTCCAATTGTAATAGCAATTTTATTACCATAACTTAATCTCATTTGTATAAAAATACTCAGAAACTTGACTAGACATTTTCTTTAAAAATCTAAATTTTTTTTCTGTATTACATCCCATACATGGCTTCTATGTGATGTCAATTTCAATAAAATTGTCTGTAATATCCGACCAAGCGCTTGAAGGTTAATATGTTTCAAGACAATATTCGGGAGGAAATGTCATTTCTGGCGCTTTTGAGGGAGATTTAGTGCAAGGAACGTGAATTAAAAAGGGACATTTAAAGCAATTAAGTACTTCAAAAAGGAAAAACATCTTTTAAAAAAAATTATTGAAGATTCACCCTAATATGCAAAGTATTTCCACAAGTTGGTGCACAGCAAATCTAAATTCGTGCAAAACTTAATATACTCTATGGCATCTGACAAAGCTAGTTGCGATTTATCTTGATTCATTTAGTCTTATCTTATAAATAAAAATTAATGTGTGTCTGCGTGTCTGTGTGTACTCAACCGATTTTTACAGTATATTCCTGGGATCACAGGTTAAAGCATAGGCTATATATAGTTTCGGAAAAGTGAGCAGTTCCACGTCTCCAGGCTATATAAAATTACAATTCGTCATAACTCTGAACGTATTTGGTCTATAATAATGATATTTTTATATATGTGTCCTTTAGTCAAGTTTTACATCATCTTGGAAAACTGGGCCACGCCCACATAATTTGTCTTTTGTTTGTGCTTCATTAATGTGATCAAATTTATTGTCGTTCTATGAAACTTTCACGATAGGTTCAGAAGTTCGGTGGGTACGTGAAATTTAGTCAAGAGTTACAAAGTTTTGGAATAGTGGGAAGTGCCACGTTAAAATTGTTTGTGTTTTGTTTGTGTCATTATGCCCAAAATTTATTGTCGATCTCTGTGAAACGGCAGAGGCCATATTTAGTTTTTGGCAAAGCCTCTAGGTTATTTAAAAAAGCAATTCGGCTTAGCCAGGAATTAAATTGGTTCAAGTTCAAGCAGATATGTGTTCTATATATCAAAGAACCTTGGAAACAGAAATCAGTACCAGAATCAAATAAAAGGAAATTCTATATATCTTCTAAACTATGTACATATCAGTACCCGCAGAGGAAATGGGATAAGAAGGGGCGTAGGAATAGAAATTTGAGATATAGAGGCGGTGTTAGCGGAAATTTAAAAGAGTAAAGTAGAGTGATGGTATTTAGGCATGGGGGAAAGGCAAAAGTTGAAAGAATAAGGAGGAGATAAGGATAAATGTATAAGAAGCGAATAGTGGGGAGGGAAAAGAGTACAATTTGCTAAATGTAGGCAAGCGAAATTTTAGGCAGGACAACGTCTGCCGGGTTTGCTAGTACTAAATAAAAATATCTTTTAACTAAGTGATTATAAAACTGCAAATTACATAACACATTTCATCATTTTAGATGTCCTTAGAACCTACCTATTAAATTCTTCGAAATTCCCATGTGTTCAATTGACTACATTTTCAAGTTAAGCATTTTAAAATACTGTTAAGACTTTGATATTTCCCTTGATAATTTAAACTTGTGTTAAAATAAAGTATAAAATAGGCACTACTAACATTTGTAAATAGTAGAAAGCCTTTAACGTAACTTCGCTTTAAGTTCGCAGTGCAGCGCTTTAACTTTTTACGGTGCACTTAAATAAGTCCCCTATTATGATATGGATTCGATGCTTGATATTCGCTGCTTATCGACCATCGAAGAGCTAATGTCAACTTCGTGTTACGAGCAGTGTGACCTAGTCCATCTTTGATCCCTTTGTATAAGTTGAAGTGATCACTTTTGTTTGGGCAGGCCCTATCAAACGACAAATTGGTCTCTGTTAGGACTGAAAAGGTAGTGTCGGGCAGATCCCCTTTGTTTTCTTACTTTCAACGCCTATAAATAGGATACAAAAATTTAAATCCCCTTATGCCAACTATGCCCATAACGGAATAGTTGCTATCATTTGTAGCGTACTATAGACGAAAGGTATTGATCGCGATGCACTCTTTTTAGAGATAATTTTTTTGCAATCTAGCGGCTACAGAACATAGTTAATATAATGTGTGCAGAAGCACACCTGAGTATATTCGTAACCTACTATAATAAATATATAAAATTATTACATACATACAAACATACATATATTTACTATAGATTTCTACGTATGTACGTACATAGTCTGTTTGTAGATGAATGGTTTTAATTCAATTTTGTGGCCTTTCAAATTTGACGAGATTGAGCAAGCAGTGAAGTCTTACCCTTGAACTACTCAGGCCATAGGGTTTATTGGGCAATGCAAATTGCGATTAGCGCCATTTACACTGCGAAACAAAAGTGCTCAGAATTGGTATTATGGTTTGATGCCCTGCGCCAGCCAAGATTCGTATGGAAAGACGTAGCGTAGCATCAAAGGGATAAAGTATTTTACCAGCCGCCTGAAGTGTGTCTCTGCTTTGCTGTGAGGTAGCTACCAAAGCCTAACCCAAACGATATCCTCTCCAAAATTATGCGTATATAAAATTTTGGGAAGTCAGACGCTCCGGATTCACTGAAATTTTTATGTTTTTATATTACTTGCGCCGGGAATTGACCATGGGGCTTACACAATGCACAACGTAGATACATATTTTGTTCTATTTTTTCTTCATTATTAATCATTTAAGGGCTTATCGATTGATTTCGAAATCAGAACAAAATATGTAGTATGTACCGGCGAACCAAAAATTTGTCCATGAGTAACTTTGACACAATTTCGGCATACAAACCAATACAATGCACTCATGTACTTACAATCTTTTACACATGTACAACAGTAAAACAAAAAAAAAACAATCACCTTACAACAGCAACAATTATTCAAAAAAGCTATCAAAACGCTGCACAGTGTAACAGTCTCGCATTAGCTGCCGTTAAAATAATTTAGCGTCCACCGATGTTCGGCGTCGGCCATTTTTCGTCGATTCTTTCTGAGTTTTTCCATGACATTTCATTCACTTTCTACTTTTTTATTTTATTTAAAGCTTTAGGGCAGCTTTAATAAAAGGCGGCTAACGCCAATCGGCGGTTAGTTTGACAGCTCACTGTACAAAATATGTCAATTAAACCCCGGGTACCGTTACCTGGCTGTTATGAAAGCGACCCTCAATAATTGATTTGAGCCCGTCTAATAAATGCCATGAATGTGTTTCCTGTTTTGTTTTGATTATATCCCTGCTACTGGTGTAAATTAACGCTGGGTACTGGCGCTGATACCTTAAAGCCAGTGCCGTAGGCGGTATCAGCAAAATGTGTTAACGCAATAGTATTTTTGCATAGTATACTTCCCGATACCGTAATAGAAGTGGCGCACTTTATGAGAAACCACCGAAAACTGATGCAAACTGGTCGGATGGGGTATCTTAAGACAAGTATTCAAGTCATGAGCAAGAACTCGAAGCCAGTATCTAACCCTTTTCGCCTGTTCAAAAGCAAAAAATGGTTTGCTCCGGTAATAAAGCAGTTAGGGAGATACCATCACCTCTGACAGAAAACAATCGGATGGGGTATCTACAGACGGATATCCATGCTGTGTAATTGAATTCATGTATACGTATTAAGGTAGTTTTTGTTTGGCCCTACGCCTATCAATCTGCATCGGGCAATACGGAGGCATCAGTGGAACACTACTAAAATTTATCAGATATTTTGGATTGCAGTACCGTACTTTATACTAGAAGGAATTCGTGTTGAAAAATAGAATAGTTCGAAAAATGTATAATCTTTACATATAATAAAATTGTAACAGGTAGATGTCTGTACATTGCAGATATTTAAGAAATATTGAGCCAGTAGAAGCCAACCATTTTTAAAATTTTTGTCCGTCTGTCTGTATGTTTGGTCGCGCATCACTCAAAAACCGCTTAATGGAATTAAATGGAACTTTTACCGTTATATAACTGTGTTTAATACAAATGGGTATCAAACGAAAGGTGATAATAAGTGCTTCAATAAGCTATGTAAATAAGTTCCATATCTTATTTGGTATGTGTGGGAGAGATAATGATTACAATCGGGCTTAGTCTATTCTATGTTCTGAGACGCAGCGAAGCGGGGAAGGGCTTACTAGTTAAATAATAAATGGATCATTAACTAATGGTTGTAAAGGGCAGAAACAACCACACGTTGATTGATCTTTTGTGACACTTCCCATATAGGAGAGAACAAATGTTAAAGGTTTCAGAATCCGAAGCTCTAAATAAGTTCGAGTTATGTTATTCAAACTTAGCAGCAGGAGTAAGACTAGAACAAAATCGATTACCCACTTTTTTAAAAGTTTATTTAAAGTGATATCCCGCTGTAGTATTTTGCTGTGTCTTCATGGTGTTTAACAATATTTACGTCTGTAGTAATATCGAGGGGCTTAGAAAAACTTTTTAGTCAGTTTAATCTTTTTTAGTTAGTTAATCTTTTTTAAAAGCTTTTATGGCCACGACTAGGGCGAAAACCGGGCGCGTATACAGGGGTGGAGTCAAGGGGCCCGGAGATAGTGCAATTTTTTGTATATGTCTCCAAATTTAAAATAAGTAAGAAAGTTCAAACTACAACGCGAGCAGTGTTATAAAAAAATGAATAATATAATTTTTTAGTTATTTTGGATGATAGTGAGAAAAGCTAGAATCAACGCCAGCAAAAAGAACAAAGGATGATCAAGCAGATAATAATATAATATAATATTTATCCCATTTTTGGATAAATGTGGAGAAGAGCTTGCGTCGAGATTCATGGTACACAAAGAGTTGCTGTCGAAGGTCCAAAATATAAATAAGTTAAATAAATAATTAGCGCGTTATATACCTCCTGAGGAGATTAAGGCCCAGCTTATCTCTACCAATTTGTGGTGTGCTGCTTCTAATTTGTCCTATAAATTAGTGGGACCTACAGTTTTTTGCCGATTCAGAACGGCATCTGCAAAGATGAAATTTTACAAAGATGCCTTCCATGGCAGAAATACATTCGAAGAGTTTGCTAAACCACTGCCGACGGGCGACCCCGTTTTGAAAAAACTTTTTCAAACCATTTTTGATGCTACTTGTCCCAGGACTCGAACCTTGCAGCTTTAGTGTGGTAGGCCAGCAACACTACCGCCACCACCTTGGCCAGAAACCAACCTGTGTACCAAATTTAATTCAAAAACCTCAATTATTACATAAGTTATCGTGTCCACGGACGGACGGACGGACATGTCTTAATGGATTCCTCTGTTCATTCTAAGAACTTTGATATATGAAACTCCATATATATCTCTATTATATTGTACTGTTACAAACCACCGTTATATGACCAAAACTATAATACCCTGTGCACTAGTACACGCTGGGTATAAAAATTTGGATCCCCCCCGAAAATATTTTCTGTATCCGCGCCTGGAAAAAACGATAACGATTCTAAATGGTTTTTTCGCTAACATAAGCGAAGCGATATCTGTGTAAGAAAACAATTGAGCTCTCAAAACAAAGATCGAGGGTTTAAAAATTGTTCAGAAGTAACCTCTCATTTTTTAAGTGGAAAACTTATGATATTAAAACTTATGATACTAACGATTTTGTTAATATTTTACTGAAACCCCATAAAGCGAGCATGTATCTATTCCATGCATTCATATTCTATCCTACATATTGAATCGATAACTCACGTAGAATAGAAAATTTATAGGCAAAGCTCAGTCAGTAGCTTAAAGTAATCGACTGACAGCCACGCCTCCTTTCATGCATCGGTAGCCCTGACAAGTTTTGTATTAGCTCTTGTGGGCACTTAGTAAAGTTTGGAAAACCCATGAGCGACAATATAAGAAATTGGAATTTGGAATTTATTTTAGCTACATTATTTAACGTCGATTTACATTAACATTTTACCGAATTTCCAAAGCTCATTTTAAGTATTTTTAACCACTCGTGTTACACTGTGCCACGGCAGCTACAGAATACTGAACAAATTCGAACGTAATTCTGAGTGCGACAGACATGTTGTTGCAACAAAAAGCTATGAGATACGATCAGTAAATTATGTGGCTGAAAGCAATGTTTAACCAAAAAGCAAAAAGTAGGTGAAAAAGCAGATCAACATATACGAGGTGTGTTCAAAACGTATCGCGAATTTTGAATTTTCGCTGGTTACGTATATTCGAATTTCGAATTTTTTGTGGCGTTATGTTGGTACTCATGTCTCTCACTTATGCCGACAAGCTCGTCCATTTTGAATGTTCAGTTAATTGTTGACAGCTGCTTTGCTTGCACGTGTTTTGGATCGTCTTCGATTTTTACCTATTCAAAAATATGGATCAAAGAACCTGTATCAAATTTTGTTTGAAACACGAAATTAAGTGCGCTGATGCATTCCGAATGTTGACTGTGGCATACGGAGAAGCTACCTTGGACCGAAGCAACGTTTATCGGTGGTACAAAATGTTCTCAGAAGGCCGAGAAGATGTGCAAAGAAGAACAAAAATTGGCTTTTGCACCACGATAACGCCCCTGCTCACGCATCGTTGCTTGTGCGCGACGTTTTGGTCAAAAACAACACACTAATGATGCCGCAGCCACCGTATTCCCCAGATCTGGCCCCCTGTGACTTTTTCTTGTTCCCTAAACTGAAGAGGCCCATGAAAGGACGACGTTACGCTTCTCTTGACGAGATAAAGACGGCATCGAAGGAGGAGCTGAACAAGATACAAAAAAATGATTTTTTGAAGTGCTTCGAAGATTGGAAAAACCGTTGGCACAAGTGTATAATATCTCATGGGGATTACTTTGAAGGGGACAAAATAGATATTCATGAATAAATAAATAATTTTTGAAAAAACACAAAATTCGCGATACTTTTTGAACACACCTCGTATGCACAGCACTTGATGAAATATATAAATGAAACAAATATGTAAGATATTGTCAATAATTCCCACATAACCGTAACGGAATAGTGCTGCAACAACAACAAATACACTTAATATATTGCTGGTATTTTTTAATTGAATAAAATTGAACTGGTAGGATTTAATTGAATTTTATATTAATTATTCGAAGTACGTACTATATTTGCATCTTTTTGGGGGTGTTAGCTGTAGTAGAAAATGCTCACACAAATGTGATTTATATGCTTCTACGTTTACAAATGATTAACAGTCCTTGCACATTTGTTTGCACCAGACCAATGCCGAAGCCCGTTTTAAATAAGCAAAGTTCTCTCTTTCTCTCTGATATATGAGAACCTCTGAAACACAGATTAAAACACGTTTGAATTATTCTAGAAAAAAGTTCTTCGTAAAATGTTAGGTTCTTACCGTGATGGCAACACGTATTTCGAAAGAGACTTAAAGGTGAGGTGTACGAGTTATACGCAGATAAGAGCATTAAAATGAAAAACAAGAATTATCATTGGAAAAATATGCTGATCTTGGAATAAGTGTTTATAGCAGAGAAGGACACGGTTTAAATTTATAATGGTGAGAATGAATATGCCTCAAAGGATCTTGTATAATATTTTTACACAATATAGGTTGTCAGATGTATGTGTCAGTTTTTATGTATGGACATAGAATCTCATTGTGTAAGCAGAATAAAAAAAGTCTAGTGATTAAAGAAGTACGTATATGTACGTTCGAAATAAATATAAATATTTTCGTCTGACTTAGATATATATGCAAATCAGCTGTTCTACGACTTTGTCGTATCAAAACCGCAATGGGTGCAGAGGACAATACCAGGGACTGCAAATAATTGTTAGTTTTTATTTGTTGAACAAAAAGGTTACGCAAAAATTAACTTTATACTATTTTGGAAATTTTTAACCATTATCATATGAAATAAATTTTGTCTGGTCGCCATAACCAATATAAATTCGATATATTTTTTTTTTGGTTAAGTATAACAATTATCAAGATTTATTTATTTTTTGGCTATTTTATGTACACATCAGATATATAATATTCCGAATTTTTCATGCTAACATTCGAAGTACTGGTAAAAAAGGTGAAGTCACAAATGAACAAAAAGAAAAAAAATTCTTGATAATGGGTGTTCTTAACCAAAGAAAAATATTTCTCGCTTATATTGGTTATGGCGACCGAAAAAAATATTTCTTATGGTAATGGTTAATTATAACCGATATTTGCATTCAACAATGTTAATGTGAAATATGACCTTTACTTAATTTCTATAATAACCGTTACGTCCCAGGACAATACATATCGTCCTTGGTATCTTGTTGACAGTTGTTTCAAAAGTTCGGATAACCAACTGCACCTCAACCCAATTTCTTCAAGAGATTCAAAACTGAATAATATACATTATGACACTAGTATTAGCAACGAAAATGAGTAGAAATATCGTTACAAACAACAACAACAGTTGAAATATCTAGGTATATTTCCGACATAAACGATTATTCCAGAATCTTAACCCATAGCTCAGAAATATACACCGATTTAAGCTGTTATCATTTATAATTAAAATTAAACTTTGCTAAACTATGTTTTAATATCCTTCTCTCTCTTTTGTCTCTTTTCAGGTAAGCATATAAAGAATTAATCACACAGAAATTCAACTTAAGGTAATTTCGCTTAAAAATGCAGCTCATTGTCTCGGTCTTCAGATTGAATGACTGGCAATTTTAGGATTAAAGTGCTATCATTAATGATTATACTAGCCCCGTAATTTTAAGACATTGAAATAACGATAACCAGCGGTATAGCAAAGTTTGTTCAGTGCAAACTTTATTTTGGATTGAAGTAATTTTTAGAAATTATGGCGAATTTTAATTAGATATTAATGGTAGCCACAGCTTCCTTGCGGAAATTGGTTTAAAATGAAAACAATACACCTTATAAATTATCACTGCCTGCCTCCCTTTTTACGAGGAGCTCGTGTTGCAAATGTGATAAAATACGAGCACATATTCAGCAGGTGAAGTTCTATCGAACTCGGTTTCTAACGGAAGGATGAGCTTGTGCATACCAGATTGATATGGGACAAACGAAAACCATTCGGGGAATGTTGTGGCCGTTAAAACCAAAACAAAAACAATTTTTTATTTGGACGGTTTTTTGCGACCTACGGATATTAAAAAGCTTTACGGCCTATTGCAGGATTCAAGGAAAATTTATAAAATATACATAGAGTATGTCCCCAACCCCTTCCTTTGTGTTTGCTAGTGGCTGCTTTGACTTACTAATAAAATTCAAGAAAACCGAGTGTACGTATTGTCTTGTCTGGACTGTGAGCATATCATATACACAGGGAATATGGATATTGCAGTTATTTATGAGCAACTTTTGTTTAATATTAAATGCTTGATAAGATATGGACAGCTTTGCTAGATGAGACTATCGTTATCTAACAATGTGCGTCAGGCTTTGTTTTTGAATTCAGAAATCCGCTTGTCTAATGCCACGAACCTTTAGTGGGGCCATATGTGTCACACAACAAAAAGTGCAGCAGCGCTACTTGGGCTGCGAAGGACTTGGCCATTTGAAATTACATTAAAGTTCACTTACACATCTCCCTCTCTATATCTCTCTAAAGTTCCATCTGGCACAAAGCACACAATAACCCAATTATATGCATTGAATGACCAAGTAATACGCATGTTCCAAATCATGCCAAAAATGTTAGAAATTTGCGTTTGTGACCCAAATACCAAGAACACAAAAACCCGGTCGCACTTTGTATGTACGCCAACATTTCTGCATAAGCAACGCGCATGTGCGTATAATTCCTACACTTTTATGGTTTTTTCTTAATCGCCATTTGACTGCTACCTTTTTGGCAAACGTAATCGTTAGCATGAATAGTCTTTTACGGCTGACACAGTCCCAAAACGGTTAAGGAATACGAAATGTTTACGAAAATGTTGTTGCACAAAGTTGGGTATGAGTCGTTTAAACAATGTTGCAAATAAATGTGTTGGCTGTTGTACGACGTCTGCAGTTAATGTCCATAAAAGAGACGCAATAAAAGATTAAATTGAAAAATTAACTTAACCAAATTAAAATGTCTCACCGAGAAAAAATAATTTTCTTAAATTGACGCCAGCACTTTATTTTCATAATTAAAAGAAATTGCTCTATTAATGACCAAAAATGGTAGTATTTATTGCTGCACTTGCGTACGTTGACAGTTTTCTAGGCCTAAAAGTGGGCTATTTGCGCCAATATTCGTGCGCTGATACCGTAAGGGCAGCGCAGCGCTGGTACCAATGCAATGGCGCCACTTGAACCCTGTGGCACAACTTTATAACCAGCCTCAGTTCTAGAACGCTTGAAAGGCAAAGGTGCTTGTGGAAGAGATTCAACTTCAGTACTGCTCAATAGTTGGTTTGCATGACAGATGTTAAGGTAGTGAGTTTTCGAATTCGAAGAGATACAAAAACGAAATCGAATCGAGTAAGGTCAGCAATGTAAGGCAGCAAAGTACTACAGTGAATATCTTTTAGGCCCGGTTTTTCAGTGCAAGTGCAACTCAATTTGTCAGTTAAACTAAGCTTAAACTTGTTACGCAGTTTTTCAGTCAACTTTAAACGAAATTTAAACGTAGTTTAAGCGGCCAATTTGGCAGGGTTAAACTCTAGTTAACCTGTCAGCTGTTTGCATATTTGATGGTATTGGTTTTGAAACAAAAAACTGAACGCTATTAAAAAAGGACGATATTTTTATATTTAATTAAATACTGGATATATCATCTGACGAAAGTGATTATAGTGATGCAGAAATTAGCGAAATCCTAACTATTGCAGAAATTGTCCTGTGAAAAACCAGGACCTTTAGTTAATTCCAACCGAGTACTATGGTGAAATTCGTTTTTTGCAAATTCTATATCACCTTTATTGATGCTAGTGTTAGTGATACGGAACCGAATATAAGGCTCTGTCAGTTCCGTACCGTACAAAAATTACCATAAATACTCATCTTTGGACACCACACAAAAAATTGTAGCTCTATTTATGTAGATCCTACAAAGTTCGTTCATTGTATTATTTTTCATGGTGACTATGAAAAGACCATAAGCCTACTAAAAATGCACGGAGTTCCCCTGTTATCAGTGTCAACCAAATTTCTGTGTGACGCCTGCAATACTAAACCTCAATCGCGTTACTATCGGTATCAGCGCAAGAAAACAACGCCGCGCAGCTTTACACAGTACTACATAATTGTTACCCGTTTTTCTTTTTACGTTGGATTATTGTTATTATATTATACAAAGCCTCATTCCTATATATATGTATCTATGTGTGTCGCATAGAAAGCAACTGACATTTATAACGCTTTAAAAAATTGATGAATTTATGTGTGGAAGACAAGCGTTTTTACCAAATTTTAAACGCACTCAATAAATTTTGCATTTTTAATAGCCAGTGCTTGCAAGAAATGTGTCTGAGAATAAATAATGATCGGTCGTTAACCTCATAACTCTAAAAAACACAGACGAGGGTACTAACAAAAGATCGCTTTTTCGGGGTCACTTAATATTTTTGTTTAAAAAATTAAACGTATCAAATTCATTCCAAATATTTTAAGAATATTAGTAGAAAACATTAGAACTATCGAGACAAAAAAAAAAAATTTATTAGAAAATTTCATCATAAACGTCAAACCATGTTCAGGCGACAGAATTAATAAAATATTACCAATTAGGTTCATATTATCGGCCAAGGGCTGTTTTTTTAAACATACATATTTAATATCGACAGAAGCATTGAATTAAACATTTTTTGAAAGTAAAAGCGCAGCTGATAAACGTCTAGATTACAACGTGAGACAAATTATTTTTACTCTATTTACTTTGTATGAAATTAAATTGTAGAATTGAACTTAAACTTTAAAAATATGTAAAAACTTCATTTTTCCAAGTTTATAAAATGTTTGAAAACAATAACATAACGACAAACATAAAAACTTTGGTAAGATAGCAATTTTTGCATCGACTACGGAGCAAGTGGATAGCAAATGCGTTGAAATTATTAGCTGCGTTCGGTAACAAAACTTGCAAAGAAGTGTCAGTAAAGTGAGAATGACGTAAAAATCTCTCGAACCGCCAAAAACAAAAAGTTTTCGCCGAACGGAAGTCGGTAAAAACTTGCAAGCAAAACAGCTTTTGCTTTTTTGATTGGTTAATAGCTCACATTTTTTAATTTTCGTTGTTGCTTTACTATGCCACGATCAGCTGTTTTTCACTTGCAAGTTTTACTGATTGAAATTTGCAACTCTCTCTCTCAATGAAATGTCAAAATGCGCTCTCGCGCTGCAAATGTTTTGTGTCACCTTGAATTCCTTTGCAGATCATACCTGCGAACTGGAAGAAACATGTCTATATAGATAAGATAAACACAGTGTTGGGGAAAAATTATTTGCAACTTCTACAATTAACAATTTTTAATTGTAATTGCAAAAATGTACAATTAACAATTAATCAATTGCAATGCTCACAATTAACAATTCATTAATTATTAATTGTGTTTCTCTATAATTAACAATTTGTTAATTGCAATTGTTTTATGAATTTAACAATAAGCACGGTACCCGGAAGTTATCTAGTATATTATACGCCTGGTACCGTGTTGTTTTATTGCTACAAACTTCTACTGCAAGAACGTGTAGGTTATATATATGGCAAAAAATTGCTTGAGTACTTTCAAATACCACTTTCTTGAAAATTCTGTGCCACTGATAAATTGTATTGAATATTTGAATGAAATCAATCAAAAATTACCCCGATAATTGTAAAAAATGGTTAATTATTATTAATTGCTTTTTTTGTAAGTTTAACGACCTCAAGACCAGTTTATAATAATTCTTAGTCAATTATTATTATTTATGATTGATAATACAATTAAAAATTTAATTAGAGTTTTTTCAGTTGTAATTATTTTATTTTAAATAATTCAATTGCAACAAACAATTAAAATTTTAATTGCTATTAATGAAATCAATCAAAAATTACCCCGATAATTGTAAAAAATGGTTAATTATTATTAATTGCTTTTTTTGTAAGTTTAACGACCTCAAGACCAGTTTATAATAATTCTTAGTCAATTATTATTATTTATGATTGATAATACAATTAAAAATTTAATTAGAGTTTTTTCAGTTGTAATTATTTTATTTTAAATAATTCAATTGCAACAAACAATTAAAATTTTAATTGCTATTAATTTTAAATCAATTTATTTAATTTCAATTGGTTTAATGGCAATTACTTTCTTAATCAATTAATAAATCGATTACAAATTTAATTGATGAATGCCCAACACTGGATACAAGAGGGGCTTACTTCGAAAAGTATTGTTACTCTCTTAAGGTCAACTAAGCGAACTTTCGTTAGTCCCCTAGAAGCATACATTAATAGATGGAGCACAACACATGTGTTAATGCTAAAGCCTCAAGAGCGATATCAGCATCATATGCTTTTATACAGGCGCAAAACAATAGCAACAAGATTTAAAAATATATGAGAATCTAAAAATATGTGGTTAACGCTAGATAGCGAACTCACTTTTGAAGTTAGACTCTCTAGAGTCTAGAACATGCTCTTTAATTAATGATTTGGAATTCCCTGTAGGAAAATCTCTTTGACTTTAAGTAAATTTTCTTTGATTTGACTTATAACACCTAGCTGTACTATTAGGTACACAGTTTATTATAGTTTTTTCCGCAAAACATGTGTTTGTAACTGCATAAATAAATCGAGATAGATGTAGACAACTACGAGTATATCAAAGTTCTTAAAGTGTATACAATCGATGCACTTCAGTCTCTTCACACGCTAACTTGAAATAAATTTAAATATTTTAATCAAATTTGGTGCCAACGAAGTTTGCTACTGAAATAAGTCGAAAATGGATGATTACCACTCCCCTATTTTCTTTTATATCTAAAATAACGAAAAGCACATAAAATTATATAATTTATTCATTCCATTACAGAGCCCTCAATAATATTCGCTTTCACCCAAACTTAGACGTTCTTACTTCTTCGTAATTGGGACGCAATCGGCTAAGGGCTAAGTGATTTTTACCTTACCCAATGAGGCGGGTCAAAACTTTATCCTTAGTTACCACCGACACCAATGAAGTAACACCAAGAAAGGTGAAACCATTCCGCGGTGAACTATGCCCTTTCTTTTGATGGCGGTAATATAACTTTCTGTATGAGAAAATCTTACGCCATTCTCAAAACTTTTGCCGAGACAGCGTACCATTTAAGAAGCTTATGGGAGTGTGGTTTTCCTCCTCGACCGAAAATCTAGAAATGAAGAAAATGAGAGCATAAGCAGAGTCAATGTATGTATGTGGGACATCTTCAAACATTTGTTTTGTGCACAATCAAAATCCACCTGGCGGAACAAAAACGAACAGCGAACAAATATCCTTCTAATTAGGCGTAGAACTGACACCCTTAAATTGATAGCATTCTCCACTGATCGAATTGCTATAGACGTACTTGCGTTTAAGATGGATATTGCGCATTATGACCATAGAAGAATTTTTAAAGGCATAATTACCAGAGCAACTCTTTGTGGTCGCATTAACGGTGGGCATCTTAACCAGTGATCAATACAATAACAACCACTCACAAAACACCGGCTTTATAGTGTGAATGCTTAATGCCTCCAACAAAGCAACTCTTCGTCCTCTCAGGAGAGCCGATCACACGAGTAATACAATAACAGGAATGGCATGTCTACTCAATAGTAGTGGGACTATTTTTGAATAATATTCGAATAAATACTATTAGAATAAACGAATAAAAATATTCGTTTCAAAAAATTCGAATAGTATTTATTCGAATAATTTATCCGTTAATTCGAATAGTGGCATTCGAATAGTTGTATTGAAATGCGAGAGATGTCGGCAGCGAAATTCACTGTCTTCATCGTTTGTACCTATGAGCATGCATTCTTACTATTACAATAATACTATTCGAATAAAAGTATAAATTATTTGAATAAATATTCTTCGAATTTTTTATAGCCTTCGAATAAATGGATTTTTTATTCGAATAACTTTTATTCGAATAGTCCCATGCCTACTACTCACACAACTACGGCTCTATAGTTAAATTTTCACTGCGTTTGAATACCTAACCGCAATTTTTTGCCTTTACAGCCACGGAACATAACCAAACTATTTAGAACTCATACAGTTATCTTCTTTGCTTGCCCAGGTAACCAAAAGTTATAAAAGTCATAAAACGCACATTTGTCGGAGCTTTGCCCTCCGAAATGAGCTCTTTTCGGATCCCAAATGGAGCGAAAAATCGTTCTGCGCGGGCACACTAAAAGGAGTCATAAAAAAGAGTCCAAAATGAGTCCGAATCCGATGAATTTGGAGCGTTTTATGACTCTTTTTAAATAAACTTCGGAGTCTTTTTGGACTCTTTTCGGAGCCTTTTATTGATGCTTTTCTGAAGCTTTTTGTGAGCCTTTTTAGGCACATGTTTTTCCTTTTTTTGACTCTTTTGCCAAGATTCTTATAGGTTTTTAATACTCATATCTGTATTTAACTAATCAGAAGAAAGTTCACCTTCTAATGGTTTATACGAGGTGTGTTCAAAAAGTATCGCGAATTTTGAATTTTCGCTGGTTACGTATATTCGAATTTCGAATTTTTTGTGGCGTTATGTTGGTACTCATGTCTCTCACTTATGCCGACAAGCTCGGCCATTTTGAATGTTCAGTTAATTGTTGACAGCTGCTTTGCTTGCACGTGTTTTGGATCGTCTTCGATTTTTACGCGAAATTCGTACCAAAATTGCTCAATTGTGACCAAAAACAGCATCGCATGAACATTGCTAATGAGATGTTAAACTCTGTCCGCGACGACCCAAATTTGCTCCAGAGGGTCATAACTGGTGACGAATCGTGGGTTTATGGTTATGACGTGGAAACCAAAGCTCAATCATCTCAATGGAAGCTGCCGCACGAACCAAGACCAAAAAAGCGCGCCAAGTTCCGTCGAATGTGAAAGTTTTGCTGACAGTTTTCTTCGATTGCAGGGGCGTGGTGCATCATGAGTTCTTGCCACAGGGAAGAACGGTCAATAAGGAATATTACCTGCAGGTTATGCGCAATTTGCGCGAAGCAATCCGCCAGAAACGCCCGGATTTGTGGAAGAACAAAAATTGGCTTTTGCACCACGATAACGCCCCTGCTCACGCATCGTTGCTTGTGCGCGACTTTTTGGCCAAAAACAACACACTAATGATGCCGCAGCCACCGTATTCCCCAGATCTGGCCCCCTGTGACTTTTTCTTGTTCCCTAAACTGAAGAGGCCCATGAAAGGACGACGTTACGCTTCTCTTGACGAGATAAAGACGGCATCGAAGGAGGAGCTGAACAAGATACAAAAAAATGATTTTTTGAAGTGCTTCGAAGATTGGAAAAACCGTTCGCACAAGTGTATAATATCTCATGGGGATTACTTTGAAGGGGACAAAATAAATATTCATGAATAAATAAATAATTTTTGAAAAAACACAAATTTCGCGATACTTTTTGAACACACCTCGTACAGTATTGGTTATTTTATGAAAACATATGTAATCAGTTCTTTATTGAAAACAAGTTTTATGTAAAAATATTTGTATAACTAAATATATAGGTACTATAAATAAGGTAATAGAAACAAAATTGGAAGTAGTTTTACTCGTAAAATATATTTATTTGTGTTTTTAATAATTTTCATTTAAAATAAAGCAAAATCTTTTATAGATACCACATAAATAAAATTTTCAAAGTTTGCAAAAAGTTCAAGAAAGTTTATCAAAGTTTAAAAAATTGGCTTCAAAACATTGTATTAACTTTGAAAGTTTTACTATGTGGTTTCTATAATAGACTTTGTTTTAATTTAAATGCACTTTAGTTGGCTTCCAACTTTTGTCTATTGATAAACATTCAGGAGAAAAAGACACTTTACGTTCCATTAGGTAAAATAAAAAAACCTTATAAAATGCTCTAAAACATCTTATAAAGGGTGTTGTTTTTAGGGGTATAGAACTTCGAATTGAAATAAAACACAAGAAAATCGTTTTAAGGTCCATCAATTTGGCTTTATTGGAAGGATAATTTTATGCCATTAATGTTTAAATATGATTTCGGGCATGCGGCCGCCGCGGCTGGCTCGAATAAAGCCGATTCTACAGGTCCAATTTTCAACCACTTTTTCGAGCATATGGGGCCGTATGTCGGCAATAACGCCACGAATGTTGGCTTCCAATTCCCCTAACGTTTCTGGTTTGTTGGTGTAGACGAGCGACTTCACATATCCCCAAAGAAAATAATCCAATGGTGTCAAATCACACGACCTTGGTGGCCAATTGACAGGTCCATTCCGCGAAATTATGCGCTCATCGAATGTTTCCTTCAATAAATCGATTGTGACGTGCGCTGTGTGGCATGTAGCGCCGTCTTGTTGGAACCACAACTCATCCACATTCATGCCATCCAATTCGGGAACAAAATAGTCGGTTATCATGGCTCTATACCGGTCTCCATTAACGGTAGCTGCCTCTCCAGCATTATTGCGGAAGAAGTATGGCCCAATGACTCCACCAGCCCATAGAGCACACCAAACAGTCAGTTTTTGTGGATGTAATGGCGTTTCAAGGGTCTCATGTGGATTCTCTTCACTCCAAATGCGGCAATTTTGCTTGTTGACGTAGCCATTCAACCAAAAATGAGCCTCATCACTGAACAAAATTTTGCGATGAAAATCAGCATCGAAATCAATCTCATTTTCGGCCCATACACCAAAATCACGACGCATTGCATGGTCTCGCGGCTTTAATTCTTGCACAAGCTGGATCTTGTAAGGTCGCAAGCCAAGATCTTTGCGCAAAATCTTCCATAAAGTTGATGGACAAAGCTCCAATTGCTGTGCACGGTGGCGAATCGATTCATTCGGGTCCTCTTCAACACTTTGCTCTACAGCGGCAATTGTTTCTTCGGTGCGCACTGTTCGACGTCTCTGCGGATGCGTATTATCACATAGAGTAAACGTAGTGCGAAAACGATCCATGGTTAACCGAATTAATTGCTCTGATGGACGATTATGTCGACCATAAAATGGACGGAGCTCACGGTAAACTTCGCGAACTGAACCATTATTTTCGAAATAAATTTGCACGATTTGCAAGCGTTGTTCTTTTGTCAACCTGTTCATGATGAAATGGCAAACCAAACTGAACATAAATGACATTAGAGTTGCCAGATTTGACCACAAAATGCCAGTTTTATCTCTATTCGAAAAACAAACCTGTAAAAAAAACACCCTGTATATAAATAGACAAGATGAATGCAATGTAGAACCGTTTTCTGCTAAACTATAATTCTAAGGTATACAAATTATATATGTATAGATAGGAAATTTTAAGGTGTACTTTTATCGGTAAATAAAGAAAATTTTAAAAATCATTTTAATATAAAAAATTTAACATAAAAGTTACACCACTACTCATTTACTTATTCACACTATAGACACGCTGTGTGTGTGTGTACTATGCTGAATCGTGAGCATGGCCGAGGAGTTGCTTTGTAGGAAAAAATTAAGAGCCGTAGTAGTGTGAGTAGACTTGCCATGCATGTTTTTGTGTTATTCGTGTAGTCGGCTCTCACTGTGAGTGCGAAGAGTTGGTAGTGGACCAATGAAAAATAAGTATTCGCGCTATAGATGCTCTGTTGTGTCATGCATTTTTGCTTTAGTTGTTTTTATTGCATTGATCACTGGCTACGATGGCCAGTGTCAGCGGCTCTCCTGAGAGCACGAAAAGTTGCTTTGTTGGATATATTAAACAAGCAAGGTCAAATATGAGCAAATATATAAAATTCATTGCTGATACCTACAAACAGGGTTTACAAAAATAAAATAAATGATTACTCATAAAGAGTATTAAACACCGAAGAAAATTAAAGGAAAATAGAGGAAAGGAAAAGAATTGAAAGGAAGGATAATTAAAGGAAAGAAAAGGAAAGGAAAGGAAGAAAAGGGAAGGGAATGGAAAGGATAGGAAAGGAAGGAAAATTAAAGGAAAGAAAGGAATGGTAAGGAAATGAAAGGAAGAGAAGGGAAAGGGAATTAAAGGAAAGGTTAGAAAATGAAGGGGAAAGAAAGAAAATAAAAGGAAGGGAAGGGAAAGGAAAATAAGTTTGAGGAAAGTAAAAAATTAAATAAGAGAGTAAAAAAAGAAATCAAGGAAAATAAAAATATGTTAGAGGAAAGGAACGACATAGAAAGGAAGAAAAAAAGGCGGATAAAACATACCTACAGCAAAAAAATAAAATAAAATAAAGTTTATTGGTTGAATTTCAACCACTGGGCGAACTCTAGTACATATAATTGCACGTTGCTGCTTATCCGCTCTCCAACGTTTATTTTCTCACAATTCTCTTTACGCGTACAACAAAAAGGATCAGAAAATGCTCTAATCGTTCATATAACTGAGCCTTGCAGTTTATCCGCTCTACAATATTCATTTCTTCTCCCAAGGCTCCGCTAATATTCATAAAAAAGTGGATTTTTTGATCTTTACTAAATAACACTCCGAAAAAGCTCAAATTACGGACTCTTTTTGGATCATTATTTCGGAGCGTTCCGACTTTGGTAAGCTGGGTTGAAGTTAAACAGACAAAAGTAAATAAGAAATACAAAACAAAAAGTAACACTTAAATAATTTACTTACAATGAGTTTAGCGCAAAATGAATTTGTGATTGATTGGTTGACAGTGACAACTCAGTAGCTGTAAGTAGAAAATGAGATAATAAAGCTGTAAATGGGGAAAAGAGTGAAGTATGGAAGACAAAAAATAACGAAGAAGTTGTATTTATCTATCTCAAGAAAGTGAACAGGCACTTGATTGCTAAGTAAGAAATTGCGATGGATACACTTTCGTAGAAGCGAACTTTATAGCGGAGAACTTTATGGCGGCAATGTCAATCACTCAACTCAATCTGAGGTAAGACCAATCTTATCACTTTCGAAGATCCAATGGTTTTGTATGTCTATGTCTGAACAAAACTCCTGCAGCTTATAATTTCTCCTCATATATCACAGCAGGTATGATAAGAGGGCTCTACCTCGTAATAACTAAATATTTCCAAAGGGGTCAGATTCATCATTATATTTCGTACTTGGCTAGGTGGCACGCGGAGAGCCCGGAATCGGTTTGAACATCCTATCATACAGTCATTTTAGCGCAGTTTTACAGAGTCTCAGACCTTGCAATGCACACCCCGGTAGCAATACAGGGTGACTGATGCCTTATTGCGCCTGCGGAGGCATTGAGCTTCTATGAAAACTCGATTGTATTAGGGCTATATTTTATATTGGCCCCGAGAAATGATTAATACATTGTAAATTGGCGACCTTATAAGAAATTTTAGCCAGATATTTTTTAAAGGGAGTTACCAGTTTAGGTCCAAACCGACAGGTGATTGTTCTGATCATTTTCATAGTCTTTTTCTCATACTCACAAACATCGGACTAACCGATGAAAAGTGGTGAAGTGACGACTCTAATATCGAGGTCTACTGTCTACCATATCTTCAAATCGGGGAGAAAACAAGCACCATCTCTATCTTGATTCCAAAGCAGCTTTCGACAGCTCGAAAATTAGGTCCCTGTAAATTGCTATGAGTTTGATTTGGGAAAAGCTTCTCTGCTTTATTGAAAGCTTCAGGAGGAGATAATTTGATCTGAGGAGATAAGCCGGACTAGTGCTGTACTTAAAGACCAGTTTCGGAAAAATGGGTGGTGCCACGTACCCAGGCAGGAGAAAGCTTTAAATAGTCCTACCTTTGAATATTTTCTGCTCGGATAAATGATATTTAAGTCTATCGAAATTCGGATGGTGCCATGCCTCATACTAGGAAAAAAATTAAAAGGCTATATTTCTGCAATTTCGTCCTGCTTTATTCGGCCATTGCTCATGAAATGGGACGCGGAGGACCAAACAGTCCCTTGCCACTTATGAATCCGGTACGCTACGGGACAAGCACATTTTGGCACCATCCGACTGCTGTGGTAGCGATTTCCTCGGGTATATTCTAACTTTCTAACCCGCAAGGGATAATGACTTTTAATTATATATATGGGGGAGTAGGAGTGTGATAGGGGAAGTTGGGAAATAGAGAGGGTTAGTGAACGGGATAGGAAATCGGGAGGATGAGAAGTTATGAAAATGTAAAGTCGTAGAAAAGAATAAGGAAAAAGGAAAATTAAATTATAATGGAAAGATAACGGGAAAGTATGAGAAAAGGGAGAACGGGGAAGGAAAAGAGAGATTAAGGGGGTTATCAAACGATTTCTTAAATAGCTTCTGACTTAGCAAGTTAAAGTACTGTAAAAGTAGGGAAAATTTACTATGGGTCATATGGTCCACTGGCTATTTGAAATTTCAGGGGCTGAGGCTCACGTTATTGTCATTTGATTTCTTCCTCAGTTAGAATTTGGCCTTCAGCATGTACTATTTCCTTAATTAAATATAAATATATATGTATACATTTTTTAATTTAAAATTTTCATTTTATGTTATGCCATGCATCAAACCAAATAAATTTCAAATTTATACCTTTCATAAATACTCATCACGGTTTTAAGTGTTCGATCTTTACTTACTTATAAGTACAAACTTTGCAAAATTTAATGGTCTTACCCTGTTAATTTGAAGATACACAGCCATAACCCCGTTTATCGGAAAATGTGTTATATGAGAGCTATACGATATATGGATCCAACCTTAGCTCCCAAATGTTGTGTTTCTGTCTATAAAATTGCAATGTTTAAAGCCCAACCCCATTTATCGGAACAATCGATTAGGCGGAAGCTATATGTTATGTAAGTCCGATCTGGCTGATTTTCATTTGTATATAATATGTACCAAATCTGCAAAATTTTACGTTTCTATCTTTTTAATTGCAAAAGTTATAGGACAAAACCCGTTTATCGGAAGAACCAATTGTATGGGAGCTATGCGTTGTATTGGTACGATCTAGTTGGTTCCAACACATTTTTATATATTGCATAATAGCCGCCCCACACCCAATTTCAGCGAGGTATCTCTGAAACTGAGAGACTAGTTTGCGTACAAACAGACAGACAGACGGACATGGCTATATCGACTCTTATCGCCCGGATCATTTCGGTATGCTAATTAGTAGGTCTACCTCCTCGTACCAAAGTTTTAATACCATTTCATGTCCATGAAAGGTATAAAAAGGATACAAGTTTAAATTAATAATGTGCGCTTAATTAATTAATTGGGCATCCAATTAACCTGATTAATAAGTCAAAAAGCGCACTACTAGTTGAGTTTCATCAGTTTATCGAAAACATGCTCTTTTTATATTCATTAATTTGTTTGTTAATAAAAGTACTCGAATTATTAAATACATTTTTTTGAGTGAAAAGTAACTACTCGAGATCTGACTTATCAGAATATGATTGCTCAACAGCTTCGATTAATCAAAAAAGTTATTATTTGAAGGGCACATCTAAGCTAAATTCATGCCACAAAACTAACTATACTGCTAATAAAACAACGACTACAACACAAAAACAAATTGTTCTCAAAGTAGAGGTGTGTAGGGATAGTAACAGAATATGAGGGAAATCGTGAGAGTATGAAAAAGATAAGAACGCGGAAGATAAATAGGCTCAGGATGAGCAACTTCCAACCCTTAGGTAGACAATTTTTCAAATGCTGGAAAGTAAGTTTTTGGGCAATACAAAATTTTTCGGTTTATGGACTATTAGCACCTAATTTATGTATGTATATATCAGCTAGTAATACAACAACAACCTTACCGTTTGCAGTAATAAAACTTGTAAAAAAGCGAATCGTTCTAGAACAGTTTTTGTCAAATCGGAAGCAATAAATAATACCATATAGATACTTTTAAGTTCGCCTGTGGAATGCTGGGTGGTCAACAAAATGTACCACCATTGACCCATTTGCATTTATGTGTTGCTATATATGTATAGATCTTTGTATCAAAATGAATGCCAGTAGTAACACAGAAAATAAAAGGAAATAAATCTATATAAAGCAAGGAAATTATGACAACCTTAAGAAAAATATGACAGACCCCAAATTATTGTATCAGCTAACCAATGATTGCTTCATTTTCCGCTGTCCTAATTTCACCCAAAATTAAAATTTTCCGCTGAGCGCAGAAAAAGTTGATTTCAAGCAAAGTAGCAGATAAGTTACTACAAGATAGCTATTCATTAATAGTTCAATGTTAGGCAGTTGAATCTAAAGTACAAAAAAAAATTTAAAAAAAAAAAGCAAGTAAAGAAAGGGCTGTCTTCCACTGTGCCGAGGACTTTATACCTCTCATGAAAACGCATCACGGATATAAGTGCCCGATTGTTACTTACAATTAGTACAAACTCTGCAAAACTCTTAATTTAAAGAACCCCTAACCCCATTTATCGGAACAATCGATTGTATGGGAGCTGTATGTTATGTTGGTCCGATCTGGGTGATTTTCAATACACGCATTACATATATATTATGTACACAACCTGCAAAATTTTACGTTCCTAGCTTTTCAATTGCCAAATTTATAGCCCAAAACCCATTTATCAAAATTATCGATTAAATGGGAGCTATGTGTTAAGTTGGTCCGAACTGGCTGATTTTCACTAGTCACATTGCGTATGTAATATGAACTAAACCCGCCAAATTAAAAGTTCCTAGCTCTTAAATTTCAATATTTATGGGTCAAACCCCGTTAGTCGGAACTATCGATTGTAGAGCTGTGCGTTGTATTGCTCCGATGAATGATTAATCTTATCCAAAATGGCGGCTCCTTACCAAATTTCATCAAGGTATCTCAAAAACTGAGCAACTAGTTTGCGTACAAACAGACAGACGACAGACGGACATCGCTAAATCGGCTCAGCTCATCGACCTGATCATTTCTGTATACTTATTTGTGGGTGTATCTCTTCTGCTTCTCATACTCACAAACATCGGACCAAAGTTATTATACCATTTCATGTCCATGAAAGGTATAAAAAAACAATCAAAAAACTGATCTACAAAGAAGAAATCCATTAAATTCAAAGCGCGGTTGCAAAAAATGTAGAGCAGCAGCATATTTTGTTTTCGCCAATTTGCTACTTAAAGTTCATCTAGCAATTTTCGCAGTAGAGGAATTGTTGATTGCAGTAGGAGAGCCTGCGTATAAGTAACAACAACAATTACTGACATTAAACAAACAACAGAAAAATCTGTTAAGTAGTTTAGTCGCAAGACAAACAATGAGTTGTTATTGTCGGTTAACCCAAATTGATTGATTTTTTTCCTATTAAATTTTTTTGTTTAATTTTTTATTTTATTTTATTTTTTTGTTTTGCTGCTCAGCACTTGGTAGTCCACCAGTACCGCCTGCTTTTTGCTATGTTATTTGTATTTTCGCCACAATTGCCTACTACCGTTGATTTTTGCCTTACAATTGCAAGTTTGTGATTGTTTTGTGTTGTTGGCACTCTACTCGTACCATGCAATTTAAGCATCCACCAGGCGACGTTGGCAAATAACTAGTCAACCAGGCAGTCAAGACGCCAAGCAGTCAAGCGCACTTTGCTGCTAACCTACAATGAATTTAACCAGTATGAGTATGTAGTCAGGTAGATGGTGTTGACTGGCTACGAGCTTAGTCGCCTTCTATAACCACTCTCCAAATATGTGACTATTTGCTAACTTACATATGATTGTATGTGTGTGCTAGAGTGTTTTCGTGAGCTCTCATCACTGTCGATGCAAATTAATTCCCTGTAGGGAGCTTATGTACAAATTGGAGAGGCAAACTTATTGTAAAACAGTAATGACTGCTTCAATGAAAGAGGATGGAACTTTTCCCAAAAAGATGAAAGAAATTTTGATCCTTATGGCTCGCAGAGTATACATCGGATGCCGCATATTGTGATATATCTGGTCTTTATCATAGAAGATTTTGCCAATTTCAATACCGAATACGCTACCCGTACTAAGCATACTCTACTGAACGGTTTTCTGTATAGACATCTCCCGGTTACGAAGATCCTAGGACTACTCGTTCCTGCTTGGATCTACCTCAGCCATAGTTGGTTGGTTGGAGTGGCTAGTCTTCTGTGGCTTCAATTAGCGGTTTTGATGCCACTTATCGGGATTTAGACAATGAAAAATTAGCCATGGTGGAATTTCTGAGGGTAGCTGGTATTGCGTTCGGAACCCATCCACCACTCCTATTCTGAATAGGTCCAGTTTCCTCATCAAAACCGTGTTTCATTGTAGGAGAGCCAGAAACTCCTTGGCATTCTGCACGCGTCCAGCTATTATTAGCTTCCTTATGCGCTAAGCAGATACAATACGGCAATACGTTGAAAAGACTGACAGCTGAGTAGAATGCGTTTGCTTGTGTGCGTAACAACAGATTCGACGGATACGGCAAAGTTGATTATGCTCTAAAATTTGACGTATGACGGATGCGTCGACGGCGATGTATCGTATCTGCTTGGCGCATTAAGGCAGTGCTGAGAGATATGTCCCCGGGTAAGTTCCAGGGTTGTAAAGGACCTCTTTTGCCTCTGAGACATCAAGCGTCGATCCACGCCTAGCCAGCTCATAAACCATTTCGTTTTCCTTGCCCGACCTACCAGGCACGTTGTTTTCGTTGCTGAGCCGAGAACCAAGAGCTGTCTGGCTGTTAGCGAAGATTGCTATCTTATGACGGGTACGGTATGTTTCCTGGATAGCGTATATTTCGGAAAAACACTCGCTGGGTCTGGGAGACGCATAGATAGGGACATGGCTGGTAGTGACACAAAGACATCGCCCCTGCTCCACAGGCCAATTTGGATTGGTCCTTTAAGATTGAAATGTCGAATTTCTGTGTGAATTCCTCCTTTTTCCAATTTTGAAATCTTGCGAAGCCTTTTTGGGTGACTTCCCGTTGAGATAGAAACTTGAAACTTGGAACAGAGTTCAGAACTCTGTGACAATGCAATGCAGCGGAAAAAAACCTGATTTTGAAAGAAAGAAAATTCGTTTGATTGGTAATCTTGAGTTCAAATTTAAACTAACTTAACGGTAAGCTAGGGATTCGAAACTTGGCGCTAATGGATATAGTTAACAATCTCTGAAAAATTTACTAACGGCTTCAATTACTAAACTCAATTGCAATTGCCTCTGTTTAGGCAGAACTAAGAAATAGAAAATAAAAATATATTAAAAAAGTTTTAAAGACTACCTTTATATTGATGTCGTCAAAAAGCAGCAGCAAACTTGTCATTAACCAAAGGCTGTGGCTAGGTGTAAGTTTGGATTTGGAAATTGTGATCATACCATTTGTGAGCAATTTAGAAGATTTGAAAATATAAAGAAAGAAACCACCCTAATAGGCTCCACATCGTGGGACTTGGTTACTGAGTATTTGCGTGTCGATAATAAATTTTAATTTCCTACCGGGTATCAGCACCGCTCCTACTACCACACTTACGACTTTCCGCCAACACTACCAATTATTTCGAATCTGTGCGATCTATGCGCCAAGTGGTTGATGCAGCAGCTAGATTACTACCATTATTATTGTTGTCATTGTTGTTGCTTTTGTTGTTATAATGCCAAATGAAAATGAGGTTGTCGTTATTAGTCTGATTTGTTGCAACTTGCTACAAAGTCAACAAACAGTAGTGCTTCACTAAGCCACACAAACATACAGGTACGACCAACATCAAAAACAACTGCAAAAATATATATTAGACACATTTTTATACCTGTTCATGTTATCATTACTCTGTACTACTGTGTTGTAAGCAGGGAACGATAAAATGTGGGTTCTTTTTTTCGAGAATATTATATTATAGCTATTCAGCTAGATTGGTTTCGGAACCTACGAAACTCCACTTATATCTGGCGCACTGTCAATCGTTTGGCTATCATAGCGGTTATGGCTGTAATATACACTAAATAATCACCTTTTAATGTTTCACAAACATGGCTTACTCAATTTCTTTGTACTTCCTGAGCACTTTTATATAAGTCTATGCGTAGGTTATCATTGTGCTTACTTGGAGTGAAATAATTAACATAGTTAAAACAGACCGTTGTCTCATTCCATAAGTACATAGTTTGTTCAGTTGTTACACTGAGATATCACAGATCGCCTGCTGTTTATTGCAACTGTCATCATCACTGTTCTTGCCTTACCTACTTTCATCACGAATTCGAATTTTCCCCGAAGCAGCGTGAATTGGAACCGATTTTTTTATGTAGTTTAGATTAGTTTTGAGTACTCTTATATAGACTTGTTAACTAATGATTAATAATCGTAATGATTCTCTCTCTCTATGGCGCGATATACAACAAGTATATCATCATAAACCTCCTAAGAGATTTTTGCGCCAAGCTTCTCTTCCAATTTGTGGTGTGCCGATTTGAATTTTCCCTACAAATTGGTGGGACCTACAGTTTTTTTGCCGACTCCGAACGGCATCTACAAAGGAGACGAATTTTTGCTGAGAAGCCTGTCATGGCAGAAATACACTCGGAGAGTTTGCCAAACCACTGCCGAGGCGCGACCCCGTTTTGAAAAACTTTTTTCAAATCACTTTTGATGTTACCTGTACCAGGGCTCGAACCATGGACTTTCGGTGTGGTAGGCCGGCAACACTACCTTCACACAACGGCGGCCGCCGTAATGATTACCGGTTTGATTAATCACTTTCTTGAGAATCCATTTAATGACGCATTACCAATTACTTAAAATTTTTAATAATTATTTTCGAATTAAATAAAAAATAATCCAAAAAACGTTGATTTTTCACGATTATTCAAAAAAATCAAAAAAATTAAAAATAATTAAAAAATGCTTGTTTTAATTACTTTTGATTACTTTTACCTTATTTGATTTTTTTGTTGATTATTTTTGATTTTTTCAGTGTTGTTGTAGAAGCACATAAATATACACATGAACAATACCGAAAAAAAAATAAAAATTTGTAATCAAATCAGTTAACTTTTTTTGATTCTTTTTAATTTTTTTTTGATTATTTTGGATTTTTTTTTGAATTTTTCTAATCGTAATCAATTAATAGTTTTCTTTTCTTAAAAAAGAATTAAAATAATAATTTCCAATTAAAAAATCTGTCTAATTAATTGATTACTAATTACTAATCAAACTTAACCAGTCTGCTTTTATACTCCTTCATCCTGCAAACTGCGCCAACTATCGCGGAATCAGCCTTTTGAATATCGCATATAGGGTCCTATCAAGCGTATTGTGCGAAAGACTGAAGCCTGATGTGAACAGACTGATTGGACCTTGTCAGTGTGGCTTCAGACCTGGTAAATCTACCATCCACCAGATTTTTACAATACGCCAAATCTTGGAAAAACCCCGTGAAAAAAGAATCGACACACATCATCTCTTTGTTGATTTTAAAGCCGCTTTCGATAGCACGAAAAGGAGCTGCCTATATGCCGCTATGTCTGAATTTGGTTTCGCCGCAAAACTTATACGGCTATGCAAAATGACCTTGAGCAACACCGCCAGCTCGGTCAGATTTGGGAAGTACCTCTCCGAGCCGTTCGAAACTAAACGGGGTTTCAGACAGGGTGACCCCCTATCGTGCGATGTCTTTAATTTAATGCTGGAGAAAATAATACAAGCTGCGGAACTTAACCGCGCTGGAACAATATTTTATAAAAGCGTGCAACTGTTGGCATCTGCTGACGATATTGATATCATTGGCCTTAACAACCGCGCCGTAACTTCTGCTTACTCCAAATTAGAAAAAGAAGCGGAGAAATGGGATTGGTGGTGAACGAGGGCAAAGCGAAGTACCTTCTGTCATCATGCAAAGAGTCAGCGCATTCGCGCCTAGGCAACCAAGCCACTGTTGGCAGAAATAATTTCGAAATAGTAAAGGACTTCGTTTACCTGGGACCCAGCATTAACACCAACAATAATGTTAGCCTAGAAATCCGACGAAGAATTACTCTTGAAAACAAATGCTACTTCTTCTTTAAATGGTCATCTAACCGCCCGGCCGATTTTGACCGTCCAACATAGCTCGCCAGTCGTTTCTTCGTTGCGCCAACTGGCGCCAATTGGAAACAGAGCCGCCTCATCAGATGTTGTTAGTGTCCACGCTTCTGCACCATATAGCAGGACGGGTGCGATGAGTGACTTATAGAGTGTTATTTTCGTTCGTCGAGAGAGGACTTTACTTTTCAATTGCCTACTCAGTCCGAAGTAGCATTTGTGTGCAAGAGTAATTCTTCGTCGGATTTCTAGGCAAACATTATTGTTGGTGTTAATGCTGGTTCCCAGGTAAACGAAGTCCTTTACTATTTCGAAATTATTGCTGCCAACAGTGGCTTGGTTGCCAAGGCGCGAATTCGCTGAGTCTTTGCATGATGACAGAAGGTACTTCGTTTTGCCCTCGTTCACCACCAATCCCATTTTCTCCGCTTCTTTTTCTAATTTGCAATAAGCAGAAGTTACGGCGCGGTTGTTAAGGGAGATATAATGATTAAAATTATACTCAGGCTGTTATAAGTTCTGAGACGCAGCGAAGCGCGGACGAGTTTACTAGTATTTAATAAAAATAGTTATAATTCTTTCGGGCCCTGGTGTCAACACATTATTGGTCATATGTGACAGCTTTGCTGAATACGCATGCCTTATGCAACGTGGCTGTCATGAGCGTAAACACTCACATAAATACATACTGCAACATCTTCGAGTTGCGAGATGAGATGAAAATCCTACTTACTCTAAACATAGTATTGAAATAAAAGTCTATTTTCTTTTTTTTATATATGTAGGTGCAAAGATATTGTTATGCTTGTCGTGCAGGAAGGAGATTATAAAGAAGTTTTTTTATGTTTTAGTGATGAAACCATTCAACTTAAAAACGGTTTCTGTCATTGTTTTTTGGAAAGCATTTTAAACGCTCTTGAGTGATTGAAAAATTAAGGTTTTTTCTACTTTGTTTTGCTAAACATCTCTACAAATGATACAACTGCAATATACGATGTCTGCCCCGTTTCTTATAAAAAGATGATTCGGTCTGTAAAACAGTCCAACGGCGTCTAATTGAAATGTCTTTCCTCCTTTTACTAGAACTCTGATTCAGGTACATTTTAGATTTCGGACTCGGAAATCCTCTACTTACCTGCTTAGTTTGAGATCTCCATACTTAAGAAGCTATTGCCTTTCACACTCAAGATTGGAAGAAGTTATTTACATACGTGTTGCAGCTTCATACAACCTGATAATATAAAGAACCTCTAAAGAGATTCCTCTCCTGTTCTATATATTAACGATCACATCGAATACTAGGATTGTTCAAAATTCCTTTGGAATAACGCCCTTCTCGTTTTGAAGAATAACATATCTCAGATCTTTCACATCAGAAAAGAAATTGCTCTCAAATCCAAGAATCCATACGCATACAATGTTATTTTTTTGGTTGTTTTGAAGCAGGTTCCGGTAACACGTAAATCAATTTTCTATATTTTCCAATATCTGAAGATTTACTGTAATTAAATAATGCCTTAAATACTGCCACAATTATAAATAGAGATGTGGGATTATTATCGTTGCATGAAAAGTATAGACGTTTCAGTCCCATGCATCGAAAAATATCGATTTACATTCCATTCCAAGAAGTACAGCAATATATGTAACTCAGGCAAGGAAGCCCGTGTCAAGGCTACGCGAACGACATTGCCATCATTCACGGGGCAAGTTTGAGAACACGCTTTCGGACATAATACAAAGAGCACTCAATCTGATGGAGAGATGATGTGAGTGTTGGGCTTAATATAAGCAATAAATAGTACTAAAATATTTAAATGAAGCATAAAAGAACAATATCGGGACTAACGATAGTTAAAGCTATTATCACCGGCGGCTCGGTAGCATGGACTTTAAGGAAGCACAGTCGAAAGTGAGGAAATCGCTCAAACAGATCGAATACATGTAGTGCGTCTACATCACAGGGGCGAGACGTACGTGCCCACAGCTGTGGTGGAAACAATTATTGACATACCCCGCCAGGAAAGGAGCAACCAGAGTCAAAGTCATGTCATCCAACATCTTTGCCAAACTGAGGAATACGATCGCAATCTATGAACTACCAAGGCAATGACATTCTCAAGCTAACCTGGAAAAGGACCATCATCATGCGAGATAAGTTTCGGTTCCTATAGGGGGGGGGAAGGAAATGAGCAGGACGGCAACCTAGATAGGAACGCAACGAGTGTAATGCTTTTTGGGACTGAACCAAAACTTGCTGTAGGTCCTTGAACTATCAGTAAAAGCACAGGAAGAGAAAAGAGAGCAATATTGGAGAAATGTGCCAGGCCTACGACAATCGAGGTTGCTTCTGGGGTACAAAATACATCACGATAAAGACTGATCATAAGCCTCTCAAAAGGTATTTTCAGAGCACTAACAGGTCATTGCGCAATCAACAGACACATGCACAAACTAGGTTAAAGGTCGAATGACATATGCTGCTTTTGTCATACAACACCAAAGACTACAGAGCACATGCTGTTGGCATGCGACGCAATGGCAGGAAATAAGTAAAATTCCTGAGCCAGAGCACACATTAATGCAACTCTTAAGCAAAAATAATAAACTTCCTAAGGGAAGTCGGCTTGGATGATGTGTTGGCACGAGATGACGGCACAATAGACTTCTGGTAGCAGTGCTATTCTCAACAATTTATCTATCCCTCTATCTAACTCAGCCAAGACAAGCCGACCCTGTAAGATGCGCTTTTTACGCCTGGTAGTGCTACGCACACAAGGTATATTAACTTCACGCCCACTTTAGGTTAAGTCAAATTTGGAAATATTATTATTCATAAATTAAAAACCGTTCATGATATCGAAAAGAAATTTGGCGCACATATTTCCACGAGTACAACGAATGTTCCGGAAAAAAATTGGCGGAATCATTTAAGGTCCACCGCCACTTTTATATGAAAGATTTTGAAAAGGCTCATAGATATATTTCATAGGCAATAACTTCGCGTGGCCCCGCCTCTTTTATAGTGGATTATTCCACAAAACTTTTTATGCCATAACTGCGGCAAAAAGTGATTTGTCGAAACGAAATTTAGCGAGAATGTTGAACATATAAAGGGAAGGCGTGGCACCGCCCACTTTTCAGCATAAAAGTTCTGCTATTTTAACTAGATTTTTTAACTAAAGTGTGTCAGCTGCTTCTCAATAGTATGTACTCCTGCCAAAAATTAAGCACATCGGATAACACACAAGCAAAATATCCGGGAAAGGAGTTAATACCCCTCTGTAATAGGGAAGTTATATATATTTTTTGATTTTCATACCTTACATGCACATGAATATATTAATTAATTAATACGTGAACAAGGCTTACACGATCTTATCTGTGTGTTCACTTTGAAATCATTATCTTCTACAGGGTGGCGCAAAAGTAATCCTCCTATCAGAAAATGCTATAAATTTTGCGATTTGCCCCTAAAGTCAGTTCTGTTTTGACATTTGTGTAGTAAACACATGCGAAATACACGTTAATAAACAATGTTACGCTACACTGCTCCAGAACGCGGAATATTTCTGACTATTTATTTGACCAATAATCGGTCGGTGAAAAACGGTTACTGCGCAAAAGTAATCCTCCTATCAGAAAATGCTATAAATTTTGCGATTGGCCCCTAAAGTCAGTTCTGTTTTGACATTTGTGTAGTAAACACATACGAAATACACGTTAATAAACAATGTTACGCTACACTGCTCCAGAACGCGGAATATTGCTGACTATTTATTTGACCAATAATCGGTCGGGGCCAAACGGTTACTGTGAATGGTGAGCGCTACAGAGCAATGATCAACGAGTTCTTTTTGCCGCAACTTGATGAATTGGGATTGGAAAACATGTGGTTCCAACAAGACGGTGCAACAGCACACACTGCACGTGCCACAACCGATATGCTGAACATCGGAAGCTTACTTTTGCGCCACCTTGTATATATATAAAATTCAAATTATGTATGTATCTATAGATCGACTTGCGTCCTAAACGTATAAACCGATCGTAACCAAATTTGAAACACGAACGGGATACCTTACCGGGATGGTCATGGGCTAAAAAATATTTTGATATATATAGGGGGCGTGGCACCTCCCATACAAATGAAACTTTTAACAGTCCGTATTTCTGGAAGTATTTACGTTAGACTACTGAAATTTGGTAAGGGGTTATACGACATTAATCCCTACCACCTCCATGAAAACTGGGAAAAACTATAAAGGGGGCGTGGCACCTCCCATACAACTGGAATTTTTCATAGTCCATATCTCTGGAAGTATTTAGGCTAGACCAATGAAATTTGGGAAGGGGTTACATGAGGTTAATCCCTAACACCTCCAAGAAAACTGGGAAAACACGAAAAAGGAGGCGTGGCACCTCCCATACAGCTGACATTTTTCATAGTCCGTATCTCTGGAAGTATTTACGTTAGACCACTGAAATTTGGTAAGGGTGTATATGAGGTTAATCCCTACCACCTCCAAAAAAACTGGGGATAAGAAAAACGGGGGCGTGGCACCTCCCATACAGCTGACATTTATTTTATAGAAATGTGGGGTGAAACCGACGGGTATAAGCTAGTTTATCATAAAATTGAGTAAACACTGTTACTTAGCGCACACTTTTGACATAGAATTCATGCTGCCTGCAAAAAAGTGTTTAAAATTATGTATGTATTTTTAAAAATGTGTATCTATGTAGGTTTGTAAACATTCACGTATTTGCTGTTATAACAATTGTTCTCGTGTTAAATATATCTATGTGGGTCAAATTGGTTAACAACAGCAAAGTTGCAGATAAACACAACTGTAAGCTGCATTAGAACAAATGGAGCATGAACGCGAAGAACGTTGTAAATAACAAAATAATTAATAAAAAATAAAATTATTTTAGCCATTTTTTATAAAGGAAAAAACAGTAGCGGAAGGTTCAGTGTGGTATAGTCGCTATTGTGACATTTCTTTAAAATAGTGGTTCTGTCGTGAACTAAGTAACAAAATAATCGACGCAGTCGCTCAATTTCTGCCACATCACATTTGACAGCCACAAATTTGGAATTGTAAGAATCTACGTCTATTTAAGATCCGTACTCATCAGCGGATCTCATGGTGCATGCTTCTGCTCCATATTGCAGTATGGATATTATGAGCGTCTTATAGAGCTTGTTTTTTGTTCGTCGAGAGAGAACTTTGCCTCTCAATTGAGTTCATACATTTTTATTGGCTAGGGTAATTATTCGCTAAATTTCTTAGCTGACTTTATTGTTGGCGGTAATGTTGGTTCCGAGGTAAACAAAGTGCTTTACTATTTCAATGGGGGCCAATGAGCGCATGTACTTCGTTTTGTCCTCGTTTCCTCCAAACAGACTTTTTTCGCTTCTTTCTTCAATTTAAAGCAGGCAGCACTTACGGCGAGGCAGGAAAATAATTTAAGCTTAGCAAATCAACGAATAATTACTCTTGCTAACAAGAGTAGGCCATTCAGAGTTAAAATCCTCTCTAGACTACCGAATTTCACGTTCAATAAGTCTCTCATTATACAGTTTTATGGCTAAAAGCTATATAAGCTGTGAAGAGAAGATATGACCTTCCAGTGAAGAGTTCTCCGAAAGGTTTATAAGCATTCCCTACATTCCTACGAATTATGAAGGGAAATTTTATAACCTACCTAGTCCATGGTACCCGAGTTGGGCACACATGTGAGTAAGAGCGTCCTAATGAGTTGAAAGAAACAGGTTTCCTGATAGCCAATTCATCCTTTGTTGTTTTCGATTGGATGCATTTTACAAATATTTTTAAGAAATAGCTTTTACAACATTTTTCGCGGCTAGGTAGACCTATGTGTACTCATTGTATGTACATATATTTGCATGTAAATAGCTTAAGTAAGTAAAATTAACTCAGAATAATGTCTTAAACTCATAAAACATGTTGCTTGAATATTTACAAAAACTGCTTAGACTCGAGGCGATAAGGAAGCAATAAAATTATCATAAACTGAAAAAACCGAGGAAAAATATGGGTTTAAAAACCGACTACACAAATCAAGAGGCACTAAGCCAAGCACACCTGACAAGATGTTTAAAGATAATAAAATAAGCAAAGCAACAAAAAGTAGCTAAGAAAATATACTTTCCTCTATTGGAGAGAAAATAAAAAAATATAAGCATATCTAAATATCAGGGGTGTATCAACATAACTGGGTGAACTGAGGCAACGTATCATTTGATGGCATTAAGTAACCTTGACCTATGCACGAAAAATTATGAAAATATGAAAAATTTGTTGGAAATATTCTAGATGTGTTGTTGTTACGCCATTTAAAGAAATAATTTTTGTATGGTGCTATAAAGGTTTTCAACAATACTTTTCTTATGACTACAATTGTCAAACTATCAATGACATTATCTGTGAATATCCATAGTTTATAAATTTGGGGACTATCAATATTCAAGACTTTAGACATTTTAGTAGAGCGACCATAATTTTCTCCCCGCCATTGCTCCTAAAAATTATCTGAGAGTCTTTTTCACCTTCTACTAAAAATCATACAACCGAGAAAACTTTACCATTTACTTTAATTTGTTTTGGAATGTTGAATTCGTATTAATTATCTGTGTTTTGCTCTTTTGCCGTTTTTTATTCGAATTTTTTCTGCTCACCTAAAAAAAGTTGGAATTGAGAGGAGGGTAAGAATTTCTGAAACGGATCACTTAAAGGTGTGAAAATTTATTTTTAACAAACTAAACGTTTTCGGAAGTATTTTTCACGCTGGATACAAATTCGTTGTAAAAAATTTCCCGGGAAAAAGTGGTAGGAAGCTCCAAAATTGGAATAGTTTAGACCTGTCCGCCGTGATTGAATTTTATTGAATTTGCATTAAAAATACAGGGAAGTGCAACTGGTGTCTGAAATACGAATACATTTTTTAATTTAGTAGTATGTTTGATAACTTTTTTAAAAAGTGTAGGTTTTCTCGATATATGTAAGTACTAGAACCCGTTTACACCAATAAATTGTTAAAGAGATTTTTTGGTCAAATGTATTCTTTTGTGGAACTTCACAAGGGTTAAAGTGAGATATTTAGCGAAAACGAGAAGGCGCGATTTCACTGAAACTTATTTTGATGCTCTGGAGCGTTATGAACTAAAAATTCAAATTCTTTTAAAAATCTCGCAGAGTATAAAGTGTTCAAATTATGATAAGTCGGGCCATTTTTTTCCTCAACGGAATATTTTAGAGGAGTAATATTTCGCATATGTGACTATTTTTTTGTGCGAAAACTTATTTTTTTGCATGGTTTTTCCACCGATTTTAAAAATAGGTATATCTAAAACCAATTTTTAAAGAACTAAAAAATGTGCTCTTGAAGAGTTTTTGGAAGCGAGAATAGTGGAAGTTGAATTAACAAAATCGGTCCTGTATACCGGAAGTTATTGACCTTTTATATAAAAAGGGTACAACATTTTCATAAGGCCATAAAACAGGATTACATTTTGTTTGTATTGTTTATAGCCACCAAATGATACGATTATTGATAAAAAAACAAATTTTGACAATTTGAAGTGAACCGTTTCAAAAATTCTTACTCAGCAGCATAAAAACAAGTACGGAGTGCAATATAAAAACAAGTACTCACTAAGACTGTGCTTTATACCTTTCATGAATAAGCATCACGGTTTCTAGTGTCCGATACTTAGTTAAAATAAGTACAAACTGTGCGAAATTTGAGGTTTGTAACCTGATAATTTAGCGATATATCCCAAAATTCGTTTATCGGAAAATTCGGTTGTATGCGAGCTATATATATAAAATTCAAATTATGTAGGTACCTATAGATCGACTTGCGTCCTAAACGTATTAACCGATCGTAACCAAATTTGAAACACGAACTGGATAACTTACCGGGATGGTCATGGGCTAAAAAATATTTTGATATATATAGGGGGCGTGGCACCTCCCATACAAATGGAATTTTTAACAGTCCGTATTTCTGGAAGTATTTGCGTTAGACTACTGAAATTTGGTAAGGGGTTATATGACATTCATGCCTACAACCTCCAAGAAAACTGGGAAAAACGAAAAAGGGGGCGTGGCACCTCCCATACAACTGGAAATTTTTATAGTCCGTATCTCTGGAAGTATTTAGGCTAGACCAATGAAATTTGGGAAGGGATTACATGAGGTTAATCCCTAACACCTCCAATAAAACTGGGAAAAATGGAAAAGGGGGCGTGGCACCCCCATACAGCTGAAATTTTTCATAGTTCGTATCTCTGGAAGTATTTACGTTAGACCACTGAAATTTGGTAAGGGTTTATATGAGGTTAATCCCTACCACCTCCAAAAAAAACTGGGGATAACAAAAACGGGGGCGTGGCACCTCCCATACAGCTGACATTTATTTTATAGAAATGTGGGGTGAAACCGACGGGTATAAGCTAGTTACGTATATAATAAGTATAAAAAATCTGCAGAAATTTACGTTCCTAGCTAGTTAATTGTTTTTCGGAATCAAGTTCGATCTCACACCAGCCTAGGCATAAATACAAAAAATCATTAATTGGCCTATGAACTGCTATCTTATCCAGCATATTCTCTAGATTTAGGCTCCTCTGATTATTTACTGCTTCCAAAGCCGAAAGTACGACTAGGCGGCAGATATTAGGAACAAATGTACAAATTAAATGCACAATCCTGGTATTTGGAAGGAGTAAAAAAAATTTAAAACCCCTGGAATAAATTTGAAGAATTGAATATTTTAAGTTTTTGCTGAAAAAATTATTTTTATTAAAAAATTAATCAAGTTTTCAAACTACCCTCGTAATTTGTTCTCCATTTTATTTCTTATTTTATTTATTTTCATAGTTTTGTCCAAATATCTCAGTTCTCTTTCGGCTTCCTTCACTATTGTAATTTTATACTTACGTTTATTGAGAAAGTCCATTATCAGTTACTCATTGTCTCTCATTTAATGTATGTATATCGACGGATGAGTGGATGATCAACCTATTTCAAAATATTTTTGGAGAAGAGTGCGTTATTAAAAAACATTTCCACAAAACATTTTAAAGTTTGGTGAACTTCCTGTCAGCCGTTGTTACCACACTATTTTGCAATCTATGTTACCTTAATCAATATACTGATTTTTCAAAAACAATAAACTTTTAAACTTCATTTTGCAATATTTTAATTTTGGCACATTTATTCTTTTGGCAATAGTGTGATGATAAGTCGAATATTGAATAGATAAATTAAAAAATTTCGATAATGGAAGCCTTAGACCCCAAGTTTGTTGGTAGAAAATTTCAGGCTACTTCAAAAGTAGTAGAAGCGTTTGAAAAACTGTGGTTATACATTAGGTGCTATACTCTACACCTTGTCGAAATAAATCCCGTCACTGATAAGTTAGCGCCCAATGCTCTATTAACATTTTAAGCTAAATGGTGCAATGTCCTAGTCTAGTGTCTAGACCTCGACGTATTCTGAAGTCAATAATACCCACTTGAATAGCAAAACTAACCGCTGTTGTGGCGCCTGAGATACCCGTCTTAAGATTGACCGCTTACGTTATGTATAAGTAAATGCTTACAAAAATGCGTTTGCAAGCGAACAAATTTGTACTCGCAAATGTAAGATTTACATGAAATATGTGCAACTTCATATGAATGATGTTTCACCTGTACAACTGTGTTAATGCTTATCGGCGGCAGATTGCAATCATTATGAAAATATCGCGTACGTGCTTTCTTACAAATTAGCAGCTTTTATGTAATGCACTGATGCTTGAAGTGTTTCTTGAGAGTTTATTTTTATATAATAATGTTAGAAAGAAACGAAGAAAATCTTGGTAAAGATATGACAGCACACTTGCATAGATAGATTACAAAAAAGTATTTGAAAGAGTATTTGTGACACAATCCAAGGCACGACCTCTTTGAACCGAGTATGAAATTATAAGAGAGATGCAGCAAAGGTGCACAAACGCCAAGAACTATTTCAGAAAACCTATCCCAAAGGTTTGAGTAGTGCTACTGCTTTGATACTTCTTGACCGAAAACGATACCATAACGTCTTGCGGCGCCATCAAATCTTGAAAGTTGTCTCAACTTACTTTATTTGTTTATTATCCTCCCCGTTTGTCCTTAACAGTGAGCAAATGTTTTCCTTCAATTATTTAACCATGTTCTTATTGTCAAGTACCTGATCGTCATTATTGTTTCTACAGGAGTTTTTCCAAGTCCTTAAAGTTTCTTCACTCAGCGAATTTTCGAGTGCAACTTGTATATTGTTCAGTAAAGGCCCAAGTGGGTCATCATATATTGTGGGCGAAACTTAGCCAATATTGTTATAACGAAAACATCAACTCTTTGCATGATCCCCAGTTCTGCTTGTACTTTGATTTCTTTTCCGTTTTATCATCTTAAGCCTGCTGAAACGCCTACCCATGCGTCAGTTTATCGGCATGTCTGCGCGTCACCGTAGCCCTTCTCCTGCGTTCATTCCAAAATTGACCCAAGCTTTGAACTTTATGTGAAACAGTGCTGAATAATCGGTTAAGCAACAATGTTGCAAAGTTGGCAAAGGTTACTTACGGTAAATTCTCCCGAAATGAGAGGAAAAAACTGTTGGCATAAAAAAATTAAATGATACGGCTTTTGTGGGTGTTTTACGCAAAAAAAAATATTATTTTTATTATTAAACGCAACCTTAAAATGTTTTGCCTCAAGCAAAAAAGTGAATGGAAACTACCCATGGTTCGGTTTTGATTTCGGCTACAGTTCTAGTCTGATTTTCTTCTTTGGTTTTAGTTTCTGTTCCCGTTACAGTTTTAGTGCTGTTCTTCGGCTTCTATTCAGCTACCAAATCCGGTGTAAGCCCCGCTTTAGATTTGGTTACAATTTCGGACTCAAATATGGTTCAGTTTGGTTTTGTTTCCTTTATCGGTTTTAGTTTCGGTTCCATTTAAAGTTTGGTTTTCTTCCTGGGTTTTAGTTTCGGTTCCAAGTTGGTTTTAGCTTCGTTTCGGCTTATTTTATTCCAGGTATTGTGTTCCAGTTCCATCCGTATGGCGTGAGCCCCACTAGTGCATTGTCCAATGCATACGGAAACTAATCTGAACATATCCATTTTAGTTTTTTTTTAATGGTCTAAAAATCATACTTTTACATTAAGTCCACATACTCCTAGAAACTCTATAGCAATGTAATCACTTCCACTTATTTAAAATCAGTGGTTCATAAACCTCCGTTGCCTTAAAGACACCATCCACGCCGAGCCAGCTCAGTACTATGTCTTTACCGTGAATGTACCAAGCAATTCATGGTCCACTTTCTGCACTGAACAAACATAGTCGATGCTGTCGTTGCTTACTCGAGAGCCTGCTATGCGCTCTGGATTGTGGAGATTTCGAATTGAAATACACTCGCACAGCTCAAGGCAAGCATCAACGTGGCTCGGAGTGCTGCAATTATTCTCCTAGTCTGTATGGGCTACAAATCTTTTAAGTCTTCCCTAGAAGCAAAAATTATTTTAAAATTTGTATAGAGGACTATCATGGGACAGATGCCGTCTGTTTCCGTTGTAATATGGAATCAGTGATCGCTGAGCAAAATACGGCTGAGCCCTTATATCCACTCTTTCCAAATCCCGGGTTAAGGTTCCAAAGCCCCAACATCGGATTATTTTCTGTTGAGGCAACAAGCTACTACGGTTGAGCCTACCGTTTATTTTCCGACACAGCAACTTAAAAAATATGGAAGGTTTAATGTTGCGCTTATCTGGTGTTTCCGACTTTGTTGTTTTGTTATATTGGGTTATTTATTTTGGCTGCAACGTTGCCGCTACCCGGGTTAAGGTTCAAATTGATCTCATAATTTCGTTTTTTGAGCTTTTTTCTCACTCACTCGACTGCTACCGGCTGATAAGCTGTAGGTTGTTGTTACGTGTTTTTGTACGCCTTTGGCTTAAAATTTTGTTGTTGTTTTTGCGTTGTGTCTTCCTCATTTTTATGTTTTGCTTTTTTATTGCAAAACTCTATGTAATACTGCAAAATACCAACAAACAACAATAGCTACAAAGTTCAGTTGCTGCAGCTGAAAAGAAAAAAAAGTTGAGTGGTTGGGGTGCTTAGAGGCCAAAGCAATGAGAAGCAGATGCCCCATGACACTTTTATCTGTGACATTATTGTTGTTGTTGCTCCTTTCTTTGAATTGCTATTACGAGCGCGTCGCATGCGCAGTTAAATGACATAACTTATGGCAGATTTCAAATTTGTCGAAAAAGTAAATTTTTGTTGATTTAACTTTTATGAATGTTTTTCGTATCTCTGGACACATACCCAGACGGCCAAAGATCGACAACGACGGAAGTTTTTAAAAGCCTACGCGTATATACATATGTACACAAACATACGATCTTGTATGTTAAATAGCCTACAAACGCATATGGGCAATAAATTTAACAGTAACTATGCATGCAATAAAAAAATCCATTTGTACTGGCATTTTCCTGTATTTAATCCCCAATCCATATTTTGCTCATAATTCATTTTATAATAATTGCTTAATATCTCTACTCAGGCTTGTATGTATACTTGTGCAACAAGGTCTCCGAGCGCTTATTTGACTTTGTATTGTTGAAGCTTTGCTTGATATTGATAACCTTAGCTGTGACCTAAGAAATCAACAAAGTAGGAATTATTGTTATAACCCACAAATAGTCCCCCGCGGCTATGGTGGTATGTTATGGATATGTGCATTCCTTTTCCGGAATGAATTCCTTTCTCAACGGAACTACCACTGCTACTAGCCTGATTGCCGTTGGAATGGTTTGATTTGCCCCTAGAAGCTTCGGGTAGACTCAACTTAGTTATCAGCTGTTCTAAAGATGTCTGCAGAAAGTAAGCAATTTTTATTGGGAGGTGTAAGACTTATATATAGCCATCGTTTCATTTTGTGCCACCAAGCGAATATTATTCACTCAAAATGTCTGCAATTATAAATACCAAGCTAAGCGGCATCACTTTCTAGCTATATTGTCAATGGATGGTGCCGACGATAGGAATACTTCTTTTTGATCTTTTCTTTTGTACTCACGGCCGAAGGTCCAAGGTTCGAGTCCCGGGACAGGTAACATCAAAAGTGGTTTGACAAAGTTTTTTTAAAACGGGGTCGCTCCTCGGTTTGGTGTGGCAAACTCTGCGAGTGTATTTCTGCCTTGCATTTATATATTTTTTATATTTTATTCATGAATTAAAGATATCAAAGGATAAGGGTATATGACACGATTCTAATAGAGAATATACTTTTGGTGGGGGAGAATTTCATATAGTATCCTTCTTAGGACAAAGTGATAGAGTAATGCTTAGTTGAAACCCTAGCCCACATTATGTTCGATGTTAATGCTGGTATCCAAATAGACAAAGTCATTGGCAGTGACTTGGGTGCCTAGATGCAATAGTGACTATACAACTTGCCGGTCATGGTCGTCCACAGGACCTTTTATAGCATATTTGCCAGGATGATCACACTACGAAATGAGGATGTCAATGCGCATCATTCTCCATTGCATTAGGTGCTTTACAGGGCTTTTTCTGAGACCTTAATTGCACTGCGATTTATTATAGGATCTATTCTGATGAAATTACAGCTTTTAATTTTATTTGGCGGCTTTTTATACATTTAAGTACTTCCTCATGTTTTTTACTCCACATCTTGAGCAGATTAATAGTCAAACCATCCAGTGAGACTTCTTGGGTCCTCCCTGGTTAAATGAACTACACCATTTACAGGTGTAAATGAGAGAGCGTCAATTTAAAAGGAGAATAGTCAATAGTAAAAGGGAAAAGGCAATTTGTTAATGAGAATAGTTACTTGTAAATAAGAAAGCGCCACTTGAAATTAAGATTTGTCATTGGAAATGCTAAGGTGTCAAATGTAAATGAGATAAGCTACTTGTAAATAAGAAAGCCTCACTTGAAAATGAGAAACTGTATTTTTAAAATGACAAAATTTCATTTGAAAATAAGAAATAAAATAAAAGTAATGAGTAATATTAATCCATATAACAGCATTACCCTTGTAGGTTTTGCAATTATATTGTGGAAAACGCTTTCAAAATTAGTGGTTTTCACTGACACCTTGGTCTACTATTAGGACGGTGATTAACAACACGCCTAAATGACATAGGGAGAGCTAAAAATTATTTAGACTGCAGTTCTGCAACGCTCCATTTCACTCCAGAATCGAATCTGCAGTCGAAGATGCCTCTAATGGGCGAATGCGGTGTTAAACTCAGCACTCGTACTGTATTCGCCCATGTTCATCCCAACAGAGATAATTAGGCGAAAAATCAAAATGTATGTCAAGGGACCTATTTCGGACCCCCATACAAACGGGCTAGGTGTTGTGGAGAAACGCCTACAATATCTCGAGAACTTGATAGATGACGCGAAGAGGATATAGCGTGAATAATTTGGGTGGTTATCTCTTTGATAATTTTCCTACACAATATATTTGCAGTGCATGTAAACAATACCTGAATAAAACAAGTTTCGCATTTACAAATAACGCTTTCTCATTTTGAATTGATGCTTTCTTAGTTACAACTGACTATGCTTATTTCCAAATGACGCTTTCTCATTTTCAAGTGACATTTTCCCATTTACAAGTAGCTAATATTATTTACATTTGAAACTTTCGCATTTACAATTAAAAATTAAATGGCGCTTTCTCATTTATATATGACCCTTTCTCAATTAAAAAAGGAAATAGTGTAGTTTCACGGATACTATTTTTTATAGAAGTGTAAACAATTTGACTTGTCCTTGTCCTTTTCCTGAGCTGATTTCGATGAAAATCTTCCTTGTGATTTTGGATACACGTTTTTAGCTACACATGCTACACCTGCACATCTTGGCTGCAAAACCATAATGATTCAAGCTGGAACACTTCTTTATGTATATAGGGCGATAGATTCTAGCAAAAGAGCGAACTTGGGTACTTTCAAAGCCTTTTCATTTTATATTATAACTAGCTGAACCCGTGCGCTCCTTGCGCAAAAAAAAAAAACAAAAATGGTTTGAAACCTTTTATTAGTCCAGGTCCAGGATTTTTCAAACCTTTTTTCAAATTATAAGAAAAGATTTTCCGCTACACTGTTGTGAGACCACAAAAAATTATACAAAAATGCGCAAACAGCTATTTGAAACTCCACCACTTATATTACATTCACATTGAGCCATAAACTTGAGTTGATTGACAACAGCAATATGAATTAACTCAAAAAATGTCCCTTTAACTCGAGTTTATGACCCAATGTGAACGCAGTTTTATTCACTTATTTTAGCAATGTTCAAGTGTAGATGGCGCGCTCGCAGTGGGTTGAGCGCTGTGATATTCGCAATGCCTTTAATTATTCTAGCGCTGTTCAGTCTTAGTATTTAAATGTAGATGTCGCGAGGCATGTGAATGTCCCAGCCACAATAGCGTTGCAGTACAAATTGATTTTTTTGTGCATCCGCAATCGTTTATTTTAAAGAATTCGTTTTTATAAAATACGCTTAAGCAAAAGCACTCCGCTAATTAAAACATGGTTTCGCATGTAGAGCTAACCTCCACCTTTAAGACGATACCTTATTTATTAATATGGGTTCCAAATGAGAGCAGAAAATTAGGAAATAACACAAAAAGACCTTACAGAAATAATATATATGATGATGTTCTCCCGTCTTAATTAGAAAAGCTTTAACCACAGCTGCTGGCATCCTTAAGTTTACAAAATGTGTTGTATTTATTACTAACTGGGCATATTGAACCCTTTGGATGATATGTCTGAAGAAGCTTCTGGGTAGCCATTAAAAATTGTTTATGGAAGTATAAAGCCGAACGCCATGCAAATGTTTATGAGTGGTGAATATTGGTCCGTTGTACTTTGCTAAATATTTCTTATTTCAGAAACACTATGACTTTAACAAGTAATAGCGCAAATACCGAGTTTCACTGTCCGACTGTTACTCACATATGTACAAACTATGCCTAATTGAAACTTTTTACATTGTTATTTGAAAAATATTTAACCCAAACCCCGTTTATCGGAACAATCGATTGAATAGGAGCTATATGTTATCTTGTTCCAATTTTACTGCGTTAAAACAGACAAACAACTCATCGTCCTAATCGTTTCTGTATACTTACTAAAGGGTCTATCTCTTTTCACAATGGAATCCTACGAAAAAATTAAGCTTTGATTACGTTTTCCTAAAAAAATTTAATTTCTAATCTTGATACAGTTTGAATATTTGAAAATCTTCTAGAAAATATTCGAATTCAGCATTTGGTACGCATAGTAAGTTAAACGCAACAAATGCAAACAAGTGTCAGCGATTGGCGTCGATCTGCGAAACTTGGAAACACACTTTTTATGTAATACTTTTAGTTTGAGTATGATTTTGTATGGAAATGAATGAAAAGATTTATAAATATTTTAATAAAGTGAGGTGAGTATATTATTTTTATGGTAGGTGGTAACAATAAGATTTTCTTGACATTTAAAGACCAGGGACCATACAATATTTTCTGATATGTAAAAAATGTGTGGCACGTCAGCGTTAACTTATATAATTTTTCAGAAATGTACAAAAAAAACGATTTCGGCCAACTTTTAAAAATTGTATAAAAAATGGTGGCATGACACAATATTTTCTTATATCAGATAATGTTTTCTGAACCTTGCTCTATAAATAAGTTGAGGATCAGATCATCGATGTGCATCCAAAGCACAGGGGCCTTGTTTAAATTATACCAATTTTGGGGTCCCAAAACATTTTTTCTCAGGAAGGAGATACGATAGGAAATTTTTGACCTCGGATTCGTGTTTTTTGCATTAAAACACAAGGTCCTGTAACTAGTGCCTCAAATACGAATAATTAATTTTATTTAATAGTAGTTTTGCAATATTTTTTTTATAAAGTGTGACTTTTGTCAATTTATGTAAGTAATAGAAACCGTCTACACCAACAAACATACAAAAGTTATTTTTGAAAATGTTTTTTTGGTCAAATGTACCGTTTTAGAACTCTGAAAGGGTTACATTGAGATATTTCGCGAAAACGAGCGGCCGCTATTTTACTGAAAACGTTGTTCGACATTTGGGAGGATCCCAGACAAAACCTCATTCATTTGTGCCCATTTTTGTGGAACTTATTCTTGCCAGCAGAGCGGTGTGTAATAAGCTGATTTTGAAGCAATGCTTATGAGATTTTAATGTTTTTATGAACTTCCTTTGTTTTTGCTAAAGAACTCAGACCTATCTGATAAAAATTTTAGCATTCTCAAGACATTCTCGTTTCCACGATAGGTTTTACCCGACCATGGACTGTCGTCGTTCAAGATTAAGAAACACACACCGTTTGAGCAAAAACTATACTTTTTTAAAGAATTAAAGCTTTTCTTTGCTCACTTTCTAGCCTGCCCTCGTTTACATATTTACATAGCTACATTCACTTAAGTACTTTCAGCAAAAAAACATTTACATTCAATTGTTTTGATTTTTAGTTTCCTATTATACTTTTGCAAAGCTTATAATGCCAATGACCTTTTCGTCATTGATAAGATTGACTGGCAATCAATTATCACGACGTTCTTGTTTGCATTTTTATGGAAGCAAATGTATATAGCAGGGATCGTAATGGGTATGATGTTTTTTTGCATGTAGTTACCCTGCAGGAAACGAATAACACGTACAAGTAATGTCAAATTGCTTACAAATCAACCAGTGTCAACTATTTGTTGTAGATTTTCATGTACGCTGACTAACTATTTTTGTTCGGCGATGGCCGGAATCCGGTCAACTATGGTTGCCTCGCATGACATCTCAACCAACTCATAAATAGCTACTTTACAACCACAAAATAGCCAAAAGATATAATCGTTTTTTATTTTTTATTTTATATAATTATATATATATTATGTTAATTATTTATTTTTTGATTTATCATTTTATCAATTGCATTAATTTCGTAATGAACCCTATTTAACGAAAATCGAAAGCAGCGACTATTTGTATTTAGGAGTACCCAAACATGAAAAATCAGCTATAAATTATAAGAGAAAAAATTAAATAAACTCGTGTCGTAAACTAGAATCAATGTTTAACTTCTCAAAGCTACACTTACACTGATAATGTCCTACCTAAGTGGAAGAGCTCAAGCTGTTAGTGTTGGAAATCGTCTGTCCGACGTACTATCATTGGTGAGAGGTGTTCCGCAGGACTCAATACTCGGACCTCTCCTTTTATACTGTTTATAAAATACTCCAAATGTTCTAAAATACTCCAGCTCCCATGTCTAGGCTGAGTATGTGCAGCTCTATATTGGCTGTCCAAACAAGTCTGCTAGTGATTGTGCAGTCAAACTGAACCTTGATTTAACTAGTGTGGCTGAATGGACTTCCACTAATGGTTTGCATTGAAATCCTAGCAAGGCTAAATGTCTTGTATTGCACAGAAGACTACTCGTTGCTGAAATGGATACCATTCAGTGAACACAGCGAAAAATCTCAGTGTAGTTTTTAACAGCTCACTTACTTGGAATGACCATATTTTTAGTGCGATCGGAAGATTGTATGGAATGCTCCGCACCCTCTGGTCAACCCAATAATTCATACCATTTAAAAGTCGCCTTCTTTTAGCTAAAGCGTATTTAATACCTACGCTGTTATATGGATGTGAGATTTTTGCCAGTTGTGACCCTAGTCAAAAGCTGAATGTTGCTTATAACAACATCATAATATATGTATTTGGCCTCAAGAGAAGTGAGCGTTTTTTAGATAGCGCTAAGATTATTCTAAACTCCTCTTTGGACAACTTATTGAAGATTAAAACTCTCCTTCCCATTTACAAAATTATAAACACAAGAGAACCTAAATATCTTTATGAGAAGCTCCAGTTGCTCAGATCGTCGCGATCTACTTACCTTGTGCATATTAAATATAAACTCTTTCTTCCGCGCGTCAATTCCTCATATACTTAGCCCGTCTTTGGAACTCGCTTCCTATGAGAGTAAGGGTAATAAGCAATGCATTGCAGTTTGAAAAGGAAATTGCAAAATTTTATAATGATATCTAATTCTTAGTAAACTCAAGTACGCTTGTTTCTTTTTTCTTTCGTGTGTGGTGTTTAAACTCAAATATTCCATTAAATTACTGTTTTTTTTGTTTACTTTGTACAAATTATTCTTTTTGACTAGTTAATCTAATTAAGCTCATATTTTTTAATATTCAAATGAAACGGATATCCACACGTGACTAGCACAATAAATATAACTAGAGTTCGCCCAGTGGTTGAAATTCAACCAATAAACTGTATTTTATTTTTTTGTTGTAGGTATGTTTTATCCGCCTTTTTTCTTCCTTTCTATGTCGTTCCTTTCCTCTAACATATTTTTATTTTCCTTGATTTCTTTTTTTACTCTCTTATTTTATTTTTTACTTACCTCAAACTTCTTTTCCTTTCCCTTCCCTTCCTTTTATTTTCTTTCTTTCCCCTTCGTTTTCTTACCTTTCCTTTAATTCCCTTTCCCTTCCTTTCATTTCCTTCCCATTCCTTTCTTTCCTTTAATTTTCCTTCCTTTCCTATCCTTTCCATTCCCTTCCCTTTTCTTCCTTTCCTTTCCTTTTCCTTTTCTTTCCTTTAATTATCCTTCCTTTCAATTCTTTTCCTTTCCTCTATTTTCCTTTAATTTTTTCGGTGTTTAATACTCTTTATGAGTAATCATTTATTTTATTTTTGTAAACCCTGTTTGTAGGTATCAGCAATGAATTTTACATATTTGCTCATATTTTACATTGCTTGTTTAATGTATCCAACAAAGCAACTTTTCGTGCTCTCAGGAGAGAAGCTGACACCAATACAATAATAATAACTAAAGCAAGAATGCATGACACAACAGAGGCTCTATAGTGCGAATACTTATTTTCCACTGGTCCACTACCAACTCTTCGCACTCACAGTGAGAGCCGACCACACGAATAACACAAAAACATGCATGGCAAGTCTACTCACACTACTACGGCTCTTAATTTTTTCCTACAAAGCAACTCCTCGGCCATGCTCACGATTCAGCATAGTACACAAAAAGCAAGTACACACACACACAGCGTGTCTATAGTGTGAATAAGTAAATGTGTAGTGGTGTGACTTTTATGTTAAATTTTTTATATTAAAATGATTTTTTACGTTTTTTTTATTTACGGATAAAAGTACACCTCAAAATTTCCTATCTATACATATATAATTTGTATACCTTAGAATTATAGTTTAGCAGAAAACGGTTCTACATTGCATTCATCTTGTCTATTTATATATAAGATGTTTACTATTGTCGTGCTAGGATGTCCTAAAATATAAATACTGTGGCGTGTACCAAGGCAGAGGAAGAGAGATGACGCGAGTGTTTGCGAATTAGATGCAAAGAGGAGATGCCAATGAATAATACCGACCCTTCGAGAACACTAAGAGAGAACAACCAAGAAACTTCTGGGTGCGTAGGTTAGCACCCTGTTGGATTATATAAGGCAGTGACCAAGCAAGGCAGGGGGTTCAGTTTGTATTCAATCGTAAAGTGAACTACTGTGGAGTTTCCAAACTCGGGAATTTGTATTGCGTTTATACTAGTAAATAAAACTAGCTATTTGTTACATTATTTGTGCGTGTATTTATTTGGCTTTATAGTGATCGAACTCAGGACTAATAATCAAGGAATCATCGAGTTCGTCACAATACATACAAATGCAAATACAAATACAAACGAAGAATTTATTGTAATACTTTATCAGTTATAATTTGACTTTTTCAAAAGTTTATATTGGCTTGACAATCGTTGAATTTCTCCTATCGCCACTTCCATCTAATTTCCACTTGAGTTTTAATATGAACATGACATAATTGCCTACTTAATACAATTTTTAGTTAAGTTTTTAGTACTATTTTCAAGTAGCTAAGACATGTAATAAATATGAACGAAATCGGCATGAAACTAGAGGCGGACCATCAACATTACTCCAGCTAGAAATTAGCCAAAACGGTTTAGCTCTTCTTCTTATAAGAATCAATGATCAAAATATAACCTATATCTTAAGATAGATGTCCAGCAAGACAACAATCAGAAAAGCTTTCAATTTTATAAAGTTATATTTTAGTGATATGGGCACAAACATTCATACATGCAGAAACGCAGCCAAAAATTCGACAGATTGCTTATTGTACTAATGTACAGCCTCTCACAATTTTAAGTCCGTCCATTCAAAAGATTGTCATGAACTAGCAGTTTTAACGGGGTTGAACCACAATAAGTTTGCTGTTTGAAGGCTCGGTTCAGATATGAATCCCGTACGCTCTGTTACCAGCACCTTGTGGTACTAGTCCGACTTCCATGATAGCGATTTCGCTTACCCCGAAGCGGTGGTCGATGTGGATTTTAGTCTCTTCTTACGACTGCCATACCTGCCTCTTTCATATTTTAACCCCCTAACCTGCGTTCTCTGCAACTGCGTCGGTTTTTTTTTTGACAGGGCGTTCGCCGGCCTGGATTTAATTTATATTTTGAGAGCCTGCCGGTGAACCTTTGCAATAAAGTATTGGGTTGTATAATGCTGGATCTCATAGAAATTGTTTGCTGCGATGTAAAAGATTGCAGCAATGCCAGCGTATCAATAAAAGGACACTGGCTAGTTGTCATTATCCTAGGAAAACATGAAAACTTGATTTCTCATTTTTAAATTCCCCAGATGACTGTAGACAATTCAGTTGTTTGGTTGTTTAAAAATGTTACGTGGTTGACTGTGTCGCTAACTTTCGAAAGATTCAAAGGTACGATCAAAGTGCTATGGTAAGGTCTTTGTTGATTGAAATAGGTGCCTTAGTTGTTTGGTAGTCCAGGCTTGAGTACAGATATTACATCTTCTGTTACCATTTTTTTGGAAAGATGAAGGCAACTAAAATAAACCAAAGGTTACTCAGTTACTGGCGAGGGATTGGGACATCACAATGTAGATAGGGCCTAAGTATTTCGAGCGTTTTGCTTTTTCGATAGCTACCTGTTGGTATATTTACGTTTTATAACCAGCTATGTATGACCATTTTATTGGCTTTTATATACTGAAGACTTTCATCTTTCATGTACAAATAAGAGCTGCAATATGTGTATATAATACATATGTATATAAATCCACAAATATGTACTTGCACATAAATATCTCATAGCGGAGTTCGACTTGACAGCTGATTTCTGTCGGTGATATGCACAGAATTTAATACTGTCAACTTGGCATATATTTGTAAAAAATTTTATACAATTCCTGGCATTTTGCTTTAGGCCAATAGTGCACAAAAACAATAAAAACAAAAATTAGTATGGATGTACGTAATAAGGACCCGTGATGGTACTGCAGGCTTGATTGAGAATTTGTAAGTGTTAGTGCACTACGCGGTTCCGTGTCACACCTACTGGCATTCGACTGTCGTCGTGTCTCTACCGGCGTTGATTGGCTAAAATCTTAAATTTTCGATTTCTGAAATTTTGAGGGTGGTAATATTGTGCTGCGCTAGGCAATTGATCCGAGACGATCAAATTTACCATCCGTCAACTTACAAAATCCAAAATTTTAGAGTTTAGCCAATCAACGCCGGCAGAGACACGACTACAGTCGAATGCTAGTAAGTGTGACACGAGGACCGCCGAGTGCACTAACACTTAAAAATTCTCAGTCAAGCCTGCAGTACCGTCACGGGTCCGTATAAGAATATGTTATAAGTGGAGCCTTTCTGCCTGTCGGCTTGACTTTAAGCAGCAATTTTTACTGTGGTTTTGTCGTTATTGCAACAACCGTTATACAGTACAATAACAATTGATGTACCAACACACATTCGTCGGTTACTGGGCGCAATGACGTTTGCAAAGTGACGACTGTAACAATAAGTACTGTACTTGAGCCACTGTCGAACGTGGCAACGCGCACGCGCGCATTCGTTCACCGTTTAGCAGTTGGAGATATATGCGAGAGTGCAAATTCTTACAACCATACACTTACTGTAATTTGAACAGGTTCAAAATTTTGTAGAGTTTTGTTTTGTTGTTTTTCCGACAGGGTGAATAGTAATAATTCGTTCGAGAACGAAAATCGACACTGATGATGGCACAACGCCGAAACCGGTTTGTCTCAAAACCCAATTTGACGTAGGGATGACGGAAAATTGTTCCAATATACATCAGTTTTGTAGAAAATTTGCAGAGAATTAAAACTTCCGAAATGTTTGCAAGCAAATTAAGAAAAGCAGTAAGGAAAGCGCAAAAAAAAAATTGTACGGTCTTACCCTGTTATTTTAAAAATTCATAGTCCAAACCCCATTTATCGTGAAAATGCGTGATATGGGGGCTATGCGATATATTGGTCCAATCTTGATGGGTTTGACTACACACATTATATATGTAATAAGTATTGTAGCTGCCAAAATTTTGTGTTCCTGGCTATTAAATTGCAGGAGTTATAGTCCAAGCCCCATTTATTAGAACAATCGATTGTATGGGAGCTATGCGTTGTATTGGTCCGATTTTGTTGGTTCTGACACATAACTTATATATTACAAAATGGGGGCACCATGCCAAATTTCAGCTAGATATCTCTAAAACTGAGAGACTAATTTGCGTTAAAATAGACAGACGGACGGGCATGGCTAAATCGACTCAGCTTATCGCCCTGATCATTTCGGTATGCTTATTAGTGGGTCTATCTCCTCTTCTACTCATACTTACAAACATCGGACCAAAATGATAATACCATTTCTTGTTTATAAAAGGTATAAAAATGTTCCGAAACTTATAAAACCATCAGAAAAGGCAGGCCTACTCAAAAACTGAAGCATAACACATCCAGGTCTCACGACTTTGCGTCGAAAGTCAATTAAGAAATAAAATTGTAAACGTTTTTATACGAAATAATAGGAAACTGAGGATAATGAAATTGTAGATAAACCTGTACTTAAAGTTATCCAAAGGATATAGATAGGGAGTGGTGAAATAAGAGAGAGGGAGGGGTAAAGAGAGTAAAAGAGGGGGAGGTAGGGTAATAGGAATAGGAATATAAATAGAAAAAGGAATAAAAATAGAAATAGTAATAGGAATGGGAGTAAGAATGTGAATATGAAATATTAATGGGAATATGAAAAGTAACAGCAATCGGAATCAGAGTTCGAAAATTAATATGGGAAGGACAGGACTTGGAAACAGATTAGGACTGGGAATAAGGAATGTGAATTATTAAAGGGAAGGAGCAGATATGATGAAAATGAGGATGTTGTAGTAATATATGGACAACGTAAGAGAGGAAAAGAGGACGATTAAGTAGAGAAAGACGAAAAAACGATAATGGAGATGGAGAAAGAGAAAGCGATGCATAAATATGAGAGAGAGTAAAATAATTGCTCTCATGCATAAAAAAATGGGGCTAGACAGAATAAAAAATAAGAATTTTGGCGGCCTTGCAGAATAAAGGAAATTGGAATGCTTCCTAAAATTTAAAAACTATCAATCCATGAAAATTTTGGGGTTTTACTATTGGTATTCATTTGAAATTTTTCATCTTTGCAACAGAACTTTGTTTTCTCAAAATATCAGCTCATTATACCTTTCTTGAACATGAAATGCTAAAACTTTTTGCGGTTGATAGTAATGCCAACTTTTTATCATACTGTCAAAACGTGATTCAATAGATTTTAGAAAGCAATATCTCTGAAATCGAAAGGGTTACACAATTTAAGTTTGAAAAGCATAAGAAAGTTTAACCATTCGTTATTGATCAACCATTGTTAAAAAAATTTAAATTAATATGGTCTCATTTTTCTATCTTCCCCTGCTCTTATTGAATGATTATTCCTTAAATTATATATCCAATTTCATGAAAATGGGTGGACGTGTTTCCAGCACTTGTACTCAATAAACTGCCAAAAGATTAGTTAATCGGTTGATATCCATGCCAACATACCATACAATGATGTGTGGTGAATAGCACGTAAGGAAAAATAACTTCAACTTTGCTGATAAACTACACAACTGAGTATATAATGCTCGCTTACAATCGAAGTTAGACTTGTTTTATTTAACTTAGAAAAATTATTTTGTCATGTCCAGCAGTTTTTGGCATATATCACAACTCCAAATAAGGAAATATTTGACATCAGTCATATGAACGCGAGTGTTTGCAAATTTGTATGTATGTAAGCGTATATCCTATAATAAATGTGTGTAGATCGCATTGTATAAATTGCCAGAATTATATAAATGTATCTATAAACAAACTGTAACTACTACAGCAGAAACAATAACAACTTTACAATCACAACAAGATGATCCGTCAACAATTGCGTAGATGCAACAGCATGAAAGCGTCAACAAGGCTGACTAAAATGCCGCAAGCCAAATGGCAGCTAACTAAAAGTTGTAGCAAAGCCACAACAACAACTCGGGATAACAAGGTTTATTATGTACCAGATCGGCCTGATAAAATGCCTGTTTCCGTTGGCCTTTGGTATTTTTGCTAATGCATTGGAAATTCAGTTGTTATCTTTTGTAGTAGAGTTGTAAAAAACAAAACGTTTGTTTTGCAACTACCTTAAAACATCATTATGCATTAAGAAGAAACATCTGTAAGGACATACATCCAAATACCACTCTTGTTCTGTTCCATCAGCCTTTCGTCCAATAGGCATACTTCCAGCGCTGTCAAAAGTCGTGGAGAGACTGATGGTCACGCAAATAGTTGAATATCTCGACAATAGTAATCTCCTTGCCACAAACCAGTCGGGATATAGAAAGGGTCACAGTTGTGCTACAGCTATATTAAAAGTAATAGAGGATATTAGACCGGCCTTTGATAGGGGGATGTAACTATTTTAACGCTATTAGACTCCTCGAAGGCTTTTGTCAAAGTCGACCATAGTATACTTCTATTGAAATTAGAACACTATTTTGGATTTTCCGAAAGTGCTCGACAACTATCTACTAATCGTTCCCAAAAGGTGGTGCTCACAAATATGGCTTCTGAGCTAACGAGTCTACATTCAGGAGTACCTCAGGGATCCATTTTGGGGCCGCTTTTATTTTTTATTTTTATTAATGATATCGTAATCTGCTGTAAAAACGTGTCCATACATACGTGGCCTGTCTGAAGACCTGATAGCTAGAGTCAATGATTATCTGCACTCAATTGCTACGTATAGAATTTCTTCCCAAAATAACTCTACAGTAGTCTCAGATCAATTTCGTAACAGCTGTAACTAGTCTTGGCTTTTAAGTCAATTCATAGTACCTTGGGTGCGCTGACCATATTAACCAGACAATACGTAAAATTTATTTCGTGCTTAGAAAGCTATGGTACACAGCTACTTTTGCCCCTCAGGACATGAAATTACGGTTAGAAAAAACTTTCGTGGTACCAACTCTCTCGTATAGCGAACTCGTCCACGGCCATCCAGACAGTGTATCTGAGGGAAAACTCGTTATGGCTATAAAGAACTGTGCTAGATATGTACTTTCTAGGCGTAAGTATGACCACATATCACAGCTCAGTTATAAGATACTTGATTGTAATGTGACCGTTTTCTTGAAATACCGAAAAATCCAAAATACCTGTGCTACTCTTTTCGTAGATATCACTAAAGCTTTCGACACGGTAGATCATGTATATTGCTGAATAAATTATATTATGCTGACTTTCGAGGATTCATACATATGTGGTTTCAATCATATCTTTCTGGTAGGGTACAGCGCGTTAGAGTTTGCGGTAAGCTAGGAAAATCTAATCCAACCAAAGTAGGGGTTTCGCAAGGCTCCGTGCTCGGACCCATTTTATTTATAATTTATGTCAATTGAATTTTGGAAATACCCTTCTTGGGGAAAGTTACTCCATTTGCAGATGATCTCGCGTTGGCCTATGGTTCCTCGAATACCTTTGATTTGATAACTAGTAAAAATCATGATGTACATCTTCTGAGAACTTGGTTTGCTAAGCATAAGCTCGTTGCATGCAATAAGACCAAGATCATGAGTTTTAGTTTAAATACAATAAAATCTCCAAATGTAAGTATTGTTTTTCCTTCTGCGATTTGCGACCGATTTCCTTTGCATGATAATGTGTGCCAAGTTTTACAATCCGGTACCTTCGACCCGATTGCGGCCTGTAATAATGACTACTTCATAATAGACTATGTTGATGAATTTCAGTATCTGGGTGTAACTGTTGATCAGAACATGAACTGGGGCAAAAACATATCTCGTCTCAAAAAATATCTTCAATCCTCTTTACGCTGCTTTTATCACCTCAGAAATTGCTGTTCCGATTATAGCTTAAAAATAGTTTATGGAATCAGCTGTTGGGGTGGCGCCACCCTTAACAAAATGCAGCCTTTACTAGTATTGCAAAAATGTGCAGTTCGAAAAATATCTAATGTTAATCGACTGCATACAACAAGAGAGTTATTTAGAAGACTAGAGATTCTCTCAGTCAGGGGCCTGTATTATTTTAAAGTTTTAAAAAAAATGTTCATTAGATGTGGTTACCTGCAAAGTATGAGGTCGGAAACCTATAACCTGAGAACCTATAATCTTCGAGAACCACAGATTCAAGTAGGTTTTACACAATTGTTGCAAGAAAGCTTTTCAATATACTTCCTGCAGAAATTCATTCACTAAGAAATCTACGGCAATTTACGAAATGTGTGAAGGCCTTCCTTTTAGGCTTTTGACACAATGAAATCGAAATTTTGCTTCGCCCAACTGCATAAACCGTTCCAATAACAAAGTATTTAAGTTTTTTTTTTATTCCTACCAACTGCTGTATCTTTCATTTACCGATGCGTTTTTGTTGTAAATTAGCTCAAAATTTTATTAGTCCTATCATAAGTTAATTAAACAATTATCTTTATTTTAAACTCGATATTTAACAGTCCACCCCACTGTATTAGCATCGTACCAATACATAATTATAATGCTTCATCACGAATGTTTTTTGTCAGTGTTGTCAAACTCTGGAATTCTTTACCAAAAGAAATAAAATCAATAAGTAATGCTAGGTGCTTTAAATAGGAAGTGCTTCATTTTTTAACTACATAGATATTTTCACTTCCTCTCTATCTCTTGTGGTTTTTACCTTTCTATAAAACTAGCCCTGCTTTTAAACTACATATATGAGAATTATTGCTGTTACAAATGTAAATAATATTGTAAAATGTTACAAAGAAGATGTGCTTAAAAGACATAAGTCTCATGCAATAAAAATAGATCTCCTCAACTAAGGCTTGTAAATAATTAGGATTATCTGAGGGCGGCATACGAGTATATCAAGGAAAAAACAAAATGATTTTGTTGGGGTTCTGTTTCTGATCATCGAATTCAGCTTAAACAGACTGTCCGGACAGACTAAAACTCGATAGCTCTCGCTTACATAATATATTAACTTAGTACCATGTTATGGTTTTAGAAATAGCAAATATAAAAATAAGAATTTTAGTTACTTTGAACACCCGAGATCCAAAAGTGAACAAAGATGTTCACAGAAAAAAAATCAATTAATCGCTTTACCGAAAGTTGAGTAATTATTCGTTGGATTTCTAGCCAAGATGCAAATATGCTGTCCCTTTGCTGAGTATTCTGGGGCGGAATAACGACCGTTTTCTAAGTCACAATAAATTTGAAACAGTCCAGCTTTTTAAAAGAGTAATAACGCATAATTAAACCGACTGGTACTTCCAGCCAATTGCTCGCATATGCCGTCATTCTGAATTATGGGCTTAGAGCGATTGTGATTTAAAAATTCGCTTTCGATCACGGAACGTATACCGTCATTCGACCCTGGCTTTTGTTCTTTTGCAACTCTATGGCAAAATCGTACGGCTTTTATATTGATATCGCGCGAATCTTAGATACACATGTATTTGAATGCATAGCAGGGATGGCCAGGTATGTACAGCTTATCGAACTTGCACCCAGAGCAAAACTCTTGTTCTACTGCAAATTATTTGGCTTGGTAAAGACTTTCTAGTAGACGATTGGCATCTGAATAGAAAGGTTATGTGACATACAGGATTTCATACGCACGTAGGTCAAACTCAAATTAACGGAGAATATACTCGAAACTCTGGCTTTTATACCTTCGTACATAGATCTACAAAACCATACCCGACTGGGCCGATGAATTGTATATGTATGTATGTGGCCACTTCTGATGTATGCATTTGTAACCAAACTGGCATTTGCTAAACCGTTAAATGTTGCGGTTTTGAAATTTATTTTCATGTCATTACCAACTATTTTTCTTTTCAAGCAATATTTTTCGTCAATTCACATAATTTTCGTCAGTATACTATTTTTGTATTCATCTCTGTAGCAGATTTGCCCCTTTGCAAGAAGTATGTGATATGTACCCAGCAAACAATTTGGTATCTAAGCGTTTCGTAAATTAAATATTTATTTATATTCTGGCTTTTGTAGATTTAAAAAGTACTAAAGAGTAAATAAGCTATATACGTACTCCTTACATCACACTAAAAAACGCAATTTCATGACGGGCTTTGATCAAGTTTACTAACAGCCCTATCTCTTGTTGATTTGTACTTTTCGATCTAAAATAAAGAATATTGTAATACAATATTATTTTAGTTAAGTACCTATGTATATACGTACATAAATTAATATTTTTGCTATAAAAATACTGCTAACTTTGAATTTTATTCGGGATCCTTTCCGTTCCGCTAGTGAAAAGATTCCTTAAAAATGGCAACGGAATCTCACCTTTTCTCTCAGTGGTAATAGCTAATTTTCTCCCTTAACCAGTTTTCCCTTTCTAAAACATTATTCAGAATGTGCGGAATGGATGGGGGGAAAAATCCGCACGGAATTTTTATTTAAAATTGGACTGAGCGAAAAAGTTCGAAAAGTGAAAATCCGGATTCGTATTCAAAAAGCCAAAAAATGTTTATTGGGTAGAGTAGTAATTTACAATTCTTCTGCACCACAATGACATACTCATACAAACAACAAAGTGGGTCAGAGGCATTATTACGAGTAAAGAAGATAATAAATTACCTCGATTCGCGAAAGTTCCGTTAGGTCTGTATGCATTCCATTGCCTAAAGGATTCATCATAGAACGCAAGTTGGTATTTGAAAGTTAGGCGACTTTTGAAGATGACGTTAATTCGCACTAACGTCAACATGTACAAGGTGGCGCAAAAGTAAGCTTCCGATGTTCAGCATATCGGTTGTGACACGTGCAGTGTGTGCTGTTGCACCGTCTTGTTGGAACCACATGTTTTCCAATCCCAATTCATCAAGTTGCGGCAAAAAGAACTCGTTGATCATTGCTCTGTAGCGCTCACCATTCACAGTAACCGTTTGGCCCCGACCGATTATTGGTCAAACAAATAGTCAGCAATATTCCGCGTTCTGGAGCAGTGTAGTGTAACATTGTTTATTAACGTGTATTTCGCATGTGTTTACTACACAAATGTCAAAACAGAACTGACTTTAGGGGCCAATCGCAAAATTTATAGCATTTTCTGATAGGAGGATTACTTTTGCGCCACCTTGTAGATAGATAGCCTCACTATTATGCAACGCCATAAGTAATTTGCAAATTATGCAATATTATACGTACGCATACATACATATAAGTCAAAGTAAAATCAAAACTCCAACAAGCTCCATCCAAGAAATTCTTAAATTTTACGAGACCCACAGGAAGTTCTATCAAAACCTAAATGTCACTTTGTAGTTTTCCTAATAATTAATAGAACTTAAGTAATTTTTTGGCGCTTAACCCTATCCTTTGGGAATTATTATTAAAGCATAACAGTCATCTCGGAGACTATTGGTATTTGGAGACTAGAATACCAAGTGATTCTTCACCTGTATTTTTCAACTAAGTAGAGTTCTTAACCTTCCTCTACTGCCGAAATTGGAAAAAATATTTTGTTCGGTAGCGTCCTTGTTGGTACGCTTAACATGAACCAGCCATCGCATCCTTCGTACATGGCGTCATTTGAAGGCCTTTGAATGTTCTGTAGGGCACTTATTCTGTGTGCTCCAGGAGCCACACATCACGACAGTATGATTATTAACTTACAGAGCGCGATCTTTCTTAGTACATTTTACCAAGTTAAAGAAAGAATTTTGTGAAACTTCTAATGGTTTAGAGAGGTACTTCACAATATTGACGGTGCAGTCGCTATTGCTCAACCTCGTATTCTTATAAGTTTTGCTGTACGGGGAAGTCTTCTTAAGGCCTTACAGAATAGATTTAAAACAAATTTGGCAAATAGTGCATATCTGCTCGATGGCATAGACTAAATAGGTCTGAAGCTGCCCTGGTAAGTTCCAATCACCTTGTCGACCACGGGCTCGAGTTTTCGCACAATGCGCCTGATAGAAACTTATATATCAAGGATACTGGTTAGGCAGTTCTTGGCAGGGTTACTGGTATTGCAATCTTGAATTTGGCAAAGCACCGTTAGGTTCAAGTCGGGCGACATGAGCTAGTCCCATCAATTTCTGGAGCTGATTCATGTTTTTTATCAACTCTACGTTCGTTCTTGAATAGCTTGTCGCAATTTTACTTCATCATAGTCGAGTTGAGGTAGGAATTTTCCATCAGCGGGGATTGGTATACCTCCATAATAGCTCTATATATAGCTAGTACTAGATGGCCCGGCAGACTTTGTCCTGCCCAGAAATTTACCTGAATGGATCTAGGAATATTGGCTATACCTATCCCTATCAATATCCTTATCCCTTTCACTACCCTATGCCTGTCCCTACCTTTTCCATCATATAAAAGATCTCTACAGCAAATATTACAAAACTCGTAGAAAAGGCTTCACGCCCCCTTTTCCCTCTTCCGACCTTTTTTCTTGAGGTGGTAGAGGTTGACTGAGGGAGGCGCCACACTCACTTCTCCCTTCCACCCCTTTTTTTTTGAGCTGTTATAGATTTGACTCATTTAGCTCCTTAGCAATTTTCAATATTCTGCCCTCAATACTTTCCAAGAAATGCAGTACGGGAAATCTCATTTGTATGGAAGGGGCCACGCCCACTCCTCTCTTCCTCCCCTTTTTTCTTGAGCGGTTAAAGATTGATCTCATTAAGCTCCTCATCAATTTTCAAAATTCTATATTAAATACTTCCAGAGATATGGGGTCCAGTGGTCCGGATTGTTAATCTAAACCATCCTCGAGTCCACTTTGGTATACAAAAACATTTTATCAATATCGGGCCAGAAGGAGTTTAGTGGCAACGGACTTACGCACAAAAAGATTTGTATATATTGAGATAAGAAGAACTTTTCTATCCATAACTTGAAAGCGTTCTGAACGTCGGTTGCCAGGCCTTTGTAAGTGAGTCTTAGTAAGTGAGAAATATGCGCACGCCACTCATTCAGCGGGTCACAAGATGCTCCAAGTAGATATTGCCAATATCTACATCATACTGAGACGCAATCGAGTACGCAGATCCAGGACAAGGGGGATCCGTCTGCCGACGATCACGATTTGATTCAGTTCATTTCCCCATTTTTGGTTACGAGGCAGCAAGGTCGCTGGAAGGGTCTTTTATGCTGGGACTTAACTAGAACCCCAGGTGAAGAAATTTCGAGCCGCAGCGAAATCATTGACTGAGGTGACCCCTTCTCGCACCATAAATTCAACGCCACGACATGGCTTTTTTTTTCCTCCAGTTCATGTTGCAGACTTATGAGTTATTGAAAAATGAAATAGCGAGTTCACTTCCTCAATTGTCATTGAGCAAAAAGTTTTTCTTCAATACATTTCACTTATGATTTTAGCAAATATTTCTGTAGTTACCGAATTGCTTCCTATAAACTGCACATCGCTCCTATTCAAGCGTATCAGATATCTTTTTACGGCACACTCAATTTTTCACATTTCACAACAGAAAAACCTTAATTTGCTATAAAAAGTTTTCATTTTCATTTCAATTCAAAATTAATTAAAAACTTAATCACTTTCTTTCTCTGTGTTTTCTTTTTTGCAGGTAAGCAAATGAAACGAAATTAATCAACTCTTTACAACAAACATACCGCTAAAGATCGTTCATTGCGAATAGGAAAAGCGCGCATGGCATGTAACTACAACATACACACTTGCATACAAACATACGAGGTGTGTTCAAAAAGTATCGCGAATTTTGTGTTTTTTCAAAAATTATTTATTTATTCATGAATATCTATTTTGTCCCCTTCAAAGTAATCCCCATGAGATATTATACACTTGTGCCAACGGTTTTTCCAATCTTCGAAGCACTTCAAAAAATCATTTTTTTGTATCTTGTTCAGCTCCTCCTTCGATGCCGTCTTTATCTCGTCAAGAGAAGCGTAACGTCGTCCTTTCATGGGCCTCTTCAGTTTAGGGAACAAGAAAAAGTCACAGGGGGCCAGATCTGGTGAATACGGTGGCTGCGGCATCATTAGTGTGTTGTTTTTGGCCAAAAAGTCGCACGATGCGTGAGCAGGGGCGTTATCGTGGTGCAAAAGCCAATTTTTGTTCTTCTTTGCACATCTTCTCGGCCTTCTGAGAACATTTTGTACCACCGATAAACGTTGCTTCGGTCCAAGGTAGCTTCTCCGTATGCCACAGTCAACATTCGGAATGCATCCGCGCACTTAATTACGTTTTTCACACAAAATTTGATACAGGTTCTTTGATCCATTTTTTTGAATAGGTAAAAATCGAAGACGATCCAAAACACGTGCAAGCAAAGCAGCTGTCAACAATTAACTGAACATTCAAAATGGCCGAGCTTATCGGCATAAGTGAGAGACATGAGTACCAACATAACGCCACAAAAAATTCGAAATTCGAATATACGTAACCAGCGAAAATTCAAAATTCGCGATACGTTTTGAACACACCTCGTACAGTTATTAAAAATTGCATTCACTACGAGTACAGAGTTATGGATTTGCAAAGAAACCATAAGAAAATACACTTTTCATTAACAACATTTATGAAAGAATTAAGCAATCATTTATGGTCAAGAGGAAAATAACTCAGTTAATGCAAAAACAACAAATTCGTTATGGTGGTGGGTAATCAATAGTACTATCGGTGCACTCTACGAATCAAGTGCTTTCGCAATAGAGAAAATGCAAAGATGTACATTAGGGTGGGTCGATTTGTATGGACGAAAGTTAACCGATATCGCGCCATCGATTTTTCGATAGGTTTTGGGCTCAAATAATTTTCAAGCCTGCGAAATTTCATTTTTTTGACTTTTTTCGACTTCGATTTTTAAGGTTTTTTTTCATGACCTACTAAAAAAAGTTTCGTTTGATTTTAAAATTTTCATGTATACCCTCTCCGATCCAAAAATGTCCGCTAAAAACGTTGGCGATAACAGTTTTTTTGAAAAAAAATAAATATTTTTTGGGTTTTGGGGAGTTTTTGAAATTGACCCTTTCGCCATTTTTTTAAGGGTTTTTTCAGCATACACGCAAAAATGTTTTCGATGAAAACAAATTTGTCTCATATTTCCTACCCCACTTAAAATTATGCGCTAAAAACGTTGGCGATAACAGTTTTTTGAAAAAAAATTGTATTTTCGGGTTTTGAAAAAGTCGATTTGTCTACCAAACTGTTATCGCCATCGTTTTTAGCGGACATTTTTGGATCGGACGGGGTATACATGAAAACTTTAAAATCAAACGAAAATTGTTTTATTAGGTCATGAAAAAAAACCTTAAAAATCGAAGTCGAAAAAAGTCAAAAAAATTAAATTTCGCAGGCTCGAAAATTATTTTTTTCGGTATGCGTAGTGGAACTTTTTTTTCCTGAGCCCAAAGCCTATCGAAAAAGCGATGGCGCGAAATCGGTTAATAAATCGACCTAATGTACATCTGTGTTAAATATAATGGTAGTGATATTAAAATATCTATCGTTCGACGAAATAAGAAGAAGCTGTGTTTTTAATAATTTTCATTTAAAATATGGCGAATTCCATAACAGAAACCACATAAAAAGAAATTTTGAATTATACACAAAGTTTAGGAAAGTTAATTAAACTTTATAAAATGGGCATCAAAATCTTGAAATTTTTTTTTGCAGAATTTCTAGAAAATTTTTAGTACACAGTTTTGTAGACCAATCAAGTTTAGTATAACATTGTGCAAGGTAGAACTCGCTTATAAATTTCCCTGAATTTTTTGAATTTTTTTGGCACGGATGTTGGGTATTTTTTACCATACAAAATTAAATTTCCTTCAAGCGTTGTATGTAACAAAATTGAGGTACTCCTAACTTGCACAATATTGTACTAAAATTGATTGGTCTACAAAACGGTGTACTCAAACATTTTCTAAAAATTCCCCACTAAAATGTTGAAATTTTGAAGCAAATTTTCAAAAGTTTAATCAACTTTCCTGAACTTTGTGTAAACTTTGAAATCTCTTTTTATGTGGTTTTTGTTACGGAATTCGCTATATTTTTATTCAAAATTATTAAAAACACAGCTTATTTTTATTTCGTCGAACGATATCCAATTTAATTTCGCTTCTATTATATTGAACACAACTGTATATCAATAACCTGCACGAAATAGTTTAGCAACCAATCTAGCTGAATACAAACACCTAGGCCCTGAATATATATGTATAGCGTCCTTGTTGGGTAACATCAAAATCTTCAATTGCAGGTAGGCTTGGATTGGGTGGTCCTATTGTTTTTATCGTCCTCCTCGAAGATTAAGGGGGTTCTTTATGATTTGCTTAACCCCTAGAGCCTTAGAGTATTGGATTTTAGTCGGCTTGGGTGTTTCCAGTTGGTAGAACACCACTTTAGCTAAGCGCTGTAAGTTAAAAATCAAGGAAAAAATTTTGCATGTATCTAATAAAAGAGCTTAGTTTTTATCTCAACTGCACTGATAATATAACATTCTCATATCTCTACATACGTACTTGCATGCGTGCATTTCATCACTAAAGCATTCTCAAAATTTAACATTTTAAAGGTGTACACAATGTTTGGAATACAGATCTATACGAATCTTAAATAGAAAAAGATGAGAAATATATTGAAACTCCTATGATGGTTGTGAATGGTTAAAACATTTTCAATTCTGAGTGTGGTATTTTAAACCAGAAATCGCAAATTTAATGAACTATAGTTTTACAATTTTATAAAAAAGCGCGTTAAATGTTTTTAGTTTCTTTTTCGCTGCATTTTATTTACATTTCTTTTGTATCTATCTCTATCTCTATGGCGCGATATACAACAGGTATATCATCATAAACCTCCTAAGAGATTTTTGCGCCAAGCTTCTCTTCCAATTTGTGGTGTGCCGATTTGAATTTTCCCTACAAATTGGTGGGACCTACAGTTTTTTGCCGACTCCGAACGGCATCTACAAAGGAGACGAATTTTTTGCTGAGAAGCCTGTCATGGCAGAAATACACTCGGAGAGTTTGCCAAACCACTGCCGAGGGGCGACCCCGTTTTGAAAAACTTTTTTCAAATCACTTTTGATGTTACCTGTACCAGGGCTCGAACCATGGACCTTCGGTGTGGTAGGCCGGCAACACTACCTTCACACCACGGCGGCCGATTTCTTTTGTATACATGGCTAAAAATTTGAGCCTAAATTTTAAACTTTTTTGGTCTACATACATATATGTTCCAATTTGGTTTAGAATTTAAATTCTGCTAGTTTTCAAGAAAATTAGGGTGAAGTAATTAGTTTAAATTTTAAACCAGAAATGTCTTAACAATTAAAAAAACTTAAAAACATGTGTTTGAGAAAAATTCAACGACTTAAAAAGCCTTTCAAAAATAAATGAAAAATTTTTTTTTTTTAATTTTAGACGTTTCTTACAGTTCAGTTTTAAATATAACCCGCAAGAATTTGAAAATTGGTGTAGGTAATTGAAAGGTTTGGAATTTATTACAAAAAAGTTTAAAAAATTGCTTAAACTGACAAATAGTTTAAAATTTAAACTCAAAATTTTAGCCGCGTTAAAACAAATAGAAGATGACTTCGGAAATTCAATTCCAAAAATTTAACTCTATTTTAAAACATAAAATTTGTATTTACGAAGTGCAACTACAACTCGTTGTGCTACAAACTACTATTTAAAACCAAGTAGAATATGAAGCGAGATCTACCCAAGCGATGAATAAGAGAGTACTCTCTTTGATATCCTTTTGGAACAATTAAGATATTTTTTTCATTTTCTCCTCTTATGTTACTATTTGTGGAGGACAAGGATAAATATCCCCAAGAGTAATCTCCTTAACACCCTTTAGGGTCAATAACAGAGATTTTTACACTCTGTGCTCCGATTTTACTAATCTTGAAGCAATAGGCGAGACCTCCTCAACTTATTTATAAAAGATTACTCCCTTCTATATATTTTGGAGCGAAAGTAGAAATTTCTTCAACTTCTACTCTTAGCTAACACCTTTTTGAGTAAGCTGCCAACAAAAGAAAAAACAATTTCAACAAATGGAAAAAAATTGAAAAAAGCTGCAATCGTAGAAATATGAGAAACAAACACAATTTAAATAAAGATTTAAGCTATAATAACTATTATTTTCCATAATTAATCCCTTATTTGCGGATATGAGAGGTATTCATGTACGAGAACTATTCCATTGATTCCATTCCTTCATTGGTCGTTTAGAAGGAATGTGAAGTGCAGTTTTCTAAAATTCTGCAAAACTCCCCCATTACTCGATTGCGAATCATAAAAAAGTAATAACAAAAACTTCACTATTGTTTTAAGGAGGGGAAAGTGAGTTTTTCTCGCCCCCTGGGACATGCAATGTTAAAAGGGAGTTTACAAAATTATATGGTAATACACAGAAGTATAGGGAGTAATCCAATACTCTCAAGGAAGTACTCCGGGATAACGAAAACGATGATCCCTGGTTCTACTGGAAAGTTAAGAATATAGATTCATAATGATTCTATGAGAAAACTATTGCATTTCAAATGACAGTATATAGATGATTAAAGCAAATAAATGTCGGGTGTGCTATAGTTATAAGCGCACTATATGTCAAAGTGCCTTTATATACAGGGTGGCGCAAAAGTAATCCTCCTATCAGAAAATGCTATAAATTTTGCGATTGGCCCCTAAAGTCAGTTCTGTTTTGACATTTGTGTAGTAAACACATGCGAGATACACGTTAATAAACAATGTTACGCTACACTGCTCCAGAACGCGGAATATTGCTGACTATTTATTTGAGCAATAATCGGTCGGTGAAAAACGGTTACTGCGCAAAAGTAATCCTCCTATCAGAAAATGCTATAAATTTTGCGATTGGCCCCTAAAGTCAGTTCTGTTTTGACATTTGTGTAGTAAACACATGCGAAATACACTTTAATAAACAATGTTACGCTACACTGCTCCAGAACGCGGAATATTGCTGACTATTTATTTGACCAATAATCGGTTGGGGCCAAACGGTTACTGTGAATGGTGAGCGCTACAGAGCAATGATCAACGAGTTCTTTTTGCCGCAACTTCATGAATTGGGATTGGAAAACATGTGGTTCCAACAAGATGGTGCGACAGCACACACTGCACGTGCCACAACCGATATGCTGAACATCGGAAGCTTACTTTTGCGCTACCTTGTAGTTAAATACGCTTAGAAGCCTCCTTAATGTGCAGCTCTTGTAACTGATGAAGTGAAAAAGTTTCGAGAGCAAAAATTATGTAGCAGCAAATAAAAATGATCACAAATTCGAACTAATTAATCAAAATTCGAATTAATAGCTGAAAATGGAATGCACTGCATTGGCGGAGCGCAATATCGCCAACAGACAACACTTTTTTACAATCACCTTGTATTTATTCATACCTGCATTCATTCATAAATTAAAACCAACGCTACAGGCCATTGCAATGAACAAGTGCTCTCGTATCTTAAGTAGCAAAGTTGAGCGCAGTTGCGGTTGCGCTGGTGCGAAGCTAAAACGTCAAAGTAAAGCGGGGTCGATGGTGCACAATCATCGACGGTCATTCATACGCAGCGGCATCCAGCTGTGCAACTGCGTTCACTGCACTTTACTCCCCTTTCGTAACGTTATGCTAAACTTAAGCTAAGCATTCGTTTCACTTTTCACCTCAACGCGTAATAATACTTATATTCGTATAATAATAAATACGTTATTATTGCTTATTATTTTTGTTTAGTTTTATGTGTAAACAAAAACAATAATATCGACAGCGGAATGTAATGAAAGCAATAGAAATTAAAAACAAAATGAAAAGTGTAAATAAATTGCATAAAATCTCGTTTGAAAGAGAGAGTTTTGATGGGCATAGCGGAGTAAAGCGCGCTTGAACATCCATTGGTCCCGCCAACAAATGGTGTTGATTGTGTATACAGAATCCGCCTCTGGTGATCAGCTAGTAACACCCAAACACTTGCGGCAAATAAAAAATATCATCATGCAAGCATATACATACACATATGTACATATGAACGGAGTATACCCTGCAGTAAAACAAACGAGTTGTTAACTAACTTAACTTTTGTCGTTACAGAACAAATATATGAAGTTGTTAACTACCTGCTAACTACACATTTTCTAACAGTGTTTCCGAAAAGTTCAAATGTATTTTAGAAGAAATGAAATTGTTTTTAGAAGACGAGCAAAGTATTTTTGAGAAAGCCAAATGTATTTCAGAAAAACTCAGGCGGTAAGCTATCCTGAGTCCTCCTCAAAGGTGGGATCTCATATCAACTTGGGAGCACTCACTCTCTCTCTTGATGATGTTGTTGACGGGTTATCGTCTTATCTTCTAAAAAATTGTTTGGAGTTGGCGATCCCACTCGTTTTAATCTTCAACAAATCTGTCCAGTGTAGTGCGTTCATCGATGCCTGGAGGATAACTTTCGCTTCGCCTTTTTTTAAAAGTGGCAAAAAGGATAATGTTGCCAATTACAGGCCAATTGCAAAATTGTCAACTATCTCCAAGAGTACATTGTAAAACAGAAAATTTACTTTGCTGTCAAGCACTTAATACGTGATAATCAGCATGGTTTCATGTCTGGGATATCCACGGTGACGAATTTAGCAATTGTCTCCTAACTTTGCCTATCAGCTTTCAGTAACCGTTTCCAAGTCGATACGGTCTATACTGATTTCTCCAAAGCGTTTCACAAATTTTGTCATTCAATATTAATTTCTAAACTGGCTAGCTTGGGCTTCCACTCTATATTTTTATCTTAGATAAAGTCCTACATTAATCAGCGAAAATGTGTAGTCGTTGTTGACAATACTCACTCTAAGCCTTTTATTGCCTCCGCTGGAGTCCCACAAGGTAGCATTTTAGGGCCTTTGCTTTTTGTGATCTTTATTAATGAGACTGCGGCCTGCTTTCAACATTCGAATTTTTTGCTATACGCTGATGACCTTAAGATTTTTACTGCTATTTCTATTTTTTCTGACTTAGATAAAATTCAGTCTGACTTGAACAATATTTCTGAATGGTTGCTTTACCAATAATCTGTTTTCATGTAACTTTCTCGTAGTCTCGATGCACCATTACCACTGCCTATTTTATTGCCAGTTCTCGTCTATCCACTCGTAATGAGATTGCTGACCTAGATATAGTTTTTGACTCTTAACATCTACTATCACTAAGTCCTACTCGGTTTTGGCCTTTATTCGGAGGTTTGGCTCTGACTTTACTGATCCTTATACTATCAAGCTACTGTTACTATCTCTTGTTCGCTCTAAGCTGGAATATGCTTGCTTTATTTGGAGGCCTTACCATATCTGTCATATTAAAAGGCTTGAAAGAGGGCAGGACATTTTTTTTACGTTTTGGTCTGAGGTGATTGAATTTCTCTGAATCGGTTCCCTGATATAAAGCCAGATGTGCACTCATAAACCTTCAATCACTTCAAATCAGAAGAACCATTATTTCGCTCACTTTGTTTTCGACATGTGATTGATTCACCATGTCTCCTTGAGAGCCCTTGTTTTCATATCCCTCCAAGATCACTTTGAAATAGAGATGTGTTTTATACCGACTGTGCCCGGACCCTCTATGCATGTAGTGCTCCTATTTTTCGAGCAATGAAGGAGTTCAATATTATTTCAACTTCTATAGACATTGATTTTTCTTCTTATAAGACGGTCTTTAAAACTTTATTGAGTGATGTAAATTTTTGACACGTTATTTTTAAGTACATATCTACGTAGTATGTAAGCACGTTGTATTCTAGACTATTTTTAAATTTACTAAATAAATAAATAAATAAATAAAAAACTCAAATGTTTTACAGAAAATCACAATAGTGCTAGCCTACATTATATATTTGTATAAATCGAATACATTAGGGAGATTTCTGAAATAAATTGGGAAAATCTGAATCTGAAAAATTGCACTGATTCGGAAGAACACTTCAGCTTTTCTTACATAAAAATTGAGGTTTTCTGAAACACAGTCGGAATATATTATACATTTGAGGTTTTCAGAAAACCGTTTGCACTTTTGTGAAATACAGTTGGGAAAACTTATACATAGTATGAATCCCAAGCCCAACGGATTATGTAGGCAACTGTAATATCTAACATCGAGATATCCCACGAGGTAATTTTTTTCAGATATAGATGTAATAAATAATAACAATTTAGCGGTAGACACCTCCGAGGAGATTCTGGCCGAGCTTCTCTACCGATTTGAAGCGCACTGCTTCTAATTTTTCGTACTCCACACCGCCTATGGGACCTTCTAGATTAAAATAAATCATAATAAAACACCACGAGCCATATTTTATAAATACTCGACTCAAATCGAGAAGGTACAGAATTTTGCACGTTCGCTCCAAAAACAGTAATTTTAATATAAAATGTTCTTCTAGGTTTCTTGTACTACCAAGATATACCCTAAACTTTGAATTTTTAATGGTTACAAGTTTGGTCTTTCAAGCACTAGCCCGACATTATTCAAGAAGTTCTCTTTGTATCCCAGTACTTTTTCTAATTATTATGGCGTTTCACTACAGGGCATGCATAAAGCTGCCAAATACTTGTACGTATTTGTTTCCATAAGCATATACTTTTGTTTTTGTCAGCATTCGTTTTTTACCTGTTTATTCACGCTTCGCCTTTTGGCCTTAGAAAAGAAAGTGCTAGTCACTGCGCTGTGGGGCTAAGGCATTCATCTATGCATTCATGAAATTTTAAGTGTTAATGAGAAAACAAATAAAATTAAAAATTGATACACTTAGAAAAATGCTCATATAGTTTCATGGAGATGCTCGAATTTTCCAGCAATGGATAGTGACGTGAAGCACGTTAGGTGTCACTGTTCACAACAAACATATTTTTGGGAAGGAACTAGCAAGTGGACCTTTGTGGATTTTATAAATCGGTAGATTGAGGGAATATAATTTTCAACCCCTGGACTTAGTACACGCATTTAGGTTTCGATGCCGACAATACAAATTAAAAAAGCTCGATTACCATTCCGTAACATCCCAGCTGCGGTGGGCTTGATATTTCCATTTTCGATCTAAGTTAAGACGATTTACTACACTTTTTCCAGTTTATAATGAGAAAATGTAAGTTTATAACTTAATTTCGTCCTATCTATACTTTGGCGGTTATAGCTTCTTGTCACAGAGTCGCTATTTACGCTTTTTGAATGCAAAGTTAAGTACGAAACTAAAGATAATTATGAAACTTATCAGAAAGCAGTTAGCTTTGAAAGTTTAAATTATTACTTTCTGTTTGTGTTATAAGTCAATATGCTAGCTAGGTTAGGTTACATATGTATAAACATTCGCTAACACGTATGTATATACAAGTACATATTTGCCCAGCATTTATTTTTCTGTCGAAAAGTTCATTAACTTTTTGCAGAAAACAAATTATTTGCTTGATATTCGGAAAATTTTCATTCAAATTTGAGTTTCTTCTTCTTTTGTATGCAAAATGTCAAATGTCGAATGCTCCACCTTGTGTGAATGTCAGAAAAGTAACTGCAAATGCCAGCTAAATTTAGATTTTCAATAGAGCTTCTTGGTTGGCTTGAGGCTATGAAAAGCTGCACGAATATGTAGAGAAACATAATTATGCACTAGAGCCCGCACGAATGCTTATTTTGAGGCGAACTGGAGCCGAATGTTCGGCTTCGATCCAGTGAAAGGGCTCAATATATATGAAGATATTACTTTCTTAAACTAACCCTGTGGGGAAGTCAGTAACTAGTGAGAGCAATTTCTGGTTCAGAACTAGGGATAAAGTGGCTAATAAGAACGAGTGCTATAGGAACTAGATTTTCACTATTTGAAACCGGCAGTTGTGTAATCATTTAAAGGAATTTGGGTTCACATTTAGAAAAATGTTTTGTTCTTATAATGTTCTTTAAAAAAGCGTTTCAATTTCAAACCATAAATAAAAATAAAAAAATGTATCAGCTGACCGTATTCGAAACGACGCGGCCCGCATCAGAGTCGAGTGCTCTACTCACTGAGCTTCCGCAAAGTGAATGTGACAAAAGTATACATTTGTATACATTATGAATGAATGGTTTAGTGGCTCAAAGTATTCACCGTGCATAAACTAACCATAATGGTGTGGCGGCAGTGTTGCTGGACTACAACACCGGAGGCCCAAGGTTCGAGTCCTGGCACAGGTAACATCAAAAATGGTTTAAAAAAGTTTTACAAAATGGGGTCGCCCGTCAGTAGTCATTTGGCAAACTCTCCGAGTGTATTTCTACCATGGAATTCTTCTCAAAATTTTTTTTTTTTAATTTTAAACTACATCCAAGCTGTAGAATTTTTAACTAGTTCGGAATTGTCGAAAAGGTAATACAGCGGGGGAAATTTTCCACCGCCTAGGACATCGCCATGTTAAATTCGCCAGTTTATTACATGTAAAAGAGATTGAGGGCGAACTAGTAGGGGTTTGTAACTCACTAGAAGCGCACCAGTTTAGAACTAGAGATTTTCCGCACAGGGTGAATCTGTGTAATTCGTTGGCAGTATCATCAAGCATCAAGCGATCAGGGTTTGTTGGATTTAATTTTAGTTAGAAATAAAAGATCACCATCTCAGAGAAATTTGTTCTTCTCAATACATACATATATAGGCCCTTAATAGTTGTTTGTTTAACCTCTAAACGATTTTGACCTTCCAACAAAGCGCGCCACATGATTCTATCCTTTGCGAGTTGACGCCAATTGGAAACGCCAAAAGATCGCATATCGTTCTCCACTTGGTCCTTCCAACGGAGTGGCGGCCTTCCACTTCCTCTCCTTCCATAGGTGGGTTCCGACAAGAATACCTTCAGGGTCTGAGCATCTTCTTTCATTGGCATTTTAATTTTTCTTTTGAATATGGCAGCATTACTTCGTTGCAAAGTATGGCTGTACTCAACAGCGGTCGTTGTGCCCTTCATCAAAAATAACCGACCAAAATTTTGCAGAGACAATCAATCCCACTCCATCACATCTTGTTTTGTTGCAAACCCTTCGACCATCGGTCGGAAATGATTGCAAATATTCTGTATGTCAACCGAAAGTGAAAGAAATGTTATCGTATTGGTCGGTTTTTTTGTATGAAGGACACAATGACCGCTGTTGAGTACAGATATTTTGCAACAATGTAATGCTGTGGTATGCAGAAGAAAAAATGGACCTAAGATAGCGTTATCAACAAGCTAACGAGCAAAAGCTTACTTCGCGGTTTGGTATCAGAATTGTTCAGACCTATATGCAAAGGGCAAGGGAATCCCCTGGCCTGAACCTATTCGAAGGCTGGTGAACCGATCTCAGGAGTCGACTGGCAGTTTTTTTATTGCAGACAATTATTCCTTGTGTCAGAAAGCATAGGAAATCTAACATCAAACTCCAAATAAAGTTGGCAAAGTTATGCATAACTACGGAGGACATACCGGTTATAAAAAAATATGCAATAAATAATAGATAAGCCAATTGTTTACTTTACCTTCGAAAAAAGTACCCTAAACGTATATTTTTGTTATTTAAATAAAATTTTCGTTTAAAGAAATAATTTCAACGCATTTTCACACTTTTAATTTCAAACAAAGCAATTCTGCATATTACTAAAAGAAACTTTGTTTCAATAGCGAGCGTCCTGTTATGGAATAAAGCTAGCACACACTTATTATTTCGTCGATAATGGTATATAAATATCCTTCTTCGGCCTGTGCAAGTTACAGTTCTTATAACTTTGAAAAACGGAATATTTACAATTAATCAGTTTATGTTCAGAGGTCGAAGTCGGAACCAAACCTTCGGTGGAACTGTCTATATATAACTACATACATATGTTTGTATCTTGTTATGATGACAGCCATGTGGCATATTCAACTACGAATTGTTGTCTGTTAATTTATTACCTCCATTGTACGGCAACGAGTATGTGCCACCGCGCAAATTATTCGTTCAGTTATTTAGTCAATCAAACTGTCTCTCTATCGTTTAGCGATTTATATGTAAAAGTATGTACATACACTTGTACATAGGTATACATTATGTAGCCTCACTTGTCAGTTTGTTAGTTTGCTTGCATCCAACGTTCATCACTTTAATTGCAGTTTAATTGCAAATAAATAAATGTCAGTTTTGTTGCTTTGAATTTAGCTTTAGCTCTATCTTCTCCTAAAGCTACATACTTACAGTGAACCGCAGTCAAAATGTTACAATATTACTTTCGGAATAATAAAATTACAAACTCTTGTACATTGCCTCGGAAGAGCTTGAGGCTGTTGCAAAGACTGGTTGAGAATGCCGCTTATGTTAGTGACTTTTCACCGCCGAGAGGCACACTTAGGCCGAATGGCCCATTGTGATACCACTGAATAAGGGCCGAGTACCATCCTTCTTTGAACATTTAGGAAGTTGAACCATCGTGCCCGATTAGTAGAGCGCGGAATGTCTCGATTTCGGCAGAGCCTAGCTCCGCTGAACTAGTGAATAAGCACTTATATAGGCACTCCGATCGAGTCCTAGCTAATGCAGTGTCCTAGCTAATGCAGAGGAAGTGTTCAACCATTCCTATTTACTCCTCGTCCCTACAGCTACAACAGAAGTAATTTGAAGGGACCCCCATGCGTTCACCACGTATCCCCATTAGACAATGTACCCCAATCAAGGGGCCTAGGGAGGGTCGTTTTTGGTTGAGAATGGACTCGGTCCGTTTCCGCTGCCGCATATATCGACAGTTTTGTGAGCAAAAGTCTTCTGTTTAATATGCAGAGAGTAGCGTAGTTAGCACAAAGTTGAGCAAACCTTATTCCTTGGCCGCCAGCTATATCCCAGTCGCTGTGTACCAAGAAGATTTGCAGATTACTTCACTTGCAAGTCAGGGCCAAAAACGCAGCAAAAATAGGCATTCCCACGCCTCCACAGTCTATATTAATGGATCCGATTAATGTAATCCTTTCTAGGTTAAGTTTACAAAAACTCACTGTACAACTTCTACAGGGAGGCACTGTACATGCAAACAGTATTGGGCTCATAAAAAAAAGCCAGATACCTATTCGACTGACAATGGATTGTATTCAACTTGGAAGCAACAAACACATAGTTAGTAGATGAATGTGAAGTGACAGGATGAAGTCAATGCGAAATGTGAATTGGTCTAATTGAACTTGCAGCCGTCGCCATCTACTAGTTTAAGCTACTGTTTTAAGACAGACTCCCAGACTGCATGGCTGTTGGAAATTTCATATGAACAGGTTGGTTCAACGGCTACTTATTGGCTGACTGGCTCCCTTTCCAAACAAAATGCATACCTAGCATAGCTGACAAATTAAAAAAAAAAAAAAAGTCGTGCCTACTTAAGTACATCACAGCGACGATCGTTTTTCGATCAAATTTTTTTCGTGTGTGTGTATTGGTACGTCACTTTCTTTCTATCAACTTCACTTTCACTTACCGCCATTGTACAAAATCACGTATGTTTGTTGTTGCCTAAATATTGCTGCAAACAAGTCAATGGCTGGCGCAGGTATAAACTAAGCTAAAGTTATAACAAAGGCGGTGACAGCAACAACTTCGAAACGCCACATCTTGACGCAATCATTGATCTGCGCTGGGTGCATTCGTAACTGGAGAAGAACGGCACAGCAGGTTTACCCAATGAGTGGTTTATGGGAAAATAAAGTGGAAATATTAACTTTTTAAATAAATTGAAAAACAAAATATTTTCTAATAAAATAAATGGTGTATTTATTAGCGTTGTCCACTAGATATGATGCAGACGGAGATAGGTTTATGTTCGCTCGCTAGCGCAAATTGTTTCACATGTATTTAAAAAGCTTCTCTCTTGGTTACCGTAGTTTGTGTAGTAGCGTGAGTAACTAATACATGCAAAAATTATTAATTTAAACCACGTACATTCACAGTTATGGTGAATTGAAATTTTGTATAGCATGGGGCGTGACACCGCCCACTTTTCCAACATTATATAGCATATGCTGTCACCAGTGAACCCAAAAATTTACTGAGAAAATTTCATAAAGATCGGTTGAGTACTTTGGACTCCAGACACAGCCACACATTCATTTTTATACCTAGTAATGCTACGCACACAAGGTATATTAACTTCATTAACGGTAGTATGTAACGGCATAAACGAATTAAGATAGATATTGACTCATGCATATCAAATGAAAAGAGAAATTGACTAAGCCATGTCCGTCCGTCCGTCTATGAACACGATAAATTGAGTATATTTTAAGATATCTTAATGAAATTTGGTATGTAGGTTCCTTGGCACTCATCTCCGAGCGCTATTTAAAACGGGCAAACTCGGATGTCTAAGCTTTATGGAGGGCGAATAGTTTTTTTGAGTTATTTTTTCTTTTATTTTATTATTTATATTATATTATTAGTTTAGAGAGAAAAAGGGGGTGTGCGGAGCACAAATTAAATAGGGAGCCCTTTTCTAATATTTATTTAATTATTATTTTATTTATTTAAATTATTTGTTCTATATAGAACGCGGTGCGGTGCACCTGCTACACCTTGTATGTATTAATTGGGGGCGAGCACTGTTGGCTCTGAGGCATTGCACGGGATTGGCTTCCTCATTTTCGTTCTGAAAAACCCCCGCTTTGGGATTACAAAACATAAACTATATATTTGGGATATTTTATAAGCTGCTTGCGAATTACAAGAGAGTGCAGCGCAAATAAAATAGACGAAGTAAATCGTTATAGCTTATGTCGTTATAGCTTATGTCGCTTAAACATTAATACCCACTCGCACTTTTTATATATAGAATATTTTCGAATATACAAAAAAAGTGATTATTCAGTACAAAATACACCTATAAAGATGGTGTGTACATTAACACTAACACAGGAAATTAATGTTTCAAAAAACTTTAGAAAATGGGCGTGGCACCGTCCACTTTTCATTAAGTCAAATTTACAAAAATTATTAATCATAAATCAAAATCCGTTCAAGATATCGGCACGAAATTTGGCACAAAAATTTCCGTGAATACAAGGAATGTTCCCGGAAAAAATGGGCGGAATCGGTTAAGGTCCACGCCCACTTTTATATGAAAGATTTTGAAAAGGATCATAGATATATTTAATAAGCAATAGCTTTGCATAAAATAGCTTTATATAATTTCTGTGTTACTTTTAAAGTGTTCGTGAACTCGAAAAATATGAAATTTCGGAAAAGGGCGTGTATTATTCTACATTACTTTTAATGCCATAACTCCGGCAAAAACTGATTTGTCCAAGCGAATTTTGTCGAAAATGGTGAATACATATGGGTAACTGTTTATTGTAAAACTGATCGAAATCGGTTAAGGGCTACGCCCAGCTTTTTAACATACGAGTAGTTTTGAAAAATTTGTTTGTAAAATTTAAAACGCGTTATTTCTATAACCATGTAAGCTATAACAATAAGATTTTGCACACATAATAAGCTTTTTAAGCAAAACTCGACCGTAAAAAAGTTTTGTGGATTTTGGGAAAGTAGGTGTGGCGCCGCCCACTTCTCGCATAAAAATTCTGTTATTTTCAAAGGCGATTGCTTTTAGTTTCAACTAGATATTGAAATTGTTCAGCTGCTTATCAATTGTATGTACTATACTCCTCGGACAGCACAAAAGCGAAATATCCTGGCATGTAATACCCCACTGCAATAGAGAAGTTATATATAACTTTTTCGATTTTCATACCTTTCATGAACCTTAAATGTTTGTAAGTATGAAAAGAAGGAGAGATGGGACGATGAGCTGAGTCGATTTAGCCATGCCCGTCTTCACGTCTCTCTGACGTCCGTCTGTCTATTTCCCTGTAAAAACGATTGAATATCAGAGTACTCCAACACTTATCCTCATTCATATAAAAAAAGGTGGTCCAATTTACATGGCAATGTCCGGTGATTGGATCACCTAATCCATCTTGGAGTACCCTTTACTTTGCTTCTGAATGCTCTATGGAGCACCTACGTGAGAATACATTCAAAATTCTGCCAAAAATTACTCTATGGAGTATTCTACACCAAAGCGAGAGAGGAGTAGGTATACTTTTGAGGACCACCTAAACCCTCTCTCGCTTTGGTGTTGAATACTCCATGGAGTAAGCCTACGGGAACATTTTGAGAGTAGTCTCAAGTAGATCCTCTATGGAGTATTCAAAAGCAACGAAACGGACTATTCCGAGATGGATTAGGTGATCCAATCACCAGACATTGCCATGTAAGTGTTGGAGTACTCTGATACTCCTTTGAGAGTATTCTTTGGAGTATGGAAAGGAGTATTTCCTTTTTTTGTAGGGTTTGAACGCAAAATTTTTCAAATATAAAATGTGCATGTATTGGTTTTTTGAAATAATGTGGTTGATAGGGAAACTATTTATATAGAAATAAATTAATTTACCCCTCAAAACTTATACCAAAAGTGTTTTTATGGAAAACAATCAGCTGGCTTTATAATACGAGCTAAAAAGTATGCCATAATAGATCACTACTAGGTATATAATGTTCGGTTCCACCCAACCTTAGACTTCCTTACTTGTTATTTATAAGATTGTCTTCTTTCTTCTTTAATCAGTACTTAACGGTCTAAACATTTTAGGCCGTCCAACATCGTGTATATTTAGCACTAGAAAAATAAGATTTGTGGTTAAAGGCTCTTCTTGGCCATGGGGTAAGAATGAATACAACTAAGACGGCGAAAATTCCTTCGAGGTACGGAGTATAGTTGGATTCTGTCTTCAAGGCATAAAAAGCCTCCTAGGTAGAAGGACAATGGCAATCTTGAAAACTTATTTTTCTATTTTTAAATGGAGGTTAACCGCCTTAACGGGTTTTTACCATGGCCTAGTCGTCTCTTCGTTTTACTTGGTTCTATCCACCCACCTTTTCCTCTTCTTTTTTTTTTTCTAGTTTGGGGCACGCAGAAGTTTCGACGCGGCGGTTAAGGCCAATGATGTCAATGCCGTCTACACCATTAAAGGACCAGACCAGGTGCAACGTTTGCAAGTGTCAGTCTAACACAAATACATTGTTGAGAGTAATTTCGGAGATTCCTGTTTTTGCAAAATCTTCAATCGGACGGATCGGTAGCACTTCTCCCTTAAGTAACCTTAAACTTCACTAGAATAGAGAATAGGTATTGAAAATAGATTAGTCGCGTTCAAAACAATATGACCCGCCCAGACTGTTCAGCTTATAAAATAAAATTATTACGCGAAACTCCAAACTCCAAAAATTTCCTACCGCAAGTAAATATTAATAGTTTTGAGCGATATATATCCGATACTAAGGCCGAGCTTCTCTACCAATTTGTTTTGTGATTCTGACAAGTCTTCCTTTCCTACAACATGGCGGGACCTGTGCTGCGAACACTTCTACAAGAACCCATTTGGGATCTATGCGGCTCTGATATAAAAAATAACTAAATTTATAAGGGTAAACTGTCTTCCCCTCCAGAACAAGTTATCTGGAGTTTATTAGGTTACGTATAATCTGGCTCAACTTCAGTCTGTTTATTATTTTAAGAGAAGCGCCCTGAACCTACCAATCGTTTGAATTGTTCAGCAGAACTGTGAGTTGCGTTATAATCAAACCTTGTTGAAACTGTCAGTTTCTTAAGACTTCCGTTAGAAGAAGTTGTTGACAGATTTTAGAATGGACGTACGGAATGTTATTACAACAACAACATCATAAGTGTCTCAGAATTCAAATTATTCACAGACGGCTCACTGAAGCTCCCTCAATTTTTTAACTGAGAAAACTGTTAGCTACAGCTGCCTGGAGTGAATGCACAGATATGCGCACAAGCATCCCAATAACAACATAAGGCTTTCTAAAAAGCACACTTGTCAAAGTTATATAAATAGCTCAATATTTTAACATATTCACGGGAAAAATTTCAACTGCATTTCACTAAACATAAAGCGCATTATACCAAGAGCTGCAGTCGACATGTCAATCTGGATTTGGTTTTTTGTTATTTCTTTTTTTTACGCTGCCAGCTGAAATGTTATTGCATTTTCGTGAATTTAATGGTTTTTTTAGCTGCTTTGTTGGTTGCTTTGTAACCTGTTGTTGTTGTTTTGAGTTGAAAATTGATATTGGCGCAATAGCAGGTTGCTCATGAAGTATTTCGACATTCTCGCGCGCCATGCCAAAGCTGAGTTGGGCATATTCGAAACCAATATAAAGAAAACCAGCTACACATGCACCAAAGGTTCGTTGCCTTATTCGTTTTTTTTATTATTATTAAATATTATTTCACATTTTTCACGGCAAGCTTTTTATGCTTTTTCATACATCATACGACCGCCGTGGTGTGGCGGTAGTGTTGCTGGCCTACCACACCAATGGTCCAAGGTTCGAGCCCTGGGGCAGGTAACATCAAAAGTGGTTTAAAAATTTTTTTCCAAACGGGGTCGCCCCTCAGCAGTGGTTTGGCAAACTCTCCGTGTGTATTTGTGCCGTGGAAGGCTTCTCAGCAAAAATTCATCTGAATTCGGAAAAAACTGTAGGTTCCACTAATTCGTATAAAAAACAAGTAAGGAAGTCGAAGTTCGGGTGGAACCGAACATTATATACCTAGTAGTGATCTATTATGGCATACCTATTTACGCAGGTCTGTTTTAATACTTTTCAGTTCGTATTATAAAGCCAGCAGATGGTTCTCAATAAAAACACTTCCCTGTAGAGAAATCAGTTAACTATATGTCGACTACTAGTTCACTATTTTTCAGCTAGCTTTGTCTTTCCCTCAACTACTTTACATAGGTTTTAGCTGACTACTTTTACATGGCGATGGCGCCGAAAAAGTGAGGAGTTTTTAAGCTGACTACAAGCTGACTACTTTTATGTTGAGTTGTAGCCAGCTCAATAATAGACAATTTTTGGTACTTTTGCTTCCTATACTTATTAGTTAATTAATATATAAGTTCTAATTATATTCTGCTTAATGTGTGCTCATGTGTATAATGCATAAATATGTGGATGTCCTGCTCTTAAAACATTGTCAGATGCCAATGTCATAAGCCATAGCCATGTTGAGGCATGCAAACTTTCGATGAAATCGAAATATGAAAATAAAATTTATTGATTCGAATAAAGAAAAAAAATAATCCATAAAGAAATACATTTTAGTTTTTGTGTCAGCAAATATTTTTATCTGATAATCAAGTGTTTAAAAAAATTTTAGATACAATTTTTCGAATGAAAACTGAATGACTTTGAAACCAACTAATAGTTAAGACGACTATAAGTTAGCTGGTATAGTAGTCGGCCACAGAATTCCCCAAAGGGTTCCGTTATGAGTTTTCAGGGGTAAATTAATTTTAAAAAGATATGAATGTATGGCGCGATATACAACAGGTATATCATCATAAACCTCCTAAGAGATTTTTGCGCCGAGCTTCCCTTCCAACTTTTGGTGTGCTGTTTTGAATTATTTCCTACAAACTGGAGGGACCTACAGATTTTTGTCGACTTCGAACAGCATCTACAAAGGAGATGAATTTTTGCTGGAAAGCCTTCCATAGCAGAAAGACACTGGGAGAGTTTGCCAAAGCAATGACGAGGGGCGACCCCGTTTTGGGAAACTTTTTCGAACCTCTTTTGATATTACCTGTCCTAGGACTCGAACCTTGGAGCTTTGGTGTGGTAGGCCGAGAACACTACCGCCACACCACGTCGGCCACCATTAATTTATCTGTATATAAATACCTTCCCTACCAAACACTTCTAACCATATTTTATCAAAATACCAATAAATAGACATTTTATGTTTGAAAAATTTGCATTCAAATAGACAGACGGACAGACAGACAGACGGACGGAGAGCCGGACATTTCCTAATCGACTTAGCTCATCGTCGTTATTATTTCAGTTTACTTGTTGATGTTCCCATCTCTTCTTCTTCTCATACTCACAAACATTTCATGTTCAATAAAGGTATGAGAATCAGAAAAGGTATATTCCCTATTGCAATTGGGTGTCAACAACTTGCCCGGATATTTTACTTGTGTGTTAACCCATTTGCTTATTTTTTGGCAGGAGTATACTACATACTATTAAAAAGTAGCCCACAAATTTTCATTGAAATATCTAGTGGTTCTTAACCGATTTCGCCCATTTTTTCCGGAACATTCCTTCTATTAATATAAATGTGTGTGCTAAATTTCATTTCGATATCTTGAACGGTTATTCATTTATGATTAATAACATTTCTAATTTGGACTTAATCAAAAGTGGGCGGTGCCACTACCATTTTCAAAAATTTCATCCTTATAAATGTATAATGTACTGAAAAATCACTTTTTTTGTATTTTCGAAAATATTCTATATATAAAAAATGGGCGTGGCTATTATCCGATTTCGCCCATTTTGAACATCGCTCTGAGATGAGTGCCAAGGAACCTGCATACCAAATTTCATTAAGATATCTCAAAATTTACTCAAGTTATAGTGTTAAAACACGGACGGACGGACGAACATGGCTTAATCAATTTCTTTTTTCCTCCTGAACATTTTTATATACATAAGTCAATATCTATCTCGATCCGTTTATGCCGTTACATACCTTGTGTGCGTATAATTAGAAGAAGCACACCCCAAACTGGTAGAGAAGCTCGACCTTAATATCCTCGGTGGTATATAGCGCCAATTATTTGTTTTATTTTATACATCAATTTTTTTTTATTTTTGAATGCATCCAATATATATATATTTTTCTTTTTCATATTTAAAAACGAAAGTACTGCAACCAGCCGACCTGCTGTCACCGCTCTGTAAATTGTCTAGCGGTGCGCATTGGCTTTCCCTTTCTGTCGATCGTTTGCTTTTGTTTTTTTTTTTGTCGATCGGCGTTAGCTCACCTGCATATCTCACTCATAATACCTTGACTCATACAAATACAGCGTTCGCTGTCACTCATTCATTCAATAATTTATTCGTTGCACCATTGATTTGTGTTGTTGCCGCTTTCGATTTTCGAACGCCAAAGCATGGATTTTTTTGTTTTTTCACCTCTTGTAGTTATTTACCCCTTCTCGCCGTTTATTGTTAATGTTGGCAGTGATGCACCGCGGTGATACGTCATCATGTCAATGATGGAATCTGTCAGGTATTTCTTCGTTTCCGTTCGCTTTTCTTTTTATACCCAGTTGCGCTTAACACACCAGGTTTTACAGTTTTGTTTGAATAAAGGGTTGTGGCGGCATTAATGGAAGAAATAGGTATAGACTTCCAATTTAATAAAATTATGAAAATAAGAAAACAAATCCGACAGCATTGCGGGATGAGCCGGGCCTTATATCTTCCGGCGTACATTTTCCTGTTTTTGTTGTTGTGGTAATGACAACAACACTCCCCGAAGGTTTTGGGGAGTGTTGTCGAATTAACAGTCCTTGGCCGGATTTGAACCCGGTACGCTCCGGTACTCCCTTGCCGTACTGCCCGACTGTCGTGGTAGCGATTTATGACCAGTGAAACCTAGGTCATGTCACACCCCCACCCACCCCTTTTTTCCTCCCATACTCTAATTACAATACAGAAGTAGATTTGCTCGTTAAATTTCTAGCCTGACCTGTTTTCAATGTTAGCGCTGGTTCCAAAATAGAGAAAGTCTCTCACGACTTAAAATTTATATCAATCAACAATGCCGTTGCAAGGCGCACGTACGAGGATTTTTTATATGACAACAAATGCTTCGTCTCATCCTCGCTCACCACAAGACCTACTACCATGGCTTCTTTATCCAGCCCAGTGAAGACAGAACTTACGAAGGTGTTGTTAAGGCCAATGATATCATATTATCGACATACCACAGCAAATGCATGCTCTTTTACTAGATTGGGCCAGTGTGGTTTAGCTCTGTGGCTCGAATAATCGTCTTCAGCATTAAGGTGAAGAAATCACCATAAAGGTTGCTTTGTCTGAAGCCTCATTTGGCTTCGTATGGCTCGGAAAGGTTCTTTCAAATCCTGTCGGGGCGGACATGTCAGTATAGACGCAATTCCTTTCGAAAGCTGCTTTAAAATTGAAAAAGAAAATTTGTTTGTCGATTTTCTTATGATGTGTATTCCTCAGAATTTAGCGGATCTGGGTGGACTTACTGAAGCTCATTGAAAAGCTCCAATCAGCTTGTCTACAATTGGCTTCAGTCTTTCTTACAATACGCTAGATAGTACCTTATATGCAATAATACGGAGACTTTGGATAGCCTTCTTTTTGGATTGAGCAGATCACAGATAAGCTCCAACTGGGAGGTATGCACTCGTTAGACCATTTTCGGCATTAGAATTGATGCATGCTTTTCAACAAATCTAGGCGTCAATGTTTTGATAGCTCTCTGGGTATTCCGTTGTTTTCACTCGATTTTCTATTTTTGAGCCGGAATATTACCACACTTAAGTATATAATAGCCGAACCCGAAGACTTCCTTACTTGTCTCTTTTAAATTTTTACTGTCACTTTTGGTTTGGTTGAGTAACAATTTCAAATAAATACGATTTATTTTAATGATTTTTCAAGTTAAGCCACAGCTTCAAATTTCTTCGAAGCACCACCTTTTTTCTATGATTTTCTCCATTTCATTTTGTTGTTATTGTACAGTGCAGCTGTCATTTTTTGCCGCATATACCTATGGAAAAGCTTACCCACTCGCACAAGTAATTGTGAATGTTTTCTATTTGATTTATGAGTAACCTGTGAAGATCACAGAAATACATTCAATTAAACACACTCACATAGCTATACCTGCGTAAAAGATAGCTCATATGAATTTTATTGCACCCTTACCCTGCAGGAAAGTCGATAGCGACTAGATTTTCACTAGTATGAAGCCATCAGTTGAGTACCATTAGCAAGCAATTTTAAACAGTCTTTACAAACCAAACATTAAATTAGATTTTTTTTGTTCTACATATGTATGCACATATATTTGAAAATAAATATCTTTAAGCGATTCAAATAAAATTGTTTAAGCTTCACGACTGACCCAGACCTGTGAAATAATGATTCTTAAACGTTACGATTTAATGGATTATTTGAGAAGTCATCGAATGATTAATTAAAACTTTTTCACATTTTTACTGATTATTTTCGAATAGATTAATCGAAAATATGTATAAATATTTTTAATTTTTCAATTATTTCATGTTATTTGCTGCAATAAAGCAAAATGATAGAAAAAAATTAAAACAATAATTACATTAGTTTTGATTAGCATTAATATACCATGATTTTATCTGTTAATTAAAATAATATAACTTGTTAAAGTTTTGTGTAGAATTTTTCGGAAGCCAGCAATTATTTACCTTTATAAAAACGGCGCCATGGCTAAGTGATTGGCAGATCGGACCCAATAGTTCGTTGACAAGTGAAGTTAAGCAGCACAAGTGAAGTTAAGCAGCTTTGGAAATGTATATATTCGAATAGCTAGGCTGTTTATTTCTAACTTTTTCCCTATTTGCTATTGAGAGTATGATATTAAAATAAAATTGTAAAAATAAAAAATTTTATAAAGAAAAAAACCGGACCAGAACTAAATTTTTATTAATTGAATAATTGGAAAAAGTTAGAAGTTAATTATGATTTTTTGTAACGGTAGCTAACAGTAACAGTTTCTAAATAACTGTAGCAGCTTCTAAATACAAAAACAAATATCTGTAGAAAAATTTGCCCATCAATTACATTATTCCCAATTATTACAAAATTGGTTTCAATTCTTAAAAGCATAAGTACTGAGTTTGACAAAAGTGCTGCTTCTGAAGCATCGACAGAAGTTCGAATGTGGATTTTATATATGTAGTGGTCTGGCTTGAAACCAACGGAATAGGATCAACCAAAAGCAAACTAGATCTAAGCTGCAAAATACTGACCTATTTCGGAACTATAGAAAAGATAATGCAATGTAGACAAATGCCACTGTCCAGAACATTGCCCATTGTTGAAATCGCTAGTTAATTTCATGTAGAAAATATTGAAGACGCCCGAGTATCGCACTAGTTCAGTACTACAGATTTTTCCTACAGGGATACATCAAGTGTTCGTGTATGTGAGTTTGGAACAATAACAAATGACAGCGCAAGTGAAATGCAGTTGCTCTAAGAAATGAAAATTTAATTACTTTTTAATCTTTGCGGCTTCTGTAGCAAATTAACCAAATAATTACAATTACTTGAAAATAAATAACAAAAAACAACAGAGAAAAAGTAAGAAATTGTACTATGAATAGTAATCAGAAATCGTTTATTCGTCTTGGTCAAGATATTAAAAACTCATTAATCATTTAGCAATTACAAACGCTCATAACTTTTAGAAAACTATAACTAAACACATACATACACACTTAATGCATACACACAATTCCAATAAAAAACTTGAAAAGCGACCAGTTGATTTACTCTTATCGGCACTTTGACCAGTTACTTTAATAAAAAACCATTATAATAGCAGACTTAAAAATGAATAATTGGAAGCATTATCAAAGAAGTATGCTTTATGAATATTTCTTAATGCATATACCCTACTTTTTGTTCTCAAAACCGCAAGTTTTTTTTTTTATTAAATAACACTTAGATGTGTGAATATTAACCAATTACCGGCCACTAGTCGATTTTTCGACCACTAACTTTTAATGTGCATATCTCTCGGACGAAGTGTTACTTTTTTGATCCGTTTGAAGGGCTAGTAAATTTGTATCGGCCGAAAATTGGTATGTTTCGTCTTTCCACTTTCGGAACATCTAGGCTAATTTGGCGGCTGCGAAAAGGAAAGTGTTTAGGATTTACGATGTCAGTGTTAGGAACTAAGTAGATCACGGTGAGTTACTCTTCGTCTAAAGTTTCTCTAAGATATTACGGATGTAACTTAACTCAAACTAAAGGTTATCTTATACAAAAATTAATGTGTGTCTGTCTGTCTAAATGCCAAATGGACGTCCAAAGTACTCAACCAATCTTTATAAAATTTTGCCAGTATGTTATTTCGTTCACTCGATGCAGCATAGGCTAGGGTTTTTACAGGAATTAATTCTACTGCACGATTCAGTATCCTTAATTGTAGGAGAGCTACGGGTACACTATACAGGGCTGCAAACTCCTACTATAAGGCTAGTTAACCCAGTGCTGAGGGATGCGGCCCCTGTTAAGTCCAAAGCGCGCAATGAATGACCTCCTCCGCTTCCAAGATCGGATCCACGTCCGGCCAATTTATAGCGAATCTCGTTTTTCCATATTTTACGATGTCCCGAGACCCATACTAAAGAAATTATGTACTGAATTCCTCGCTTCTTGCTCCAACCATGTCGATGTCAGAGAAGATAGCTACTATTTTGCCGCCTGAATATGCATGCAATAATCATATTCATGACTCCTGAATAGCGTAGATATCGGATTGAAATACACTCGCTGAGCCCGGGAGGTGCATAGATCAGGACATGGTGGATTGTGGTGCAAATATTTGTTCGAATACTTCACAGGCCATTTCAAATCCGTGTGTCGGGCGACTAACTTCTTTGCACACCTGCCCCACTCTTTACTTAGCATTCTTTTGCAGGCATACAGCGCCACAAATGCAACCATGCAACTACAAGGTGGCGCAAAAGTAAGCTTCCGATGTTCAGCATATCGGTTGTGGCACGTGCAGTGTGTGCTGTTTCACCGTCTTGTTGGAACCACATGTTTTCCAATCCCAATTCATCAAGTTGCGGCAAAAAGAACTCGTTGATCATTGCTCTGTAGCGCTCACCATTCACAGTAACCGTTTGTCCCCGACCGATTATTGGTCAAATAAATAGTCAGCAATATTCCGCGTTCTGGAGCAGTGTAGCGTAACATTGTTTATTAACGTGTATTTCGCATGTGTTTACTACACAAATGTCAAAACAGAACTGACTTAAGGGGCCAATCGCAAAATTTATAGCATTTTCTGATAGGAGGATTACTTTTGCGCAGTAACCGTTTTTCACCGACCGATTATTGGTCAAATAAATAGTCAGCAATATTCCGCGTTCTGGAGCAGTGTAGCGTAACATTGTTTATTAACGTGTATTTCGCATGTGTTTACTACACAAATGTCAAAACAAAACTGACCTTAGGGGCCAATCGCAAAATTTATAGCATTTTCTGATAGGAGGATTACTTTTGCGCCACCTTGTAGTATACGACTACAATTTTCATAGTATGTTTTTAAGCGACATAAGCTGTAATTATTTATTTCGTTTATTTCATTTGCATTGCATGCTATTGTAATTCGCAACCAGCTTATGAAATATTCCAAAGCTATAGCTTATGTTTTGCAATCCCAAATGGGGGTCTTTCACAGCGAAAATTATGAAAAATGAAAATGATTTTACTAGTACATTTCCTTCCATTTTGAACTACTGTGAAATTTGTATTTTACGACCAGTATGATACTAGCATATTTCCATTATATATAAACTAGTATTTTATGAGTAGTAGATGACTGACATGTTTTGGTCGAAATCTGACAATTGACATCTCGTAGGACACCGCCATGTTAAAAATACCAGTCGCTTATATGGAAATGTGACAGTTGCCTGACTAGTTGGGCTTGGTGCATATACTAGTTGTAAAGTAGTTTGCAACTAGTTGGTTTGACTGCACGCCATATACCCAACTGACTCTGCACTTCATATTTACCTGTCCTTTCGACTTATGTTCTAAAAATACAAGTTTCAGAGCGATGCAACTTTTGGCCATTAAAGAAGGGCGTGAATTAAAACTTGAGATTTTATTTTTTGTCTGTTTTTAAAAGTTTACGCTGGTCTCTATCCAACTAATAAGCAACCTAAATAAACTATGCGGGGTCCCACTGATCACGCCGATGCAAATAACGAAATAATCTGTCTATGACCAGTGGTTAGATGACACAATTATTCCACAGATTTGCTGTGGTAGCACTAGCTTCACAATTTGGAATTACATTCCTTCTACAGAATGGACCTTATCCAGTTAATAACAGGGTGTTCAACAAAAAAGATATACAGAGCATCTTCTAAACGCTTCCAGAGGTTCGCTTCATGCCTCTTTCGTGAATATATATCAATAAGCATTGTTATATACTCAGTAGATCATAACACAAATAGTGACAATTGATATGGAAAAAGCTCCTAGCATACCTAAACATATCTGTTGTGACAATTATAACAATAGTCATTGAGTTGAATTTTGTTATAGTTCAGGTGTAGGGCTGTTAATCTGCCATTAGAATCAACAATTCACATCCTGTCATTTATCAGTCTTTTATAGATTAACCAACTGCAATCTATATGTATATTCCAACTAATGACTCTAATGACTTTGTGTTATATATTTTACATGCTTACCATTTGCAATATAAAACAAAAGCCGGTAACACCGCCTGTAAGTATACTAACAATTAATTATATTTGTATATAAAGCTACATACAAACAAACAAATTAATAATATTCATCTGCTTTTGCAATCTGTAAATATGTAAAGAATTCATTTTCATAATATACAAATTAGTTATTATATATTTTTGTAATATTTCCTGGAACTTAGTTCATGGCTTATATATATATGTATACATGCATACTATGTAATATTGTTTAATTAATCTTAGTCTACGAGAGGCATCCAGTTTTTATACTTTTTTGACTAAATTTTTAATTTGTACATCACCAATTAATTACTGTGTGAAATGTTCCCAGACATTCATTATGTAAATAATATTCATTTCGAAAATGAATTGGGATTTCATGAATGCGTACTTCTAACAGTAGCAATAAATATAAATAATTATCATCTATGATGCTACTGACCATAGACTTTATTTCAGACTAAGATATGTTGTAATGCAGAGTGTACGTCAGAACAAATGTGCTCTGGACAGATCTCTCGATATGCGCCACATACGAATTCATTTGGCCTAATGACAGAGGAGACACATATATTTATTCAAACCTTAATAAATCGGGAACATAGCCTCTGGTAAGGTTCTAACCGGACACTGTTTAATATCCACCTTTTCTACCAGGTCTAAAGGCACACTAATAAGGTCAAATCAGTATGTTCTAGTCAGGCTTAAGTCTTTCGCACCATCGCTTCATATGCGATATATAGAGCGCTTATTCCGAGAAACTGATCCATGCTCTTTACAAGCTCCTCGTCAGTGTACTTAGTAGTAAAGCAGCAATCCATCAGCGCCCGCGATATTGATATTCAATATGAATTAAAACACATTCGATTCTGTGGTCCGGTTGGGTATATTTTCCGTGTTTTTGGTCAATTTATCCATTTTACACGGCAGGGAAGTGCCCCCTCCAAAATCTTAGTACTTTCTGAACATTGGTCACCAGGCCGCCGCTCAGATTTTAACATATCTCGCCTCAGGTTTCCTGTTGCCTAGCATCTCAAGCTCATCGCAATTGCGCTTTTCTTCTTTTTTTAGGTGTGAAACCGCCTCGCTTCTCTATTCAATTCGCGGTAGACCTCAAACGCATTCCTCGCTGCATTCGCTCTCAACGTGGCCCTGTCGGCAACGTCCTTTCTTTCCATTGCAAAGCGTTACTTTTCGTTGTACCAGGTGTTTTTTCGAGTTCGCCGATATCCAATTACTTCTTCAGGGATGGTACAGAGTGCTCCAGAGATGTGCTCCCACTACTCTTGCATTCGCTGGGTTGACTCTCCGAGAGCAAGTGTGAGAAACGATTTGCGAAGTCTTTTTGGTCGTACAGAAGTAGGTACGAACCTTAGCTGCTATTAGGTAGTAATACGAGTCGATGCCCTATACTAATTACCCTTCAAACACTTTCATTTTTCGTCAACTAAAAGAAGTTTCTCAAATACGAGGCATGTTGTAATTTTACGTGGTGAGTCCCAAACGCAACGAATACCCCATTTTGGGGCCGTTGAAGTTATATAGTAGCTTGATAAAAGATAGACGCCCGTTTGCAGCCGCACCTTATGCGATCAGGCCTGCAACTGTTTATGGTTTAGTGGCCTTTTCACTGGCGTTCACTGGCTACCCAGAGGATAATTGTACACAAGGGCCCGGAAGTAGTAAGCTGATTTAACAGCAAGCAAAATATTTTCTCTGGCCATTTCCAGGTGAATGGAGGTCAGACTCTTGCGTGACGTTCTACACAGATTTGGTTTGAACTATCCAAAAATTAATCAATAAATCGTTAAAGCTTTGCCTCACACCTTTTATGTATTCCCAAATGTGCTAGCAGCCCAAAATGCTTTAGAACAGTTTTTCTAAATTAGGTCGCCCCTGGGCTGTTGTCGGCACACTTTTTGCGTGTATTTCTGTCATGCGAAAATTCAGAGGCCTCTGCATGAAGCGTGTAGGCTACGCCAAATTGTACAAAAAATTATAAGGAGCACCCCACAAATTGGAATGCCTAAATGTCCTAGGAGATACATCACTCCGAAAAAAGATAGGCTTAGGAATGTTTAATCTTCTAGTCCCGCATGGCAGATAAAACAGGGTTACGCGAAAATCCAAACCTTGTTCCGGTAAAACCCGAGTTATCCCCTTGCATGCACCCGTCTGTCGTGGAGACATTTGAGACTCGTTGCCTACCGATTTTGTCAAGTATTCATGAAACAAGCTCAAGGCCAAGAATAATAATTGTTCACTTTTTGGAATTTTTATGAAAATTATTATTGTTTTTTATTTATTAATAATCATTTTAATTAATTATTAAAAGTTTTTTGATTGAATAGAGTAGGAAAAATGTTTAGAGACAACAAACAACAACACACTACTAACTGTCAAATGGCGGAAGTGGTTCATGCATATGGTAAAAAGAAGAATAGAACTAGGAGTTTAGATGACATCAAGACCAGCGTATTGTTAGCTTAATGGTTAGCAATGCGTGCCAAAATTTCTCTGATGAGCGAAGTCTAGCAGCTTCCGAAATGGATCTATAAGAAAAGCTATGGCAGTTGTCTCTAAACATTTTTCCTACTCTATTCAATCAAAAAGCTTTTAATAATTAATTAAAATGATTATTAATAAATAAAAAACAATAATAATTTTCATAAAAATTCCAAAAAGTGAAAAATTATTATTCTTGGCCTTGAGCTCGTTTCATGAATACTTGAAAATGTACAGGCCGTAAATCAACAAAAAATTGTTGGTATAAAAAAGCAATAACCGATTTTGTCGTAAATTTTTTCAAAAATAGAAACTTTAATTCATTATTCTTACATTTGTCAGTCCCTCCTAGCAAAATTTCGATTTACATCATTTGGCAATATTTACTCAGCATTCAGCATTATTCAGCGGCATTTACATACAGTGAGTGACATTCATATAACACTCCCATATTACCAGAATTGTTTGCAGACAAATACACCCACATACACTACTTATCTTAAAAAAATATCTGGCTACCAATGTGCCGGTCTTTTAGTTTTTCTTCACTTTTAATTTCAATTATTTTTACAGTATTATTTGTCTTGTTCACCTCACACTTTAGTTTCTTAGCATGTGTCAACCCCCAATAATCGCAATTCGTAATACAACACTTAATGAATAATTCCGATTGTGCGATGCCGCCAAAGTCAAAGAGGTCTAAGTACCAAACCAGGTCGCTATAGAAGTTAAGGTGGTAGCGGTAGTCACTTTATGCCACTCAATTCTAATGAGAGTACGACGAACGATGCAGAGCAAAAAACAAAAGAAACTAAAAAAAATTTAACAATCACTTTTACTTCAATTACTTTACTACGGGTTTTCTTGGCGGCAAACAAAGATAACATTTGTTGACTATTACGTTTTTCATTTTATTTTAATTAGCTTTAACCAAATTGTCTGACAGTTTGTGGCGCTCAATTGTCATGCCGAACGAGCATATTTACTTGTTATGCTATTTGTTTGCGACTTGTTATGTTGACTAATCTAATTTGGTCATTGTTTTTTCGCATTCATTTCATGGGTTTTCTGCGGTTAATTTTGTTGCTTTTTTTATTATTTTACTCCTTTTTTTCGTCCATTTCTCTCATTCAATTTAGTAAGATCCAACTGCTTGTTATACCTGTCTAACGATTTCGGCTTTTTTTCGGTAGCTCGCCTCGTTCCATGCTTAGCCGTTTAAAACCAACCATTTGTTTGGCGGTCTATTGCTGTTGTTGTTCCAGTTATTTGTCGTTAGGTTTGTAGGTGGATTGGGTGCATATTGTAGTTTTCTTAAATTTATTACCTTTGCCGTTCGCTGTAAGTCATTTCTATGAGCTTGTGATTTGAGTGCATTCCTTCATACGGGTAATGGATTGAATTGGTATTTTTCACCAAGTTTTTTTATATGCAGCTACTGAAAAAAATCCAAACCCATTGTGTACTAAACACAAAAGCTAGAAGAGATGCGAAAATAATATTTATTACCCCAGTTTCAGTTTGGTGCAAAGGAATAGCGGAATAGAAGAATAAATTCACCCTCATTCGGAAAAAAAATTCTCTACGGTGAGTGTTAGAAGAAAAAGCCAAGGAAACCATTACTTTCCGCTGTCGGTTCGAAACGAAATATCATAGAATTTGTTTTAAGAAGACCCTCTTTCAAAACTGTTTCAAAAAAGCCCTCTCTCAATAAATTTTCAAACTCTGAGTAATTGTATTCTTCGAATAAATTATGAGATATGTCATCTTCACGCCACACTTGTCAAATGAACTGAGAGCGGACTAGCGGGAAATGTTCAGCGCAACCTCTTTATTTAGCCATAGGTGTCCCAATTTTTTAAGGAAAACTCGACTTAGCATACGAAATATTAGGACATAATATAATGGCATCAACGGATCGAAAAAGATTTTTGCAGGCTTTTATTCATTAAAATTATAACGATAAGAAGATAAACCGTTTGAGCCAAGCGCGCACGTCCGTCCATCAGTCTTTCAGTGCCTTAACTTGAGCAATTATAAATTATCTAGACCAAATTCGCTTGCGCCCACATGGGAAAGAAATAAATTTGAAGATTAAGAAATAAGATAAATGCTGGATGAGAACGAGCTAAATTGGTTGACAAGGGCGATCACTTGTTTAGGGTGGTACCACAATCAAATTTCACTTCAACACTAAAGGCAAACTTGTTAGATACGGAGGGCCTCCGTCCCCCTTTCAGAATATCTTCTCATACTTCTTTTTATACCACAGCTTCATCAAAAAATTTATCGATCTTAACGTTATTTTTATTAGGAATTATAATATGATCAGAAGTGTTTCCAGGAGACAAATGGGTTAAATCGGTTGAGAGCCACGCCCACTTTTACAACAGTTTGTTAAATTTAATAACTAAGTAAGCTGTTCAAGGAATGAATTTTCAATCAAAGCTGCGTACGTGTTTTTATGATCCGAGCTGGCAGCTCCGAAAAGTGACTAATAAATTAAATACAATTTCCAAAAAAAATAACCATAGTCAAAGTCGATCTTGAAGACTTCCTTAAATGAATATTGTTGAAGTAGTTGAACAAGAGAAAATATGAAGTAAACCTAATGTTGAAAAGATTGCTGGAAATACCGCAAAATTGTCGTACTCTTCAGGCTATCCGTCAATATGTTTATAGTTAAAAACAGCACTTTGGCTATATCAGGCAGTTGTTGTTAAGTATAGAGAACTCGAGATTGGGTGTTGGATATCACTTTGAGAGTTGAAGTTCTCAGAGGTTGGATAAATATTTGTCGATGTTTGTTGGGTATTCCTAAAATACCAATAATACAAAATAGAGTTGTGTAGAACGACTCAGTTCAGTGAACGAACGAACTGCATCGTTCAAATGTTTAGTGATTGGAAATGTTGCGTCATCTTTGTGTATGACGCTAACATAAGTATGTTGTTCAAATGCTCCTGTGGAAGCGAGCAATAACAACTAAAGGCGCACTAAAATTTCCCATGTCAACCCAACTTAATATTGGCTTGGAAAAGCAGCTTAAGTTAGTCGACATTGGCTTTTATTACCATAATAAATTTGACTTACCGATCGGTTAACTCCTACCCGAGTTCCAAAGCGTCGGTTGTGTCCACGTTTTTTTTTTTGTTTCCTGTGCTCCTATACAAACTGATTGAAAAGAAAACTTAGTATTGAACGCTGAACGGCTGAACGAAGTGAACGACCTAGTTCACTTTTGAAAAAAGAACTAATTCGTTTGATATTTAAATTGACCGAAATTCCCCAACTCTAATACAAAACTTAAGCAAACTAAATAAGTTTAGCTATCCATTTTATTTTTTATAAACGTTAAAAAATTAAGGAAATAGTTTTTTATTATTATTCTTTCTTTTATGCATATTTTATTTTATTAATTAATTAATTGATTAGCCTCTTCAAACATTATCTCATTTTCGTTTATGTTCGAATTTCTTCAATCACTGGTAATAAAATACTTTGCCAATTTTGTTGCTAATAAATGTTAAAGCATTGTTCATTCAATTACAAAGTTAGCATTTAGTTAGAAGTAAAAACTTTTATACATAAATATTATTAATTTTATATTCAACTAACACCTATCTTATATTTTACATTTCAAGGCTTCACGCAAAGTATCGAAATGTGGTTACCTCTTCGTAGCACCAGATTGGGACTTTAGCAATCCGCTCTACAGAACTAAGGTAAGTAAATTTATTAAGAAAAAATTATAATAACTATGTAGTCACCAGTTTGCGAGTTTAGGCACGTCGTTAATAAATTCTCCGCTTTATATAATACGTTAGAATCCCCAATTGAAGATAAGCTATCTCCACCGATTTATTTGTTTATTTGCCTCCGAGCATTTTCACGCATTCGCAGAGCATCACCCAAACAGAATAGCCTTTAGATGTGTTAGAAGCTCATTATTGAATCGTCTTCAATACCTCGCATTTGCATCAGATGCAGGTTCAAAGAGAGTCATCGGGTCTGTTACGATATGTCGAAAAAAAAAATGTCGAAACTTAAAATGTCGAAAAAAAAAATATCGAAAAAAAAAATGTCGAAACCAAAAATGTCGAAAAAAAAAATATCGAATGATAAAATGTCGAAGAAAAAAATATCGAATTAATGTAATTAATGATGTGTAAAATTCGCGCGAATTTAACACATCATTAATTACATTAATTCGATATTTTTTTCTAATTTTAATCACGTAAAAATTTGCAAAAATTTCTAATATAGCTGTAAAAAATAGCTAAAATAGTATCGCCCAACTTTTAGAAGCGCCAATTTTACACATCATTCATTACACTTCTCCTACATTTTATATGTTGAAGTTGAGATTAATTTTTCTTTCTATTTTGCATACGGGTTTCTAAGCAAATATTAGACCTAACGGTAAACTCACATAGTTTTCAACGAATCTCACTGCTCTTCTCAATGAATAATCGCCCAACTTTTAGAAGCGCCAATTTTACACATCATTCATTACACTTCTCCTACATGTTATATGTTGATGTTGAGATAAATTTTTCTTTCTATTTTGCATACGGGTTTCTAAGCAAATATTAGACCTAACGGTAAACTCACATAGTTTTCAACGAATCTCACTGCTCTTCTCAATGAATAAACAAAAATCCCTCCAGACATAATAGATCTGAGAAAAGTATCGATTTTAGATATTTTTTTAGGTATATAAATAGTCGATGTATCGATACATCAGTATTTCTATGAAAATTGACATATTCAGTATGTTTGACCGCTATTTTGTTACAATTGACCAAAATATAAAGCATTAATTAATGAAGTTATTTTATATCCTACTTCACATTATTAATCTAACATTTTATCTAATTTTCTGTAGGTAATATATAATATAACCCATTAAACGATAAACGTCAGGACGTTTCTACTTTCAATGTTGTGATATGTACGACCCCCTCTACCATTCCCTAGAATAAAGTTTTTCCAGAGGGTGTCGCATTATAGTAAAGTTTAGCCAAATTCTACACCGATGTACATATATGTATCGAAAATATCGATGCATCGATGCACTCGTATCTCTAGCACAGTTTAGCTCAATGAAATAACGATAACTCTCTTAAAATTAGCAAAGGTAAATGGTAAATTTTATGATTTTATTAAACACAAGTCATTAGTCGCGGTCAATCGTAATTGTATACATGTGCAGTTTGTAGTCCAAAAATGTCAGAAAATATTGTTACTGTTACTTCTAATAAGGGAAAAAATAAACTAGTGATTGAAGGTTATATCTACCATTTGGAAAAACAAGATAAAGGTGTGTTTTATTGGACGTGTGAAAAAAAGGGAAAATTAAAATGTAAAGCACGAGCAATTACTGAAATACGCGACAATAACCACCAATTGAAAAAAAAATCGTTTAAACACTCTCATGATCCGCTTGCATATGAGCATGAACTTTATAATGCAAACGCTAATCTAAAACTTCGTGCAGAAAACACTAATGATAAACCATCACAAATAATTACCTCCGGAACAGTGCAGTGTAACCGAGAATGCAGACCATATTTGCCAAAACTTAGAAATTCCTTACAAAAGATAAAAAGGGGGAGAAACAATTTATTAAAAGAACCTAAAATTTTCAGTGAAATAAGTGTACCAGAAACGCTTCAAAATGTTGAAGGAGAAAGGTTTTTTCTATGCGATAAAAGTTTTGAAAACGAGAAAATTTTAATCTTTGGAAGTATATCGAACTTAAAAACATTAGAAAACTCACGCGTGTGGCTTATGGACGGTACATTTAAAGTAGTACCGACAATAATGCGACAGCTTTTCACCATCCATGCATTTATAAATGAACAACTTGTCCCTGTCATTTACTGTATAATGAGCAGCAAGACAAAAGAATGTTACAATGAAATATTCTACGAAATCTATCGAGTTGCATGTGAACATAACATAAACCTCAATCCTGACTTTATTATTACCGATTTCGAAAAAGCGATAATATCGGCTACAAAATCATACTTTCCTAATGTTATCAATAAAGGATGTTTCTTCCATTTTGGAAAAATAATATGGCGTAAAATTCAAAATCAGAAACTTACTTCGAAATACGGCACGAACGAAAACTTTTCACTGCAACTACGAATGTTAAAAAGTTTAGCATTTTTGAATCCAGATGAAATATTGGAATATTATAATGAACTGAAACCACACATGGATAACGACTGCTCTGAAATTTTAAAATGGTTCGAAAAAAACTATCTTATCGGAACTTCCAGAAAACGAAAATCATCTGGTGAAAATGCTTCAAGTAACGTACCTTATCCCCCTTCTTTTTGGTCGATATCTGATCAAATGGACATAAACTTTCCAACGACTCAGAATTCAGTGGAATCATGGCACAGAAGGTTACAAATATTAATTGATAAATCTCACGTAGGTGTATATAAATTAATAACTTATTTAAAAGATGAATATATAGTTGTGAGAAATAAAATTAATTTAATTAATTCTGACGATGCAACCGAACCGAAAAAAGCATATCAAAAGAGAAATAAAAACATTCAAAATATTCTTAATAAAAGGAAAGACGTTACAAAAATTGATATACTAAGAAATTTAGCGTATTCTACTTCGTTCAGCTAACGCTTGCGTAGTTTCTTGTTATATTTAAAAATGATATGATATTTACATGTATATACATACTTATGTTTATTGATATGTAACTTTAAAATGCGTTTAATTTGTTGTGTAAATCCTGGAAAATTTATATTTCATTTGTTTTTTATGGTTGAATAAATGATTGTTTTTGTTATTGTGAAATTTAATGGGCTTTACACTGGAAAAACCTAAGTAACAAGTAAGAAATTTATTGGTGCAGTGAAATAAGGCCCGTCAACAAAAAGCGTTATTTCACTGCACCAATTTATTATTAGTTCGAAACCGTCATAATTTACAAAGATGCTACTAAAACACGTCGCTAAACTTTAATTTTCGGATTTTTACCCTGTGTACTAAAATTTCGGCCTTTTTCGGTCATTTTCCTTCATTCGACATTTTTTCATTCGATCAAAAATGTTTTCTGCTTTTTTCAATTCGGTCTTTTAAGATTCGACATTTTTTTTTTCGACTTATCGTACGGATCCCGAGTCATCTGAAAGAATTGCCCATCCCAATTTCAAGTCACCTCAAGGTTTTGCTCATCGCCTTTACACCGAAACCAAATGCAGAAATATTCACTGGTCTTCTTTAGAATTTTTGTACAAGGAAAATATAAACTTTACCCTCACTTCTGATTATACCCAATTATCTTCTTTGAGGCTATGACATTATTTTATACACTTATTACCGCTGAGTAACTTCATTCGTGGGTGATGATGCCTAGATTACATGGGACCTCCATATTTCGTTCATCACATACTTTGGTATATTAAAATGGCAACAAGTTTTCTCTCTCCATACCTTCAAGATGATTAAAGATGAGGTTTTCTTCCAGGATCAAGATTTCTGGTGATCCTGTGCGTAGTTACACTGTGACTGCAACAAAATCAACAAGTATACTGTCATCTCGGCTGAGAATTGACATCAGGTTCTTCTAACGGAACTCCAGAGAAACTGCCACCTTCAACAGAGTGGACCCTATTGCTGTAAGAAGAGTTTGATTAGATGTTTTAATGCTGGCATATCTTGCAGTTTTCTTATTTCGGGAAATGAGTAAGAAAATCAGGAGCCTTCTATTTTGAGATGCCAACATAGGGACCTAGGCCCAGATGTGTCTCTCTCACCGAATTACCTTGCATGGCGGTAATGTCAGGATCTGCATTCTTCTTCTTCTTCTTTAAATGGTCATCTAACCGCCTGGGCGATTTTGACCGTCCAACATAGCTCGCCAGTCGTTTCTTCGTTGCGCCAACTGGCGCCAATTGGAAACACGGCGGGATCGCAAATCGGTCTCCACTTGGTCCTTCCATCGGAGTGGTGGTCTCCCTCTTCCTCTGCTTCCACCGGCGGGTGCCGATAAGAATACCTTCTGGGCTGGAGCATCTTCGCTCATTCGCACTACGTGGCCTAGCCAGCGAAGCCGCTGTGTTTTAATTCGCTGAACTATGTCGGCGTCTGCGTAAAGTTCATACAGCTCATCATTAAATCTTCTTCGGTACTCGCCGTTGCCAACGCGTAGAGGTCCACAAATCTTTCGAAGAACCTTTCTCTCGAATACTCCCAGAGCCGCCTCATCAGATGTTGTTAGTGTCCACGCTTCTGCACCATATAGCAGGACGGGTGCGATGAGTGACTTGTGGAAACCAAAGCTCAATCATCTCAATGGAAGCTGCCGCACGAACCAAGACCGAAAAAAGCGCGCCAAGTTCGGTCGAATGTGAAAGTTTTGCTGACAGTTTTCTTCGATTGCAGGGGCGTGGTGCATCATGAGTTCTTGCCACAGGGAAGAACGGTCAATAAGGAATATTACCTGCAAGTTATGCGCAATTTGCGCGAAGCAATCCGCCAGAAACGCCCGGATTTGTGGAAGAACAAAAATTGGCTTTTGCACCACGATAACGCCCCTGCTCACGCATCGTTGCTTGTGCGCGACTTTTTGGTCAAAAACAACACACTAATGATGCCGCAGCCACCGTATTCCCCAGATCTGGCCCCCTGTGACTTTTTCTTGTTCCCTACACTGAAGAGGCCCATGAAAGGACGACGTTACGCTTCTCTTGACGAGAGAAAGACGGCATCGACGGAGGAGCTGAACAAGATACAAAAAGATGATTTTTTGAAGCGCTTCGAAGATTGGAAAACCCGTTGGCACAAGTGTATAATATCTCATGGGGATTACTTTGAAGGGGACAAAATAGATATTCATGAATAAATAAATAATTTTTGTAAGTATAACGAGCTCAAGACCAGTTGATAATAATTCTTAGTTAATTATTATTATTTTTGATTAGAGGAAAAATTGAAAGCAACAAACATATACATATATGTTGCTTTCAATTTTTCCTCTAATCAAAAATAATAATAATTAACTAAGAATTATTATCAACTGGTCTTGAGCTCGTTATACTTACAAAAATATGTAAAATGAACAGACCGTAAAACCAACAACAAAATAATTTTTGAAAAAACACAAAATTCGCGATACTTTTTGAACACACCTCGTATGCCAACAGTTGCACGCTTTTATAAAATATTGTTCCAGCGCGGTTAAGTTCTGCAGCTTGTATTATTTTATCCAGCATTAAATTAAAGAAATCACACGATAGGGGGTCACCCTGTCTGAAACCTCGTTTAGTTTCGAATGGCTCGGAGAGGTACATCCCAATTCTGACCGAGCTGGCGGTGTTGCTCAAGGTCATTTTGCATAGCCGTATAAGTTTTGCGGGGAAACCAAATTCATACATAGCGGCATATAGGCAGCTCCTTTTCGTGCTATCGAAAGCGGCTTTAAAATCAACAAAGAGATGATGAGTGTCGATTCTTTTTTCACGGGTTTTTTCCAAGATTTGGCGTATTGTAAAAATTTGGTCGATGGTAGATTTACCAGGTCTGAAGCCACACTGATAAGGTCCAATCAGTCTGTTCACATCAGGCTTCAGTCTTTCGCACAATACGCTTGATAGGACCTTATATGCGATATTCAAAAGGCTGATTCCGCGATAGTTGGCGCAGTTTGCAGGATCGCCCTTCTTGTGGATTGTGCAGAGAACACTTAGATTCCAATCTTCAGGCATGCATTCACCCAACCATATTCTGCATAGAAGCTGATGCATGCGCCTTACCAGCTCCTCGCCTCCGTGTTTGAATAGCTCAGCAGCCAAACCATCAGCGCCAGCTGCTTTATTGTTTTTCAATCGGGATATTGCTATTCGCACCTCATTATAGTCGGGTTGTGGAACGTCAATTCCATCATCTTCGATTGTGGGCTCGGGTTCAGCATCTTCTCTGGTTTCTTGCTCAGTTTCTCCATTTAAAAGGGCAGAGAAGTGATCCCTCCATATTCTGAGTGTTCTCTGAACATCGGTCACCAGGTCGCCGTTCTCATTCTTACAGGAGTTTGCCCCGGGTTTGAAACCTTCTGTCATTCGCCGAATTTTTTGATAGAATTTGCGGGCATTATTCCCGTTGGCCAGCATCTCAAGCTCCTTTATTTCACGCTTTTCTGCCTCTCTTTCTGCATTCACGTGAACATAAACCATCCTCCTCTAGAAATATATATATAGATAATAGTTGAGGATATCACTGCCCTCATCTCTGGTCATTTCGTCGCATGTCAGAAGGATGTGCCCTGCAGGTTCTGCCATTCGGCATGTGTCTTCTGCCCCTATACCTAGTTTGTTCAGGATACTGTTGAGTCTTAATTTAGAGAGCCCTATTATCGCTCTTTAGTGGGAGGTATTATATCCCCTAGGAGCAATTTTGATTGCCGCAGGCCCGGCACATTGCGCCAATAGTCATCCTTTTCCTCTTCACTTCTCAAGCATTCCCTGAATATGTGAGGACAGAGACAGCATTGGTTCAGGACCGATGGGCCTTGCGCTCGCTGCGTTTCTCGCTAAGCAATCTGCCAGCTCATTTCCCTCGATTCCTGTGTGACCTCTAACGCATGCTAGCAACACTTTATTGTAGGTTCCAAAGTTGTTAAACTTTTCAGTGCATTCGCGGTAAGCGCTGATTTTTTCTCGCATGATGAGATTGCTTTGAGTGCGGCCTGGCTGTCGCTAAGAAAGCGATCCTCAAATTTCATATTTCTTTATTCAGTCTATGATTTACAGAAATCTTACAGACTAGAGTAAGCATCATTGCTTTAAAAGAGTGTAGGTTTTTCTAAACAAATTAACTTAAAACTATTTAGCTTGAAACCTATTAACTTAACACAGAAATTAACAAATTTTTTTAAAAAAAACGAGATACTGAGAAATCAATGCACTGATTATTATTGATTGTAATGATAACAACTAGAGCACGTGTGATTGCAAACATACTATGCTGACGCAAGTTCCGTGGGTTCTTCTGTTCCTGGCCGACTGCCCTATTGCCACATGTAACGGGGGTGTATAAAGAGTAGCCGCAATCAAAGCGTTAAACTCCCCTATTCTGCAGTGCTCGATTGACACTATTATGCGACGTGTTGTCGAAGACGCCTTCAATGTCGAGAAAGACGCAGAGCACTGAGTTAGCCAGTCCGACTGACAGGGTCTCACTTCAAAATGGGAGGGGGTACCCGTGTTACTTGAATATGTTGAGGCTGAGCTGGCCTTTTTCGATTTCCTTATCTCTTTTTTTGTATATCGTTAGCTGTGTTGTGTATTCCTCACATAGTCTAGCTTGTAGACCTCCTGCCTCTTGCTCTGGCCTCTATGGCTTACATTCCTTTCTCAAGGAGAAATATTCTCCGATTCGAAGTAGTATATTTTTGTTGTTTTCTTTTTGCTTGTTATTATTTCTCATCTTGTTCATACGATCACCTGCTCGACATGGCGAGCTCAGCGATCAAAAAATATATGAGGAGAAGTGGGTTCGGCGGCGCGAGAAAAAAGGTCAGTAGAGCGACAATAAAATACTGTTAATGTGAACACCCAAATAACTCGCCCAGTTTCCAGCATTGCTAAAAGCGTGCATATATGTAACTTGGGTCTAAGTTAAAAGGATTATTGCAGCAATTGAAACTGTGTTAAACTCTCTATTTGTCAAACACCTGATTCATACGCTTATATCAGAATAAATAACGATGCAAAGCAAATCTGCCACGCCTTAAACATAATGACTTCCTAAATGCTGCTCCCTTAATAAAAACATTAATGTGCAATTTCAATTGCTGGTTCCGTTCAAAAAGCTGTAACTCTGTTTTCGGTTATGCGCATATTTTCAAAATATGGAGTCAAAACTTCTTCTGAATTAGAGGAGAACCCAACTGTTTTCTTATAAGAAAACCAAATAATGCCATATTCCACGATTTATATTCAAAAACCTTTCCAGTGGTAATTCTTAAGGCTAGGAATTTGAAAAACAACTTATTTTTAGTTACCACTTTTTCGTTTAAAACGACAAAATCAAAATTAAATGCAAAATAATAATAAGGCAACTGCATACCAAAATACATGTAAATGAGTTAAATAAAGCTAAACAGCTGCTAAAAAAAATTATGAATGAAATACAACAACGCCCATGCGGCGATTAAACTGCAATTGTTCCTTATAAGGATGAATGCTTCTTGAAGCTACAATATCATAGCACCTTAATTTAAATATGTGAGTACAATCGCTGTCAAAATGTTAGTAGCGCATGAAAATGTGTATAAAAATTTGGAATTATGCTGAGTTAAAAGGAAATTCTCAGATAACTGCACTAGTTTCCGGACGACGTTAGCGCCTTCATGTGTTCGGCCTTGGTGCCCACAGTCCAACAACTTTGATAGGCCAAAGGCCATTTGTATAGGTTTTGAACCAAATGACGTAAAATTTTAAGATTATAAGAGTCGAAATAATAATAATAATTTCAAAACGGATTACCCCGCCCCACCGGCTAAACGGGTGCATCCGCGTAACGCGTGGATTGTTTACTCGTGCCGAGTCGTTGAAAAGCTTTAGTTTCTCAATCGTCGAGATCTAAAACTGCTCAGCTACAGGGAAAACCTCAACAGCTAAGTAAAGTAGATATAAGATAGATTACACATTAAAAAATAATTATTTACAAGAAGATAGACAGTTTAAACTATACAAAAAAAGACAGTTATTGTTAAAACTTAATATAAAAATCAAAGAATAAGAAAACAATTAGTTGCTATGTATTGAGGATAGAAATACTGGATTTTTTTATGCTGAAAAGCGAGTCCGAAATATCAACTGTAACATAGTGAGAGTTATAATCTTGACACAAACAGCAAAAAGGCTCATTTAACTCAAATTGGATCGATACTGTTTCACTTCGCTCAGAAGAAACGGGCTTAAGAGTAAACTATTTAGTAATTTGTTTATAAAAACAATTCCAAACATTTTCATCCGACTAGCAATGAGTTTCAAACGACTCGTATACGGTAGCAGATTTTACAAGGGATCCCAATGAAAATCTCCGATCTATTTGCACCTTGTACAGCGGGTTCCAAATTATAGAATGGCATTCAAGTATTGGTCTGACTAATGTAGTAAAATGATCTTTAGTTACATAAGGGTAGCTAAATTCTTTAGACCATCGTTTAAGGAATGCTAGAACAACTCTAGCCTTATTGGCTATTGGTTAAATATGGGAATACAGTTGCTCAAATATCAAATAAAACCCATTATCACGCCCCAGTCAAAAAGCAAGAAACATAGGTTTCTTATTTGAAGTTGATTAATCGACGAATGAGTCAAAAATTATTATTCTTGGCCTTGAGCTCGTTTCATGAATACTTGAAAATGTACAGGCCGTAAATCAACAAACAATTGTTGGTATAAAAAATCAATAACAAAACCGAGGGCATGCGGTAAGGCACTTCTGCTGATAAAACAGATCTGTCAAAAAATCCATCATGATCACACTACTAACTGTCAAATAGCGGAAGTGGTTCATGCATATGGTAAAGAAGAATAGAACTAGGAGTTTAGATGACATCAAGACCAGCGTATTGTTAGCTTAATGGTTAGCAATGCGTGCCAAAATTTCTCTTATGAAGAAGCTTAGCAGCTTCCGAAATGGATCTATAAGAGAAGCTGTGGCGGTTGTCTCTAAACATTTTTCCTACTCTATTCAATTAAAAAAACTTTTAATAATTAATTAAAAATGATTATTAAAAAAATAAAAACAATAATAATTTTCATAAAAATTCAAAAAGTGAAAAATTATTATTCTTGGCCGTGAGCTCGTTTTATGAATACTTAAAATTATTTTATTTATTCGAACTACACCATTGGATCAATTATTTATTTAAAAATCGAATGGGCCACCTCAAAATGTTAGCTTAATTTTTTCGTTCTTCTTTGTCGCTACTTAGAGACATTCCGCAACAAAGCAGTTGTCCTCCTGGTCGCTAGTTTACGTATGCGCACTACTAACATTTTAAACACCGTTGTACAGATCTTCATGTTATTACGTGCATATGTGACTAAGTATACGAATGAGTTGCATTGAATTAAGCCTGTGAGCATATCCGCTCAAAAATGTAGTTACGTGTTGTTTCAGCTAGCCCAATATGGTTAATAGATAATTTGCAATAGGTGATAAATACCAGATTTATTAGCCCAAACGATTCGTGTTTCTGTTGGTTATTATTGATATGTAAATATTTTTAATTGCTTAGCTGTTGTTATTGTTGTCTAGAACTCCCACGTATGAATTTATAAATTAGTTTAATACTCGCACGAGCATGAAAACAAACAAAATATGCAACACTACCCACGAACGAATGCACATTTCCTTTGCTCGAATAAATTTTATAGACGTGAAATTTTATAATTTGTAATATTTATATGTAGGAATAACTGAAAAGTAATAAAACAAATCGTTGACATTCAGCCATAAATGTAATCGTAGTTATATTATTTTTTTCTTAGAGCTGGTTGGGTAATACTTAGATTATTTAATATTCAAATCACAATTTAGTTAACTGAAAAAACGTTTTCCTGCTTACTAACATAACACTGTATGGCAATGAAAATAGTGTTTCCGCAAGACAGTTTCAAGCTTTAAATATCTGCATGGGTAGAATTTTTTATTCTCTTTCAAAATTTGGGCTTAGTGGCCAAAAAAGAACTCCATGGGTTAAAGCTATGGATGCCACTCCAGCTTTTTAGGTGCCGAAAAACTCGGGATTTCTTTCTTACATTCCTGGGATTTTCAGAATTAGAAATATATTACTAAAACTTAACTGTGATTTATTTATCGAAATTATCAAAATTTTGCTGTTGATGGTACTACTATGACAACATAACATAAGGTCTATCAACTTACTTACAACTAACTCTGACTCTACGACCCCTACTTACAAAATTTTTCTATTCGTTTATCCAATATTCGATTTCATTTAAGTTTAATTTCTTCTATAAGTAAAACTGAGTTACATAGATTTTAAGCCTTTTCTCATGTCAATTTTAAATTTATCTGCCTGTTAAATACACTTTTTTCACAAGCAGTTTTCGAGATAACCCATTTTAAAAACTTCATAAAAATCCTTTAAAAATTCAAAAAATGTCCTTCAAAAATTGATAACATTTTGTATCAACGAATTTCCTTCCGTTTCAAACCTAAACTTTTGGAGAATAACTAATACCGGGACTAAACCGGGCCCATAGAATCAGATCCCGAAAATGGCATCCCTATTCCATTCGAACCGCTTAAAAGTATTTTCTGAAAGCTATATAATTGCTATGCAAATGACCTTGAGCAACTCCGCTAGCTCGGTCAGAATTGGGAAGTACCTCTTCGAGCCGTTCGAAACTAAACGAGGTTTCAGACAGGGTGACCCCCTATCGTGCGATTTCTTTAATTTAATCCTGGAGAAAATAATACAAGCTGCAGAACTTAACCGCGCTGGAACAATATTTTATAAAAGCGTGCAACTGTTGGCATATGCTGACGATATTGATATCATTGGCCTTAACAACCGCGCCGTAACTTCTGCTTACTCCAAATTAGAAAAAGAAGCGGAGAAAATTGGATTGGTGGTGAACGAGGGCAAAACGAAGTACCTTCTGTCATCATGCAAAGAGTCAGCGCACTCGCGCCTTGGCAACCAAGCCACTGTTGGCAGCAATAATTTCGAAATAGTAAAGGACTTCGTTTACCTGGGAACCAGCATTAACACCAACAATAATGTTAGCCTGGAAATCCGACGAAGAATTACTCTTGCAAACAAATGCTACTTCGGACTGAGTAGGCAATTGAAAAGTAAAGTCCTCTCTCGACGAACGAAAATAACACTCTATAAGTCACTCATCGCACCCGTCCTGCTATATGGTGCAGAAGCGTGGACACTAACAACATCTGATGAGGCGGCTCTGGGAGTATTCGAGAGAAAGGTTCTTCGAAAGATTTGTGGACCTCTACGCGTTGGCGACGGCGAGTACCGAAGAAGATTTAATGATGAGCTGTATGAACTTTACGCAGACGCCGACATAGTTCAGCGAATTAAAACACAGCGGCTTCGCTGGCTAGGCCACGTAGTGCGAATGAGCGAAGATGCTCCAGCCCAGAAGGTATTCTTATCGGCACCCGCCGGTGGAAGCAGAGGAAGAGGGAGACCACCACTCCGATGGAAGGACCAAGTGGAGACCGATTTGCGATCCCGCGGTGTTTCCAATTGGCGCCAGTTGGCGCAACGAAGAAACGACTGGCGAGCTATGTTGGACGGTCAAAATCGCCCAGGCGGTTAGATGACCATTTAAAGAAGAAGAAGATATAATTGGTATATTGGAACGATTTTTCGCATCCCTTGTCAATTTTTGTTTTGTTACAAACCGGTTTCGGCGATTCGCCATCTTCAGTGTATGTTTTCGTTCTCCCTGAAGATGGCGGATCGCCGAAACCGGTTTGTAACAAATCAAAAATTGACAAGGGATGACGAAAAATCGTTCCAATATACATCTTATATCCACCCTGTCGGAAAAAAAAATCAAATCAACTTTATAAGTGGGTTGCTTTGATTTTGATCTGGGTACCACTAGATAATTAGGTGCGGTTGACAGTCATTTCCTTGAGAGTGGAATGGTACGATATACTCATTTGTGGCAGAGGACCGGTAAATTAGTTCACCTAACAAGCAGGTTAAAGAGTTAAGGGGAGTTTTCTGTGGAAGGCTTGTTGAAAGCTTTAAGTCAAAGCTGCCTTATCTTTGTAGTATGTATATTTAAAGCGGGCGCAATCAAGGACGCAGTGGATGGGATACTAGCTATATCAGTTACTAGCTTTCGGTAGCTAATACTTTCGGTACGCTCGACATCGCTCTATTTTAGAATAAGCATTATCTGTGATCTGGTGCATAGCAAAGTCCCTAGAAACTTCTTCTTTGCTTCTACACAGGTCAGCCATTAGTACCTCTCTCAGTGATGTTCTTGTGGTTGCAGGTGGATTACACTACCTCTGCGTCAGTGATTAGTTTCGCAACCTTCCTAGTGCAGTTCTATGGAGAATGGTGAGTTATCGAGCTATTACGCACTTAGCAGTTGAGCTTTTGCCAGCACTAGGCGGATGTACTTCAGCCTTGGCTTACTCTGATCTCCGGATTATTCATCCGCGGTCGTAGTCAGTCTAATTCGGAATCATATAGATGCAAACCAGCTCTTCTTAAAGTACATTAAAGTAAAGACGTCACTTAACCCAACCTAAAGTGGAAAAACACCATGTCTTGCAACGTTGGGTTTCTCCCTCACTTTGACTTTCTTACAAATTCTTGGACCTAATGCACTTGAAACTTTACGCCTAGGCGCCAATGCATGATAATAAATTCACTGCCAACACTAACTAACTTTTAAAAAGTGTTCATTGCCATAAAGCTGGTATTTTCAATTCAATGAGGCAGAACATCATGACTTCCTCCAAATTGGCTTGGCTTTTTGGCTACTCTGAGAGGTAACTGGCGCTTAGCGGTTTAATGTTGTTCTTGTGCGTATCTAACTCACAACTACGGACATATGGCTAAACCACCATGCTAACCAGCTTCCTAGAAAATTTCATTTTACAAAACATTACATTTGATATCGTTTGATGGCTATCGCTATAGCTTTCATTCACCTTTTCTTCAAAATAAGCCCAGGTAGGTATACAATTATAAAGGGTGTTTTCAAAATTCATTAAATACATTGTTTTTATTTTGAATAAATCCCAAATTTATAACAAAATTGTTTAATTTCGTATAATAGTATAAAATGAAAATTTGGAGTAAAACCTGCTTAGAGAATTAATGTCAGAAACGCTAAATATTATAAATGCTTTACCAATTTCTATAATAACAACACAACTGCTATTTTAGGTGCAGTTGCATAGATCATATTTCCAAGTAGGCCAACGAAGCTATCGGTAACGCCCAGAGTCAGAGGGGTTGCTATGCGAATCAAATTTGTTTCGCATTTGAAAAAAAAATTTATGTAATTTGACAACTCTCTAATCGCATTTGTTTTTGCCTCAGGGCTTGTGTTCCATAATGTAACTGATAATAATAAAGAAATAAATAAAAAATTGTCTGGCGTTAGGCACAATAATGATACCGAAATTGAGGGAACACTCTACTAGATTCGACAACCTAGAATAATTTTAAAACCGCCACTGAATAAACTTACAAAATTAAAGTTGCGGTTTTGCACATAAATAATAAAAGGTAAAAAGTGCCGGGCCCACGACAATTTTTCTTAAATTATACATTTGTAGATGTTTCACCTGCATCAATTACGGTTTCATATTATCGTGAAGTGAAAAAAAAAAATGTTTTCTTTTTTGTTATATCTTGACGTTTTCATTAATTTACTTCACTGAACTGATGCCAGTTTTTGTTAAATGATAATGCATTATAGAATTTTCAAAACTAAATGTTAACATCTTTTGTTAATTTTACGTTAACACAAAACTTATGTAAAGGGTGTTTTTTTAGGGGTATAGAACTTCGAATTGAAATAAAACACAAGAAAATCGTTTTAAGGTCCATCAATTTGGCTTTATTGGAAGGATAATTTTATGCCATTAATGTTTAAATATGATTTCGGGCATGTGGCCGCCGCGGCTGGCTCGAATAAAGCCAATTCTACAGGTCCAATTTTCAACCACTTTTTCGAGCATATGGGGCCGTATGTCGGCAATAACGCCACGAATGTTGGCTTCCAATTCCCCTAACGTTTCTGGTTTGTTGGTGTAGACGAGCGACTTCACATATCCCCAAAGAAAATAATCCAATGGTGTCAAATCACACGACCTTGGTGGCCAATTGACAGGTCCATTCCGCGAAATTATGCGCTCATCGAATGTTTCCTTCAATAAATCGATTGTGACGTGCCCTGTGTGGCATGTAGCGCCGTCTTGTTGGAACCACAACTCATCCACATTCATGCCATCCAATTCGGGAACAAAATAGTCGGTTATCATGGCTCTATACCGGTCTCCATTAACGGTAGCTGCCTCTCCAGCATTATTGCGGAAGAAGTATGGCCCAATGACTCCACCAGCCCATAGAGCACACCAAACAGTCAGTTTTTGTGGATGTAATGGCGTTTCAAGGGTCTCATGTGGATTCTCTTCACTCCAAATGCGGCAATTTTGCTTGTTGACGTAGCCATTCAACCAAAAATGAGCCTCATCACTGAACAAAATTTTGCGATGAAAATCAGCATCGAAATCAATCTCATTTTCGGCCCATACACCAAAATCACGACGCATTGCATGGTCTCGCGGCTTTAATTCTTGCACAAGCTGGATCTTGTAAGGTCGCAAGCCAAGATCTTTGCGCAAAATCTTCCATAAAGTTGATGGACAAAGCTCCAATTGCTGTGCACGGTGGCGAATCGATTCATTCGGGTCCTCTTCAACACTTTGCTCTACAGCGGCAATTGTTTCTTCGGTGCGCACTGTTCGACGTCTCTGCGGATGCGTATTATCACATAGAGTAAACGTAGTGCGAAAACGATCCATGGTTAACCGAATTAATTGCTCTGATGGACGATTATGTCGACCATAAAATGGACGGAGCTCACGGTAAACTTCGCGAACTGAACCATTATTTTCGAAATAAATTTGCACGATTTGCAAGCGTTGTTCTTTTGTCAACCTGTTCATGATGAAATGGCAAACCAAACTGAACATAAATGACATTAGAGTTGCCAGATTTGACCACAAAATGCCAGTTTTATCTCTATTCGAAAAACAAACCTGTAAAAAAACACCCTATACTATCGCAGCTGTTAATAAAATATTTTTTGTATACAAAGTTAGTATGATCAACTTCTACCTACCCTGCAGTGAAGCCAACTAGTTGAAACATACATCGCAACTAGTTTGAGTCCCATATAAACAATTGGTATCTTGCGCAGGAGAATTTCCAAATAGACGGAGAAGTTTTAGTTCAAGCATGGTAAGTGAAAATGATTTAAATGTCGTCGGGCACATTGGACAAGTACCCCACTCAAATGAGATAGATTTTAGAAAAGTTCCTGCTGCCCCGAAGTTCATCCTTGCTCCACAAGTCTGCTTAAATTTAAATTTTGACTGTTACAAGTTTTACTCTTTTTGTACTAGTTTGATTTCATGCAGAAATTCTTAGTTGTAAACTAGTATGATTTTCGGTGTTACTACCTCTTCTGGGTACCCTGTGGGAAAGTCAGTAACTAGTGAGAATAATTTCTGGTCAGAACTAGAGATAAAGCGGCTAGTAAGAACTAGTGAGATTTTTACTACTTCGAAACCGGCAATTGTGTAATCATTAAAATTTAATAAAATTTGGATTCGTATTTGGAAAAATACTTTGTTCTTATAACATTCTTTAAAGAAAGGTTAAAATTTTAAATCACAAAAAAAAATGCATCAGTTGGTAGGATTCGAACTGACGGTCCCGCCTCAGAGTCGAGTGCTCTACCCACTCAGATACGGCGCACGCATCAATAGTGTGAGAAAAGGTTACATATGTATACATTATGAAAGAATAGTTTAAAATTTAGGTTCAAATTATCAGCCTTGCATAAACTAACCCCAATGGTGTGGCGGTAAATTCGTCTCCTTTGTAGATGCCGTTCGGAGTCGGCAAAAAACTGTAGGCCCCACCAATTTGTAGGGAAAATTCAAATCGGCACACCACAAATTGGAAGAGAAGCTTGGCGCAAAAATCTCTTAGGAGGTTTATGATGATATACCTGTTGTATATCGCGCCATAGAGATAGAGAATGGTGTGGCGGTAGTGTTGCTGGACTGCCACCCCGAAGGTCCAAGATTCGAGTCCTGGGAAAGGTAACATTAAAAGTGGTTTGAAAAAGTTTTTCAAAACGGGGGTCGACCTTAGGGAGTCATTTGGCAAAAGTCTCCGAGTGTAGTTCTACCATGGAAGGCTTCTCAAAATAGATATTTTTTTAATTCTAAACTAACTACATCCAAACTGCAGAATTTGATTCAGAACTAGAGCAATAGTGGGATGTAGTGTATCATAGATGTCGAATTTTTAACTAGTTCGGAACTGTCGAAAATTAATGCAGCGGGGGACAATTTCCACCGCCTAGGACGTCGCCATGTTAAATTCGCCATGTAATGTGTTACATGTAATCATATAAAAGAGATTGAAGGCGATCTAGTAGGGGTTCAGAAAACACTAGAAGCGCAGCAGTTCAGAACTAGAGATTTTGCCCACAGGGATATGCCTGATAGTGTGCAAGTATGCGTGTATGAATAAGTATACTATAATTAAAATAATTCACAGTTAAAGATCTACAGTTATGCGTTTGAACTTAATGCTAAAGCCATTCAATAAAACATTAGAAAGATAATATGATTTGAAGCGTATGGCACCGACAATGACGACCACGACGGCGCATGAAAAGATTTAGCGGTTTAAACCATTTTGACGCCCATGGCATAAGGAAGTGTGACAGGTGTGAATGACGATATGCGAATGACGGTCATTGAGGTTTTGTTTGTGAGGTGCTTTCATACTTACTAAATATGTATGTATGTCTATACAGAGGTTTTTTTTATGTTTCTTCTGACAAGTGTTATGGGTGTTATTGACAGGTGAATTATTTATACATACATACATACATACTTGTGTATGTCGATATTTGCATGGCAGAGCGGTTTTCTGAAGGCCTAATGTCATTTAGCGTTATTCAACATGGTTTAAATTGTTTGAAAAGTGGTTTTTGAAAACGAATTGATTAGATGATTTGACAAATTGATTTAACACAAGTTACGATATATCCGACATCAATTAGTACAGGTGGTTAAGATGCAATGATGTATTCATTGACGAATTAAATTTATTTAATATCATTTATCAATAGGCAAAGGCTTATTAATACTAATTTATTGTTAACTTGCGCCGCAGGACTTATAAGTCTTTGATTTTAATCATTATATCTTCGAACCCAGTACACATTCGGAACTTAATCAGATCACTTATTGCAGCACTCATTAGCACCTTTCGTTTGATACCATATTGTACTAACACATTTTAGATCACACTGCAGCGTAATTCTGGAAATCGCTAAAGCTTAATCTCGATCGCCAAAAATCTCTGGAAGCATTTTAGCAACATTTGGCGACTTTTGCGATTCCAATGAATTACACAAATAAACCAGATAAAATAATCAGCTGTTTTTGGCAACTAATTTAGTTGAAATTGCTATTCTGGAATTTCAGCTATCTCGCAAAATCTTTACTTTTCTTCGAAAGTTAGCTTATTTTGGCAACTAAAAAAATCTGTTGCTAAAAGGCAAAATATATGATAAAAGGTTATAATTATGTTGTTCTATTTATTATTATTTATACAAAAGTAAGGCATAGTCTTTTTTAGTGTTTTACATAAACTTGAAAAAATTTTAACTTAACAAAGTTAGTCTAGATCATATAAATTAATAACATGCTAATATGAAATATGAGGAAATAGGGTAGTAGTAGAAGGTGTAAGGAATTAGGAAGAGAGTAAAGAGCACACAGCCAATTTGAAAAGTTTAGGATTTGTCTCCATTTTAGCTTGTTGGGTTTTAGGTCATAAAAACACTCAATGACATAAAATATATGTGCCAACTTCCAAGGGACGGCATAACTGAGATCATCAGCTTTGAGCAGAGATTGAATATAAAACTGTGAGATAAAGTCACCTAGGATGCGTCCAAAGTTAAAGGATTCCATTAGAATAGGGTACTATTGCGGTATTCGGATGACTCCAAAACCCTAGAAAGGATTGGAGCAATAATATTTGGCTCCCGCACTAACATGTTCATATGGCAACAAATACCTTATGAAGCAGCCGGAGAACCTGCAGTTAAAGAGCCGAACGCTCAAACTGAAACTAAGACAGTGAGGGGGGTTATAACACTAAACGATGCAATAATCGGTATATTTGAGAAAAATCTTAGGATCCTATAGGTGTGCTCACAATCCATTATAGAAATCAAGGCTCATATTTAAATTTAGGAATTTGTGCCGCTGTTGTAACAATTAGAAAGAACATGCAAAGGACATGCTCAAGACCCTCGCACTTTTTACACCACAGTGCGCATTAATTGAAATCCGATTAGTATATCTTCTGAAAACACTCGTGACTTCGATAAGCTAAACAAATGTCTCTTAACTTGTCAGTGATTCATTTTTTCAGTATTCTCATCACCTAAATACTAAATTTTTTTAGTTTCGAAATACTAAGTGATATTTTGGTTCAATCCCATATTTCTCTGATTGAAACTAGTAAAATTCTCAATTTACTGAGACCGATAAGTAACGCCAAAAAGTATGGGGTTGACTTCCAGTAACCTCTGTCTATTTCTTCTGGCAATTTCTGGCTCGTAAGGAATCACAACTAGATTGACAGCTGGCAGTGCTATCCGAGCGCCCTCAAGAGAAAAGATAACGTAACAAATATTAGCTAGGCGATTTGCTTTTCAGAATTACAAATAAGCGAAATCGCCTAATATTCTGAGAATTCATTTGCTTTGGCATTTGGCAAATTTTATCAATTAGGCTACAGCGATGTCTGGAGTTCCGCTGCTGGTCCACATATTCGTCGATAACTACGAACCGGCCTAGTTATCGAATTAACGGGCATCTTAAAATTTAAGTTAGACGTATAGTAATGCAACGGTGAAAGTGAGTGACACGTGCCCAAACTTACAGACAAAAATTCTTTAAACTATTGCTTCGGATTCTATGGGCTCAAAAATAATCCCGCTTATCAAATTTTCTTCAATATCTGCAATATAGAGATATCGACCTGTTTTTATTTTTCTAGAGATAATACGATGTTTTTTTATAATTCTTAAGCACCATGGAACATACATACAGTAAATGCTAAAAACACTTTGGTTGTTCTAACTTGACATACGTTTGGTTGAATGGCAACCACCGCTTTAGTAGAAGCAGACGTGGACAATACAAAGGCTCATTGTGATTCGTCATGTAACAACGGTGAAGCCTTTAATTACTTTAAAATAGCTGCGGGGCAGTGATATAACTCTGTATAAGACTGACCTTTAAGTCTGGTCGAAGTACCTACACCTAGTTTCGACAAAAGCTGACACCTATGCATGAAGTGAGTTATCTGCAGTCTAGTAAGTGCGGTTCATACGTACCCAAACGAGCTAGATATGCACGACAGTTGTCCGGCTTTTTGCTATAACCCGGGATCCAGACGATGATCATTCTGAGATAGTTTAAGATAATGAGCAAATATTTCGGCGATAGCACTGAATAATGTCCAATCCACTGCATTGTGATAGAAAATCTCCAACCTCCATCGAATGAGCAAGTAGCGTAGGGGACAGAAATACTCGTTGAGGAGAACCCTTACAAAATCTTATTTGGACTGAGGTATAATCTCTCTTCGCTAAGACAGTTCTATCGGAGAGGAGCTTGTTTATTAATTAGAGCCCCTAGAATTATAAATTAGGTAGGGCTGTTTTGATAGCCTCGGGCAAGACGCTACTGAAATCTTAAAAGATATCAAGTAAAGGCAGGCCGATCGAGTAAATCACTGCCTATGGGCTTCAGACATTCCACGCTGCTCATCTCCAAGACACCATTCAAGTCTTTTATTGGCTCCCGTGATTGTTAGCTGCTTGGTGCTTCCATGCCCTCCTTTCAGTCTGCTTTTACTGGTAAACGAATACTAGTTTTTTCGAAGAGTGGGAGAACGAAAGAGGAATACTCAGGTCAGGTAAGGTCTAAGCTCTAAAGAAGTGGAAATTCATACACGAATGCTTTTGAATTTGCTGATTGCTTCTTAATGAAATCAAAAACGAAACATACTTAGAATTTTTCAAATTTTTATCTTCAAGTGTATAAGAAACACCACCCATCTGCTGAAATTAAGAATACTGTCAATAATAGTTTAGATGTCAAGGCTTTTTATGGCATATACTACACTCTTGGTGGGCTAGAGGAACTACCCACTAAGTCACTAAAATATCAAGAAAACCATGAGCCTTTTTCTGATGATGATGCCTTGTCTAAACCGATTATATAGTCTTTAGTTCTGGACTCGAAAAGCTCCATTTTAAATACGAACCATCCCAGAGGTTATTTTACCTTTCAGGATTTCCAAATGAACCTACATCCACTCCAAACCCTTCAAAAGACAACACTTCACAGCATCATTTATAGACATTACAGCTCAACTCGTAACACCAACTCATTATACACACATAAATTCTTTTTATTATCCCTATTATTATTCAAATATTTAAATAAATTAATGTTAATTAACTTTTATGTTGCAATACTTCCTCATGCAAAGATATCCTACTAGCTCTTAGTCACTTGACATATAAACTTGTCTCCCCCAGACATTCAACTTAGTGCACTGCCAATGCCACTTTAGCGGCCAAGTGGCAAGTGGCTGCCAAGGCTTGGGTGCATACGACTTAGTAAAAAATGCAAGTCGGGCAACAGTCGCTGTCGCATAGAAGGCAGTTAAGTTTACAAGTATTTTCGCTTCCTTGCTTCCTGGATTGATTAATAAAAATTACGAAAAAGGGAGAAAAGCGACACATAAAATTCAAAATTGCCTGAAAAAGTGTTGCAGACACTTGCAATGATATTATTGCACTTTATGGATGCCATCAAAGATGGATACAAGTAAGAAAATGCAGAAAGATGAACTTTGGAAAACAACCGAGTACAGTAGAACACATGCAAAGTTTTAATAAAAGGAGTGTTTTTTTATTTTTGGGGATTTTGGGCGACCTCGGACATAGATAGAGACAAATGAAGGAATTATGTTCTGCAATTTAATAAAGGGACAAGTATAGCGAGGACTCTGAAATACTTAACTGTGAAATGCCCTGTGAACTGCATAGAGACTCTACTAACTCAGACAGTACAACAACTGAAACAACAACAATTACGTAATTTTGTTTGAAGAGGCTCGCTTTTTAGCCGTAGGTGTAAGGTCTCACAGCATGTGGTGTGACTTTGGAGAGTGTCAACAAACCGAAAATTAATATTTAGTGTCCTCTTCTTTTTTGTGCTATAAAAGCATCGCTACGCTTATAACACTGCGGGGTTCAAGCGAAAGAAGGAAAAGGAGTGGTATCGATAAATTGCGTAGAAAAGGGTATTCGAAATACAGGCAGTTGGAGAGGGAGATGGAAAGAAGACGAATAGAATGAAGAATATTATGAGAGAGACAAATGGGTATGAAAAGATGAAGAGACAAAAGAAAAAGCGGAAGAGAAAGAAAATATAGCTGCGAAAGGGAATAGTAATATATAATATATGTATATTTTTATAGGAAAGATAATAGGAATAGAAGAACTAACTGGAAGAGGTAGAAATAGTGGCATAGGTGAAAAGAAAAGTAGGAGGTAGAAGAAGAAAGGTGATGGTGAAGATGGACGGTAGAACGAAGAGGCGGCTAGAGGTGAGTAGGGCATATAGTATAATTTTTAGGCAGGGCAACGTTTGCTGTGTATACAAGTTAATTATGTTGTATTATGGATATACAGTGTCCATAAAGTTTTGTAACTAAAATTTTTAGGTTTCTGTGATGCACCTTATCTTACAGTGAAGCCCTATCGAAAAAAGAAATAACAACAACAGCAAGCCAACTAATTTAAGCGAAGTGTGGTGCACCATTAAAAGACTCCTCCTGCTAACGCTTATCACTTAAATCGACTTTCTATACCAACACGATTTTAATCAATGCGTACACGGTTGCATTACCACTCCATTATCAACATTATTGCGATTTTTCTATAATTTTTTGTTTATTTTTTTACATTTTCATTATCATCAGCATCATCACAATCATTAAACAACATAGTTTATACGAGTATTCATAATTCTGTCAGTAAGTAAATGGCAAAAGGAAAAATAAAAAATTTCTGCTCGTAAAATCTTTATACATTTTCGTCTTCGCATGCACATCCCTCAACGTCGCCGCAATAAAATTATCTTAGCCGTAATGCATTAGAAGCAGCGTAAAGCGCACGCGCTGCAACAAACTTGCAACCTTGTTACGACGAGTGCAAGTGCTGTTGTTTATATATATATTTTTTTTCACTCATTTTCATTTCTTCTTTTTTCTTATTTGTTTACCTGTTGTTGAAAAGTTGTTGTTGTATAACCACTTTTGCTACTGTTGTTGATAGCTGCGCCCATTGGGGCAACCACTGCCGCTTCTTTGAATATGATTTGTGTACCCGAAAGTTTGGTAAATAGGCTGATAGTATGCACAGAAAAATATCAGAGTGGAGAGTCAATGAATCAGCTCTTTATGATATTTTACCAATTTCGAAGCGGGCTGTGAATCGGGGAATTCACGACAAGGAAAGTTTCTGACGGTAGCAGAGAAAGTTCACATTTCATTCTAGAAGATGTTGGGATTTCCTTATAAAAAGTTAGGTAAGGTGAAGCTGCAGAACCTCTTATAGAAGAGCGCAATTTGGACAATATAAATGTAATCCATGGGTAAAATACCTCCTCCTAGTACTGGGTAAAGGTGGATAGCTAAATGAGTAGTAACTCGATAACTCCACCTCGTCATCCGCCAGCAGGAAGGGCTCTCTAATATGTTCAGGCGCCCCATCAGAGCACCGTCCACTTGGAATAAATTAGCCTGGGTTGAGCCAAAGTGTGCAGCGCTAAGTTTATAATTGATACATGAAGACAGCTTTTAGGATCCAGTTCCTCTGCGGAGCTGCATGGCAACCAATCAATATAACCTATGCCATACTAATTCAAACAGTGGATCATTGAAAAATCCAATGGGACCACAGCGTAAAATAAGACAAAAATAATGCGGGTAACTACACTAATTTCAAAGCTGTTTAGTCTTCAGGTAAGTATTAGCAAGAAGTTGCAGAAACGTACTTAATAGTCATCGAATAGATTTCCGCTGTTAAAGTCGATTTTGGCCTGCTATGAGCTAGAACAAGAGGAGCATGGCGAGGGTGAACATTTTCCAAATGTGCGTAAAAAAATTCTCCTGAAATATAACGTTTGATGGGTCAGGTAGTTATAAATTAATAAACTGTTTGTTTTATGTTTTAAAGTTAGGCAATCTCTCAAACTCTTTCTTCACATTTTTCAACCTAAACTGTTCGCAACTAGCGAATACTCAAATTCCGGTACTGATTCAGGGATTCCGGTATTGTAAAATCAGTTCCCTCAAGTCCCAGGAAAGTAAACATCTTGCATCCGTAGTATTCGCTACTCCCCCAGTCCTTTAATTAGCTTATTATTATTTTGATATCTCGAGATAGAGATTTGCCGATAAAAAAATTAAAAAAAAGATTTATTGATGAGCTGAACAAGAGAAGAAAACTAGCTACTGGGTATAAAACATTAGGTTTCTTTTCTTGCTGCTCCTTGCTGTGGCGTGTTGATGCTTCCTTTTCACGTAAAATTAAGTGGCTTTTCATTTTAGCTTCGAACGCAAATAAAAAAGATGAGAAAATGTTATAAATGAATTAACTGCATTTCCGCGGTACGGCCAGTACATTGCTGCAAATGGGAACAACATTTATGGTCGTTGTTGCTGTCTGTACTCTTGCTGTTGTAGCCCCACCCCTTTGCAACAAGTCATCATTATGTTGCCAGCATATAAATAGTTATATGTACATACATACACGCAGCGGCTGCGCTAGTTGTTGACTGCTGCAAGGCATTATTTTGTGGTGCGCTGCACCTTTGCCAGATATGCAAACTATCTTATCTTGTTGTAAAAGCTTATCGTTGACGTTTTGTGCGCATTTTTGCACTTCCATCAAAGCGTTGAGTTGTAGCTAAATACATTGCACATACCATTAATGTAGTGAGGCGTGTATGTAGCAGCCATAGTCTCGCCGCAAAACAATTATGTATCTACGCATGATTGCTGGCAATGGCCAAATTGAATTTGTTCGTAAGTGCGCATGCAACATGTTCCAAGTATTTACAACTAAACTAAAATTTTCGCTTCCTGTAAGCAAAGCGCGTGTATACCTACCTGTCGTCTGCAGCACACCTCCCCCACAAAAGGGACCCCCACAAGCACATGTCTTCACTGCAAGCGCATGTCGGATTTGTGCAGCCATCTTTATTTTGTATAGTTGTTGTTTATTAATACATCAAACATGCGAACAGATTTGTTTGAGTATGAATGTATCTTCGAATTATGATAAATTTCCATGCAAATTGCAGCGATTAACTTGTCAAAGCAAATTATCGGAAATTATTGCATGTAACTACGAGTACTTTACTTACAGTAAGTATGTGCATACATATATATGAGAGATGCCAGGAATATAAGGCAACTATTCACTATTCGGCCTATTCCGCCACTTTTTCCGCAAGCTAGCAATATTCGACTGAATACCAAATAGTAAATCATGAAAAAAATAACTCAAAATATTACTCACAAAGGTCTTTGTTTAACCAGCAAATTAACATATTAATATTTAAAATCTACCTGTGATAAGTTATGAAAACAATTTTTTCAACATTTGTTGATAGCAACGATTGCTGCTTCCGAAAACAGCGGCTCACTGTATACACTACTACCGGGAGACGATAAATAAATCTTAGCAAATTGTGTAAGGGTTGAATATTGCTTTGCGTTTGCCGACCATCACTTGTAATGATCTGCTGTTCAAACGGGAACATATTTCATGTAAAAATCAAGTCCATCTGCAGGCGAACTTTTCTGTACCACAGCTTCATGTAAAGTGAACGAAATCGCAAAAATCCAGTATTTAACGTTCAGAATCGCTTACCATGACTTACAATAAAACCTGCTCAGTCCAAAAATCTATGAAAAGCTGAAAACTTAACTCAATTGAGTTTTATCGTTTTACTAAAAAATTGTGTTGAAGGGAGTTAGCAGTTTTCGATAAACTAGCATCCTTGTCCATTTCCCTCTTACATTTTAAGAGATATTTCCGAAACCAGTTGAGATATTGAAATTAATCACATCTATTGTTGCAGTACTCATTGACTCATGCCCATATTGTACTAGCTTATTTTGGGTCACCCTTGGTCCACACATTGGTCGATAACCTGAAACCGGTCGAGCTATCGAAATAAGGGATATTTTAAAGTTTAAGTTAGACGTAAAGTAATGCAGCTGTGAATTCCTATAAATATTTCTTTAATATCTGCAATGTACGGACATCGCTCTGGTACAATTTTATTATATGTAGAGATGACGAGCTGTAACTTCTAATCCGTGAAAAGTATTAAGTGTTGCCAAATATTCGGCTGTCGAATGTTATGCGCTTCGGTCCAGAGTCTCGCCGAATATTCGTTATTCGGTATTCGGTGAAATAATTATCGTGGCATCTCTGATATATATATATATATATATACTACTAAAATCAAAATACGTGAGATTGATCTGTGAAATTTGTATAGATTTTTTTGTTTATGTTTTAAAATGTAAATTTTGAACTTTACAAAGTCGCAGTTTTTTCAAGTCAAGTTTATATTTTGCGGCCTGATAAATACAAATTCTTTTCTCAAAACAAACACACTTTTTTTACCTAGTAGTGCTACGCACATAAGGTATGTTAACTTTAGTCGCCTAACGGCAGTACGTAACGGCATAAACAGATCGGGATAGATATTGACTTATATATATCAAAATGTTCAGGACGAAAAGAGAAATTGATTAAGACATGTCCGTCCGTCCGTCTGTGAACACGATAACTTGTCTAAATTTTGAGATATCTTAATGAAATTTAGTATGCGGGTTCCTTGGCACTCATCTCCGAGCGCTATTTAAAATGGGTGAAATCGGATGATAGCCACGCCCACTTTTTATATATAGAATATTTTCGAAAACACAAAAAAGTGATTACTCAGTACATAATGCACCTATACGGATAAAATTTGGTGTATACATTAAGACTGAGGTATAAAATAAAATTTTCAAGAAATTTTCGAAAATGAGTGTAGCACCGCCCACTTTTGATTAAGTAAAATTCAGAAATGTTATTAATCATATTTTAAACACCGTTTGAGATATCGAAACGAAATTCAGCACGCAGGTTTTCACGTGTGCAAGGAATGCTCGAGGAAAAACCCGAAATCGGTTAAGGTCCACCCCCACTTTTATATGAAAGATTTTGAAGAGGATCGTAGATTAAATAGGCAATAACTTTGCGTAAAATAACTTTACATCATTTATATTTCACTTTTAAAGTTTGCGTTAACTAAGAAATCCAAAAAATAAAAATTTTCGAAAATGGGCGTGACCCTGCCCCTTTTATAATGAATTATTCCACAAAACTTTTTATGCCATAACTCCGCCAAAAATTGATTTGTCAAAACGAAATTCTATATATAAAGGTTACTGTTTGCTGTAAAAATGGGCGAAATCGGTCAATGTCCACGCCCAGTTTTTTAATATAGTTCTGAAAAATTTTTTTGGAAAATTTAAAAAGCGATACAACCAAGCAAGTTATATGCGAGGTTGGGCTGAGCACAAATGCTGATAAGACAGACCTAATATTATTTACCAGAAAATACAAAGTACCAAGTTGGGTAAAGCCAAAACTAGGAGATGTGGTATTAGAACCGAAGGTTAGTACCAAATACGAGGTTTGTTCAAAAAGTATCGCGAATTTTGAAATTTCGCTGGTTACGTATATTCGAATTTCGAATTTTTTGTGGCGTTATGTTGGTACTCATGTCTCTCACCTATGCCGACAAGCTCGGCCATTTTGAATGTTCAGTTAATTGTTGACAGCTGCTTTGCTTGCACGTGTTTTGGATCGTCTTCGATTTTTACCTATTTTTTTTACCAAAATTGCTCAATTGTGACCAAAAACAGCATCGCATGAACATTGCTAATGAGATGTTAAACTCTGTCCGCGACGACCCAAATTTGCTCCAGAGGGTCATAACTGGTGACGAATCGTGGGTTTATGGTTATGACGTGGAAACCAAAGCTCAATCATCTCAATGGAAGCTGCCGCACGAACCAAGACCGAAAAAAGCGCGCCAAGTTCGGTCGAATGTGAAAGTTTTGCTGACAGTTTTCTTCGATTGCAGGGGCGTGGTGCATCATGAGTTCTTGCTACAGGGAAGAACGGTCAATAAGGAATATTACCTGCAAGTTATGCGCAATTTGCGCAAAGCAATCCGCCAAAAACGCCCGGATTTGTGGAAGAACAAAAATTGGCTTTTGCACCCCGATAACGCCCCTGCTCACGCATCGTTGCTTGTGCGCGACTTTTTGGCCAAAAACAACACACTAATGATGCCGCAGCCACCGTATTCCCCAGATCTGACCCCTGTGACTTTTTCTTGTTCCCTAAACTGAAGAGGCCCATGAAAGGACGACGTTACGCTTCTCTTGACGAGATAAAGACGGCATCGAAGCAGGAGCTAAACAAGATACAAAAAAATGATTTTTTGAAGTGCTTCGAAGATTGGAAAAACCGTTGGTACAAGTGTATAATATCTCATGGGGATTACTTTGAAGGGGACAAAATAGATATTCATGAATAAATAAATAATTTTTGAAAAAACACAAAATTCGCGATACTTTTTGAACACACCTCGTATTTAGGTATTATACTGGATAGCAAGTTGAGTTGGAAACTCAACGTACAAGAACGGTCGAAAAAGGCCTCAGCAGCTCTGTATACCTGTAAGAGGATGCTGGGCTGCACTTGGGGTCTTTCGCCTGCCTTGTCTTATTGGGTTTTCAATGCGATTGTTAGACCAATTTTATTCCATGGGGTCCTGGTTTGGTGGACCGCCTTAACGAAGAAAACGTATATGAAGTCAATAGAGAGAGTGTATAGAACATCTATGATAAGCATAACGGGTGCGCTTAAAACCACACCGACAGCAGCGTTACACGCCATTTTGCATCTACCGCCCGCAAACATAACGGCAAAGAACATAGCGTTAACAACTGCAAACAGGCTATATGCCACGGGGCAGTTTGAGTGCAGATCATTTGGCCATAGTAGTATAGCGTCTTCCTTGATAAGACATGTAGACTACACGGTCCCTTGCCTGCGCTTCGAAGAGGTTCTGGAAGCCACTATAGAGGAGGAGGGCTGGAGGAGAGGTGCAGAAATGACGGAAAACACGGTACACATATATACAGATGGTTCCAAAATGACGGAAGGAGTAGGAGCCGCAGTGTACTGTAATGACTTGGGGATCACTAAATCATTGAAATTGCCAGATCATTGCAGTATATTCCAGGCGGAAGTCATAGCCATTAAAGTGGGAGCAGAAATAGCTGTAGAAAGTCTAGCGCTCGGAGAGCGGGTGAACTTTTACGTCGACAGTCAGGCGGCTATCATAATCTCAAATAGTAGCACTTCTTTGAGCGTACTAGAGTGCAAAAGAAGTCTTGAAAAACTTAGTATAGAACATAGAGTACATATCTTTTGGACCCCAGGCCACAAAGGTATAGAGGGAAACGAGAAAGCTGATGAGCTAGCAAAGAGTGGAGTGGCACTAGATGCGAGCAACAGTATTAACGTACCCATCCCGCTAAGGGAATTAAAGCGTAGGTGCGATTTACACATGGTTAAACAAGCAGATAAGGCATGGGAAGAAGTGCAAGGCTGTAAAATCTCCAAAATCCTGTGCAAATCGTACGACATGAAACTTACAAAAACAATTGTATCCCTCAAAAGGGAAGACTGTAGACTGCTAATTGGTATCCTTACAGGGCACTGCCTTCTGGCAGGCCATGCCCACAAGATCGGTCTTGTTTCCGACAGCATGTGTAGGAAATGCAAAGCGGAGACGGAGACTGTGGAGCATGTCATGTGCACATGCCCCGCTCTATCCAGACTGCGGCTTCAAACATTTGGAAAGGGACAATTGCGCAACCTAGCTTCACTGACAGAAATAGGCCCAAGTAGGCTTCTGGTTTTTGCGAAGAAAACATTACTGTTTTGTAAAATAGACACTGAAGTGTCAACTGTATAACAAGAGGTCGTGAAAGTTTTTCTGGTAACACTACGGACGCTATGCGTCTATGTGAGGCCACTGCGTTGGCCTGCCAGCACAACCTAACCTAACCTAAGCAAGTTATATCAATCAGATTTTGCGCACATAATAAGCTTTTTTAAAAAACTTAACCGGAGAAAAATTTTGTCAATATTGAAAAAGTAGGCGTGGCGCCGCCCACTTTTCAGCATAAAATTATAATTGAATCTCGATATTTCAATGAAAATTGGTCAGCTGCTTCTTAGTAGTATGTATGCCAAAAATTAGCCAAATCGGGAAACACACAAGCAAAATATTCTGGCAAGTAGTTAATAGCCCACTGCAATAGCGAAGTTATATATTTTTTTTGATTTTCATACCTTTCATAAACATTAAATGTATATAAGTATGAAAAGAAGAAGAGAAAAGTTTACTAAAATGAACAGCACGATGAGCGGAGTCGATTTAGCCATGTCTGTCCGTCTGTCTATTTGAACGCAAATGAGTCTCTCAGTTTTACAAAAGAATGCTGAAATTCGTTGTTTGCTTTCGCCATTTTATAATATACTAGCAAACCCGATAGACGTTGTTTTGACGTTTTGATATAAAGAGCGCATCTATATATAAAATGTCATTCACTTGAACCAAATAAACTCCTAGATATACCGAACTGCAGCTTTATATAACCTGGGGGCTTTTCCAAAAGCTATATACAGACTGTGTCGTGTCCAGCGAGCTCCTGAGCATATCGTGAAAGTGCAAGAGCAAAAACAAAACACAAAATATGTGGGCGTGGCACTGCCCACTTTTGAAAAATTATGTAGATATTGACTAAGAGACACATATATCCAAATTTCATTAATTTAGACCAAAAAAGTTCGGAGTTATGAAGAATTGAATCTTTATATAGCCTGGGGGCGTGGCTCCGCCTACTTTTCCAAAACTATATATTGTCTAGGTTGAGTGCTTGGGCGCCTATAAAAGACACATATTTTTTTATAAATATTTTTGTTACGCACACAAGGTATACGTATTACTCATTCGGCATAAACGAATCGAGATATATATTTATTAATGTACAGGGTGGCGCAAAAGTCATCCTTCTATCAGAAAATGCTATTTATTTTGCGATTGGCCCCTAAAGTCAGTTCTGTTTTGACATTTGTGTAGTAAACACATGCGCAATACACGTTAATAAACAATGTTACGCTACACTGCTCCAGAACGCGGAATATTGCTGACTATTTATTTGACCAATAATCGGTCGGGGCCAAACGGTTACTGTGAATGGTGAGCGCTACAGAGCAATGATCAACGAGTTCTTTTTACCGCAACTTGATGAATTGGGATTGGAAAGCATGTGGTTCCAACAAGACGGTGCAACAGCACACACTGCACGTGCCACAACCGATATGCTGAACATCGGAAGCTTACTTTTGCGCCACCTTGTATATCAAAACGTTCAGGATGAAAAGTAAAATATCCGGGCAAGTAATTAATACCCCACTGCAAAAGCGAAGTTGTGTATCTTTTTTGATATTCATACCTTTCATGAACATGAAATGTTTGTACGTATGAGAATAAAAAGATATAGTTCCATCAAAAAGTATACTGAAATGATCGGGAGGATGAGCTGAGTCGATGTAGCCATGCCCGTCTCTCGATACGTCTATCTATCTGTCCGTCTGTCTATTTCAATGCAAATACGAACTGAAAGTATTAAAATAGACCTGCTTGAATTGGGATGATATAATAGATCACTACTAGGTATATAATGTTCGGCTCCACCCGAACTTAGACTTCCTTACTTGTTTTTAACAAAAATGGGGTTAGTCCAGTTAAGCTCTCTTAAAAATTGCAGCAAAGGATTCCGAAGTTCAAAAATTTTGAAATATACCATTTTAGTACCAATTTGATTGTGCTTTGTTATCAAGGAAATAACTTTAAGTAAGTAGAGCACTCTATTCGGATTTTCCAAAGGCGCTTACGCATCACGATTTTCTCTGTCCGATCCTTATTTACAAAAAGGACAAACTGTACCAAATTTGACGGTCTTACCTTGCTAATTGAAAGAGTACCTAGGCGACCTGCATTTTCATAGGTTGCCATACAATTTAGTTTGATTTAGATAAAAACATATAGAATACTAACCACAAACAGAGCTTTCGTCATAAAAGAAAGATGTATATTTTTTTTTATTGGTAAACAAATTTGAATACACATAATTACTTCTTGGTGTTTGTTGAAAAAAGTTTTTAACACATTTTCGACAAGTCTATACAAGATTTCTTGCTGAATTGTGTGGTTAGAGGCTGTAGGTAATCAAGAAAGGATAGGGTCACATAGGTTTATTTGTCGGTTAGTTTTTTATATATCAAACAACATTTTTTGATTTCTTCTTTATTTTTCAAGATAAAATTATGCATAACTTTTTATATTTAACTGTGGAGAAAACCGTATTTCCAAATCGCGGGACTAGTCCTGTCACCCTAAGATTTAAAAATGAGATCCCGAAAATTCCGGGAGTGTAAAAATTCAGAAACTGTGCATCTCTGGTAGGCATGTTTGTATGTATGTATATTAGGGAAGTTGCAAATGTAGAAAAAGACCAAACCCAGAAGAAATCCCAAGAGTGCTGTCCCCATGATTTTTCTACTTTAACGCCACCGGAAGAATTTACCATAATCTAAGGGCAACGGCCAATTGATGAGCTCTGCCCCAAAATAAATTTCTATATCCAGCTGTGTACCGGGCAGCACACACTCACTGACTCCAACCTATATGAACTTCGAGCTCACGGTCATACGAGTTAATACACATACGAGCGCCCGAGAAGAATCGGTGGCGGTCTAACATTCATATCGGACCACACCGTTCAGTGCACACTGTTTATTCAGACATCTATTCTAGGGATAACACGTCAGAATATACTACCTAGAAATGGTAAACATATAAATTACAAAAGGATAAATGAAATACCATAAGAATCTGTGCTTATCTTTTTTCTGCATTGATTTTTTCCGATTCCGAATTAAGGACGTGAAATTAGAAAACCATACCAATGTTTAAAGCTTGATTAGTCTTCGACGAGTAGTCTTCATCAAAACTTGGAACATTGATTATTTCACTCACTTTAAAATGCTCGGGTGCTGCAATGCTTTTTCCATCGTTAGAGATAAGGATATTGCCTTCACCATCTCGCTCACAGTATAGCAAAGAGGAACAGAAGTTCCTCCAAAACTACAGTACGTTCTGTATATCGGCCAACCGATCAAGATCAGGCAGATGTTGTCCTGCCTAAAATTTGACTTGCCTACATTTAACAAATTGAACTGTATTCCCTCCCCACTATATATTCCTATTTTTTGTACTTTTGCTTTACCCCCACCGCCATATAAAGATATGTACATTGTTTCAAAGAGGCAAAGAATTAACTTTTACTTGATCCTGGTACCTCTTACTTTTTCCAAGGTTTTTTTCAAATATAGATCACATATCTGTATATAAAATATCATTAACTTGAACCACATAAATTCTTAGCTATACTGAATTGCAACTCTATATAACCTGGGAGCATTTCCAAAATCTATATATGACCTGTATCGTTTCATAGAGATCGACAATAAGTTTTGGACATTAATAAAGCACAAACAAAACACAAAATTATGTAAATCTATCCTAAAGGACACATGTATCCAAATATAATGAATTTAGACCAAATACGTTCAGAGTCATGCCGAAAAAGTAAAAAAAAAGAACTCACCATAGGTTTGCGAATTGTGGTATTGAAAGTCAATAAATCACTCTATCTCTATCTATGGCGCGATATACAACAGGTATATCATCATAAACCTCCTAAGAGATTTTTGCGCCAAGCTTCTCTTCCAATTTGTGGTGTGCCGATTTGAATTTTCCCTACATATTGGTGGGACCTACAGTTAAATCACTCACTTTCTCTTAAAAAGCAAGAGAAAATTTTTCGAAAACACTATCAGCAAGTGTTACGACTCATGAAGAATCTTATTATTTAGCAATCGAGAAAAATACAGCAGCAGCAGGAGGCATAAATATAAACCATGACTCAGCCCGACATTTTTCCTTAACATGAAAAAAGATGTAGACCCTCAAACTACCTTTACAGTGTTCTGAGTTGATTGCACACGAAAAAGCTTACAACCAATGGATTGCAATCGATGATTGTAAATTGATTGCAGATGGGGCTCTGATAAATATTACTTTTATTTCATTTGAATAAAATGCTATACATTTGGAAATGTACTACATTTTACTACCTTTATATTTTCATATTATTTTGTAAAAGTACTATATATTTCTTGACAAACAAAATTTTGGCAACTGTACTTTTCACTGACTTGCCCATTTCGTCCGATTTCTGAAGTTGTTTATGCAACCTCAAAACTATTTTCCATTTCACTACTGCAGTTCAGTTGGGATATGTATTTGCTTCAATTGGGGCAACAGGTCAATTGCAAGTGTGGCGAATCACATTACAAACTCGATTAAAAACAAAGAAAACCATTTTGGTTAATTAAAATTTTAATGAAATTAAGAAATGCTTTCTTTAATTGCCAGATGTAAAAGCATATCAAATTTGAAATAAATACTTTTATCTGGATATGTACTTACATATACACATACATGCATGCATACGGATACGAGTTAGCAACGGCCAGGTCGATTTGTTATGCACATTCGCATCAGTTTTAATAGCTTTTCTCTAGACTTTTATCATTTTGAGTTTTCTCGTGACTTAAAATTCAGTTCTTTATGTGCAATTATTGCTGGAATGCTAATTAAGAATTTCGTTTTTAAATTAAAAAATTTATTTTGAATATATTGGCGCTAACTATTAACATGGGCATATGATACAAACATCCAATAAACAAGATCACGAAAATCTGACCGAAAAAGAGAACTCTGAGCTAAATAACTTCTTCGAAATTAGAAGCGAGTTTTTGTTGTCCGGTCTAATGAATGTCCATGATGGCAAGTGAAACCTGGTCACTTGGCTGCTTAGACTATTATTAAAACGCCACTATCACTATCTTAATTACGGTAGCAAGTCGTTATCTTATAATAAACCTACGAAAAACTTCTAACAAATTAGTTCTCGTTAAAGTATTCGAGCCACACCAAAGCAAAATGATCTTACGTGTGATCAGCATTTTCATTAAACGGCACTTAAAGGCCAAAGCGCTTCCGCAGAAGATAGTGACGTCCAAGTCGATGGTTGATCTACTCATATGATGGCTTGCAACTTCTACTACCAATCTCATATTTTCCTTCACGTTAGGTGGCACTGTTCACTCCAAACATCTTTTGAAAGACAAACAAGGAGGACAGATAAGTCGACCATAATATTCTAGGGGTATTAGTATCGTACCGGATTTGTCCCTAAACTTTTGGAGAGAGCGTATTTACGTCTTGGCAACCATGCCACGGGAAGGCAGAGATAATTTCTAAAAAGTAAAGGTCTTCGTTTAACTGCAACGAGCATTACCATTAACAATAAAGACAACCTAGAAATTCAACGAATAGTTACTCTTGCAAACAAATGCTTCTACGAACTAAATACCCTATTGAGAAGTAATGTCCTCCCTCGACAAACATTAATAACACCCTATAAGTCACTTATCTTACCCGTCCTGCTGTACAGTGCAGAAGCTTGGACACTGACCACGTCTGATGAGGTGACTCGCAAAAGATTTATGGGTCTCTACGGTGTGGAAACCGCAAGTATCAAAGAAGAGAGACAGAGTTTAGCGAATTAAAATCCTTCGGCTTAGTTGGCTATGCCATGTTTTCCAAATGAATGTAGATGCTCCGAGCATCGGAGTCCGATCTGCGATCCCATTCTGCTTTCAATTGACACTAGTCGGATCGCCTTTTTTGAGGTATATTTTTATAGTGGAGCTTAGTATCAATCTTATAATATTACAAGACGAGCCAAAATCAATCAATATTTCCCTTCTAGGTATTGGTATATGAAGGATACTTAATTTTCCAACCATTGGACCAAAGGCTTTGAATTTTATTTCGCGGTAGGGGCATCGAAGACATGTGTTTTCTACTGTATTTTGAACGTTTTTTTGTGCGTTCCTCTGTCCTTCTTATTTTTCATAAAGAAAATTTACCTACTTTTCCATTATCGGGACATGAACATTACCTTATATCAAAACGCAGCTCTCATCCGAGGTTTCTTGCTTTTCACATTTCTATAGCTAGCTGCTCGCTCCAATATACAAGCCCACTTTCCACCGCACCTCTTTTTGAACAGACGCTGCAAAATTATGTGCGCCCTTAAGCCGAGTATGTCGGTAAAGCCTAATCGAGGCTTCCACCCTTTCTTAGCTCACGAAGCAGGATGAAAAGGTTGCAAGTTTCGGAATACTTTCGTTATTAATAGTATATCGGCACCTACAGTCCTCGGCTATTAGTTACGAATCGGAAATAATCCGTTACTTGAACCAGATAGCATTTGATTTCTAAGTCTCTCCCACATCCTGATCTGAGCTCCCTAGTAGTATTTGTACAATTGCTTGGAGTTTGCTCTGCTAACCCATATTTGTATAATTTCAAATTTTTTTGTTTTAAAATTGGACATTCATATATATTACTAGACTGGGCCAAAAAAAATACTGCCAACCTATTAAAGCAAACAAATTCAACTGCATATAGCTTTGTAGGAAATTCAATTCCCCACAAAACGTTATCAGGCAACATTTTCGTAAGTGGGCAGTTCCAGATCAATCGACTTTTGAACAGGGTAATGGTTTTCTGACTTCACTTTTTTATTTTGTTGTGGACCCAACTTTTGTTTACCCAATTTAATGAATTTTTGCTGAATAAATTTGTAATTTACATCGTTTAGAAACATTATTTTATCAAAATTATAATCTCATAGCACATTCAAACCAGACCTGTTAAATTTGATAAGTAATTAGTAATCAATAATTTAGACGACTTTTTTTAATGGTACTGACTATTTTAATTTGTTTTTTTTTTCAAGAAAAGGCAATTATTAATTGATTACGTTTAGAAATAATCAAAGAAAGCAAAAACAATCAAAAAAAGTTGTTTTGATTTTTTTTTTTATTATTTTTTTATTATTTTTTTGTTTTTTCAGTATTTGTGATGTCTATATTTATTTGCACAGTACTGAAAATAATTAAAAAATAATAAAAAGTAATCAAAGCATTTTTTTTTTGATGAATGTCAATTTGTTTTTTTATTATTGTAAAAAGTCATGTTTTTTTTTGATTATTCTTTTTAATTACTTAAAAATATTCATTAAAAATTGAAAGTACTGGTAATCAATCATTAAATGGACTCTCAAGAAAATAATTAATCAAACCCGTAATCATTACGATTAGCAATCTTTATTTAACAAGTCTTATTCAAACTTATTCTTGTTCAATAGCTTTTAATTGTGCGAGAACGTAGTTTTACTGTCTAAACAACACAGTCACAAAAAATTTTCAGGATTTTGTAATTCATTTCATGCATTTTAATGTTTTTTAACGATTTGAATTCAAAATACGCCATCAAAATTTTCCTAGCGGGTCGCGGTTCTAACGTAGCCTCGAAAAATTATAAAAAAGAAAGACAAGTAACTGTTTTTTTTTTTTGAGAGAGCTAAAGCCGACTCATTATTATATTTCGATGACGGATTTTTTCTATATGGATTTATACGTTTTTTTTTCTAAATTTCCAAAGTAAAAACGTGAAACCAGAAAACCATACCAATGTTTAAAGCTTGATTACGCTGGAATGGCCACCTCACTAAAATTTCCTACAAAACTATATGTAGCTAAAGTTGTTTAATAATTTAATAGTTTCAAAAAAATTAGATCATTTCAACAAAATCTAGACTAGCAATGATAGATCTCTAGAAAATAATATTAATATTTGTAACTTTTACAGCAAGTTTTCGCCATTCGGAAAAATAATATCAATATAATTTAAAAGAAAAATGTTTCTTTATTTGGCCCGTCTAGTACTTACACACATAAACGTCAAAATCAATAAGAGACATCTTCTTAAACAATGCCGGGCTTGGTCTTGCGAAAAAATGTCTATCACATAACGCCGACTTAAACTGCATAGGTGCAAACATACAAAATTTATTTAGTTGTTTTCTTTTTATCAAACAATTTTTAATGGTAATGCTATTGTGTAGTTGTTATTGTTTTTGTATGACACTAATACGACGAGTTCGTAATAGGTACGCAAGAAGCGCCAAAAACTAACTAAAAGAAAATAACGTAAGAAATATTTTCGTGAGAAAAACCATTTTCCGCCGTCACTAAGTCAAGGCAGCTAGCTAGCTCTGACGACATACCGTAAAGCCAAACAAACGAACGAAGCTTAAAGACTGGTCGACCGACTAGCTAGATATTATTATATTATGTGAGCAACAACACTAGCAACAATATGAATAACAACAAAAAAATATCGGCCAACCATGAGTTAACCATGTATACACCGACAAGAACGGGTTAAATAAAAACACAGACTAAGCAAAAAAAAGTTAGCGAAAATAATAATATTGGGACGAGCGCGACAAGAAGTGTGCGCACAGCAACTAGCGTAAAGGTAGTCAAAGGCAACGAAACGTAACGTAATAAAAACAACAACAACAAAAAGAAGTTAAGAATGCACGCAAATACCAACAATTCGGCCGGCAAAGGTAAGCTCACATAGGTATGGCGGCTGACTAGTCGTTTCGATCGCCTGTCCGTCCATTACTTCGCTCGTCTGTCCGTTGTATATTCTGCCATTGCGGTCGCTGCTAGAAAACCATTCAGCCATTAAATGCCGTTATCTGCTGATTACACAATAAAGTGAACAACGGAAAGCAAAAAAAAAACAGACACAAGATAGCTGTCTTAGCCGCAAAACTTCGCTATGAAAATTGCAAAAACAAAAACCAATTGCAATGACTCGAGCACGTAAGAAAAAGAAAAACAATGAAATGATCGAAATATGTGGCAGATAGCAAGACCAAATTAGAGACAACAGAACCACAATACTTACATACATATATACATACAGATACATATATATATTTTTTTAGCAACATGAACATTGAACAATTCAGTTGTTGGGGTTGCCAGATACATTTTCTGTGCATAGAAGCTCAGTATTTCCTATGGAAATCTGACCCGGTTCGAAAATAACAGGAAGTGGATATAAACCAGGCATCGGCATTTCATAAAACAATTGTTCATGCTCAGCCCACACAGATAGGTTACGCTCTTCCTTTGGTGATTGATTTATTCCTCGCTGAGCAAGTGGCGGAGCAACATCGAGTATGGGTGTCACTTGTTTGAGCGGCGAATAATATATAAACATATGGAACAGCTTCTTTAAGGAATAACTTTTTGAAAATTAAATTTTATAGTGGATACATATGAAATGGAAAAGGTTTTGTAACATAAAATGCGTTGGTTTAGCCCAAACGCGTTGGGGAACATAAAATATTGCACTAACCTAACTAACTAAAAAACCTAACTCAATTTCCAATTTTTGTTTTGCGTGACATATTGATTTGACATTTACGCTCAGCTGGCACGTCGGTTGTGTATATGAGAGGTACTCACGCACGCAAATTTATTTCGGTTAGAGCCGAAAAAGTCGTTTATTATCGTGCGGTAAAAAACGCTGTGCGTCTATATTAGGTTGGGCTGTAACATGATCCAATAATACAGGACGTGTTAATAGACCAGCGAATTTTGACATTACTCTCATTTCTCAGTACGATTTTGACGTTAAACTCACAAATTACAAAAACAAAATACATGGAAAATGTTTGTTTGTATGTTTGTCGAGCTGCTACGACCTGTTGTAGTTGGATCATGGGCTGTAACAAGCAACTAAAAGACTTATCAACTGGTCCGTGCGTTGAGAGCGCTATCACCAATACTACCCCATTTACAACTTTGCAGATGCAAAAAATAGTGAAACTAATCTCAAAAGAGAGCGCTTCGCGATTAATCTCCATAGCCTTCAGTTGGCTATAATTCAATATACATAAGTAAATTTTTTTCTTATGTAGCATACTCATAGAGGTGTAAATCAGTTTTAGTTTTTGTAGCATACTTATAGGAGCCAAAAGTGCCCGTTTGGGTAGAAAGTGGATTTCTCCTTTCGTGTCCGTTTGGGTATAAATGGGTACAATTGGTCTCTCCATAGGACATGCTCCAACAAATGTGAACAGTTCAGCCCATACAAAGTGCTCAGAACTTTAGTCGCATCCTCTTTTACGACTCATCCCGGATGCATCATAGACTAATCGCATTTTTTTGCAGGGGAAACTAACTGCTCTCAAAAGTTCATAAAACAGTTGCAGAGAAAGCTAGTCAGAGCAATACTGTTTTCTAATCAGGGTTGCCAGTATTTGTTTAGGACATGTCGCCAGATTCTCCAATAAAAATCACCAAAATCGCCAAATTTTACTTAAATGCCACCAAATAAGTCGCCAATAAAATTTCCATCCAAACGAAACCTATAGAACTTACCCACCTCTGCATTATTTTAGTTTCATTTCATAAGACAAGTATTTATTTTTCACATTGAATATAGTTTGTATTTATTACTTATACCATTACAGATAAATCAATAGTTTTTACGATTCCATACTTGTCTTCCACTTCTTTTTTGTATAGTTTCTTACTCATTTGAATTTAACCTCGGATATATCTGTAGCAATAAAGGAAACTACCAAAGTTATTTTTTTGAACTTTTCAATAGAGCGCTTTGAAAGTTGAAATTGTAGTGTAAATGTATGGAATTGAGATATAGTTTTTTGTTCATAAATCCACAACTTTTGAGCCAAAGCCGTGAAATTTTGTGTGATTATAGACCTTAGCATGGAGAACACAATAGTGGTACTATCTCATTTTCAAAGAAACTTGAGTTCGGCTTTTTCCGCTTATTGCCACAGATATGATGTCATACTTAAAAAGTCTTAATCATCGTTTTTGAAGGTTGGCATTTTTTACAGAATCTATTTCTCTTATAAAGAAAGGAGTCTATGTAGCAAAATATTAGGCATTTCGATTTTCAACCTATTCCTTGATTTAGTTTTGAATGCATTTAATACCGAGAATATTCTTTCACCGTGGGCATGGCTGGTGGGTGAACAAATAATTTGTAAAACATAACGTGACAACTCCTTAAATATCGGCCAAAAATCGTAGCTGCTCTGATAGCTAGTTAACCCATTCGGTACATTAGTCCAGTTAACTTATTCAAGTCATTTTCAATTCACTTAAAGATTTTTCATCGCTCATATTTAATTCCAGAAATGGTAAATCTTTGCATTCAGGTCGATTTTGATTTAAACAAATTTTTGGATGAAATATCTGAATTTTCTTTAAATTTTACAAAAATGTTTAAATATTTTCAAAAGCTTTTCTCTCCAGAACAGTTTCATCACCTATAGAAATCTTGAACGATGAACTTTTCTCTTTATAATAAAGTATGCCAAAATTTGCTTCCTCAGGAAGACAGCTCACTAAGTTATTGTCAACATTTTTCATCAAAGTATTTGCATCCCTGGTGCTGACAAAAGTGTTTTTGATCGCTAAATACATCGTTTACATAGTCGCCAGAAAATTGGAGCCAATACCCAACCTTAGTATGTATACCTACGCACATATTATTTTCTTATCATATGATACGAGTAACGATCCTGCGTACCTCTTGATGTACTTCAAACTCTCATTTGTTTTCTACTTCATTTTCTCATAAAATGCATTGGAAAGGTGTAGATAAGCGATGATAACAGAGTTAAAATTATACTTAAAAATTTATTCAAGCTTCAGAATATTTCAATAGTCGCCAAAAAAGTCGCCATTGCCAATTTTCATATAGTGGTCGCCAAAGTTTGTAAAAAGTCGCCAATTCTGGCAAGCCTGTTTCTAATAATCAATATTATTCCCTATTGACAATCGTAGTACAACTTCTTATTTTGATTTAACTTAACTTTAACTCTTCTACGATGCTTCCAATAAAAATATAGCGCTCTTTACCTACCGCCGGCGACTTTAGTTGTGATCCCGTACTAACTAGTCAGAAGTATTCGGGGCCCTTACCCTGTAATTCTATTCGAAAGGCTGTTCTACTCGAAAGAAAAAAGCGATTCTACGACACATAGGCACTCTGTAGTTCTTTAGAATTTACTTTAAAAAATATTCCATAATAGTAGGCATCACTGTTTCACAAATTTGAAACTCAGAGCAAAATACAAAAACACTTTGTATAAATCTCAAGTAGCGCAGTTTTACATATCGCAGTAGCGCAGGTGATAAGAATGTCGTGGTAGTCGATGTCGAAGGTTCGAACGTAAGTCCTTGCACAGGTAATTAAAAAAAATTTTTTTTTTTTTCAATAAATAAAATTATATTTTTTTAAATATATAAATACTTCTAATCTAAAAAATGTTCTTTTGAATTTGGTGAATTTTTCCCATTTTTTACCTAAAATTCTTCAATTATTTTCTGTCAAATGATAAAAAAAAGAAACTAATTGTTTTAATATAATCATAAAAAAATAAATTTTTGTGGTTTTCCGTTTACTAAATTGTTGTCGAATAGAATTTTCTAACTTTCGACCACCTTGGCATATATTTTCGAAATAGTGAGTACCAAATTTTCTACAATCGAAAGGGGGATAGATCAAATTCGAAGGGAACAAAATCGAACTCGAACAACGAATGTGTTCTAGTCGAAAATTTCTTACAGAGTACGAATCACGCTAAAGCGAAAAAATTTTCTTTCGAATAGAACTACAGAGTAAGGGTCCAGGAAACTAATCCAGTACTCGGCTCTCTGACTAATGAGAGCAGAAAAAAGAGTGTCAATGAGATTCTCTCCCAGGCAGAGGTTGAAAGTTTTAGTCAGACGAATTTTTGGTGAATACTGCTGGTAGAACTGTTAAACGACCAGCAGTTGTGCATTTTACAAAGAAAAACGTAAACGAAATAAAACTAAATTTGAACTTAACTAACATGAAATTAAATTTTTGGAGGCATTTAAAAATGTCCGCCTAACAATTTCATTTCATTTTCATTTCAATTGAAATTGAGTGTTAAATTTCTTCGTTTCGTTCTATTTTGAAGTGATTTAATTTCCCACAGAGATAAAATTTTTTTTTATAAGTCACTTCTGTACTTTGGAGTGTTACTCTCTCGCTCTCAGCGGATTTTTTACGCTTTTACTAGTTTTATTCAGAATAGTACGGGAACTAGGGTTTTCTCAACTGGAGAAACAGCATTTTTCACCTTACAAAAAATATGTAAGGGCAAAGAATCAATTTTTTCTCGTGAAGAACATACAATTTTCTTTAGTTTCCATTAACCACTAAAGCCTAGTCCTATGTGTGAAACCATTTGAAATCACATTCGCAATGTTTCGAATAAAAAATGTGCTTCTGGCACCGTTACCCATCATTTTCAGTTCGTTTCACGGCTTGAATATGATTTTTCATGGCGTAGTCCTCTTGGCCACATTTTTCACCGTGAAATGTTGCTTACGACTGTTATTTCAAATCCTTTGACTTGACGTCTTGAAAAACGACATAAAAAGTTAGGAATATGATAAGAGAAGCCCTCGTTGTACTTGATTTATACCGCTTAAGCGGTACAGATTAGTGGCTAATTGCTAAATGCAATATTTATACTAAGCAAATGCGAACTTAATTTGATTACTTGATGAGTTCAATACTAACAACGTATACTAATTTTTACGAATAACATACTAATGCAATCTGATATTGTACACTGTTTATGCTCACCACTGATATCATATACAGGGTGGCTGATGAATTTTGCTACATTAAAAAACTCAAATAATTTTTTTTTCAGGGTATGGAATTCATTTTTCTTTTATTCATGTTAAAGCTCATTAAATTTTATTAAATATAGCTTAATTAGTTTTAAAAATAATGGAATTTAAATGCCCCCCCCTGCTCGTCGATGCATGTGCGGCATCTTACCAAAAAGTTGTTCATTACTGCTTGGAGAGTTGAGACAGGAATAGCCGCAATTGTTTCTCGAATGGATTGCCTTAGTTCATTCAAATTTGTTGGTTTTGCTTTGAAGACTTCCTGTTTGCAATAACCCCACAAGAAAAAGTCAGGTGCAGTAAGGTCAGGCGACCTGGGTGGCCAACGGAATGTGGAGTTTCTGGATATCAGCTCATTGGGAAATTTCCGTCGCAATTCTGTCATAACAGGTTGGGCTATATGAGGAGCTGCACCATCTTGCTGAAACCACACAGAGTTGAAAGAAATTCTCATTCGGCGTAATTCTGGATAGAAAACCTCTCTCAACATGCTCAAGTAACGGTCTCCAGTAACCGTAACGGTGTGACCGTTTTCTTCGAAGAAGTAGGGCCCGACAATGCAGCGTGATGAAACTGCACACCACACTGTGACACGAAGTGGATGCAATTCCGTCTCATGGAGTATCTGTGGGTTGGAAGCACTCCATATTCGACAATTTTGTTTGTTTATGTTGCCGTTTAAATCGAAATGGGCCTCGTCAGACATGAAAAGACAGTTCAACATGTTTCCATCCTCTTCCACCATTTGAAGCATCTTCTGGCAAAATTCCAAGCGAATCGGCAAGTCTGCAGCGTTCAGTTTGTTGGCCATTTGAATTTTATATGGGAATAAGTCCAAATCTTTGTGCATAATTGACTGTAATGACTGTCTGCTTACACCCATTTGAGCAGATAAGCTTCTTGTCGAAACACGTGGATTGTTTTGTATGGCAGCAGCTACAGCAGGGATTGTTTCCTCCGTTTGAACTGAAGGGTTTCGATGGTAAGGTCTTCTGTTGACTGTCCCATGCTCGGCAAAATTGTTTACAAGTCTTATTATGGTCCATCTGCTCGGAGGATTGCCGCCAAACGTGCGCCTATACTCTCTTTGAACCGAAACTACGGACTCCAGTGCGTGATAGCGGCGGACAATCCAAATTTTTGTTTCAGTGTCCTAGTTATCCATTTTTGTTAAATGTAAAAGTCAATCTGCAAAATAAAAAAAAAATTAACCAGATTCATTAAATAGAAAAAAAGTTATTTAATTTTTTTTTGGTAGCGGCTTTCATCAGCCACCCTGTACAATATTTCAGTGTTGGTTTGACAGTCAGTTATGTGTCTGTTTGGCTTGTTGCCGGTCAATCATTTAGCTAGTCAACCGAAGCATTCTGTCACTAAAAAAAATAAATAAAAAGTAAGGAAGTCTAAGTTTGGGTGGAACCGAACATTAAATACCCAGCTGTGTAAAAGTGGTCGTGGTAAATTGGTAAATTGTTGTTGGGCAATCTTATAAATAAAAATAAATAAAGTACTTAACCGATCTTTATGAAATTTTCACAGTAGATATAACAATTTAACCATACTAGAAGAGTCAACCCCGGAATACGCGCTTAGAGTTAAAACAAACATTAAACCTAGGATATTTAAAAGAGAAAAGTGTGCTAAATCCGTAAGACACTATGGTGTAAAATTATTCAAAGTAAAAAATGCAAGAAACTTGCAATGCTCAGGCAGCTACTTCTTGCAAATTACAATTTCAACATTCAGGTGTAAATCTACAATACTAAAACTTACCTTTATTTCTGTTAAGTTCTATGCTTTTATTTTAATTTTATTCTTTTTATATACATTTAATGCATAATGAAAATGTATCTTTATCTATTTATATCATTTTATTTTAGTATAATTATTGTTTTTTTCTTTTTCCTTTTACTGTTCTTATCACCTTGTAACCTCTCGCAATTGATGCCATAATGTGTTTAATAGAAATAAGCTATATTCTCATACAAAAACATTGCTTTTTTTTTTTGAGAAAACCTGTCTTACTTTCAAAAAAAGAAAAAAAAAAAGTTTAGCATATGAGGTCACATCAAGCATGTTGTGGAAAAGAGAGCAGACGACGATCTTATGATGAATTTAGCTGCACGACCGGCAAGTCTGATAGGAAGCCCTCCGGAACGCTACATCTGCTACTTTAGTTTCCACTACCTCAAACATATTCAAAAGTAGCACACCAACAGTGTTCGCTTTTAGCTGGTTATTATTCCGAGGCTCGCATAACCTAGCCTACCACTGTCGCTGCCAAAATACTAATAAAACAACTAAGCCCCAATTCTTGTTTTTGATTAATTATTCCCATCCCAATTTTATCTTGGAAATTCATAATTCACCTGTCAATTCGATTTAAAATTAATTTAGGTAAAGCCAAGCTTATAAGCGAAACATTTCGTCTAACGTATGCACGAAATTCCCAGCTGCAGTTTTCCGCGCCTAAATATTTTTTAATCCAATTTCTAGTTTTTTGACCTTTTCGTTTTTTATATGTAGTATACAAGGTAGCGATGACAATTTTTGGTATTTTAACAAATCCCGAAAATCTAGGATAGCGGTATGGCGGGGTTAGTGCCATGATTTGGATATTCGTTTTCTCCAAAATTTTAGGTTGAAGAAAGTGAAGAAATTATTTTTTTAAATTTAAAATGAAAGTTATTTTTTTTTAAGTTTTGAATTTTTGATTCAACTTTTTTTGATATGCTATTTTTAAAAAGTGAAAAATTGTTTGTTTATTTCAAAACAAATATTGTGTTTATCTGGCCGATAAATTAAAACGGACATAAGAAAACGATACATTTTCACCCTTATTGTGAGTGTCGAACAAGAATAGATAATCGACTACTAAGCGATTAGCGATCATCGAGCTATTGCGACTTTCGAACCGATCGCTTACGAATGAATACTTAATCGATCATCTTTCTAAAACTATTTTGCAGTCGCTGGCGTGCCGATGTGATTTGAAAAGTGCTAATAAAAGGGAAAAAAATTAATCATTCCAAAAAAAAAATTGAAAATACATAAATAAACATTAAAAATGTGTCGTTTTTGTTCGATCAAGTTAAACAATATAAAAACCAAACATAGCGGATTCAGTCGAACAATTTGTTTTAGTTCAAAATCCGTATAAACTCACTTTTTGTTACAGAAAATGTTACATTTAAGCTTAGAATGATCAATAAAAAGATATCGATAGGGTATAGGCCCACATTTTTTTGTAAGTTCTAAAAAGCCTCGTGTTAGTTACTTTAACTAACACAATCAACAAAGAAAATTAATATATCGAAAAATACTGCACATCATAAAAAAATATTAAAACAATTTTCACAAACATTTACTCCCATATTCATAAAAAATAAGAAAATTTATAAAGCTTTCATAACTCGAAATTTTTATGGCAATATCACATTAAAAAGCTTTATAAATGAGTTTTATTTTTGATGAACATGGAGTTTAGGTTTCAGCTACATATTTTCAATCCCGAAATCTTTAGAACGATATCTCGGTATTTTCACCACTTAAAAAACACGGGTTTGGCATTCCTAGTACATAGTATACTCCTGCAAGTAGGTATGTATGTACCACATAGCTACTTGCCACACTTCCTGCACGAAATCCCAAAGCCATTCATGAATACCCGGCTAAGCCTGTAAAAAGCTGCTAAGCATACTAAGTCGAAGTGAGCGAACTGCGCTGTCCACACATGCTGTGACACCTTTACTCCCCGTTGAACCGGTTTCGGTGCACGTTGCACAGAATTGAAATCTAAGCATAATGCAACCCAAATTGGCGACGCGTTAGTGCATGTTGTTGTTTTAGAATGAGTGTTGCCATGACGTTTCAAACTGAAAAAATCTTAATACGAAAGGTGGTTTTGAGGCGATAACAGTTTGCGGATTTCTTCAGGGAGGCGTTCCATTCGTCACATTTTTTAAATGAATTCCACTTTCCCTAGTTTCAGATCCCGCTCTTTTGCTCTGAGTGGTTTTAGCACAGCTGCTGATTTGTTCTTAGACTTTTGGACGAAAGTTAATAGAGTTCTATATCTTGACGTCTCTGAAAAAGCTTTATTCACATGGCAATCTTGATACCAGCCAGATATGCCAGTTTGCTTGACCATATGGGCATTTCAATGTTCTTTTAAACCCAACTGCAGGTTTGAGAGAGTAGTAGACTTAGCAGCTTTTACCGCGATGGCGACGATAGTTAATTTTTGTAAAAAAAAAAAAATATTTTAAATTATTTTTGTTTAATGCGAGAAAAACTGCAATTCGTATTTGAATTTGTTGAAAAACTAATTAGCTCATAATCATTTTCACAATGCGCTTATAATCGCTGAGAAAGTTTAACAAATATTGCAACCGAAATGAATGTGTATTTTAATTATTTCTGCATACATATTCATGGACATATATGCACACATATCTAAACAAGCTAGATGCTGCAACGGAAGCCCTAGTTCTGTGCCTTTTTGCATTACAAAATTTGAAACGGTGCCATTTTTTTCGCTTTTAAAAAGTTTAATTTTATTTTTTATATATCTTCTTTGGGTTTTGATTTCAATTTCTCCTCTTACAAAAAATCTTTAGTGGCAGAAAACTATCGACTATATCACCGATACATCGATGGTTCCGAACTGTGAACACTTTTATCGATATTTCCTTACTATGGATAGTATCGGTTTTGGTGTTAAATATGTGTACAAATGATCTAATTAAAGTTAAATACGCAAAATTTTATGAAGCCGTGTGAAGTCATTAGCGATATTCAAACTCGGAAACCAGCTGTAATAAGAGATATCTGACATTTTGAGTTAAACCTTTAGTACAACGGCGAAAGATGCATTCAAGTATATTCAGTACTTTTGAGTATTACGTGCTTAAACATACAAACATACTGAAATTCTAAAAGCTGTTGGTTTGGATTCTATTGGCTTTGTAATGATCCCTCTTATTAATTTTTCCTGAATATTTGCATATACAAACTTTGACCTCTGGAAATGAATAAATTTCAATAGTATTGATGTATCGGTGACGTACATCAATACTATTGGAAGGTATCGACAGCCTGGACTATCGATAGTTTTCCACCTCCATTGACAAGTTTTCCACCTATGGGCAGTCTGCAAATAGTAAAATATTTGCTTAACAAGTCATGATGGCGTGTGGCATGCCACATTCCGTGTGCAACACAGCGCCAGCGCCCAAAATAAACATTTTTTCGCGTCACATCGAATTCGTGTTAAAGTTCAATGGACCCTGCGGCCCTGTGAGATTTGCTAGCAAATATAAATATGTTAGTTGTTGCTGTTCAATGCCACAAACAGCGCAAGAGCCTGCGCGTGAAAATTTCCAACAATTAATTGCGACATTAACACGCGATGCAAGCATTGGTTGCGGTGTTGCCATGACCGTTGGTGACTGCAAAACTATCAGGTTCAATGTCCGTCCGTGACTAATTTCCTTTAAATTATGTTTACCATTTTACTGTTTTTTACGAGGGAAAGTGTCAATAAAAGTAAACAAATAAAAGCGCAAATTAGCTGTGAATACTTTTTCAAGTTTGTTTACCCTTTGCATTAGAAATACTGCAGGGCTTAGCAATTTGACAGGAATGTGCACTTAGTCGGATATTGCAAGTTTAGTTTGAGTGTCTTTTGTTTCGATTTTCCAGGTTTAAGTTGGTCACAAATTGCCAATTTGGTCGGTAAATGCAAGTCAACAATTTTCATTTTTTAATGGCCTTCAGACGAATTGTCGTCCGAATGACGTTCTCTTACTAAAATCGACGCTTTTACTAGCACATCCTTGACCGTATGCCAAGTATGTCATAAATTGATGACTCACAAATATCTTGAGAAAAATTACAAACCGAGAAATATCCTAAAATTTGAAGATTTGGCAAATCAACAAGCTCTTCCTGCAATATCTGTGAATGTTGTGAAGGTAGTTGTACTCCTTGTCTAAAATAGGAACAACTTCAGTTCCGTTTCTTGTTGTGCCTCTAGATACAATCCTTTTTAATCCAAAAAAAAACTTAATTACTAAGTATCAATTGCCTTTGTATATGAAGTCGTGTCGTACATGAAATATTTATGATCTCATTTTGGCAAAACCGCCAACTATTAGACAGGCGCACTAACCGTAACCCCATCACTCACTTATTGCCATCACTGTTACAGAGACTAACGAAGCCATCAGAAATGTTCGAAATCCTTGATGTTGGTACGAAAAACCTTGGCCATAGACACAAGAAGGATTGTGCCGCCACTGAAACCTGGAGAAACCAGTTAAGCAGTGGGAGTCATAACAACCGATATTGCTCCTCGCCAGTTCTAAATACATAAGAGACCGTTCCCTCATTACACCGCTACTACACAGCACCACTACACGGCTAAAAATTTGAGCCTGGATTTTGAACTTTTCTCGGCTAAATATTTGTTCAAACCAAATTTGGTTTAAACTATGAATTATGCCAGTTTACGAGGAAATGAGCGTGAAGGAAAGAGTTTGAATTTTAATCCAAAAATGTCTTAGCAATTAAAAAAAACATTAAAAACAATTGTATCAGTTGGCATTTAAACCGATGCTCCCCGCATCAGAATCGTCTGCTCTACCCACTGAGCTACATCGCACACTGAACTGTTTAGAGAGAAATGCAATGACTAGAAAATGCTTATAGAAGTAAATGAAAAGAAATTTACAAAATTTTACGTTTTAAATCTAATCCTAGTACTGCGTTTAAGCGAGAAAAATGTTACAATGAGCCCAAAGATCATTTTAAATCACTTTTTTTATTAATAAAGTAGAACGAGGGCTTCTTTCATTGCCACCTTTTGATATAGTTCTTCAAGAAGTGATATCAAAGGATTTAGAGATACAGCCGTTAGCAATATTTCAATGTGAAAAAATTTGCCAAGGGGACTACACAATGTAAAAACATATTCAAGCCGTAAAACGAACTGAAAATGATGGGTAACGATGCCCGAAACACATCTTTTTTTCGAAACATTTTGAATGAAATTTCAAATGTTTTCTAGCCAACTTGCAACATTTTTCACGCTTGAAAACATTACTAGGCTTAAACCACAATAAATTGAAAATTATAGTAGGTAATTGAAAGGTTTGGAATTTATTATAAAAAAGTTTAAAAAATTGCTTAAAAAGACGAATGGTTTAAAATGTAGGCTCAAATTTTTAGCCGTGTATAGTTACGAAGTCGGAAGCAGATGCTACTGTTGACCAATTTGGTAGATTTTTGAGAATTTGAATATTTACTTGTACGGAATTATTAAGAAATTATGTATATCCTAATGTAAAATAAATACCGGAACATTAAATCTTTTAAATTTCCCACTATATAGGTTTTAAGCATATTTATTATGTTTTCAATCAAAGCGCAGTTTTGTAAAAATGTCAAGTCACATTATTTTCAATACATAGTAATACCTAATACGAATAGAGTTCGTTCGAGGGAGGATTAAGTTCTTGTATCCGAGACTTCTCTAAGAGTAAACGAGTCGGTAGCTTTTCGTAAAGAAACAAAACTTGTAATTCGGTATTTAAAGGGTTTATTATTTACATATTTGCTGGCACTTATGTATACTTGTATATAAAGGATCTAAAATATATATATACTTTGTATATGATGATAAATATATGTCTATCAAAGATTACTTTATGAAGTAGTTTTATGCACAAATTTCACATAATATGCATATATCTTATGTTCGAGCTTAATACAAATTAGATTTACTACGGAAACTTGTTTAGCCTAGATTCTCTATATAGTTAATAAACTTAAATATTTTAAACTTATTGGAACAAAGCCAAATAAATGCCAAAATACTGTTCATATTTTTTTAAATGATTTCTTACATATTTCACAGGTGTAGTAGTTTGTGACACGGTGTAATATCCCAGCAAAAAATATGATTAGTCTAGGACGCGACTAATACCAGTTTTGATCACTTTGTATGGGTTGAACTGTTCCTATTAGTTTAAGAATATCCTATCGAGAGACCAACTGTACCCATTTATTCTCGAACGGGTACGAAAATACTACTTCACTTTCTACCCAAACGGGTACTTTTGGCTCCTATAAGTATGCTACATAAACTGAAATCGACTTACACTCCTATGAGTATACTACACAAATAAATATTTACTTATGTGTATTGAATTATAACCAACTGAAGACTTAAGATATAATTCGCGGATCGCTCTCTTTATGGATTAGTCACACTATTCTTTGCAGGGATTAGAAAATACATGCTTACTGACATACATATATATCGTCGGTGGCACTACAAAACCGCGTAGGGCACAAATTCAAAACCTTTTAAGTGATATCTCAGTTTGGCTGTTTTGCAACTATAAATTGCTTAATTTTAAGATGAATAGTGACTTTATGGAAATACTTCTCATATAGATCTAATCTTTAAATTTTTTTTCAAACCCACGAGTGCTTGTAGTTTCCTTGAGAATAAGTGATTAGACCTGGATTGCAGGGGCCTTTAAAAGTTTTTAACACAAATGTAGCTTACGCGGTTTTGAAGTGCTACATACGATATACAAGGTGGCGCAAAAGTAAGCTTCCGATGTTCAGCATATCGGTTGTGGCACGTGCAGTGTGCATAACTAATGCAACTAGTTACTATCTACACCGCCAAAAATTTGAGCCTTAGTTAAAACTTTTCTGGGCTACATACAGGGTGGCTGATGAATTTTGCTACATTAAGAAACTCAAATAATTTTTTTTTCAGTGTATGGAATTAATTTTTCTTTTATTCATGTTAAAGCTCATTAAATTTTATTAAATATAGCTTAATTAGTTTTAAAAATAATGGAATTTAAATGCCCCCCCTGCTCGTCGATGCATGTGCGGCATCTTACCAAAAAGTTGTTCATTACTGCTTGGAGAGTTGAGACAGGAATAGCCGCAATTGTTTCTCGAATGGATTGCCTTAGTTCATTCAAATTTGTTGGTTTTGCTTTGAAGACTTCCTGTTTGCAATAACCCCACAAGAAAAAGTCAGGTGCAGTAAGGTCAGGCGACCTGGGTGGCCAACGGAATGTGGAGTTTCTGGATATCAGCTTATTGGGAAATTTTCGTCGCAATTCTGTCATAACAGGTTGGGCTATATGAGGAGATGCACCATCTTGCTGAAACCACACAGAGTTGAAAGAAATTCACATTCGGCGTAATTCTGGATAGAAAAACTCTCTCAACATGCTCAAGTAACGGTCTCCAGTAACAGTAACGGTGTGACTGTTTTCTTCGAAGAAGTAGGGCCCGACAATGCAGCGTGCTGAAACTGCACACCACACTGTGACGCGAAGTGGATGCAATTCCGTCTCATGGAGTATCTGTGGGTTGGAAGCACTCCATATTCGACAATTTTGTTTGTTTATGTTGCCGTTTAAATCGAAATGGGCCTCGTCAGACATGAAAAAACAGTTCAACATGTTTCCATCCTCTTCCACCATTTGATGCATCTTCTGGCAAAATTCCAAGCGAATCGGCAAGTCTGCAGCGTTCAGTTTGTTGGCCATTTGAATTTTATATGGGAATAAGTCCAAATCTTTGTGCATAATTGACTGTAATGACTGTCTGCTTACACCCATTTGAGCAGATAAGCTTCTTGTCGAAACACGTGGATTGTTTTGTATGGCAGCAGCTACAGCAGCGATTGTTTCCTCCGTTCGAACTGAAGGGTTTCGATGGTAAGGTCTTCTGTTGACTGTCCCATGCTCGGCAAAATTGTTTACAAGTCTTATTATGGTCCATCTGCTCGGAGGATTGCCGCCAAACGTGCGCCTATACTCTCTTTGAACCGAAACTACGGACTCCAGTGCGTGATAGCGGCGGACAATCCAAATTCTTGTTTCAGTGTCCCAGTTATCCATTTTTGTTAAATGTAAAAGTCAACCTGCAAAATAAAAAAAAAAATTTACCAGATTCATTAAATAGAAAAAAAGTTATTTCATTTTTTTTTGGTAGCGGCTTTCATTAGCCACCCTGTATATGTCCAAACCCAATTCGGTTTGGAATTTGAATTATGCCAGTTGTCGAGAAAATGAGCGTGAAGAAACGAGTTTTAATTCTAAACCAGAAATGTCTTAACAAATAAAAAAACCTAAACAAGATTTGTATCACTTGGCAGGATTCGAACTGACTCTCCCCGCATCAGAGTCATCTGCTATACCCACTGAGCTACGGCGCACACAAAATTGTAATGATAAAAATTCATTGACTTGAAAAACTTTCAGAAACAAATTTAAAAAATTTTAAAAATCTTAGACGTTTTTTTCAGTTAAGTTTTAAATCTAAACCGCAAGAAATTTAAAATTGGTGTAGGTAATTGAAAGGCTTGGAATTTATTACAAAAAAGTTTAAAAAGTTGCTTAAACCGACGAATGATTTAAAATTTCAGTTAAAATTTTTAGCCGTGTAAATATCGAAAATCGATAGTTTGTGAACTCAAATATAATCGTGAGTAGACTTCAACAAATACACCTAAACATATATAAGTATATTTGCATGTATATATATACAAAGCATGGTTAAATGGAAAGCTACTACACAGAGAAGTAACAACGCGGCGAACAGGTAGAAACAATAAACCATAAAAATGTGTCAGTTTTAATGATAGTCATTAGTGCTGGAAGAAACATTGTTATAGTATCGATAAATCGAGATTTCCGCTCGCTTCGATAGTCGATAATGTTTTTTTAAATGTTCGATGTTCTGCTTATTATACAGAAAAAACTGCACAATTTTTTTTATACCGTCACTGTCAGCTTGTTGAGTACCTTTCCATGCTTAACTTTTATCCTATGCTAAATCCGATAGTGGCAAATTAGACATAAATATAACTTAAACCCTTCTCCTTTTTTCTCTACCCCGTCTTCTCCCTCACTCTCTCTCTCTATCCAGACTCTGTATACTTTCGCTTTTTTCGTATATCTGAAAACACAAATCGATTTCCATAAATTATATTCATTTCCAATAACTAACATATTTTTTCTTTCTAACTTTGCTCTGGACAACATGCCTTATCAGGTGGTGTCCAGAAATTCTTGATTTCCACCATTTTAATCTGCCCCAAATCACACATCCATGTAGCACTATTTTTATTCGCTTCCATTGCATTTAAAATATTTTCAGCACAAACTGCAGGTGTCTGTGATGGGAATGATTTTGCTCGCTCTTTCAAACAGAGGCCCTTGCCTTGAAAGTGGTGTACATTGTCCCAGTGATTTGTATCGGTAATTCCAGGACAGATAGTATACAAGGTTATACCGGTTTTAGGCTGCAAATGCTGAAATAAAGAAAACAAATTAGGTTTTTAAAAGCTGTCATCCATATTTGTTGTTATTTAATTTAATATTTGTTTTGTGTATCTTTTTACAACTATATGCCCGCAGCTAAATGCTTTTTAAGTCGGGCCGCCACACTAAGCTGGCAAAATCGAGTCCTGGGCAATGTGTACCTATCACTAGCCTTCACGCTCTGGAAGCCAAATAAAAGAGTGGAATGGTAATGCAGGACATGAGGGTAATGCATAGGAAGATTAGTTCGGTTCACATTATCTACGAAACAACATTGAGAGGCATCAATCACCCCTATTCTGAGCCTTGAACAAGAATAGATAATCGACTACTAAGCAAATTATCGAACAATTGCGAGTGTCGAACCGATCGCTTACTGAGCGACTGTGAATACTTAATCGATCACTTTTCTACTAACATTTTGCAGTAAATCATTAAAAAAAAGGGAAAATACATAAATAAACATTAAAAATGTGCAGTTTGTGTTCGATGAAGTTACACAATACAAAAATAAAATACGATCGACTCAATCGAAAAAAGTCTATTCTACGGCAAATCGACACTCGCAATAGGGGTGAATATAATACAAAGCCTGAGTAGGTACATACCCTGCCAACCAGCAATGGATACAAATCTGGATAAACCGTGAGTCGAGCGTACCAAACAAGTGGATAAAAAAATGGGCAATTTTGTTCGGCGAGGTTCACTTTTCAACCATGGAAAAATGTTTTTCCGTGTACGTGTGAGTGCATAGTTTTAGGCACTTCCCTACCAACCATGGCTAACCGTGGTGAAACTCTAACTCCACAAATTCACAAATTTTTACTAACACCAACGCATATTTTTGGAATTTGAATGGAAAACAACAAGTGCCTAAAAGTATGCACTCACACATACACGGAAAAACATTTTTAACATGGTTAAAAAGTGAACCTCGCCGAACAAAATTGCCCACTTTTTTATCCAGTTTTTTGGTAAGCGCGACTCGCTGTTTATCCAGATTTTTATCCACTGCTGGTTGGCAGGGTTGTTATTTTCTATACGAATTCCAAACATATGCGTTGGTGTTAGTAAATATTTGTGAATTTGTGGAATCAGAGTTTCACCAGTTAGCCATGGTTGGTAGGGTAAATGCTACCACATACTGAAATAGGATGAAAGATCATGCACAACATACCTTTAACATTATTTGCTCACTTGCTGCTTGGGATACAAAATGTAATGGCCGAATGAGTGGGATTGCATATCCACTAATGTGCGCATCTCTAGTAACAAGCCCCCAAGTTGAATAAGTCAAAAATGTGTGCGTTTTTGCTGTTGTTGTTGTTGTTTGTAAAGACAAAATTTTATTTTGTGTATATCTTGACTCTCATTCTCTAGCATTGGTAAATGTTAATTGATAGTGGCAAATGTGACTCATCTGTTTCTCTTTTATAGATAGACAAAAACAAACTGAAAAGTCAGATATGTATATATGTATGCATCTACCTAGCTCACTCTACCTACTATACGCAGCACCTAGATATACAGGGTGTTGAGAAATTCATGGATTATCTCCAACTGTTGATGGGGCTCTCGATGATCTATTAAACAAAAGAGTTTCTTGTTCTGTTTTTTTTTAATTTAGATCTCCACTATCCCTGCTATGATAAAGTGCAAAATAGTGTTTGCCGTGGCCATAAACAGGTTTAAAAACTATACACCGAACCTGACCTAATTCGTTTCCCGACATTTAAGTAGTCGTGGTGAAAAAAATTTACACCATCCAAGTTTTGAAAACTAAGCTATGTTGCGCTAGAGAAATAAGTACAACGGTATGTTTTTTGTTTAATTTGTTACAAAAGATATTCAAAATGGTGACTTTCGACCTTAATGCACATTCAGCAAATCATTTTTAATACCTTTATATTAAGTCACTTTCTTGTTTGTCCGCTCATTTCCGTACGAATTTTCGGAATCTTGCAAAGTCTTTTTAGGGAACTTCCCGTTGAGTTAGACCCTTGAAACTTGCAACATAGTTCCTGATTTGAAATTTGGTATTTTGCAATTGATTTTTAAGTAACTTTCCGGTACGCTAGAGCATTGATACTTGACACATAGATCAGCAATGAAATGTCATGTAATACCTTGTACACAAAATTCCGCTAAATGGTGCGCTTACCAAAAACTGAAAATCGCTGAAAAACGGTAGGAAATCTAGCGATGGATTTCTGAATAACTGCTCAGTGAGCTAGAGACTCGAAACTTCTCACATAATTCAGAACCCGGTGACAATACAATACTTAATCAAAAAAAATTCGGAAGATAGCGTAAGGATTTACATATTTTGAAAATTCGTTTGAAATTGGGAATCCTGCAATCGATTTTTAATTAACTTCCCCTTGATCTTGTGGCCTTAAACTTAGCAGATAGTATAAGACACGTTCACAATATAATTTGTATAAATCAAAATTCCGATAGGTGGCGCGGTGATCGAGATAACTTAAAATCGCGAAAAATCTTTGAAAAACGCGGGGAATCTTGGCGTAGATTTTTGAGAAACTTCCCGGTAAGCAAGATACTTGAAACTGAATACGTGCTGCAGTACCCGGCGATAATGCAATATTTGAAAAAAAAAATTCGAAAATTCGTTTGAAAATGGGAATTTTGGGAGCGATTTTTAACTAACTTCCTTTTGACATACGGATTTGAAACTTAGCGCATTGTTCAGGATACTAGGACAATATAATTTTAAGGAATCGAAATTCCGCTAGATGGCGCGCTGATCAAGATAATTGAGAATCGCTGAAAAATGGGAAAAATCTTGCGATCGGTTTTTGAGTAACTTCCCGGTAAGCTAGAGACTTCAAACTGAACACATGCCTCAGACCCAGGTGGAAATGTAATATTTGATTGAAAAAAATTTCGGTAGATGGCGCACGGATCTACATATTTCGAAAACTCGTTTGAAATTGGAAGTCTTGTCGTCGGTTTTTAACTAACATTTCCTTGACCTAGGGTTTTGAGACTTACCACATAGGTCAAGGCACGATGACAGTATGAATTGCTGAAAATAAAATTCTGCTAGGTGGCTCTCTGATCGAGATAAGTGAAAAACGTTTTAAGAAATGGCTTTCAATTTAACATATGCACCTATATATGCTTTCATCAACTATGCATATCCACCAAAGATGATAATTCACTGGCTTAACCAACTGTGATAATTACCACCAACAAGGATCATACACTACTTTCATCCTCTTTGTCCAATCCCCGACTCCACCAATATCAAGAACATCGAACAGCAATACGATTTCTCGGATCTATATATCACACAAATGCACCTAAATAAGAGTAATCTAAGCCGCATATAGATATAAACGCACAGCGCAACACCGAACAGCGGATAGCTAATCTGAATAAACTTAAGCATTTTCACATAGGAAAAGTACTAATCACAATTGCAATTGACTGTTTGTAGGTAGCACTAAAAACTATTAAATAAAAAGATGATAAAAATATTTTAAAGACTACCTTTATATTTATGTCGCCAAAATACAGCAGCAAATTTGTCCTTAAACAAAGGTGGAGAGCACTTTGTCATTTGTACAAACGACATGAAAAAAACCTGCCAAGAGTGTGATTTTCCAAATAACTTGAAAACTGCGAATATTTAAAATAACTTTTCTTTTGCTTAATAAATCATCGAGTGTGCATCACAACTTAAAAGATAATCCATGCATTTTGGGACACCCTGTATAACTACGCATGTATGTGCATTAGACCGTTTTAGAAATAATATCAGTGCCAAGCAGACTCAGTTGGGTGCAGAAAAAAACTAATTTGAATTTTTAGATTTTGTGTCTGTGCGTATGAGTGCTTGTACGAGCACCACTCAGGATAAGGTGCATAAAAATTAATGCAGTTTTCAGCGATATAATGTTAGATTTCCAACTTGAAGTTTTGTGCCGCTTTTATCGTAGAGTAATAATTTGTTCCTACGTTATGCAGTGATAGCAATAAAAGTAGGTCAGAACCGTTCTATAATTATAGTGAAAAAGTAACACGCCGATGTGATAATATAACAAATAATATGTAATTCTTAAAATTCTAAGCTATCCCTCTTTATAGGTTTGTAAGCCCAAACCTATATAATTACTAATGGGATTCGCATACTTCTCACGTTTATTTTTTCTAGAGGTCTATCTTAATTAAAGCATACAGTTTGGCATTGCTGTTGTGCATACTGTTTTTTACGTGCGTGAATAGCGAAGCCTCGCACAACCGCGGGTAGCTACGACAAAGTGACACTTTCAAACCCATTTGAAAACCAGCATTTTATTTTTGAGACTGTCTAATGTACATACATAATAGTTTATGCATTTGTATACATATATGTAAATATAATCAGGCTTAAAAACAAGCGGACTTCAACTGCATGTAAATATTTACATAATGCAGTCCTACAACTAGACCATGATAACTAAATAAAACTGTTTACTGTTTCTCTATGCGCTGCCGAGGCATTCCAGCTTGAACTGGGCTTTTTTGGGTAGAAAGTGTTGATCTGTTATACAGACCGGTAGGTGGCGAATTCACGAATTTGGTGGTATGCATAATTCAAACATTTTGATTTTTGAGTTAGCATGATTTAATAAGCATCCTTTTATGTATTGCTTGTTATGGCGTCACCAACTTTCCACAAAGCCAAAACAACAAAACCAAACCAGCCAGACTGCAATAAATGTATGTACATATTTAACTAAGCCAAACTATTAAAATATTGTATCTTTATCATGTCACATTTTTGGTTAATCACGCGACTATACAATATACGCATGCCTACATGCTACATACACATCAAAGTTTGTTGATGCTAATTTTCCGACTCACCCGCATGCTTATAGATAAGCCGTACAATGAAGTTTATTATCACATTTTCTAACGCTCTCAGATTTCGACTTACCGCTAACGCTCTGGTAAAGTTTAATACACCAGCCTTCGTCGCGCTGTATATGGGCAGGACAGGAAATGGTGTTAGCGCCGACACCGATGAGATATTCACAACTGTACCACCTTTGCCGCCTTTACCTTTGTCCATTAGATCGTAGGCAACGAGTGTGGTATTAATAGTGCCCGTTAAATTAACTGCTATAATTAAATCGTAGTCACGCTCATCACATATACCAGCGCCATTAATTAATATATCAATATAACCGATTTTCTCAATTATCTGTGCAAATATTTTGCGCGTGTTATCTAAACCGCAAGTGATATCGAACTCCATGAATTGGCATACAGAGGCCGCATCATTTGACTTTAGTTCATTAAATGCTGATTCATTCCATGTTTTGTGGAGTATCATAAGATTCTATATTTGTGTGGATGTATGTTATATTAAAGAAAACAAATATTTATTTACATATTTAGATTTTTTTTTTCAAAATTTCACAGCAGCCATACCGCAACACCCTTTTGCAATAAAAGTTTGCCCGTTTCCACTGCGATCGCTCCAAAACCGCCCACATAAACTACATTCTTTCCAGCAATATCCAATTTTATCTCTTCCATGTTGTTTATTTTGTTGCTATTTTAATTAATATTTTGAAGACTTTTTTTTAATAATATCACTTAAATATTCTCAATAATAAAGCATTACTTTCGTCCACGTTTTTTATTTATTAATTTATTATTATTTTGTTACTTTAGCCGTCTGTCCGGTTTTTCAACTCAACAAAAAGTTTAAGTATATATTTATAGATAAATATCTATAAACACAACCGTTTGCTATAGCGTTCGTAATTTGACTGAGCTACTTGGGCGCGTAGCTCACTAACAATAAAAGAGCGTTTAAAACCTCCGCTGAAATTTTGTCAAGTCATGCTGCATATACACATCGTACACATTGCCATAAAGTTAGTTAACTCAGAAATGTTGAGTTTTGAACTAAAAGTGTGTATACTTTAACTCATTACCTATTGTTCTATATAGCATATCCTCTAAAAGCGTCACCGAGAAGCAGCTAGATTCAAGCAGTAACTCTCTAAAGCGCATATAATTGCCGTGAACAGTTTTTTACGTTTTGTGTAGAACTTTTTTTTTTGAGTTATTTACTATTTAGGTCTAAGTGTGCATTATGTGTGTATGCATATATGTAGCTTGAATAGCTTGTAGAGATGTTACGGACCTTCGATTCCGATTTGAATGATTTAGACCATTGGTCGGCGATTATTTTCCTGGGAGCCGAACTATGGTCGAACACCTACAGAATCGGACTCTTACACGCATACAATCCGTTCGTCAACAGCAAGAGTGGAATAGCAGCAAATTTTATTTAGTTTCAACAGAGCATGAAACCAAGAAAGTTGATGCCGCGCGTTGCTGGATTGTTCTGTGACTAATATCTGAACAGAGTCTACAGTTGGCTATAATTCAAAATAAATCTACTATAATTTGCGTAGCATAGTCACAAGGGTAAAAATACATATTTAATTACTGATTTAGACTGCTTAGGAATATGTTTAGCAAATTTGTATACCCAGCTGTACTGGTGCACAGCGCATTATAACTTTGTATATAGGAATCTCTATATCTACTCCCATATATCAAAGTTCTTAGAAAGAAATAAGCCATGAATGAAATTAGAGTTATTTAAATAAAATTTGGTAAACTTTCCAGCCAAGCCGTGTTGCTATTACAACTTTGTGCAATCGGATGGTAATCACGCCCCTATTTTCTATATCGAAAATTTCTAAAAAGGTATAGATTGAGACAATGCATCGGTGTTTTTCGCAAACTTTAGCAATATGAGCTGCCCAACGCCTATACATGAGTGAAAAAATTTTAAAATTTTTTACAGTTATAACTGCAGCTAGATTCCGGTTCCGGGAAAAACAAGATTTAAACATCCGGTTCCGATGCCGGTGCTATTAAACTCACGCCCATAACATCCCTCGTTAGTAAATATCAAAAATACGTCATATACAGTGACATAAAATCAAATTCACACAATCGCTTTAATAGTTCTTTATACATAAGGCTGTGCTTATCATGCAAAGTGTATTAAATGAAAAGGCTTAACGATAGATGCTAACGGTATAAACGAATCGTCATTGATCCTCATAGATTGCAATCTATGACTATAGAAAATTATCAAAATTGAATTGTAGAAACCATCTTCTAAAAAAAAATTATAAGACTCAGACCATCACATTGGTAATTTAAATAAGGAAAATTCATTATTTCATAAGTACACATTTTTAAGGACAAATTGTTTTTTATAAAATTACCCCAAAACAAACTAAACAAAAAAGTTACTCAACAATATACCACGTACATAACAACACTAACGTCGTCGACGTCATCGAACGTTTTCGATTCAAATACAAGCGATGTGCTAGTACTTGAGCTAATAATTAATTATGCTGTTAAACTTATTAATTTTTCGCAACAAATTGAGACACCTACATGGCGATATTATGTAGATCGATTCCGAGAAGCTATTCATGGCAGAAACACTACCGGAAGGTTGCCACTTCTTCTGCGCTGCGCTGTCAAAAGTTGTCTTGAAACATATATCATCTTATTATGTTTTGTTATATTTTTTATTTCATTTTATTTTATGTATACAGTTTGTCGAGAAAGTATTTTTACATACTGAAAGTTTTCAAAACTTATTTTTCTGTGGCTTTGACATTTTGGGTTTCTTTCTTTGCTATTTCGGTAGCTTAAATATTTATCTATGATTTGAAATGATCAGTCAGCCATTTCTATAAAAATTAACTAAATTAGTGATACGAACTCAAAAAATATGTTGTCAAGAAAGTGTTTTCACACATCTATCTTGTTCTATTGTTTGAAAATTTTCGTAAAAATATTGTTCTTTTACTTGGCAGTTAGCCATTTAGTGGTTACTATTGAATCAAATAGAGAGAGCTTTGACTTGATATTTTTTACAATTATAGACAGTTTGACAAATGCGGCAAGAGGAAAACGTTTGAGGTGATTCAGCTAGTTTATTGTAATTATAATATTGGTAAAAGTGTGCTAGAATTATCGCGAATGTTTTCCTTAACGCGAAAAACTATTTACAATATATTATATCGTGCAATACATGCAAATAGGCTAGAACTAAAACCAGTGACGTGAAATCGTGCAAGTGATATCAAAGATGAATGTGGGATCGAAGTTTCATATGAACCAGTACGGCAAGTGCTTAAAAAACACCGATATACTTCAAGAGCTGCCCGAAAAAACCTTTGCTCTCTGCACAGCACGTTGAAAAACGCCTGTCATTCACTAGAATGTACGTATCTGAGCCAGAAAGCTTCTGAGACGATGTTATATTCTGCGATGAAACCAAAATAATGCTTTATTATAACGATGGACCAAATAGAGTGTGGCGGCAGCCATTAAAAACACTAGAAAGGAAGAATATTATACCCACTGTAAAATTTGGAAAATTATCAGTCATGGTGTGGGGGTGTATATCCAGCAAAGGAGTAGGTGATTTGGTTTTAATTGAGAATACCATGGATGCTCAATAATATCTCAGCATTTTACAATGTAATTTGGTAAACAGTGCCAGCAAATTTGGGTTAAATATTAACAACAAACCACAATTTAAATTCTACCAAGAAAATGACCCTAGGCATAAAGCTCATATGGTAAGAATGTGGCTTCTTTTTAATTGCGGCAAAGTACTGGATACTCCAGCCCAGAGTCCAGATTTGAACCCAATTGAAGATTTGTGGTCATATCTCAAGAAAAGAGTACCAAAAAGACATCGGAAGGCTACATAAGATCTTAAAAACATTATATTTGAAAAATTTTAATTTAAAATTTAATAAAAAATTAAAAAAAAATTTAAAAATATTATATTGGAACAAGATACCGCAAGAATATGACGTACCAAAGCAGATTCATTCCATAAGAAGTAGACTTGAAGGCAGTACAGAGGCTGATTGTGGTCACACCAAGTATTAAATCGCCATTTCTTCGACAAAATATACCACTCAAATTGCTTTTTTTTACCAACAATTTTTGTTGATTTTACGGCCTGTACATTTCAAGGATTCATGAAACGACTTCAAGGCCAAGAATAATAATTTTTCACATTTTATTTTTTATAAAATGTATTATTGTTTTAATTTTTTTAATAATAATTTTTTTAATTAATTATTAAAAGGTGTTTAATTGAATAGAGTAGAAAAAATTTTTAGAGACAACCGCCACAAATTTTCTTGTAGACCAATTTCGGAAGCTGCTAGGCTTCTTCGTTGCTAACCATTAAGCTAACAATACGCTCACTTTTGATGTCATCTAAACTCCTAATTCTATTCTTCTTTACCTATACATGAACCCCTTCCGCCACCTGACAGTTAGTAGTGTGATGGATTTTTTGCCAGATCTGTTTTATCATCATTATTATTCTTGACCTTGAGCTCTTTTCATGAATATACCACTTAAATCTATTCCATGAAAATGTGGAAGGTCAAGGCAACCGTTTTTAGAATTTTTCCTATCTGTCTGTATGTTTGGAAGCAAATCATTCAAAAACTGCCGAATATAATTAAATGCAACTTCTACCGTTACATTACTAGACGTCTAAATTTAGGTAATTTAAGATAGCTCTTATTTCGATAAATCGACCGGCTTCGGAGTTATCGACTAATGTGTGGACTAGGGTGACCCAAATTGTGTTAACACAATAAAGGTATCAAACGAATGAGTTCTGGAACAGGCTATGCGTTTTAGGTCTTTATCTCAAATGGTTTCGAAGAAATAATGATTAAAATTGAAATCTGAAATGTAGCGAAGCGTGGCCAAATTTTCCAATTATAGTTGTTTTTGTGCCTAATTCTGCAAGTCACTGTATTTACCGGCAGAACATATGGACATACATATGCAATTTACTGATACACATATTTATTTATATAAAATATAAGACTGGGTGGGTAAAACAAAATTTGTTTACAATTATATTGATGTTTTCTTTTAGAATAGTGAAAAATTCTATAAAAGTTTCAGACTGTAATGTTATTTTAAAATTTGTTTAGTGGATTATTATATTAAGGAAGTGAAATTACGTTTTCCAGACCCACTGGCTACAAATTTGTTATTTCCGAAGTTTTTCAGTTTTAAGGCAAAAATTAAGTCAGTCCCAAAAAACTTAAACAAGCACTGATAGGCCATTAAAAATTAATTTTAGGTATAAGTAATACTTCCATATTGCTAGTATGCTATGCCCGCAGTGTGTTTTGAAATCAAAATCAAAGGGAGACAGCGAAACTCAATTTTTGAGATTGTATTGTATACGTGTATTTTTGTTAGCTATAAAATATACTGAAAAGTCGAATCGATACAGAAGCGGTTCAAGCTTATATAAATAGAGTCAAGAATTTTATGAAAAACCCCTATCTTTTTTTATCGAAATTTAGTACTTCAGACCACTCGCTTTAAGTCGCTTTAACGATATTGAAGAAAATAGTAGTAATTTGGCGCAATATACCTCGGAGAAAATTAAATTTATCCAATTGAGATTTGGTTGTATTTGATGTTTCTAATTCTTTTCTAAAAATAAAATGTAGGTCCCACATATTTTAACTCCGAACGGTTGCTGTTAAGCCAGATGGAATTTCGATAGAATCTCTCCATGGTAAAAAAAACACTAGAAGAGTGGCGACCCCGCTTGGAAAAGCCGATGTCCTGCAATTGTACCTAGAAAAAAAAATTGTTGAATAATGGCAATAGGAATTTGTATTACACAAACTACCACAAGAATCAGTGGCAATAAGAAATAATATCGGAGTGGATGAAGCATGGAATAATGGGTAGCAAGGTTACTTACAATAATTATTCTCAAATATCAGCCCATGGTCGGAAATATTTGTCAGCTTGCCCCATCCACAACTTAAAAATACTTTGACATCTGTTCTCCATCCTTAGATATGGTCACGCCTCAGTCAACTAGAATCTGATGCTGGGCTTGCGTTATTTTAAGTTTGTACAAATTTACTTCAAGATTACAATTTTGTATCTTATCCAAAAATATTTTGCAATGAAAGTAAAATACGCTCATGGATTTTTCCAAACAAAATGTGCCATTTTGGTACGTTCGTTTCCTATATATCTGCACTCTGATGTTGGCGAGTGTACTGAGTATTTTCTAGCAATATAGAAGTATTACATATATGATTTTAGGTCTGAAACTTTTACAGTATATTTTTTTTGTCATTCAAAAAAAAAAAAAGTGTGAACTTTAACTCAAATTATAATGATCCGGTGGAATATTTAATGGTAGCAATTGGAGATGGTTGCAGAAGGTGTCTGGTTGTATGCGTGTACAATCCAAGTAAAAGGTTTGACCTCAGAAGTCTCTTTACTGAAGTTGCTGATTTAGCTCCAAAATATGAACATATTATGCTATGTGGAGATCTCAATATTGATCTTCTTGTCAATGATAGCAGTTCCAATGACTTAATTAATAGGTTGTATTCTGTTGGCTTGGAAGTAGTTAATAAATTTCCCACACGCTTTGGTCACAATTGTAAATCGAGTATTCTTGACATAATATGTGTATCTGACAGTTCCAACGCATTGCACTGTGATCAATTTTCTCTCCCGGGAGTATCGGATCACGAAATGATGTTTTTATCATATGACCTCCATTTCAATAAAAATGTTGACCAGCAAGTTTATTATAGCGATTTTAAGTCAGTTGATATTGATACTTTAAATTACGAAGCTAGTATTATCAATTGGAACACAGTCTGGTTCCTTCCTTATATCAGTGAAAAGTTAAACTATTTTACTTCAATCGGGAATTATCTTTACGATAAATACATTCCAAGGAAAGTCGTAAAACTTAACAATAAAAAGCAACCATGGTTTACTAGACAGGTTCTGCAAACTATAAGAGCAAGAAACAGGCTGTATATGCGTTGGAAACGGCTACCAGCAAGTGAAAACTGGGAAGCTTTTCGTGTTGCCCGTAACCAAGCAACTCTAGCTACAAAAAATTCAAAAAGGCGGCACTATCTAACCAAGCTTAGTGTAAATTTACCAAGTAAGATATTGTGGAACAATCTAAAATCTGTTCAAATAAGAAGCAAACCCAAGCTAGAATGTACTTCAGATGCCAACATCATGAATAATTACTTCCTACAGTCTAACACTTGTCAAATCATTTATGAGTTCAAAATTAATGAAAAGATATTATTTAGTACCGATAATCCATTTTCCTTCTCAGTGGTCACTGAGTACGATGTTTTTAAAAGCATATTTTCAAATAAATCGAATGCTATTGGAGAGGACTACATAAGCTTATAGTTCAAAACATACTTCCAATCTTGACACACATTATGAACTTCTCCATTACTACCTCGATATTTCCGGATGCCTGGAAGATAGCAAACGTTAGTCCGATTTCCAAAAATCATTCGGGTGCTTTTCCATCAGATTTTCGTCCAATAAGTATACACCCATCATTGTCAAAAGTCTTGGAGTGACTAATGGTTACGCAAATGGCTAAATACCTCGACAGCAATAATCTCCTTACCGCAACCCAGTCTGGATATAGAAAGGGTCATAGTTGTGCTACAGCTATGCTTAAAGTAATCGAGGATATTAGACCGGCCTTTGATAGAGGTGATTTAACCATTTTAACTCTATTAGACTTCTCCAAGGCTTTTGACAATGTTGACCATAGTTTACTCCTACTGAAACTAGAAAAATGTTTTGGATTTTCGAAAAGCGCTATAAATCTGCTCGAAAGCTACCTTACTAATCGTTGACAAAAAGTGGTGACTAAAAACATGGTTTCTGAGCGAAGAGGCCTACTTTCAGGAGTACCTCCGGGATCCATTTTGGGTCCGATTTTATTTAGTATTTTTATAAATGATATCGTCTACTGCTATGAAATCATGTCCATTCATATGTATGTGGGCGATGCCCAAATTTACCTTTCTCGCCCAATAGGCCTCTCTGAAGACCTAATAGCTAAAGTCAATGATGATCTGCGCTCAATTTCTATTTGGGCAAAATTTAATAAATTAAGCTTAAATGCGAAGAAAACGAAAGCTGTATGTATTTCTCACAGCCGAAATGGTGTTGAATTACTTCCTAAAATAGTTATAGAGGACTATCCGATCGATTTTGAAAATGTTGTAACTAGCCTCGGTTATAAAATCAATTCATACCTAAGTTGCGCTGACCATATAAATCAAACCATTTGTAAAATTCATTTTGCACTTAGAAAGCTGTGGTATACAGCTAGTTTTGTCCCTCAGGATATGAAATTACGTCTGGTAAAAAGTTTAGTGGTGCCACTTTTTTCGTATGGCGAACTCATCTTTGGGCATCCAAGCAGCGTATCTCAGCGAAAACTCGTTATGGCCATAAATAGCTGTGCCAGGTACGAATTTTCTAGGCGTAAGTACGACCACATATCACAGTTCAGTCGTAAGATACTTGATTGTAATGTGACTGCTTTCTTGAATTACCGTAGACTCATATATTTGCACAAGCTTATTATAACAAAAAATCCAAAATATCTCTTCGAAAAGTTATCTTTCGCTCAATCAACAAGGACCTACAACCTCATTGTACCAAAACATAATTATTATTCTTCATCACGAATGTTTTTTGTCAGTGTTTTCAAACTCTGGAACTCTTTACCAAATGCAATAAAATCAATAACAAATGCTAGGTGCTTTAAAATGGAAGTGTTTAAATTTTTAAATAGCAAGGTATTTTTGATTCTTCTCTATTTCTGTATCCTTTTCACTCTATATCTATATTTCTTGAATTTAAATTAATTAATTTTTGTTTTAAATGATATATATTTGAATATTAAAATCTGTTACAAATGTACATATTGTTAAATGTTGTAAAGATGATGGGCGTAAAAGACATTAGTCTTATGCACAACCAGTTTTTTTATTAAATAAATAAATAAATAAAAAAACAAATAAATTAAAAAAAAAAAATGTTTTACCCAATCTAATGTGGGGCCGTGTGTAGAAGTCCTCATAAGTGGGGAAAGTTTCTAATCGCCATTCACCTGGTAATGGCCAGAGCGATGCTTTTTGCATGCGGTCAAGCAGCTCACTACTTCCGGGCGCTTGCGTTCAAGTATCCTCTGGGTAGCCACCGAACACCGTTTGGTGATGAGGTAAACATGAAAAGGCGACAACCTTGTAAGGCCAACTCGACATAATCGGTTTAAGGATTCAAACAAAAGCGTCCGATCAACATGTGGTGCAGCTGCAAGCGGTCGCCTGTCTTGGATCTAGCGGCTCGCTATACAAAAGTGTAATTGAATTACAACCTCCCGCGAAACGGGTTGTGCGTTGGGTTTGGGACTCACACCACATAAAACAACTCTCCAATGAGATTTAACAAAGTCTCGGATATCAGAACCCCATTTTTAGATGACAACACCCGCAAACGAAATAAGGATTACGATATAAAGGGATGCACCTGGTATGTCCATTCCCTTAATGGGGTAGGTGCCGCCGCCCGGCTGGTTGAGGTCCTGGGTAAAGCAAAAGCTGACATCACCATCACACAAGAGATGCGATGGACGGGGCGAGTAAACAAGAACAAAACACCTTGCCACATCTACTGGAGTGGGCATGTAGACAAGCGCAGATTCGGCGTTGGATTTGTGGTGCGAGAGAGACTTCGTCACCGAGTAATGTCGTTCACACTCGTGAACGAGCGTCTCGCTGCAATCCGCATAAAAGCCTGGAAGAGGCATACGAGCTCCCGTCATGATATCAACGTCGTGCTCGGCGACTTTAACGCCAGGGTGGGTAAGGATCGTGTATTTGGCCCCACTGTCGGGAAGTTCAGTCTCCACGATCAGACTTCGCCAAATGGATACAGGCTAATCGACTGCGCCGGTGCCCGAAACAGCACTCCGCACCGCAGCCGAAGAGATAATTGGATTCCAGCGAACGCGAAGAAACAACTGGTATGATGGTGAAAAGTGCCGCGGTGAGCCAAAAATAAAGGACGAAGCCTACAAGGCAACGCTGAGATTTGGCTGCTGAGCTATTCAAACACGGCGGCGAGGAGCTGGTAAGGCGCATGCATCAGCTTCTATGCAGAATATGATCGGAGGAATGCATGCCTGAAGATTATAATCTAAGTGCTCTCTGCCCAATCCACAAGAAAGGCGATTCTGCAAGCTGCGCCAACTATCGCGGAATCAAGCTTTTGAATATCGCATATTAGGTCCTTCTGAAGCGTATTGTGCGAAAGACTGAAGCCTGACGTGAATAGACCGATTGGACCTTATCAGTGCGTTTTCAGACCTGGCAAATCTTTCATCGACCAGATTTTTACAATAAATCTTGGAAAAAACCCATGAGAAAAGAATCGACACGCATCATCGCTTTGTAGATTTTAAAGCCGCTTTCGATAGCACGAAAAGGAGCTCCCTTAGGGTTCGGCTTATTTGTATGGAGGGAAAAAAAAGTTGCGTAAATGATAGTCTTATGGGCTAAAAATGTTCGTTTTACTGTGATATACAAATATGTCAAATTTTAAGTAAATCCATAAAGGTTTAGAGGTGGCGACAAGAGCTTAAAGTTATATACATATATATATGCATTCTTAGCAAAGACAAATTTTTTTCGTGCTCAAAAAAATATGTATCTTATGAATAGTTCTTTTGTTTAAAATATTTAAATATAAAACTAAATTTAAACATAGATTACTTCGATATTAGTTTCATAAATCCAACAAATTATTTTTATTTTTATATATATGTAGTGTGGGTCATCCACTCCTTTTATGGTATAAAAAAAAATTTTTAATATTTGATTTTTGGTACAAAACAGTATTCAAGTAAATTAAATATTCGTGTATACAAATTGAATAAAAGTTAATATAAATGATTAGCTTGTTAGCGCTTTTTTTGAATTTAAAGGAAATTTTTTTTGATATTCTTTTACAACTTGTAATAAATTTTGAAGTTCATGCTCTTTTTTTGTAAGTTTTTGGTTATAGTCTTGCATGAGTTTGACGCCGCGCTCTGCCGAGTCATTAACCACTTTTAGTTTGCCGATTATTTCCAAAGCGTCCTTAAATTCATCGCTATCATTCCATTCAGAAGAATCATTGGTCAAAAATGATGTTGATATGTTGAAACGGTCGAAAAACTTAATGGTGTTACACGTAATGAAGTCACACAACTTCTTTGTAACGAACGATGGCAGATCTTTCTCTTTCAGGCTTATACGGTTAAGTGAATTGTGATTTTTATTGCCATCACGACCAAGCTCTAATACTCCCTTTGCCATTTTTCGCTTCTCAGCATAGGAAACATTATCGTCGAACAAGGAAAGAGCTATGTTTTCATCCGCTATATACCATAAATGGTTGCAGGCTTTTTTGAGCACAGCAGTAGAAATTTTCTCATCTATTTCCTTATCAAAGTATATTTCACGAATGAATTGAAAGTCGAGATTCGGAGCTTCACACGCAATTGTTGAACGAAACCAATATTTTACATAAAACCTTACAATAAAAACAGATACGTCACGCAAATATTTTTCTTCTTTGCTTGTCAATTTGAAATTATATCGAAACAAATATATTTTTAAGGTATAGATAGCCTTGGACATCCAACGTGCATGATGCATTGGTCCATGAGATCGAAAATGGTGATATTCCGGAATATTTCCCAAAAAAAGTAAAGTTAACTCCAACAGTTCTACGTAATCAGTACGAGTATGGTCCCTTGTCAATTCGGCATGACAGTAATTAATTATTTTTTCTCTTTCATCATTTAAATGCATCGCTATGTAATCATTCGCTACTCCAAACTTGAAGTTACTCTAGTCAATTTCGCTCCAAGACTCTTTAAATCTTGCAAAGAGGGGGACATTTGGACTTGATGTAGCTTCAGCGACAGACTCGAATGCGGCTCGCAAAAATATTTCGGCGATGTGATGTCTGCATGGAAGATAAAGCAAGCTGCGCTGTAACAGACCTTCTAATAAAACTGCAGCGCCATTTAATCTTCCCGAATTGGAAGCAGTTGTATCAAAGCAAGCCGCTACAATTTTATTAGAGAGTTGCCATTCATTCAGTGCGTCAAAAACTGTTTTAGAGATTTCCATTCCAGTTGAAGAACTTAGCTTAGGTACACCTATGAGCTGTTCGCCGTCCATATGTGTAATAATGATTGGTAAGCGCTCTACCAAGCTATGTCCCGTCAATTCTGGGAGCATTTTATCGTCCCAGTGCACCACTGCTGACATCTGAAAGTAATAAAAAGTGTGAATGGGATTGAAATTTAAATAATCTTTGCTTATTTATTTAAAGAATCCACTCATTTGCATTATAATATTAATTATAAAATCTGACCTACTTAATACAGATTTAGAAAAATGTATTACCAAGTTAAGGCAGCCTTTTTTGGCAGATTCAGCGGCAGTTGCTCGATTTTCTTCTCTAAGTCGCTGTAATGTTCTTGCATTAAATGCAAATTCTCTTATATCATGGTCCAATGCTTCCAATATTGCGGATACTAAATGCATGGCAGCATTGTTTGTGATTCGCCATTTATCCAATGAAGATAATACGCGAGGGGTTAAGAAATTCTTTCGCCCTCTTTGTGCTGGTTGTAATTTTTTTTCATGTTCCGGAATGTGCATCGAAGAATCACTAACAGTACCCACAGAGGGTGCGTCGGACTCTGGAGGAAAGAATAATTAATACATAAAAAATAATACATGACACACGTAACACTAATTTTACCTTCATCATTGTATGATACCTGGGTAGCAACGCGCTCAATCTCCCTTTGTTTTCGGACATGATTCTCCGAATCACGTTGCGTCTTCCTTTGCTCCTTCTTAGCTAACTTTAAATCTGATCCAGGTAAATTACCTGGGCGTCCGTCCTTGCGTTGCATTTCAAGAAATGCCTTGTCCTCTTCAATTGTCATCATCGTCATAGCATTTGCATGGGCGATATCAAACAGACCGTTTAAATTCGCTACAAAAGCGGCCTCTTGTTCTCTGAAAATCTCTTTAGATTTATTTTTATTTTTGAGAAGACCTTTCCATTTTGTAACTAATTTTTTCACTTTCGAAACACAATTGTACTCTTTACGAATAGGAATTGGTGCTTTCGACCAAAATACTGACACTTCTTTTATGACAAGCACTGCACTTCCATGTATTGTTAAACGAACTTTATTGTGATTGTAAAAAAAAACACACAACACTTGCTTAATCGATGGTAATTTGCTTCCGAGAATTTGAGAACACGGATGTCCAAGTAAAAAAATTTCGTCAGTTGATCGTAAATTCGCCATATTTTTTTTAGCTTAGTACACAAAAAAAAGCAATGTATTAACGTCCACAAATTCGTCTCAACTGCAGAAAAACGTTTATTTATTCTGCGTCCCCAAAGTTGCAAATTTACTTTGAAAGAGTTTACCGTTTTAATTTATACTACATTTACACTGCACCAAATTTGCCCAATTTGAATGAGTCATTTCGAACCCGTTTACACTGGCAAATTTGCATTTGGCTTCACCTTCCTTGCAAGAAACCTCTGCCAGGACACACAGCCATGGAAAGAAAATGTAATACCGTGATGTTTTAAACACCGGTAGAGTAAAAAATTGAAGAGTCAAGAAGGCTTCTCTCGGTAGCTGCAATGGCTAAAATGATATAATTTTATAGGTGAATCCCCCTGGTCATTCTAAAATGATTTTTTAATAAGTTTTTTAAAGTGGGCGTGGCACCGCCCACTTTTAAGGGAAGAATTTTTGACAATTCGACTGGTCGTAACTTTAAAATTGATTACGGTAGAATCATGAAATTCGGCACAAGGTATACTAGCATTATAAGGAGTATACCTGATGAAATTGGACGAAATCGCTTCCCGACCACGCCCACTTTCGATACGGAATATTTCGAAAATCACATGGAAACTACCGCTGGGTATTTAATGTTCGGTTTTCCCGAACTTAGACTTCCTTACTTGTTTATGTTTGCAGTGGATGCCGTGAAAAAATGCATTTTTTTAAACGCCTTAATACAGAGGTTTCAGCTCAAGTCGCCACCTCTAAACAAGGTCTGATCAGGCTGAAACTTTCCACTTTCTTATACTGTATCAATACGAACATTTTTAGGCTGTAAGACTTGAAATCGGATCAATTTCATAAATAAGCCTAACCCTAAGCTCCCTATATGCCGCAAAACTTATACGGCTGTCAGAATCGGGAAAAAGCTCTCCGCGCCGTTCTTAACTAAACGAGGTTTCATAAAGGTGACCCCCTTTAGTGCGATTGCTTTAATTTGTTGCTGGAGGAAATTATACAAGCTGCAGAACTTAACCGCCCTGAAGCAATATTTTATAAAAGCGTGCAACTTTTAACGTATTCTGGCGATATTGATATCATTGCCCTAACAAGCGCGCCGTAACTTCCGCTTACTACAAACTAGAAAAAAAAAGCAAGCAAAGAGTCAGCACATTTTCGTCTTGGCAACCACGCCACTTTTGTCAGTCATAATTTCGATATTGTAAAGGACGTCGTTTACCTAGGAACAAGCATTAACACCAACAATAATGTCAGCCTAGATATCCAACGAAGAATTACTACTGCTACTTCGGACTGAGTAGGCAATTGAAAAGTAAAGTCCTCTCTCGACGAACGAAAATAATACTCTATAAGTCACTCATCGCGCCTATCCTGTTATATGGTGTGGGAGTATTCGAGAAAAAGGTTCATCGAAAGATTTGTGGACCTCCACGCGTTGTCGACGGAGAAGAAGAATATCTTCTGTGATGGTTCAAAACCGCGTAACCAACATTTATTTGAAAATTTTTCCGAATCGTTCAGTTGAAATACCGCGTAAGTAAGATGTCGCTTAAGCGGTTTGCAGAAGTGACATACGCGGTTTTACACTTTCAATATCTGTGCACGTATCCGACGTGCGATTACGAATAATCTCGCCAAAAATGTGGCCAGTTCCTATCAGTGCTTTAAAATGTTGTTTTATAAAATTTGCCGAGTCACGCTATTTCTTATCAAATCAATTTAATAACTCTTGTATGTAAAGAATTGTATGTAGGATAAATTACCAGGACCATTCGGTGCTTGTTAAAAATTAAAAGTGCCATATCTTGGAAAAATATTAAGATTCACGTAATCCCGACCTTAAAATCACCTCTTACCAGAAGCATGAAAGTTAAAATTTTATGATTTTGGGTTAATCATTTTCTACATTTGACGAAAATCCCGAGAACAATGAGTATAAGAAATCCACACTATTTTGCAATCTAGGTTATCTTAATTCGGCTGTGATTTTGAAAAACAAGCTTTTAAACTTGATTTCCTAACATTTTCATTTAAGCACATTAAAGCTTCAGGCAAATGGTTGACGATATACATGCAGCCCTTAATAGCTGTTGGTTTAACCGTATAAACGATTTTGTCCTTACAACAAAACGCGCCACCTGACTCTATCCTTTGCCACTTGACGCCAATTAGAAACGCCAATGGATCGCAGATCGTTCTCCACTTAGTTGACGATATACAAAGTAATTTTTAGAAGATTTTTTTTTTCAGAAAATTAACTCAAGCTAAATGGCATTCATGTACTCAACATGAGAAGTGTTCAAATTCGGGAAAAATAACTCAAGATGCTAAATCACCCTTTAAAATATACAAAGATTTTAAGCGCGTATTCAAAGCATAAATGTATGGCGCGATATAAATACAATAGGCACACACAACCTAGGAGGTTTATGCCCCTTTGAATTTTTTCCTACGAATTGGCGGGGAAATCTTAGTTCTAATGCCATTCTCAAATTGGATTCTAATTTTAATAGAATTTGCATTAGTTCTCTAATCATTATTGAGTCGATTACTAATGTAAAACTCTCTAAAATTTTTCTCAACTCCATAATTATGCTACTTATCTAATGTTCGACTGCAGCTTTCTCTAACTTTAGATACTGGTTTGCTGGGATATAGGGATACTTTTACACAAGCCCTTCACGCTACAACTTTTCTCTCATCCTATATGATTTTTTCTTGAAAAAAATTATAAGAACTTATTTAGTGAAAAGGAGTAGTTATAAACGTATTAAGAAATTGGCAAGCTAAAGGAAATACGGAAAACGGATTGCTTTTTGTATGAATTGATAGGTATTCTAATGTGCAAATTTACGGTTTATATATTCAATAAATTAATATGATGCAGTTTGATATGTGCGTGGATCGCCTTATTGGTGATTTGAGATTTAAAAAAAAAAAAAAAATCCAAATGCTTTGAAATTTTTGTTTGAGACTGTTTTGACTAGAACTATCATAAAATAGAAGATGAGATAAAGCAAAACAGCCTAGGTTGGATCAGACGAAATTTCATCAGTATTAAAACTATTAATTCTAATAATATTTCGCCTTAAACTGAGACAACTTAAAATAAATTCTAAAAATCCAACACGATCTATAAAACTTAAAAAATATACTTTACTAGCTGACCCGCCGAACTTTGTTCCGCCTTAAAAGCACAAATCATACAGTCATCCTGGGTCCACATTTAGGTCAATAAATTGGGAACCGGGTAAAATATCGAGGTGAAAGATATCTTAAATTTTAGGAGAGACGTCTAGAAAATGATTATTGAAAGTTTCATTCATTTCTATGCAGTCGTTTTTATGTGACGCGGGCGTTATGGTAAAAAAAATCGCATTTTTTGTCACATTTTTCCCACATTTTGGTCAATAACTCGAGAACTGGATGAGATATCCAAATGAAAGTTGTCCTAAATTTTAAGTTAGACGTTAAGTGATAGAATGGTATAGACAGAGAAAAATTCTAAAAATTGTAGATTTGGGTTCCGCTGATCCAATAACGACCTCTCCTATCAGTTTTTCTTGAATATCTTCAATGTACAGACATCGACCTGTTACAATTTTATTATATGTAAAGATTATAGTACAACTAAACCTCCTACATTTGCATAAAAAGGCTCATATTTTTGAGTTTTATAAGCTTTACGATACTTTTATACAAATCACTTGAGTTTTAAGTATAGCTTTACTTATTTATAAGATGCAACTTTTCGAAACTAACTTTAATTTCAAAAAAGAAAAACAGAGCCATAGGTTTTAAAACCCGTTGAAAACATTTAAGTAATGTAACAATCGCGCCTGTTAGTTGTGACACGGCAAAACCGCGTAAGTGATACCTCAATCATTAAGTTCGATTTTTTAATTATTTTCCAAACCAACATGTAGTTTTCTTGAGAATAGATGAATATTGATGGCAGGGGCCTATACAAGTTTTTGACACAAATGTCACTCACACGGTTTTGCATTTGTGCGTTACGCGGTTTTGCAGTGTCACCGACATTATGCACTTTCAAATATATGTATATCAGACGTGTAGATAAACATTTAACTTGTATTATCTGTTTTAATAATATTACAAGTCACCGTGAGTTTGAATTATGCAACTTAATAATTATGACCCTGCTTAAATTGAACTTTAGACTTATCCGAGTAAATGTTTTAAGCATGAAAAGTTGACAAATCATATTCATATTTTAGCTGTCAACTTTGTATGCTCACACCCCGAAATGCATAACATTGTCATTTTACAAAACCTTTAAGCTTCTTTTTTATAATTTCAGTGATAATTAGTATGCGGAAAACCTAAATCTGAAACTAACATTTTTTTTGGTATAAAAGGATTTCAGTTGTATGCAACATTCCCGTAATATAACCTTTTTTCTGTACTGATGTCATTACGCATAAGCTATAACTCTCTATCTCTCTGCATTATATACACACCATCTCTTAGAGACAATCTTATTTAGGGCTCACAGGTCATGGTATGTAAGGCATAAGGTGCTATTATAAAGCATTTACAGCATCTCCATCGCTCTAAATACGATAAGCACTCAGTTAGCGGCTTCAGCAGGGCAGCCCGCAATAAAGGGGTAGGAATTTGTCCTGTCAATTCTTTCAGTCAACCTCGCAACACTCGTAAAATACATTGAGGGAACAACCTTCCTCCCAACCGAAAAACATGGTCTACGGGCGTAAAATTATATATATATATAGCCCAGGATTATTAAGCCATACCTTTTACAAATATAAGACAGTCTTCTCCAAGCCTCAACCAAATCCTTAGGAATTGGCTAACAGTAATGGGGGTAAAGCTAAAGAAAAGTTGTTGGCAACTTACAAGGCAATTGTCCAACGGTTCATGAGATACTCATCGACATCATATACATACGTGACATACATCATAGTAAGGAAAGCTGCTTAGAGTACAAGAGTCTAATAAACTGCAAATCTTCTTTATAGCTGCTGCAGACCCTTCTAAAAGCAATCTTTTTGTGTTCCAAACCTGTTGAAACTGCTAATTTCCTTGGACTCCAGTTACATGAGATTGATGACATTTCCTGAAATATATTTCCCGATTAGGCAGTGGAAAGAGGTATTAGAACAACACCAACTTTGGGAATTTTTTGGAACATAACAAACTGATTATGACTCTTGCGATAAATAATATATGGAGTATACATTATTACGAGTAGCGTATTATAAGGCTTATCGCATATGCTAGCAAGCAACGTTTTTCATAATCGCTTATGTGATTTTATGCTGGGTTTTTACTTATAGTATAAGTTAACACATAATAAGTTACTTACTACATTCTTACATATTTATTTAAGTCGTAATAATTTGTTTACCTTTTCCTTCCGCAAAAAAAGCGGTTTACATATTTACATATTTTGGACTGTCGCTAAAACATTCTGTTCTGTAGTGTCGCGGTTGGTTTCCATAAAAATTGGAAAGGACTTATTTTATACACGTATGAAAGTTAAATAAACTATGTAACGCAGAAAAATGGATTTTAATGGGCTTGGAACTTGTGTTTTTTAACTCCTACGGGTATGCTATACAATTTAAATATTTAAATAAATAAAATATAAATTTTATCACTGTGATTGAGCCACGCATGTTTAAATTGTCTTATATTGAATTATAGCCAATCTAGGCTTAATCACGGACCACTCTCTTTAGATATTAGTCACACGATTTTTACACGGTGGGTTGAAGTGATCCCTTTTGTTTGAGCCAGTCCTATAAACTGGTAGTGTCGGACAGATTACCTTTGTTCCCTTACGGGTGCTGTGGGACAAGTATACTTTCAGCACCTAGTACGAGGTGTGTTCAAAAAGTATCGCGAATTTTGAATTTTCGCTGGTTACGTATATTCGAATTTCGAATTTTTTGTGGCGTTATGTTGGTACTCATGTCTCTCACTTATGCCGACAAGCTCGGCCATTTTGAATGTTCAGTTAATTGTTGACAGCTGCTTTGCTTGCACGTGTTTTGGATCGTCTTCGATTTTTACGCGAAATTCGTACCAAAATTGCTCAATTGTGACCAAAAACAGCATCGCATGAACATTGCTAATGAGATGTTAAACTCTGTCCGCGACTACACATATTTTCTCCAGAGGGTCATAACTGGTGGCGAATCGTGGGTTTATGGTTATGACGTGGAAACCAAAGCTCAATCATCTCAATGGAAGCTGCCGCACTAACCAAGACCGAAAAAAGCGCGCCAAGTTCGGTCGAATGTGAAAGTTTTGCTGACAGTTTTCTTCGATTGCAGGGGCGTGGTGCATCATGAGTTCTTGCCACAGGGAAGAACGGTCAATAAGGAATATTACCTGCAAGTTATGCGCAATTTGCGCGAAGCAATCCGCCAGAAACGCCCGGATTTGTGGAAGAACAAAAATTGGCTTTTGCACCACGATAACGCCCCTGCTCACGCATCGTTGCTTGTGCGTGACTTTTTGGCCAAAAACAACACACTAATGATGCCGCAGCCACCGTATTCCCCAGATCTGGCCCCCTGTGACTTTTTCTTGTTCCCTAAACTGAAGAGGCCCATGAAAGGACGACGTTACGCTTCTCTTGACGAGATAAAGACGGCATCGAAGGAGGAGCTGAACAAGATACAAAAAAATGATTTTTTGAAGTGCTTCGAAGATTGGAAAAACCGTTGGCACAAGCGTATAATATCTCATGGGGATTACTTTGAAGGGGACAAAATAGATATTCATGAATAAATAAATAATTTTTGAAAAAACACAAAATTCGCGATACTTTTTGAACACACCTCGTACTTTGCCTATAACAGAATAGTTGGGATCAACTATAGTCTACTGTAGACGAAAGGTATTGATCGCTGATCGCTCTGTTAGAGATCAGTCGCCCGCTTTTACGCATGGTATCTATGCAGAAAATTGTATGTCTGTATGTATTTCAGATATCAAATTTCGTAAACCTTATCCAAATTCTATCCAAACAAGTAAGAAAGTCTAAGTTCCGGTGGAACCGAACATTACATACCTAGTAGTGATCTATTATGGCATGCCAATTTTCGCAAGTCTATTTTAATATTTTTCTTCTTTCTTTAAATGGTCATCTAACCGCCAGGGCGATTTTGACCGTCCAACATAGCTCGCCAGTCGTTTCTTCGTTGCGCCAACTGGCGCCAATTGGAAACACCGCGGGATCGCAAATCGGTCTCCACTTGGTCCTTCCATCGGAGTGGTGGTCTCCCTCTTCCTCTGCTTCCACCGGCGGGTGCCGATAAGAATACCTTCTGGGCTGGAGCATCTTCGCTCATTCGCACTACGTGGCCTAGCCAGCGAAGCCGCTGTGTTTTAATTCGCTGAACTATGTCGGCGTCTGCGTAAAGTTCATACAGCTCATCATTAAATCTTCTTCGGTACTCGCCGTCGCCAACGCGTAGAGGTCCACAAATCTTTCGAAGAACCTTTCTCTCGAATACTCCCAGAGCCGCCTCATCAGATGTTGTTAGTGTCCACGCTTCTGCACCATATAGCAGGACGGGTGCGATGAGTGACTTGTAGAGTGTTATTTTCGTTCGTCGAGAGAGGACTTTACTTTTCAATTGCCTACTCAGTCCGAAGTAGCATTTGTTTGCAAGAGTGATTCTTCGTCGGATTTCTAGGCTAACATTATTGTTGGTATTAATGCTGGTTCCCAGGTAAACGAAGTCCTTTACTATTTCGAAATTATTGCTGCCAACAGTGGCTTGGTTGCCAAGGCGCGAATGCGCTGACTCTTTGCATGATGACAGAAGGTACTTCGTTTTGCCCTCGTTCACCACCAATCCCATTTTCTCCGCTTCTTTTTCTAATTTGGAGTAAGCAGAAGTTACGGCGCGGTTGTTAAGGCCAATGATATCAATATCGTCAGCATATGCCAACAGTTGGACGCTTTTATAAAATATTGTTCCAGCGCGGTTAAGTTCTGCAGCTTGTATTATTTTCTCCAGCATTAAATTAAAGAAATCGCACGATAGGGGGTCACCCTGTCTGAAACCTCGTTTAGTTTCGAACGGCTCGGAGAGGTACTTCCCAATTCTGACCGAGCTGGCGGTGTTGCTCAAGGTCATTTTGCATAGCCGTATAAGTTTTGCGGGGAAACCAAATTCAGACATAGCGGCATATAGGCAGCTCCTTTTCGTGCTATCGAAAGCGGCTTTAAAATCAACAAAGAGATGATGCGTGTCGATTCTTTTTTCACGGGGTTTTTCCAAGATTTGGCGTATTGTAAAAATCTGGTCGATGGTAGATTTACCAGGTCTGAAGCCACACTGATAAGGTCCAATCAGTCTGTTCACATCAGGTTTCAGTCTTTCGCACAATACGCTTGATAGGACCTTATATGCGATATTCAAAAGGCTGATTCCGCGATAGTTGGCGCAGTTTGCAGGATCGCCCTTCTTGTGGATTGGGCAGAGAACACTTAGATTCCAATCTTCAGGCATGCATTCATCCGACCAAATTCTGCATAGAAGCTGATGCATGCGCCTTACCAGCTCCTCGCCTCCGTGTTTGAATAGCTCAGCAGGCAAACCATCAGCGCCAGCTGCTTTATTGTTTTTCAATCGGGATATTGCTATTCGCACCTCATTGTAGTCGGGTTGTGGAACGTCAATTCCATCATCTTCGATTGTGGGCTCGGGTTCGGCATCTTCTCTGGTTTCTTGCTCAGTTTCTCCATTTAAAAGGGCAGAGAAGTGATCCCTCCATATTCTGAGTGTTCTCTGAACATCGGTCACCAGGTCGCCGTTCTCATTCTTACAGGAGTTTGCCCCGGGTTTGAAACCTTCTGTCATTGGCCGAATTTTTTGATAGAATTTTCGGGCATTATTCCCGTTGGCCAGCATCTCAAGCTCCTTTATTTCACGCTTTTCTGCCTCTCTTTTTTTCGCCCGGAAAAGCCGCCTCGCTTCCCTCTTCAACTCGCGGTAGTGTTCACACACACTCCTTGTTGCATTCGATCTCAGCGTTGCCTTGTAGGCTTCGTCCTTTCTTTTCGTTGCAGCGCGGCACTCTTCATCATCATACCAGTTGTTTTTTCGCGTTCGCCGGAATCCAATTACTTCTTCGGCTGCGGTACGGAGTGCTCCTGAGATATGATCCCACTGCTCATGCATTCCACTAGGTTGAATTGTGCTCTCGGAGAGCAGGTGTGAGAGGCGATCTGCGAAATAATTGGCGGTCTGTTGCGATTGCAGCTTTTCGACGTCCAGCTTTCCCTGCGTTTTTTGTTGCACCTGTTTTGTCGTACAGAGGCGGGTACGAATCTTGGCTGCTACTAGGTAGTGATCAGAGTCGATGTTAGGTCCTCGTATTGTGCGAACATCTAAAACGCTGGAAGCATGCCGTCCGTCTATCACAACGTGGTCGATCTGGTTGCGTGTTTTTCGATCGGGGGACAGCCATGTAGCCTGATGGATCTTCTTGTGCATAAACCTAGTGCTGGATATGACCATGTTTCGGGCACCGGCGAAGTCGATCAGCCTGAATCCATTTGGCGAAGTCTGATCGTGGAGACTGAACTTCCCGACAGTGGGGCCAAATACACCCTCCTTACCCACCCTGGCGTTAAAGTCGCCAAGCACGACTTTGATATCATGACGGGGGCAGCGCTCGTATGCTTCTTCCAGGCGCTCGTAGAATGCATCCTTTTCCACGTCGTCCTTCTCTTCCATCGGTGCATGAGCGCAGATAAACGATATGGTGAAAAATCGTACTTTTATGCGGATTGCAGCGAGACGCTCGTTCACGGGTGTGAACGACAGTACTCGGTGACGGAGTCTCTCTCCCACCACAAATCCCACGCCGAATCTGCGCTTGTCTTCATGCCCACTCCAGTAGATGTTGCAAGGTGTTTTGATCGTGTTTCCTCGCCCCGTCCATCGCATCTCTTGTATGGCGGTGATGTCAGCTTTTGCTTTCCTCAGGACCTCAACCAGCTGGGCAGCGGCACCTTCCCCATTAAGGGACCGGACATTCCAGGTACATGCCCTTATCTCATAATCCTTATTTCGTTTGCGGGTGTTCTCATCTAAAAAAGGGGTTCTCATATCCGAGGCTTTGTTGTTGAATTTCATTGGAACGTTGTTTTATGTGGTGGGTCCCAAACCCAACGCACAACCCGTTTCACGGGAGGTTGAATTCTATTACACGTTTGTATAGCGAGCCGCTTGATCCAAGACAGACGCCCGCTTGCAGCCGCACCACCTGGTGATCAGACGCTGCTGTTTGAACCCCCCCAGCAAGCCCTTAAACCGATTATGTCGGAGTGGCCTTACCAGGTTGTCGCCTTCTCACGTTTAGCTCACCACCAAACGGGTGTTCGGTGGTTACCCAGAGGATACTTGGGCGCAAAGCCCGGAAGTAGTGAGCTGCTTGAACCGCATGCAAAAGAATCGCTCTGGCCATTCCCAGGTGAATGGCGATCAGAAACTTTCCCCACTTGCGTGGACTTCTGCACACGGCCCCTATTTTTCTGCTCGTATTATAAAGCCAGCTGATTGTTTTCAATAAAAGCACTTCTCTTATGAGTTTTGAGGGGTAAATTAATTCATTTGTGTATAAATAGCTTCCCTACCAAACACGGCTAACCACATGTTTTAAAAATACCAATACATTCACATTTTATGTTTGAAAAATTTGCGTTCAAATAAACAGACGGACAGACAGACAGACAGGCAGACGGACTTTGCTAAATCAACTCAGCTTATCGTCCTGCTTATTTGCATATACTTGTTGATGGCCCATCACTTTTGCCGGAGTTATGGCATAAAAAGTTTTGTGGAATAATCCACTATAAAAGAGGCAGGGCAGCGCCCATTTTCAAAAATTTATATTTCTCGACTTTTTTCGTCCACGCACACTTTGAAACTGAAATAGAAATGATATAAAGCTATTTTACCCAAAGTTATTGGCTATTAAATACATCTATGATCCTTTTCAAAATCTTTTGTATAAAAGTTGAGCCTTAACCGATGTCGCCCATTTTCTTCGGAACATTCCTTGTATTAAAATAAATATGTGTGCTGAATTTCGTTTTGATATCTTAAACGGTTTTTGATTTATGATTAATAACATTTCTAAATTTTGTTTAATCAAAAGTGGGCGGTGACACTCCCATATTCAAAAATTTCTTGAAAAATTTATTTTCTGCCTTAACGTTAATGTACACACCAAGTTTTATCCTTATAAGTGTATTATGTACTGAATAATCACTTTTTTGTATTCTATATATAAAAAGTGGGCGTGGCTATCATCCGATTTCGCCCATTTTAAAAAGAGCTCGGAGATGAGTGCCAAGTAACCTGCATACCAAATTTTATTGAGATAACTCAAAATTTGCTCAAGTAAAGTGTTAACAGACGGACGGACGGATATGGCTTAATCAATTTCTTTTTTCCTCCTGAACATTTTGATATATATAACTCACTATCGATATCTCGATCTGTTTTCGCCGTTACAAACTATCGTTAGGCGACTAAAGTTAATATGCTGAATTTTTTAAGAAAATACTTGATTGGATTACTGGAGCGAAAATTTTTAGGGAAGATTTATCATCCTGCCACAAATTAAAACCCAATGTCGCCGCTAGCTTAATAATTTTACCAAAGAAGCTCCTGCTTAAAAGGTAAGCGAGAAAGCAAGAGGCCCTACTGGATGACTTTTCCTTCTTCCAGTGCTTCCAAGTGACGCCAGTTATCGCTTAAAAGGTCTGACTGAGGTACTTTGATACGCAACGGTGACTTACCTAAGTTAGGCGCCAATAAATGAATAATGATGGCAATAACAAAACGAAAGCGGTTTTCCCTAATAGAGAAACAATTTTTATGTAATTGATAGCTATGTTGCTATGTTGTGATTTCCATAAAACTTTTGAAGGCAAGTTGAATCATTAGCCAGGTACATTAGACTGGGTCGATTTATTAACCGATATCGCGCCATCGATTTTTTGACCAAAACAAGTCCCAAAACCCGAAAATAAAACTTTTTTTTTTTCAAAAAACTGTTATCGCCAACGTTTTTAGCGGACATTATTGGGTCGGACAAGGGTGTACATGAAAATTTTAAAATCAAATGAAAATTTTTTTAGTAGGTCATGAAAAAAACCTTAAAAGTCAAAGTCGAAAAAAGTCAAAAAAATTAAATTTCGCAGGCTCGAAAATTATTTTTTTGAGTATGCGTAGTGGAACTTTTTTTTCCTGAGCCCAAAGCCTATAGAAAAATCTATGGCGCGATATCGGTTAACTTTCGTCCATAGAAATCGACCCACCCTAATGTACATGCATACCTGCGTAAATTTCTAAACAATTTAATCTTTCCCAAATTAAATTTGATTATGTTGTAATCACTTAACGTATCTTGTTTAGATTTTATAATTTACACTCTTATTAATAACAAGTGGTTAAAAAGTAATTGTTGTAACAGTATAATTACATGAGTACGGTTAAGCGATAAGGGAAGTAGTGCCATGCCAAGTAGTCTCTGCCAATATTTATTCTTTGCACTCCCTGCAAAATGATTTGAGTCGATTGTCCGCTGCAGACTTCGAACATGAGCCATAGAGTTATATCCATTCTGCGAGAATGTTTAATGCCCGTATATATAGATGCTCGAAATTAACAGGGCAAAGTACTTCATAAGAATAGTAACACCATTTTAGTCTAATTCAAATCTTTAAACTAATTAGGAACGAAGTAAAATGGTTATGATTCCTTTATTATTTATTTGAAACTAGCTAGAAACGTCGATAAAACCACTATACAAATCCAATTATAAATGGTGCACATGGCGACGAATGGTTAAGGTTTTAAGCAATTGGATTTTTTGATTTTAACTATCCCTGGATTTTTGTTATCTGATTTTACAATTTCCGAAACCCAGGACTAAGATATTGGCTATTCTCCGACAGATTAGATTGAAAAAAGTGATTAAATTGTTTAGAAAACTAACTGTTCTATGTTTGTTTATTTAAAACGAACAATATTTCATTAACAACAAAGAAAACTCAAAGTCATACGCACATTTTTTTAGAAGTGTGTTAAATTTAAAGAATTTTTATTCAATTGTTAAAATGAATCATCAAAACACAATTTTTGCGAGTGATGTGTATAAGAAAATTGCAATTTTTTTAGTTTAAGATCTGTGCCACCTTTGTTTTTGTCATGTCGAATATAGGAATAATAAATGGAAAAATTTTGAAAGTATGTACGGTAACTCTGCTATATTTGTGTCATTAATTCTGTTTCGCATTCATGCAATGCTTATATACACTCATATCGCAACAATTTGTTTGTTTACACACGCGCTGCCTCTAGTTTATGGTAAGTTGAGTGAAATTAACCACACCACTTGTTGCTCACCGACTGTGATGGCTAAATTACAAAACACTCAATTGGCGCTCGGCTGCCACCTGGGGCTTTAGCTCAGTGGTAGAGCGCTGGCTTCGCATGTGAGAAGTCCCGGGTTCCAACCCCGGCAACTCCAGTCTAACTAAAAATATATATATTTTTTACACCAACAACAAATAAATTTATTTTTTATTTAAATAATATTTCTTATTCAAATAAAAATAATATAAAATCTTCAGCAGATAATTCATACAGAATTATTTTATGTTCTTTGTATAACTAACTACAAGAGCTGTTAGAAAATGAAATCATTTGCTGTAATCAATCAATCATAGTGTTTCAGTCAATATTTCGAATTTTTTTCCGTGTCGAAGAATGCATTCAGCAATCATGTATAGAAATTATGATTGATTAATTTATCACATGCAATCAATAAGAGTTCTAAATCAGATTGCCGAAGAAAACATTTTGAAATCAGAATGCAGAATCAGTGGATGTGTGAATACTTGCAATCAGTACCAATCAGAAAAAGTGAAAATATATCCTTTTTTTATTGTTAGGGTTTAAGAAAATTTTATTTATTTTAATGATAAAAGTTCAAGGTGAAACTTGGACAACCTGTAATTAAAGTAGGAACAGTACTATATCAATTTGCTAGGTCTTGGGTAAAGTTTTATTTAATTCCTAAGAACTGGGTTACTTCAACTTATAATATATTATGCCTAAGATGTCTGAGACCGTAGAATATATGGAATGAATAAATTAGATAAATCAGAGTCGTTAATATTACAGTTTATAACATTATAGGAAAGTTTTTCGGTCATACAGAGTCTGGATACAATTTACGACTGCTTGCATTTGATGGGATTCTTGCTGGCCAAAATGTTTAGATAGTTAAGCAAAATTAAGAGAACATGATGGGAGCCAGTGAAGCATGCGGAAAATAATTTAAGTGAACATTTTTGGAACTCTCTCAATTTTGTGCCAGTTTCCTTGATAGAATAAATTCCATATAATCGAGCAATATTACAGACGACTTCTTACCAATGATGTATAAAGTGTCTTTAAGGTCATAAGATCCCTTAGGTCTCTAAAATTACGTCTAATGAACTCAACCATTGCAAAGATTTCAAAACAATAAAGTCGATGTAAAAAAAAGAGTTTAGAGTTAATAGACGACAACCATATCTTTGATCTCTCGTTAACGGTTTAGAAAATTTTAATTATTAAGGCAAGCCATTAAAAAAATTAGGTACATCAAAGGTTTACATTGGTTTACCTGTGGGATCCCTGGTCAAACGAAAAAATTTCAACGAATCTCCAATTTGTGTCACAAAACCTTTTCAGTATAAATGACGTCCAGCTGTGCATAGGTTTCGAAGGCATCTACAATTTGGCTGGCCACGAAATTTAAATTTGTAAAAGTAGACCTGCCAATAGACTGGCCTATGTAATCGAACAATTTACTTCGCTCTGATTAACGATAGGACTGTAGTTGTTAACATCATTGAGAACGATAGACTTGCATACAGGATTTATGGAGCATAACTTCCACTAGTCTATAAAGACTCCGCAGTTCAAGCATTCTTGAAAGAGAAGTGCCAGAGATTCTGAAATTGTATTTGAACATGGTTTGAAGAATAGCGGAGAAAATACTTCGCTTTGACAGAAGCACATCGTCACCGTTTCAAAAGAAGTGTGACGTATATACATAAGTAAACTCGAATTAAGAAAAAGTGTCGATTACACCGAAGGAGAATTGTCAATGATTTTGCCCTCAGACATCGAGATCGAGGTTAGCGAATTTGAGTGATCAATATAATCTCAAAAATCATCCTTATCGCAAGCAACTTTAAGTATTTACCGTTTCAAGCTCTGATTCTTAAGTCAAATTTAACCTCGATTCCTATAAGAAGGCACATCGTCGTTAAATATGTGCTCGTTAAAATATATGTAACTCATACGCACTGTCTAACCTTAAATTTGCTCAAGATGTGCCACATTCTATTATAAATAATAGATGTCTTTATTATTCAAAACATGTTTCACATCTATCAATTTGTGCATTTTGAAATTTGTGCCGGTTGTCGCTCGCATCATTTATTTTTTTCTAGCAATGCCCAACCCAAAACTCAACGATAAATAAAACGGTAAATGTAGGCATTCAAAAGCTAAATCAACACATCAACATTTGCATACCATTTTATTTATTCATAATTATGACAGACGCAAATAAAGTATAATTTCCTTAAGTGACACGTTTTTTGTGTTATGTTTTCTGGTCTTCATATTTTGTGTGCGTCCAAAGGCACATAAAAACAAGTAAGGGAACGGCTGTCTTCGACTGTGCCGAATACTTTATACCTTTCATGAATACGCACCACGGTTTTAAGTGTCGAATCCTTACTCACAATTAGCACAAACTCTGCAAAATTGTTAATTTAAAGATACATAGCCTAAACTCCATTTATCGGAACAATCTGAGCTATATGTTATGTTTATCCGATCTGGGTGATTTTCACTACACACATTACTTATATAATATGTACCAAACCTGCTAAATTTTGTTTTCCTAGCTTTTTAATTGCAAAATTTATAGCCAAAACCCATTTATCGAAGCTATCGATTATATGGGAGCTATATGTTATGTTGATTCGATCTGGTTGATTTTCACTACACACATTACATATATAATATCTACCAACCCTGCTCAATTTTGTTTTCCTAGCTTTTTAATTGCAAAATTTATAGCCCAAAACTCATTTATCGAAACTATCGGAACAATCGATCGTATGGGAGCTATGCGTTGTATTGCTCTGATCTTGCTGATTCCGACAAATGATTAACCTTACGCAAAATGGCGGCTCCATATCAAATTTCATCGGGATATCTCAAAAACTGTGGGACCAGTTTGCGTACAAGCAGACAGACGGGCATGGCTAAATCGACTCATCTTATCGCCCTGATCATTTCGGTATTCTTATTGGTGGGTATATCTCTTCTTCTTTTCATACTTACAAACATCGGACCAAAGTTATAATAGCATTTCATGTTCATGAAAGGTATAATGAGCTTCTACTCAATGAAATGCTTTCAAGCAAAAAAAAAAGTAAAATAATAATAAAATCAAACAAGCACTAAACGTCTGCTAAAGCTACGTTTACATTCAGTTGTGTTCAGCATAATATTAATGAAATTAAGGCCAATTGTCAGTTAAACTAATCTTAAACTTGTTACGCAGTTTTTCAGTCAACTCCAAACGAAGTTTAAACGTAGTTTAAGCGGCCAATCTGGCAGGGTTGAACTCTAGTTAACCTGTCAGCTGTTTGCATATTTGATGGTTTTGGTTGTGAAACATTAATCTGAACGCAATTAAAAAAGGACGATATTTTTATATTTAATTAAATAATGGATATATCATCTGGCGAAATTGATTATAGTGATGCAGAAATAAGCGAAATCCCAACTATTACAATACTGAGGAGAAGCAATTGCGTTGAATATGTAAACAAGTGTCATCTGTTGCCGTATCTAGATAAAAAAAAAACCAATGTTGCCGTATAAAAAGAAAATCTTAAAAGTGGCCTTAAACTCTCACTTAAAAACCGCTCTGCAGTTTAACTGGAGTTTAAATTTATACCGAGTTTAAGCGAACCAAGGACTGAAAAACCGGGCCTAAATTGGATATCGTTCGACGAAAAAAAAAAGAGGAAAGAAATTCTAAAAATTTAGGGACATTTTTGAGCGAGTTCTAACTTCCACAATATTATACTAAAATTGATGATGGGTCTACAAAACTGCGTACTAACAAATTTTCTAGAAACTCTGCCCAAAAATATTGCAATTTTGATGATAGTTTGTAAAACTTGAAATTTATTTTTACGTGGTTTCTTTTATGGAATTCGCTATATTTCAAATGAAAATTAATAAAATCACAGCTTCTTCTTATTTCGTAGAACGATATCCACTTTAACCTGATTAAACAGTGTGGCGCGTGTACTAGAAAAGTGTAAAAGGAAGAAGATAATTTTGTTCGGAGAGGTTCACTCTTTTACCATGTTGAATCTGTTTCCCCGTGAAAGTGTGAGGTCTGTGAACCTGCATACTTTCGGGGACTTGTTGTTTTAAATACAAATTTCATAAATATGCATTGGTGTTGGTAAAAGTTTGTGATAGTGTTGAAGTTAGACTTGCAAAAACTTGCAACTCTTTCGTCTGTATAAAGAGATCAAAACTGGTATTAGTCGCATACTCCTTTGCGACTATTCCGGGACTCATTCAGACTAATCGCATTTTTTGTACGGAAAGTTTTCAGGTTCGTAGGGTATGGATGGACGTTCAAATGTAAATTCACAATTTTTGAAAACCAAAATTACGATGCGAATGCGACTATTCCGGGACTCATTCTAGACTTATCGCATTTTTTGCACGGAAAGTTTTCAGGTTCGTAGGGTATGGATGGACGTTCAAATGTAAATTCACAATTTTTGAAAACCAAAATTACGATGCGAATGAAATTACTTTCGCATCGTGATACAAAGTAACCCACCAGGTTGGTCGCACACCAATGCCTTCACAGACAAAATGTAATCGACTTGTGTGCTACAACAGTGTCATTATCGCGAACGTTACTAAGAGAGCTATGATTTTAGCTAATATATAATAACAACACCAGGACGACAACCAACATTTTTTATACCCAATATTGCAGGTGGACACACTGGTTTGGTGGTAGTGTTGTTGGCCTACAATACCGAAGGTCGGTTGCACGCTCAAGTGGCGGGACAGGTAACATCAAAATGTTTGGAAACTTTTTTTTAAAAAACGGAGTGTAAACCGATTTTATTACTTTTGATTTTCGAACCCAAATAATGTTGCTCTTTTACGCGCTATTGCGATCGGAAGCGGGCTGTGCTTGGTGTTTCTTGTACGGCTGAATAAGAAGTACCTTTCGGCGCTATTTTACAGTAAATACGAGTGCAGGCGAAGAAATCCCTTACAGTCTTTTTATGGTAGCATGAGAATAATGTTTACCTTCTTTGAAAAGCGGATCTTAGTTTCATTCAGAGATTTATAACAGAAATTATAATATGAATAGCTTTCCTCTTCGGATTAAGGGCACGAAGCTTGGTGAATTTTATTTATTTTTTTCGGAGAAGATTTTCATTGTTTTCGAAAAATGGCATTGAAAATGGCACATCGCCGAAACCAACTTATCTGCAAACCAAATTTGATAAGGGATGACGCAAAATCGTTTCAATATACCTCAGCTATTTTAATATTAGCTATCCTGAGACCTTCGGTATGGTGCTCTATCAAGCCTGACTTTTGCTTTGAAATAATTAATCGCTGTCTATACTTTTGAAAACTATCAACCTGAAATTATGTGACGAAAGTTCACAATGCCTGTGCAACTCCAAAAAGCATGCTTACTCCACACTTTTCTGGTCGCAGAGGGTTCCTTGTATTAAGCAAAGCTGGAACAGCGTCAGCGAACTAAGTGGGAGAGGCTATAAAGCGTTTGCTACGTTTTCGTTGTGAAGTGAGCATGTCATGGGCAAACCATTAGTTTGTTAAAGCTCGATGCAGTATAATAAAAGTAACTGTCAAAAATGAGCCTTGAGACTGACATTTTCGCATGGAAGAGTACATCTACATATATTGTGGCCTAAAATCTTGTCTACTGGTAGATAAAAAAACTACTACTATATTTATACCATATGATCTTGCTATAAAGGTAAATGAAGTTTGATCAATGCTAGGTCTGGATGTGGAAAATGCAAAAATATTACTAAAACTCGCTGTTGGATATATGAAAATCTTAGCTATTCGAACGTAGTACATGTTGAATTTAGGCATATACAAATGGGTATACGAGTATTTCTTTCACGTGTAATTCTTCATTTTTTTGTTTTTGTGCATTTTTGCACTTTGGGTGTGCTTGTTGTAAGTGCTCATACGCGCCTGTAATTTCGGTTGGAATTTGCATAAAAGCCACATTTACGAGTGATTTCTTTTTTGAACTCCAGCCGGTACACAGGAATACATACATATTTTCATTTGTTGCTATACAATGCAATATGGGCTAGATGCATATTTGCATAGACACTAGAGTTGTTGCGGAGCTACGAAAGTTCGGAACTTCTAATTGGTTTAGACTTATGAATCGCATTTCTGTTCTATTGTTTGGGATTATAAATGAAGTCGATCAGTAGATAGAACCTGTTTCAAACGGAAGCAAAATATTTTGGATTGAAATTTGTTTGCAGTTTTATGGTGAATATAATTTCTCGCAAACTAGCATTAGAAAATATGTTTATCATAAGAATTGATATCTCACCATAGTGCTGCACTATCAATTATAATACAGTCAAACTCCCGTAACTCGAACTTCTATAACGGTTGGCAGTATCATTAAAAGAGTATTTTACCTGCAAATTTTCTTCCACAATTCGAACTTCCATAGCCCGAAGTTCTTCATAACTCGCAAGAAAATCCATACAAATAAATACCTAGCAATTCTATAATCGTAGTAACGCATAATTGTTTCTGAAGTCTGCTTCATATTTCGGGGAAATTCCTTTTTGTACATGAAATGATTTCTTTTGAATATTAAGTCAGTTCAACGTCAGTTGCACTTGTTGACAGGTCTAAAGTAAATTCAATTTGTTCATTAGAATGGCAACTAAAGGCGTTTTAAAATGTTTGTCGATTGAAGAAAAATATAAACTAATCAAAGAAGTGGAAGGCGGGTTCAAGAGAAATCAAGCTGCTGAAAAATATGGAATTCCGCTAGTACAGTATCCACAATTTTTAAAAACAAGGAGTAAATTTTCAAGGTTGTCGGAAAAGGAATTTCTGTATGTAGTAAAAGGATTGAAACCCCAAAATATAAGAATATCGACAAAGCAGTTCTTGATTGGTTTACAGCAGCACGAACTGCAAAAATGCCTATATCTGGAGCAAAATTAGATAGAAGCAAACAAGGTCGAACAAAACATCTCTTCGAAAAAAACAGTTAATAAAATAATTTATGAACTTTTTTAATTCTAGACATAGTGTATATTATAAAAAAGCATATGGTAAAGGAAATTCGGTTAGTGAAGTAGACTGCGAAAAATGGAAAAAATATGTCTTACCGAACACAACAGTTTTGCTAACGGGATATTTTTGTAATACTGATGAAACGGTAATACTGTTTATGATAAATTTCTAACCCATCCCAGAGAAGTCAAAAACAAACTAAAAGCTATTGAATTGGCATTTTTCCCACCGAATACGACCGCTAAATTGCAACCACTTCGTCAGGGAGTAATTCCAAATTTTAAAATATTCTAACGGAGCAAATTGGTTAAGGCACTTAGACGCATAGATGGTAATAAAAAACAGGGTTTTACGCTCATGGATTGCATCACTTACGGAACTAAAGCTTGGTATGTTGACGACATACAAACAATAGCGAACTGCTTCAAAAAGATGAATTTGGTCAATATGCCGAATGGGAAGTAGAAGACCCCTAATATTTTGGACTGAGAATAATGAAAATCAAAATATTTTTAAGGCTGATTACGGAATGTGGCTAAAAGCAAACAAAATAACATGCAATGTCACTCTTCAAGATTATATTGAAGTACTATATAGCGAGCTTTGCACAAGTGGCTTCCCTACAGATGATGATATTGTGGAGCATTACTGCCCTGAATTGTCTTCGGAGGAAGACGCTATTTATCAACCTTCCAGCATTGATGAAAATTATTTCCGAACATTGAGTTTATATTTGCAAACAAATGACACCACTACTGAAGAACGCTATAAGGTTTTGAGCACACTCGACTCCTTTTTGTTGAAAATAACAAAAAAAAAAATTCCTTTTCAGTCATTAATTTCAGAATATTTCACTTCGTTGTAATTTTCTTTTATAGTTTTCTGTAAGACTATGTATTTAAAATAAAAAAATACCACTCATTATTTAAAAAATACATATGTAAATGTTTGCAATTGACTTTTTTTTTTTTAGAAACTAAAAAATTAGATAACTTGAATTCTGCATAAGTTGGGATAATAGCGAATGCAAAATCAGGTGAGAAGTTGAGAAAATCGACTCTTGTGAAGGAAAGTTGAGGGGGATTGGAAAAATAAGTTGCTTAACCTATTTATTTACTTCCCAAATCATAATATCAGCCTTAACCACTGATAAAAATAAACTTTTAACGTTTGTATTATAACTTCGTTGGTATAAGGGGTCGAAGTAGTTACACTTCCAAACTAATACGATCAGAAGATATATTGTTTGCGCTATCTCCGTCCATCCGTACAATAATTTGAGAGAAAATTGCCCAATATTAATCAAGTCCACCTTTTCCATACAGAAAATGTTTATAAATGTGAAATTTGTGGTGAATTTTGGTACATTCAATTCTCTTGCAGTACTTATAACAAATTTTGTAGAATGTTGGGAAGTAGGTGTGGCATGGACCACAGATGAAAAAAGAAATTGGAAAGTTTCACAATCCATAACTCAAATTCATTAAAGCGATCGTGTTCATATTTAGCAGGAAGGCTATCTGGGCTAATGTGCATATATTGATTGGTTAAGAATGAGCTAACCCGCGGCCACCTTTTTACATACTTTTTATACCTAGTAGTGCCACGCACACAAGGTATATTAACTTTAGTCGCGTAACGGTGGTATGTAACGGCGTAAACGGATCGAGATAGATATTGACTTATATATATCAAAATGTTCAGAAGGAAAAAAAGAATTGATTAAGCCATGTCCGATCGTCCGTCCGTCCGTCTATTAACACGATAACTTGAGTAAATTTTGAGATATTTTAATGAAATTTGGTATGCAGGTTCTTTGGCACTCCGATCGCTATTTAAAATGGGCGAAATCGGATGATAGCCTCGGCCACTTTTTATATATGTAATATTTTCGAAAATACCAAAAAAGTCATTATTCAATACATAATACACTTATGAGGATTAAATTTCTGTGTACGTTAATGTTAAGGCAGAAAAGGAAATTTTCAAGAAATTTTTGAAAATGGGTGGGGCACCACCCACTTTTGATTCAGTCAAGTTTAGAAATATTATTAATCATAAATCAAAACTGTTAAAGATATCGAAACGAAATTTAACACACGTATTTATATTAATACAAGGAATGTTCCGGAGAAAATGGGCGACATCGGTTAAGGCCCACACCCACTTTTATAGGAAAGATTTTTAAAAAGATTATAGATATATTTAATATGCGATAACTTTGCGTATAATAGCTTTATATCATTTCTATTTCACTTTCAAAGTACCCGTGAACGAGGAAAGTCAAAAACTATAACTTTTAGAAAATGGGCGTGGCCCCGCCCCTTTTATAGTGGATTATTCCACAAAACTTTTTATGCCATAAATCCGGCAAAAGTTGATTTATAGAAATGATATTCGGCAGAAATGTTGAACGTATAAAGGTAAATTTCTGTTAAAAAAATGGGCGAAATCGGTCAACGGCCACGCCCAGGTTTTTAACATCGTCCTGATCAATTTGGTATACTTAATGGTGGGTCTATCTCTTATATTTCTAAACGTTACAAACATCGGACCAAAGTTAATATACCATTTCATGTTCATGAAAGGTATAAAAATATAAATGTATGGCGCGATATACAACAGGTATATCATCATAAATCTCCTTACAGATTTTTGCGCCGAGCTTCATACAGCCATGTCCGTCTGTCCGTCCGTCTGTCCGTCTGTTTGAACGCAAACTAGTCCTTCAATTTTTGAGATATCTCGATGAAATTTGGCACCCGGATATATTTTTGTATTATATTAGACATTTGTCGGATCCGGTATAATCGGGTCACTATAGCATATATCTCCCATACAACCGATCGTTCAAATAAGAGAATTATGACCATTTCTCCCTCATTTTTAAAGATTAAAACTTGAAACTTGGTGAGATATTTTCCTATGGATACCAAAAGATTTCGTAAAAAAATCACCTAGATCGGAGCTATATATGGTATATATCCCATACAACCGATCGTTCAGATAAGAGGATTATGGCCATTTATCCCTCATTATGGAAGATTAAAACTTGAAACTTGGTGAGATATTTGCTTACAGATAATAAAAAATTTGGTAAAAAAAATCGCTAAGATCGGAGCTATATATAGTATATATCCCAAATAACCGATCGTTCAGATAAGAGGATTATGGCCATTTCGCCCTCATTTTAAAAGATTAAAACTTGAAACTTGGTGAGATATTTTCTTATGGATAGTAAAAGATTTCGTAAAAAAGTCAGCAAGATCGGAACTATATATAGTATATATCCCATACAACCGATCGTTCAGATAAGAGGATTATGGCCATTTCTCCCCATTTTGAAATATTAAAACTTGAAACATGGTGAGATATTTGCTTATAGATGGTAAAATATTTGTTAAAAAAAAACCAAGATCGGAGCTATACATATATAGTATATATCCCATACAACCGATCGTTCAGATAAGAGGATTGTGGCCATTTCTCCCTCATTTTAAAAGATTAAAACTTGAAACTTGGTGAGATATTTTCTTATGGATATTAAAATATTTCGTAAGAAAATCAGCAAGATCGGAGCTCTATATAGTATGTATCCCATACAACCGATCGTTCAGATAAGACGATTATGGCCATTTATCCCTCATTTTGGAATTTAAAGAAAATTAAATGTATTGCTGACAAAGTTTTAGAGAACTTTAAACAATGCGTATTTAAGTTTGCACGTATTCATAAAGCCTTCGGCACAGCCGAAGACAGCGCCGTCCTTACTTGTTTTAAATTAATTTACCCCTCAAAATTCATAACAGAAGTGTTTTTTTAAATAATCAGCTGGTTTTATAATACGAACTGAAAAGTACTAAAATAGACCTGCGTAAATTGGTATGCCATAATATATCACTACTAGGTATATAATGTTCGGTTTCACCCGAACTTAGACTTTCTTACTTGTTTTAAAAGGTGGTATCTTATATATAAATAGATAAGATGAATGCAATGTAGAACCGTTTTCTGTATAGATAGGAAATTTTGAGGTGTACTTTTATCCGTAAATAAAAAAAATTTTAAAAATCATTTTAATATAAAAAATTGAACATAAAAGTCCCACCAATACACATTTACTTATTCATACTATAGACACGCTGTGTGTGTGTACTTGCTTTTTGTGTACTATGCTGAATCGTGAGCATGGCCGTGGAGTTCCTTTGTAGGAAAAAATTAAGAGCCGTAGTAGTGTGAGTAGACTTGCCATGCATGTTTTTGTGTTATTCGTGTGGTCGGCTCTCACTGTGAGTGCGAAGAGTTGGTAGTGGACCAATGAAAAATAAGTATTCGCACTGTAGATACTCTGTTGTGTCATGCATTTTTGCTTTAGTTGTTGTTATTGTATTGATTACTGGCTACGATGCCCAGTGTCAGCTGCTCTCCTGAGAGCACGAAAAGTTGCTTTGTTGGATACATTAAACAAGCAATGTAAAATATGAGCAAATATGTAAAATTCATTGCTGATACCTACAAACAGGGTTTACAAAAATAAAATAAATGATTACTCATAAAGAGTATTAAACACCGAAGAAAATTAAAGGAAAATAGAGGAAAGGAAAATTAAAGGAAGGAAAATTAAAAGAAAGAAAAGAAAAAGGAAAGGGAAGGGAATGGAAAGGATAGGAAAGGAAGGAAAATTAAAGGAAAGAAAGGAATGGTATGGAAATGAAAGGAAGGGAAGGGAAAGGGAATTAAAGGAAAGGTAAGAAAACGAAGGTAAATGGCGGCCGCCGTGGTGTGAAGGTAGTGTTGCCGGCCTACCACACCGAAGGTCCCTGGTTCGAGCCCTGGTACAGGTAACATCAAAAGGGATTTGAAAAAAAGTTTTTCAAAACGGGGTCGCCCCTTGGGCAGTGGTTTGGCAAACTCTCCGAGTGTATTTCTGCCATGACAGGCTTCTCAGCAAAAATTCGTCTCCTTTGTAGATGCCGTTCGGAGTCGGCAAAAAACTGTAGGTCCCACCAATTTGTAGGGAAAATTCAAATCGGCACACCACAAATTGGAAGAGAAGCTTGGCGCAAAAATCTCTTAGGAGGTTTATGATGATATACCTGTTGTATATCGCGCCATAGAGATAGAGAAGAAAACGAAGGGGAAATAAAGAAAATAAAAGGAAGGGAAGGGAAAGGAAAAAAAGTTTGAGGAAAGTAAAAAATAAAATAAGAGAGTAAAAAAAGAAATCAAGGAAAATAAAAATATGTTAGAGGAAAGGAACGACATAGAAAGGAAGAAAAAAAGGTGGATAAAACATACCTACAGCAAAAAAATAAAATAAAGTTTATTGGTTGAATTTCAACCACTGGGCGAACTCTAGTATTAATAAATTAATATAAATAATCGTTGTAGTGCGTAACGACATTCCATTGCTAGTTTACGTATACCGGATTATGGTAGGGCTGGGAGGGAAAAATTGAAAAAAAAATTTGAAATTGGCTTGTCACCGCTTTTGCAATAGCTAATTTGACAAAAATTTTATTTTTCTAGCGGTAATTGTTTATTGCGAAAATGGGCGAAAAAGAAGCTTTCCACGCAGAGCTTTGTCTTAATCCATTCGGCATGCTCCTTACATAAAACTATATTCGTATGTGTCTCTGATACGATTGTACGACTTCCGATTTCTGTTGAGATTCCGATAAAGCAAATTTGAAAAGCTCGATACCGGTTTCAGTAAACATACTTTCGGAACATCTCTAATACAAATATGTGTAATGAAAAGGGAGGTATGTAAATGTTTATGTTTATAATATATCTGCGCTTGATATGACATGAGGAGTGTAAATCATATATATATTATATGCATACCCCTGCAATTCTAGTCGAATGCACAATAAATGCTGTAAAATATATGTGTTTGTGTTGTTGTTATAGTGGTTGTTATTGTTATTGTTGTCATTATTATTCTGTTGTGGGCTTGTGCTATTGTTGTTTTTCTGCAATTTGCGGTTTTGACTGAATTATTACTTTTTACAAAAAATAACATTAACGGAAAACTTCACAGAGAAAAATACTATGAACACAGCTACAATTGCAACAATTGCAACAACAGCTACAAAACAATAAACAACTCACAAACAGCAAAAACACAACAACGTCTAAAAATACACAAAAACTGGCTGCAACATCGTTGACAACTCGTCGAAGCCAAATTGAGGAGTTTGTTGATGAGCTGTAGAAAATTAATAACATTTTTAAATTATAAACTGTACATAATACTAACAAGAAAAAACTTCCCAATAAGCAAAATACGTTTACTATAAGCTTACAATAAACTTAATTTAGCAAGCTTTTTGTTTGGAAAACATTTACTATAATCATTGTTAAAAGTTTGGAAAAAATTGTCGAATCAACGAAAGTGATCCCTTTTTAAACAATTGGAAATGAGGTTTGGAAAACAATTTTCAATTAACGTTTTATTCAACGTTTGTTGAAAACTGATTGAGAAAACTCCAATTTTGGCAACGACGGTGAAAACGGGCCATGGCCTAATGAATATGTACTAGACCTTTGCTCCGAAGGTTGCTGGTTCGAGTCCCGACAATTTCCTCAACTTTTATTATTATATAAATTATTATAATTATTTTGAAATATGTTTCATAATTATTTCCGTTCCATTTATTACTTGTTTTACAATATAAGTGCAATAAAAAAAATTTTAATATTCGACGCCAGCTTTTTTACCAACTTGTGGCGTGCTGCTTCCAATTTTTATACAAATTGGAGGAAGCTACTGTTTTTTGCCGACTCCGAACGGCATCTGGTAAGCAACGCGATGAATTTTTGTTAAGCAGCCTTCCATGGCAGAAATACCCTCCGCCTCCGTTTTGAAAACCCTTTCTCAAACCACTTTTGATTTTACCTGTCCCAGGACTCGAAAATTGGGCCTTTCGGTGTGGTGGGCCGGCGTTGGCCATATAATAAAGTTCATATAAATCAAGTAGGTAAATTATTTATCATTATTTTTGAAAACAGCCAAACTGTTCACCTCGCAGAAAGTTCACCCCAAGTTAATTACCCAAAGCTACCATACAATTGTGAAAACATATTGAAACGATAGTTTCAAACTCGTTTAGAAAACATTGATTTCAACGTTTGTAATGATTTGTTGGACCACGTCGAAGCTTGATGGTGCCGATGCTATTGTTTTTACCGCCAAAAACACTCTTCGAAGGCTTTAGGGAGTGTTATCGGAAGTGACAGTCCTGTACCAGATATGAATACGGTACGCTCATGTACTTTTTTGTGGTGCATGCCCAACTTTTGCGGGAGTGATTTGGTATGACCAGTGGAACTGTTAAGGCCAGCTCACCGCCTCATTATGTAAGGAAGGAGAAAATTGGTAATGAGAGATAAAAGCATCATATCCGTAGATCAACCATCAAGTATTATTTAGCAGTTACTGCAGTTCAACTATTCTGACTTTGAGAAGATTGGTATCCGGTACTACATTAACAAGAGCGTTGGCAAGCCTGACATGCTCTAAAGCAGGGACCGAAAATAAAAGTTATTTTTTCCCGATTTTTAAAAAGTCGTCGGCTAGATAGTGTTCTTGAAGAAAAGTATTAACCTTTCTGTCATCCCAGAATTTCTATGATCATAATCCTGTTTTTTGGTGAAAAAAATGTTTGAGTATCCTTTAAACAAGTTTTGTAAAATTTTAAATGAAGCATAACAAATCTTTGTGATTATACCTTTCATGAACAAGGAATGGTATTATAACTTTGGTCCCATGTTTGTAAATATGAGAAGAAGAAGAGATGGACCCACCAACAAGTATACCGAAATAACCATGGCGAAAAGCTGTATCGATTTAGCCATGTCCGTCTGTTCGTCTGTCTGTTTGAACGCAAACTAGTCCCTCAGTTTTAGAGATATCTCGATGAAATTTGGTATGCGGCCGCCATTTTTTAATATATTCTTCACTTGTCGGAACCAACAAGATCGGAACAATACAATGCATAGCTTCCATACAATCTATTCTTCCGATGAGCGGGTTTGGCTATAACTCTTGCAATTGAAAAGCTAGGAACGTAAAATTTTGCAGGTTCGTCTGCCTAGTGAAAATCAGCCAGATCGGACCTAGATAACATATAGCTCCCATTCCGATAAATGGGGTTTGGCCTATAACATTGCAATTTATGGCAAGAAACACAAAATTTGGCAGTACTTATGACATACATATGTATTGTGTATAGTGTAATAGTCCCCATACAACAGATTTTTACGATAAACGGGGTTTGGGCTATGTATCTTTAAATTAACAGGGGATGACCATCAAAATTTTGCAGTTATTGTAAGTTAGGATTGGACACTTAAAACAGTGATGCGTATTCATGAAAGGTATAAAGATTTCAGCACAGCGGAAGACAGCGCTTTCCTTACTTGTTTTTCTCTAAAATTAATTAATAATAAAACAAAATTATAAACGGGCACTGCTAAGAACAATTCCTTTAAAAAAGATACAAAATTTATAGATTTGGTCATATTATCGAAACAAAAGCTGCATTTCGGAACTAAATTAAGCAAAACAAAAAAAAAATTACTTAAGGTTACGTTTAATTAATAAGAATTGACTTTCACATAGATAATGTATTTTAATGAAAAACTAACTCGCTTTTAACATAATGAAATAATTTTCTTATTTTTACAGCGATGGCAGCGGCGATGGTTTGTGTTATACGATGACGGTGAACTTACTTATTCAGTTGATGAGCATGTGAGTAGATTTTAAGAAGTTTTCCTCTTATAACATTGTATATCCTCTGGAAAATATCTTTCGCAAATAAAATACTTTTTTTAAATTAATGCCCCTAGTTTTTGGTCAAAATCTGAACAAAAGCATAGGATTTGTACTTGGAAATATTATTGTCTTTTAAGTTATGTAGTATATGTAGGCATAGGTACTGACCACTACATACATACGTACACACATAATTCGATCTCAAATTGACTACTGCGTCGAGTTAAGTGAAGATACTCGCAATGTACATCTTCTAATCGGTCATATAAAAATGCAGACCGTCGGTGACACTGCAAAACCGAGTAAGCTACTTTTGTGTCAAAAACTGTCGTGGGCCCCTGCCATTAAGATCTATTAATTTATACTTAAGAAACCTACATGTTAGTTTGGAAAATAATTAAAATAATCGATCTTGTTGGGAACTTTTTCCATAAAGTCATTGTTCGTCTTTAAATTAAGTAATTTGTAGTTGAAAGATATCCAAACTGCGATATCACTTACGCGGTTTTGCATTTATCCGTTACGCGAGTTTGCAGTGTCACCGACGATATGTAGATGCTTAAACGGCTGATCACGTGTACATACATATAAGACTGGGCAGAAAAACAATATTTTTTTTTAACTATACGATTCTATTTTTCAGAATGGCAAAAAGTTTCAGACCTTAATATTAAGGTTTAGAGCTCTATAACTGCCCGTTCAGATTTTTAAAGACTAATCTCATTTTTGCTTTAAAACTGCCGAAACATTGAGGTAAAGAAACTAAGAAAAACAAAATTGGAATGCAATTTTCGGCAAATAGTCCGTTCCCGAGTAATCAAGGTTTAAACATTAGAGTAGTTTTTTGATTGCACGTTTTTACTCCAAAAATTTATAAAAAACACAAAAATCAATGTAGCAAATTGATGAATACAGATTCTTAAGGGAATAGAACGATTTCAAAAACTCTTACACAATTTTGTATACCCATTCTGAAAAACAATTTCAGCACAATTACAAAAAAAGGGGTTTTCCTAGTCTAGTACATATACATACATATGTGCTCGGCCACATATCAATTCATTATGTGTTATTATAAATGGCAGCGCTTGTTGCGGCACTTTGCTACGCCCTTTTTCACTTGAACAGCCTCTTTAAATTTTCGTCTTTGCAGCATCAAGGCCAATTTGCTCGTTTTTAAAATACGTGACATGCATAATTTATGCTGGTTTTTGATTATATTTATGTAATATCTGCTTTAATAATTGGTATCATAATTCAAATGGTACCAACACACTTAAGACTGCTCACCGGTTGACGCCATGAGACTTGTTTAAGGGACTCTGGCAGTATATTAAATATTTATTTGAATTAAAACATGCATAACTCAAAATATCTATAACCGGCATTTTATTTGATTTTTATACCCAACAAGCATAGTAAGTTCGTAATAAGCTTGTTGAAATAAACAATATTCTTACAAAGCGTTGATTTTTCGTTCGCCACCAATTGTAAAGCATGCGTTATATAATCCAAACGGCACGTTAATTGCATGTGCCTATGTATAAATGTTAATTTATAATAAAACTTTTAAAGAAAGCTTTTTATTAATGTTTTCTGAAACCTTTATTTGAAGTAGTGATTTGGGACAACTTGCTCCTAAACTCAAAAAATTCCAAACACAATATTATCAAACCGGTCAAACTTATCAAATCTAAGTATTTTGGCTTAATATTCTGGCAGAGAACTTGCAAAAGGCCAAATTTAATCATCGACTTTCTTTTTGATGTAATAGAATACTTCGTAAAGGTTTGGAAAATGTTAGAAGGTACTAACACCATTTTTATTTGTATTTAACAAAATTATTTTATAGCACCAGTGAGGAGAGCATAGTTAATTTATTTCTTTATTTATTCTTAACTTTTTATTTAATAAAACAAAAATAGAAATAAGATATTTTATTTTAAAGACTACCCAACAAGCAAAGTAAACTTAAATAAAACTTTAAAAAGCTTTCTGAAATAAATATTAAGCATTCAAAATTCTGGTTTTTCGTTTATAAAACGTTTGAAAAAAAGCGTTTCGTAATCAAAACGGCACGTTGATTAAAAGCTCATTAATGTAAACCTATTAACAATGTTAAAAAAAAGGCTTTTTGTAAATGGTTTTTCTGAAACTTGATTCAAACGATATATTTCATATTATTTAGATGTTGCAATAAAATAAATAAAAAAGTTTTAATCATACATTGAATGCTTCAACTTAAACCAGTTATTAGCAGATTGCGAAAGTGGTTAAGGTGCAACCATAATTTTTGCTTTTGTGTCGTCATTCTCATGTAAAATCTTTTCTGAAAAGAATTGGAAATATTTAAAGTTGAAAAGAAAAAAACTGACAAATAGATTTTTCTGAATTTTTTTACACATTTGCTTTTCACTTTTACAGGGAAATGATTTATAACAGCTTTTTCTTGAAGTTTATAAAAAGTTTACTGTTCACTTTCAAATAAATTAAAAATGAAAAGGTTTACACTTCGCTTATTGCAGCAAGTTATTTTTAAAAACATTTACAGAAATGATTGTTGGGTAGTTATAAAAACGACTTTGATGAAAGTGTACCGTTCAAAGTATGAGCGAGTTTTTCTTTATATGAAAAGTTTTTGTTCCACTCAATATTTACTTAGCTTATTTGTTTAGAAGAAACAATCATCTATTTAGACATCTTTACTATCATCAGTCGCGAAGCAGCTAATTTATTTTCAATCATAAATTGAATGCTACAATTTTAACTTATTGTTAGTAAGACTTTGAATTTGAAACATTTTAAGTTTAAATAAAAGATGTGAGTTTTTTTAAATCTTTTATAAAAATTCGTTCTAGAAGCTTACAAAAAGTTTACTATAAATAAGTTAATATTAAAAACGGTCATATATATATCGCTTATTACTTAAAGTTTTTTTCTTTAAATTCACTGAAGTGTTTGCTTGCTAAAGAAATCGCGAGTGAGTATACATATGTGAATTACTCGGTTTACCGAAACCGAAATTCAATTTCTCAAATTTTGCATCATCGGCATCGACACGAGTCAGAGTACAAGAGGCCCCGCTCTAAATAAATCTAACTGTGTCTTTAATCAGGCATTAAGTCTGGTGATATGGTTTGCGTTGACAGAACTGTATAGATAAATCGACAGTATACGAGTACAGCCAACCTAAACTGCATAAAATGATGTGCTCGGTATTTTTCACAGGTGAAAAAGCTAGATTTTCTCAGCGAATGCATGTAAAACAATCTCTCTCGCGACCAAAAGCAATTTTGAAGCGTAGTCGATTCCATTCTCGGTATCGATCGCTTGTTACGACCGTGAGTAGAAAAACAGTATTCGAACAGTTGTAATAAGTGATATATTCGCAAAGAAATGGTGCTAGATTTGAGAAAAAAGTGATACATTCCGGTTACAACTTAAAAATTTTTGATTCAAAACATTCTTGCCTATAAAAAAAGATTGTTAGCCGAGGGAGTCTTGGGTTACGGAAGACTTGCCTCAAATACTCTAAGGCACGTTGTGATACCAGTTTTTCATTGAAACGGGCCAAAGAAGCTTTTCTTTTCTTTGGGAAGTTTTCTGTTGGTATGGAAATAGGTGTTTTGAGAGCATTGTTTTAGCGACCATCTTTTACTGTCCTGTGTAGTTCTAAAGGTAGCAGTTTACAATACAAGGAAAGTTTTGGCCATTACTTGCCTTGCGTGTTTACGTTTTCCTCGATCCCCTAAGAACCTGGGCCCGGATTAGGTACAACCTGTGTTAGGTCATCTCCTGTGAATATTCACGGTAGGTCTGTTCAAGTTTATTTGTAGATACTTGTACTTTTGTAAAGAAAGCTGAAGTCAGTAGTAAATAAAGGCATTTTCAAGACAAATTTCAAAAATCACCTTCCTAAAACTACTAAAATCTCGATCTATGTGACTTTTGTACCAAATAGTCTAGTTTGAATATATTCGGAGTTATAACGGATGCAATATATCGAAAACTAACTTTTTCTAGGGAGCCCCAATCTTATTATATGTTAATTCTAATTAGAGCTCTCGATTTTGTTCGCACATTTTCGAGCAGTCTGACTATATGAGCAACGAGCACTCTCACACCTGCTCATTGCTCAATACTCGAAAATTTTCGAGCTTGAACTCGACCATTCGAGCATTTTCAAGTATTTTGAGCAAAGTTGCTTATTTATTATTTTGATTATTTTGTTGGCGCTTTGTTTTCAGTCTCCACAGTTTCTTGATACACAGTGCCAACTTTGCTGAAAAGCAAAATAAGTGCATTCAATGAGCAGCTACCTCACATTCCCAGAACAGCCGGTTGTATCGTGTCGGAATGACCCGGATTTTTTTACTCGACTAAGGGATGCTCAGTGTAACACTGTCTAATTTGTCTCGTCCCAGTAGCTACCTAAATTTACAACGGCCTTGACCGTCCTCACAATATGCGTAAATAACGTAACGTGGCTTTCTATCCCTCCGCTGTAGAAGATTATACTTGATGTAGAAGATGATGCTTTTGCACTGACAAAAAGTGTATTATAGTGCAAACAAGCAGTGCCTTTGGACATCGTATGCATATATTTATGTAAATTAGGTAGTGTCAGTGACAATAGATGTAGGGAATCCGGGATGTAGGAAGAACAGGTGGAGCATATATTGTACAAGTGTTCTGCAGATAGGTCCTTACAAACTAGACATGAATCCTGGTTCCGTCCAATTCAGGCCAAACTGGCAATGCTTTGAGTTATTGCATTTAAAAATACAATCAGATCTGTTGGTGCTTACATCATTCGAATTCTTCTTTTGCAGTTTCACTTGCAAAACTGTTGCATTGCTGACAGAACAGCTGGTTCGTCCGGACCAGACACTTTCTAGTATAACGCCACATCCAAGGTTTTTGTCGGTATATTTTGGTAGAGAACTTATTTGTATAAAAAAATTTCAATTGCTGACAAATAAATTTTAATAATTTTTTGGCAGCTCGAATTATTTTAAAGCTCGACAGTTTCGAGCAAACAGTTGAGCAACGAACGAGTACCGAGCTACTCGAAGTGCTCGATCCGGGTATCGAGAGCTCTAATTCTAATATCTTCAAAAATATGTGTACAACGTTTAATGGTGATAGTAGGGATATCCCTGTCTCTATCCCTATTTCAATCAAATATCACCATAAATAAGATTTTTTCGAATATCCTTAGGTCGATCAATAATCCACTTATCGAAAAAAAATATCATATGTTAGTTCTAATACCTCCAAGGTTACGTGTACTAAGTTTCATGATAAGCAACCCTGATATAAACATCCGAAACCCGCTGAACGGAGAAATTTAAAGGCTAGCACCCTTACTGCCAAGGCGCACGTGTGCCGATTCTTTGAATGATGACATCAACTATTTTACGAAATGCATATCAGTAAAAGGTTCTCCCTTCTGCTTGAAACGTTGTCGCAACTGGAAATAAAATGCCCGTGATCAACACATGACCAATAAACTTTAGTCTTTACATTCGACCGTATCGGCTTGCAGCCACTTTCTGACTCGCTTTCCCGTTCGAAATGCTTTGCAATCTATAAGTGACATCGCGAGCCCATAAGTAGCCGAGCAGTAAAAATCACTTTCTATGAAACCATTTCCATTTCAATTTACCAATTTTATTAGCAAACGCTATGGTTCTCCATATTTGTTCGCATTTTTATAACTTGGCGTCCACTTTAGGGCTAACTTATAAGTGTGACTTACCTAAATTTAGCATTGCAAAAAAAATCGATTCAATAAAAAAGACAAAGCAACACCAGAAAGCTAAGGTCTAAACAAAATACTATGAAATTGTATACTAATTGGCACCCCACTGTATCACCTGTCAAAGCTGTTTGCATGCAACCGGTACGAGACTGACTGCCGTGCATGCGCTCTCGAATGTTTATAGCATTGTGTGTTTGTGGAAGAAGTGAGTGTTGACCGCTGCTGCTTATTGACTGTTGGCCTTACTAACTGCGCTGTCTATTGTCTGGTTTAAATTATTTCTCTTTTCTCCTTGCTAGCTTAGTTTGCTGGTACTAACCCTACTCAACTTAGCTGACTGTGCGCCTCCATTGGTGAAGGCCAGCAGTAGTCCCCAGCTAAACACTGTTTCTTTTTCATAATTTGTGATTATTTTTGTGTTCTGCGAACTCATATGTCCCAAGGCAAGGACTTGCGCTGTCTTTTGCAAAAAATTGTCGCTGCACTAAAATGCTCCAACGTGCCACATAAAGTCATATTAACCAGCAGGCTAGTTCATTTGTTTATTGTTCGTGCTACTCGAAAGGGAAAGCCTTGTAATACAAAGTGAACTATTAGCGAATATTGAAATAAGTGCTGATTTCTCTAAATTGAAAAAAGTTCATATTTACTAATAGAAAACCTGGCCACGCCTCTTTACATCTCAGAACTTCTTCTTTTTAAAAGTCGATTAACCGTCTAAACGATTTTGGCCGCCCAAGAGAGCTCGCCAGTCGTGTCTTCTTCTGCCGACTGGCACCAATTGGAAACACCACGGGATCCACGGGATCGCAAATCGGTCTCCACTTGGTCCTTCCTTGGTGGTCCCCCCCTTCTTCTGCTTTCACCGGCAGATGCCGATAAGAATACTCTCTGAACCGGATCATCTTTATACATTCGCATAACACGGCCTAGTCAACGAAGCCGGTGGGTTTTAATTTTTGGAACTATGTCTGCGTCTATTTAAATCTTCTTCGGTAGTCGCTCTCCCTCGAATACTTCCAGAGCCTCCTCATCAGATGTTATAAGTGTGACTTAGAGAGTGTTATTTTCGTTCGTAGAGAGGACTTTACTTTTCAATTGCTTACACTGTCCTTAGGAAGGCAAATTAAAAAAGGTAGAATTGCCCACTGAAACATTTTGTTTTATAGGAAACAAGCGTATTAACACAATATGCCCGAGGTAGGCATGCACAAAGGTAATGCCGTGCAACTCGATGGTTGATCTACGGATATGATGCCTCTGACCTCTCATTACCCATCTTATCCTTCCTAACGGAAGGAGGGGTGACATGACCTAGAAGGTTTCATTTGTCATAAATCGCTACCACGACAGTCGGGCAGTACCGCAAGGGAGTACCGGAGCGTACCGGGTTCAAATCCGGCCAAGGACTGTTAATTCGACAACACTCCCCAAAATCTTCGGGGAGTGTTTTTGTTGTTACCACAACAACAACAACACAATATTTAGGTCCGATACAATTTTTTTTTTTAAACAATTAGATCGGATCGGCTGAAGCCGCAAAATCATTAATATCAGGAAAGATCCTATGTAGGTATCAGCATTACCAACCAAAAAAGCTCCAACCAAGAAATTAAACGGAGTAACTTTTGCCACCAAGTGCTACTTTGGCATCTGCGTCTTTAAGGGCCATTGCATTATGACAGTGGCGAGTTTAGAATATTTGTCGACTCCCACCGATGGCACAGCAGGAAGCCCTCACTGTGTTGAAAAAACTGATGGATAAGGACTTTGTTTCTCATAGAGTTTTTCATCGGCATCAGAAAAAACTATGTTTATAAAATACCTTTGCAAATTTTTTTGTATTTTCTCTTACTCAATTTTTTGTTTAAGTGCTTCATTCTAAGAAATATCCCGCCTCTAAAAAAACGTTTTCATATATATTCATATGGCTTTAAAAAGCTCAGTTTGGGCACTTAATTTTTATGGTGGACAGTTTCTTGGCCATTTATTTGGTGAATACCATTTCTATATATTTTATTTTATTTCAAAATGCGAGCTAATTCTTACCAAGACTTACAAATTTTCCCTTGCTTATTCCAACCATAAGAAGATATATTTTCTTCCTCATAGTGGATAAGATCCAGCAATGTAGTCAACCTCATAGTCATACATTTTATCTTATTCAAGGGTTTCATCGATTACGAATCGGTCTTATTTCATTTCTGTAAATATCGAATCTATTCCCTTGTCCTTACCATGACTTTCTGAACATATTCCAATACTGGCAGAGGGAACATTTAAACACTATGTTACACTCATTTCAAAATTTTCTTCTCCACTTAGTTTCTCGACATTTCTTGCTAACATAAAGTGAAGAGTCCTGGAACAACTGTATATCAATATGAAAACTATTTGTTATTTCTTCTCACTCTTGATAAAAATAACAAATTCCTTAACATAATGGTATAATAAGTGAAATAGAAATTATATAAAGGTATTGTACGCAAAGTTATTGCCTATTAAATATATCTATGATCTTTTTCAAAATCTTTCGTATAAAAGTGGGCGTGGACCTTTACCGACTTCGCCCATTTTCTTCCGGAACATACCTTCTATTAATAAAAATACAATAAATTTCGTTTCGATATCTTGAACGGTTTTTGATTTATGATAATTATTTTTTCTAAATTTGACTTAATCAAAAGTGGGCGGTGCCACTCCCATTTTAAAAAATTTCTTGAAAAATTTATTTCCTGCCTTAACACTAATGTACACACCAAATTTAATCCTTATAAGTGTATTATGTACTGAATAATCATTTTTTTGGTATTTTCGAAAATATTTTATATATACAGCCCAATTCTAAATGAAAATTCCGCACGGATTTTTTCCCCTCTCCCATTCCTCGTATTCTGAATAAAAAATGCTTGGGAATTTTTTCACTCCTCGCTTTCCTCTTATTCTGAATAATGGTCGAAAACGGAAAACCAGTTAAGGCAGAAAAGTAGCTATTACGATTTTGAGGAAAAGGTATATTTCGCTGTCATTTTTAAGAAATTTTTTCACCAGCTAAACTGAAAGGAGCGCGGGATAAAATTTAATGTTTCTTGTATTTTTATAGGAAAACTATTAACTTGTGTAAGTATATACTAAAATAAAATAATGTTATATTTATTAGAATACGATGTATTTTAGATCGAAAAGTACAAATGTACAACAGATATGGCGGTTTTAAAACTTGATGCAAGTCCATCATGAAATTGTATTTTTGAGTTGATGAGTGTGCGATGTTAGGAGTTCCGAGCTTGTTTATTCTATAATGCTTCTTAAATCTGCAAACAGCAGAAAGCACATGAAATATACAAACAAAAGTTGTAGATAACGTTTGCGGCTCTTATTCGCTTAATTGCTGCCACAAACGTATGAAAAGCAACACTAAACGTTGCATAATTGAGAATATTTAGAACTGGGCTGATAAAAAGTGGGCGTGGCTATCATCCGATTTCGCCCATTTTAAATAGCGCTCGGAGATGAGCGCCTGCATACCAAATTTCATTAAGGTATCCCAAAAATTTACTCAAGTTATCGTGTTAACAGAAGAAGGGACGGACGGACGGACATGCCTTAATCAACTTGGGCCAGAATTTTTCAAATCAGCACAAAAAAAATGTTGTTCTGCTATCTTTATGATTCGTATGTCCATTGATAGGTCACTGTGGCAAAAATAAGTTCTGGAAATATTTTCGCAATGTTGACATTTTTGCAAAAGCTCTTCGCGAATAAAGTTTTACATGAATTTTTTTTTTTTCAAAAATTTATTGCTATTTGACGGTTTAACTAAATTTTACCTAAACTACGACATATGAAAAGCAATTAAGTGTATTTTAATATACTTTCGCTAAACTTAAAAAAGAACTTTTAATAATTTTTGTCTAGCCTTTATCAGGACATCAGTTTGAATCAGGGTTCTCCGTCAAGAAAAAATTTAAAAAAAAACATATTTGGTACACTGGAACTATACAAACTGATTTCCGAAGAAAGAAAATTGTGGCTTTTACCGTTTAGGTAAAATGATGAAAATAAGAAAGTCATACACATGAATATATACACCAATCTTAATAAAAGTGTATATTTAAATATCCCAAAAATCAAAGGAGGCACAAAATATGATTTGCAATTCGAGTAAATTTTTTCGAAACATGACTTTATTGTAAAAAGTCAGAACGAGATCTTCTCGGCGACTAAGGAAGACAAAAAAAACGAGGGGTTCCCAGTAAAACTAGACTTCGCAAAGAGCTGTAATTCTAAGGTTCAGAAAGCGGTTTAATCCTTCCTCCAATATGGAAAAGCTGATATTTTGCCGTGCTCAATACATTAAACCAGAATTAACTAAACAAGACCATTCTGGTGATCGATTATGCTCGGGCCCAGAGGGTATTCTAAGCTTTGCCAGCCGCTGCAAGCAAAGCAAGAGGGAGACATGACCTAGAAAGTTGCACTGGTCATACCAAATCGCTCACGCGACATTCGGTCATATACCCGAAGGAAGTATCGGACCGTACCAGGTTCATATCCGGCAAAGGACTGTCGCCTTCGACAACACTCCCAAAAACCTTCTGGTAGTGTTTTTTTGTTAAAAACAACAGCAACAACCACCACTCTGATGAAAGAACCAAGTGGGGCCGACTTCCGATCCTGTTGTGTTTCCAATTGGCACCAGCTTGTAGAGTGAAGAAACTACTGGCGGTCTATGTTGGATGGCCAACCCCGTTTACACGACTGAGCGCCATTTAAGTAAGAAAGTTAACTAGAATAAGTCTAATGAAACCGCCTAATTAAACATTTCCATCAAACCGTCGAAAGATTATTATACAGGGTGGCTAGTGAAAGCCGCTACCAAAAAAAAATTAAATAACTTTTTTTCTATTTAATGAATCTGGTTAATTTTTTTTTTATTTTGCAGATTGAAATGGATAACTGGGACACTGAAACAAGCATTTGGATTGTCCGCCGCTATCACGCACTGGAGTCTGTAGTTTCGGTTCAAAGAGAGTATAGGCGCACGTTTGGCGGCAATCCTCCGAGCAGATGGACCATAATAAGACTTGTAAACAATTTTGCCGAGCATGGGACAGTCAACAGAAGACCTTACCATCGAAACCCTTCAGTTCGAACGGAGGAAACAATCGCTGCTGTAGCTGCTGCCATACAAAACAATCCACGTGTTTCGACAAGAAGCTTATCTGCTCAAATGGGTGTAAGTAGACAGTCATTACAGTCAATTATGCACAAAGATTTGGACTTATTCCCATATAAAATTCAAATGGCCAACAAACTGAACGCTGCAGACTTGCCGATTCGCTTGGAATTTTGCCAGAAGATGCTTCAAATGGTGGAAGAGGATGGAAACATGTTGAACTGTCTTTTCATGTCTGACCAGGCCCATTTCGATTTAAACGGCAACATAAACAAACAAAATTGTCGAATATGGAGTGCTTCCAACCCACAGATACTCCATGAGACGGAATTGCATCCACTTCGTGTCACAGTGTGGTGTGCAGTTTCATCACGCTGCATTGTCGGGCCCTACTTCTTCGAAGAAAACGGTCACACCGTTACGGTTACTGGAGACCGTTACTTGAGCATGTTGAGAGAGTTTTTCTATCCAGAATTACGCCGAATGAGAATTTCTTTCAACTCTGTGTGGTTTCAGCAAGATGGTGCAGCTCCTCATATAGCCCAACCTGTTATGACAGAATTGCGACGAAAATTTCCCAATAAGCTGATATCCAGAAACTCCACATTCCGTTGGCCACCCAGGTCGCCTGACCTTACTGCACCTGACTTTTTCTTGTGGGGTTATTGCAAACAGGAAGTCTTCAAAGCAAAACCAACAAATTTGAATGAACTAAGGCAATCCATTCGAGAAACAATTGCGGCTATTCCTGTCTCAACTCTCCAAGCAGTAATGAACAACTTTTTGGTAAGATGCCGCACATGCATCGACGAGCAGGGGGGGCATTTAAATTCCATTATTTTTAAAACTAATTAAGCTATATTTAATAAAATTTAATGAGCTTTAACATGAATAAAAGAAAAATAAATTCCATACACTGAAAAAAAAATTATTTGAGTTTCTTAATGTAGCAAAATTCATCAGCCACCCTGTATACAAAATAAAACAAATTTCTACGTTTATACGGTTATAAAAATTACCCGTAATCTGTTCCAAGGAGAAAAAAACCTGCAGTTAAAGGAGTTTCTAGAGTCCAGGTGAAGTGACCATATTTCTTGGAACTGCATTGACTGAGCCGTGGAAAAATACTGACAAAACTTCGGGACTTTTTTGGGATCATCTTGGATTTTTTAGGATAATTTATAATTGTTTTTGGAACTTCTTCGGTATCGTCTCATTGGAATTGTTTTCTGTGACTTTTTTTCAAAATCATTTCGGAACTTTTTTTGAGAACATTACATAATCATTTCGGGAATATTTCTGAACTTCTTCCGGATTTTTAAACAAAATTTCGGGATCATTTCAGTATCATTTCTGGATAATATCAGGGCTTTTTCGGGATATTTTCAGGATCATTTCTTGTTTTTTTACGGGACAATATTCGGTATCATTTTAGAACTATTTCGAGATGATCCCGAAAAAGTCTTTAAATGATCCCAAAATTATCCTAAAGAAGTCAATGATCATGAAAAAGTTAACTTCTTTCACTTGTACCGTGGTAGCTACACGCAGTTTTGAGCCGATCGCATTTCGGGGGTATGCATATCAAGCGCCGATATACAAGGTGGCGCAAAAGTAAGTTTCCGAAGTTCAGCATATCGGTTGTGGCACGTGCAGTGTGTGCTGTTGCACCGTCTTGTTGGAACCACATGTTTTCCAATCCCAATTCATCAAGTTGCGGCAAAAAGAACTCGTTGATCATTGCTCTGTAGCGCTCACCATTCACAGTAACCGTTTTTCACCGACCGATTATTGGTCAAATAAATAGTCAGCAATATTCCCCGTTCTGGAGCAGTGTAGCGTAACATTGTTTATAAACGTGTATTTCGCATGTGTTTACTACACAAATGTTAAAACAGAACTGACTTTAGGGGCCAATCGCAAAATTTATTGCATTTTCTGATAGGAGGATTACTTTTGCGCAGTAACCGTTTTTCACCGACCGCAATAAATAGTCAGCAATATTCCGCGTTCTGGAGCAGTGTAGCGTAACATTGTTTATTAACGTGTATTTCGCATGTGTTTACTACACAAATGTCAAAACAGAACTGACTTTAGGGGCCAATCGCAAAATGTATAGCATTTTCTGATAGGAGGATTACTTTTGCGCCACCCTGTATATCATGTTCATTGGATACAGACATTTCTCTAGATTCTTAAGTTTTGCATAGATTGTTATAAATGAGTGATATGATTCAGTTCCGGGATGATTGGGATGGCTTTGCTTGAAACGGTTGCATAAAGTGTTTTCTTCATCTTTTTAATCTTTTAATGAGCAAAAAGCTTATGCTATAATACAAAATATGCACTCACACATTCATACAATTTGCGAGGGGTTGTCTTAGACGTTCCTCTCGACGCATCACATGCACCCTTGCCAAAAAATGACACTCACTTTAACACCAATTTCAGTTGTTGTTTGTTGTTGTTGTTTGTAACGACAAAAACACTCCCCGAAAGTTTTGGGGACTGTTGTCGAATTGTCCTTGTCCAGTGCAACCTTCTACGTCATGTAAGAGGAAGATGGGTAATAAGAGGTGAGAGGCAACATATCCGTAGAAAAACCATCGAGTTGCACGTCTTTACCTTTGTGCATATTAGTCGCCTCTTACGACCGATATGCCTACCTCAGGCATATCCCAAAGCTCTGACCGGCAGGGGTTACCAAAAGCAGTCCTGTGATGAAGCAAATTAAAAAAATGTTCATTATTTTTGTATTGAGCAGGGCAAAATATCAGATTTTCCATATTGGAGGAAGGATTAAACCGCTTTCTGAACCTTAGAATTACAGCTCTTCGCGAAGTCTAGTTTTACTGGGAACTCCCCGTTTTTTATGTCTTCCTTAGTCGCCGAGAAGATCTCGTTCTGACTTTTTGCAATAAAGTCATGTTTCGACCAAATGTACTCGACTTGCAAATATTATTTTGTGCCTCCTTTGATTTTTGGGGTATTTAAATATACACTTTTATTAAGATTCGTGTATATATGTGTATGACTTCGATGAATATATGTGTATGACTTTCTTATTTCCTCATTTTACCTAAACGGCAAAAGTCACCATTTTCTTTCTTCGGAAATCAGTTTATACTTGTATAGTACCAGTGTACCAAATATGTTTTTTTCTAATTTTTTCTTGACAGAGAACACTGATTCAAGCCAAATGTCGTGATAAAGGAAACTATTAAAAAAAATTTTTTTTTAGATTTAGCGAAAGTATATTAAAATATACTTAATTGCTTTTCATATGTCGCAGTTTAGGTGAAATTCAGTTAAACCGTCAAATAGCAATAAATTTTTGGAAAAAATTGATGTAAAACTTTATTCGCGAAGAACTTTGGCAAAAATGTCAACATGGCGAAAATATTTCCAGAACTTTTTTTTGCACAGAGACCTATCAATGGGCATACGAATCATAAAGATAGGAGAACAAAATTTGTTTTGTGTTGATTTGAAAAAGTCTAACCCAGTTCTCTTTTCCTCTTAACCCTCTAGTGCATAACAGTTCCTTAAGGCATTTCTAACTTTGCAATACAATTTTAACTTATTGGGAATTTGCATAATTTTTGCACTGTTATGCATATTTTTTTTAATTCCAACATTTTTGTTTAAATCCCCCTTTTGCTAATTATCAGTTGTCCGCGTGAAATCTAGTAGTGAGCATGCAAAATAATAAAAAATGAATGCAGTAGAGGGTTAAAAATTTTGATATGTATGTATAAGTCAATATCTATATCGATCCGTTTATGCCGTTACATACTACCGTTAGGCGAATGAAGTTAATTTACCTTGTGTGCGCAGCACAACTAGGTATAATAAATACAAATTAATTTTTTTTTGTTACTTGTCACTATGAAAACGCCCATCCCTTATTACTATTATCATACGAGTATAGTTTGTTACTAATAACATATTTTTTCTCAATATTTCCACAGCCGGAAACAGTGCCACAGGCCTGCATTGATATGACCAAAGTGCTAGATGTTGCAATGGCGGAAGATGTGACTGGCCATACGAATTCAATTGCCATTACTGCACCGGATCGTGTCACATTTGTGAAGGGCACATGTCCAGTAGAATCAAAATGGTGGCTCAACATATTGGCTGCATTTCCCAAATCCAAAGGACGTCATAAACGCAATGCTACATTTCCAGGCGGTCAAGCGACTACAACGATATTGCAGCAAATGAATACAGATGCATACAGTGCGGCAGCCGTAACTGCCGCTGGCGTACAAACACGCAACCGCCATAATTCATACCACAAAGATGCCTTAACGTCCGTGCAATCCAACAGTGTGCTAATTGGCAGTGCCGGTAATACGCAGCGCACAGTCAGCTCCATGACAACAGCACCGTCATCGAAGTCGCCGACCAAGTGCACCAATGATTATAGTAAGGTTGGCAATGAGGAGGACGACGATGACGATGATGATGAAGAGGATGAGGTCGATAATGATGATGATGAAGATGATGGCGTTGAAACAGGCGAGGACGAAGATGAAGACGAAGAAGTTGATATGCGTGTCGGTGATGAAGTGGATACAGTCAAAAAGGAAGCACAACAAGACGACAAAGGTCACAGTGATAGCAAAGGGATCAACAGTAAAGGTGTGTTACATAAATATATACTCGATATACACATATTTGTAGTAGCCCTGCAGTAAAACACCAAACCTGACAGAAAAAATAATAGTTTACAACTAGAATCATGGAGCTCAACTCAATCTAGCCCAAAAAAGACCAAATTTGTACCAACAAAATTAAATTTTTTTTTAAAGTAGAAGCGTCCGAATACTCAACCGATTTTTATGAAATTTTCACAGCATAGTTAAAGCATATTCTACATATAGTTTTGGAAAAATTGGGCGGTTTCACGCCCCCAGGCTATATAAAATTTCAACTCGTCTTAACTTTTAACTTATTTGGTCTTAATCATTGATATTTGGATATATGTGTCCTTTAGTCAAGATTCACATAATTTTGGAAAAGTGGGATGTGCTACGCCCACATTTTTTTGTGTTTTGTTTTTGCTTCATTAATGTCCAAAGTTTACAGTCGATCTCTATGAAACTTTCACGATAGGTTCAGAAGTGCGCTGGGTTCGGCATAGGCTCTATATAGTGTTAGAAAAGTGGGCGGTGCCACGCCCCAGGCTATATTTATTTCAATTCGTCATAACTTTGAACTTATTTGGTCTTAATCATTGATATTTGGATATATGTGTTCTTTAGTCAAGATTCACATAGTTTTGGAAAAGTGGGCTGTGCCACGCCTACATTTTTTGTGTTTTGTTTGTGCTTCATTAATGTCCAAAATTTATTGTCGATCTCTGTAAAAGACACAGGCCATATTTAGTTTTTGGCAAAGCCTCCAGACTATTCATGGTAGCAATTCGGCATAGCTAGGAATTTATTTGGTTTAAGTTAATGTTATTCTAAATATAGATATGTGTTCTATATATCAAAAACCCTTAGGAAACAGAAAGCAGTACGAGGATCAAACAAAAGTTTTTCGATATATCTTCGAAACTATGCACATATCAGTACCCTCAGAGGAAATGGGAGAAGAAGGGGAGTAGGAATTTGAGATATAGAGCTGGTGTTAGAGGAGAATTAAAAGGCTAAAGAAGAGTAATGGTATATGGGAATGGTGGAAAAGCAAAAGTTGAAAGAAAAAAGAGGAATTAAGGATAAATGTAGAAGAAGCAAAAATTCGGGATGGAAACGAGTACAATTTGTTAAATCTAGACAAGTAAAATTTTAGGCAGGACAACGTCTGCCGGGTCTGCTAGTATTCAATAAACGTTGTACGGGTACAATGACTGCTGATTGAAATTAGTATATTTCTGTCCGAAATCTGAAAATTAGCATCTTCTGGGAAAAAGACAGTTTGCCAATAGTTTGATATGGTGTTTATACTACTTTTGAAGTAGTTTGCAACAAATTGGTTTTACTGCAGGGATGCTCATCACCTTCATCGTATACAAAAACGACCTGATCGCCTTTAAATCGGCTAGAAATCATTTTGATATTTATTTTTAAAATTGTACTTTTTCGCTGCATAATTTTATAGTTCACAGCCACATATGTCCTGGGTATGAATGTTTGTATGATGAGCGTCACGAAATATTCGCAACATTTTGCAGCCTATAATTTAGAGAAGAATATATTATGTAGATGAACATGAATGTAGGTGTGTTTGGTTGAAAAATTCTCATGAATACAAATATCCTGCAGGTATGGCTTGTTAAAAAGCTCTTGGTATTTGTTTGATTTTGTTTTTGCTTTTATTCGTTTTTGAAGGTGGCATTTTAGAAGTGTAATCTGAGAATGCTCATGAAAGTATAGTTTGTTGACTTGCTACAATTTAGCTCCTTAAATTTAATTAATGTCAGATATTGTTTTATACTAAAGAGCATTGGCAAAGTTAATCCAATACGCCATGGGAATTTTTTGATAGCAATAAACTGTATTGGAGAAGAAGTGCCGATATATATTTACAAAGAAAGCTGCACTGACCGTTCCAATATAGGCTCAGTTGTTGTAGGCAGACTCTTACGAAATATCTGTTTCGCCTAACTCCTTGGTATTGCAGTGTGTTTCACGCAGAACTCCTCGCGATCAGCGAAATTTGAAAATCGCTGAAAATAAGGCAGCGACTAAAGTCTCCACAAGCTGCCTCAAAGGTAGCAGGTGCATGTAAGCACCTTACTCCAGCGTTAACCGCCAATCTAGGTTTACTAAATGTCTGGGCTTCGGGTCACAATGGGATCAGGGGAAATGATAAAGCTAATAGGCTGATTGGTAGAAACAAGGGAGAAGGTAAACCACGCAGTGGTAGGCTTACTGTAAGAGATTAAACTCTTACCTATCCAGAGTGAACCTACTTAAACAGGGTGAAACCATGTTGGAAAACCCCACTACTATAGTAATACTAAGAGCCCTGTGGCCTGACTATAACTATAAGAGGACAGGGAACCTTCTAAGTAGATCTGGGTCAGACCCCTTCAGACTTATAGCAGTCTGCACTGAATATTAGGCATGCCGTATAATGAACACTGCAAAGACATAACTACCAGAGACTATGCTTTCTGTGCAAATGAATGAATTTAGCTAGAGCTCGGCTAGTATGCTTCGGAAGCTGCTTTTTAGAAGATCTAATTTAGGAATCCCAAATATCCTTGATCTTGTTAACAACTCTGGCTCGTTGAATCGTTCGTGTTTTGACATTCAGTATATGTAAACGAGTTCCATTTCATCAAAACTGCGTTTAACAGCTTCTTAGACGACCTGAGCCGTAGTCATCCTACCTATCTATCTATCTTATGTGTCTAATTTCCACAGAATAATCTTCCGCTGTAAGGCCCATACTAGGGAAGAAGGAGGTTAGTGGTATGCCTGCAAAGTTGTTCTGTTAAATGAAGCTTTACCGCTTAGACGATTCTGGTCGCATTCAATAAATCGCGAGGGTTATATTTATTCGCGATAACTTAAACCAGATACAATCTCTAAGGGGTATGCAATGAAATCAAATTCGAAGTCAGTATGTCGATTTCATCCCCTGCGAAGAACTGTAACTTCAGTAAACTCCTCACAGCCTTCACGAACGATACAACAATAAGAACAAGAATCCCTTAATGATGCCAAGATCTCCTAGACTTGTTTTTATCAACGTTAGACATTGCCTCAGCTTATTTGTTTGTTTGAAACTCAGCAAAAACATTATCCGAAATTTTACCGGTATGGACATTCCTTTGCCTCCTTTGCCTCCGACCTTATGTATATTTTAAGCCCTTTACCCGTTGTCTCTTCTATCACAGGTGGATGCAGCTAGGAGTACTTACTGGTGAGGAGCGTTCACACAACTATTTCGATGTCTCCAGAAAGTTTGAGCAGCTCATTATCAAATCTTCTTATATATTTACGTACAGTGACCATGTCATTAAATATTCATTTCCTCTGGTATACTAGCTATCGGATCATTTCAACTGACTGGTGTGACCGTAGATTTGTGGAACATGCATTCATGGTTTCAAGCGTGTAGCTGTCACTTTCTACCGTCTAATGGTACGACCAATATCTATCGCGAACGTCTGCAATTCAACGGTCTTATGAAAGATTCTTCTTTATAGTATTAAAACAGTAGTTTACAGCCAAACTAAATACAACAAAAGCATAAAACTTTCAGCATCATTTGGTCGAAACAAGACTTACCAGCCCCAAAGCCACGCTGATGACGCCCAATCAGCCTTTACCATGTGTGGCATAAAATTTGATTACCAACCTTTCACTTCCATGCATAATAAACTCTGGTCCCCCGGTGCTTTGTTCATTTTGGGAACCTGATTCGTCATCTCATCTGTCTTAAATTTATGCTTTATGTAAGCCTTACATAATCTTTCAGCCTTATAGATAGTTTTGCACCTTAGAGAGAGTATGATAAGCTCAGAATTTCAAAGACAGATTATAGATATTTTGTTGTAAGCATGTTATTCAAAGAAACCAACACAAATATGGTGCAAAATTTTTTTGTGAGTGACTTTTGTGAGCCCCTGTATATGAATTTATTCCTATATTCATAGACACAAGTATTGGCATCGAAAAAAGTATCGTATCTTTGTAAGTACCGCCCGCCCGGCTCTAAATACACATCCTCGTGTGCACACATATGAACTGCGTTTGACATAAACTAATTTCAGTCATTAATAATGGAAATGTTGCATTAAATAGGACCATACATTTTTTAAGTTATCGAATAAACTTCGGCGCCTTACATTGTATACGATCGATGATTTCAAAGTTTTGCACGCTTGCAGTATTGAGTCGATCTTTATTTTAGTTTATAGCCACAGGGCGTAGGTAGATCGTCGTCGCGGTGGTTGGGACACGGCATGTCAAATTGTACCACACCAGCTCACCAGATACTTTAAAACACATTTCAACACATACATAAATATTGTGGATATATACAATCGTTTGCTCCAAGCATTTTGGAACGAACCGATGTGCGCTTGATTAAATCAATAAATAATAAAATGTGAAAATTTCAAAAAATTTATGAGGGTAAAATTATTCATTGATCGTGCATTTTGCCGAATTGTAAAAAATTTCCAGATTTCAATGCCATTATTTGATAAGGAGATATTTTCGGCGTTCGGTTCTAGGATCGCGAGAAGCTGGGCCCGCGTAAATAATGGCCTGGCGTAAGAGATTGCAGATCGTCGAGGCCTTGAAATGTTGGGAGAGTAGTCTAGAATCTAAGACCGCTTCGATGAGGAGAGTGTTGAGCTCCTCATAGGTGCATTTTTGAGTTTCCGCATCTTTTGTGAAGTGAATTTTGAAGCTCTGAATATGAGGGTCAGATGTAGAACGGCCTTGAGTTGTCGTGGATTGCGTACTAGTTTGCCATGTCTTCGGCGCCTTTCTTGAGAAATACGGAGAAATCCTGCTGCAGACTTCCCTGGGCTGCTATGAAGCAGAGTTGCGTAAAATAGGCATCCATGTACACGCAAGAAGGTTTTGAGTCAGAGTAACGCGCTTCTTTTATCTACCGACTTTGAAGCTTTCAGTGTTACTGATGACTTCTTCATAATTTTTTTTATTTGAGCATTTATAATTACAGGGGTTGGAATTGGAAGTTGACTGGACTTCGAGATCAAACGGTGAATATAAGCTAGGACTCTAAGTGCTTTAGAGAATGATGTGAAACGGTCTAGGAACCCACCGTGCATGGCTTCTAAACGTCTCTACTCAGGAGAGGAATTTTGGCGAGGGGTTTGTTTGAACCAATAGGTGAGGGAGTTTGAGAGCCAATTTGGGTCATTCCAACATAGAGAGCAGTTGGCGAGATCTTGTGGCCGACATCCACGGGGGCAGACACTATAGAGAAATCTGTCCACAAGCTCAAGTTAATGTCGGTGAGATGCAATTAGGTTGCTTCACTAGTTTAGAGGGGTGGACTGATCTGCAGAGCTCTACTGTATGGACTTTGCTACGAGTAAGTGGAATGAAATGGAGTTGCCACTGTGAATCTGAGTGGGTTTATCGGGTGTAAATTGAGCCCACCGTGAGATTGCTAAGAGATTTTCTGTGAAAAATGTCCACTTGAGGGAGAAAAAGGTATTAATCAGGCAATCTTAAGGAATTAAGGGTCGTCAGCGCCTTGCCCGCTTAATATGTATAGGTTGACATTACATATGCGCAGGGAATCCTAATATCAATATGAATGTACTCGTATACCTTGAGTCCCTGCGAGCAGTGTGCATCTTTTCCGAGGCTGAACGACATTCCGCATTGTCATATTTGTTCTTCTGGTCTAGGTCCGATTTATTATACCTAGCATTGCTACGCAAACAAGGTATATTAACTTCATTCGTCTAACGGTAGTATGTAATGGCATAAACGGATCGAGATAGATATTGACTTATATATATCAAAATGTTCAGAAGGTAAAGAGAAATTGATTAAGCCATGTCCGTCCGTCCGTCCGTCCGTATGTTAACACGATAACTTGAGTAAATTTTGAGATATCTTAGTGAAACTTAGTATGCGGGTTCCTTGATGATAGCCACGCCCACAAAAAAAGGGATTATTCAGTACATAATACACTTTAAAATTTGATGTGTACATTAACGTTAAGGCAGAAGATACATTTTTCAATAAATTGTTGAAAATTGGTGTGGCACCACCCACTTTTGATTAAGTAAAATTTAGAAATATTATTAATTATAATTCAAAAACCGTTCAAGATATCGAAACGAAATTCAGCACACATATTTATATTAATACAGAGAATGTTCCGGAAAGAATGGGCGAAATCGGTTAAGGTTCAAGCCCACTTTTATACGAAAGATTTTGAATCATAGATGTATTTAATAGGCAATAAGTTTGCGTAAAATGGCTTTATATCACTTCTATTTCACTTTCAAAGTACCAGTGAACGAAGAAACTAAAAATATAATATATACACACTAGAGAGTTTACGAATCATGCAAAACAGGGACAAAACAATAAACAAGAAAGAGGACACAGATGATATTGCGGCTGCTTATCTTTTATGTTTATGAGCTCCTCATTTTTGTTTATATTTAGTTTGACAAGCTTACCACATAAGATGGTATCAATTATTTTACAACTAAGCAGTAATTAGTTTCTACTTCGAACCACCTTTTAAATGTAAGTTATAAAGTTATTTTTTTAATATTTTGTTCAATGTTATATGTAGTAATGTTTCTTGGTTTTTGTAATTCATATTGTTCCGTTTTAAATTACTGTATTTTCCAAATATATAGAATCGGCCTTGAAGAAGCCAAGGAAAATTGGCGAAACGTCGGCTGTAAGGTGAAACAAACTAGTTTTATTTGCACCACAGTAGGTTAGATCGGAAAAGCTTAACAAATCGCATCACAAATAAAGAACCGATCGGAAGAATTCAATTTAAAAATATAAACTTTTGAAATGGACGTGGCCCCGCCCCTTTTATACAAAACTTTTATGCCATAACTCCGGCAAAAATTTATTCATCGAAACAATATGGCGAAAATGTTGACTAACTGTTTGTTGTAAAAATGGGCGAAATTGTTCAACGGCCACGCCCAGTTTTTTAACATAGTTCTGAAAAATTTGTTTGTAAAATGTAAAACGCGATATTTCTATAACTATGCAAGCTATATCAATAAGATCTTGCACACATAATAAGCTTTTTAAGCAAAACTTGACCGCGAAACATTTTTTTGGATTTTGGGGAAGTTGGCGTGCCCACTTTTCAGCATACCAATTTTGCTATTTTCAAAGGCGATTGCTTGTAATTTAATGAAAATTTGTCAGCTGCTTCTCAATAGTATGTAGTATACTCCTGCCAAAAATTAGGCAAATTGATAAAGAAGAAGAGAAGGCTCAGCTATAAGTATACTGAAATGAACAGGACGATGAGCTGAGTCGATTTAGCCATGTCCGTCTCTCCGCCCGTCTGTCTATTTGTACACAAATTTTTAAAACATCAACTTACCCCTCAAACTCATAACAGAAGTGTTTTTGTTGAAAACAATCATCTGATCTTATAATACGAACTGAAAAGACCTGCGTAAATTGGTATGCAATAATAGATCACTATTAGGTATACAATGTTCGGTTCCACACGAACTTAGACTTCCTTACTTGTTGTTCTATAGTTCTGATGCAGCTGAAATTTCTAGGCTTTTTTATCTAGTTCTTGTTTTTCTTAGAATTCAGAACCCAATTCCTTAACTACGTTTAGAGACTAATTATTTGATAAAGAAGCATCTTCCATGTTGTAGAACACAATTTACCCGCGGTTGTATGTGGTTTTGCCACGCTCCCTAAAATCAGTATATACAGTATCACCGGAAATATGTGTCGTACTTTTCGATATATATCTTCTGCCATATATATATGACAAAGAAATGCAATTCGATGCAGTGGTTCTTTGGTGATGCGTGTTCAAACATACAGACGGACAAAAATTCTAAAAACTGTTTTTTGGTTCCTCTGTTACTCTTATAAAGGCTCAACGGCGACAGCGGTTTGTTTTCTTATATGTACAGCTATTATTTAGCTTAATATTCTCCTTTTATTTTTTCAAACATGAAACATATGTATTTATTGTAAAATATAAAATAAAAAAGTAAAACTCAAATTGAAACAATAAATGTTTTTCGTTAAAGGACATTATGCGAAGAATCATTTTGTTTTTTCGAACTAATTTTTTATATAGCACTTTATATCTAGTTCTGAACCTGAAATAGATATAAAGTTCCCTGCAGGGTATTTAGCTTTGTATTGCACATCGTAGTCCACACAAACAACAGCGTAGACATAAAAGCGAAAGGAAGTTCTTTTACTTACCTAATTGTCTTATGTCAATACGCATATTATCAACTATTAGCTATATAAACTACATTTTATTATGGCTCTTAAAAAGCATATGGTTATCAACTTAATTACATTTGGCACCTTGACTTGGCATAGAGTAAAGGGTGTTTCTTTAAGCGGTATGGAATTTGAACTGAGCCATGGGGGACACATTTTAATATTAGTGCTAAATTGTATATGTGCTTGGCTCTTTCTGTTCAAAATGTAATTTTGTAAAAGATATCCAATGCTCGTTTCAAGTCATCATATATCACCAACAAGATGGGGAGGGCTACCAATGTTGACATTTCTTTTTCGATTTTTAAGCACCACTTTCTTGGAAGAGATTTATTTGATCCAGGCGAACATTTCTAATGAAATCTCAAACAGATGTAATTGGGGGGCGACCCCGTTTTGAAAAACTTTTTTTCAAATCACTTTTGATGTTACCTGTACCAGGGCTCGAACCATGGACCTTCGGTATGGTATGCCGGCAACACTACCTCCACACCACGGCGGCCGCCAATCTGTTAAGCCATGATAAAATTTGCCCTCCGATAGAGTCAGAGTTTTGAGTATTTCTCTTCAAAAACTCTAAAGGTTTTTTCCAAAAACTTGGAAGCGTTAGTAAATATGTCCTACAAAGAGGCAAGATAAACGGCACGTTAGTTCGGTAGCTGAGCACTTGAATAAATAATTATTATCATATAGATTCTACGGTGCATTTGTTTGGAACATTCCGGCTTAGTCTCGGAAAGTAAGAATTTACTCAACCTATAACAACAACCGGATCTAAGTTGTGTTAAGTGAAGCTGGAGAAGTAGTACAGAGTCGACAAATATATCGGCTTAACGCTATCCCGGGAGCATTTTTTAGTAAAACTATTTCGTGTAGTAAGTATATTCGCAACTATGAAGAATGATTCAAAATATCTCGATAGTACAGTTTCCCAATATCTACACTGCGAAAAATCCGAACCTCTATAAAAACACACTTCGAGAAGAGAATTTTTTCTTTGTCCAATATATTGCAGTGAGGGTAAGTGTGTTTATTTTGTAAATGTATGTTCAGTAGTATACATTGAACAATGTAAATATACTGCTTACAACTAATTTCAGTAAGTATGAAGCACTTATGTACGTTCTTCACTATGATATAACATTTGACTGATGTCCTTAACCTGGGTGGAAGAATACCCTGTCCTAGCAAAGCGATAGAAAAATGTTTTATGTAAGAATAGGTTTTAAAAAACAATATATTTATAGCAAATAGAGAGTTTTTTTGATTCAAATAGGGTAAATTGAAACTTTGCCTGATTTTTATATTTCACCTACCCACAGTTATGATAAGATGTTCATCGCACCTACTTGAAAGCTGTTCTGTTATAACTTATACAAGAAAAGAGGTGAAAATTTCTCTACTGGCATGTATTAACGTTGATCACCTGCACATAATGTGCTGCTGATGCTCATGTTGATGCTGAGATGATTATGTTGCTCCTGCGGCCGCTAAGCTTTTTGTATTATTCCAGTTTATACGTACGTAGTTTTGTGTGTGGTGATACTAAGTCGTAGTGTGGCGTAGAAAATATCACGAGTATCATAAATTCCATAGCGTTGTCATAGTCTTTTACCGACACACCAACCAATTAAATGCATGCCCCTCATTTAACACAATAACCTTGAACCCTTTTCTACACTTGCACTGCAAAATGATCCGTTTAAATTGTTGTTGTCGCATGCATAACATATTTTTGAAGTTACGCTGGCTCCACCCTAGAGCTATCACACCACTATGATGATCAACTTAACGCAGAAACACTCGCCAACATCTGAGCTGCTACAATAACACCGCGATCTTAGTCTCATCAAGTACGAAGAATATTGTGTTAGTTGAGACTTTGACCGCGAACTTTTGCTTTCAACTCATAAAAACGCTGTTCAATCAAGATAAACATAGCGTTTACGCGCTCCTGGTATGCACCAAAACACTACTACATATTTGCACCAACACCAATATGAGCAACAACAAGAATAACACTAGCCACCATGATCATCATGGGCATCAGGCTGGCATTACATATTGGATCAGCGTTGAGTTTTCAATATGTTATTCCAATACGATCTCGCTGTGTAAAATTCACATCTCTCAAAAAGCGTAGCTAAGCGCTTTGGAGCCCAGTTAGCAATGTCTAGCGAGCTGTTGTATATATTTTGTATACCCAGTAGTATATCTGTGGTATATAAAAATGTTTCCTTTAATTCCAAAATACTTTATAACCCACTAAAAACTTTTGAAGTTAATAGCGGCATTTAACTTGAAGGGAAGTAGGAAATAGCCGTTATATCCGTAGATCAATCATATAGTTGCACGTTGTTGTCATAAGAGCAAAACACTCCCCGAAGATTTGTGTGTTACAGAAATGGGCAGTCCTTTTGGCAGGAATGAGCCTAGCACGCGCTTACAAAAGGCATACTTACCACAGGTATGCTAAGTGCCTTACCCGTGGGGGGTTTATGACAGTGATCTAAACCAAACTCAGGTTAATTAGTATGTCAGAGAGAAGGAAAGCGAGAGGCCTCAAAGTTTTCTGCTATGAGGGGATGATAGAACGACAGCTACATGCGGTGTCTAACTTCAACTTAGCCATTTTCGTCGTCTACGGTATGAGGCTTAGCGACTTCTTCGATGCCCAGGATAGAGGATATGTATAAGGCTAATTGAAACCCTTTGGCTTGAACACGAAATAGTCAAATCAATCAAGTCGTGATACAGAGAAGATATTTCTCCTTACAATATGACGTGGATTGGAACCATCATATTTAGCCGATTTTTTTCGTAAGCACTAAGCAATTTGTGAATAGAATAACAAAATGAATTATTTGTTCGAAATTTGAAATTTGCTTTAAAATCAAATGTGAACTTGTGTAATTAAGTCAATATATGTAATCAAGTCAGTGCAGAAAGGACTGCATGTTTGGAGCCGCGGAAAGTTTTGTTTCTAAGAACTGCCTCGGTTAGCGAAAACCGACACAGACATCAGTCAACTGCCACTTTCTGTCGATGAGAAGTAAGATCGAAAGATGTACGAGTATGATGGTATTATCCGAAAGAATGGTTTCTGCCACGAAAATAAAGTATGTTGCCTAAAGGGCCGCAGTTGAGCTTGACCGTAACGGGGAGAAAAGGAAAATGGCATATCTTTATCTGGAAAATAAAGTAGAGATCCGAAGATATGACTACTATCAGCTCACGCAGCTGTTAAAAGGAAAAGCTTTCGAATGTTCCGGAATAGAATTCATGACGTACTTGTCCGTCTTGGCAAAAAACAAATGGCTGTGGCGTCGGCGAAATAAATTGATGACACACTCCTCGTTATATAAAATGCGGCTCCACCAGAGCTTGCACTTTCCTTGAATCTTTTTCGCTAACAAAGCTAACGAAGCACTTTTTTCACAAAAGCCAACATTTATCCGCATTTATTTATTGCTTTAATGCGTCGAAATGTTGAGCTTAAATGCTTAGTTACTTTTCCGCTCAACCAACTGAGTTGGGGGAAAGACTAAACAGCAACACCATAAGTCCCTTTAGCCTTACATTTATCAGTCCTTAAAGCTAGACTTCCTTCCACCTCTGCATTAACAGCAATTCTTTTTGGTTTCCAGTGTCCAGCGTAGCGTCGAGTTAACGTTGGTCTTATTTGTTCATGCGCTAGTCTGGTTAACTTGGAAATTTTCCGTCTGTCCGCCTAACCGACGCTTCTTGGCAAACGCCTTTAGCCACTTAGCGCGTACGATGTTCTTTATTTTTATTTTTTTTTTTATTTACTCTTCATAGACCTGTTAAAATTCAACCGCGCATGAAGATCTTATTGAATCGCCGGCAGTCATAAGCGGTTTGTTGTGCAGACACACTTGTCATAAATAGAGTATGATGAGTATGTGTGCATATGCCAGCTTCTACGTCGTTATGGCGCAAAGTTGATAATGCCTGTGTGAAAAATGTGTCTGAAAGATAGTGTTTTGAAGATAAATCGTAATAAGTAATGTTTTCCAACGACGAAACTTCAAATCCCGACTTTCTGATAGGGATGACTTTAGGAAGGGTATGATAGTTGTCCTGCCTAAGGAAGCGTCAACATTTCACTGATAGCTTTAAGGAAGATAGTGGAATCTTGGAGGCTTTTTTCTCACCAATTCATCATTGCAGTGGTACTCGTTTTATTCACTAGGAGATACGAAACTCTTGAGTTTAGTGATAAGCTTATTGGTGTAATACCATATAGGTTGAAAGGTGTATTGGCAACTTTAAGAAAACATCCAATACCTTGTTTGGATGCCGCGTGCTTTTTACTATGGCTGGTGGCTCTCATCAGTTTTATGAAGTAGTAGTCTATGGGCCTAACGTATCGTAGTAGCAATTGCAAGTATTACAAAAGGATGAAAAGCTTGCAGCAGATATCTTTCCTCCAGTTCATGACAAATTTTTCGAAATAAATTAGGTTTAAGTACTGTTGTACTTTTAAAAGAACCAACTAAGTATCTAAGTCAGACTTAACCAGACGCAAATTGGGTCGGATGATGATGTTATTGATAAAAAATGAGGTAACACCAGGAAGATATTGCAACTTTTTACTTTAGGTTTCATGATACTGATTAAAAATGGTTCCTGTAGCTGTAACTTTTGGTGTCGTTTGTCAAACATTTTTAATTGGTTACGGATTCGGCTTAGGTTGCTTTCTTGGAATTTATGTTATTTTAAAAAAAGGACGAAAATACCACAATCGCCTAAATACATTTACACCTGTTTGGCGATTACTTCTTCTTAACAATCAGAAAATTTATTCTTTTTTCTACAACGAGTGCTTTTTGTCATTTGTGCAAGGCTGAATGTAAGAAAGTTCAAGAAAGCTCTTATAAGCAACTACGTCCGAACATAGCACTGCAACGCCCTGATGTAGACAGATGTCTTTAACTATTCATAATGCACACCATTCACATCTCATTGTCCACTTAAGTAATATAAATAAAATAAATATTTTGAACTTTCACAACTTATGACTAACCAACTCAAATCTGTCTCTATTCTTTTCACTTTTAAATGCACAGGGTCTCTTCCAGCTTAAAGGATAAGAGTAACATACACGGTTAACCAACAAATACATATATACTCTATGCTCGCTAAGATACAATGTAACGAATAACTTAATATGTTCCTCGCTTAACTAAACGTTTGCCAAAGTACTTTTATACACTTAACTTAACAATATTCTTGATCGTTAAATTTTTGTAAGTGGCTCTTTTCTTTTTGGAATGCATTCTTACCATTTATTAGATGATCATATTCTTTCGTTTATAAAATCAGTGAGCGAAAAATCAACTTTTTCGTTTCGCGCATTACTTCATCAGTTCGGTACTTTACAGAAACGCAACATAACAGCAAACGAAATGAATCGTACAAAAACTGAAATATATAATGATAGGCAAAACAAAGGCTAGGAAACTAAATAAAATTTTGAGCACATAGAAATAACTTTGTACGGTTTCTTTTCGTATCATACCTGAAATTAATTTTAAGTATAAAAATAATTATAAATTTTGTTACATATCATAGCAAACACAAGCTTGATTTAGATTATTTACAACCATCAAACTTCTGCTTTTCTACTCGGCTTTGGCCATATTAAGCTAAGGATTTCGAACTTTTACCATACAGTTCCATCACATATGGTTTTATATTTTATAGAATCCAGCGTTTTAGAAAAGTCAATGATTTTTCTTTCTCTTTGAAATTGTTCGGTTTCGTCTACTCTGTTAACAACGGAGAGACAATGTTTTCTGAGAAATAGTTATACATCAAAGTGGTAAATAAATAAATAAAAATAAAAAAATAAGCCGGAAAAAAGCAAGAACTTTTTAGTGCTTTGAATAAAATCTGCTTACCAAGGTAAAGTGCAATACGCCCACGAGCTTTATTTTGATTTTCAGCAAGCACTATTTCCCTCTCGTAAAAGTAATAACTCCGCTAGATACATTCGCCACAGTTTTCATTCCAAATATCGTTGATTATGACTTCAACAGTATGAATTGTAAATTTATTTCAGGTGGAAAATTTGGATAACAAATTTCAAATTTTGATTACATATATTGATATGAATTAAAAGTTCCTTTAGAATTTTTCAAATTATGTTATTACTAGCTTATAACCGTCCTACATATGTTCATTCTAATATCTCCAAGAATATCTGTACAAGGTTTCCGTGAAACTGTGACCAATTCATTTTTCGAAACTGTAACCGTTATTTTGATCTGAAAAAGAAGGAAGCCAAAACCGTTTCAAAAGGCGGAACCGGTTCCAAACTGTTCTGATTTTCAAACTTTTTTTTTTGACCAAAATAGATTAGGTCAAATATCGAATGGAATCATCTGAATAGGTTAGGTTAAAGTGTCTGCCGCAGGGCACAAGTAGGCCAATATCAGAAGCGCTATCGTGTTAACACGTAAATACACTGTTACTACTCCTCTTAGAACATTTCGAATACCCGATAAGAGCCATCAGGTTTGATGCCTTACTCCGCTATTCGGCGGAGATTGTTTAGGAAGAGAACTGCCAGGCAATGCCGCTTAGCGAGTGGGTTGTAAATGAGGTGTTCCATAGGTTCTTCCTCTTCGTTACCTTTGCAAACTCACACAGCAACTACGATAGGGCACGTCTCTGCGTGCTTTCCAATATGGCCCAGTAAGTACTCTCATTAAGCTAGAGATTTCAGCCCTTCTTAGGGTGTGGACAGAACGAGATCTCTGAAGATTTCTTTTTGGCCAGATTTGCTTGGTTAAATGACATCCTGGGGTTTGATGCCATCTTTCGTTAGCTGGTCGGTAGGTGTATAGGGTTAGTATTAGCCTGTAGGTGGCGAGGAGTATACCTAAGCGCTATTTGTCAGCGAGAACCTGCTTGCTCGTTCCATGCCTAGCAAGTTTATCTGCCCTACAGTCCTACGTAAGCTTTACACAATTCTGCTTGGTCGTCTCTTGGAGAGATCGGCGGCAGTTTGGTGTTATTTCAAAGTTGAATGAGTGAGAGCCAAGGCATTTGAAGACGACTTGGCCATTCAGCTACTAATAATCATGTTTTGAGCAATTGCGCATCAAAACACGCCAGTCATCCCTTTCCAGCTATAACCGACGCTCTAGATACTCGTAGATTTTGGGAAAATTCGGGAAATTTTTTTTTTGATAAATATACTACGTTTTTCGGCATTTTGCAGCACTGGTAACTTTCAGTTACCTTTCTCTCTATATTTGTTGTTGTTGTAGCAGTATACATACGAGGAAACCCTAAGCTCGTAACCATAGCATTATCTTTTGTCATCGATTATTGGTGTCTTAACCTAAAAGCGATAGCGCTTTTATAAAAAGTAGGAAAATTCAAAAAGCGCCAATGAATCCAACAACCAACACATTAAATCAGAGCGCATCGGAAATGAAAAATTAAATTTCTAAAAAGTTAATAAATTTTCAACTCAAAAATAAATATGCTATGGATATGTCGGAAAACCGAAATTCAATTGATTGCCTTTGGTATGGCAACATTAAGCTGTTTTATGTTTATATTGCTTAGTCACCATTAACTGTGCTGTCATGGAGTGTTAAAGACATGGGCAGTCTTCCTCGTCATGCAGGAACATTAAAACCCCGCTCTCTAAGAGCGGTGTGAAAGTTTGAATCACATGGAGCATTTTAATAGCGAATCCCATAACTCCAGAAAGCCAAATGAACAGAAAAACTGCCGACTGAATAATAATCACACTGAATAGGTTCAAAAAATAGCGGACCGATGTTTGCAAAGTTTTTATGAAGGGAAATATTTTTTCATAAGCCTCCTTACTACTCCAGGTTTTATCATTAAGCAAGAAAGAGGCCGCGCACATTACCTACATTTTAATTACGAAGATGGGAATGAATATGGCTGCGGTGTAATGGAAAATTACTTATGCGACATACGTGGTCAATTTTACAACTCAGATTACCTACTTCCAACTGCAAAGATTTCACTGTTAGTATTTACCATACGTGTTTAAAGCACTTACATGTGCCCTTACAATCTGTATTCCACTTATAAACTGCTCAGTAAAAGTTTAAATTGTTAAAATGCTTCGTTTTGGAAATATGCATGTATCTGAGTCCAATAAAAATGGGTAAATGTGTTTACAATTTTGAAAAACTGAAACATCTAGTATTTTAAAAGACTTGGATAATATGCCTTTCAAAAGAAAATAGTAATGGGTTTCAAGCGATGGCCACTGACACTAAGAAACCAGTGGCTTGGCTAAGGAGTGTTCGAAGCATTGAGATCAATCACTCAGGATTAGATACCAATTGAGCAATTATTTGTCAGAGTCTCTTAGTACGCTTTCAAAATTAACTTGTTGCCTAACTCCAACAGATCAATACTTAAGTGGGTTAGAGATCTGTCGACCGCTTCTGCCGCTTTTTTCGTTTTCGCTTTGACAAGAACATTGATATACAAATGATACAGCTGTCAATGCCACAACATCATTGCGCTAATTTATCTTCTTTTGATTGCTTCAATCATTTTTTCACTCTACCTCATCTTAGCTCGCCGCTCCTGAACAAGTTTGGCACTAAAAACAATTTTAGCTTTAGTTCACATTTCTAATAATTCTAAATTCAAATAGTTCTAAGCCACTTATATCGAATTCTGCCGCTAAAGTATATATTTTTGTTATTATTGTAGTCTCATCATCATGTCTACTCATCGAGGATATCCGACGCGATGAGAAAACATTCAAAGACATCGCTAACACGATAACAAATCTAAGTCAACAAAAAAATCGCTGGTCCAATACAAATGTCAATAATGTTCTCAATAGTCATCTACATCAATCGACAATAACTACGGCAACGCAAGAGAAGAATTCGCGTGATGAAACCGATTACCAACGACCAACGAACAAACAACAATTACAGCATCATCATCATCTTCAGCAACTACACCAACAGAAACAAACTAATATTGCCAGTTTGAGGCCAAAGTCATTACCATTGGCAGCAAATTCGACGCCTGCTATTGTTTCGGCTATAGTCAAGAAGATACCGCCCGTCTTATCGACATCAAGCAACAACAATAAAACTAACAACAACGGTAGTGTAACTTCGACAAATGATAGCAGTAATAAGAACAACAATAGTACAAATGAAATTGGAAAGGGGCTGGGGGATGGTGGTGGTGGTATTGGTTTGGGCAGTAATAAGTGCAAATCTAGTCCACGATTGCAATTACAATTGAAAAATCTACAACAGAAACATGAAAGCAATCAGCAACGCCAACAACACTTGCATCAACCCAACAAGCATCACCTTCAACAGCAACAACAACAACAACACCATCATCATAGACAACAACAGGCGAATGAAAGAGGCGATCCGGATGGTGGCTGTAATCTAGACGATCTCTCTACCAACTACTTGGCTAAAACGGCTGAGTTACGTGTCAATCCGCCAGCCGAGGAGTCGCTCAACACCAAAAAAGGCTGGTTAATGAAGCAAGATAACCGCACTGGCGATTGGACAAAGCATTGGTTCTCCTTAAGTGGTGCGGCGCTTTTCTACTATCGTGACCCGGTGTCGGAGGAGCGTGGCGTGCTAGATGGCGTGTTGGATGTGAATAGTTTGACCAATGTGGCGGAAGTCAGTGCTAGTAAGAGTTATGCTTTTCAGCTGACGTCTTGGGATCAACGGCGCCTCATTTTAGCCAGTCTTTCGCCAAGCTCACGCAATAGTTGGATTGCCATTTTAAGAAATATCGCTGGTTTACCAGCCTTGCTGCCAGTGGGTACAAGTGCTGGTAACAATGGCACGCCATTAACAGACGCCGATGTACCGCCAACTGTAGAATTGGTTATCAAAGACAGTGCCGGCACAAGTACAAATATGACAAGTGAAATTGAGAAGGACTTTATTAAAGCGCAACGCAATCATGAATTGCAAAAGAAACCATCAGCAATGCCGAGTCATCTTCAACACTTGAATGAAACTAGTCCACCCGTCACACCACCAGCACAGGCGCCAACTGCTGGGAATGCATCAACCAAAGTTGTTAACACCACCACGACACCATCTACACCAAAGAGTGCGCATTTCTCTTCAGACGACGAATATCGCACAGCATCGGAGGGTGGACGTCGTGATAGCGTTGATTGGGGCTCGCCGCTTTCCCCTTCACCGCCCATTACAACCTCAGTATTGCGCAATCGCGAACGTTTATATGCGCGTTCGATTAACTTAACAACAGCAGCGGCGAGATCACACAAACGTAGTCACTCCTCACCGCCTACATCGCGTCGCAGCACTGTCGACAGCATTGGGTCGGATGAAATGCCAACATCTCCAGTCATGCAGCCCGTACAGGAAGAACTCAGCATTGATAAAGAATTACAATTCCGTTTAAGCGTTGCGGAAAAGGAGCGTAATATGTTGCGCGATGAAGCCAAAGAACGTGAGACGCGGATGTCGGAACTATTGACAACATTGGAGCGCACCGAACAGCAACTCAATGCACGCTTACAAGATATGGAGTCAGTGCGTGATAATTTAACGGCACAACTGGAGGACGCAAAGCGCAATGCAGAGGATATTGTTGAGCGTTTGAGTGAAGAACTACAAGAGAGCCAGAAGAAGATAAAAGATCTCGATGATCGGCTGGCACGCGGTATCGATGAGAATGAAGCGCTTTATAAGCGTGTGCATGAGCTCGAGGGTAGTAGCCTGAGCAGTTTTAGTCAACTGCATCGTGGTAAACTCAAACGCATGGATTCGCTGAGTGATCTTACGCAAATTGGCGACATTGACCCATACGCCTTAGAGCGTGATTCACTTGCGGATGAATATAATGAGCTGCGCTCACGTTTCGAAAAAGCGGTGAATGAGATTAGAGCAATGAAACGTGAATTGAAAGAGTCACAAAATCAATTTGATTCATTGGAAATATCATATGCCGCGCTTAAGCAAGATCTTGAACGCAAAGAACTTGAGGATCGTGCACAAGTGCAGATGATGGCTGCGCGCATACAAGACTTAACGCTAAAATACAGTAGCTCTGAGAGACAGGTGCGTACGCTAAAACAAAAGATGGCAAAGTCCGAGCGCCGAAGATCACTCTCCCTGAAGGGTAAAGAACAAGTGAGCATACCAAAAGAACTTGAGCTGAAAGTGTGTGAGCTAGAAGCGAAAATCGATGAAATGGATAAATTCACCAGTGCAAGCTCCGATACCAGTCGTACCGTTGCAAAGAAGTCTTCAAGACGACGTTTGCTCGAAAGCAATGCCAGCAATAACGATCCACTACAATTCATGTTGCGCTTGAATGATTTGGAAAAACGTTTGGAGGATAATTCAGCCGCTGGTTCTGTTTGTTCGTCATCGACGCCAACGCCTTCGTGCAGCACACCAACCACTGAAGGCGCTTCTAGACACCCTACATCCAAGGTATCCGACCATTTAATGGATCGTTTGCGTTGTCTCGAGAGCGTTTTAGTAACTAGTCGAGATCGCCTCGAGCAAGGTCTACATCAGCTACAAAATTTACGCTCGTCACACAGTCGTCGCTCGGTATCCCCCATCACCGATCGTAAGGATTCCTATCGTTATGTGGAGCGTTGCTTGAGCGAGGTCGTTAAATTAATACGCGAGTCTTGCGAAACCTGCGTAATTAGCGGAAGCGGTGATAAATGTACGGTGCCCAATGTAATGTTGTTGCCCGATTCCAATCCGGTCAAAATTGCGCTTACACAGCTCGAAGCGCAGTTGCGCACTAAATTAGCTGAGCTGCTAAAACAACGGCGTGTGCTACGCGAATGTAATGAGCTTACCGAGCGTAAAAATATGGAGCTCTTGGCTGAGCGTGTAGCATTCGAAAGCGTATGCTTTGGCAAGCTGCGAGACTCTGTTATGCGTGCCGAGAACCCAGAACTATTTTGTGAACGGCAAACGCGTGCGGAGGTAGCGGAGACTTCGCATTTAATGACGATGCTCAAAGCAAAACTTAGCGGCAAGTGTGCACTCAAATCCACTGGAACGCTCGACATATTGGCTGGGGTATTGGCAAGGCGTTTAATGCTCTCCAACTACCGTAAAGTGGCAGCGAATAGTAAAGAGGCGCTTGAACCAGTCGATCGGAACATAATGGATGATTTGCTCAGACAACAGAACGAAATCAATCTAATTGCAAAACGTTACAAAAACAATGCCATGGAAAATGTAGCAAGTGGACTTGCTGCGGAGACACTAAGCTACATTTCCGGCAACGATCTGGTACAAGGTGCAGTACAGGAAGCATGGCGTCAAGCGCAAGAGACCGTCAACGCTGAATTAGTGCAATCAGAGATTGCACACATCATGCTACGTAATGCGGAACGATTTGAACAATCGCTTACACCTTCATTTGGTTATACGCTTACGGCTGAAGAGCGACTGTCATTTGAAAAATTCGCCGATGCTGTACATGATGTGTTACGCAAAGAAATGGAATTGGCAGTGGCACAGCTAACGCAAAGCTACAAAGAAGCCATCAAGAAAATGAAGCACGGTCAGTGGCGACTGCAGTTTGAGCAAGAGCGCAAGATCTCGGAAGGTCGACAGTTACTTTCCGACTTCGCAGATATCATAGCGCACAAAGCGCTTGTGGATGCACGTATTATCGTGTTGCGTGGCGAGTACGTCGAGCAACAGCTGGCAAAGGAAAATGCAGATACCGTTAAGAAAGAACCAAACAAAATTGGTATTACTGCGCTGCAACGTTATGAAAGTCTCTTTGAGGAACTATCAAGCGATTTGCAAATTAACAACCCAGCCGACATATTGGCCGATGCCGATTTTGAATTCATTTATAAACAACACACAATCGATTTCCTGAATGATCGCCAGGTATTGTCAGAAATTTCAACTTTTCTGAGCCAACTAGAGGATTCATTGATCGCTCTTCAATGCGAAGCGTCAGCATCCGCCTCCACGACATTCATGCCGCGTTCAACCATCTCAATCGAAAATTTACAAGATGTTTGCCATAAATGCGGCGACTTACGTCAACGCGCTGATCAATTATGCCAGGAGATACACCATGCGCTGAACACACCTTGCCAACACTGTCGACAAGTACATGAGAAACTGCTCCGCTTACAACAACAACACGAGAGCGAACTATTACAACTGCAACAGGTGCATGCCAAAGACAAGAGCTCTTATTTACAACAGCTTGAAAATCAGCGTAACGCTTTTAAGAAACTCGAATCTGCAAAAGATGCCATCAGTGCGGAGTTGCAACGCAGCAACGAATTGTTAGAGCAACGCATTAGCGAACTCTCAATTGTTAATGAGAAATTGCAAACCAAAGATCAGGAGTTACGCACCAAGCAGAGTGACCAATTATCGTTGCTATATCGATTCGAAGAACAGACGGAAAAGGTGAGCGCTCAAGAGGAGCAAAGCAATGCATTGGTGGAGAAATGTGCACGTCAAGATGAGGAGTACGCGGTGTTGCTGCAGGAGCGTGATTATTTACAGGCGGAGCTAAACAAAGAGAAGGAACGTAGCCGGCGTTTCGAGCGACGTTTGGAAATGTTGGAAGTTGAGCATAGCAAACAGCTTGAGTGTTTACAGGAAACATATCGGGATCAATTGATGACCCGTTCACCCGACTTCAGCAATGTGACAACTGACGATGAAAGCTTTCGACGGCGCTATCAAGCGGAAATAGAACAACTGCGGGTAAGCTTGACTTACTTGGACCTGATAAACTTGTCATGTATTGAATGGAAATCCTTTTATGATTTTAGACGCTTTGTGAAAAGGGGCTCTCGGCAATGGAATCCTCTCATCGCCGCATTATCGCCGATTTAGAAGACAAGCATCGGCATGAAATTGAGCAACTACTTGTAGAGAAGGAAACAGCGCTGGCTGAGGAAACGCAGGTAAGTGCTTAGTTTTTCTAATTTTTAATTATATTGTGCTATAATATTTAAAACTGATTTTTTATTTTTTCTGCACAGGCCACTTTAGCTGCACTGGATGCCATGCGGAAAGCTCATCAAAGCGAAGTGCAACGTGAGGTGGCGCGTTTCAAACAAGAGTTCTTAAAAAACTTTCAGAAAGGCGAACACTCGGCCTACACTGCCAAAGCCAATGAGTAAGTTACTCTTTTCCTTGTCGTTTAATATGACTAGTTCAGCACATCAGGATTTATAAGTCCTTTCACTAACCCTTGTCAAATTTGGTTTGTATGCAGATCGATTTCGAATTTGTGCCATTTTCAGCGTAAAGTTTCGGACTCTTCCTGCAGTCAAACCAAACTAAGATATCGACTTCTAGGCGCACTCAGCCACAGCCCAAATCTCATTGTTGTTATTGGGCATGGCTGCCCAAAATGATTTTCGAGGTCGGTTCACAAGTTCTCTATGGATTTCAAATCAGAATACTGTGCTGGACACTACATGACTTAAATTTCATGGGCCCAAAATCAAAATTTTGACAACTTACTTCTGTTTTTCGTGTCATTGTCTTGCTGCAGAATCCATTTTGGTCCTCAGCATATGGAATCATAAGGCTGCCTTAATTTTAAAATATAATTTCTGGTCCATGATAGTTTTAATCCAAATGGCCTATAATTAATCCCCATGCAGTATACCTTAGATGATATTCGGTGATTGGGTGGCGTCTAATGTACTCACGAGAACCTTTACTTCCATATAAAGTAATTTTTGACTGCACTCGATTTTGGCGGTACAAAAATGCAAAATTATTTTATGGCTACAAAATTAGTTAAAGTTAATAATAAATTTAACCTTTTTTTTAATATTTTCAGATAGAAAACTATTTTATTTTACGTGTTTTCTCCACTATTTTTGAAATAGTAGTGTAGAAAAACCACACACAAAAAATTATTTTTTTAAGCTTAAAATAACAAACAAACTGTTAAACTTAACAGGTTCACTATATGCATAAGGGTGGGTTATGGACCAAAATTTGGCAATTTAAAACAAAATCGATAACAATATTACGTAAGTCAAAAAATGTATGGTACATTGCATTTCTTGCAGGAGCACTACTATTGCAATGCTCGTACCTGTATGTGTTCCTTACTAACCCTGCAAAAAATGCAATTAGTCTAGAATGAATCCCAGTTGAGTTGTGAATGAAGTTAAGACTAGTGTACGAGTAAGTTCTGATTCATAATATGACCACCCCATAACTAGGCACTTATGCATCAGTTAAGCCCATTGTATAAACAAGGGTTAAATCGCTAGTCACTCTAGAGATTATTCACACAATTTTTTGCAGTAAATGCATCTAATGTGTAAGTACCTGTAATTAGGGTGGTTTTTGTGGGCTGAAGGTGGCACAGCGCTGCACCCGGTATGCCCCAAACCAATTTTGACAAGGGATGACTGAAAATCGTTCACATACACTTCAACTTTCCACACTGTAAGAAAATTAACCAAACTACACGAATCAACTTTGTAAATTTGTTCGCATGACAGTTGGCTGTAACAACAACGAAGGGATCGAAAGAGGTCTAGATTTCTACTTAATCCAATTATTAACATCCGAAAAGGTATCCATTAAGCAATGTCCGTCCGTCCGTTTGCAATGTAACTTGAGAAAAAATCTTTATTAATTAAATAGTATCCGCACCTGTGATTGAAAATGGGACCGTGCCTACCTATTCTTTAGCGTTATAAATACAAAATATTGTACAGTTCATTAAGTAATAGCTTGAAACTAATGAAAGTTCATGGATTGATTAGTCTTGAGTTTTAGGTGCAACTTTTGCAAAATTTTAAAAAATTGCATTTTTCACTTGTGAATGGGGAAATTTTGAAGATAATACAAAGTCGGAAAATAAAAACCGCTTAGAGTTATCGTATCCGAATTGATTTTGTTGTTGTTATAACCGCAGAAACTCTGCCCGAAGATTAGGGGTGACTTATGGCATTCTATGGTACTAGCACAGCTGCCGCTTGAACATTTTTTTAACCTTAGAATCTTCGGGTTGTTTAGTCGCCTATTACGACAGGACTACTTTAAAGTGTCTATATTCTTAGCACCCTTATCTAACAAACTACCCAAAAGCGGCTTAAGACCACTCCAATTTTTTTAAAGGCGGGGCCATAATAACAGATGCAAAATAAATGTTCGTACCATATAAAAATACGTCACCTGCTATTTAACGACAGCAGTGACATTATAAAGCTTAGTTCGAAAATTTGATTTGTCAACTCCCGACTAAGCATTAAGTCATACAAACAAAAGCACCAACTGCAAATTAACCCGAACTGGGAAAACGCGAGTCATTCTGGCTCAACTTTTTTCTAGATACTGCAATAGCTTAAACTCCTAACTAACCTGTATATTTCGAAACAAGATATGCCGAAAATGAAACTCAAACTTGCCAGACTTAGTGAATCCTGGACAATATCATAAAAACAAGGAATGTTTGTCTGTGTGTGTGTGACGTCCAAAGTACTCAACCGATCTTTATGAAATTTTCACAGTAGATACTCGGGTTCACTGGTTACAGAATAGCATACGGGTGGGAAAAGTGGGCGGTCTCACGCCCCCATGATGTATAAAATTACTATTCGTCATAACTCTGAACGTATTTGGTCTAAACTATGATATTTGGATATATGTATTCACTAATCAATATTTACACAATTTTAGAAAAGTGGGCAGTGGATATTTATTATACTTTCACAGTAGGTTAGAGGAAAATAAAGAGGGTAAAGAAGAGTATATGGGGGTGGGGGAAAAGCAAAAGAAGGAAGATATAAGGGTCAATGAAGAGGAAGCGGTAAGTGGGGAGGGAAAAGAGTAAAATTTTAGGCAAGACAACATATGCCGGGTCTGCAGTTATTCATAAGTTGTGACCCTAGCTGAGTATCGTTTGAATTGTTACCGTAAAAGAACCACCTCTATCAATATTAACTTTCCAATGCAAACTTGTCAAAATTTCTATTTTCAGAGAGGAACTTGAAGAGTTACGTCAAGAGATTTTGTCTTTCTCCGAGAAGTTCTCTATAAAATGTGTGGAAAATGCATCGTTGGAGGAAAAATTGCGCAGCACAACGCAAAAATTGAAACATTTGCAGCAAATGCAGCAGTTGGAGTTAAGGTGCGAGATGTTATAAATGCCAATAGAATATGTTATGAAATCTAAATTTTTTAATTTTGTAGAAACAAACAATTTCGTGCACGTCTAGCATCCGAGGATCCCACAACAGATGTTAACTTCGTGCAAGGTCTAACCTCAGCCAAGGATGATGCTGGTATAGCATGCGAAGACAGTGAGGTGGGTATCTGTAGTACTAAAAATATATATCCTTTTAACATTATATAAATACTATCGCATATTCTCTTGCATTACTGTAAATTTGAATTTCCAAATATTATTGTTTTTTTTTTTTTAAATTGAATTTGTATGTATGTATAAAAGAAATTATGCCAACTGTAACTAATCAGTTAGAATTTTAACTAATTAAAACTCATATCGCTATTATTTTATTGTTATTATTCTATTTACAAATATATGTTGACACAATCAAATGAACAATGAAACAAACAAAAACAAATATATAAAAATATACACACTTAATACATACAAAATTAGCCAAATTTGCATGCGCATGTAGTGTCTCATAATTTGTCCGAAGAGAAAGCGAGAAGTTTAACAAATATAGAGGCAATGATATCTGCCCAAAGTTCATCATCCAAATGTACAGAATCACTTGCCATTGGTGGAACTCCATTAGATGCGTTCGCAGATAAAACAACTATAATAGCCAAACAAAATGCTCCTTTTGAATCGGAATCGGTTGATAGACAATCAAAAGACGTTGATGATGATGAGGATGATATCAATACAGATAGTAGTGGTGATGATTGCGTTAGTGATGAATTAGATGCCAGCAATTATACGTATGAACCGTGCTATAAGCAAAGCAATTTATATTATTTTCAAAGTAGGCTGAGTTTTGAAGGTAATGGCAAAATAAGAATTGTATAATACTATACCTGTCTCCTTCACTATAACTGTGTCTATTTCTTTCACATAACTGTGTCTTTCTGTTTTGTGCTAACTGTTTTTATATATTGTACTTATATACATATTATGGCAGTGCGCATAGTGTAATCAACTAGGTGAAGTAAGCTGTCAGTCCTCTCGCTCGAAATTCTTCTCTGTTCTGTCATTCGGCTATCTGAAAATGTGGAGCAAATGTTGTATCCGCAAAGGTGTTGTTTTTTGTTAAAACAAGTACGTTTTAGTACACAAATTTATTACTATTTTTTATATAAATATACGAGGTCAACGGTCCTATTTTCGGGTCATAGCTTTTTTGGCAGTTCTTGAAAGCCAAGTTCAGTAAAATCATATCGTGGAAGATATTATCACGAAAGAAGGCGATTTATCTTTAGCGATATCCTTAAATTAAATCACAAAACTGTAGGTTTCTGCGCGGTTTTAAGAAGTTTTCACCTAATACAGTAACTGACATATCACTATAGTAAGGCCCGTGTAAAATCGATAATTTCATTGTTGATATCGCTATGAAATAAGTTCAATTTGTTTACAAAAAAATGTATCTAGGCCTTTAGAAAATCACATTTTTTCATCTCACAGGACCTAAACAGTGCAACGATTCCGATTCATATACAACCAAAAAATATAGTAGCCCTATCCTACATCTTTGACGATGCGCTTAACAGTACCTCACAAAGACAAAGTTTTCAAACGATGCTTTATATATGAAAAAGCTGATGTGAAAATTGAGTCAGAAATATCTTCTACCAATATGGCAAACAACTAAATAATTATAAAACAAAAAAAAAGTAATAAGTAATAGTTTCATAAGGCAAGTGTGACAACTTTTATGGAGAAGCTTCTTATTCAATTTGTGGTGGTATTTTCTTTAGTTTCCGCCAAAGATTGGAGCTTCTTCTTTAAATGACCGTCCAACATAGCTCGCCAGTCGTTTCTTCGTTGCGCCAACTGGCGCCAATTGGAAACACCGCGGGATCGCAAATCGGTCTCCACTTGGTCCTTCCATCGGAGTGGTGGTCTCCCTCTTCCTCTGCTTCCACCGGCGGGTGCCGATAAGAATACCTTCTGGGCTGGAGCATCTTCGCTCATTCGCACTACGTGGCCTAGCCAGCGAAGCCGCTGTGTTTTAATTCGCTGAACTATGTCGGCGTCTGCGTAAAGTTCATACAGCTCATCATTAAATCTTCTTCGGTACTCGCCGTCGCCAACGCGTAGAGGTCCACAAATCTTTCGAAGAACCTTTCTCTCGAATACTCCCAGAGCCGCCTCATCAGATGTTGTTAGTGTCCACGCTTCTGCACCATATAGCAGGACGGGTGCGATGAGTGACTTATAGAGTGTTATTTTCGTTCGTCGAGAGAGGACTTTACTTTTCAATTGCCTACTCAGTCCGAAGTAGCATTTCTTTGCAAGAGTAATTCTTCGTCGGATTTCCAGGCTAACATTATTGTTGGTGTTAATGCTGGTTCCCAGGTAAACGAAGTCCTTTACTATTTCGAAATTATTGCTGCCAACAGTGGCTTGGTTGCCAAGGCGCGAGTGCGCTGACTCTTTGCATGATGACAGAAGGTACTTCGTTTTGCCCTCGTTCACCACCAATCCCATTTTCTCCGCTTCTTTTTCTAATTTGGAGTAAGCAGAAGTTACGGCGCGGTTGTTAAGGCCAATGATATCAATATCGTCAGCATATGCCAACTGTTGCACGCTTTTATAAAATATTGTTCCGGCGCGGTTAAGTTCTGCAGGGGGGGTTCAAACAGTAGCGTCTGATCACCATGCGGTGCGGCTGCAAGCGGGCGTCTGTCTTGGATCAAGCGGCTCGCTATACTCGTACAAACGTGTTATAGAATTCAACTTCCCGTGAAACGGGTTGTGCGTTGGGTTTGGGACCCACCACATAAAACAACGTTCCAATGAAATTCAACAACAAAGATTGGAGCTAAATACAGTTTATTATCGACTCAGAACAAGATTTACCATCTCCGCAGATCTTTCTTGAAATTGGGATCGATTCCAGCCGAGAAGTCTCTGTAAAACTACATATTTCATCTTCCTTTTTATTGTTGCTGTTTCCAACAAGGTAAGAATATGAGTTTTTCTGGAACGATTTTCCGTCATCCCTTGTCAATTTTGGTTTGGAGACAGAAAAACTCCAACTACATATTTTAATTGTAAAATTCCCCATACCAGAGGGAAAGGCAGAAAACCATTCAAGAGTCGTAACAGGTAGTAAAGTACCAGTCAATGGCTTATCCATGGATGTGAGTCCGTTCACCTCTCGCTATTGATCACCTGTTTATTCTTTACGTTAGAATAAAATACAAAAACAAGGTTCTGCTATTGTTAATTTTAGAAAGTAATTAATTATTTTACTCATTTTTTACAAAAACGGGCAAAAATTCTTTGAGATTTTACCCTCCTGCGTACCTGGAAAATACACCAGTACCATTTTAGATAGCTTACTTTTTCTGTCTCTTTTTATTTACTTCACCTTGTTATTACATTATGGGCAGTGCGCATATAACGTACTTACTCAGTGAAAAATGTCATTATCAGATTTTTTTTGTATAACTATTTCGAAACTGTTACATAGCTATGCCTCTTTTGAAAATATATAAATCTAAATGGTACTTACCAGCTTAAAGTTCTCTCCCCAATAAAAAAAACTTTGACATGTGCTTATGTGATCTTACTTCTGTTCGTTGTGGTTAGGGTGTTCCAGGCATTTTCAAAAAGCTCAAAGCAGTTTTTTCGAAACCCGTTTCTTATCTTAGTGAAGCAATATACATATGTTAATAGTGTTTTTGCCAATACGAGTATCAAACTTCAGGTATTTACAACTCTCCCGTGATAGAACAGAGTTATGCGAAATTAAGGAATAGCTTACCATTTCATATCTCCTTCAAATATTGTTTAATATATTACTAGAAAACCCAGTCATGCTTCACTGCGTCACAAAACTTATAATAATCATTTTATCTCCGCATACTGGTCGATAACTCGATATCGAAATATGTTCAATTTTAAGATAGATGTTTAGTAATGCAACAGTGAAAGTTGTATTAAATTATATTCATCAGTTTTTGGGTGATGCGCGATCAAACTTACAGACAGACATACAGTAAAAAAAAATAATCAGCGTCAGTCACCTCTGTTTTTAACTCTATCATGGGCTCATCATTCGTCCTTTTCTATCATACGCTAAAGATAGGGATTCACTTTGTACCGGATGCAGCGCCATATTGAATTACCGTCTTGTAGTGCTTGGCAGTCAACTTTGACAGATACATATCAGACTTGCTCTAATACACAATGTTATTTTAATGGAATTTGTTATACAGCATACTTTCCCTTGCTATTCCGGATGGGTGAAATGGGAAAAAAAATGTTTCAACTGAGATAATTGGTTGATACAGCTAGTAATTTTAAAATGGGTGTGACGTAACAAACATGGTATGAGTCAGATAATTTTAAAGTTTTGAAAGGGAGGTAATAAATTAAGAACATTTGATACGATAATCACTTTTCTTTCTTACCTATTCTAATGAAAGATATGTAGCCCAAGCGCAGTTTATCAGAACAAATGATTTAGAGTTTTTTTTGGTTTCGACAAATGATTAATTTATACACATAAAAGTTCCGGGTTTTGGTTCGAATCGCAATAAAAATGTTGTTTTGACGTTTCCATAGAAATTTTTTGTGAGTATCCAAATTCATTTTCCAGTCCCGTCAAGATAGACCAAAAATCAATGGATTGAGCAAGTTTTGTGGACCATCCGTTTTTCTAGCTTATCGAAGTGTAGTACTAGTAAGGAAAAAATGTTGAAGGAAAATTTTGAAAATATGAGGAGTATACTGTGCATTTCTCCCACTATTCGCAAATATCGATCTCTACTGTATACAAACATATTGAGTCAACTTTTATTGCCCCAACTGTGTACAGCGGGATTCAAAATTCCTTGTGGTCAAATGGATGCTAAACTTTAATTTAGACACCTATCAATAAATCGGTGAAAACTGCATTCAATTCTATATTGTGAGTTTTGAGTGATGAGCTAAAAAACATACAAAAAACTGTGTTTGGGATCCAATCACTGTAATAAATACCAAATTTTAATATCTATAATGTAAAGTCATCTGCATGTTACAATTTAATTATATGTAATGCCACTTGCTGTCACTTTTCATTTCATTATAAACATTGCTATTTAGATTAAATCTTTTGCTTCATCTTACATCTATACAATAAAAAAACTACCTGTTTATAAATTATCGCTAAACAAATACATATATTTCACTTTTGTCTTTCTTTACATTTTCAAAAAATAGGTTTAAAATCTTCCACATTCGGCAAGAAATTGAAAACAACCACACGAAAAAGCATGACAAATGCTGCCAACATGCAAGCAACAGCAAGCGCTGCGCCCACAATAGCCAAATCGTCACCAACATCATCCAACAATGCGCCGGCGAGAGCAGCTCCAGCTGACAAAATGCTGGAAAACTCAACAACAGAAAAGCCGGAAGCTAACCTAGTTGCGGGTGATGACCACGCATACCCACGTCAATTATTTGAAGAGCAAATTTGGCGTCGTCGAGAAGAGCGAGAGCATGTCGATTACAAGAAACAAGTGTCATTGACTGATATGCAAGCGATTGTTGCAACAACAAATACTTGCAATAGTCACAAATCAAATGTAGCAATTACAACAACAAAAACAAGCAATCTAATTAAAAACGTAGACATAAACCCAATAATCAATCCATTTTCATCAACAACATTAACAATAACAAAACCAGTGGAACAACCAAAGATTTCTAGTGCTAATAAACATATTTATAAACATAATTATAACAGTAATAATAAACATAACGGCAACAACAATAACAATAATAATGCTAATAATAATCCTACGATAAGCAATATTACTATAAATCAAAATAATTATATTAATCCAAATAGTATTAGTGCAGTTGCTTTTAGCAACAACAACAATGGCAACTTCAGCAACAACAAAAGTTTGACTAACACAGGGAGAGCAAAATTTCAGGAAAGTAAACACGAAGCAACCACAACAACAACAACAAATCCAGTATTCGATTTTGCCACAACAACAAGAAATGCAGCAACAACATCTAGACTCGGTAACATGTGTGTGGCTGAACGTAATGCCATCAATTTGAATAGTTTTACAGATTTTGTACGTAAAACAACGACAGCTCCAGGCAATGCCAGAGTTGTAACAACAACAACAATAAACATGGAAGCAAAATTTAACCGCAAAGCTGATTATAGTGACGATGGTGATGAAAGCGATAATGCTGATGACGATGATGTTGGTGATGATAGGCGACAACGAAAACAACAACAGCCGCGTAATGCCAACAACCATAGAAAAGCATACAACCCAACAACAGTAGCAGCAGTATTGGATAAGCGTACAAACGCAAACAAATCACTTTGTTCACCCACTTCCGGCTCGAACGGAAGTGCTGTTGTTGAGCATACGATCTTGAAGACCCAAACGAAAACAGCGTTGCTGCATAATCCAATGTCGCAAAGACCGACAACTGCAATACAAAAACGTTTGCGTAGATTCGAATTAGATATTTAGCAGCTGTTTATATATATTTATATACACAGATATCACACATAACTAAGTAGTTAGATGCGTTTGTAATTATTGATATTCACAAAATAAAATTAATATCCGCAAATATGAATATGCCAAAATTTAGATTTATGATTAAGCAAAAATATGCAGAATTCTGATATTTGTCGTTAACCCTATTATCACTTCCAATTTTGCCAAAATTTTATACACACTACCAACTTCACTTGAATATCTCATCATTTTCAAGTACAAAGTTAGTGAGTTTTTAATTTGTTCATTTGAAATTCATGCGTTTGTTAATAAATCACCTTTTCAATCATTTTCTTGTATTTGTTATATTACTTATTCCTTACATTTTGGATATCGAAAAGTTGGTGTGGTTATTTAATTTTGAACATTTTCAATAGCAGGCTTTCTTGAAACATCAAATATTTTTCACAAAAATGTATGAAGACTAAACAAACAAAATTTAAACCACATATACTGGCCGAATTAGCCTAGACTTAAACTTAACTTGACTTGAAACCATATATCTAACAAATGAGCCGCAAATGTACGTAGTTACCCAGAAAATAACTTAACTTAGAAACTTGGAAAATATAGATTTTTGGTTTCGAAGTTAAGTTTCTAAGTTCAAAGAGAGCTGTGAGAGAACTGTGCTACCATATAATTTTTTTCAATATTTTTAATAAAATTCCTTCATGTATTGCACGGCGGCCGCCGTGGTGTGAAGGTAGTGTTGCCGGCCTACCACACCGAAGGTCCATGGTTCGAGCCCTGGTACAGGTAACATCAAAAGTGATTTGAAAAAGTTTTTCAAAACGGGGTCGCCCCTCGGCAGTGGTTTGGCAAACTCTCCGAGTGTATTTCTGCCATGACAGGCTTCTCAGCAAAAATTCGTCTCCTTTGTAGATGCCATTCGGAGTCGGTAAAAAACTGTAGGTCCCACCAATTTGTAGGGAAAATTCATATCGGCACACCACAAATTGGAAGAGAAGCTTGGCGCAAAAATCTCTTAGGAGGCTTATGATGATATACCTGCTGTATATCGCGCCATAGAGATAGATACTAAACTTTTGGATGAAAGAAATTCATATGGCAAATAGAAAGCAATATGTCAAATAAAAAAAAATTTAAAAAAGATGACACGTTGAATAATTGACTATCAGTTCTTTCGTAAACTAAGTCAAATCAAGTTATTCTAAGTCTAGGCTAATTCGGCCATAAAGCGTTTAACAAGTTAAAATTTGTTTCCAATAAGTTTTCGAATAATTTAGAAATATATTTAAGGTCAAAGTAAAATAATAAAAAATTACTTTGAAAAACTTCTAAAAAATTATTTTAAAACCAATTGTGGAATATACAAATTCAAAAAAAATTACACCAACATCGGCCAAGCTGTTTATTATTCAAATACGATGTCAAAAAAAAAAACAAATTTAAAGATATGAAAAAAAGTTAGTAAAAACTATTACAACAGTATAAAAATGTTTGCAACTCAAAACCCTGGGTATCACAGCCATTTATTTTTCTTTTTGTTTTCTGTCTTATCATAAAGAACTTAATAATTGCTTATATGTATAGGATATACATGAATATATTGTTAATTTGAAATATAAATATGAATACAATATATATATGTAGGTATACATAAATACACATAGTATCATTCGAAAGTTTATATTATTTTCATAAAAAAATTCTACACAATTTATGTTGATAGCTAACAAAAAATTATGGAAAAAATATTAAAATAACTATTGAAAATGCATGTTATTTAAAAATATGTAATTAGTAAATAACATATACATATAGACATAAACATACATACATTTATATTCATACATATGTACATACGCCTATGTACATATATTTTTTGTTTCTTTAAATGTTGTATTAATTCTATTTTATCGCTATTTCTATACACATATGTTAAACTAAACACCATTTTTTCCAATATATTTAATGTATCTATCGAAAGTTTATGTAATCACATAAATAAAGATTAATTTTTGAAAATTGTTTAAACAATTTAGGTATGTGTTTTTTATGCCCCAGTTAGCCTAGACTAAGAATTAACTTGACTTGACTCAGTTTACAAGAGAATTGAGAGCAGGTCTTGTAACGGTTACGACTTGTATAATAAAAATCAAAGTTTAATAGTTATTTTTATTTTTGAAAAATATTGAGGCACTGAGAAAATTTTATATATAGAATTGAATGTACTCGAATTTAGTTGAACAAAAACGGAAAACATATGGGACACAAAAAGGTCTAAATGAACATAAACTTGGTTCAAAACAATTAAAATGAAGCTAAGCAACCGTAACTTAGCAACGACTATTCATTAATATACCAAAAAAATACCACCTTATTTCAATAGGTAGTGTTTAGATGAATACAGTATCAAAATTGATATACTAATTTCAGTTGGCATAGGAAATTTTGTTACCGAAAATGTGTTTTATATGTGTATGAAATATTTTATCAAAATGTCTGATAGTTCTCAATTTAACTTGCAAAGGATCCTTTAACACCTTTAACTGAAACCTTTATCGGTATAAATTTGTTTGAAATTTAGTTTGTTACCAATACTATCTTCACGAGAATTCCCGCACACCCACGAAATTGTCCTGCTTGAGTTACATAACTAAAATTAGCAGAGTGAATCTCCGTAATTAGAAAACAACTAAAATTCTTAATTAGTGGAATCGATTAACTTTAGGTAACCTATCACGGCCTGGACTGATCCTGCTAGGAACCGGACTCGTATTTAAAAAAATTTGCTTTTTCGAATTTTTTTTTTTTTTGCTTACTCAAAAAAATCTCAATGTACACATATTTTTGTACATGTATTATTTGCCCTTCCATAAAAAAAAAGGAACCACTGGTCAAAGAATAACGGTTAAAATGACTTTTATTATAAAAGTCAAAAATAACTGTTAAGAACTATTTTTATTATAATAGTAAAAAATAGCGGTTAAAAATTACTTTTTGTAAAATCAAAAATAACGCTTAAAAATAACTCTTATCATAAAAGTCAAAAATAACGGTTAAAATTTTACTGTGATTATGAAAGTCAAATACAAATGTCCCTGACTGAGAGTCAATTATTCAACGTGTAATCTCTTCGAAATTTTTTTCATTTGACGTTTTGCTTTCTAATTGACGTATGAATTTCATTCTTCTTAAAATGTGGTATGTTATACAATATTTGAAGGAATTGTATTGAAATATTGAAGAAAGTTATATGGTAGCACAGTTCTCTCACGTCTCTCTTTGAACTTAGAAACTTAACTTGGAAATCAAAAATCTGTAGTTTTCCAAGTTTCTCAGTGAAGTTATTTTCTGGGTAACTACGTACGCGTGCTGCTCATTTGTTAGATGTAGGGTTTTCATGAATACGCATCACTATTATCGGAGTTATGGGGACAATCTTATTAATTTCCACTAGCCACAATACATATATAATAAGTACAAAAACTGCAAAATGTTAGGTTTGTAGCTTTTTAATTGCAACAATCGATTTGTGAAAATTCAATTAATACACAGCGAATTTAAGGATTTTACTCGCAGGTACAGTAGTGAATTGCTTACTAACGATTTGACAGCAGGTACTTGTATTTTTAAGTCCAGTAATTGTTCTATGTTCTCTCCGATTCACAAATATGTAGCCGCTTTAAAATAAACTGATTGTCATTCCTTGCTTTCTTCCTGCCTTTTCTAGTCCACCAGGTGCCATCACACTCATGCGCTTGAAGGGTCGGTGTTTTTGTATTACCTTATCCTCCTTGCCTCATATTCGTAACACTACTGCTATCTCGCTTTCTCCTGCATACATGTGTTAGTGTAGCCATCGTTATGTCTGTTGTGCTAGTCAGTCATGGCCCTGCCAACCAATAACGAATAAAAATCTGGATAAACAGCGAGTCGTTCGTACCAAAAAAGTTAATAAAAAGTGGAAAATTTTGTTTGGAGAGGTTCAGGTTGAAATTGTTTCTCCGTGTAGGTTTGAGCTTTTAGGGATTGTATACTTTTAGGTACTTGTTGTTTTCCATACAAATTACATAAATATCCGTTGGTGTTAGGAAAAATTTGTGTTTGGTTGGAATCAGAGTTTCACCACGGTTAGCCTTGGTTGGTAGTGGGAGTGTACATAATTGAGTTAGGGTAGGTAAGTAGTGGTGACATCGGCCACTCTATTTTATCGATAATTTTATGAAAAAATTTAGCATACATTTAAGCGCTTTACATAAAGTGCTGTAGAAGTCAATTTTGGTTTATTTCCTTTGTTGCTTTCACCATATAGCCATATATTTTTATATGAACACGCCTGGAAATAGCCTTGTAAACTTGTCGGTTAGCTGTGTTTTTGTCAACTGTTGTGTCTGCGAGGTTGCAATTTATTGAGTTTACAGCATTTACCCGCTGAAATGTGTGGATAAATGACTATATATGTATGTGTTAACGATTTTTCATACAAATTTTGATAGTTCATTTACACATAAGATTCATTTCTACGACATCCATGGCTAAAAATGCGCTCAAGACCAAGAATGAAAAGTTTGATAAAATTATTGTTTTATATTTTTCATACAAATTATTATTCTTAGCGTTGAGCTCATTCAAGCTTTGGTTTTCTCGGAAAGCGGTACCGCAATGTAACGTTCGCAATATAGCGACCGCTATGCCTACCGTCATTAGCGGCACCGCCTTCCTGTAAAGTTCGATTGGCGTTGAGGTTAATTTGATCGATTTTGTTTACACTATTTTGCTGCCTGTTTCTGCATTTTTGGTTTTTTCTTTATTTTTAATATGTTTTTCAAAACAACAGGAGTGTCACAACTGTTGTTTTGTGTAAAAATATTTGACGGTAGAAAAAACGTTGACGAAAGATTTGCCACCGTCATGAAGGCCGTAATATTTTATGCTTGCTGCTATATTACGTTATGGTGAACTTCACCGTCTTCTTAGTTTAAACTTAATTAATGTTTTTGACAACCTGCTCTACCGCTATGTGACGGCCGCTATATAGCGGCACCGCTTTCGAGGAAATCACGCCTTTACAGTTATGTATACTTTAAAATGTACAGGTATACAAAATAAAACAAATTTCTACGTTTATACGGTTTTTATACGGTTATAAAAATTACCCGTAATCTGTTCCAAGGAGAAAAAAACCTGCAGTTAAAGGAGTTTCTAGAGTCCAGGTGAAGTGACCATATTTCTTGGAACTGCATTGACTGAGCCGTGGAAAAATACTGACAAAACTTCGGGACTTTTTTGGGATCATCTTGGACTTTTTAGGATAATTTATAATTGTTTTTGGAACTTCTTCGGTATCGTCTCATTGGAATTGTTTTCTGTGACTTTTTTTCAAAATCATTTCGGAACTTTTTTTGAGAACATTACATAATCATTTCGGGAATATTTCTGAACTTCTTCCGGATTTTTAAACAAAATTTCGGCATCATTTCAGTATCATTTCTGGATAATATCAGGGCTTTTTCGGGATATTTTCAGGATCATTTCTTGTTTTTTTACGGGACAATATTCGGTATCATTTTAGAACTATTTCGAGATGATCCCGAAAAAGTCTTTAAATGATCCCAAAATTATCCTAAAGAAGTCAATGATCATGAAAAAGTTAACTTCTTTCACTTGTACCGTGGTAGCTACACGCAGTTTTGAGCCGATCGCATTTCGGGGGCGTCCTGAATCAAAGGTTACCTACTTCTATTATCAAATACAAGTATAATTTCTGCCGTCCTAATTTAGAATTGTGGGTATCTGCAGTTTTCTTCGAAAATTCGTTATTTACGTAGCTCAATCCATCTTCAAAATGCGAGTTCATTTATGCAAAAATATTTTGTAAATTGCAAATAAAGTTATTCTTGTTTTAAATTCATACTTTTGCAGTATCTACATACATTTTCCCCAAGTCCACAAAGTAAAAATGTAGATATCCACATTTTAAGTTAGGACTGCAGACTAGTTCTACAACTTTATTCTAGAAGGTTCTAGGTATATCTATGATGTTTTTGATTAATTGGCATGCGTATACATTTCTTAAATAACATCAAATGTTTTTATCTTTTTGCCTGCACGGGCCCCTAGGCTACCTACCGGTTAAGCCGGCACTGTCTGCTTGACACTGTTTAATATTAGCCGATTTCTTAAGATAAATAAATGAAATTATGGAACCCTCTTCTGCCACACTTTGAATCTTTCCACTTAAAAACTTCCAAATAGATATGTAATGTTTCTGTGCAATTGTATTATGTACTTTCATTGACTTCTACAACATTGAAGCTATTTATATCATCAGAGGTATTCTTCGCAGTGATATGAAAATAATTGTTGCCCTTATGTATATATATAAAAATGAAAAAATAAAATTGCGTTAAGAACCAATAGGTATTCAAATTTTAACACAAGTTATCAAACGTAATAAATAATTTGCATAAGTTATAGTTTGGAATATTGTTCGACAGAGCCAAATATAAAAGACGCTAGTGCACACGGTATGTCTGACACTGCACCAAATTACTTTCGAAAAGCTGAAATATCTCTTATTTTCAGAAGAATTGAATCTGTCAGCTATAGAGCTGTAGAAGACCTGGCTTGGCCTAGGGGTATGATTTCCGCTTAGGGTGCGGGAGGTCCCGGATTCATAGCCCGGACGAGCCCAAATTCATACATACATATTTTTTAAAGTAAAATTTTTGAACACACCGTAAAACTATTTGGTGTTTCCAATTTTTGGGATACAAGTAGTTAATACATTTTGATTAATATGTACATACTTAAGTACAATTTTAAATGAACATGACCCCCTTTAAAGTATCAAAGCCGACTGAAATTAAGCAAGCAAGGGCCTTACTGCCTGGGATACACGTGCATGTTCCGAAATTCACTTTCGAGTGAAACTGTGTGTTGAGCCTATGTACTTTTGCCAGTTAAGTAAGCAAATCCTAGTGAAAATTAAATGAAGAACATACCTGACAATCTCAATACGCCGACCTGCAGGATTCTACGTAGCACTTGGTGGTTAATTAATCGATGAAAAGTCAAAAAATTGGCGAGAATATGGTGCATAGTGTATCTAAATAATATGCTCTGATCTGATCCATCTTGTTACGAAAATTTGAAGCTAAGACTAATTTTTACGAAGTTTTGCATAGTTAAAGGAAGAAGCTAAAAATTAACAAGTAAGGAAGTCTGAGTTCGGGTGGAACTGAACATTAAATACCCAGCTGTGTAAAAGTGTCGTGGTAAATTGTTATGGAGTTCTGACCTATAGAGGTTTCAACTTTTTCTACTACCATGTGGGCAATCTTATAATTAACAAGTAAGGGAGTCTAAGTTCGGGTGGAACCGAACATTATATACCTAGTAGTGATCTATTATGTCATCCCAATTTACGCAGGTCTATTTTAATACTTTCAGTTCGTATTTCCGCTCAAATAGACAGATAGACGTATCGAGAGTCGGACATGCCTACATCGACTCAGCTCATCCTCCTGATCATTTCAGTATACTTTTTGATGGGACTAACTCTTTTTCTTCTCATACGTACAAACATTTCATGTTCATGAAAGGTATGAAAATCAAAAAAGATATACAACTTCGCTTTTGCAGTGGAGTATTACTTACTTGCCCGGATATTTTACTTTTCCTCCTGAACGTTTTGATATACATTAATAAATATATATCTCGATTCGTTTATGCCGAATGAAGTAATTTACCTTGTGTGCGTAACAAAAATAGATATAATAATAAAAAAGGGTGTCTTTCATAGGCGCCAAAGAACTCAACCAATCTTTATGAAATTTTCACAATATGTACTTGGGTTCACTTGGTACAGCATAGACAATACATAGTTTTGGAAAAGTAGGCGGAGCCACGCCCCCAGGCTATATAAAGTTTCAATTCGTCAAAACTCCGAACTTTTTCGGTCTAAATTAATGAAATTGGAGATATTTGTCACTTAGTCAACATCTACATAATTTTGCAAAAGTGGGCGGTGCCACGCCCACATATTTTGTATTTTGTTTTGCTCTTGAAATTTCACGATATGTTCAGGAGTTCGCTGGGCACAACACAGGCTGCATATAGCTTTTGGAAAGACCCCAGGTTATATAAAGCTGCAGTTCGATATAGTTAGGAGTTTATTGTGTTTAAGTTAATGACATTTTATATATAGATGTGGTCTATGTATCAAAACGTCAAAACAACGTATACCGGGTTTGCTAGTATATTATAAAATGGAGAAACCAAACAGCGAATTTCAGCATTCTTTTGTAAAACTGAGAGACTAGTTTGTGTTCAAATAGACAGACGGACAGACAGACAGACGGATGGAGAGACGGGCATGGCTAAATCGACTCCACTCATCGTACTGATCATTTTAGTGAACTTTTCTCTTCTTGTTCTCATACTTACATACATTTAATGTTTATGAAAGGTATGAAAATCAAAAAAGATATATAACTTCGCTCTTGCAGTGAGCTATTAACTATGTGCCCGAATATTTTGCTTGTGTGTTTCCCGATTTGGCTAATTTTTGGCAGGAGTATAATACATACTACTAAGAAGCAGCTGTACAATTTTCATTGAAATATCAAGATTGAATTATAAGCGATTGCCTTTGAAAATAGCAGAAGTTGTATGCCGAAAGGTGGGCGGCGCCACGCCTACTTCTTCAAAAATGACAAAATTTTATTACGGCCGAGTTTTTCTTGAAAACCTTATTATGTGTGCAAAATCTTGCTTAGTTGTAGAAATATCGCTTTTTAAATTTTACAAAAAAAATTTTCAGAACTATGTTCAAAAACTGGGCGTGGACTTCAACCGATTTCGCCAATTTTTACGGCAAACATTTACCTTTATATATAGAACATTATCACCAAATTTCGTTTCGACAAATCAATTTTTGGCGGAGTTGTGGCATAAACAGTTTTGTGGAATAGTCCACTATAAAAGGGGCGGGGCCACGCCCATTTTCGAAAATTTTATGTTTTTGGATTTCTTTGTTTATTTGTCTATTTAATATATCTACGATCCTCTTCAAAATCTTTCATATAAAAGTGGGCGTGGACCTTAACCGATCCCGCTCATTTTTTCCTGGAACATTCCTTGCATACCTGAAAACCTGCGTGCTGAATTTCGTTTCAATATCTTGAACGGTTTTTGATTTATGATTAATATTATTTCCAAATTTGACTTAATTAAAGTGGGCGGTGCCACGGCCATTTTCAAAAATTTCTTAAAATTTATTTTATGCCTCTATCTCAATGTAGCCGACAAATTTTATCCTTATAGGTGTATTATGTACTGAGTAATCACTTTTTTTGTGTTTTCGAAAATATTCTATATATAAAAAGTGGGCGTGGCTATCATTCGATTTCGCCCATTTTAAATAGCGCTCGGAGATGAGTGCCAAGGAACCCGCATTCCAAATTTCATTAAGATATCGCAAAATTTACTCAAGTTATCGTGTTCACAGACGGACGGACGGACGGGCGGACATGGCTTAATCAATTTCTCTTTTCGTCCTGAACATTTTGATATATATAAGTCAATATCTATCTCGATCCGTTTATGCCGTTAGGCGACTAAAGTTAATATACCTTCTGTGCGTAGCACTACTAGGTATAAAAATGAATGTGTGTGTGTTTGTCTGGCGTCCAAAGTACTTAACCGATCTTTATGAAATTTGCACAATAGATTGTTGGATTCACTGGTTCCAGCATAGGCTATATATAATTTGGAAAAGCATAGATAGTATACCTCGTATCATGTTTCGCAATTTTATTTAACATGGTTCTGAAGTTAATAATAGCTGAAATTTTACAATTTGTTCATTTATATGTGGGCGGTACCACGCCCACTTTCCAAAATTTAAAAAAAATTATTAATAAGATCATCGGGTCATTGTAACTACGAAATTCTAGCATTCTATCTGCATCAGTGAAGGACATATGGTACGCCCCGGTTTCCTACCTCTATTTTAGAAAACTTTGGCCCAATAGTGAGCGTGGTCGTCCACCGATTTTGCTTATTTTCTGTGGGCGTACTTTACATATGTATCTATAGTATTCCTCGTATCAAGCTTCATAATTCTATTCTACACCGTTCTGAAGTTATTAGCAGTCGAATTTGAAAATTGCTTCCCTCACGGTGCCACGCCCACTTTCCAAAATTTTGAAAAATCGTATAAAGAATAAGAAAATTGAGATAACTGCCAAATTATATTATTATACCTGTATCAGTTAATTAGATATGGGCACTTCAATATTTCTACCTCCTTTCCATATAACTTTTATGAAAAATTAGGTGTGGCCGAAAAGCGACTTCGCTTATTTTCCATAGGTGCCTTTATCACAACAATAGTATGCCTCGTACGAAATTTTGTTATACTAGCGTGAACGGTTATGGAGTTATTTACAGTCAAAGTTTGAAAATTTCTTCACTCATATGTGGGTGCTGCCACACCCTTTTCCCAAAAATTTTATAAAATTGTCAATGGGACAACCAAATTAATAAATATAGCAAGTTTCATCATTGTAACTGCTTTTATTGTTGAATTAACCCTTTTTATACGTTTTTCGAAATTTTCGATATCAAAAAAAGGGGGTGGTTCGATTTCGCTCATTTCAAATAGCAACTTACCTTAGCCGGAAAGTAACCTGTGTGCCAAATTTCATTCAAATATCTTTACTCAAGTTATCGTGTCAACGGATGGACAGACGGAACTAAGATATATGGAACTCCACATCTATCTCTATTATTTTGTACCGTTACAAACCACCGTTATTATCAGCAAAACTATAATACCCTGTGTACTAGTAGTATACACGCTGGGTATAAAAAATTAAGTTCCATGGGCTCGTCCGGGATTTGAACCCGGGACCTCCCGCACCCTAAGCGGAAATCATACCCCTAGACCAACGAGCCAGTTAAATTTTCGTTGTCAAATAGCGGATATCACAGAAACCAGAAACTGGGCTGCAACTTGTAGCTTTTTTTATTGTTTATTTAACTCAAGTCATTTTTACCACTATATATGTATGTAGTAGCATTTTATTAGCAACACACCCAGTAGAAACTATGCGCTCCTTATCAACTAGGAAAGAGTGGGTATGTGTGTTCAGCTAAAATTTATATGGGAACGTAGCTTTCCGTAGAAAATTCCGAATTATTATATAAGCAAATAATGAATAGTTCTGTTTCAAAAACTATTTGTTTGTACTATTGTAAGCTTAGGCCTAGATTAGAGTTCGAGTTTTGACTATTTAACACTATTCAATCGGCTTATCTTTGACTATTGTTAAAGCCAGAGTTCGGAAACGTTTACTTTCGATCACTCGTTTTAGCGAACATGAACATTAAAAATAAGATTTTGTATTCTCATTCGCGAATAAGAAAAGTATTCCTGCATTTATTCGCGAAAGCGAACGATGTGGATTATTTTATGCGAATGAAATTTTTTTTTAATGTTAATGTTTCCGAAACCAGCTTAAAATTAAGCCCCTGCAGAATACAATAAATTGTTAGCAGCGGGCAACGGAGTTTGGGCTATAACACCTGCAATGAAAGAGCTAGGAATGCAGAATTTCGCAGCTTTCATACTTATTACATATGTATTGTGGGTATTGTTTGTACTTATTGTAAATATGAAAAGGACCGTAAAATGATTCGTATTCATAAAAGGTATAAAGTACCCAGCTCAGCGCTATTTAATTTCTTATTCGTCTCCTTGGTGCTATACAAATTATTTTCTACTTGGCTAGACAAAATTTTTTAAGAGAAAGCAAACAGAAATGTGCAAATCGTCGAATGATCTGTCATCTGCTGAATTGTTCGATTTTGTGTTAATTAGTTAACTTGATTAAGCATTGAATGGGCTATGTTTGGCCAAAACTATAAATTATTATCTAAACCACCCAAATGAGCCAAATTGTACTGACTTTGCCAAAACAAACTTTTAAAATTGATTGCATGTAATTGATTTTGCACTCACTAGATAGCAGTCACATGCAAATTACAAATCGTGCAAATACATTTTTTTCTTGAGAAAAAATTTTAAATGAATAGCAAAATAAAAATTCTTCTGGGCTCGTCCGGGATTTGAACCCGGGACCTCCCGCACCCTAAGCGGAAATCATACCCCTAGACCAACGAGCCAGTTGTGTCTGCTGTGCTAAATGCTGCACTTAGCAACGAGTATGATATATTTCACTCGCTTTTATTTTTATTTTGTTGGTGAGCGCCATCTTTTAGTGAAATCTTCAACTACTTAGTACTGCGAGCTGCTGGCAGATGTCGCCATACAGCATATCAATGAAGGAGCTCAACTTAGCTAAACGCCTGAAAATATTGCTGCCGGAAATGGTGGAGGAAACAACGCTTTATTTCACACCGTTTGTATATACCTTTTACAAAAATAAATGTTTATAAAATTTTTTATGCATGTTATACTCTAATAAACATTTCCACACCTTGAGTGCCATGTCGTACATTTTAGTAAGACACCTAATATCTCGCCATAGATTTAGCCCTTTCCTTACACGCAAATGCGTTTGCGCTTATTAGTTGTATGGACTGCCAAGCGCATAACTTTACCTGCTACTATGACATAGTGGCGGATAAAATTAGTACTTCCAAGTTTAGTTGTGCAAATAGTTTACCGACTTTCAGTAATCCGTTTTATGGACCACTAATGGTAAGCGCAATTTCAACAGCGGAAGTGTATGTATGTATGCGCGTTGCTCTACTTCATAAACAAATTATGTTTGCCTGAAATTTGAGGAGCAGTGGTGGCGAATAGTTTTATGGATTCCACTAGGACTTTTTTAGGTCCTGCGAATGTTATTCATACCAGAATATATGATTTTGTTAGATTGATCGCAACTACAGTACTATCTCGTTTTTCCGGACACTCACTTTTCCGGACTTCCCAGTAATGCGGACACCTTCACACTCCGGACATTTTTCATATTTTACCTCTATAATGAACATATGTAAAGATATTTTTGGAAACGATATTAATTTCTTATTATTTATGTAATATGTACATATGTTTATGTACTTGAAACCTATATACAAAACATTTTAATAAAAGCTATTTAATGAATAAAGCTCAAATATGAATTTTACATATAATTGTGTCAATAATTGCACAGCTTTCTTTTGATTTTAGCACAGTTCTCTTCGCAGATATCACAACAACGACATACGAGTACACCACGCAAATCCATGTGCAAATCAGTCATTGGCGCAAATAAATTTGTGCGGTGTATTTGGCGTCTTAGCTATAACGATTCGGGGTTAGGATTCCTCATCCCGCGATAAAACGTACGCTAAGTACTCAAATGCCATTTTTTATATTATTATTATGATTATTCAGTACATCGACTGCTGAGTGGAAGATCACCCTATTTCAAAATATTTTTCAAAAACGCACTATATCAGAATTTGTTCGAATAACACCCTATTTCAGAATTTGATTCAAAAACGCCCTAGCTCAGCTAAAAATGTATTGAATTTTCGTTTAGATGGGGCGTTCTTAAGCCAAATTTTGAGGTGGGGCGTTCTTCAAAGAAATTCTGAGATGGGGCGTTTTTGAAAAATATTTTGAAATAGGGTGATCTTTCACTCAGCCGTCGACATAATACACTCATAAGGATTAAAAATGGTGTGTACATTAATGTTAAGGCAGAAAATAAAATTTTCAAGAAAATGTTGAAAATGGGTGTGGCACCGCCCACTTTTGATTAAGTCAAATTTATAAATAGTATTAATCAAAAACCGATCAATATATCCACACGAAATTTAGCAAACATATTTAAAGTAATATAAGGTATGTTCCGGAAAAAAATAGTCGAAATCGGTTAAGATCCACGCCCACTTTAATACGAAAGATTTTGAAAAGGATCAAAGATATATTTAATATTCAATAACTTTGCGTACAAAAGCTTTATATCATTTATATTTCACTTTCAAAGTGTACGTGAACGAAGAAGCCGAAAAATATAAATTTATGAAAATGGGCGTGGCCCCGCCTCTTTTATAGTGGATTATTTCACAAAACTTTTTATGCCATAACTCCGGTAAAAAATAATTAATCGAAACGATATTTGGTGAAAATGTTGCACATATAAATGTTTGTTGTAAAAACGGGCGAAATCGGTTAACGGCACAGTTTTTTAATATAGTTCTGAAAAATTCGTTAATGTTAAAAGCGATATTTTTTTAACTATGCAAGCTGTATCAATAAGATCTTGCACACATAAAAGCTTTTTACGCAAAACTCGACCGCAGAAAAATGTTGTGGATTTTGGGGAAGTAGGCGTGGCGCCGCCCAGTTTTCAACGATTTTCTCGTAGTTTGAACTAGATATTTCAATCAAAATTGGTATGTAGTATGTAGTATACTCCTGCCAAAAATTAAACAAATCGGATAACACACAAGTAAAATATCCGGAAAAGTAGTTAATACCCCACAGCAATAGGGAAGCTATATCCCTTTTTTTGATTTTCATACCTTTAATGAACATGAAATGTTTGTAAGTATGAGAAGAAGAAGAGATGGGCCCATAAATAAGTAAACTGAAATAATAAGGACGATGAGCTGAGTGGATTTAGAAATGTCCGTCTCTCCGTCCGTCTGTGTGTCTGTCCCTCTTGTCTACTTGAACGCAAATTTTTCAAACATAAAATGTGCATTTATTGGTATTTTGCAAAAATGTGGTTAGCAGTTGTTGGTAGGAAAGCTATTTATATACAAATAAATTAATGGCGGCCGCCGTGGTGTGGCGGTTGCCGGCCTACCACACCGAAGGCCCAAGGTTCGAGTACTGGGACTGGTAACATCAAAAGTGGCTTGAAAAAGTTTTTCAAAACGGGGTCGCCCTTCGGCAGTGGTTTGTCAAACTCACCGAGTGTCTTTCTGATATGGAAGGCTTCTCAGCAAAAATGCCTCTCCTCTGCAGATGCCGTTTGATGTCGAAGAAGAAGAAATTCAAAACGGCACACCACAAATTGGAAAGGAAGCTCGGCGCTAAAATCTCTTAGGAGGTTTATGATGATATACCGGTTGTATATCGCGCCATACATTAATATTTTTTTAAAGTTAATTTACCCCTCAAAACTCATAACAGAAGTGTTTTTATTGAAAACAATCAGCTGGCTATGTAATACGAACTGAAAAGTATTAAAATAGACCTGCTTAAATTGGTATGCCATAATAGATCACTACTAGGTATATAATGTTCGGTTCCACCCGAACTTAGACTTCATTACTTATTTGATAATAATATTGATATAATAGTAATATTATTTTAATTTTCGCTAAAAACTTGAAATTATGTGTTGTTTATTTAACGACACAGATAACAACCCCAAATTGTGTGTTATTTACTTAACGATACAGCTGATCGCGAATAAATAATACGACAAAAGTCGATTGCGAATGTCGTTATATAAGTTAGTGAATTCCACTACAGATAACAAATGAAGACAGTGAGCAGCTGCGAATTGAGAAGCTTAATGGCAAGTGCTAGAAACGAAAGCAAAGTTATGATTGTGAAAAGTGTCGCTACAAAACCGCTTTGTAGGCATTTTTGGTTAAGGAAACTATGCATTAAATTTAAGTTTGTTAGTCATAAGCAATAGCCATGGAACTTGTTATGCTCCGCACATGAAAAGTGTTGAAAGTATTAATGATTGGCAGCTTCGGCGTTCTACTCTATTATGCGCAATTGCCGATGACCGTTTTTTTAGTCGCAAGCGCAGATATATATGCGTGTGAAAAAAGGGCTTATGTTGTCGTGTCATAAAGACTAACCCCCATATTCATCAAACATTTTAAAAGGATTGTAAAGCTTGATGTATATTGGAACGATTTTTCGTCATCCCTTGTCAAATTTGGTTTTGAGACAAACCGGTTTCGGCGTTGTGCCATCATCAGTGTCGATTTTCGTTCTGATCTGTTGTGGCCGTTTGTCTTGTATTTATAGTAGGTATCAGGTAACGTCAGCATGGGTGTCTGTTTGTGTACGTGTGTGCATGTGTTGTGTGTGTACATTCAGAAACGGGGGTGAGGCAGGTAAAAGTTGGTAATTTTTGTTGTTTGACCTTTTTTGCTTGTTTGTTGTTTTTGATCTTTTGCTGTTTTGTGCTTATTTGTCGGTGCGTGTGTTTGTGGTACCTGAGTGGTTGCTTTGTTTTTTGTAAACCAATTTTAAAGGCTCGAATATTGTGTCGGAAACAGTGTTTGCCTGTTCGTTTATTATTCTACCGTCGAATGTTTTTTGTTTGTAGATTTCCATGTTTTCGAGTACGTTCAGACGTCGGCCTTTTGCTTGTACATGTAGGGCCTTGACTGTTTTTTTGATGTTTCCGGGGGGGCATTTATTCTCCGCCATGTGATTCGCAAAGTTGGACTCTGGTATGATGGTTGGATTCCGTATCTTTTTGTTGTAATCTCTAATGTGTTCTCTGAACCTCGTTCTTACTTGTCGTCCGGTTTGTCCTATGTAACTGTGCTGGCATTCACAAGTGAGCTTGTATACACCATGGCTGCTAAACGGATCTTCTGAGTTAGTTTTGGTTCTTAGCTTCCGTCCTAAATTGTTCGATGTTTTGAACGCTGTGTTGATGTTGTATTTTCTAAGGAAATTTGCTAATTTATATGTTGCCCTTCCAGTATATGTCATTGTCGTCCAGGTTTGTGTACTTTCTTCTCCATTGTTTCTTTTTTGTTCTCTAAGGTCTCTCCTGAGTTTATCTACTAGTGCTTTTTTATATCCGTTGTTTGTAGCGATGTTATATATTATTCCAAGCTCTCTTCTATATGCTTCTTGTGTAAGAGGTGTTCTTTCCAATCTTTGTACTAAGTGCCTTAGCGCTGCATTTTTATGTTGTTGTGGGTGGTTCGAGGTATTATGTATTATTGTGTCGGTGGCCGTTGGTTTCCTATATATGTCGTAGTTGAATTTATTGCTAGTTTTATCAATACTGATTGTGAGGTCCAGATAATTGATTCCTCCGTATTTGTCGGTTTCCATTGTGAATTTTATGTTCCCGTGCTGCTTGTTGAGGTACTCCAGTACTTGCTCTTCGTTGTTGGTAGTTAAAACGCATATGATATCATCCACGTACCTTGCGTAAAATAACACTCCTAATTTGGAATTTAATTCCTGTATATACTCTTTTTCCAGGTTTTGCATAAACGCTTCCATAAGAATAGCCGATGTTGGGTTTCCCATCGCAAGTCCGTTTGTTTGTCTGTATATTTTATTGTTGAATTGAAAATAGTTTTGACGTAGTGTGGTTCTTACCGTGTTCGTGATTTGCGTACTTTTTACTTTATCTTTTGTTTTACGTAGTATTATAGAGTTTACTATGTTCAATGTCTCTGCTAGTGGTATTGATGTGTATAGATCTTTTATGTCGAAAGATACCAATTTGCTGTCCTTTGTCACTTCAACGGTCCTAAGTTTGTTTATTAGTTCAGATGTATTAGTTATGGTGTGTTCGTTGCTAAGTTCCAGTGTGTCCTTCAATACTGTTTTTAAATATTTAGATAGCTTATAGCATGGTGCCGATTTAAAATTAATGATTGGTCTCATTGGATTTCCTGGCTTGTGGATTTTTGGTAGCGCAATCAGTGGTGGAGTTGACGGGTTCATTTGGACTAATGTATATGCCGAGTATGTATCTATTATATTTGTTGCAGTTTTTATAGCCACTTTGATTTCTTTCTGGTATTTATCCGTGGGGTTCACTCTTATTCTACGACATTCCATATCCTCGATGAGTTTTTCGGTTTTTGTTATATACTCATCTTTTTCAATTAGCACAGTTGTGTTGCCTTTGTCCGCCTTCGTTGCGACAATGTTGTTTATCCTGAGTTTATGTTGTAGGTTCTTGACTGTTTTTTGCTCCGTGTTTCTCTTCTGTCCTTCCTTTGCTTTCACTTCCTTGTTTATTATTTCTCTGCACATGTGTCTTGCGTGCTCTTGTTCCTCAACTGGTATTAATGATATTGCGACCTCTGCGTCTACGATGGCCTGTTCCGTTTTTCTTTTTTCATTTTGGTCTATAATATTGTGTTTCAGTCCCTTTTTAAGAAGTTGTTCTTCCCCCGCGGTGATGGCCACTGTCGTTAGGTTTACGAGCCTGGCATGGAAATGGTGCGGTTGTTGGTTGTTGTCCCGTTCGCGACGTCCTGTCAGCTTATCTAGTTTCCGGTTCAGCGCCCTGTATTTCTGTTGTAGTTCATGTTCGACCTCAGTCCTTATGCGCTCGAAGCATTCCATTAACGTATCGGTAGGTAATTGCTCAGCCAACCTTAAATGGATGGATAGAATTTCGGCATTTATTCCATCTTTCTTGGCGTACTGGTTTTTCAACTCATATCTTAGGAAGTCTCTTTCCGCCTTCCTAATTGATTGATTGATTGATTTATTCATTTTTCTTTCTGAAATAAACATTTGTATTCAAATTACAATTTTAACTTAAATTAAATTAAGACTGTTAATATTAAAAGAAAGAAAAGGTAAGGCATTCTGTAAAAAGTATTGATATTTTAGTATCGAATGCCGTCTTAAAACAAATTAAATGCACATTATCAAAAGTGTGTGTGGGGTGAAATTCAGTATAACCTATACATTGTAAAGTAAATTTAATTAAGTTGGTTTATGAAAAAGATGTGTACATTCTTAAGAGATTACAGATTTAGTTCAAGTTCTCTAAGCTATTGGGTTCAGCAAAACTTTGATGTCATTGTGTGATTGTTCTAATAAAAATGGTTTAACCTTTGATAAAAATTTAGGCAAACTTCTAATGACACGTATAGACGCAGGTAACGCATTGAAAATTTTACAAGAGACAATAGTGTAGAAGTTACTGAAGTGAGTTGTGCGATATATGGGAACATAAACAAGTCCGTGTGAGTTTTGTCTTAGATTGTAACTATCCGAGACCAGGCTATGTAAATAACCACAGCGAAGGAAAAATATCTTTAAAGCTTTGTAGTAGTACATATGTTTTACGGGAAGAATTTTCAGATCTCTAAACAGGTCGATGGTGTGATGAAGACGGTTTACATTCGATATTTTTCTTATGACACATTTTTGAGTAATTAAAAGCTGCTGGATTTTACTATAAGATGCACCTCCCCAACAGCTTATACCATAGTCGAGTTTTGAGTGGACCAACGCGTAATAAATAGTTTTAAGAGTTGCGTTTGAGCAAATCTTTCTCAAACAATAAAAATAACGAACAGTATAGCGCATGTAGGACTTTAAACGAGATATATGGGTAGACCAACTTAGGTTATTGTCAACAGAAACACCCAGGTATTGAAAGTCGCTGACCTCTTCAATAGAGAAACACTTTTCAGAACAGTTTTTATCGGAACAAAAAGATGTTCCTGAGCACAGCATAGCATTTAAAGCGTAACGCTTGCAGTCAGTGGCATGGAATACTATGGGTATTTCAGGTGAGATTTTTGGATGCCGATTGAAATACATTATCTTAGTTTTCTTGCTAACACTAAGCTTATGTGCAGCAAACCACGCCCTTAGCAAATGTACATCATTATTTACGCCTGCTACCAAATCCAAATAGTTCGATGAACCATACGCAATAGCAAGGTCGTCTGCAAAAGCCAAAAAATGGTAAGGAAAAGATGGAGTTCAGATAAACCAGAAATAATATTGGACCCAAAACAGATCCTTGAGGTACTCCTAAGTTGATTGTAACAGGATTACTTAAACTACTACCAACCTTTACTTGCTGCACTCTCCCCGATAAGTAAGATTCGAACCAATTAAAGAAGAAACCACGGAAGCCAGCGGAAAATAATTTATCGAGTAAAATTTTGTGATCTACCATATCAAAGGCTTTCGTGATATCAACAAACAAACCAGCACAATTCTTTTTGTTGTCAAGTTCCCTATAGATAAGCGAACAAAAATCCAAAAGGGCATCTTCTGTTGACCTCCCATTCCTGAATCCGTATTGCATAGGGCTGAAGAAGTTCTTATTTTCAAGAAAAGAAAGAATTCTGCATTTAACAAGTTTCTCAAAAACTTTTGAAAAAGAGGAAAGTAGAGAGATTGGCCTGTAATTATTCACATCTTTTTTGTCGCCTTTTTTAAACAAAGGGATCACAACAGCACATTTCAAATCAGCAGGACAGGTTCCAGACAAGACACTTGTATTGAAAAGATGTGTTAAAACATCTACTAAGTTAAAAGCTACGTTTTTTATGACTTGATTGGAAATTCCATCCGAACCACAGGATCTAGAGTTATTCAGCGAGTTTATGGCTCTTAGGACTTCAATGCCACTAAAAGTTTCAAAGAAAAAACTGTCACCTTCATTTGAAGCTGCATATGTTGATGAAAAAGATTCATGCGAATGTGCGGGACAATCAGATTGCCCGACTGACGAGAAATGGTCATTAAAGATATTTGCTATTACATCGGCCTCACAGATAATTTCTTCACTATCACACAATCGAATTTCTTTATCATTTGCTTTGCTCTTACGATTGAGCATACCGTTAATGATGCGCCATTCTTTTTTCGAGTTACCATACGAGGACCTTAACACGTTACGATAATATGTATCACGTGCCAAACGGACTTATTTTCTTAAGTTCCTACACAGGTTTGGATATCGGCTACGAAGATTCGCATTGGACGGGTGCTTACGACTCTTTCTACCTAATTTATTTTTCAAGCGAGTTTTTTTTACTAGCTCATTGCTAATCCATGGTTTAATTTTTGCTTGTCTCCTACTAGGGGTATAAGGAAAACTTTCGGCCTTTATGTGACCTTGTAAAATGTTCAAAAACATATTGTAGGCTTGTGATACATTTTCCTCAGCATACACTACATCCCAGGATTCAAAACGTAACCGCACGTTAAGCAAACCAAAATTTATCTTATTTAAGTTAGAATTAACTATTTCCGAACTATCGTTTTTGGTACAAGCATTGTTTATTATTAAACCCGTCATGGTATGGTCTGTAATACTTAAATCGATGTTAAGGCTGTTAAAACTAGTATCGCAATTACTCCGACAGAAAATATGGTCAAGGCAACTTCCAGATATAATACGTGTAGGCTCGCTTAAAAATGATGTTAGGCCGTGATTAGCCATAAGGGTTAGGTAGCTATCTGTTGTAGCATTTAGGTTTAGGATATCCAAATTAAAATCTCCTAATATAACAATATTACTAGAATTTTCCCTACAAAGAAGACCCGAAAACTCCTCCAAAAACGTTTGAACACATACCGCATGCAGTCTATAAACACACATAAAACTAAAAAGCTTGCTGGAGATACTTATCGTAACTTTTAAAATATCAGCGCTCGTGACGTTATAATTAACAAAATCACATTCGTTCGTGCTACGCACAAAAACTCCAACACCACCTGCTGAATAAGAGTCATTAGTATCTGCAAAAAAATTATATCCAGGTATTGTAAAATCATATGTTTCATGAGCGTATATCCAGATTTCGGAGACAAAAATTAAATCCGGAGGGTTTTTAAAGACCTCTAAATTGCAGAGCAATAAATCAAAGTTTTGCCGAAGACTTCGTATATTTTGGTGAATTACCATAAAATAGTTATTTAGATTAAGGAGAAAATTCGAGTCATTAATAGGTCTGATTATGGCGTAGTTGTTTTCGTCTAAAAAATTTCTAAAAAACATAACAAAAAAATTAAATTATTAATTATAAAGGTCTACTTGACTTTTGACAAATCGTCAAAAGTTCTTAGAGAAACAACTTCGCCATCATCAGACTTTTTTAATAGAATTCTTCCATTTTTCACCCACAGAAACTTGTAACCTCTGTCTTTTTTTTGTTTTCTTCGCTGCTGAAAGCAAAACTCGGTTGTAGCTAGTGAGACTGTCGTTTATGTAGATGTTGTTTTTGTTATTGCTAGCATCACCAAAGATCACAGTCGTCAAATTTCTCTTTGCCTCACGTTTTTCAACTCTTACTTTGGCTTCAGTTGAAGAAAAGTGAACACGCAGCACACTTGTTTGCTTAAATTTTTTAATATAGCATCTGCTTATCTCTTTTGAAGAGACAGGTACGCTCAAAGCAGTGCCTAAAATTTGTTTTGCGCACTCATTCGCATTTTCGCAGGTAAGTGCTGGCACACCAACAATGTCGACTGCGCTGCTTAGCAGTTGCTGTTCACGACAGTTTAACACACTTTCAAGTTTGCACACTCTCTCGCTCAATTTCAAGTTTTCATCTTTAAGCTCCGTTACAATGTTAAGGAAATCAGAGTTCAGTTTTTTCAGACTCAGAATTTCATCATAGAGCAGCTGCAAAGTTATCTCTTTTGTAACAATATCACTTTGTACTTGCTCTTGCTAAGGACGTTGACTTGATTCCGTTTTCTTAGCGTTGGTGTTGTTATTACTTTGTACGCTGTTTTGCCGAATTGTATTTTTATTAGCATCGATATTAGTGGCCTTTAGTAGTTGTTGTTTTTGGCCGTTGTTGGTGGCTTGCCTTGGTCTGTTTTGAGCTGCTGTTGAAGATTTGTTGGTTGCTTGTGGAGTCAGCCTCGATCCAGATGCAGTAGGATCATCCTCTGTAGCTCCAGAAGCAGCACCCGGCAATGGCTGCAGATGTAAAGATTGTCGGCGCAAAGCATTGCATTGATCACATCGATGCTTGATGTTATTCGCCTTCATAAAGTCCAAATCAGAAGCATTGACCCTGGCACAAGCGGCATGAAAATAGCTACCACAGTCACCACACGCCACTTTAGGAACGCCCGAGCGATCAACTTTTTCTTTACATATTGGGCAAAACATTGTAGTTATTGGAATTATTAAATATAAGAAAATGTATAAGCAAATGCGCGCACCCCACGACACAGTGAAAACACGTCATTGTCCTCATGCTTGTATTGGTGTTTGTTTTCATTGTTATTTTTGCAAATTTTGGTGTCACATTCAATTCTATGCCTTGTTTGTTAAACTAAATGTTTGCCTTCGTTGTATGCAATTTCAGTAAACGTCGTTTGTAAACTATTAGTAGACAGTTTTCGTTTAACTTAAAAGCCTGACAAGCATTAACGGTTTTATTTTGTTGTTTTTCCTACAGGGTGAATGATTGATGTATATTGGAACGATTTTTCGTCATCCCTTGTCAAATTTGGTTTTGAGACAAACCGGTTTCGGCGTTGTGCCATCATTAGTGTCGATTTTCGTTCTGATCTGTTGTGGCCGTTTGTCTTGTATTTATAGTAGGTAGGAGGTAACGTCAGCATGGGTGTCTGTTTGTGTACGTGTGTGCATGTGCTGTGTGTGTACATTCAGAAACGGGGGTGGTTTTGCATCGATCGGTTTTTTGCGTGGTTGACTGAGGCAGGTAAAAGTTGGTAATTTTTGTTGTTTGACCTTTTTTGCTTGTTCGTTGTTTTTGATCTTTTGCTGTTTTGTGCTTATTTGTCGGTGCGTGTGTGTTTGTGGTACCTGAGTGGTTGCTTTGTTTTTTGTAAACCAATTTTAAAGGCTCGAATATTGTGTCGGAAACAGTGTTTGCCTGTTCGTTTATTATTCTACCGTCGAATGTTTTTTGTTTGTAGATTTCCATGTTTTCGAGTACGTTCAGACGTCGGCCTTTTGCTTGTACATGTAGGAAAATACAATTTCCAAATATATAGAATCGCCCTTGAAGAAGCCAAGGAAAATTGGCGAAACGTCGGCTGTAAGTTGAAACAAACTAGTTTTATTTGCACCACAGTAGGTTAGATCGGAAAAGCTTAACAAATCGCATCAAAAATTATTATTCTTGGCCTTGAGCTCGTTTCATGAATACCTAATTTTTTTTCTTGAAAATGTTGGCCGTAATAAAGCAAAACTAAGATGAGTCTTGCAAAACCTAAACTATTAATGATAGACCTCTAGGAATTTATATCAAGATCTGTAATTTTTATAGTAATTTTTGCTCCATTTTGAAAAATAATTTCGATATATAATTTTCATTTATTTGTCCCAGTCTCATTCATATCTTTCCATTAGATTAGTAAGAATGTGAAATTTCTCGCAGTTTTTACTTGTTGTAAATAAGGATCGGACAGTGAAAATCATGATTCATATTCACGAAAGGTATAAAGCCATTGCTACAGCTGAAGTCAGCGCGCTAATTATTTGTTTTGTGGTAATTTGTATGCAATCAATGTTTTTAACAAACAGTTACTATTACCGCTGGGGACAAACAGTCGATAGACGTTCAAATAGCTTCGTAAATTCATTGTGCTTTCGTCGTTCGTTGTCAGAAGCTGCATAACCAATAACGACATGAGGAGTGAAATAGTGTAAAATTCGAAATCATTTGCAAGTAAAATAGTACTTACTCATTCATCTTGTTGGGCGGGCTTTTGCAGCAGCAAAAAGAATTACAACAACAATAACAGTCGTCAAATTCATCCCATCAAATCCAACAAATTGTCAGCCAGCACGCTTACGGATACCGGGTGCGACGTATGTACACATATATTATCCATCTAATATCTAATCCAGTTGAGCTACAGCTCTACGTCACTCTTCGGCATCGGTTTCGACTACAACATTTACTTGGCTGCTGGCGTTGCCACTGCCAATTCGTCAAAAGTTGAAAATCACGTAAAATATGTTGGTGATTGTTGCTTTTCTTAATGTTGTTTTTGACTCGTGATTGCTTACTGTTGACTGCTGACTGTCTCTGGCTATGCCAAATAAATAGATGGATGCTGGCAATGGATGAGATGGATCGCCTGATGGCTGGATGGGCGGATGAGTAGTTGAATGTTATTTTGACGGACAGATGAATGGCTATGTTACCTAAAGAGCCTGCCGGTGTGTTTGGGTCTGTGTAGCATTGCTGCCAACTGGGTGATGTTGCTGTTAATGACGACCATGGCTCTTCACCAGCCGAAGCTGCCACCACCATTGACGTTGCTGTTACTGTTGCTGTCATGGCAATATTACATTTCAGCCCCGCCTGCGTTACATCGCAAAAACACAGAAACAAAAAAACAATGAGAAATAATCACCATCATCATTTATTTCCCTTAACGCATCAATCTTTGTTGTTGCACAGCTGCTATAGCTGCCAAACGTCATTGCGCAACAACACTTGTTGTTGCTGGAAGGAGAATTATTTCGTTCTTTTTGCTACTGATGGTTTTCACTTTTCAGAGCACTGCGCCGAAGTGACTAGTTTACTTTGTAAAAAATCCTTAGAAATTTTTTTAAAAATTCATCGAGAATAATTAGGTTAAGCTTTAGTGGCTATCTTCCGCCTTAATTGAAAAAAATTGCGCACTTCATTTTATCAAAACCAACGTGTTTGGTGGACAGCCACACAGAAAAGAGTGTAGAGTCAGCAAGGGAATGCAGCTAAGGTGAGGAAAAGGTTGCGTTCGTTCTTAGCATTGCCTTTAGATGTAGAAATAGCTTGTAGTATTAGGAGGCGGCGGTTGAGCAAGTTATATGTTCCAGCCCTTTTCATCTGTCCTCACAACCTCTTGCTAATACTATGGAGATATTCAGTCTGTGTCAGGTCTTCCGATACCAACTAGCTCAACTTAACCTAACCAAGCATCATATGAGCTGACGCTTGGAGTATGACCCGGTGTTTTTTGCCAAAGTCCAAAAAATGTGTTCTTTAATAACGATAACCGCAGCTATTACTTAATAAGGTCAAATACTTGTCATTAATGCTTCGCACATTATAGGTGTTAGCGAGTTTCTATGAAGATCATGCAGCTAGTCCTTATGCATCGCATATCTCAAGTGAAGAAAGGCTAGGCTTGTTTGCATATTTTTGTGGTAGCAATACTTCGTCTTGCCTAACCGGCACGTCTATACATTGGGTATCAGACAGAAGTTGGATCAGAGAGTTTGCGTCTCCTTGGGATGCCCGCGCTTTACTGCAGCTACGGATGGTGATTTTGCCTAGACAACTGTATTCACCGTGTGGGATTTGGGAAAAGATCCGAAATCCCGCTGGATTAAATGACTGAATTTTCTAACAATGGACCTCCTTGTAGTGAATACGAAAATGCTTCTTTTTTTCTTTCCCGCTCCTTTGGTGTTTCCAGCTGCCGCCAATTATTTTTCTTTGCCTAGCAAAACCCTTAAATTTATTTGTGTTCGATTTTCCGCATACTAAGTTAAAAATTTTATATGCCGCTACTATCTGAAATCGTGGTGATCTTCAAGAACGGAACAAACAACATGCTCTTCAATCATCACCAACATCATCTTTCTCATTATTATCAACCTCGCCCCACGTCAGATACATCGACTTTTGACGTGCACTGCAATTAACACACACAAATCGTTGTTGCTGTCGTCTCGCTGTTAACGTCAACGCTGTCACGTTATTACTCGGTACGCGTTACTTTGCGCGCGTTGTTCATTTGACGGATGAAGGAGCAGAGTAATGCTTGGACGTCACCGGGAGTAAATGGATATAATGAATAGATGGGATATGTGAATAAATAAAAAGGAAGAAAAAGAACAATTTATGTACAAACAAAGATCCAAACGCTTGAACAAAAAACTGTTGAAATAAAAGCTTAATTTTACTTGACTTCATATTTTTCCGATTTTTTTCTTTAAAAATTGCCATTTATTTTTTCCAGCACTTTCGCATTTCCACCATCATGACAGCAACTACACTTTTCTTTAGCCTTAAAACAGTTTTCGCCAAGTCACTGGAGTCATTAATTTTCGCGACCCCACACGTTTTCATTTTCGCCATAGTTCTTTAGTGCCATTCATTCGAACATGCGATGCGTTAATGTTGTTGCTGTCGGTGCTGAATGTCTTGAGTGCGGCACGCTCACAGGACTAAAAGTGGATTGATATGGCAACATTGTGTGGGCAATGGCTACGAGTCAGTGCTCGGACTAGAAAGTTTTAATAAGTGAGTTGCAAAGATAGGTTGGTGGATTTGAGATTTGGGTTACAGCATACGACACACTTGGGTCAAATATCTTTGATCCTTATCGAGTTAGCTTAGAGATATGATTATCTCTTTTTAAGTAAATTTGGCTACCCACATTTGAATTTGGTAAGTGGATTACCTTTTGGACTAGAAAAATTGCAGAACACATAAGTTATGGATTCCTACTTTTACAGCTGCAGCTTCAACAATGCGATAGAGTTTCACTTATATTTCCGATAACGTGGACTTAAGTTCGAACTTTCATTGACTTGTCTATGAATAGTTTGCTGAGGTAGCAGTTTAAAATCCTAGGAAGCTACGTGAGCCTGGAGTTAATCAGAAAAGAACTAAATAAATTCGTAGCTAGGGTTATAAACGAAGCACCGGCAGTGGCAGCAAAAGAAAGTGAACTTCCCAGTGAGACCCACGCAAATCTGTGTGAACTCATTTCTGGATACGGACCAGGTTAAAATCTTACTTGCGCAGACCGCATCCCGGCAAAGGGATTTTCCGTGTAGCTCCACGTGACAGAAGACGCTGCAGTTATGTGGTGGTCGAGAAGAGGGTATATTTAGACTTCAGTATGTATGTCAACGTTTCTGGCGAGAGCGTAGCATAATTTATCCTTTTCTTGTCCTATCGGCTGGGAATGTTTGTTTTAAAGCTGTTTTCTAAAAAAGCTTCTTCTGGGCAGGAAGCTGGAATCAATTAAATAGATAGTCATAAATTGGCAAAATTTATAACTTAAGGAAAAGGGAAGGGTAGTGGTAGAAGTCCGAACACTGGCATCTGGTATAATTTCGTTGTTTTTTTTTTGTTTGCTGTCGGTAGCGGCTGACTCGTTGGCTGCGGTAGTTTGTTCTTTTCTAATTTATACTCGACAACTCCTTTGTACACTTTTCTTGTTCTTAACCACCACCTTTGACGACTTGCCTTGCCTTGGCTCGTTAGATTCATTCGTCATCCGTCTGAGCGGTTGGCCAGCCAGCAGCTCCTTAACTTAACTGCTGGTGCTTCCTTTTCTTCCTGTAGTTATAGACTTGGGTTATTTTTCATGCAAGTTACTTCAAAAGTCATTAATCATCCTGTTTCCGTGCTTTGTTGTTGCGTGTGAAATGCTACGAGTTTGACAGTGTGTTTGTACTTATATCGGTATATTTGTTTGTGCTTGTGAGCGTCCAGTTTCCTTGTACACTCGACATCATATATCACGCACGTTTGGCTAACAAATCCCTGAGTACCTTGTCATTCATTTTGACAATTATCCTGGCAGCATTAGGTTGCGTCCAGCTTACAAGTTACATAATTTCAGTTTACTTTGGATCAATTCGCATTGACAGACGTGTTGTGTCAGTTAGATTGACAGGCTTTGTGAATGAATTGAATTTGGAACTCTCCATTTTTAGCGAATACATTTATCATCTGTATATATGTATGTATGTACAAGTGAATATACTTTGCAAAGGTAATACATATTGGCACACAAAGCATCATTCGACTTCGAGGTAAGGCGAAGCTAACCTATTATCCCAGACCTTAATGTGATAGTTTCGTCTGTTGCCAATATGACTATGATTTATATAGAATGGGGTTTTCACAAGAATCATAAAGGCGTGTTTACCTATTGGAGAATGAGCCGTTCCTTAAATCAAACTATCGTATCCTGTGATAATATCAATCTCTCCACATGTACACCTTAATATTCTCACCTATATTACGTTCCGATAACAAGGCGATAGCAGCCTTAAAAACGATTATATTACTCGCGTTTTAGACATTTAGGGATCTCAGAAACTAGTGCCACACATTTCTAGGTCAAAACTATATGTAAAGTGCCAAATACAAGCTAGGTCGAAAATAACAGTTAAAAATTGGCAGTTGAGTGACCATCACAAGGCATTTTGAATTATGTTTAAAAATCAATTCTTGTTGCAATATTGTTTTAATCAGGAACAGTAACTGTTATGAGTTTTATTATAAAACTCGCTATTGGGTCATTATTTTCAGATTTTTATAGCTTTCATGAATATGAAATGGTATTATAACTTTGGTCCGATGTTTGTAAGTATGAGAAGAAGAAGAGATATACCCACTAATAACTATACCGAAATGATCAGGGCGATGAGTCGATTTAGCCATGCCCGTCTGTCCGTCTGTCTGTTTGTACGCAAACTAGTTTGTGGTTTATTCTTTTGACTAAAATAATACTTATTTCTTGAGCGATATTTTATCCTTCAAGGATAAAAATTAAGTTTGAGCTTTAATTTTTTCTTCACGGATCGAAAAACTCAAAAAGCCGCTGCGCTTTTTGGCAAGTAATTGATCATAAATATTAGTTGGTACAATCTCGTCAACATATGTACTCAATAATTAAAACATATTTATAGACACATACATATGTATATGTACATACTCGTAGGTTGGCATGAAAACAGGCATGAGTTTTTCGATCTGTGAAAAAATTAGAACTTAAAATTAAATTTTTATTCTTGAAGAATAAATTACCGCTCAAGGAATAAGTTTTATTTTCATCAAAAAAATAAAACTCAAAAGAGATTAGATGTAACTTATATAGATTTCGCTAAAATTTTCTTCAATCAAAGCAGATTTCCGTTGAGCATGACGAGACATGCACGTTCATATACTTTAAACTGTGCTCCGATACTGGGAAGCCTTTGATTTTTTTCCTTAAAAATATACAAAAAAATCGTTATCAGGGGTCCCTGGTTTTAAGGAAAACATTTAATCCCGTATTCATCTCTAGATATAATAAAATTGTAACTGGTCGATGTCTGTAAATTGCAGACATTTAAGAAAAATCGATAGGAGGGATCATTATTGAGTCAGTAGAAGCCAAATCAACCATTTATAGAATTTTTGTCTCTATGTCTTTCTGTGTGTTTGGTCACGCATCACTCAAAAAGCGCTGAATGGAATTGAATACAACCATTACCGTTACATTACTAGACGTTTAACTTAAGATTTAAGATATCATATGTTCCGATATCTCGACCAGTTTCGAAAATATCGACCAATATGTGGACCAAGGTGATCCAAAATGTGTTTAGTATAATATGGGTGCAGTGCCGAAGAAGATTTAATGATTTAATGATGAGCTGTATGAACTTTACGCAGACGCCGACATAGTTCAGCGAATTAAAACACAGCGGCTTCGCTGGCTAGGCCACGTAGTGCGAATGAGCGAAGATGCTCCAGCCCAGAAGGTATTCTTATCGGCACCCGGCGGTGGAAGCAGAGGAAGAGGGAGACCACCACTCCGATGGAAGGACCAAGTGGAGACCGATTTGCGATCCCGCGGTGTTTCCAATTGGCGCCAGTTGGCGCAACGAAGAAACGACTGGCGAGCTATGTTGGACGGTCAAAATCGCCCAGGCGGTTAGATGACCATTTAAAGAAGAAGAAGAAGAAGAAGATAATATGGGTACTTCAATAAGCGATATAATTAAGTTCCATATCTTATCTGGTATGTGTGAGAGATATAAAGATTAAAATTGAACCCAGTCTATTAATATTATGGATAAATTAGTCATGTTGGACGTTAAAAATGCCTTTAACTCCATCAGGTGAGGCGACACACTAAGGGACTCTTTAAGAGATCGCTAGCTAACTTATGAAATGGCGCAAACCCAAAGAAAGGTGAAGGTAACGGACGTCGCAGCCCAGGGGAATGTTGCGTATGACAGTCTTCTTTGCTTGCATATGCCAGATATCACCCTTCTTGTCGATTTTGCATGCACGAAACACCAACTTGGCTTAGCTTCAACTAAATCTAGCGTAGACAGATTATTGCTCAGTCCAGCTAGCTACAGCAAAGGCGATGATCGTGATCCTCATGAAGAGACGGGTTTCCACCATGATCATCATGGCTGTTTGCCATCAACAAATAGAAAAACGTAGCTCCACAAAACATCTGGGATAATGCTAGATATCAAGTTCAGCTTCTCTGACCTTTTAGTTTCCGACCTTGAACCATGTTTGAAGCGGGCGCATGAAGAGGTCCACTTCTACCTGACCCATTTATTAAATAGGCAAGGCTGGAACCCCGTACTGTTTTTACTGCGAAGGCATAGACATACATCATTAACAACGATGCCGGGTGGAAGAGATATTTGGAGACCTAGAATCTTGAGTGTGACGTTTGATACCAACTTCACCGTCACTCATACAATCAGAATTGACACCGAAGTTTGCAGAAGTACCAAATTCCTCCAGTCACTGGTCAGCAGTACTCGATATATTTGATCCAACACTATCCACACTGAGCCTCTAAGTTCTTTTGCCATCTACCGCCTATTGCAGCCAGCTGCAGCTTCAGCAGAACACAGCCTTCGCAGAGAGACGCGAGTAACTCTGGGCCAACTGTCGTGTTTATATTGTAATAGGTTAAATTCTTGTAAAACAAGTAAGGAAAGGGCTGTCTTCAACTGTGCCGAAGACTTTATAGCTTTCATGAATACGCATCACGGTTTTAAGTGTCCGATCCTTACTCACAATTAGTAAAAACTCTGCAAAACTGATAATTTAAAGATACATAACCCAAACCCCATTTATCGGAACAATCGATTGTATGGGAGCTATATGTTATGTAGGTCCGATCTGGCTGATTTTCACTATGCACATTACATGTAGTTTGCGTACAAACAGACAGACAGACATGGCTATATCGACTCATCTCATCGCCTTGTTCATTTCGGTATACTTATTGGTGGATCTATCTCTTCTTCTGCTCATACTTACAAACATCGGACCAAAGTTATAATACCATTTTATGTTCATGAAAGTAATAAAAACACGTTATGGCGGCACCCTGCTCAGGCTGCTTTTTACCTAGAAAATATTAATTGCGTAGAATGGACGTGCTAAGAAATGGTGAAATACTGCTATATCAAAAATAACAGGAAAATTTCTATGGAAGACTTTCCGATCTGAACGCATTATTGGGATTGAGTATCATACCTAGAGCCGAAACTTTTACAACCTGAGAAATCCTATGTTAAAACTATAGCAGAAGAACGCATGTCGTATAGTAATAAAGTGCCTGATAATGTCCTCAAAATGAGTCGGATCCGTTGTAGACGGGGTTTTTGCATGGTATTACTTTACTAACTGTCGTCAAACATTTGAAACTTTTTGCCAATTGTCGGTAATTGGAAACTCTACTAGATTTCAAACCATTCTCTAATAGGTTATGCCATCGGAATGGTGTTCTCGATCTTTCTCTGCTTCCACTAGCATGTGCCGATAACAATACCTTTTGAGGCGGATCATCGTCGCTAAAGTGTAGAGGTACCATACATATTGTTATTGGTATTTTCGCCCGCGCTTTCCTTTCCAACTAGCAGTAGCTTTCAAGCATTCTCCTGCCTTGGAGGCAGCATCCTTTCTTTCCGTTGCAACGCAGCACTCTTCATCGTTTAATGCATTTCTTCGAGATCAAATGTCCAATTGCTTTTTCAGCCAAGGTACGAAGTGCTCGCAAGATATGTTCCCACTTCTCATACACTCCGTTTTTTTGCCTGCTGCTCTCAGAGAGGAGGTGTGAGATTAATTCTTTGTCGGGTTTTCAACGTCTATCTTTAGGTGTATTTTTTGTTGCACATGTGGTGCCATGACGTCATCTCAAGTGGCCTAGTCTCAAGTAAAAAATCCCAAACCAAGAGGCAAATTCACAACCCTTAATAACGCGATCCAACATCGGCATCACGATCCGCAGTTTTTCTGCAAAGAAAAAGTGGTACCGTTTAACTTCGCTGTCTACTGCTTCACGGAAAACAAGTGAGAATCGCCAACACCCCCTAAACCTACAGGGCAAAAGCCTTAACCTGAGCTATTGCTTGTACGGATACTTTATATATAATGGCCCATAATCATAGTCAAATTAAAATAGAGTTTTATCAACATAAACATGATTCTATAATAAACATCATTTCATGTCTGTCATAGTCAACTTAAAATACATGTTATGTCTAAAACGGAGTTTTAATTTTAAAAGGACGAAAATGTCATTTTAACATTTTAAAATCACGGTTTGCATCTACGGTTGTGCTTGTGACATCGCTTACTCCAAACTTGAGTTTGGCTTTTTTCGCTTGTTGCTACAGATATGCTATGGTTTGTGAATTAAATAGCTGACACAGGGTGGCCTTGCTGTGTAAATGGCATTGCTTTAAAACGAGATGAAGTCTATAACGCCTGAAACGCCCAAGAGGCTAGGCATGAAGCTTAGGTTTAAGTGCTTAACTACCCCATCTTCTTTTTATCACAATTCACATTTAAACCAGTTTTACAAATTTATTTACGAGGCCTATTCAACAGTAAAGAAATAAAATATTTGATCATATTTACAAAGCAACTAAGTACTATGTACCCTTTCGAGCCACAAACATTTTCAATTCATGCAAAAATCACAAAAGTCGTATACAAATTGCACTTCCCTTCTAGACAAGCGCCAACGACAGCCACGCCAACCAGCAGAGAAATTGCCATTGAAAACAGTTGGGAGTCGCACAACGGAGTCATAGGAGGACAAGCAGCAAGAAATTACAATTCACGACTCGCTTGATGTGGTGACAATTGCACAAATGCTTACAACACCAACACCGGTATATAATAGCTATCGCTACAAAACATTTCTATTCTCTTGACGTTTTATTACAATTGCATATTGTTTTTGGCTTTTCTGTTTGCTGCTTGCAAAGTCATGTTGACAATAGATTTAGTTTTGCTTTTGACACTTGAAATAAGCAGCAGCAGCAACAACCATGCCAGCACTGGCAATTGTAAACAACAACGAAGCTTTTCCTTTGCCCAAGGAGTGTAAGAAGGATCATAGTTGGTATGTGCGTATGTGTGTGTGTGGATGAGCGCCACACGCCGTGCCATGCTGAATTGGCAACCAATCTTGGTGACAGTACTAGCGGCTGGCGACAGAAGGCAGTCAACTAACAGTTCAAAATAGCGTAGCATACAATAGGGCGCTCCCTGTTTTTGCGTTTACTCTCAGTAGGTTCAATAGCGATGGTGTGCGTTATTGTTCAGTTTGTGGCGATTGCACGGTTCGTAGAACGCACACTGGCTCGTGCATAATTCAACATTTGCAGAGCGCCAGAGGTGTATCATATGATGTCAGCACGCGGAGGTGTGAGAGGAAACGGAATTGGGTGATTTAATATGAGTGTTACCCAGCGGGCAAGATGAGATGGGCTTTTCTAGTGCTGTAAAGAAAATAATTTGCACAAGTACGAATTATATATTTTATTTTACATAAGGACAGTAGATCTGCTCCTGTCACGAAATCATGCATAGTGATTTTCGAGTGATGGTAGGCAACCAAAATGTCTTTGGATAAGGAAATGGTCTCCCAACGAGAGAAGTTTGTCCGACTATTCAGCAAACAAACATACAGGGTGGCTGATGAAAGCCGCTACCAAAAAAAAAATTAAATAACTTTTTTTCTATTTATTGAATCTGGTTAATTTTTTTTTTATTTTGCAGATTGACTTTTACATTTAACAAAAATGGATAACTGGGACACTGAAACAAGAATTTGGATTGTCCGCCGCTATCACGCACTGGAGTCCGTAGTTTCGGTTCAAAGAGAGTATAGGCGCACGTTTGGCGGCAATCCTCCGAGCAGATGGACCATAATAAGACTTGTAAACAATTTTGCCGAGCATGGGACAGTCAACAGAAGACCTTACCATCGAAACCCTTCAGTTCGAACGGAGGAAAGAATCGCTGCTGTAGCTGCTGCCATACAAAACAATCCACGTGTTTCGACAAGAAGCTTATCTGCTCAAATGGGTGTAAGCAGACAGTCATTACAGTCAATTGTGCACAAAGATTTGGACTTATTCCCATATAAAATTCAAATGGCCAACAAACTGAACGCTGCAGACTTGCCGATTCGCTTGGAATTTTGCCAGAAGATGCTTCAAATGGTGGAAGAGGATGGAAACATGTTGAACTGTCTTTTCATGTCTGACGAGGCCCATTTCGATTTAAACGGCAACATAAACAAACAAAATTGTCGAATATGGAGTACTTCCAACCCACAGATACTCCATGAGACGGAAGTGCATCCACTTCGTGTCACAGTGTGGTGTGCAGTTTCATCACGCTGCATTGTCGGGCCCTACTTCTTCGAAGAAAACGGTCACACCGTTACGGTTACTGGAGACCGTTACTTGAGCATGTTGAGAGAGTTTTTCTATCCAGAATTACGCCGAATGAGAATTTCTTTCAACTCTGTGTGGTTTCAGCAAGATGGTGCAGCTCCTCATATAGCCCAACCTGTTATGACAGAATTGCGACGAAAAATTCCCAATAAGCTGATATCCAGAAACTCCACATTCCGTTGGCCACCCAGGTCGCCTGACCTTACTGCACCTGACTTTTTCTTGTGGGGTTATTGCTAACAGGAAGTCTTCAAAGCAAAACCAACAAATTTGAATGAACTAAGGCAATCCATTCGAGAAACAATTGCGGCTATTCCTGTCTCAACTCTCCAAGCAGTAATGAACAACTTTTTGGTAAGATGCCGCACATGCATCGACGAGCAGGGGGGGCATTTAAATTCCATTATTTTTAAAACTAATGAAGCTATATTTAATAAAATTTATTGAGCTTTAACATGAATAAAAGAAAAATGAATTCCATACACTGAAAAAAAAATTATTTGAGTTTCTTAATGTAGCAAAATTCATCAGCCACCCTGTATTTAGGAATCATGAGATTCCTTTCTGATAAGAAATAAAACCAGATATTCTTATCGAAAATACGAAACCAGTTCGATCAGGTCGTGTTGGATTATTAGTAAATGTACATAAATTAATATCGAGTAATAGCTATGTAGCAATAAAAAAAATATTGTTGCCGTGTTTGAAGTCCAAGAAGTAGTGGGCTATGCTAGGATAATAAAATGTGCAGATGGGGAAAGCGTTAAACGTCCACGTAAATGGAGTACCTCTACCTATTGTCAACCACCCCAATATCTTGGGCGCGACGTTTGACAACGCCCTCACCTTTACTATTCATGCATTCGCAATAGCCTGAAAGGTAAAAAGCCGCAACAAGATCCAAAAGTCACTGGGCAACACCACTTGGGAAAAAGATAAAGAAACGTTGCTTGCTACATGTAAGGCTATTGACCCACCTTGCTGACAGCAACTAGAGGAAGTTGCAAGTCTGCCAAAACACCGCGATCAGAAATGCCAAGGGATTTCTGCTTGTGTCATCTGAGTCTCACCTCCATCAAAAAACTAAAATGTTTAATGTTCGTGAGCACGCGGAACTATTAAGCAGACAGTTTTTACTGAAGTGCCACAAACCTAGTCATCCAAACCGTCATCTTTTTGATGAAGCTCCGCCTCCTAGATACATAAGGAAACATCTTCGTAAGCACTATGATGAGATACGGCACCACATTACTTTGCCGTTTAATCTGCATAATCACAGGCGCGCTCTAAACGATCTCCACACCGAGTGGGTAGATAGATCCCTCAGATTTCCGCCCGTGAGCCCCGTAAACGATATCATACCACCTAAAATAGCTAAAGAGGAGCGCGGTATGGGAGGGAGGCTAGAGGCATGGTAGCAAAACTTCGTTCTGGATATTGTAACAGGTTAAACTCTTACATATCCAGACGGCTCCCCACCATGCCAAATACTTGCCCTGCATATGGTATGTCCCCTCATGATACTAAACATCTCTTTTCCTGTTCAATTGAACCTACTCTTCTAACACCAATATCACTCTGGTCCAAACCTGTTGAAACTGCGCGTTTCCTTGGAGTTCCGTTAGAAAGACCTTGCTGAAGATTTTCAGAGTGATCGTGCCCATTAGGCAGGGCGAAATATTGTTAATAGCAGCAACAACAACAGGATATTAAAATTTCGTCTGTTAGGAAGAATGCCGTCTCATCGATTCTAAACTTACCAGTTCTGAAGACTATCCAATAAGGCCGTGGGCAGTGAGCTTTAGTCGCGTTGCCTAATCGGCACGCTCATTCCTGGAATTACTAACTATCTTCTCAGGGTTAAACTGCAATGAGTTTACTGTTAAAGAGTTCTGTCCAGTTGAACTATTAAAAATTGTATTTCGAGGTTTCATTTAAATAAGTAAGTTGTAATCTATTACAGTATCCATACCGACGTTGATTCGAATCAACTCGCGTCTACCTGTGCTGGTTAATCTAGCGACACTCTACAAAGGACTCTTTGTGAATACTACTGACAGCCTGACTTCAACTTTGCAAAAAATCGTAGACTTAAATGATGATGGCGAGCTTGTTGTAGTGGCTACGAATATCCTTCCCTATTTGCTGTGGAGGCGGATCAGCCTGAAGCAGTTATCTATTAATTTATCGCTGCTTAAAAACATTTATCAGGCTTTTCGTTAGGTTGTACTATAATAATTTTGTGCCCCAGGGTGTTAATGCGGCTTGATAGGGTCTGCAACTTCCTCCAGCTTGCATCGCTTAGACTAGGCGAATATATAAGAGTCCCGTTTCTCATAACTGCGTCGAAGATTGCCTTGAAAGTTTCCAGCAAGCATTTTCTCATTACCAGAAGTACTACTAGTAAGTGATTAGGGTATTTCAGTGCGGCTTTTTACTTTACGAGTATTAGCAATTGCGCTTGTATGAGTGTTGAAGGTGATCAAGTTTTCGTGGTACGAAAGAGCTTAGCGGGTTGACAGTCAGTAGCGCGGTACCATCGACGTGGATGCCTAATAAAAGTTTTATCTGAACGTTACTGTTGTGAATAGGGGCAATATTCAGCGAGATGGGAAACGAAAAAGAGATCATTTATTTTGAATCACAGCGCATCAGCGGGAGAAGGCTGACCCATGGCTATTTTCTTACAGTAGTTTGGGTATCTGGTTCGTGATCTCATCCTTGGCACAGGTATTTTCCAATTTAGGAAAAATCTAATTTTAGTCAAAATTCGCAATCTGAGAATTAAAAACTATTTTTGAAAAACTACCCCAAAAACCTCAAAAAATTATATAAGTTATAGAAATTGAGTTAAGATGAATTCGAAAAAGTAAAAAAATATGGATTGCAATATAAAAGAACTGTAATCACCATTGATATGTAGCATTTTCGAGTTTCAAGTAAGCTTCTTTCTGCTCTCTTCGCTTCTTTATAATACTTACTGAGACAACACTCGTACTCAATATAGCCGAGTATCACCTTTCCGAAACACCAAAAAATTCATTGTCATTGTATATTAGAGTTGATTGATTTCGTCCAATTCAATAATCGAACGAACTAGTTCTTTTTTCAAAATTGAACTACGCTCACTTCGTACAATCGTTCGACCGTTCAATCAAAGATACATATGGATACATATGATGGTCTGCAACTTGGGTAGGAAATTATATGAGCTGTTTTTCCAACCCAATATTAAATTTGGTTCCTAAAGCAATTTTAGCTTGCCCTTGGTTGTTATTGTTTGCTGCCAGAGGAGCAGTTGAACAGAACCAGTTTGAAAACATTTGAACGAAGTAGTTCGTTCGTTCAGTGTACTGATTCGTTCAATTGAAGTAGTTTGTTCGCAAACTACACAACTCTATTGTATACTACCAATATCGCCCCAAATGAGGATCTAATGAGAAAAACATTTTCACTTCAGTGTTGGATGTAGTGGAACCTTGGCTTTTTGAGAAATACAAAAGTCAAGACTTGGGGCGTTAATAACACGATGACACCACTACATATAATGGGTACTTCAAATTCAATAAGAACAGTTCTGGAATACTGGGGACTTTCTTAAACTTGGGTCTGCATTGCCAGTGCCCTGAAAAGTTTTTTTAGATTCGTACAACTTTTGCACGTTCAAGAACTTACTTACAATCCTCTTACGCCTAATGTTACCGTAATTCCCAATACCCGACACTATAAATCCTAATTCAACGAACTACATATACCCCACATATGCTTTTTATGCTATCAAATCTTGACATTTTGAAAACGAAGATGTATAGTCATGTCACCTAAGCTTGTTCACTTAACTTTTCACTGCTGCCAAAAATAGAATACCTGCATAGATTCATGCAACATGCATACATATATATAACAGGATGTGGATATTTACTGCTAGGATGAAAAAAGTGTGAAAATAAATAAACTTTTCGTTTTACCGTTTACATGTGTTTGTTTGTATGTATGCAGAAGAAAAAGTGGCTGCAAAGCATTGTGTGAAAAATTGCAAAGCATAAATCTTGGCGTTGGAAACTAAGTTTTCATTTCACACCTTTCAACAAAATATCCAAACTGACATTGAAGTTTACGGCTAGCAAAATAAACGATATCAAAGCATAACACCGATTCGGTTTGTGGTTTCGACATTGCAATATAAATATAGCATATAATATAAATATAGCACCAACTCTGACAGATTTATAATGTGAAATGGTTCTTGTTATTCTTACGAGAGCTCCCAAGGACTGTATTTTGCCTGTTTGAAATGCAGCCCAAACGTATACTTCTATGGAGTGCAACTGGTACAAATTAGAAGTAGTGTACGTAGTAGGTGGAAATCTTGTGTCATCTCAGATAAGACTTCCCCTCGGATTAGCAACATCTTTGACTCTACGCGGTGCAGCAAAAACTCAGCACTTAACTTAGAGTTATTTAATCTTGAATAGCTTAATCCACTCGATTCTTTGTTTTGCTAATAGCCGCTACTGGACACACAAGGAAACTTAAAATCGTTGTCCATTTTAACGGACTGTTTGATTAAACTCTGCTCAACGCGACAGAGGTCCATACATCTTTTCAAGAATCTTTCTCTCAAATACTCGCTCGTTGTTTGAGGATGCTGTTTCATTCCTTGGCAGATATATCCATTTACAAATAGAGGAAAAAAAAAGAAAATGTGTGAAAACACCATTAAAATTAAAGGAGGTGAGGCATTGATTTTGGATCCGGCTATTGTAAGCTTACTGTGATAATAAATAGGGGCTTGACTTGAACCGCTGCGCATTTTTTCGCGTTTTGAATTAAAGCCCCTAAATTAACACAGGACCTTTTGTTTCTTGTAAGCTCTGCTTGGGTCTAAGTTCACCAAAACGAAAATTCTGATGGGAACCCACCAACATGACCCCACATCAATAATAGTAACACCTCGATTATAATAAGCCTCTCCATAGTGTTCCTGGTTTCAGTATTATAGGAGCATATTGCGAACATATGGGAATCCAAATAAGAGACTTGTTGTTTTTTTATTTTCAATGAAACCCACATTGGCTCGGTATGGGTTAGGTGAGGAATCGTTCTTCCTGTGTTGCAACGATAAAACTCGGAATTACCTTGACTTTCCTCTTTCATAAGTTTCCCGGAGTGTAAGCATCCGTCTACCTCAGCTGGTCAGGTTAGCATGAATCTACTCCATGATTTCACCTCGTCATCCGCCATGCGACTGCAATCGAACAATGAACCGTTAGAACACCGATGACCAGGGATAAAAGAACTTTATGAAACCAATGAATTTCGAAGATAGTTGCAGTCCGTCTGCGCTTAGAAGGATGTCGCTACCCTGCAAGACTCTCCATTGTCTAATTCCTTTCCCTAGAGGATAGCCGTACTGAAAATAGCAGAGGGGACAGGCACCGGCATACAGTAACTATTCGAACCTTGTACAAAATGGAAGTTGGAAGGAATGCCCAATCTGAGTGTTTGGTCCACAGATCCGGCCTTTTAGTAATACTAGTCCATGTGACTCATTGTCGAAATATGTATTCTGATATACAACCTGTTGTTGTTTTCATATTTATTAACCTGGAGCACTTATGACCTTCAATTTGCTAGGATTTTATCTTGATGCATTTCGTGTGATATTTAGAAGGGCATTCAGTTCCTCTCACTGGTTCGGTTTCAAAGCATTTACGTAAAAAATCGGTATCTTTTCTGAAGTTCCTAGCGCAGCTTGTACCGAGTAGTGAGGTTGGAAGTTGAGTCCTAAAACATTTAGCCTATGGCTAATGAAATTGATGAGTCTGAACTACACAAGAGTTTCCGTGGACTTACTAGATAGTGTGAAGAAATATTACTGATTGAAAATAATGTGTAGGGCTTACAATCTCTATTTCCCTCACATTGTCCTGCCCCTATAAATTGTACTCGTAAGAACTGAAGAACGTAGAGTGAAACTTTTTCGATTTCATTTGAAAAATAAGCGTCTACTAGCCACTTGTATGCTCAGACTTGTAAGCGAGAAGATCGGAAGAAAAATGGCAGCAGAATAAAAGTGTAATAGCAATGAAAATGTAGAGTTCTGTTGCAGGCAAAATAAATCAAAGGTCCCACCAACTCTGCCAGTTAACATTGCATTGGAATTTATTGTGTCAGGAATGGAAGAGAAAACGAAAACAAAGTTGCTGAAATAAAGTAGAGACGAAAGAAGGAAGTTAAACGTAATATATCTCTGTACGGGCTTTGCCAGCTTTTTCGCCCCCGATTCGTTTTTACAAGGAGAGAATTGCACATATTTCGTTTTCTCACTTTCTTGCCACACGGACACTTGTCGGCAAAGTCCTGACTAAGTTGCGTCTGTATGTTTTGTTTGGTTGTGTGCTGCTGCTGCAACAGACAAGCTGAAGATGTGCAACATGAAAAGCATGCTCGTTGCATGGGATCAAGGGTTGATAACAAGATAGCATGATAGCTTTATAGTAGTTCTTATAATACTTTTCAAATAGCAATATAAGACAGCCAAATTGAAGTGTATGTGTGTGTGTGGAAAAGTGAATGAGGTGCAAGGGTTAGGTCGATTACATTGCAACATGGCCGACAGCAATACTAACAACACCTCCATACAACTAAAGTGGCAGCAATTTTCACAAGAGTTTGCTTACTTTTGGGGGCTGACAGTCACTAAGCCATGCATTTTTGCCATGTGAGTGGATGTTCACTGACATAAATTGCTTCAACTGGCAGCAACAGAAATAACAGCAAATGAAAAAAAAATACCAACAACAAATGCCACATTCGCATATGCAACGCCCAGAGAAACTAAGAACAAAACTGTGACCATGGAGTTAAACAAAAACTCATCTTCGGATATCCCCTAAAGTGGCAATAATACATAGACAGACTTGTACGAAATCGAGCATATCCTGACAATGATGGCATTTATCATTAATTCACATGTTCTCTGGCAAATTAATATGAAACTGGAATTGTTGCTAGCGAAAAGGACATTTCCAATTTATTTAAGTTTCTAACCGTTCTGCCACTTTTATGTTTTTCCTTCTGGACAACATGTGATGAACACGCATACACATCGCTATTTAACCCGAATCACCCTGGGGTTGCCATATGTCAACGCTAGAGAAAGGTGTTTTCAAATGACCATAGCATTCAAAATAATGCAAATGTCGTTACAGAGACCCTTGCGTTTCCTTATAAGGAAAGGACATTCTAAGTTCAGTTGGTTAGCTTAGACATAGGGACACGACTAACAAGCAATCTTCTCCAAATTCAGCAATTTAAGTAGACTGATTCGGGTTAAAATGGGCGAAATATAATAACAGCCACGTCCACTTTTTATGGAGAATATTTTGGAAAGCAGGAAATTGTACCTATGGAATTTTTGTTGGAGCAGTGCTCGAATTTTTATGTTTTGTTTGTTGATTGATATTGGAGAAAAATTACAACGATATGCACAGCGATGGTATGGGATCATCCAATAAATTTTTTGTAAATTTTTAAAAATGGTCGTGGCACCGCCCCAGATTGATTGAGTAAATTTTACATATATTATTAATTATAAATAACAAATCAGTTAAGATATCATAACGAAATCCGTCACAGAGATTACCCTTATTACAAGCGAGGTGCCGAAAAATACGGCCAAATGCGGTTAAGTACCATGCCCGCTTTTAAATAATAGATTTTTAAAAGGAAAATAAATAAAGCGCGCCACCTGACTCAGTCCTTTGCCAGTTGATTCCAATTAGAACCGCCAAGTAATCGCAGATCGTTCTCCATTCGGCCTTTCCAACGGAATGGGGGGCTCCCCTCTTCCTGTTGTTGTTGTTGTAGCGACTACTTAACCTGCCTAGGATGTCACCCCTCATCCAACACTGTCATCAGGCTCTTCTAACGGAAGTCCAAGAAACCTCGCGGCTTCAACAGGAGTGGACCAGAGTGAAATTGCTGTTAGAAGAGTGGGCTCAGTTGAGCAGATGAACAGATGGTTAGTATCTTGGGGAGACACGCCGCATGCCGGGCAGACATTTGGCATGTCAGAATTCAGTCTGGATAGGTAAGAGTTTAGTCTGTTACAATATCCAGAACGAAGTTGAGCCAACGTGACTCTTGTCTCCTTGGGCAGTTCGCGTTCCTCGTCGGCAACAGGTGGAGCTTGTGCCTGTAGGACTGCATTCACTCCGACTCCGTGTGGATGAGGTTGAGGGCCCGCCGGCGCACCTTTGGATCAAACGTTGAGAAAATGTGATGCCGGATCTCGTCATAGTGCTTACGGAGGTGACCCCTTATTCTCCTCGGAGGCGGATTTTCGTTGAGCAGGCTCCTGTTCGGGTGCTGCGGTTTATGGCAGTTGAACAGGAATTGCCTGGTCAACATCTCACAATGCTCTTTGACATCGAGCATTTTTGCCTGATTATGAAGATGGTGCTCAGGAGACATAAGGAGGCACCCCGTGGCAGTTCTGAGTGCGGTGTTTTGGCAAGCCTGCAACCTCCTTCAATGTGTGTCTGCTAACCCCGGCGACCATATTGGCGTCGCGCAGCTCAGAACCGGCTGGCCGATTGCCTTGTACGTTGCCAGTAACGTTTCTTTGTCTTTCCCCCAAGTACTGCCAGCTAGTAACTTGAGGATTTTGTTACGGCTTTGTACTTTGGTGGCAACCGCGGCTACATGAGCACCGTATTTGAACATGTTATCAAACGTGACCCCTAAGATTTTGGGGTGTGTGACAGTCGGAAGCTTAATGCCGTCGACGTAGACGTCTAATTCCATGTTCGCCTGCGCTGTCCACGTCGTAAATAAGGTGGCCGAGCATTTGGTCGGTGACAATGTCTGGTTGGGAAGGGAGCCTCGATATGTAGTAATTAAACAGAAGCGGGGATAGGACACCACCCTGTGGCACCCCCTGCTTAATTATACGTGGTTTTGATCTTTCGCCTCTAAATTCAACCGATGACTGTCGACCACTCAGATAGTTCGTCTCCAGGGTCTCTACTACTGGCGAGGGGAGTGATATCGGTCGATACCACTCCCCCTCGTTGGCCGGCTTGACGGGCTTTAATAGTGGCACCACCTTTGCCGGTTTACATCTCTCTGGAATGACAAATGTGGTCATGGATAGATTGAAGACGGGTGTTAGGTACCTTACTCCCTCTTCACCGAGATGTTTTAGCATCAGCATGGATATACCGCCTGGGCCAATAGATTTGGAATTTTTTGGACCCCCGTATGGCCTCCCGAACCTCTGTGGTGGTGATGGCAATGGGCGCTTGGTTGTTTTTGCGTTTGTGCGCTTCCCTGATGGCGCGCCTGATTTCCTTGTCAACCGGAGGATGCATAACAAATTGCCGGCAGAAAGCGCTCGCGCATCTCTTTGGCTTCGACTGTACCTTATCACCGAAGGTGATGGATATTTTGTCGTTAGGTTTGGTCGGATTAGACAAGGATTTAACAGTGGACCATAATTTTCCAACACCAGCAGAGAGGTTACAGGACCTTAGGTGCTCCTCCCATTTGGCGCGTTTGTGTTGATCAACTAGCCGTCTGATTTCCGCACTGAGATCTTGAATTTGGGGATCCGTAGGGTTGAAGCGTCGCACGTGGTCACGCTCATTAGCCAGGGCCGCTGCCTCTGCGGGGAAATACGTACGTATCTCCTTAATTCTACCTGACGGAATATATTGATTGGAGGCTGAAGCTATGACCATGCAAAACGATTTTTCCCTTCTCGTACATCAGACGTGGTGGGAAGAGCAGCGAAGGTGCTCTCAGTGAAATTAAGAAAACCAACCCAGTCAGCTTTACTGAAGTTAGTGAAGGTGCGCTTCTCAGAAGTAACGAAGTCATTGGGGCGATCGATTGAGAGGACTATCGGCAAATCTTCCGATGCAAGAGTAAGCATTGGTCGCCATTCAACGCAGTTTATAAGGCCTGCGCTGACAATTGTGAGGTCTGGCGAACTGGAACAATTTACCGCAAATCTCGTGGGGGCGTCCCCGTTCACAGTGCAAAACGTCGAATCGTCTATTTGTTCAGCCAATTCCTGTCCCCTACCATCAACCTGTAGGCTTGAGTGCCACAGATCGTGGTGTGCGTTGAAGTCTCCGAGGACTACACGATTATCGCCTCTGAGTAACGCACTGATGTCAGGGTGGTAATCTCTCGGACAGCAGGTGGCAGGAGGTATATAAATGTTACTGATTTCGCCTGTCCGGACAACCATTCCTTGACGTTCCAGAAGGTTCTCCCTCGGGTCGGCGTCAGGTTCAAATAGACGATATTGCAAAGATTGGTGAGTGATGAAGGCGAGTCCGCCCCCAAGTCCTCTCTCTCGGTCACGCCGGTGGATGTTGTAGCCGTCACAAGTCCGAAGATTTGATCGGGCGTTTAACTTCGTCTCCTGAATGGCAGTGATGATGTTCTGTCGCTTCATGAAACTCACTATTTCACTCACTTTCCCGGTTAGACCATTGCAGTTTAGCTGTAGGACACGAAAGTGCGAAGGGCGAGAAATATTCACGCTGGGAGTCAAGGACTGGTGCGTATGCCTTGGTGGAAGCAGGCTGGGTCGCGCACTGCGTCCCACTCTAGAAGACGAGGGATCCGAAGCACCGGAAGGTGGCGAATCGGTCGACGTTGTAGGTTGCGTAGCTCCACAACCTGGCGAAACGTACGTATCAGTCCATAAGTTCCTGTTTCCAAGTTGAGAACATATAAGCAGGTGACATAGGCCAAGGCAGGAGTTGCATTTGACTGATATCTATATAGTCTCAACCGACAAACAGAGCACATGGTGTAAGGGACCAGGAGCCGGTGGCTTTGGCTTACATTTGTGCTAGTGCTGGAAGAAGAAGGGGAAGTTGAAAGTGGGAGGGGGGTCGGCTGTCGCTCGGCATTGCTCACATCTGAAACAGAGGTGCTACGTAAAAAGTAGCTGTGAGCGGCTGTGTGAGGTGTTGGCGCCTGTGGGCGTGAGCGGCAGCGGGTGTTACGCACTACTTGCTGGGCGTTATTAGTGCTGTTAGTCGTGGAGACTGTTTCTGAAGCTTGTGACGGTGCGATACTGGATCGTAGTTGGCCACGGGACGTCCTAGAGCGTGAACAGCAAGGGACCACAAAAGTTTTGTAGAAACTAGGAGGCCTGTGTGTGGAGGGATTTAGCCCGGAGCACCTAGTTTTGTGCAACCATCTTTTACAAGAATTGCATTGGATGGAGTGTGAACGCTTAACGTAGATCTTCTTCCAGCAGATCCATTCTCTTGGACCCGGGTTGGATTCGACCCCAGCCTGGAACAGGAGAGTTTTGAGCAGCCCTGCTGCAAGGAGCTGCTCGGAGGATGACAATATTAGGGAAAAAGGTGACAGGTTAGACAGGGTAGTGTCGAAATAACAGCCCTTGGTCGGATATAAAAATCTGAGTCATTCCAGTACGATAGAACCGGCTGTTGTGGGAATGTTCCCTCTTCCCCTGCTTCCATAGGTGGGTTTCGGCAAGAATAACTTCCTGACCGGAGCATCTTCTTCCATTCGCATTACATGACCAAGTCAACTTATCCGCGGGGTTTTAATTCCTTGGACCATGTCGATGGCTGCGTAGAGCTCATACAACTCATTATTACATCTTCTTCGGTAAACACCGTCGGCATAGCGTAGAGGCCCATATATCTACCGAAGAACCTTTCTTTTGAATACGCCAAAAGCCGCCTCATCAGATGTTGTTAGTGTCCATGCTTCTGCTTGATATTGCAGGACGGTTATTATGAGCGACTTGTAGAGCGTGGTCTTTGTTCGTCCAGAGAGGACTTTGCTTCTCAGTCCAAAGTAATATATACCTAATACTGTAGTGACTAGATGATTTTATCTCACGACTGTGCACGATTACAAAGTCTAATTTCAGAGGTTAGAGAACCCAAAGAAATCAGCTAGGAGCTTGACATAAATACCTAGGTAGTATATTACAGCTACCTGACATTAGGTGGTGTCAGCACAGGTCAGCTTGCTTAAACTTAGGCAAAGCTCCCTTTCTTTTCCTTTATTTTCTTTTCATTTCTTCTCTTTTCTTTTCTTTTCTTCTTTTGTTTTTCTTTTATTTTTCTTCTTTTCTTTTCTCTGCTTTTCTTTTTTTTTCTTCTCTTTTCCTTTCTTTTCTTAGCTTTCCTTTTTTTGCTTTCCTGTCCTTAGTTTCTGTTGTTGTAGCAGTAACTCGCCCTGGTTCTGTTATATTGAATTAACAGCCGAATGTGGTTTGAATGCTTCGTATTAACTTGTGGACTCGATGTTTCTTTCACCTTCTAGTTGATGTCTACCTTCGCATTTAGGCTCTATTCTCCTTTTTTTCGCCTCCTGCCATTTACCACCACTTCTTCTTTCGATTTTCATTCAACCTTTGACTTACCTACTACTTAAAACTTTGTCCAGATTTGGAGTGACGTCCCAGAACCTTGCGAAATCAAAGAAAGCGTTTGACAAGGCAAGTCTGTGTCATGCTATTTCTTTAACTTGTCGATGTCGGCTGACTTGGCCTTCCTTTGAAGTAATCTATTTCTCTTTTTGCGTCGTCTCTATTCGTTGTTTTAATATTGTTGCTGCATTTGATTAATAAATGTTAAACGCCAGCTCGTTTGTCTTTCTTTCTTTTAAGTCTTACACTTTACCCTTCTTCCATTGTACTACTTGATGTTTTCCATGTTGTATCCATGTTGTTGGCAGGTCAATTTGTGACTATTTATCAGATGTCTGTTGAATGTTGATGTTGCTTTCGTTTACTATATGTTGTTACCATATACATATTGTTACTTCAGAATACGGATGCCGTTTTTTAATATAAATAAATAAATGTAGGGCGGGATATACAACAGGTATATCATCATAAACCTCAGAGGGGATTTTTGAGCCAAGCTTCTTTTTCAATTTTTGGTATGCTGCTTTGAACTTTTCCCTGGCAGAATGGCACTCGGTGAGTTTGCCAAACCACTGCGAGGGGCGATACCGTTTTGAAAAAACTTTTTTAAACCACTTTTCATGTTACTTGTCCCATGGCTCGAACCTTGGACCTTCGGTGTGGTAGGCCCGCAACACTACCGCCACACCACGGCTGCCGTTTTTCAATAAATAAAAGTAGTTAAATATCCTCAAAATGACACTACGGAATATTTCAATTTTTATAATCTGAATAATAATAAAATAAAATAATTCCATCGTCACACTAATTCGGTAATTTTTTCTATTTCAGAAGATCTTGTGGTGATTCGAACTAGCGCACTTCTCAGGCGCTACGTTTTGTTGCATTGTAAGAACATTTTCTATGAAATATGAAAAAATGCATGCACTAACAAATGATTTTAACAAATTTATGAATATAGTTGCTAAGAAAACTTTTATTGTGATTGTTGATAACCACATCTTCACAATTTATTGCTGACCAGAAAAATGTCAATGGAACAAAGCCTATTTATGATTACCGTGCAAAAAATGCGATTAGTCTAGGCTGAGTCCGGGACTAATGTTCCCCTACGTATACGGTCGGGGAAGTCTACTTTCAACACCTATTAGTAGGCTTCAGAAATTAAAACTATAACCTATAACGGAATAGTTGGGATTACAAATAGCACACTGTAGGCGAAAGGTATTGATCGCGGATCAGTCTTTTTATAGATCAGTCCCACAAATTTTAGAGGGGTCGAACTTCGCTGTAGCGTAGAAAATAACACCACAACTAACAAAGTGCTCATAGTCAAATTAAAATAGAGTTTTATCAACTTAAACAAGATTCTATAATAAACATCTTTTCATGTCTGTCGTAGTCAACTTAAAATACATTTTATGTCTAAAACGGAGTTTTAATTTTAAAATGACGAAAATTTCATTTTAACAGTTTAAAATCACGGGTTTTGTTGTTGTTGTTGTTAACAGTGATTTTTGTTTTTTAACGCAGCAGATTCAATCTCTTGGTCCAGGGCTGGTTCGACCCCAGCCCGTAACAAGAGACAATGGAGCAACCCAGCTGCCAGGGTTTGCTCTCAGGGATGACAATTTAAGGGTGGGACGGGACAGATTGGACAGGGTTACACTGAAATAACAGCCCTTGGCCGGGTAAAAGAACCGGGTCAATCCGGGACGATAGAACCGGCTGTTGTGAGAATTTTTGTCTACGGTTGTGCTGGTGACATCGCTTACTCCAAACTTGAGTTTGGCTTTTTTCGCTTGTTCCTACAGATATGCTATGGTTTGTGAATTAAATAGCTGACACAAAGTGACCTTGCAAAACATAAAAAATTTCTTCATGCCACCAACCAACTTAATTTTTTTTCAAAAGGGGCCCCTGTTTCTGTTCATTTGAGCTAAAATCTTTGTCTAATATGACTATGATTGACCAACATTTTAAATGCCTTTTTAAGTTAAGTAAGCGTGTTAAGCAACGATTATGATTATGGGCCATAGTATTTTCAATAAAACAAATAAGAAAGTCTAAGTTCGGGTGGAACAGAACATTATATACCTAGTAGTGATCTATTATGGCATACCAATTTACACAGGTCTATTTTAATACTTTTCAGTTCGTATTATAAAGCAGCTGGTTGTTTTCAATAAAAGTACTTCTGTTATGAGTTTTGAGGGGTAAATTAATTTATTTATTTTGTTGTGTTGATCTTCCGACAGGGTAGTAAGCTGATTTTTGTTGGAACGATTTTCCGACATCCCTTGTCAAGTTTGGTTTTGTGACAAACCGGTTTCGGCGTTCTGCCATTTTCAATGCCTAGTTTCGTTCTGGTCTGTGTCTATCAGCTGCGTTGTTTTTATAGTCCGTGGGTGCTGTGGCAGGTAATGTCAATATATGTGTTCGTGGTAGGTAACGTTAATATGCGTGTGTGTGTGCGCGGTATTGATACGTCCGAATTGTTATCTGTCCCAAGGGTTGTTTTTGTAGGTATGTAGACATACCGCTTGTTAGCTAAGCGGTAGGTTGATGTAGGTAGAAATCGGTGATTTTTGCAGTTTGGTTCATATTTCGTTTTTGCTTGTTCATTGTTACGTGTTTGGTTGCTGTACCTGCTGGCTTGTGCTGTTGTTTGTAAACTAGTTTTAAGGGTTCAAATATTTCGTCAGAGATAGTGTTGATTTGTTCGTTTATGATCCTGCCGTCAAATGTTTTTAACTTGTATATCTCCATTCGATTCTTAGAACCGACACTAATTCTGATGACCCATTCAACAGACACGGAGTGTATAGGCTTACTTGTGAATGTCAATACAGCTACATAGGACAAACAAGAAGAAAAATAAGCACAAGATTCCGAGAGCATATCAGGGACTACAACAAAAAAACATGAAAACCCACCATAATACCAGAATCTAATTTCGCGAACCACATGTTTGAGAACAACTAACATAAAAAGCTAACATAAAAACAACGGCTCGAATACTTCACGTACAAGGAAAAGGCCGGCGGCAGGATCATAAACGAACAAACCAACACTATCTCTGACGAAATATTTGAACCCTTAAAACTAGTTTACAAAAAACAGCACAAGCCAGCAGGTACAGCAACCAAACACGTAACAATAAACAAGCAAAAACGAAATATGAACCAAACTGCAAAAATCACCGATTTCTACCTACATCAACCTACCGCTTAGCTAACAAGCGGTATGTCTACATACCTACAAAAACAACCCTTGGGACAGATAACAATTCGGACGTATCAATACCGCGCACACACACACGCATATTAACGTTACCTACCACGATCACATAGATTGACATTACCTGCCACAGCACCCACGGACTATAAAAACAACGCAGAACGAAACTAGGCATTGAAAATGGCAGAACGCCGAAACCGGTTTGTCACAAAACCAAACTTGACAAGGGATGACGGAAAATCGTTCCAACAAAAATCAGTAAATTAATTTATTTGTATATAAATAGCTTCACTACCAGCCACTGCTAACCACATTTTTCAAAATACCAATGCATGCACAATTTATGTTTGAAAAACTTGCGTTCAAATAGACAGGCGGGCAAACAGACAGACGGACATAGCTAAATCAACTCGGCTCTTCGTCCTAATTATTTCCGTATACTTATTGATAGGCCCATCTCTTCTTCTTCAAAAAAGATATATAACTTCACTATGGCAGTCGGGTGTTAACTACTAATCCGATTCGCCTAACTTTTGGCAGGAGTATACTAGACATTATTGAGAAGCAGCTGATAAATTTTCATTGTAATATCTGGTTGAAACTACAAGCAATCGCTTGTGAAAACAGCAGAATTTGTATGTTGAAAAGTGGGCGGCGCCACGCCTACTTACCCAAAATCCACAACAATTTTTGTGGATGAGTTTTGCTTAAAAAGCTTATTATGTCTGCAATATCTTATTGATATAGCTTACGTGGTTGGGTTGGTTGGTTGGAGTGGCGAGTACCATGTGACTCCAATTAGCGCTAATACGCCGTTTTGATACCACATCTCGTGAATCAACCAATGAAAAACTATAGAAGAAAGCTGGCAAGATCTCAAGGGTTTAGGCGGGACTCCCGTCCCTCTCCCCGGGTTTAATATTTCGAAGCTTGGAGAGGTTTACGAAAAGATGTTTCCCTAGAAATTTCATTCTGATCCGGCAGTGCGGTGGACAATCGCACAGCAGGTGCTCGACCGTCTCTTCCGCCCCCGAAAGGTTGCAATTACGGCACGAGGTGTTGTGTTCCAAACCCATCCGCGCCGCGTGCGTCCCAATAGTCCAATGCCCAGTGAGCACCGCAACTATTCTAAAAAGTTCCCTTCTGTCCACCCTCAGAAGGTTCGAAGAAGGTGTTTCGTTGTAGGAGGGCCACAGACTCCTTGCTCCTCTGCAGGACTGCAAACGCCACCACCCATTCTTAGCCTCGCTAAGCCAATGCTGAGAGATTCGACCCTTGATAAGTCCCAGGGGTGCAAGGACCTCCGAGCCATCAAGAGCCGATCCACGCTGTGCCAGCTCATGGGCCACATCGTTTCCCTGTATGTTACGATGCCCCGGCACCCATATTAGAGAAACGATATGCCGACTAGCCACGTTCATGGTGCACTTCCTGCACTGACTAATCTCGATGTAATCGTTGCTGACCCAAGAGCAAGAAGATCCGCCTGGCTGTCACTAAAAATTGCTATCCTATTATCTGACCCAATGTGCACACCCCTCTCGACACTGTAGCAAAAATGAGGCAAATAAAAAGCTTTTGTACGCAAAGTTATTGCCTATTAAATATATCTATAATCCTTTTTAAAATTTTTCGTATAAAAGAACATGACTTGTATTAATCGATATCTTGAATGGTTTTTGAGTTATGATTAATGTTATTTCTAAATTTTACTTAATCAAAAGTGGGCGATGCCACTCCCATTTTCAAAAATTTCTTGAAAATTTATTTTCGAAAATATTCTATATATAAGAGTGAGATTAGTGCCAAGGAACCTGCATACACGATTTCATTGATATCTCAAAATTTACTCAAGTTATCGTGTTAACAGATGGACGGACGGACATGGCTTAATCGATTTCTCTTTTCCTCCTGAACATTTTGATATATATGAGTCAATATCTATATCGAAGCGTTTATGCCGTTTCATACTACCGCTAGGCAAATGAAGGTAATATACCGAAATTCGACCACCTTAAATTAGTTTAAGTTATTAAATCCTCTGTTCATATTTTTTCCAGCACTGCCTAGAGACCGAAATATTTGAGAAGTTTTTGTTACTGAATTAATTACATATAGTTAAGTAATTTAGGCACGCTTTCATAAAAGTCGGTTCACACTAAACGGCGGGTAATTTGACAACTAACCGAAAAAAATCAGTCCATTAAAGACCGGTAATCAATAATTGGAGATGGCAAAAACAGTCCTTTGGAATGTTTGAAAGTCCATAATCAGAAACACTACTCCTTCAGATTCGGTCAATATTTCAATAAAAAAATTTGGATTTGATGGACATATACCAACAACATAGTTAGATTTATAGCACTGCGTTACAAAAACGAGCTTTAGTTCTGTCCAATGAACCAAATATACTTTTTCGGGAAGGGGAGAAAAAATAAAAATACACGTGTATCGGCGATCAAATGAAATCGGTATGACAGATGAAACATTGAATTGCACAATTGAATTGCAAAAGGGTTAAAAATTGATCCAAAGTCTTTCACACAGGCGGACAGACGGAAGCTACGAGCTTTATACTTTATACATAAAAAAAATCTGACGTGTACATGAAAATCGCCGATACACGTGTAGTTTTATTTTTTCGCCCCTTTCCGAAAAAGTATATTTGGTTCATAGGACAGAATTTGTGTAACGCGGTGTAATATATATAATGGTTACTTTAACTCAATGTGCTCAGTGAGTGAAAAAATGTCCAGCGTTTAGACATGGTTGCCATATTGTAATTTTTTGGTTATTAGTGTACAGGCAGTACTTTTTGTAATCCATTTACCGGGAGAACATTACAAATTCAATTTAGCAATTTCGACTTAACGACGCACCTTCCTATTTTGACTCTACTGTCTTTTTGATCTGAAATTTTGAATTATAAGGCGGCCGTGGCTGGTTTGGAATCCCGTTTTAATATTGGAATTTTATGAACAGTAAAAATTTACATTTTATTATAAACACTTAGGGTTTTCAGGATTTTAGGATGCATCTAAATATCTGACCGAAAATAGAGGCCATCAATACCTTTGAATCTCATTTTAATTATGGAATTTTACAAAAAAAAGTAGAAGTTTGATTGCGCATAAAAAAAATTTTTTTTTGAATTATATGAACAGGGTGTTTTTGAACCTCATTTTTATAATGGAGTAAAAATTTTAATTTTGAGCTATTGTTTGCAATAAAACGTGCGAGATATGTTGAAAACAAATATTTTATGATGCATCTAAATAGCCGACCGAAAATAGTGGCCACGCATGCCTTTGAATCTCATTTCCATTATATAATTTTACAAATAATAGAAGTTTGATTGCGTTTTTAAAAAAAATTTTATTTTGAATTATGTGCACAGCAGTGACTTTGAATGCTTTTGAATCTCATTTTTATAAAGAGTTCTATTAAGAAAATTAAGCTTTTGTTGTGTTTTCCCTAAACATTTTAATTTTGAGCTATAGCTTGCAATAAAACGCGCGAGATATGTTGAAAACTAATTGGTATTTTTTTTAAGATTTTGGTACGGTTCAGTATAGGAAAGGGCAACTTTAACTCAATTTGCTTAATGAGTGAAAGAATGAAAATATTTCTACCGTTTGGAGAGCAAATGAAATATGTGTGGGACGCACCGACGCCCAGTGTGACCAGGTTAGCCTTTTCGAGGCTAGATTTAGCCTTTTTTTTGTCCTTTAGCCTCATAATTTTGGTTTTAGCTTCGTGACTTTTTTCTAGCCTTTTTTACTCCAAACCTTTTCTGGTCCCAACACCATATTTTTCATACAACTTCGAGGAATAAATAAAATCAAACTTCAATGAAGGTAGTATTGATGACGAAATACAGAAAATTATTCGTAAAAATTGTCAACTATTTTTAATGGGGTTGATAGCCCAATTGTTACATCGCCTACCTGATAATATGAACACTCTACAAAAGATACTTTTTTTCAGTTGAGAATCCTTTGAAAGTTACAAAGCCGGATGTATTTTCTTACTTTCAAGAAAAAAGTCTAGGTATTCTCCAAGTCAGTTAGCATTGATTGAGCTGCAGGGGCGAAGGCTAATAACCGTACAGTGGACAAGTGTGACCTCTACCATAGAATTTTAAGCGGAAGTCTGAGGACATAAAAACTCATTATTTAGCTTTTTGGTATTGTCTTTCAGTAATGCGGAGGTTGAAAGCATTTTTAGTCCTAGGAACATTTTAAAAACTAAGTTAAGGAACAGATTAAAATGCTTAACTCTCTATTAGATGTTCGTTATTTCTTTGAAAAAATTTGTGTTGAAACAAGAATAGTTCCTTTAAGTTATGTCTACATGTTTATATACAAATAGTTAAAACTAAAATACAAAATTTGAAATAGATTTCGTAAAAAAATTTCTGACTTTTTTTAGCTTCTTTTTTCTTAATTTTGGCCTTTTCTAACCTTTTTTATTTGTCGATTTAGCTTCTTTTTTTTCTATCACCTGGTCACACTGCCGACGCCACTACTTTAACTCAATATGCTCAATGAGTGAGAAAATGAAAATATTTTACCGTTAGGAGTGTGTCCACATATACATATTTTGATTGAAAATAAATTTAGCGTTTATTTTGAAGCTCCTTATATTTCTCAATATGAGCATGAAGCTTGTTTCCATTTAGGTTTTTTTTTTCCTTAACCACAATTTAAACATTTCATATTGACTTTTATAGCATTACCTGAACTTATCATTTCTTATGGCTGTGCGTATAAGTTTACCTTAAGTCCTATATTAACCAGAGAAAAGTAAATTCTTTAAAAAAATTCATCAAACTATGTAAATATTTATCTTACATATTTTGTTATGGTAAATTTTTAGTAATTTTCTTGCGGTGTTTTTTTTTTTTTGGAAAAAATTGGTTTTAAGAAAAGATTGCTTTAAAAACTTGGCAAATTCAAGTCAAAGTAAGAAATTCAATTTTGAACCATGGAATGCACGCGTCTCACCCGAGACGCTTATGCCTGCTTCAGAAAATATTTCCACCATTAGGAGTATACATACATATCCATATGGCTTTTGGAAATGAATGAAACGTTCATTTGGAAGTTCCACAAGTTTCTCCATATTAGGGCGACACGGGTTTCCATATGAGTTTTTTTTATAAACAGGCAGTTTTCTCAATTTTTCCATTACATCTGGTTTTTTTGAAGTCCATTTGGTGTTCTGGCTTTTTTACTCAACCACATTTCATGTTGATTTTTAAGGAAGGTTATCATCTTAGCTGGTCAAATTTAGTCTACATATGTAAGGGTTCGGGTTATATGTCTGCCCTTTGACAAATATTTGAAGAAGAATGATGTCTTCAGGAAATTTTACAAGATTTCTAACCACTTCGTAAATATAAAATTGAAGAAGCCACAAACTATGCTTTTGGGTTTTTGTATCTCGTCTCATCGAAAACCCGGATAAAAATAATGAAAATTATAGAAATTATCTACCGAACTCTGATAAATTTCGAGATTTCTATCGACCTTCTCGTTCCGATGGAATTGGGTTGTGATATAAATGAATATTCTAATATTATGACATTTGGGCTACATATACGTTTACCTTAAGCCGAAAATTATTGAAAATAAAAAATAAAAACAACAATAATTTTCATAAAAATTAAAAAAAAAAAAGTGAAAAATTATTATTCTTGGCCTTGAGCTCGTTTCATGAACACTTGAAAATGTACAGGGCGTAAGAAAAATTGTTGGTATAAAAAAGCAATTGAGAAAAAAATAAATTTCTTCCGGCGGTTTTTTGAAAAAAAAAAAAAATCGTTTTCTCACTTCAAAATAGAGGTATTAAACCGAAAAATGTTAGGTTAAAAATCTAATAAATGAAAAAAAAAATTAAGATAAGAAGTTTTCATATATTTAAAAACAAATTCAATTTAATAAAAAAAAAAAAAACAAAGTTGTCTAGAGGATCCTGTACTCGAACCTTGGAAGGCACGCGTTCTACCTGAGACGCTTACCACCTGCGCTACTTCGGTATGTAACGCAGTCAGATACTGTAGTTAAGCGCCATGGCGTTAAGTATAAAACTTTAGTGAATTTGTTAAATAAAATATGCCTATGCACCGCTCCTGACCCATAGGAAGATATCAAAATACATTTAAATATGAATTATGCATGTTTAGGTAAGATAAACTCTGGCAATTGATTGTATGGAAAAAATTTTAGCCTATTAATATATAGATATTCCTCAGCAAAGCTCACTTATGGTCTTAGAAAGAGGACCTTCCTCACCTTGCCAGTGACTGGAAATTATTATCAAGGAACTGGAAACGAAACGGTGGCCAAGGCATCCTTCATGTGTTTTCTTCCAACTCCCTTCCTTGAATCTGGTGGCAAAATTGGATGCCGATGGGAAAATCGACTGAGCCGTAGCTTCTTTGTCCACTCACTGATCATCTATGCACGAAAGATTTTGAGGAGATAAATTTTTATATTTCGTACCATCTGCTGGGAATAATTTGTAATCAACCGTTAAATAGAAAATCTCAACAAAAATTTGAAGCGATGACTCCAACAGTCTTTGCTCTTTGGTCATTCATTCATTCGTTTATTAAAGACAACCCGACAGTCAGACAGATTATTAATTCTTTTAGATGGTTGGCGCTCATTTACTTTTCCTGTGTTCTGGCGCTGTTGATGAAATATTGTTTTCTGTGGCCTTTTATATTAATCTGCTTGGCTTTCATCCCTCCCGCCACTATCAACCAGCATAGAGCTCAGCGGTGATAATAAATTAATATAAATGATACATAATTTTTTTGACTAATGACACCGATGATGGACGACTTCGTGTACGTCAAATCATTACGTGCCAACAATGTTTGTGCGTTCGTATTGTACTTTGGCAAGTACGATAAGTTACAACAAGCTGCAGGTATCAACTTAATGGAGAGATAATTAATAGTAGTAGTAGAGGGGGGCAATACTTTGTTAGTGCGATATTTAAGGGAAATGAAAAGTTAGAAGTTCTAGGCTTTCAAATTATTTATATTATAATGCTAGGATGAACGAGAGGAGGATTAGCGCGCGGAGGCCAGGCGACTTCGTAATTTCGGAAGCCGAACCTATACTTTACAAACCTTAACAAGTCAGACCGGGACTTTCGGGATCATGTTGAGAGCTCGTTTGCTGGCCTTTCTATGCCATCTGTGCTCCGAACGAATGATTTTGTTGATTCGTTAATGTGCCAACCAGAAGTTAGATTTGAAGGGATCCCAAAACTAGGAATCTCAGCTAAAATCGTTATAACTGGGGTGTGCGGCCACATTTAATACCGACTCATACGCTCCCGTCCTTGCGCAATGTGAGCTAACTAGGAATAAGATGCGTCCACCAGCTCGTGTGATGTATCCTGTTTCTGCAAAAAGAGAGGGATCTCTGGGGGGGGCGACTCCGAAATACTTGGCTTAAAGTCACACTAAGGCTTTGAAGCGTCTGTTCAGCAGGAGGTGCGGTGGCCAGTGGGGGTTGCCCTGCAGCAGTATTGTGGTTTGGGTTTGGGACTCACCACACAACTTCCAATGAAGAATGGCATAAAACCTCTTTACTGATGAAGACCATGACACGCGTTTAAGAAGTAGTATATACCACCCTCTAAGGTCTTCTACATGACGTTTATCTGCGTCTACGTGCCTACAGAGGGGATAAATAACGCCGTTGAGGAATCATTCTATGATAAACTAAAAGTGAGGACACTATAGTGTTTCAACAACTGGCTCGATGCGGAGTGTTGCTCCAAGTTCCGTAGGAGCGAACGATCCTGCTTAGAGCAACCCTAATTCCGATTTGTGGTTAAAATTGTGTAGTCACGAAATGAAGAACGAGGCAGAAGTTGTACATTTTGAGGAAAGCCTGCTGATTTTTTTGCTAAATCCTTAAGTATTTCAGATCATGTACCTGTCTAACAATTTCCTCAAGTGTATTCGGTATTGGGTGCAAAAGAAGTATTTTGCATAATTGTGGTGTTAACATGTTTTTCATTAAATGGAGCAAGATAAATGTTTTTCATACTTCGAGAATTAATGATGTTGCTTCGAACAAGCAGAAGGCTCCCTCAGGTTGAGGTCTTAAGAATATATGCCCTGCCATAGCATTTCATAAGAGGCTGCTGTAATCAGCTGCCCGAAGATACTTGCCCTTATTTGCATTTGACTTTCGATATCGGAAACATTTCCCTAAGCAAAAAAACAACAACAGCTCAAGGTCATAGCACCTTATTTATAGAAGGGGTGGAAGTTGTTCTTACTAGTTAGTGTTCACCAAAGATTTGAACTAGATACTGAAGAAGTGACAAATGATTTTTATAAAAAACCTAAACGACTAGAATAACTTTGAACAAATTTCTAAAAATCAGATTTACGCATTTGAATTACAATATCAATATTACCTCAGTTTCGTTTCAATCAGAACCTTTTTATTATAGGACGTTTAAGAAAAAATCCTGGCTACGGTTCAAGTTGTTTATTTAATAATCAATGCTTTTGAGATCTCTATCTGTGTTTTGATTTGTCAATATCCTATCACGCAATGAGCACAGGAAGCGAATTATTGGTGTTCTGTAAGCCCACCCACCTGGTAATAGAGGTAGTTTCGGATTTTAGACGTCAGTTCTAAGAGTCGTCAAGGGCTGGTGCTGGCTCTAAGCACTCAAGTGATTGTTGATGTGTGAAATTATAATTTCCGTTGTAAACTATTCCGCTTCAAAAGGGTTAATGTATCTGGCCCAATAACTTAGGTATTATCTGGAAATTTTGTATGCCGTTATAGTATTTTCGCTTGATATGTTTTTTAAATATGTTCGGCTGCAATCATTTCACACCTTGGGAAAATTTATTTTCCTTCAACAAAACGAAATCAAACAAACAATAAATAAATCAAAGAACCCACTTCCTCATTTATAACACAACGTCAGCTTTGAAGTAACCAATCAACCATTAAGATCCCATGTTGAGACACTCATACAAATCCCCAGTGACCTGGTATGAAGACAGTGAAATGTCAAGAAAATCACATGTTCAACGAATAACAAAAAAAATTAGGTAATTACCAGAAACCATCAATCAAAATAGTATTTTGTGACGCGTAAAACCAGAAGTTAGAAACTGTAAATCATGAAAAGTCTATAGGAAAACGTACAGATATACTTAAAGCAAACAAAGGAAAAAAGATAAAAATGCAATAGACAAGCATAGAAGACCAATTTCTAAGTAGCGCTCTGGGCATTTTGAAGTAATGAACGCCGTTCAATGACGCGCACAATGGTGAGGCACATTAAGGCGCAGGCGCACATCATAAAAAGATTGAAGACTCATGTCACTCTTCGATGACTTGGCGTAAATAAACATAATTCGTTTTGCGCGTGTGTGCATCCAAAGATCAAGCATGCGCACTCAAAGGGCGGTTCATATAGTGCATTTTTGAATCGATATATGTTAGTTTGAGAGCGACAGCCACAGACCATAAGAACCGAAACTGTACTTTGTATAGAGACTAAAATCGAAAAAGGAAACAAAGGTTTTACCTAAACCGAGTTTTGAACTGAAATTTGAAAATGAACTACACAATTTTGAACTGTGGTCGAAACCGTCTTTATTTTCGACTGACAGAGAAACTCCAACGAAACTGGAATTTCGCACAAAGACCGGGCAGAAATAAGACTGAAAACTAAAATTGAAATGAAGAGCTGAAACCGGGACTGCCACCAAATAAGGAAACCACGTTGAAATCACGTATATGAAACTGAGGTTTGAAACAAGACTAACCAGAATCGCGAGTTGAACTAAGTTCGGAACTAGAGCAGAGACTGAAACCAAAACAGGAATCAAAAGACTAAATTCGGAAACGGAACCATAGATGAGACTGAAACCGAAGCTGAGAACCAAAACAGATACACAAAACAAATTTTGAACTGTAATCGAAACTGGATGTGTACAAGAATGATTGAATGAGGTCCAGGCTGGAGCTTTGAGCTCACTTCAAAACCAGAGATTCAACGAATACTTTAACCGACATGGTGAAAGAGACTGGAATAGATAATGAAAGCGAGAAATTAAAACAAATAAAACCAAAACTGCAGAAGAGCCAGAACCCAAAACAAGAACAATTACACAAACCGAAGTCGAGACCACAACCGAATAGAACAACAAACTCATAGAAAATAAAAAAAACGACACTGAAACCCAAATGCAATCACTTTATGAACCAACCTTTATGAATGTACACATTTTCCGGATGCCATAACATGTCAATCAAAGAACTGAAAAAAAAATGTAAGTTCAAGTAGAAGGTGCCGCGTAAATCAAAAAAGAAAAGAGAACAACTTAAAATGTCTGATCTTACTTACATCCTACATTTGACACGGAGTTTGTGTTGATCGATGACTGCTGTTGATAATGTTGCTGTCGATCAATAACTCGTTACCTTGTAAATATATATGTATATAGCGCTAATTATGTTGGAATGCTCGCAGGCAGCTCTGTTTGAATTGTCATAAATAACGAATCAGAAAAAAATTGGTTTTTTTGCAGCCTTTGCTCTAGCAAGTATTCCCTCATGCGATTTACCGATTATTCTTGTAACGCAACAAATCATTTGTTGCGCCATGACTCGCGGCTAAAACATAATTTATAATTTTATTATATACATACATCCCTACGTACATATGTTTACTACATGCTGTCGGGTAGATAATGATTGCACCTCAGTTGATGTTGATATATTGATGGACTGATGGAGCAACGGCTTTTGATGTATAGTAAGTATGGGCAAATGGATATTCACGCTAGCCCAGGAGATAATTCGAATTAACCATGGTTTGCATACCTACACACATTACCAATCCTTTTTTTCATTTAAAGTCTGAAACCATGATCGTTGTACGTATGTACAGGAAGAAGGATTGTTTAGAGCGCATCGCAATTGCAAAAATTTTTGAGTACATGAGGATTCCATATGATAATTGTGGCATCTTTGCGTTCTTGACTTTTCGAAAGCATTCCATCTAGTTCATAACTGTTTATGTACAAAATTTAGACATTTGATTGGTTTCTCGGACAGCTCAGTGAGGTTGATATCAAGTTAACTTGTGGGACCATCACAGTAAGTAAGTATTGGAGATCTATTCTCTCCCGAAACTTATATTTAGTGACAGTAATCGTAATGATATCCCTGAACGTGTTATTACCTACAAAAACAACCCTTGGGACAGATAACATAGATTGACATTACCTGCCACAGCACCCACGGAGTATAAAAACAACGCAGCGAATAGACACAGACCAGAACGAAGCTAGGCATTGAAAATGGCAGAACGCCGAAACCGGTTTGTCACAAAACCAAACTTGACAAGGGATGACGGAAAATCGTTCCAACAAAAATCAAACAATATAGTCTTGGCCCAGAAAAGCACTTTGCCACAAATATTTTTATACCTTTCATGAACCTGAAATGGTATCAAATCTTTGGTCGTTTGTTTGGTAGCATGAGACGAAGAAGAGATAGACCCACCAATAAGTATACCGAAATGATCAGGGCGATGAGCTGAGTCGATTTAGCCATGTCCGTATGTCTGTTTGAACGCAAACTAGTCCCTCAGTTTTTGAGATATCTCGATGAATTTTGATATGGGACGCCATTTTGCATTATGTTAATCATTTGTCGGAACCAACAAGATCAAACCAATACAACCCATAGCTCCCATACAATCGATTGTTCCGAAAGACGGGGTTTGACCTATAAATCTTACAATTAAAGAGCTAGGAACTTAAAATTTTTGCCGGTTGCATACATTTTATATACGTAATGTGACTAATCAGCTAGATCGGACCAACATAACATATAGCATCCAAACAATCGATTGTTCAGATAAATGAGCCTTGGACCATAACTATGTGTGTAGTGAAAATCAACAAGATTGTACCAATATATCGTATAGCCTCCATACAATAAACGGGGTTCGGGATCTGTATCATTAAATTAACAGGGTAAGACCATCAAATTTTGCAGAGTTTGTGCTTATTGTCAGTAAGGATCGGAAACTTAAAACCTACGGCACAGCCGAAGACAGTACTTTCCTTACTTGTTAAGAATTAATAATTTGTCAGCTTTTTGCTTGCAACGAAAGTTTGGGAGTAAAATTGCATTGGTATAAAATAATATTTCACAGATATATTGCTTACTACATTCGTCTATGCTCCTTTAACATATTTGTTGCATAACATTTTTGTAAAATTTACTTAATCAAACCGACACCCATTTTCAAAAACAATTCGATGAAAACAGCAAATTTGGTAGTTATAGGCTTAATATGTACTGAATAATCAGTTTTTGTGTTTTCCAATATGCGGCCGCCGTGGTGTGAAGGTAGTGTTGCCGGCCTACCACACCGAAGGTCCATGGTTCGAGCCCTGGTACAGGTAACATCAAAAGTGATTTGAAAAAAGTTTTTCAAACGGGGTCGCCCCTCGACAGTAGTTTGGCAAACTCTCCGAGTGTATTTCTGCCATGACAGGCTTCTCAGCAAAAATTCGTCTCCTTTGTAGATGCCGTTCGGAGTCGGCAAAAAACTGTAGGTCCCACCAATTTGTAGGGAAAATTCAAATCGGCACACCACAAATTGGAAGAGAAGCTTGGCGCAAAAACCTCTTAGGAGGTTTATGATGATATACCTGTTGTATATCGCGCCATAGAGATAGAGAGATCAGTTTTTGTGTTTTCCAATATATTCGAAATATTGAAAAAGTTAGCCAGTTTAATCCCACATCCCTCTATTTCTTTTCCCCTCCACATGCACTTTCTTGGTTTCACTCTTACACGCCCTCCTAATGTTTCTTTCCCATATAACCTTCCTTTTCTTCTCTCTCGGTCTTTTCCATTTCATTTATTAATTATTTTGATTTCTTCTTCCTATTTATCTGCCTTTACATGCCGGATATTCTCCCAACCAACTCGTTAACTGATTGAAAGAGCAGACTCTTCTAACACTAATTGCACTTTAGTCCAACCCTATTGAAACAGCCAGTTTCCTAGAACTTCCGTTACAAGAGTTTGGCAACACTCGATAAGGAACATGCCGATTGGACAGGTCAACAACAACATAAAGCTGTTCAGGAAGATTGCTATTGTTTAAAAAAAAATTACAAACATATGGATAGTATAAGAAAAACGTATTCGCTCGCCTATGAAATAATCATAAAATTTACCGTTATAATCATTTATAAAAACTACTTACACAATATAACACCTTCATAAATTCTATTAACGGCTAATTGTTGCAAACCAATGATTAACTCATCAATTTTTTCCGACGTAACTAAAAGCATAATAGTTATTCATTACAAAATTTCATGCACATAACTCAAGCAACCGTGAAGTTATGAGCGAACATTTTTTATCGCCTCAGACTCCAATAAGAATCAAAAGCATCTGCCGGACTGCCTACTTTCATGAAATATGTGCAACAACTGCAATTACAACATTCAGCAACAATCAGTTCTACAAAAGAGCTAGAAGCGTTGAATACCAACAAACATTCAAACATGTAGGCATGCAATTCCAAGAGTAAGAAATGGTACCCAATTTGCCAAACGACAACGCATCGTAATCATCTCGTGGTGGCGTGGCACAGAATATGTGATGTTTTACTAGTAGTCTGATTAAAAATCACACCTTTCCTTAGGGTGCAAATAATAACTGATAAGCGCTTAGTCACATTAGTGCCATTAACAGATCTATTCTGAGCGTAACCAACAATTCTTCACATAAAGGATTATCTAACCAAAATTTGTAACCGTCGGTTATGCTGTTCATATAACCGCAATTCTGGCGTACATGGAAACGATGTCAAAAACGAAAAGTACGTAATAGAGGATAAAATGAAAACGTCAACGAAACTTCCTGTAAAAAAGTGCTTATATTGCTTATTAATTAATTAATAATTAATGAATTCTTTGCGACTCATCCCGGATTAATCATAGACTAATCCCTTTTTTTTGCAGGGTACTTCATCAGAGTGCCGTCAAAACTACATCGATTTGAATTCGTCCTCATTGTATAGCAAATTGGGTATACACAAAGAGAAATCAGCATAAAAACGCTTGTTCGTATCGAACATTCAATTGCATTTCAACGGCATCAACAAATTAACTGCAGTCGGCAAATCGATTGTGCGGCATATTTATGCAACGCCATCAATTACCACAGCTCGACCTGAGTCAACTGGTAGGCGCACTAATGCATGCACAATTATTTAAATGTAAGCGCATACGTGTAGTTGTGGCAGCAGGTTGTTAGTTGCCTCTTTCGCTTATAACCGTGTCGATAAAATATTATTAGCGTGAATGGTTTCCCGTCCTTAATCAAACACTTTGCACAATTTGCAACTTGTTGTTGTTGCCGCTTAACGATTTTTTTACACGGGCATGTAATACTGTGCTTTGTTGTTTTACTTCAACTTATTAGGCAATTGCCTATTCCTGCATGCATCACCACGTTCGAGAGAGCTCAGCAGGTTAAGACTTAAGACTGCAGTCTCAATCATTCAAAAAATGCAACAGGAACGCCCACCGAAAATCAGTAAGAGCTCAAGGGGACCTAAACGGCAGTGTAAGAACTCATATTCATTCTTTAAACAAGCGATGCAGTAAAGTAGGTTAGTTTTGTTATAAATTTTACGAAAGTGTAGAAACAAGGAACTCATGTTGAATTCTAGGCGCTCGAATACGCCGAATAATCAATCAACTAATTTACCACAAATACAAAAACTCTATCAAGAACGTAAAAAGTCTAAGTTAGGCTGGATCTGAACATTAAAAACCTACCTGTGGGCGTAATCAATTGGTAAATTTTTGTAAAGATATGACCTATTACCATGTGGGCAGTACCATGCACATTCCCTTTAGCTAGTTTTCTTATTTTGAAAATCAGTAAAGTTAATATCTTCTTTTATGAGTTTTTCGAAATGTTCGATACTGGTCGAATTTGAAAATTTCATTTATAATGATTGGGCGGTGCTACGGCCATCTTCGAAAATTTTGCTACAATCGGTAATCGAATGATCAAGTCAGTATCGAAAAAGCAGCGTGAAAATCGGGTGATATCGCTAATTTTGATATGAAATGATTCAATCGATTCCTCTGTTCATTCTAAGAACTTTGATTTATGAAAATCTGTTTCTATCTCGATTATTTTAAAAGATTACATTATGTGGACAAAACTATAATAGCCTGTGTGCAAGTACAGCGGGTATAACAAATGTGTATGAGGCCGAAATTCGGCATTTTTGGACGACGTCCCTCCCATACGTTTCTTACCATCACATGCACTTTTTTTGTCCTCGTCTGTTGGTCACTGATAATGGTATCGTAGATTGAGTTAAATGATAAAGGCAATAGGCCTGAGCCTAAATTTAAAGCATTTATGGGTTTTCGAGTTTTTTTTTCTTTTTGTATGGGATTTTAAACCTTTCAATTACCCACTAGGATTTGTAATTTTTTTTTTGAATTAAATTTAAAACCTATCTGAAAAAAGTTTAATGTTATTTATTTCATTTTTATGTTCTGAAAGCTTTTTAAAGTCCTTGAGTTTTTGTCTATCCAGTTTTATATGTTTCGTAGCTCAGTGCTTGACTCAAATGAGGGGCGTGCAGATTCGAACCCTGAAGTCTGACAGTAATATTTATTGTTTTTTTTTTTTTGGCAAGGCATTTCACATTTTAAATTTAAATCCTTTTTATCACTCTCATTTTCTGGAAAACTGGAATAGTCTTAATGATTAAACAAATTTGGGTTTTTTAACCATGTGCGAAAAATTTCCTATCTAACACTAGACATTCAAGTGACTCCTGTAAACATATAGAAGTCTTGTAAAACTTATAAACTTCATAAATATGTTAATTTTCAATAAAGATTATACGCTTTATCCTGTTAGTAAGCTTTTATAAATTTGTATGACTCCCCTTATTGGCATTATATAGGCGGAATCTCAACCTATGTATATCTATAACCCTACTCCAAACAGAGAAACCAACATTTGGTAAAAAATGTTTTGAGTCAACTACCATCAAAATGTTTAGATTTGTTCTCATGAAAACTCTATGTTAGTTTAAAAAAGTATTCAAAGAAATGAGCTTCATGAAAACTTGCTGCTTACTCGATCGTCAAGGTGCGAGATGCAGTTTTGGTCGTGATGATAATATGAAAATAAAGTAGAACCTATACGAATAAAGTTTTTATGAAATTCCAATAACTCTATATAAAGTAAACCAGGACTACGACATCTTCTCCTGGATTGCCTTTTGACCGTTAGTCGCTTTCATATTAACCTATATCAACCGGAAACAAAAAGCCGTCCGATGCTCTCAAATAAAAGGCACTCTCCAATAATCACCATCATTTGTATCAATCGACGTTTGTATTATAAATTCCTACTTCGCAGTCTTCATCTTCTTTACGATATGCTTCACCACCCCTTAAGGTTCCACTTATCCATTTTAGAGCTTTTCTGCCGTGACCCTCCTTCTGTGCGTCAACATCCACACTTTCGCGGCTTAAATTTATATATAGCTAGCTGAGTCGATAGAAGTTGGCCTGCCAATGTATGTACCTTGTTCGTAGTTCCTGAAAGATTTTTCATACCTTTCGAACATGGAACTGATAAGTTATACTTTTCAAGTATCTTGCACGCCTCTTGATGGAGATACTTTGTGGTTAAGTTAAACTAACTGTCATGCGAATGAGCTAATTTTGAATTGTAGAAAGAAGAATTATTAAACTATTTTTCAAACCTCTTGCATAATAGCTAAACTTCCATTGATTAAAACATTATTCAATTGAGAATTTTCTACATTTTTTGTTATAGGTGAACACTAAGTCCGATCGAACAAATAAAATAAAAACATTGCTCAAGCCGCTATCGAGCATTTCTAAAATATTATTCAAATGAATTTTTTTCCATAAATTAACCCTAAATCATATCGAAACTATTAAAGAAAAAATTATTAAAATCGGTCAAACCGTTATTGAGTTTTGATCGCACATTTGTATCCACTTGTTCTCGTTTTGAACACACTGTAAACTGTGCACGTCAAAGAACAACGCTTGTAAAACCAAATTAACAACAACAATGGTAAACTCTTTGGGCGAAGATTGAGCAGCAGCAGCTTTAAACGGAAATTGCCTACAACGCGTTGACGTGCCGAGTCACCACACCGACAGGCAGCCGACCAAAAGGCTGACGTGTAGGCTGTAAGCCACTTTGAGCCAACATAGCAACAACACACCAGCCATCAGCCACTAGCCGCCCTCAACAGCCACCATCATCAACGGTTCTGAGCTATCGTGCTGCACGTTTTTCGCTTGAAGCAGCCTAAAACACCAACAAAAAAAAGAAATCAATGACGTAAGGGCTATGCCAAGTGTGTATATTTGTATCTGCCTTTGTGCTTCTACGACTCTCTGCCACGCGAATGCAGTTGAAATGATTGCATGCAAGCCAACGCATTTTTCTTGGCAATTTATGTGTGCACATGTGCTGTGCTCTTGCATATTAATAATAAATTTTCTTTGCATCAATTGGCGTAATAATAATTTCGCGTTGCAGGCGGAAAAAGTGTGGTTTTTTTTTATCGCTGCAGCGGCTGTATGCTGCATTAAAGTGCATAATTAATTCTGTTTACAACATGAAATACGCCGAGTGTAATAGATTTCGAGCAGCTTGCCGTTTTGCCAAGCCCAAGGCAGCCACATATCATGGCGCTGCGGTAGAACGTGATTCTATCGTAAATACAAAAATAGGGGGGTATGACATAAGTTGGTTGCTGGTTAGTCATCTCTAATTCCAATTAGCGCCGTTTAGATGCCACAGCTCGTGAGTAAATAAAATGTATTGAAAGAAAACTTGAGAATGCTTGCCTACTGCATCCATGCCGTTGATCTTATAAATAAAAATGAATATGTGTCTGTGTGTCCTTTATAGGCGTCCAAAGTATTCAACCGATCTTTACGAAAATTTCCAAGTATATTCTTGGGATCATGGGTTAAAGCAAAGGCTATATATAGTTTTATAAAAATGGGCGGTGCCACGCCCCCAGGCTATATAAAATTTCAACTCGTCATAACTCTGAACTTATTTGGTCTAAATCAATGATATTTGGATATATGTGTCCTTTAGTCAAGATTCACATACTTTAGGAAAAGTGGGTGGTGCCACGCCCACATTTTTTGTGATTTGTTTGTGCTTCATTAATGTCCAAAGTTTATAGTCGATCTCTATGAAACACTCACGAAAGGTACATATAGTTTTGGAAAGGCCACATATAGTTTTTGGAAAAGCCCTCAGGGTATTTAAAGTAGCAATTCGGCATAGCTAGGAATTTATTTAATTCAAGTTAAAGATATTTTATATATAGATATAAGTTTTATATATCAAAAAAACCCTGGCAACCGAAAGCGGTACCAGGAGCAAATAAAAGTTAATTCGATATATCTTCGAAGCTATGGACATATCAGTACCCGCAGAGGAAATGGGAGAAGAAGGAATAGAAATTTTAAATATAGGTGGTGTTAGAAAAAAATGAAGAGGATAAAGAATAGTAACGGTATATGGGGTTGGAGGGAAAAGCAAAAGCAGAAAGAAAAAGGAAAATACATCTACATATAAATGTAGAAGAAGAGTACATTTTATTAAAAGCAGGCAAGTCAAATTTTAGGCAGAACAACGTCTGCCGGGTCCGCTAGTTTTAAATATTTGTAAAGCTCTCCAGGCTTAATTGGTGAGTTCTGAGAGGCTGTCGAAAATTCGTTGGGTACAGCACTACCCGGACGGGCGAGTCTCAAAAGTGTCTGGTAGGTACAAAAATTACCGTTCAAGGTGAAAAAAATGTTCAGCTTAAACTCAGGCTAGTCTCTAGAAACTAACAATCGATGCCTAGTAAGTATGAAGAGACCAACTCCATCACAGCAAATAAAGCTTTTGGGGACAAGCCGCCCGGATCCATGAACGGTCGAATAAAGTCAAGCATCGATAGACAAAACGGTAGGAGAGCAACGAAGATGTTGTGCGTTTTTAAAGCTTTGGCTGTTTTACTAGTAGGAAAAACCAATAAGTATGTTGAAGATAATTTAGAATGGTTTGGACTCATAACAATAGAGACTGGAGATATTTAGCAAAATATGCACCTATGTATGGGATTAATTTTACAATAAAGGCCTCTTAACTCGTTTGTGAGATAAACACTAAAATGGGCCGAGGGGTAGTCGTAGAACAGATTTTGACAGGATGGGTATGAAACAAAAGATATTGACGTGAGCGGAGTTTTTTTCGGGCTTTGCTTTAATATCAATCTGATAGTGTATTCGTAGAATATGGGCATCACCCAAGGGTCATGGAATATAGCATAGGAAGGTTTTCAATGCCGTCTCCATTGATTCCGACGAATATCTCATAACACTAGGTTACTAAGTCGTCCACCAGGAGACGCTGTTTTATAGGAATATGAATTGGAATAGATATATTAATAAAAATATAAAGGCGAATGTTAATAGAAAGAAGAAGAGGAGGTGGTAAAAAAGAACACTACGAGGGAGAGTGCAGGGTATACTAAGAGGATTATGAATTATAACAGGAGTCCCAGAGAAACGGGTAGACCGAAAAAATGTAGGGACCACGAAAGAGGTTGGCGATATGGAAGGAGGAAAAGAAGAAGATTGAGGGCTAGAAGAAAATTGCTTCAATAAAAGTATAGTTCTGCAACATTTTTCACCACCCTTCATTTTCAATACTTCGTGTAATTTTATAGTATTATATTTAGTAAAATCCACAATACCATAGATTAATATTTGTTTTGAAATAGAAACGCCAGACACTGAAGCCACGTTTTGTAAAAAAAAAAATGAAAGGTGTTCTTCTTCCACCCAATCCAAAAGTGCTGTTCCGCCATGCAGGAATCTACAATTGCCACACAGGAATGAGTAAGTCTTCCAATGGATAATCTGAATTGTGTTAATTATACATGCAAGAATATGAAACGTGTTAGTTTTAAAAGCATACAATCTATTCGAAAGCAATATATAACGCGAAGTTATTAAGAAAACTTCCTAGTTTTTAGGAAAGCTTGCTTGCTATAAAAAAAATATATCGTCGGCTTAGAGTGTAAAGCTGCTAAAACCACTTTTTATCAAAAAAATTATTTTTGATGCAGTTCGATAGAGCAGGGAATATTGCAGGCAAAAGAGGAAGGTCATATCCTAGCTAGAGCCATGTACAATTTTTTTAATGTTAGCAAATTTACCCTCTAAGCTGACGATATACTTATTTTTAAGCAAAAATTCCGATGGTAAAATATCATTCCCATTTTCTGTTTTGTATTTTAGGGGTACATTACACTAACCTCATCTACATCAACTTCCTTAGTGACCGAGCAAAAAATCGTGTGACTAATATCTAAAGAGCGTGGCTCGGATGAGTCCCTTTAGACTACAGTGAGCTATAATTTAAATCAACTTTGATTTGTATAGCATACTCTTATTGAGTGAAAATACCAAAAGGTGATTAGTCCCATCATACCCGTTCGGGTATATATGGTTACAACTGGTCTCTCCTTGGGACATACTCAAGCAAACGCGAACAGTTCAATGCATGTAAAGAGGGCTGACCAATAGTATTTTTTGCAGGGAAAGTTGAATTTTCGTCAAGCCCCACATAAATGCATTTATCAATGTAAATATCATTGCATACATACCTAGGGATGTATGTATGCATGGCCGCTGTGCAATCTTAAGCTAATTTGTATACGTTTTGAAGTGGATTTACAAGAGTGTGAGCGATGTGAGACTTCAAGTATTTAAGGAATATATGCTAGTCGAGCTCGATTCCAAAACTGGAATGAAAAATTAGCAGCTACCGCTTTTGTAGGTAACATTATCTTAATCTGAGTGATGGTTAGGTATTTATATGTATGATAGATATGGATGGATAATAGATATGTATTTACCTCATCTCAGTAAGGTTATCCCTGGATGGTTAATCGGATACAGAGGCAACATGACTTTTGAGCAATCGAATAAAAATTCGGTGATAAAATTGTGGGGTTCCTTTGCAACGAAGTTTGTAGTGCTTTAGATCCTTCGCCGGAGTATTTTTAAGCACAATTTATGTTCCTTTATCACCTAAACTTTTGCTTCTTCGTGTTATCTGTTTTCGGGGTATGTTTCCTCGTGCATCACTAACAAGTATACATCAAAGTGTATGTTATATGTTGGGTATCATCATCATTACCATTAACATGAGCGGTGAGTATCTACTTGAATACCACTTAGTAAACGGGGAACAACGAATTAGTATTTATTAGTCGGCATGATGCGCGTTATTGGGGCTATTCAAGTTTGCAACGTGGTAAAGTGCTTGCATAAATGGGGATGCATGTATGCAATTATGAGTGGTAGGTGGCCAACAAGAAAAGGGGTGTTATCAATTAAAAAAAAATATGCGATACCGTGAAAAGCCTGATAATACCTTCCTAGTTGGATACTGCATTAAATAACCATTGAATGTATGCAAATTCAGCAAGCAGCAAAGCATCAAACTGCTGGATGGATATTAATCTATCTTCTTTAATACATGGGCTCCGAAATTTCAGCAAAACACACATAAGATAAAAGACCACTATAAACAAAAATTTATACAGAGAACAGAAGCTCTGGAAGTAGCCTTTGGGGCCCGAATAATCCCCATCGGCCTACTGGCGCTGGAAAGAAGAAGTCTTTGGGAAGCACTCCTGCCACAAATGCTTGCGATGGAGCCAGGAGCGACAAGCTCTCTATCATTGAGTAGGCAACATCACAGAGCATAACATTATAGTCAAAACGCTGGGGCCGTGAATTGTGATATTGCAGACTCTTAAAAAATAAGACCCCATATTTTCTTGACCACCTTTAACAATGCGAAATAGGTTTTGGGGTGGAACCGGCTCCAAACTTGAGGATATTTCGTATACCTTTAAAAACTTTGGGAACCTCTTATTTGGGTCGTAAACGTGTAAAGGACCTGCCCTTAGATCTTGAACTAGCATGTAGTGATAGTGGTAACGACCTAGAAATCTTTGTGCGAGGAAGTTCTGACTACCTTCAAGTTTACCTGGCCCGGAGGTTGCCGTCTAGCTAATTGCCTTTACGATAAGGTGCATGATTCCTGAATTTCTATTACCTTCAGAAAGCTGTAATGAAAGCATAATGTCGAAGACAGAGCTAGGAATGCCTGGGTCGACAAGTGCTACTGCCATGGGGCCATTTAGAAACGATTTGGACTCTAACTATGGTTTGATATGGTGGTGAAGCGGATTCAATTTTGGGGAGTTTTAATCGGGTTGAGTGCAATAGACCCGCTCCTACTATGAAAATGAGAATTACTGTGCAACTAATGGCTTGGGTGAAATCATCTTCTTTGGCACTGAATGTTATGCTGAATCATTCTATCTAGCTTCAGCATCATCCCTAGTAGGATAGACTATTGTGCGCCATCGAGGGGGAACTAAAAGGCCTCATCTGGCACAGTGGTCTGTTGAACATGTGGACGTATTGGTCAAAGCATTTGGTTGGTCGTTTCTGTCAGCAGCTAGAAGCTAGATCGGCTTGCAAGTAGAGGTTGAAGCCACTAAAGACTCCATTGAAGGAAGTATAAGGAACGTTGCATGCAGCTGAACTACTTACAACATTACAAGCCTAATTTAAAGCTTTTTCTTCATTTATCAGCTCACTGCCTTAACATAGATATATATGTAAACATTTCACATGCTCGTTTGAGCCACTCAAATTCAATATCATTTGCACTCAAGCCACTCATTTACTCCAGCTTCAATAGCTCATGCTGCATACATATTCGTGTATTCGTATGTGTTAAGCTTGTCAAATTGCCTACAAAGCAATCAAATTATCTCTTATGTACTGCATGCTGGCTGCCACTTTGAGCTGGCATGTTGCTTGCCACAACTTTCAATCAGCAACCGTGCATATGAGTAGATGCAAAATCTTGCAAAAACGCATGGCATACTATACATACACATTTGCATATGTACTCAAATACCCTACAGTCAAACCAATTAGTTGCAAACTATATATGAACCAAGCCCAACTAGTCAGCCAACTGTCATATTTCCATATAAGCAACTGGTATTTTTAACATGGCGATGTCCTACGAGATGTCAATTGTCAGACTTCGACCACGAAATACGCATGAAATACTAGTTTGTATATAGTGTACATATGATCATAAAATACCAGTTACATAGTAGTTTAAAATGGAAGGACGTGAAATTGCACTCTAACCATACCAGTATCATACTAGTTCGAAAAAGTTAAAAGAATACTAGTCCAAATGTGGACCGAAATCTCTAGCAGGGATTAAAATAGTCATCATTTTGGCTGTGAAAACCCCTATTTGGGAGTGCAAAACATAAACTATATCTTTGGAATATTTCATAAGCTGGTTGCGAATTATAATAGCATGCAATGCAAATGAAATAAATGAAAGAAATAATTACAGCTTATGTCGCTTAAACACATAGTATGAAAATTGTAGTTGTATACTAGTATGGATTGAACTTTTTCTGACTAGTATGATTTCAGTCAGAAAGTTATATGTGGAAAGTAGTATGTTCACTGACTAGTTTCATATTTCACTGCAGGGTACATTCGCGCATACATACATACATCGTACATGCATTCACTTATGCTTTATGCTTTACTCATATTGCATGCCACACATTGGCATGAAGGAAATTGATTTATTATCGCGATACGCATGTGCAGTGTACACAGTTGTTGGTAGTGCCTGCCGCTATCACCACCACAACAAAAACAGTTTGAGCAGCACAACTTTGGCATTCGAAACGGTCTCAACATCAACATCAACATGTACATCCGCACAAATTGTCGGTGTCAGCCACCGCATATCCTGTTCATGCAACAAACATTTTTCATTTCTGTTGCCTATCATTTTTGCCGTTTTGCATTCTGTTGGTAGTCGTGTGTTGCACATTTGCATCGATTAATATCAGAATATCACAGCGCGCTCATCTTTTACTGCCAGCTTTTGCTACTTGCAGCATAGTTTGAGTAAGTGGTTCTTGTTGTGGTGGTTGTTGCAGTGCTGAACAAGTTGCACAGGGGCAAAAATTTTACAAGAGGCAACATTCCAGCAGCGAAAATTCAATGAATTTCTGATAAAAATGTCATATCATTAATTACAAACAAAAACTCACTTCACCCTGAGTAAGAGCTCTTTGTTGTTTTACGACCCATGAGATCCTCCTTGCCCATTGCCCACAAAAAAGTTTATTAGCAACTTTCTCCGTTATAGGCCTTCCTTATTTTCCCTTACCTTTGACTTTAGCGCACTTTCCGATTTATTATCTTGCTGTCCTCAATCCATTTATGGCATGTCCATAACTCTGCACGTCACTCTTTACTTCTTGCCGCCTAATGTTCTCCTTTCTTTTGCACATCCCATTGCATCTGTCCCCAACTTATGGCTTTGAGCTCTTGTGCAATAGCTTTAACCCAATATATTCACACTTGATATATGAGTGTATAATGCATATTAGATTAGGCCAGAATTTTTAATTTTTGCTTTAATTATTTTGATATATTTTTCAGAAAGGCCAGCAATTTTTTAGAAGTCTATCAAAGATAATTTAGATTTTTAAGTCTGAGATAATTTTTGCTTTTTAACTGCTTAACTACTGAAATTTAGATGCATATAGTTTTGTAGAACATTGACAAAGAAGTTCTGAATGAAAATTTTTGCAGATTAGTTTAGCTTTAAAAATTTGTGTGGTTTTCTGATTGCAGGCTTTTATTTTGGAAATTTTTTAAAAACCCCAGAAATCGATATAGAAAATAAATAAATAAGGATTGAAGGGAATTAAATGTTGAGTCCGCATCCGCCATCAATATTCGATCGAGTGGATGTTCGCGCACAAGCCAAGAAAAACGCCATGCATTGATTATTTGAGGTTAGAGCGAGGACGCGTAAGGCAACTCCTGATGGAGGAATTAGATTAAGCCAGTTAAATTACATGGAAATACGTTTTATGTTTGTTTGAGATAGACAGTAAGCGTAAACATTTATTGAATTGAAGGATGAATTTTAGATCGCCGTGTTTTTACCGTATTTTACTCCAGTTTATTATTTGTCATAAGATATATTGTATTATATTCCAAAAATGTTTTCCTAAGGAGACATAGGCTTGAGTTGGCCATCTGTTGGCTTTTTCACAACTCCATAGCTTTCATAAGTGACTCCAAAACAGAATTAACTGGATATCTTTTGTGGTAGCAGAATCCTCAATACCTCGTCCTATCTTGTTGAATCAATAAAATGAAAGGTGACATGACCACAAAAAAGAAAGGCTATGATTTACAGCTTACTACTTCAATTCGGAAAACAATGTTCTGCTCTGTGCAGAAGCACTTTACCTACCTTAAATCAGTATCAAAGTGTTTGTATTTTAATCTTCTTTAAGACTAAGATACAAAGTGTTTGTATTTTGATCTTCTTTAAGACTAAGATACAATGTGTACTCGAAGATATAGTGATCCAAGTTCTACCTTTCCTAGAAGATTACTTCTCATGTTGTCAGGAAAGCTGAAGTGTGAAAACACCAGTCCAAAAAATCTGAATATCGGCAGGTTGGCTTATTAGGAACGACATAGTGAATTTAGTGATACCGAGACTCAGAATTAAATCTCGCATGAATAATTTCTTGCGACCATCTCAGCATTCGTTAGGCGGCCGATAAGGTCGAGCGAACAAGGGAACTTTATGATCTTAGCAAACTATATCTATAGAAAAGTATCCGCAGGAACTGAATCAACATATGAGAAGAAGATCTACATGTCTTAGAAATCGATTGAGAACGAGGTATCTTATAATTTGATTCTAAAAGGTCCAAGAATCAGATGCCAAGAGAGGTCGTTATTTTAAAAACTCCTGATATAGGTCGTTCTCGTAAAACATTCTGAAATCTGTTGATCCTCGACTTAGCTCTAGATATGTATTAAGAATAACATAAATAATATTTTGGCGCGAAATACCTCCAAAGAGATTAAGTCCGAACTTCAGTTTTAAAGTGCGCTGCTTCAAATTGGCGGGACCCTTCATATATTTTTTCATGCCGACTCAGAATGTCTTAGACAGATGAATTTTTCTGAGAAGCTTTTTCATGGCAGAAATACATTCGGAGGATAGAAAAAAACTAATCACAGTTATTGAATGCGCTGCAAAATTCGAATAGTTATTTTAAAAATATAATTTTTAATTAATGATAAGGTGCAAAAAGTGGGTCAGAAACAAAAAAAAATCTAAGTTTGTTATTTTTATTTTAATAGTAATTATCTTTTGAAAAACCATTTAATAAAAAAGTGTTTCACCTTTTTTTTAGACCACACAATTTCCTGTAAACATTTCTATTTTTATTCTATTTTTCACTGAGTTTTGCATTTTGAAGAAATTTACACAATAAAAACGTGAAATCAGAAAACCATACCATTGTTTAAACATTGATTACTCTAGAGCATCCCAACTCTCGGCAATTTGTATTTGTAACTTTTTTGAGGTACTACTAGGTGGATAGAGTTTAAAACTTGTGCAGCTCTTAAGTCCACAACAATTTACTAATTGACTAAGCCAACTTTTACGCAACTTTGTATTAAATGCTCTGTTCCACCTAAACTTAGACTCTCTTACTTGCTTTTTAGTTGCTTTCAATTCAAAATTCTTTAAGGCCAGCGTAAAAAATTTAATCTGGCATCGAATTGACGAATAAAAACTGCCAATATAATTCTCAAAAAAAGGGTTTTCTGTGTATATTTGCATTAATTCATAACTTCGTATATCAAAATTGTTCCGATGTTGTTGGTGCTGATAATAATACAATGTATTGATAGTGTGTTGACAAGGAATTAATAAATTATTATATGTGACCTGGTCTACGAAAAGAGAGCTTAGGTGTCAAAAAATCAATTTTCACTTTTTAGTTGATTCGGATGGATGATGAGATGCTTTTTCACGTGGTAGAATCCAAAAAGTCAAAACTTGTTTGAAAGTTCCCTCCGGAAAGAGAGACGAATGAAAACAAGACAACAGCAGCTGCGCAGCATTAGAGTAAACGTCACCTCTTCAGTGTTACTTTTTTAAATGTTCCACACTAGCAACTTACACGATGAACTATAATAATATTCCGACCAAAAACAACACTTACTGGACGTCCTTGAAGCCTCTGGAAAGAACAATTAATGAGATAACGAGAAACTGGCGGAGCGAGTTGTTTATTTTTAACAGCTGTTTCCCAGAAATCTAGTTTTCGCACGTTATCTCCCTTTTCGTAGACCAGGTCACATATACCGTAAATAATGCATATGTCTGTATGAACGTTTGCAGTTTATGAACGAAGAAATATTTGTATATGCTTATAAAAGGGAATGATTTCATAAAATACAAATGCATTTTAATATTATTTATAGTCAGAGCTGAGAATAATGCAATATAGAACTGCTGCTCTAAGCATAAAAAGCCAGATGATTTTTTTAGTGTCAATATATTTAAAATATATCAAACTTCAATATAATCATCGATTTGTCACTTGAGTTTAATTTGATAAAGTGTTAATTTCCATTTGTCGATAGTTGATCACATTCAATCATTTAAATCTCATTATACAAAACATGTAATGTGATACTGATGGTTGTTGTTTAAAGTAATAACTTTATTATTTTGATAGCTAATGTTTAAATAAAAGATTTAATCTGTGAACAACGTAGAACTCATTTTCAAAAAAATTGTTCAAAGATGTCCCGTACAAACGCAACTAACTATATATATTGTTTCAGTGCTTACCCCTGTAACTGTTTTATTTCGATTACTTTTAATTTAAAGGGAATTACTGGTGCGCTTTTGAGCTGTGAAATATTACTTTCAGTTAGTATTATAAAAAATTTCAATCGTGGCCATTTATTTTTGTCCCGTACAAACACAACATATACATAAGTGTTTGCTTTATTAAAATATGGATAAAACTGATCAAAATGATAAATAGTACGGCGCGTTATTGAAAATGGAGACACGAGAAAGAGAGAAATGACTCTGATTTTAAGAACAAGGAAAAAGCACGACTTAAAGAATGGAGAAAAGGTAAAGCTGAAGTCATAACACCAGAAGAAAGGGAAAAGCGGACAAGATATGAGAAAGACCGAAAAAAACTACAAAGAGCTAAAAAATTGTAAAAAGACTTTTAAATCAAAAGCTGAATTTTTCTTAATCCGAAATCGACCAAGCCTTTATCCGGAATATCTAAATTTCACGTGATATCAGCAAATGAACGTGAAGTTACATGCAAAAGTCATGCTCTAGATAACAATAGGAGTATGACAAAATCAAAATTTAAGAACAGAATTTCGTACGAGTCCCGTACAAACATCTGTGTCCCGTACAAACAATTTCATTGTAACACTATACGTTTTTTGAAGTGAATATATTTCATATCGTTTTTGTGGTTTTAATAAACACTAATACAAGTACTACCAAAAGTATTTTTTGTTTTCTTGAAAATATTATTAGTTTCCCTGAAACTTCACTTTACTTTTTATAACTCCGAATCATGGTGAACTGGGCCTGTCCCGTACAAACATATAAGTTATTTTGAATTTTTCACACATATACGAATGTATCAAAAACAGGTTTTTATTTTTGTTAAGAAAACTACCACACAATATTAATGAAGTGAATACTTCGATTGGTAAAGTTATGGTTTGTCTTTAGGTTAGAATGAAACCCGTACAAATGTGTACGATTTGTCCCGTACCAACCATGAAATGCTTGTTTAGCAGATGCACCACCTTTTCCTGCTGAAAACAGCTGTTGGTTCTTCATCTTTGCCAACTGGCGCCAATTGTAAATTATAAAGGTTTTATCCTAGAGTACTGGCCTTTTGGTGTCAAGGCGTTCGTTGTGACTTGTCGAGTTGTCGAAGATGCCAATTTAGAAAAAATGTATTTGTGTAAAATCAGTCCAAAGCAACTTTTGTTAGCAAAAGTTATTCTCTGTAGAATTTCTCGGTTGACAATGTAAGCGCGGTTAGAGGGCAAGACCTCCTCACCATAATCACATATCGACAGCCACACTGCAAAACCCTGTATGTTCAAAACCAAAAAGTTTTCAGGAGAGAGAAAAACTATGATAATTTTATCATATGAACCGGACTTTTTTCAATCCATTTTAATGTCATACTAAAAGCAACGATGCAACAGGAAGTTGTAACCCGATTTTGGCTGCATTTTAATGAGAGCAAGTCCACGATCCATGGGAAATGCTGAGGAAAAATAGTGACTTACAGGGTTTTGCAGTAGCCTGTCGATATATTTACATATGACTAAAAAATCTAGACTCGGGTAGAATTTTCCGGGAAAGGAAAAATATGTTCTCAATTGCGGTTTTCAGTAACGAAGTGAAATAAGTAGGTATTTGAGTTGATATCCTCCCAGATATTCAACCATCAACTTGTTGTGTTATAAAGGTTAAAAATGGCACGAAACAGGTGTTTTGCTGTATTTAAGCCCTGCAAAGTAGATCTAATATGATTTTCTCAAGAACAGATTCGCATTTTAAAGCAAATATCCTAAAAATTGTTTCGGCTAACCTCATTGACATTAACGAAAATCGGGAGGTGCGTAAAAAAAATGGACCAACAAATCTCGGGTTTTACACTTTTGCTTCAATTTTGAAACATCCCAACCTAAAACCGTTGAGTCCCATCAGCATGTAATTGGCGGCAACTTAAAATCTACTCACGTGATTAACAACACATGGCAAATTTCATAAAAATAATATATAAAAACCAACAACACAATTTGAATTGCAAAAAAAATATAAAAACAATAACTCCGCATAATAAGCGTGAAGTTGAAAAGAAAAATGCCCACTTTGGCATCTCGCGGTAAATAACCATTCATCAAATTGTCCAAATTACAGACATTTCACATCGTTTTTCTTCAATTCGTTTACACCATTTTCTCACTAACCAGAACTCAAATAGAGGCAGAATGCGTTCCGATGCCAAAAGCGTGTTGGCATGAGTACTCGCCTTGTGCCCATGTATGTATGTGAGTTACTACCAGCACATTAAGGTGACACTTATTTTTAGTGCCGTTTTCTAATCTTCTTTTTCTTTGAAAGGCGCTTAAAGGTCTAAAGGTTTTGGCCGTCCAACTGGCGGGAATTGGAAACTCCATCGTATTGGTGGTATCCCTCTTGAACTGCTATCGCCGATAGCTGCCGATAAAAATAAATTCTGGGTAAACGCAGACGCTGGATTTTAATTCGTTGGACTTTGTCGGTGTCTGCATATAGCTCATACAGCTTTCATTAAATATTTTTTGATACTCGCCGTCGCCAATCTTTTTCTCGTATACTCCCTTTCTCATCTAGCCTTTCATTTGATATCCCTTTCTCATCTAGCCTTTCATATGATATCCATATTGTACAAACACATCTGCAGCTACCCGGTCCCGCATTTCTTAAGACCCTATTTATCAAGCAATATGAAAAAAAATGCCCGCAATTTACAAAAAAAATTATCAAACCGATTTGGCTGAGTCATTTTTATATCCATAGATTACCTAAGAACGTACGGGCACCAGGCTGTGAAAAGGAAGCATGGCCCCAAAGAAATGTGAACCTTCGTCGTAAACGATCTAATCTGGCAACTGGAGTGGAAGGACTGTCCAGTAGTGGTATATGCAGAGGACTTGCCAATAGTTGAAAGTGATGTATGGGATTAGTGGTCAAGTGGTTCGAATCCTGCGGACTGGCTGTTAAACTAATTAAAACGGAGCTGAGGAGATACAAAATCTCTGAATCCAGAGAACCCTCAATTGAAAGAGTTTCACTGGTGTTGTCTGACAAGCTCAAGTACCTTGGTAATATACTTGACAGCAAGATTTCATGGAATGTATATGACAAGTCGATAATTGTTGGTTACAGTTTATTGAGGTCAGGAAGATGTTGGATTGGTTCCTGATCTGACACCTTCTCTTGCAAGGTATCGAAATCCTTCTTAATAATCTCTCAATGGTAATAGGAGTTTTACCAGGGCACTACCCGATGGGACTCCATGCAGTGCAGATATCCAGCCTATGCAACAAAAGTGCCAAAATATCTCGGCCTGGATGTATTCGATTTCATACAGTTTGGTTTTTTCTTTGAGGACACCATTATTTAATAGATATCCAGGTTTATGTGTGCTCCAAACGTAACCATATCCTACTCGACGGGCTCATCTTGTAAAAGAAACGCGACTCAACCAGCCACTATTTCTTGTTTGAAGAAAAATTCGTTCCTGACAATTTATGGGAGTTGTTATGTGTATTTATTTGGGTTATATATTAGTCAATGTAAATGAGACTGGCTGAAAGTGCCACAGTGATTTAACTTATTAGCACCTATTACTTACTTCATAGACGCCAGTCACTCGCCTTCTCTCAAAAGGAATCCCGTTGGCCTTTTAATTATTGAATTATACTAGCGCCGCTTTAACAGCTGTTGTAGGAAGAAGTTAGATTAATGACCAACTTTTTCATGTCCAAACAAGTTCTATGCCAAGTATGTTTAGGGACTTAGAATATACTATTAAAAGGTTGCTTATATCCACGACTCGAAGGTACAAGGTGCAGTTCCTCCTAAGCAATGCCCAATAACAACAACAACTAGTAGAACAGTTATTATCTCACATCTTAAACGGTACACCCTACCAAGCACACCTACACCTACATCTGTATATACAGAAGACACTCAGACAGCTGGGTCACTTCAACCTTCATTCGCATTTGCAACCCAACAATTTTCGTACACTTTATTTCGCTGCCCTTTTACACGAGCATTTGATTTACTCGCAATAATTTTTTCTTAAGCACGAATACTTACAATAAGTACAATTCCTGCCAGCTTTTGTGCCACACTTAGGCCTTTAAAATATTGCTTTAGGTACCTCCACTTTTCCAATTCTACATCTCTTTGTTGATATTAGAAATATGCTTTCGTGTTGGCCGTATAAGGTGGTTAAGCCAGAACTCTGTGAGTAGCTTCTTGGGCGTTTCAGGCGTTTTAGAATTACACCACGATCTTTAGCTGAAAAATAGCTGAAAGTATACAATGTCTGCAAGGCCAAGAAGCTAGTTGTGTTTTAGCTTCAGCCATCAGGAGTTCGCTTACATTTTGCTTCCATGCTAAGTATCTACCCTTCCTCATTCTGCTTGGCAAAATGTAATTTTATATTCTAGCCATTTAATATTTATTTTTATTTGTGTACTTAAGTGTTATATAACTACGCAAGGAAATTTATGTTGGCAAGCGCTCAATTTGCCCAGCTTTTAGCGGTCTAAATGAGTGCGTGAGATGTACCAATAAATGCCACTGAGCGAATCACCTTTTAAGCATATTAAGTCGAAAGTGCAAAGGCGGTTTTAAAGAATTTATTATGTGTCAATGGCGTGCAGGTATGAAGAAATGGTAATGGAAGGGTGTTCATGTGCATACATATGTATGTACTATATACCAGTTACGTCGCGAATATTCGCATTCGCAAAATTTCTGTGAATGTTTTGCTAATACGAATATCAGAAAAAAAGTTATTTGAAGATAATACCAAGTTAATAAGACTTAAATCTATTTATTTGCCATGTTTCTTAATGCATGAAAAAGTGACTCAACTAATAATATTTGATCAAACTAAAAATATAATCTTCACCTATAAACTACAAATATATGTAGTCTAAACAAACAAACAAAAAATTGTAGACGCTCAATAAAAAATACTTCTCTTTTAGCAAATAACAATGAATTATTTTTTTTTAACATAGTTTTCCAGTTACTATTAATTAAACTTCAGAAGAGGAATAATTAACTTTAAAAGTAGAAGCTTCGAATTTTAGTATTTATCATGGTTTTTTATCCTAATGTTTTTGAATGTTTATTGCAACATGAATTATCGTGGGCTGTTTATTTTGCTTTAAATTTTGAATAATTGTGAATATTTGCTTTTATTGTGTAAAAGGAAATTACTTGGGAAATGTCGTTTAAAAACCAAAACTTATAGTTGTTTTTGGTAGTTTTTTGAAAAGGTGTGCAATTATTTTGCTATTGCTATTGTTTTAATTTGATAAAAAATTTCGTAAGTTTGGCGAGAAATTGGGCACAATATTCGAGCACTGCAAATAAATTCGCATAACAAAAACAACGATAACAATGGTCACTGGTGGTAGCTCTTATTCTATGTCTATCACTGTGCAGTCACAGTCATGGATCAAAATCTCTGCGACTAAAAAGCATAGTCACAAGCCACACTGCTCTGCAAAAATCGCGAAATCATCTAACCCTAGTTTAAACAGAGCGCTGTCAAGATTCATATTTTTATACCACTTTGGTGTCACTCTTCGGAAAATTATGGTGCTATCTATCTATGGCGCGATATACAACAGGTATATCATCATAAACCTCCTAAGAGATTTTTGCGCCAAGCTTCTCTTCCAATTTGTGGTGTGCCGATTTGAATTTTTCCCTACAAATTGGTGGGACCTACAGTTTTTTGCCGACTCCGAACGGCATCTACAAAGGAGACGAATTTTTTGCTGAGAAGCCTGTCATGGCAGAAATACACTCGGAGAGTTTGTGGTGCTACAACTGCTTTATTTTTAATTATTTGTGAGTTTTATGTCTTCAGGTTCAATATTGCATTATTTAAATTTGTTTGTTTTAATATTGAATGCAAACCACCCTGTGTTGGTTTGTGTGTGTGTGGGGCTTCGGAGTAAGTTGCGCTACATATGTACAATCTGGCCAGGAACGCCAGAAACACTAGATTGTTACCCGCTCGTCGTAGACAAGATAAAAATCGGCAGCACTTAATACTTCGACTATTCAAACCCACGATTAACATTACCTGACCTAACATCCACAAACTAATTAACAAGCGTTAAAAACAACCATTATTATAGGTACCCGTTCGGGAGCATTCGTAACACATGAACCTAACACACGAACCATATACACGCATGGCACAGCATCCAGACTATAAATACATAACAACGGATAGACACAGATCAGAACGAAAACATACACTGAAGATGGCGGATCGCCGCAACCGGTTTGAAACAAAACAAAAATTGACAAGGGATGACGAAAAATCGTTCAAATATACATCCAAAAATATTTCTAGCTTGGGTTACAAACTAGTGCTGTCATATTATAGTGTTACACATATTCTTCATATCTGTTATTATTTCCAACTTTTCAGTATAGCTAATTTACTAAATTTTAAGCTCTCTCACCACTTACGATATTTTTGCGGTATTGCCATCTATTTGATATATCTTTTTACAGAAATTAGATATGCCAAGATGGGTATAACAAGAAATTTATGTCTTATTTCAACAAAAAAATGTATAGGTATTGTTTCCCGCTTTTAAATGATATAGGCAATATTCTAGATTTCTCTCTCTCTTAGATGTTTTTACAGGGTTGCTTCTTATCTTATGGTATGTCTTTTTATTTGATGAGCCCAGGTGCTTTATTTTTCTTTTTGGTATTACATGGATTCTTCACTTCATTGCTGTTTCTTCTAGTTAGCGGTTATTGAAGCAGATTATCACCTTTTTCTAACTTTCACTTTTACAGTCTTTCCGTTTGCAGCTATTTAACATTATTTAAAGTTTTCATTTGCTATTATATTTCTGTCTACGTTGAAGTACCTTTAAAAGACTACACGTATATAGTCGTACTTATGCTACGGCCCAGTGGGAAAATGGGGATTGCATTACCTTTTTCAAGCATGAAAAGATATACGAAATTCGTTGAAAGAAAATATCAATCCAAAAGCAATCGAAGGAGTAATGTGTCGCTCTATTTTTATTTGTAGTACTACATTTTTCATTTCTTTCACTGTGTTTTATGTTTTGCTTACAGAAGAAGCCTTTGAGAAAAATCTTGTAACTTCAAAAAAATTTCTTCAATTTTGAAATATTAAAATATAAATAAAATATGAAATATGTACATGCAAGCAAAAACGTTAAGTTTCTTTTAGTGGTCCAGATACTTTATATCCCAGATGTTTGACATGGCGAGATGAGTGAACAAATGCTAGACACTTATCTGGTCCCCCGAAGCAGAGCTCAATGACGCGGTAAAGCCGCTGATACTCCTCAAAGTTGCCCGAGGTTAGATGTCCCTTAAAAATATGTATTTTGAATATTCCTGTATAAAAAGTAACGCAGGTCATGCATCTTTACTCTCATCATAGAAAGTAAAGCTTCTTTTCATTTATATAAAGTTATATAAGAAGTAATGTACACTTTGTCGCTTCAGTTTGTTGCGAGCTACACATTACTTTTCCTATGACATCGCTGTAGAAAAATGCATGTATGTTTTCATGTATAGTCTATAGGGGATATATGAACATTGCTTTATGCATTCCTAAATATTACCTTTTCCCACTGGGAGGAATGAAATAAAGAAATAAAATTGGTTGCTATTATAAAGCATAAAAAGTTATAATACTCTGTTTAAAATACAGTTGGACACAAAGAGTAAGTTTACTTACTTTTGCGTGCTACTGACAGGAACTCTTGACCAACTCTAGCCAACCAATCAGTCATATATACATAGTTTAACGAAATATAAGGTTATGCGTAAAGGTTGTCCCGTGGTTTTTTAATCATTTAACCAACTTTGGACATACCCGGCGTGTATTTTTACGAACTAGTAAAACTTTATCAAATTTAGCCATATACATATGTACATAAATTTGTTCTGAAAATAATTGTGCAGTTGGCATTGTTGACTTATTGTTGATGGATAAGTTATTGCATGATAAACGAGTTAATTATCAACAAAACCAAGGTGGAAATATAGTGATTGCTATGAAATTTTTTGGAAGTGAAGAACGTGTGTTGTATACTAGGGATGGTGCGAATGTGGGTTTTAAAAATTTGTGAGTGGATGTTTGTATATATGGAAAAGTGCTTAGCACACAAGAAAGTATCAATCGTAAAGGTCAATTAATCTCTCGAAGAATCTTTCTCTCGAGTACTCCCATGGCGGTGAATAGGAAGCACCTTTGCTATCGAAAGAGGTGATAGTTGTAAAATCTTTTTTTTTTCCGCGGGGTTTTAGACTAACCAGGTCTGAAGCCACACTGATAAGGTCCAAATAGCTTGATACAACCTAAATTATAATTAAATATTTTCACCTGCAGATAATTAAATATATATTTTTTAGGTATATTCTTCACTTCCTACTCAAGGAATGAGTTGCTCCCATAGTATGCACCTTGAAGTTAAATTAATTTTTTTTCGTATTTTATAATATTTCTTATTTTCGTTGATGTAAAAGTGCTGACAGCTGTCAACTTCACATGATTAATGTATGCCAAAAATTTATGGATAACGCAAAGCAAAGCAAAGAAGATAGACAGTCAGTCAACGAATAAATGAAGCATTTACCTATCAAAATGATAAATGACAGTAATTGTGGGCATTGGATATTGGCCGGCGCAAGAGATTCATGGATATAGGAAAATTAGTATCATACAAATTTCTATACGCATACAAATAAATATATTCATATCTTGTATTTAATCCAATATCACCGATAATATAGATTTCCCACTGAAATATTAAAGAGATTCGAAATGCAACAGTCTTACCTTAGGAAGTTACGTGGAAAAGCGGCTCACCTTTGAAGAGCTCTAGCGGAAAAACTGAGTTTGTAAAGCTACTTTCAGGAAATAGGAACATTTTTTCGCATCGTCCTCCTGCTCTAAGACATTTTTGAAAGGCCTTTGCAATAGGCCAGGCGATTATTCTGAAACATATTGAAGTAATTACTCTTCCCCCTAGCTTAAGAAGATGTACGGCCGGGGCAGTCGTATGTACAATTCAAAAATGAGAAATTAAGGTACAGGAAACTGCCTTCTCCCGTAGAAGAGATTAATTACATTATCGATTAGGCAGTGTGAAGTAGTGTTTCAATAGCAACAAAGAATACGGGGAGCGCTCTGAAGGTATCTTTCTGCTGATGTATTTGAAGGAATTATGTACAAGCTTTACGAAGATATAGGCATAGGGCTGCGTTATAAAGCCCAACAGCTCCGTAGGCTGGTTCGTGTTATGCTTATGAATAAAGGAGCCTCTTCCAAAAAGTTGTCGTATCGGTACCCCAAGTTTAGTTGCGGATTGATGTCTTTAACCCTGGACGGTCATCCTTTTTTTTTGTACATTAACGTCATCCTTTGTCAATATGACGACGACTTATTTCAAATCCATTTTCAGTAGGGTGTGAGTCGATATAATGAACGCGTTAATTTTTTTTTAATTATTTATTTCATTATTAATAAATACAAATTCAAATAGAGTAAACAACCGACTATCGCTGTACGAAAGCGGAGATCAACACGAACAATAAAAAACTTATTTACAGTGAAAATAAAATAGTTCGTAGTCATTTTGACGAAGGATGACCGTCTAGGGTTAACTGAGTTGAATAAAAAACTAGTTGTGACGCCTTGCCCTTAGGGTGGTGAGGTGATTTCAATTGAAGGCACTTATTGCTAAAAAAAGGTATACCGGCCGTTATTGAATACGCAGTGGTCAGCTCCTCCAGTGAGCTTTAAATGCAAAACGTCTATACGAGTATTCATCCTGACATTTCCGGTGAATATGCCATATCCTAAAATCCTATTACACATTTTTTAAACTACACCTACATAAACCTTTGCATAAATTTGAATAATTATTTTAATACAAATTAGGCGATAATGTGGTTATTTACCTTAAGCCACATACAACCGCAATGCATATTCCATTTGTTTAAGTTCTCTTTGCATCGAGCCATGAAGCCTAGTATTAAATTCGAATACAAATATGTACATACCACATCCTCAATGGCATATACATACATTAAAGCCTTACTCGCTCTATTGGCAAACATTTTGCAATATCGCTTAATTGACTTCACCAGCTTTGTAGAATTGTATTATCAACTCAATTTGCAACATGCCATGTAAGTTAATCTTCGCATTTTCAACACGCACAATACTACAAATGAACAAAAACAACAAATTTCAAAACCTACAATTGTTGGTATGAGCATGGCATACAAATAAGCATGAAAAAGGCCAACACTACTACATACATATGCATTTACCCGCCCTCTCACATTTAGCCGCAATGTGGTTTTATGCTAGTTTCATAATGCCACTTGAACTTTTACAAAAAAGGATAATAACAGCTGACAATTGCATACAACTGTACATGGTTAAGAGTGAGTCTAGTGAAAATGGAGAAAAGTGGCGGAAAACTATTTACAGTTCAATACGCAGACAATTTGTTTAACACAATGGACAAAAACAGCAAAAACATGGATAATAATGCCGTTGACAACAGAAAGGATAAGCAATTAAATGGAAATAGAAATGGAATGGGGAGCAATGAAAATTGCAAGCCACCAACATAAGCGCATTAGTGGTGTGTGGTACCGATTGTTGAAACACTCGGTTATGTGGAGGTGGCTTCAGGTTCGGGTAAATAATTTAACCTGAATTTTGGTATTAACACGCCATTGTTGTGAAATTATTGAATATGCTGAGGCTTTGAAATTGCAGCCAGTGCTCAAATACGTTCAGCTGGCCCAAAAGAAATACTAACGTAAGAATTTGTAATTACACTTATGGAGTAATTTTGGACGACAGGAGAATGAAAGGCACCACAGACATCTCAACTGATGGAATAAGACACATCTTACACGAACACATATTTGGACTTAAAAAAGAAACCAAGAAAGGATCAATGTAGTGGGTTCTCCAGATGTACATGCACCGATAAAGGTCAAAGCAGCCAACAAGCCTATCGAACCTTCAGGGATATGGAGGGCGAGTATCTTATATGAGTTCATTTTGTTTGTTAGAGAGTAGAACCCTCCCGATAAGGGATTGCAAACATAAATCATGTTATTAGAATATTTCATAAGCTGATTGCGAATTACAAAATTATGCAAAGTAAATAAACGAACGAGAAATTACCATAGCTTATTTCGCATAAACAGAGATTAGTGTCACGGCTGTACACACATTTTTTTGGGTGAATTTCCATTAGGATTCGTGTCAAATGCTTATTTGGAGAGCCTTGAAAAATCCTATTATTTAAAAGCAGATTATGGTGAAAAATAAATGGTTTTTTACGGAAAAGAAAACGTTCTTTTAACTTGATTTGGCGTCGGCAAAATATAATTCTGAGCAGACGCGGATACTCAATAACTTGAAAAAAACTTCCAACAAAACTTTTTTTTATAAATATTTTATAAAAAGTTTCTATACAAACATTTTATGCTCAAACTTGAGTCCAAGTTGAAATCAAATAATTGTAGTTTCTAGTCCGTTATTAATTCCAAGAGAAAGAACACCGGGTATCCGACTAGTATGGATTATGATGGTGAAGTGTCCAGTAACACGCACGGTGCTTGCAACTTGTTTTCTAAATTGTTTCAAAAGGTGTATTGTAAGTATACGAGGTGTGTTCAAAAAGTATCGCGAATTTTGTGTTTTTTCAAAAATTATTTATTTATTCATGAAGTAATCCCCATGAGATATTATACACTTGTGCCAACGGTTTTTCCAATCTTCGAAGCACTTCAAAAAATCATTTTTTTGTATCTTGTTCAGCTCCTCCTTCGATGCCGTCTTATCTCGTCAAGAGAAGCGTAACGTCGTCCTTTCATGGGCCTCTTCAGTTTAGGGAACAAGAAAAAGTCACAGGGGGCCAGATCTGGGAAATACGGTGGCTGCGGCATCATTAGTGTGTTGTTTTTGGCCAAAAAGTCGCGCACAAGCAACGATGCGTGAGCAGGGGCGTTATCGTGGTGCAAAAGCCAATTTTTGTTCTTCTTTGCACATCTTCTCGGCCTTCTGAGAACATTTTGTACCACCGATAAACATAGCTTCGGTCCAAGGTAGCTTCTCCGTATGCCACAGTCAACATTCGGAATGCATCCGCGCACTTAATTTCGTTTTTCACACAAAATTTGATACAGGTTCCTTGATCCATTTTTTTGAATAGGCAAAAATCGAAGACGATCCAAAACACGTGCAAGCAAAGCAGCTGTCAACAATTAACTGAACATTCAAAATGGCCGAGCTTGTCGGCATAAGTGAGAGACATGAGTACCAACATAACGCCACAAAAAATTCGAAATTCGAATATACGTAACCAGCGAAAATTCAAAATTCGCGATACGTTTTGAACACACCTCGTATGCACTCACAAACCTTGTCATCTAGTACTGCGTCTGTGTCACCAGTTTTTTCTTTCGCTATTACTGTCGATGATGTCCTTCTTCTATCTCAAATTTGACATATAGTACGAAATCTGAAATGGAGGGATTTTGTTCTTTGTTTTTTAAAATTTTCTCGAACGCGGTGGCTGCTTCTTTTTAAGAATGTCTCAACTGTGGAACTTTTTTAAGTTCGTGGAAACTTTGCTCTGTTAATCCCATCTAAAGTCTGGTGACTGCAATGATATTAGCAAACTACGGACCCATATTTAAACAGGAAACTCTGACAATGCTATTTGACGATATTATGTATCGTAAATTGTTCGCTCACATTGGTAAGGCTATTGTTGATTGCCAGCACGGCTTTATTCAGGGGAGATCAACCTACAAGAATGTAGCGTTGGTTACTAAACAAATTGTCGATGACTTTGAAACTTATGCCCAACTCGACGTCATTTATTATACTGACTTATCGAAAGCATTTGACAAAGTTGATCATTCAATTTTGCTACGTAAGTTGTAGATGTACGGAGTCAATGGAAACTTGTTGAAGTTCTTTTCTAGTTTCTTGTCGAATAGAAAACTTTTTATATCGATTGGAGATGTTGAGCCATCGTTATTTATCGATGCTTGGGGTAGTCAACAACCTGTTTTTGAATTTGAAAATATGTTGCGTTGTTTCATATCCGAAAAAGTCAGCCACCACTCTTTACAATACAATTTAAATGCAGAATCTTTAAGTCGTTCATACTACATTAAAGATCTGGGTGTAATTTTCGACTCCAGACTCTCATTCTCTAGTCACACTGATTTTATAGTTTAGAAGTCTTTTGCTATGATTGACTTTACGTAATTCTCTCTCTCTATGGCGCGATATACAACAGGTATATCATCATAAACCTCCTAAGAGATTTTTGCGCCAAGCTTCTCTTCCAATTTGTGGTGTGCCGATTTGAATTTTCCCTACAAATTGGTGGGACCTACAGTTTTTTGCCGACTCCGAACGGCATCTACAAAGGAGACGAATTTTTGCTGAGAAGCCTGTCATGGCAGAAATACACTCGGATAGTTTGCCAAACCACTGCCGAGGGGCGACCCCGTTTTGAAAAACTTTTTTCAAATCACTTTTGATGTTACCTGTACCAGGGTACGAACCATGGACCTTCGGTGTGGTAGGCCGGCAACACTACCTTCACACCACGGCGGCCGCCGCGTAATTCTACTGACTTTAAAAATCCAATGACGCTGAAGGCCCTCTTTACTTCTCTGGTAAGAAATCGCCTTGAATATTGCTCGGTAATATGGAATCCATTCATGCTTCATATGTGAAAGAAAAACCTGTATCTCTCTCATGTTTGCCTGTAATATAGTTTATATAAATTTAAACTTGAGCTATTCTAATATTTTTAATTAGTTAGTCTGTAAAAAAGCTTGTACCTTTTAGACCAAAAGACCTAAACCGACTCCGAACGCCATCCACTAAAGCAAATGCTAAAATTCATGAAGTTTCTTCATGGCAAGATACACTCGGTTGGTTGCCGAGTGTCGACCCCTTTTGGACAAAAACTTTTTCATGCCAGCTTTGATATTACCATCGCCGGTGTTCTGTTTATGGTTTGTTTAAGCATATTTCTCTACTCTTGTGGGAACGAGTTGCATAATTTTTTCTGTTTTTGAGGGATCAGCATTTTCAAATGCTTCGAGGAACCCGGTTCTTCGGGTCCGTATAACTAAAGGCTACATTGAGTAAAAGCTCATTTCCCTACACTCATACATATACAAACATACACATGTACATTCATTCGGACGTATGTTGTACAAATGCGCCATTATGACTACCATTGCAGATACTTATGTGTCGGGTAATAACGATTTTGCAGTTTGAACTTAGTTAGATCCTTTTGACTTGGCAATGGCCAAAGGAATGGTGTTGAATATTTGCGTTGGCGGTGGCGTAGAATTTTGTAAGCAAATCAAAGTTTACATTCCATTCTAATAACGGAATGCCTTGTTACACGCAGACCAGGCGAGCGACACAAGTACACTCGGTCATGGGTAATTCCAACGTTAGTCGAAATGTCTGAAAATTATTGAGGTAGATGTCAATGTGACATACAAATGTATGTATATAAAAACTGGTATAGAGGGAAAGTTAATTCTTTATTACATTTCGGTAATGTCGACTTACGACGACCTAGATTTTTGTGATTGGCTAGATTAATAAGACGTGCATGGATTTAAGAGTGTCACTGAGGGTAAATTGGCACATACTCGTCCTAGCAAGAATTCTCCTTATTATTACCTTTAAACCTTACTTATTGAAGTGCGAGGTAAAGTGGCCCTAAGACTCATAATTTAGTACGGGAAAGTTATTCTGCTTTGTCTACAAATTTTGACATTGACTGGGTTAAAAAATGATTCTTTATGGTAAGACATGTAAGCGAACCTCTGAAACTCTGTGAAACTAAAAATCAAATCGCATATCTCACAAGCTCAATAGGTCAAAAGGAACACATGAACAATCTATATCGATACATCAAAGTTTCTTATATATTATTCACAAGATTGTTGCTATTGAACTCACCTTCAAACTCTTTGTAAAGTTTTCAAATACTTTTCTGTTATGATCTTTTCATCAAAATAGTATTTCTAGAACACGCCTTATCAATATAAAAATATGTATGTACTTGTAGTAACGATACCATGTAAGATCAATTTTTATGGATATAGTAAAGTTTTTGTCGTTTTGTTGCAAATGAGGAAATAATACCACGCTTTTGATGTTAAAAAAATCCCTATAACAATGGAAAGTCCCAAACATAGAAGACTGCATTCCCTGCAGGCAAACGAATAGTTGTAAACTACCACTAGACTAGTATGAATTCAAATTCCAGCTAGTCAGTAGAATGGGGCTGTCCAACAATTGGTAATTATTAATTATCAATTATAAATATACTAGTCTCATACCAATTCCGCAAAGTGGAGGAATTAAAATGATTCAAATCCAAAGGGTGTAAGGCTCAATGGCATATTGGGTAAAATCTTAAAACTGTTTACGGATTTAATATTCTCAAGGGCTACTATAGTGTTATAATACGGGTCTGGAATGCAATTCCAATTTTCTGGACGCTCCAAAACGACCCGGTTTCAGTCGGAAAATTGTAGTACTTAACTATTATCGTGACTAACCAGTTTGATGTTTCACTACAGGATAGTAATAGCAGGTTGGAGGGAAATAATTATAATTCGAAGGAATAGTTGGAAAGGAGAAATCTACTTAGTTATTTGCTTTCAGGATGTGTGCTAAGATAAACAAACATTTTATGTACTTTTTAACACATTTACACACATTCAAATGAAGTTGTTACACAGGCCGGCCAGTAAATATCGCTAGCAACTGTTCAATTAGATCGACCGAGAAATGGAAATTTTCAGTGATTTCATTGTGGTATAGAAATATGATTTGACTTGTTTGTTGTCATTGTTGGCCTCACTGGTTTGCTTTAGTTACTAGTGGAACGCTGGGTTGCCACTGGGGGGGACCCACCTATAAGTATACTGAAATGATCAGAGCGATCAGCTAAATCAATTAAGCCCTGTTCGTCTCTCTGCCTGTTTGAGCGCAAATTAGTATAGGAATCAGTTTTAGATATATGTAGCTAAAATTTGGTAGGCTGCCGCCATTTTGTAATATATTAATCATTTGTCAGAACCACCAATTATATAGGTAGGAATATAAAATTTGCAGATTTTGTACTTCATACACATGTAGTGTGGCTGCACGACTAAAAATTTGAGCCTAAATTTCAGGGACCCCCGATAATGATTATTTTTTATATTTTTAATGAAATAAATCAAAGGCTTCCAGGTATCAGAGGACAGTTCAAAGTATATGAACCTGCATGTCTCGCCATGCTTAACGGAAATCTCCATTGATTGAAGAAAATTTGAGCGAAACCTATATAAATTACTTATAATCAATCTTGTTTGGGTTTTATTTTTTTGATCAAAAATAATCATTAGTTTTTGAGTTTTTTGCTCGCAAATAAAACTTATTCCTTGAGCGATATTTTATTCCTCAAGAATAAAAATTAAATTTTGAGTTTTAATGTTTTTAACTGATCGAAAACTCACACATGAGTTTTATTAAAAAATAAAAGATAAAACTCAAAAAATAATGATTATATTTGATAAAAAAATAAAACTCGAAGATAACTATCATTGTTGATTTTTAATAAAAAAAATCCTAAAATGATTAATTTGCGAGTTTTATAATAAAACTCATAACAGTTACGGTCCCTGCTAAATTTAAAACTTTTTTAGGCTACATACATATGTGTCCAAAACAAATTTGGTTTAGAATTAAAGTTGTGCCAGTTTTCGAGAAAATGAGAGTGAAAAAAAGATAATATAATATATAATATAGGGGTATACATATATCTTTTAATTAACAAACAGCGCTTTTCTTACTTCTTTTTCTTTAAATATTACATCTTACATAAAAAAAGTTAACACGGATATTTAACTTGACACAAATGCCCAAGGCCACGCAATCCCTATACACTTAAATCACTTTTGTTTTGCCCTCAAATATAGGCACAGATAAAAATTGACACTTTGAATATAGAAAGAAATTTTCAAGGCACTCCCATATGCCTTCACATAGAAATAAAATTCATATGAAAGTGCCAGAGTTTCTTATGAAAGTGCAAAACAAAAACAGGGGTCGAATTACGTATTCCGTGAACTGAACAGCCGTCTCTTAAAATTGCTTATTTGGTATTACGTGATACGTGAACGTATAGCTGCTATCGTAATTTGGTATTATGAGTTCAGTGAACGTCCGCAAAAAATCGTAAACGTCAAAAACTATCATTCGATAGCAAAAATACGTTCGAGTGCCTTTGAAATTGACAGTTTTTGAAATATTTTGAGGTTTTTTTAAAATAATTATTTCCAATAAATTCAAAAGTTATAATTAAACAAAAATAAGCAAAAACGAAAGTGCAAGAGTAACAATGTAAGTAAACAGATCTAAATTAGTATAAAATATATGTATATGTATATATATCTATGTATATAGCTAATTTTCTGTTTCATCAAATGACACGTTTAAATAAATTAAATTACCGGCAGAAAATAATTATGAGCGAATTCATAAGGGAGCACCTTAACTTCGCCAAAAATATTATCCCGAATTGCCCGTTTATGGGAAGACCTTTCCGGGAAGTTAAACGCTGTGGGTCCGCCAATGAAGGAAACCAAAATGTGGAGAAAGGTATATACAGGGTGGCGCAAAAGTAATCCTCCTATCAGAAAATGCTATAAATTTTGCGATTGGCCCCTAAAGTCAGTTCTGTTTTGACATTTGTGTAGTAAACACATGCGAAATACACGTTAATAAACAATGTTACGCTACACTGCTCCAGAACGCGGAATATTGCTGACTATTTATTTGACCAATAATCGGTCGGGGCCAAACGGTTACTGTGAATGGTGAGCGCTACAGAGCAATGATCAACGAGTTCTTTTTGCCGCAACTTGATGAATTGGGATTGGAAAACATGTGGTTCCAACAAGACGGTGCAACAGCACACACTGCACGTGCCACAACCGATATGCTGAACATCGGAAGCTTACTTTTGGGCCACCTTGTATAAAAGAACCATGTATTGATATGTATGTATTATGAGTTTCTTAAGTGGTTGTTGTGGTAACTATGCTTCGTCCTGTCTTCAACCTCCTTAAACAATATTGTCATCAATCTCTTCCAAAGGGAGTCCAAGGAAACAGACAGGTGCAATAGGGTTGGGAAAACTGAAGCTTGTGTTAGAAGAAAATGCTCCGTCTAGGGTTCGTGTTCCTCACGCTCACAAATAGCTCTTGTGCTTGTATGGCGGCTATCACTAGACGGGGGCTCATAAAGGTGGATCAAATCCCATTGTTACGTGGTGCCGGATCTCATCTAAAGTGTGACCTTACTGACAGGGAGGGGCGGCGTTGATTCGATTTGCAAAAGTTCAACCGGAATTGCCTGGTCAGCTTTTCATGATAATGTTTAACGAGACACCTAGCTTAGTTCCGGCTGGCCAATTGTTTCGTACGTTTCCAGCAATGTTTTCCCTAAGTACATGCCCGAAATTCGTGGGAGCGTTTTGGTATGACCCGTGAAACCTTCTAGTTTATCTCACCCCTACGGAGATGTGTAATGAGAGATGAGAGGCATCCTATCCGTAAATCAACCATCAAGTTGCACGTCATTGCATTTGTGCATTTCAGTCGCCTCTTGCGACAGGTATGCTTACCTCGTGCATATTCTAAACCCCTAACCCTCAGGGAGTAACACCAGAGGACACCAGAAATAGGGAGTTAGAGAAGAATCCTAGGAATCGGAACTAGCTACCTATTAGTGATAGCATTAAACGCTTTAGAGAGGTCTTCTATTTTTCGGGGATGGATATGACGTCTTGGCGTATAGATTCACAGTGTTTGTCCTTCAGATTGGCCTCCTCAACCTCTGTATTGGTGTATGTTAACGAGGGTCTGCTGGTATGAGACTAATGTTTTAATTTTTATCGTTTGGTTACAGGTATACGCTGACCAAAAGTACCAAGCAAAAAAGAAATTGGCATTTAACAGGAGCTCAAAGTCTAGGACTGGTGGTGGACCTTACGAAGAGAAAGGTATAACTCCAGCTGAAGAGCATATTATAGAGGCAAGTGGCCTAGAAGCTTCTGTCGAGGGCCTGAAAACGGTGCATACCTGGGGTAATACTCTAGCTAAGGGTCAATCTCTTAACGAGGGAACTTTTGAGGACGACATCATAGAATATTTGGAAGGAGACGCGTCATTTGTTGAATTGTTTGAAGAAGAAGAGAAGGTCCCATCAATTTCTACGACGAAACATATAGATGATGAAGCCGATTTTATTCCATCTGTTGGAGCAAAATTTAAAGGCTTCCAATGAGGCTAAACTTCATATGGACAACAATCTTGGACGGCTAGTTCAAATACAAGAGCGGATGCTGGAAATACAAGAGCGAAAGTTGCAAATGAAGGAAGAGGAACACAAACGTTTTTGTGCCTTGAATGATGTGGAGATTAGCCTCAGAAGACGCGAATTGGAAGCTTTTTGTTATTCCGAGTAGTAGTATCCCAAACTCTGAAATAGAATAAAAAATTTATTTGCTTTTTTTATAATTGTTTCCTTTAGGAAACAACTGCTAAAACACGTCCAAAATATCGCGAGAGGTATAAAGAACGCGTTTTGACCTCGGTATCAACAATCCGAAAGCGGAAATTCGATATGTTATGTCTGTTAAGAGATATTTGCAATTAAAGTTGAAATTTTTCTGCCATTTTCATGTGGTTGTTGTAATCACAGATTAGGGTGTAGCGAAAAGTGCAAAAATGTGTTCTGCGCAAAAATATTGCTTGATGTCAGTGTGGATATTGTAATAGATGAAACTCGTACATATGAAGACTATACCCTAGTAAGTCCGTCATGGGATGTGTCATCTTATCGAAAAATTATATTTTTAACTGTACAACTGACTGGACTCTTTTAACAGAAAGCTCACTATGGGTAAACCGTATAGAACCTGATCGCTTACAATATTGGGAACCGAAATACCGATGACCCAGGGGAAGTACCCTTGCAACAACAGATATCTAGCAGCGGTAAAATCTGTGCCTTGCTGAATGCTACGAAAAACGTGCAACAAAAGACACAAAGAAACCCCGAAGTCGAGGCGATGCAGTAGCAACAGATTGCCAAAGATTTCCAATCGAGGCTGGCTTAGAGCAGAAGTGAAGGAGTGGGAGAATATCTAAATATAAGGGAACTCTAACGATAACTGGTACGATACGTGTTGCAAAAGCTGGTGGAAGCTGAGTATGAGGGACACCGTTCTTAAAGCTGTAACTTTCGAGTATATGGGCCAAAGAACTTTTCTGACCACTCTAATCTTTTAGTGCCTATAAAGCCAATTTTTGGTACGGCTTTCTGAAAAATAGTCTGGTTTCTCTGTCGCAAAAATAGATCGTATTTTGTGGTGCTTTGTTCGTTATTCACAGGGTTAAAAATTGCTTAAAAATTTTTAAAGCACATGATTTTGGCAGCCTATGAGTTTGCTATTGCTATATAAAAAGGCTGATGCAAGCAGCAGAGCGATATGCAGACATCTTAATATATAAAAATCTTCTGTGCACAAATCCGTTGTCACCAAACTCCTACTAAAGCCTTGACCTATGTTGGTGCCATTTTTTTGTATACTCAAAATCCTGATGTGGGCGTAGCACCTCCCATACAAACCAGATTTTCCGTACTCCATATCTCTGGAAATATTTATGGTAGGACATTGAACATTTTGTAGGGAGTTAAAGGAGACCAATCTGTAAGCACTCAAGAAAAAAAGAGGTTGAAAGGAAAAGTGGGTAAACCAGATATTCCGTACTCCATATCTCAATGAGTATTTATGGTATGATATTGGAATCTGATAAGGAGCTAAATGAGACCAATCTTTAACACCTCAATGATAAAAGGTGGGAGGGAGAAGTGGGATTCATTCAGGTAAATTTCTGGGCAGGAAAAAGTCTGCCGGGCCCTCTGGTCTGCATATATACTTAAAAGAATATCGTGCTAGGTACACTATTTATAACTCAAATACGGCTGAACCGATTTGGCTGAAAATTGGTGGGTAAGAAGCTTAGAACCAGGAAAAGGCCATAGGGAAGTGGAACAGGGGACGACTTATTCTAACTTTTTTTGTACTTATGGTGCAATTTGCTTGAAACTACATTCTTTGCAAATAGCAATTGCCCCGTCTTTATTATTATCAAAATGTTTCCAAACAACATTCTTTTCGGACATTTTAATTAATTCACTCGCTCTTACTAAATTAATATCTTTATTCAAGTCCGTGAAACCGGCAAAGAAACCGGACAAGGATGGCAAGTATGCGTTAATTCCAGAGAAAAGCTCATCAACAGACGGGCTAATAGCCATAATCGTACAGTCATCGGCATAAGAGACGATCGAGACACTCTTTGGTGGTATGGGGAGCCTCGAAATGTAAAAGTTAAACAGAAGCGTGAATAGGACACAACCCTGTGGCACCCCCTGCTTAATAATACGAGGTGGTTGAGGAGCAGTTTCCATCTTAATCTATAATAAAAAAATTTTGTGTTACCCAAATATTGGGCGCGGGTCACATAGTGTTAGTACGCTTGTTTATATCTTTTTGAAGTAAGAATTTCTAAAAAATAAAATATTTCAGTTCAATTTCTCAATATTTGTATCCATGATCCAACTACAACAGGTCGTAGCAGCTCGACAAACATACAGACACACAAAAATTTTCCATGTATTTTGTTTTTGTAATTTGTGAGTTTAACGTCAAAATCGTACTGAGAAATTAGTGTAATGTCAAAACTCAAGACAAAAGTAAAAATCAGCTGGTCTATTAATACGACCTGTATTATTGGATCATGATTTGTATCATGGCTGTTTCTGCTTTTTTAATTTTCAGTAAGCAAGTATCAGCAATCGATCGTTTGCTTTCCAGCATTTTTCATGCTGCTGCTGTTGCTGCTCGTTGTTTTAAAGCAAAAGCAAAATATTCTGCTTCTGCTGCTAGTTTTGTCAAGCAGAAGCAAAAGCCAACATGCTGCTTTTCAAGCAAGACAAATTTAAAAGCACAGCATCAGCACATTTTCGTTGCGTTTGCTAATATTGCTTAAGCATTTTGAACCCTGGTTATTCACAACCCAACTAAACTGGTCACACATATGTATCCGTGTAAACAGTGCTATAACGACATTATATAGCCACAAAAATCCCAAAAAAATGTCAGTGAAAATGATTGATATTAACATAAGCGGATTTCATGTTAAACCATCCATCTAAAAAGGCCGCAAATGTTAAAGAAAAAAAAACAACAAAAACACATACGAAATATGAAATTGAAAAGTAAATGAGTTTACCCTAAGCATTACGAAATTAAAATGGCCTCTTTGGTTATCACCAAAATAAAGTGACATCAATCAAAACTGCCAAACTTTTCATTTTCATTTTTGTAAGAAAACGAAAATATTCATATGCACATACACCAAATTTTTTGTTTGATTGATTCAGTGCGAAAATATTCCATTAATTGGGCTTACCCAAAATTAGTGTCACATCCAAATGGTGTCATGTTTCGTCGGCGCGACTCTTTCAAACCCCTTTGGCGCTATTTGTAGCTGTAGGTTGATGATTTGCAACTGACTGGTGTCTGATGGCTGATGACTGATCACTGACGAGTTGCTTGTGCAAAGCCCTAAAGCCTAAATTGTGGTCTGTCACAACAAACAAATAAGCTAAGTAAGCACATAACATACTCAAAAATATAATCACCACATAGAAAAATTAAAATGTACGCTTTAATGGCCTAGTTGTTTTATACCCTAAGCTTGGGCGGGGGTCTAGGGGCGTTTCAATTCTAGGATGCAGAATTGTAGCTCACTGTGGCAGAATAATAGAAATATCTTTATTTTTCTCTCGGAAACTCTTACTTTTAAATTCTTTTTGTTCTACAGATGCAACAAATACCTTTAAAACATCAAGTTTACTCTTCTTTAGTAATACTGGACTACTAATGCCCGGTTATGCAGATCATACTTAACATAGGATATCAGTTGACAATCGAGGCGATGTAAATCATCAAAGAACGATTGTGGGAACAAGGCATGTTTGTGAGAAGCTTATGTTGCTGATGCAATTAATAGTCCGCAATTGAACAAAAATAGTCAGGGATGGACGAACTATTTTAAAATCAGTTTAAATTCTTGGCGAACAGAGCTTAGTCTGGTTATTGCGGGAACATTTATCTTCATTGTTACGTAACTACGGAGATCACCAGCGGAGTTCCAGACATCGCCATCGCCTAAATGATAAAATATGTCAAAATGCCAAACAAATGAACTTTTAGAGTCTTAGGACATTTCACTTATTTATGATTCTGGAAGGAAAGTCGCCTAGCTAAAATTTAGTAGGTTGTCTTTTCGCTTGTGGGCGTTCTGTTAGCGGTGCCAGCTGTCAATTTAGTTGTGATTCCTTACGAGCCAGAAATTGCCAGATGTAGTCAGAAATAGGCAGATGTTACTAGAAGTCAACCCCATACTTTTTGGCGTTACTTATCGTTTAGTGTTATAACCACGCATCATTGGCCTAGTCTCAGTTCGACCGTTGGACTAAGATTTTTGTTGCCCTCTACATGCACTAGTTAAAATTTTGTCTCACAAGAACATATGTCCTCAGTATGGTGATATTCTCGTTACACAGGCTTATAAGGACCACCGCCGCCAGAAATGTGAAACGCTATGGACATATTGGTGCGGGAACCAAATATTATAGCTCTAATCCTTCCGGGGCTTTGGAGTCATCCGTATATCGTGGAACCCTATTCTGATGGAACCATTTAACTTTGGACGATCTTTGGTAACTTTGTCTCCCAGTTTTGTTTTGAATATCTTTTTATAGCTAATGATCTCAGCTATGTCGTCCTTTGGAAGTTGGAACATTGGAAAAAATGTTTGAGTTTTTTTGCGCCAAGGAACGTTAACGAAGTGAGTAAGTCACAAAGGAGCGTGAATAGGTGTTCTCTAGAAGTTTTCAACATTGTGGACAAATACTTGTTGGGTCAATATGTCAAATTTCCATTTTTCGCACAAATTACATATAATAATTTGAGGGTTTTATGACCTCAAACCACATAATTATAACATTTTATCATATATTTTGCCTTTTATCAACAGATTTGTTTCGTTGCCATAATTAGCTACCTTTAGGAGAAAAATAGAGATTTTTGTAGATGGCTAAAATTCCGGATTCACAATTTCGGCTAACTTAGTGGCCAAAAACAGCTGATTAATTTATTTGGTTCATTTGTGTTCATCGCTGAAATATGCCAAAAAAATGAACCAGAATAGGAAGATTTTAGAAGATGGTCATTCACTGGAATCGCAAAAGTCGCCAAATGTTGCTAGAATGCATTTAGAGATTTTTGGCGATCGAGATTAAGCTTTAGCGATTTCCAGAAAAATCGCTGCAGGCACCGCAATCGATGAAGCTTGCCTCTTCTTAACTACGACGGAGTAAGACCATCCCCATCGAGGTAGGTGTCTTACAATATATCCGTGGTAAGGTTTTTCTGTAGTAAGAGGCGCCTTAAACCCACGAGGCGAAGATTCGATGTGGTCAAACAATTCGTACCCGCTGGAGTATGTAACGCAACATATCGTACTCCCCGAAGTGCTAGTAATGGACATGCACTCTTAGACAGTAGATGGTCCGACGCATATCGAAATAAGATGTAGCGTATTGTAGAAAGTACTACATCCTTCACCAATGCATTGCCTTCCCTTTACCGGGGGGCTAAGTCTACTACCGACCAAATCTCACAACACGCTAAATTCCTGAGAAGACGTCAGTTCCATTTTATAGGCGATTTGGAGATTGTCTGGATTCAATTCCCTCAAAACTTTATACGACACTATCTCTGCATTGGAAAGGACGTCTCCGAGTCGAGCCGAGGCCTGAAAAGATAACTAAGATAACAACAGAGCTAAGCCGCACTAGTACAATGTGATGATATGGATATTTTCAGTCTTAACAGTCTTGATGCCCACCAGTCTCAGTTTGGAAGCTCATTTAAAGGTAACTGCTACAGGACCTTTAAGTAACAAAATCCGCAAATCACTGCCAGGCTCAACTTCTTAGGGAATGTAAGTCATTCTCCGCCAGAATTTCCAACAAGTCTCGGTCCTATTCCTCTCCTGAAAAAGGTAGTAGTGTATCAAAACAATCCAGTTCGGTTTCAGATTGTGAACATTCTATATTTTCTACATATTCAATGCGAAACTACACACTCGAGCGTCGAATTGAACAAGCGGCGCTAAAGTGTAAAATAATAACGCTCGCTTGTATTGTTGCATATGTCAAAAGTTGTTGAATTCATTTTGGAATTTGTTGTTTTTGTTGCAAGTTTCGTTGTTTGCCTGTAGGCCCACGGTTGCTATTTGTTACGGCTTGATGTTTAGCCATCAATCTAAAACCATCATACTGTTGCTGTCAACACAGTAACGAAGAAAAATACACAAAACCCAGAAAAAAGCTCCTAACCGCCATACAAACAGCCAGCATGCCAATCAATCTAAACACAAGCAAATCTACATACATGACTGTTTGCATAAGCGGGTATAAACATATTTTTATACCCTTCACGAACATGAAATCGCATTATAACTTTGGTCCGATGTTTGTAAGTATGAGAAGAAGAAAATATAGACCCACCAATAAGTATACCGAAATGAACGCAAACTAGTCCTTCATTTTTAGAGTTATCTTGATGAAATTAGGTATGTGGCCGCCATTTATTGAAATATTAACAACCAGCAAGATCGGACCAATACGACGCAAAGCTCCCATACAATCGATTGTTTCGAAAAACTGGTTTTAGCCTATAACTATTTGAATTAAAAAGCTAGTCACGTAAAATTTTTCAGATTTGGTACACATGATATACGTTATGTGACATACTAAACCAGTCAGATCGAACCTTCATAATGGTAGCCAAAGACAGCGCTTTCCCCACTTGTTTATGATGAATTCGCATATGAACTTAGTATTTACCCTGCAGCCAAATCAATGACTTGTAAACTACTTCAAAAATGGCATTAACACCAATATCAACTAGTCAGCTCACTGTCTTTTTGCCATATAAACAACTGATAACAAAAACAATTTAAACAAGTAAGGAAGTCTAAGTTCGGGTGGAACCGAACATTATAATAGGGCTTAGGTGTCAAAAAATCAATTTTCACTTTTTAGTTGATTCGGATGGAAGATGAGATGCTTTTTCACGTGGTAGAATCCAAAAAGTCAAAACTTGTTTGAAAGTTCCCTAAAAATGTAGAGAAAGAAGATTTCCCGTGGTATCAGTGTATGGCATTTATTATTTTTAACAGCTGTTTCCCAGAAAACTAGTTTTCGCACGTTAGCTCCCTTTTCGTAGACCAGGTCACATATACCTAGTAGTGATCTCTTATGGCATACCAATTTACGCAGGTATATTTGAATATATTCAGTTCGTATTATAAACCCAGCTGATTGTTTTAAATAAAAACACTTCTGTTATGAGTTTTGAGTGGAAACTAATGAGTTTTTATATAAATAGCTTAACTAACAACCACTGCTAACCACATTTTTTCAAAATACCAATACATGCACATATTATGTTTGAAAAATTTTGCGTTTAAATAGACAGACGGACATGGCTAAATCAACTCAGCTTATCGTCCTGATTATTTCAGTTTACTTATTGATGGGCCCATCTCTTCTTCTTCTCATACTAACAAGCATTTCATGTTCATGAAAGGTATGCAAATCAAAAAAGATGAGCATTCCGCACCATGACCACTGCAGGAGCAAAGAGACGGTTGGGCATTTCCTGTGCAAATTTCCGGCTCTGGCAAGAATTCGTCTAAAATCCTTTGGGAGCCCCTTCTTGGAGAACCTGGGGAGGATATCGGGTGTAGGGATTCCAAGTATCGCTGGGTTTATAAACAACTCTGGTTGGTTGTAACATATGTGTATGCACACTATTTTAGTAGGTTCGACGAGTCTTCATGGCATCAAAACGGCTTCTTTAAACTACTTGGGCGACCTGGGTCGCAGCCATTTTACCTACCTACCTATCTATTGCAGTGGGGTATTAACTTCTTGCCCGGATATTTGCTTGCGTGTTTTTCGATTTGCCTAGTTTTTGGCAGGGCAGCTGACCAATTTTCATTGAAATATCTAGTTGAAATTACAAGCAATCACCTTTGAAAGAGGCAGAACTTTTATGCTGAAAGGTGGGCGGCGCTAAGCCTACTCCCCCAAAATCCACAAAAGTTTTTCACGGTCGAGTTTTGCTCAAAAAGGTTGTTATGTGCGAAAGATCTTACTGATATAGCTTGCATGGTTATAGAAATGTCGCGTTTTACATTTTACAAACAAATTTATCCGAACTATGTTAAGAAACTGGGCGTGGCCGTCGGCTGATTTCGCCCGTGTTTACGACAAACAGTTACCTTTCGATGAATATGGTTTCGATAAATCAAGTTTTGTCGGAGTTATGGCATAAAAAGTTTTGTGGAATAATATACTATAAAAGAAGCGGGCCACGCCCATTTTCGAAAATTTATATTTTTCGACTTCCTTCGTTCAAGGACAGGTTCAAAGTGCAATAGAAAAGATATAAAGCTATTTTACTATTTTATCTATTATCCTTTTCAAAATCTTTCGTATAAAAGTGGGCGTGGACCTGAATTTCGTGTGTGCTGAATTTCGTTTCGCTATATTTGAACGGCTTTTGATTTATGATTGTTAATATTTCTAAATTTGACTTAATCAAAAGTGGGCGGTGCCACGCCCATTTTCAAAAATTATTTTTTGTCATAACATTAATGTACACTAAACTTTATCCTTACAAGTGAATTATGTATTGAATAATCAATATTTTTGTATTTTCGAAAATATTCTATACATAAAGTGGGCGTGGCTATCATCCGATTTCGCCCATTTTAAATAGCGCTCGGAGATGAGTGACAAGGAAACTGCATACATACATTCATTTAGATATCTCAAAATTTACTCAAGTTATCGTGTTTACAGACGGACGGACGGACGGACGGACATGGCATGTTGGTTATGTTGTATATTGGTTCGACCTTACTGATTTTCACCATCCATATCGTCGGCTTAGAGTGCAAGTCTGCTAAATCTAGGTTTTATCAAAATTTACTTTTTGGTGCAGTTCCATAGAGCAGGGGATCTTGCATCAACCAGGCAAACGGGGAAAGTTTTATCCTAGCCATAAGCCATGAAAGTCAATCCAAAAATTTTTGTTGGTACAGTTCGGTCTTTTCCGGCCTAGTTTGAAATTAGTAGGAAAATTCAAGTGCTGCCTTTGTAGTTTTTCTGACTCTTTTGGTATTTCACTATATGTAGCCTATACACCCATACACATACAGGGTGGCTGATGAATTTTGCTACATTAAGAAACTCAAATAATTTTTTTTTCAGTGTATCGAATTCATTTTTCTTTTATTCATGTTAAAGCTCATTAAATTTTATTAAATATAGCTTAATTAGTTTTAAAAATAATGGAATTTAAATGCCCCCCCTGCTCGTCGATGCATGTGCGGTATCTTACCAAAAAGTTGTTCATTACTGCTTGGAGAGTTGAGACAGGAATAGCCGCAATTGTTTCTCGAATGGATTGCCTTGGTTCATTCAAATTTGTTGGTTTTGCTTTGAAGACTTTCTGTTTGCAATAACCCACAAGAAAAAGTCAGGTGCAGTAAGGTCAGGCGACCTGGGTGGCCAACGGAATGTGGAGTTTCTGGATATCAGCTTATTGGGAAATTTTCGTCGCAATTCTGTCATAACAGGTTGGGCTATATGAGGAGCTGCACCATCTTGCTGAAACCACACAGAGTTGAAAGAAGTTCTCATTCGGCGTAATTCTGGATAGAAAAACTCTCTCAACATGCTCAAGTAACGGTCTCCAGTAACCGTAACGGTGTGACCGTTTTCTTCGAAGAAGTAGGGCCCGACAATGCAGCGTGATGAAACTGCACACCACACTGTGACACGAAGTGGATGCAATTCCGTCTCATGGAGTATCTGTGGGTTGGAAGCACTCCATATTCGACAATTTTGTTTGTTTATGTTGCCGTTTAAATCGAAATGGGCCTCGTCAGACATGAAAAGACAGTTCAACATGTTTCCATCCTCTTCCACCATTTGAAGCATCTTCTGGCAAAATTCCAAGCGAATCGGCAAGTCTGCAGCGTTCAGTTTGTTGGCCATTTGAATTTTATATGGGAATAAGTCCAAATCTTTGTGCATAATTGACTGTAATGACTGTCTGCTTACACCCATTTGAGCAGATAAGCTTCTTGTCGAAACACGTGGATTGTTTTGTATGGCAGCAGCTACAGCAGCGATTGTTTCCTCCGTTCGAACTGAAGGGTTTCGATGGTAAGGTCTTCTGTTGACTGTCCCATGCTCGGCAAAATTGTTTACAAGTCTTATTATGGTCCATCTGCTCGGAGGATTGCCGCCAAACGTGCGCCTATACTCTCTTTGAACCGAAACTACGGACTCCAGTGCGTGATAGCGGCGGACAATCCAAATTCTTGTTTCAGTGTCCCAGTTATCCATTTTTGTTAAATGTAAAAGTCAATCTGCAAAATAAAAAAAAAATTTACCAGATTCATTAAATAGAAAAAAAGTTATTTAATTTTTTTTTGGTAGCGGCTTTCATCAGCCACCCTGTATATATATATATATAACACTGATTGCACCATATTTATGTATGTAAGTCATAGCAGGTGGCGGTTTTGTTGTTTGTTGTAGTTATAGTCACATGCCCAACTTGCCACATCCATCATGCATCTATCATAATTTATTATTTGATAATTTCTATGAATTTTTCTTCCTCGATGGTAGTTTGCAGCTTTTATTTAAGTTTTGTTTTGTCCTTATTGTTTAAGTCGTCGGATTCGGTTTGACGACCCTATATAACTCCGTAAGTTTCGCAAACGAATTTTCTGTACAGAAAACAGAGACATAACAGTTATAAGTTTTATCAAATCACCCTTGTTTCATAACAACTCGATGAAAAAAAAATCATTCGCAAATAAGACTTTATTTTTTAGGTTGCTTTATAACTTTTATGGATGAGAAATATCTTTTTTTCGTTGGCAGAAAAAAATTTTATTTGAAATAGATTTCTAAATGCTTCCACTGCACATGCATTTTTTTCTGCACCTGTTTTGTAGTTTGATGCTGGAGGCGTTCCGTCCATCTATCACAATGTGGTAGAAGATCTGTTTGCGTGCTTTTCGCTCGGGGGTCAGCCAAGTTTCCTCGTGGATCTTTGTGCCTAAACCTGATGGTGAATAAGATCATGCTTCGGGCACCGGCGAAATCGATTCATATGCCGAAGTCCCATCGTAGTGACTGAACTTTGCGAGGCGGAGGCCAAACACAGCCTCTTTACCAACCATGACATTCACTCGAACAAAAATTTGTATAGCCTTTCAGCTATATATAGCTTATGCTATAAGAGAAACCCAAGAATCTGCTGTGAAAATGGCATATCCAGCATAAAAAGAACAGGCTGCTTGGCTATCCCTTTGCCGTAAACCATATATACCACGTTGTGATTGATGCCTGAAGCGTTTTAGATGTTCGCACAATACGAGGACCAACAGCTAAGCTTCGTAACCTTCTCTGTACAACAAAATAAGTGCAGCAAAATATGCATAAGTAGTGTGAGCATATAGTGGCCGCTGTGGTGTGGCGGTAGTTTGCTGGTTTGAACATTTTTTTCTAGAAGGTGGCAGTGGTTTGGCAAACTCTCCGAGTGTATTTTTGCCATGGACGGCTTCTCAGCAATAATTCTGCTACTTTGCAGATGCCGTTCGGAGTCCGTAATAAACTGTAGGTCCCGCCACTTTGTAGTGAAACTTAGAATCCATAATTGTATACTAGTGATTTCGAAGAAAATACTGGTATGATGATTGCAACGCAAACTATTATGAAGGAAATAACAAAATTTATTTCAAATTCCAACTTTTTTTTGGCAATGAAAACAAATCTTTCTGTTGCTGTTGTTGTGGTAACGACAAAAACACTCCTCGAAGGCTTTAGGGAGTGTTGTCGAATTAACAGTCCTTGGCCAGATTTGAACCCGGTACGCTCCGGTACTCCCTTGCGGTACTGCCCGACTGTCGTGGTAGCGATTTATGACCAGTGAAACCTTCTAGGGCATGTCACCCCTCCTTCCGTAAGGAAGGATAAGATGGGTAATGAGAGGCATCATATCCGTTGATCAACCATCGAGTTACACGTCATTACCCTTATGCATATTAGTCGCCTCTTACGACCGGTATGCCTACCTCGGGCATATTTTAAACCCCTAACCCGCAGGGGCAACAAATACATCTCATCTAAAACAGTTATCAAGCAACGTAAAAAATAAACATTGACAAATAACTATTATTTTAAAAATAAATTATTATTCGTTTTCGCGACCTTTTTGTTTTCTAATTCCTTCTTCTTGCTGGCTTGAGGTCTGTGGTCCAAAAATTGAAACCAGAAATATTGATTTAACCAATATATTTCGACGAAAATATACTCAATACGGAAAAAAGCAATGTTATCTATAAAATCCCTTGCAATGGAAACGAAAACGAATCATGTAATAACATATATATCGGAACAACAAAAGCCAAATTAAAATCTCGACTCGCGCAACATAAATCACATTTTAAATATTGCCGTGAAACAAATAATCAAAAAACAGCACTTATGACCCACTGTACAACTAAAAACCACTCACCGAACTTTGACGAAACAACGATATTACAACAAGAACAACATTACAGCAAGAGATTTACATTGGAAATGCTTCATATAATTAGCACACCGGCCAGCATAAGAATGAATTACAAAACGGACACTGATAACTGCGCTCACTTATATAGGCATTTGTTGACAAACAGACGGACAGTAAACAACTCCACGTTAAACAGGACAGACGTGTAATAATGTATGTTTTTAATTTTTACCAATTTGTTTTTATGTTAATTGTAATTATATTTTTATGTTTTATTGTTATATATAGTTAACCCTGAAGACGATTACCGTAGGTAGTCGAAATATATTGGTTAAATCAATATTTCTGGTTTCAATTTTTGGACCACAGACCTCAAGCCAGCAAGAAGAAGGAATTAAAAATAAATTTTTTTCTTCATTGAATAACTGTTATGATGCCGAGTTTTAAATAAATTTGAGAATTCGAGCAGAAAACGTTGCTTGATAGCGGTTACGGAAATTCCAAATAACAGTTAATTTTTTTTATTAAAAATAATTTTTGAGTGAGTTGTAAAGTACAGCAAAACATTTGTAACCCGGTGCTATGACATTTACCAAACTCATCAAACGCACCTATTATAACTTTTAAGCTTTTGACTGAAGCTTGAAAAACATGTTTTTTGAGACATGCAAGATCGGGTTTTGCAATTATGTTAAACAAACGTGCTATGGTGAGTTTTAATATATAGAATTAGAATAGCCACGCCTACTTTTTAAGTATAGAATATTTTCGAAAACAAAAAAAATTATTATTCAGTACATAATACACTTATAAGGATAAAATTTGGTGTGTACATCATCGTTTAGGCATAAAATAAATTTTTTAAAATGGGACTTTCACCGCCCACTTTTGATTAAGTCAAATTTAGATATAATATTAATCATAAATCAAAAACCGTTCAAGATATCGAAACGAAATTCATATTAATACAAGGAGTTTTCCGGAAAAAATGGGCGAAATCGGTTAAGGTCCACGCCCACTATTATACGAAAGATTTTGAAAAGGATTATAGATATATTTAATAGGCAATAACTTTGCGTGCAATAGCTTTATATCATTTCTATTTCACTTTCAAAGTGTCCGTGAACGAAGAAAGTCGAAAAATATAAATTTATGAAAATGGGCGTGGCCCCGCCTCTTTTCAGCATAAAAACTCTACTATTTTTAAAGTAGTTTTAACTAGATATAATAGTATCTAGCATACTCTTGCCAAAAATTCCCATACAAGCAAAATATCCGGGCAAGTAGTTAATACCATGAACATGAAATGTATGTAAATATGAGAAGCAGAAGAAATGGGCCCATCAATAAGTAAACTGAAATAATCAGGACGATGAGCTGAAAACACAAATCAATCACAAATCAATCACAATTTGCCGACCTGCAAATCATAAACATCTATATTCCTCCTGTCACGTGTTGTCCTAGAGATTATCATCCCGACATTAGTGCGTTGCTAAGGGGCGATAACCGCCTAATCCTAGGCGACTTCAACGCACATCACGATCTCTGGCACTCCAACTTGCCAGCAGACAGTAGAGGACAGGCAATTGCAGACCAAATAGATAACTCAGCATTCTGTACAGTCAATGGAGATGCCCCCACCAGGGTGGCAGGTAACTGTCACAGCTCGCCAGACATCTCCATAACGAGCGCGGGCCTTATTAACTTTGTCATCCGGCGACCGATGCTTACGTTAGCTTCAGACCACCTACCCATTTTACTCTCTGTTGAACGACCGACCGACTTCATAACGACTGATAAAATAACATACATCAACTTCACCAAAGCGGACTGGGACCGCTTTACTGAATATACAGAGCGCTCCTTCGCTGCCTTACCCACTCCAACGGACGTACGCAAAGGTGAACGAGAGTTTCGCAAGATCATTGATTCAGCCTCATGCCGCTTTATTCCTGCTGGCAGAATACCAGAAATTCGTCCGAATTTCCCGGCAGAAGCTGCGGCGATGGCAAGAGAACGTGACCAAGTGAGACTTATCAATCCCGCAGATCCCAGAATAAAAGATCTCAATGCTGAAATCCGTAGGATTGTCAACGAACACAAGCTGACCAAGTGGAAACAACACCTTGAGACATGCAACCTCTCCGGCGGAGTCGGCAAACTATGGTCGACTGTCAAGGCCCTATCCAATCCGACCAAACACAAAGACAAGGTCGCCATTGCCTTCGGCGACAGTGTCAAATCGGACGCCAGGAAATGCGCGAGCTCCTTTTGCCGGCTATTTATAATGCATCCACCTGCGGATAGGGCTAAGAGAAGAGCCTTCCGACGTGCGCGCAAACACAAACACTCTACTGCGCCCATTGCCGTCTCAGCCGCAGAGGTTAAGGAAGCCATAATGAAGGCCAAACCCTCAAAATCCATCGGACCCGACGGAATTGCCATGAAGATGATCAAACACCTTGGCCAAGAAGGACAGAATTATTTAGCGGCTCTCTTCAATCTCTCTCTAACTACCTTCGTTATTCCTGAGATATGGAAACAAGCGATTGTAGTTCCCCTACTAAAACCAGGGAAGCCGGCGAACCTAGGAGAGTCCTATCGTCCGATATCCCTCCTTTCGCCGGTAGCGAAATTGCTAGAGTCCATTCTGCTTCCTTACTTCGTTACAAATCTAAAATTGGCCGATCATCAACATGGTTTTCGCAAAAATCACAGCACGACATCCGCTTTGAACGCCATTACAACGCAGATTAACAACGGTTTGAACCAAAATCCACCAAACCATAGGACGGTTCTCGTGGCACTTGATCTGTCAAATGCATTCGACACGGTCAATCACGCCACTCTCCTCCGAGACCTGGATGAGACACCGCTCCCTGCCGGCCTTAAGAGGTGGACCGCTAATTACCTCAATGGTCGACAGGCAACAGTCAAATTTAGGAACAAGAAATCTAGACCACGAAGAATAAAACAAGGGGTGCCGCAAGGTGGTGTTCTCTCTCCCCTCTTGTTTAATTTCTATATTTCGAGACTTCCCCCCCCACCAGAGGGAGTCTCCATTGTTTCCTACGCTGACGACTGCACGATAATGGCCTCGGGCAAGGGTCCCTCCATTGATGAACTCTGTATAAGAATCAACAGTTACCTCCATGACCTTTCCAGCTTCTTCACCGAGCGTAATCTGACCCTGTCTCCGACTAAATCTACGGCGACCCTGTTTACCACATGGAATGCGCAGATGGGGCAAGAGTTAAATGTCCACGTAGATGGAGTACCTCTACCTACTGTCAACCACCCAAAAATCTTGGGCGTGACATTTGACAACGGCCTCACCTTCGCTGGTCATGCCACCGCAATAGCCTCAAAGGTACAGAGCCGCAATAAGATCCTCAAGTCACTGGCCGGCAGTACTTGGGGAAAAGACAAAGAAACATTGCTTGCTACATATAAGGCTATTGGCCGGCCGGTTATTGACTATGCTGCGCCTATATGGTCGCCCAACCTTTCTGACACCAATTGGAGGAAATTGCAAGTCTGCCAAAACACCGCCATCAGAACTGCCACGGGATGCCTGCTTATGTCATCTGAGTCTCACCTCCATCAAGAGGCGAAATTGCTCTATGTTCAAGAGCACGCGGATCTCTTGAGTAGACAGTTCCTTCTGAACTGTCACAAACCTAGTCATCCAAACCGACATCTTTTGGATGTAGCACCGCCCCCCAGAGACATAAGGAGACATCTCCGTAAGCACTACGATGAGATTCGGCATCATATCTCTTTGCCGTTTGATCTGCGGAACCATAGACGGGCTCTAAATGACCTCCACACTGAGTCGGTAGACAGATCCCTCAGATCTCGGCCTGTGAATCCCGTTATTAATACTCAACCACCTGAATTGGCTGAAGAGGAGCGTGTACTTCCGAGGGAGACTAGAGTCATACTAGCACAACTTCGCTCTGGATATTGTAATAGGTTAAACTCTTACTTATGCAGACTGAACCCCAACATACCAAATACATGCCCTGCATGTGGTATGACCCCTCATGATACCATACATCTCTTTTCCTGTTCAGTTGAACCCACTCTTCTAACACCCACATCACTCTGGTCCAACCCTGTGGAAACTGCGCATTTCCTCGGACTTCCGTTAGAAGAGCCTGATGACAATTTAGAGTGATCGAGCCCATTGGGCAGGGCGAAGCACTGTTAACAACAACAACATGAGCTGAAACGATTTAACCATGTCCGTCTTTCCGTCCGTCTTTCTAACACAAATTTCTAAACATAAAATGTGTATGTATTGGGATTTTGAAAAAATGTGGTTAGCAGTGGTTGGTAAAGAAGCTATTTGTATACACATAAATTAATTTACCCCTTAAAACTCATAACAGAATTATTTCTATTGAAAACAATCAGCTGGCTTTATAATACGAACTGAAAATTGTTGAAATAGACCTACGTAAATTGGGGTGCCATAATAGATCACTAATCGAAAAGTGTAAAAGATCAGCTCAAAGCTCAAAGAACATAAAATAAAACAAGTAAGGAAGTCTAAGTTCGGGTGGAACCGAACATTGTTTTATTTTATGTTCTTTGAGCTTTGAGCTGATCTTTTACACTTTTCGATTTTTTTTTAATTAAGATAATCACATGCTTTATCACTCTTTTTATATCGGCACTATTTTTACTTCTTTACTTAAAGAAATTGAAACGGAAGTGACATACAGTTGTGTTCAATATATTAGTAGTGTAAATATCGAAATAAAAAGAAGCTGTGTTTTTAATAGTTTACACAAGGTTCAGGAAAGTTAATTAAACTTTTAAAATTTACAACAAAATTTTGAGCAGAATTTTAGAAAACTTTATTTCATTTAATCTTAGCACAATACTGTGCAAGTTAGAAGTACCTTCAAATTTCTCCTGAATTTTTAGAATTTTTTTTGTAAATTTTTTCTATTTTTACATAAAAACAACTCAACAACCTTGACAAAAAAATTCATGATGAAAATTCAGATTTTGAGGGAGTTCTAACTTGAACAATGTTATGTTTATAAAACTGCGTACTCAAAAGTTTTCTAGAAATTCTGCCAAAAAATTTGGGGATTTTGATTTCCATTTTTTAAAGTTTAATTAACTTTCCTGAACTTTGTGTAGACTTTGAAATTTCTTTTTATGTCGTTTTTGTTATAAAATTCGCTATATTTTGAATAAAAATTATTAAAATCAAAGCTTCTTTTAATTTCATCGAACGATTTCCATTTTAATTTCACTATTATTATATTGAACACAGCTGTATATAAATTTTTTGTCTGATGTACCTGAAAAATAGTCGTATGTGTGCCCCCATTTATAAAACGATAACGAGAAGAATCTAAATGACATTTGCAAAACATTCACATTATCAAATTTTTTGCAAATGCCGAACTTAGCAAGCATACAAAGGCGTTAGTCATGTAAGACCATGCAAATGATGCGAGATTCAGCACAGTAAATGGAGACGGCCAATCCGAGTTTCCTAAGCAAATGACTGCACGATGATGACAACGAGACGGGGCTCTTTCATTAATGCACTATTCTCAATAATAAAAGATTTTATCAGTGCATATCTGATCTTTTGGACAAAATCGATGACTACGCTATTGACGATATGGAGCGCGCAGGTGAACATAATATTAGACTTGCATTTGTGACGGTTATTCAACCGCGTTTCCCATCAAAGTACACAGCCGCAATAAAATCCTTAATAAATTGAAAAAGAATAAAAAAACACTAACGTACAAGGTCTTAAATATGCTAGTCGAGTTTAGTATCACACATTGGATGAAGTTGCAGAACATCGTTCTCAGAACTGCTAAGAGATGACCCTTACGCCGCTGGAATATAATTGACGGCGTGGTGAAATAAGGCCAAAGACAATAAAGCCATAAGGCCATATTAATCAATATGGCATTATTGCACTTTTGGTAATATCACGTGTGATGTTAATGTATCACATGACATCTCAATGACGTCGCATAAACCAAACAGTATTTTCCTGAGACGCGGCTGCTGTAGTCCTATTAATTTGACATTTATTTTAAAAAAGCGGAGCAGGCGAAAATTTGGAATAAAAAATCGCGCGATAAATTCAAATTATTTAGCCCGTTAAAATAATTAAAAATCCATAAATACGTATTTTTTTGCTGAAATTTGTAAAACTTGTTGTACATGGTATATATTGAATAAATATAATTTTTATGTTTGTAAAATAGAATTGCTTCCCAGCAGGAAAAAAGTCAACTACTAGTGGGTTCTTGATCATTTTTTTCTGTAGCGTTATGAGCCTTCCTCCTATATTCAGATGTGTGTCTCAGGCAAATGCTGTTTCATTCATTCGATGTCATTCATGCACTACATATGTAGATAGATATCACACAAGGAATTAGCATTAATAAATTTGTAATTAATAGGACTAAATATTTTGAATTCATATTATAACAAAAATTATATTTTCGCTTGCGGCTTTATTTATCTATATGGCCTTATTTCTTAAACTTTTATGGGTTTATTTCACATTAAATATTTCACGTTGTGAAAATAATGCCATATTGATTAATATGGCCTCAGTACTCAATACGTTGAGAAATAAGGCCATATGGCTTTATTGCACGCCACCATAATTGACATAGTTAGGCTTAATACTCAGAGTAGGTAATTTCTGCTAAATCCTAGTAGATAATTGCTTGAAGTTGGGCACCCAAAGGTGCATCTCCAGGCTTTGACCAACATCCACACGGAGTTACTTGGGCTAAACTTCGGTCTGGATATTGTAATAAATTAAGCTTTTATTTACCAGACTAAAAACCAAATTTGTGCCCAGCAAAGTAAATATATTGTGATTGTCCAATTTGCCGCGAGCAGAGCATTTGCTTCAGAGTGAAAACGTTTTCGTCAACAGCCGCTTTCATCGTCCAGGCCGCGAGCTCCGTTCATAATGCTAGCGTCAACTAAGCCATGCGCGGCTCGACGAAGAATGCCCGGGTGAGAATTACCAATTTTTTCTTTTCGAAACACAAAAATAAGGATTCGAAGATAATTGTGGGAAGTGTTTGAATAATTGTTATTGAAAACCAAATTAATTTGCAAATATAATTTTTAAAAGACATCTATTGTGAAGAAAACCCGCTTCGGAAAAAAAAAAAAATTTCGTCCGTATATGTCAAACGAGTCGTGAGTTATCAATTTTTCTTTGAAATGTTTCAAAATTCTTTATTATTGAAAAGAATGAAAACGATGCGGGTTTTCGAAAATAGGTTCAGGTTTTTATACCTTTCATGAACATGAAATGGTATATTAACTTTGGTCCGATGTTTGTAACGTTTAGAAATATAAGAGAAAGACCCACCATTAAGTATACCAAATTGATCAGGACGATGAACTGAGTTGATACAGCCATGTCCGTCTGTCCGTCCGTCCGTCTGTTTGAACGCAAACTAGTCCCTCAATTTTTGAGATATCTCGATGAAATTTGGCACACGGATGTATTTTTGTATTATATTAGACATTTGTCGGATCCGGTATAATCAGCTCACTATAGCATCTATCTCCCATACAGCCGATCGGTCCAATAAGAGGATTATGACCATTTCTCCCTCATTTTTAAAGATTAAAACTTGAAACTTGGTGAGATATTTGCTTATAGATGGTAAAAGATTTGGTAAAAAAATCACCAAGATCGGAGCTATACATATATAGTATATATCCCATACAACCGATCGTTCAGATAAGAGGATTAATCAAGTAATCGATTAAATGAGCAATTGATTAATCAACTTACTCAATTAATCGAATAAAGGCACGGCCCTAGTAAAAACTTCACTTAAACAAATAAAGCTTATTATAAAAGAAAATTAAATGTATTGCTGACAAAGTTTTAGAGAACTTTAAACAATGCGTATTTAAGTTTGCACTTACACTCAGAGAAAAAATCGTTCTAAAACGAACAAAACAAGTTCAAAATTGAGAACATTCGTACACGAAAGTCTGTTAAGTACGTTTTGACTTAACTCGTGAACGACGGTCTTATTTTGAGAACGGATTTTTCAAGCACACCTTCCGTATTTCATGAACAGTTGGACTTGATTACGAATATTTTGGACTCATTTTAAGACCATTTTGGCTTTATTTTTAGAACGTTCTGTGCATGTTCTAAGAACTTATTGGGTTCATTTTATTAACATTTTCTGCTTGTTTTGGAAACATTTTGGCTTCATTTTGAGAACATTTCGTGCTTGAGCTTAGAACCATTTCCCTATATTTAAAGAACGGGTTGGGCCTATCCTGGAAACAAAACGTGTCTGTTTCCAAAAATAATTAATGAAAACCATTTTAACCATTTATTAAATTCCTTTCTGTAAGTACAGGGTGGCGCAAAAGTAATCCTCCTATCAGAAAATGCTATAAATTTTGCGATTGGCCCCTAAAGTCAGTTCTGTTTTGACATTTGTGTAGTAAACACATGCGAAATACACGTTAATAAACAATGTTACGCTACACTGCTCCAGAACGCGGAATATTGCTGACTATTTATTTGACCAATAATCGGTCGGGGCCAAACGGTTACTGTGAATGGTGAGCGCTACAGAGCAATGATCAACGAGTTCTTTTTGCCGCAACTTGATGAATTGGGATTGGAAAACATGTGGTTCCAACAAGACGGTGCAACAGCACACACTGCACGTGCCACAACCGATATGCTGAACATCGGAAGCTTACTTTTGCGCCACCTGTTAGAACATATGTTCTCGACAATAGAACAAGGCTGCTGTTTTGAGACATGGTGGTGTATTTTCCAGAACAGGTGTTCTAGTTTTAAGACTAAAAAAAGCAAGAGCACGAAAATCTGAAAGTAAGACCGGTGGTGCTGCATTTTAGAACGGTGTTTTTCTCTGAGTGTATTCATGAAAGGTATAAAGCCTTCGGCACAGCCGAAGACAGCGCCGTCCTTACTTGTTTGTGTTTTTATTTTGTTCTTAGCTACAAATTTTTATGGTTTTTATTACTATCCGAAAAATTTGGGAAAAATCCGTTGATACAGTTGAAGTTGATTGACTCACGTCGTTTAGACGGTTCAGCGCCATTTAAGAAGAAGTAGTAATTTAGATTATATCAAAAGGCGTCACCCCCCATTCTCGAGCCACAATTTTTCTAGAAGTGTTTAAGATTAATCGCTTATAACTTTTTACTGATCTCCACTGCCTATACTTCCTAGTTTAAAATATTTACATATTTTAGCACACTCGTAATTCACTTGTTTTAGTCCTTCATATAAAATCATTTGTATTTTGGGATTTTTCTCATATTTCTCTTTTTTGTTGCTGTTGTAACAATGTTTCGCCCTTCTAGTCGTCACTTACCTTACCTAGCGGCTTCAATAGGGTTGGTCCAAAGTGAGATTGGTGTCATGGGGAGACACCATTGGTGTCATGGGGAGACCATTTGCATTTTAAACTTTATGAAAATTTTTAGAAAGTTAAATTCTAACGGTGCTATAGTTACGAAACACCTGAAAATGAGACACCCTAATGTACATGCATGAGAACCATTTCATAGAAGTTTTATTTTGAATTTTTATAAGTTGTGAAAGAAATTAAAATTCAGAGAACACGTTGTTTGGAAATGAATAATGACTCGATTAGTAAGGCTACTGCAATACCCCTTTAAATAGTTTCTTGTTTGCGTTTTATATTACCATAAGTCAAAGGTGCATATGCTAGAAACATATTATTAATCTCAAGCGTGTTGAAAATGTCACACATTAAATGCATTTTTCATCTATTTCAAAGTATAGACTAACAACTAAAGCAAGATATATGAGGCTCGCAAGCTGTCTTGTTTTAGAGTACACATATACTTATTTACAAACCGATTTGTTAAATCTAACGAAAGAGTGAAAACTTCGAAGTCACGAACTGAAGTGTCAGTGAAGTACATAATGACATGGCATAGACGTACCAAATGCTTCACACCACAAAGTGAATGTAACAACTCTTTAACAATTGAAACAGGTGCGAGCTTTACCTTCTGTATTTAACCTGCAAAAAATTCGATTAGTCTAGGATCAGTGCGGGATGAGTCGGAAGGGAGCATGTGACTAATACCAGTTCTAGTTTTTTTGTTTGTTTTGCAACGACAAAAACACTCCCCGAAAGTTTTGGCAGTGTTTTTTAAAGTCCTTAGCCGGATATAAACTCGGTAAGTTTCGGTACATGCCAAAATGTCGTGGTAGCGATATGGTATGACCAGTGCAACCTTCTAGGTCATGTTACCCCTCCATCAGTACGGAAGGAGAAGATAGGTAATAAGAGGCATCATATCCGTAGATCAACCATTCAGTTGCACGTCATTACACCGCGTTACACACATTCTGTCCTATGAACCATATGTACTTTTTCGGAAAGGGGAGAAAAAATAAAAATACACGTGTATCAGCGATTTGCATGTACACGTTATAATTTTTTTTTTAGTCGTGTGCGACTATTGCTATAAAAATTTATTTTGGCAACCACGTACGGAGCACAGCAAAAAAAAAAAATTCTGGCGTGTACATGAAAATCGCCGATACACGTGTATTTTTATTTTTTCTCCCCTTTCCGAAAAAGTATATTTGGTTCAAAGGACAGAACTAAGGCTCGTTTTTGTAACGCAGTGTTATTCTTCACAAAAAATTAAATATGGATGCTACGCAAATTAAAATTGGATTTCAGAATTTGTCAGAAAACTAAAATAGGATTTCAAAATTCTGAATGCGTGAATTGAGATTCAGAAATCGTCAAGTGGATTTCAGAAAATATCTTTGCGACTGTTTTTACCATGTTAATACATGAATACCATAGAATGTGCAAAAATTATTTGCTATGGAATAAATAAATTTCTGAATTTTATGCCGTTCAGTTCAAATCGAATTGTCTATTTCTGAAATCCAATTCACACATGCTGAATTCAAATTACCCATTCTGAAATCCAATTTTAGTTCCCTGAAATCCAATTGCCTATTCTGAAATCCTATTAATATCTTCTGAAATCCAGATAACTATTCTTAAATCCAAATGACAAATTCTGAAATCCAATTACCTATTCTGAAATTCTATTGATGTTTTCTGATTTTGTTATAGTCATTTGTCGACCAAAGAGATTAATCGCGGCTGACTCTCTTTTGATTACGCACATGATTTTTTACAGGGTAGATATTTGTTGTATTTTACATATTTACACGCGTACGTACATCCATAGATAGTCATTGTGGCTGAGCGCTTTTGTATTTTACATCAAATCATAAATTAGCCAAGTGTCAAAGTTACATGAATTTTTATAAAAAGAAGAAATTCCATGAAGACTACAAAGATTTCCATAAGTAAATGCATACATAAATACCTTCATATATACATATAAAAATATATATATACATTAATATATAGTAAATACGACAGTTCCGGGGCAAACGTGTTGACGTTTCAGTGATAATTCATAATACTTTACATGTCATCCTTAATTATGCTGTCGTTCATAATTATGCCATTTTGACAGTCAGCCAGCTGAATATCGAACGTGCAGCTGTTGTGTTAATGAATAAAGCAATCGAAAAAGTAGGAGGGCACAATAGCGTCGTTATCCGTTGTCTGTACTGAGATTATGTTGAGTTATTTTATGGGTAGCGCTGTCAAATTGTTTGTGGTTGTTAATGACTCAAAAATGGAGGTGCTCCAGCATGTGAAAGGGTAGCAAAACGACTGGTTTGACAGGTAAATAATATTAATGTGACTTTACTATGCAAATGCTTTCAAAGGCAAATAAATACTTAATGCCACACTATAATTTTATTGCTTATTTCGTAGTTTGAGCTGTGAAAAATCTTTTTTGGAAGTGGTGTGTAAATGCCGTAAGAGAGTTGGTTTTATGGGCATATTTACAATGTGTTCTCCGGTCATTATTAAGTTAGAGCGGAAACACACATTATCTTAAGCCTCTTATTTGTACAAAATGAAATGACTGAGCACTTTTCGTTAAGGATGATTAGATCAAGAGATCTTTTTACATCAGCGCACAGTGATTCGCTTAGCACATTCCAACTGGACGAAAACAAAGTTTACATTCTTAGAATTTCTTTAAGAGTAATCGATCAGAACATCAATAGAAAATATAGCAAAATTTTGTGAGTTTTACTTGAAGTAAATAAGCCAGAGTAGTCGAAATTCGCACGAATTTAAACTCTGCCTTCATTATTACGATTGTGAAACTTTTATATGAATACTTCTAATTTGTTTTTGTAATGGACTCTGAATGTACAGGTAACCTGAAGTTTTTGTTAATAGGCTTTTAGTTATTGGATTTTATCCTTTTAAAGTATAATTTAAGCTAAGTAACCGAGCAATATTTAAGAGATTTAAGAGAACACATATCGGAAAATTCGTCAGGGAAATGGAATACTACGGGAAAACATCGATAACGGTTTGTAACGGGAAACGCGGAGTGGGTTTTGTATATAAATATTGCCTTAAAGGTTTCTGAACAATTCGCCATGATAGCTAAGAACTACACCCAGCGCAATTTCTCTCATTTACCGTTTTTCTGGGTTTACTGCTGTTTTCCCTTATACCGCGTTTTGCTGAAGTTTTTAGAGAGTATAACTCTTTGTCAGTATTTTAGCATGAATACTTTCGAAAATGTCCACTATAAAAAGTACGATTTGTATGGTGCCACGACTCTTTCCCCTATCCCCTTTCATAAATCGAAAATATTTATAACCCATGCACATGAAATAAATGACGGTACATAAAACGAAAAACCTTAGAAAACATTGTATCCAGCTGGGCTGTTCTATGCGAAAAACTGTGCAGCGGTTGGGACATGATTAAACATTTTTAGACTAAACCTGAAACTTTTTGTAGTTTACGTCACCCCATAACCATTTCAAGGTCATATAAAATTAAAGTGAAAAATGTAATTTCAATTAGTATTGCCGTTTTTGAGTTTCAAGTAAATAAAAATGTGAAATGTTCAATAACTGAAGAGATCCAATTTATCAGTACAGTGTCGCTCATGTTAATAAAATATTTAGTTTCAAACAGATGGAAAAGTAATTTATTTTTCCATCAAATATAAATAAATTATTGGGTAAATATTTGTACATGTGAATGACTATAAAATATTTTTTTAAAATATGTACACATTCCGTTTGTCACCGACCAACCTGCCCATCAAGAGCGTGTCATTTTTCAAAATTGTATCTTATACAATATACCAAAATTGTGCATACCAGTACAACCAATCTCGAACAGTTTAAAAAAAATACCAACATTTCGGTATGATGGAAACATACAAAATATACATATATGTATGTACATATTTGAGAGTGTAACTCCTTGTATGCCTATTAGATACCCTGGTTTAGGACTGGTGATCGGTGCTCAACTTGAACACACAGCAGTTGGACCAGTTTCCGCTCAGTTGCAAATGAATTTACTATGTGGCGAAAACATTCTACGAACGCGTTTGGAATTGCGGACGCTGTGAAAGATCTTTGCTGGTTATGAACCCCCTTTCCCTTGTAAAAAAATTATTTTACCAAATTTAATCTTTTCTTTCTTATATGTTCTCTGAAACCTATTTGGGTTAATGGTAACGATGAGAAATTCAAATCTTTAAATCCGTACATTAGCCATCTGGCTGCACATCATTAGCCACTACGACTTCCAAGCACAAACACGATGAGACCTCGTGATAATCCAATGCGGCACTCAATAAACGTGCAGGGCAGCAAGTTCGTATTTTCGCCAGATACTTGACTCTTCTTAATAATTCATACTTCCAGAGCTGCAATCCAGGGTATGGAAAACCTGCAGGGATTTGTATGCAGGACAATCCCTCCGTTCTGGGATTGATAGCAATAGCAATTTCATACAAAGGCGCATACTGCATGGTAAATAGTGGCATTTGAAAAGAAAAATGGACGAACCAATAAATCAACTAGTAAAAATGCGAAGCTAAAATTCCAGTTATCATCAAAACACTATTTTTAGTCTGTACCCTGCAGTGAAAATCAGAGACCGTCAGATGCAAAGCTATAAAGTTGGCTGTTATATTTGTAATAAATTAAAAGCATCTAATCTCAAAGCGGTCGCCCGATGTCGATACCATTTCTGTAAAATATCGTCTTATGATTACATAGTAGCTGAAATTATCAAAAATAAATGAACTCATTCAAAAGACTGCGAGTTCGCTTGAAGGTTAAATTAAAAATATATGTTACATAAGTCCGATCTTATTGGTTCCGACAAATGCCTAATATATGTATGAAGAAACGGTGCACCCATATAAAATGTTATCCAGATATCTCCAAAATTGAGAGACATGTTGGCGTTGGAACCGACAGCTCATAGTCCTAATCATTTCGGTATACTTAATTGTAGCTCTACATCCTCTTCTTCTCATACTTACAAATATCGCACTTAAATATTATATCATTTCATGTTCATGAAAAGTATACAACTAGGACTAGGTAGAGGCTCGGTACTGCCTTCCTCTCTCTCTCGGACTAGCGATATTTATTGCTGGACGTGTATGCAGACAAACATGGTGGCGTCTATTCATTTTTTATGGCAATCATAATAAATTATGGCCATTTATACTACCTTTGAATGAATGAGGTGCATATTTGGTTGCAAGTTGCACCAATAAAGTAGTGGCATAAATCATTTCCTACTTTTTAGCCGTTATGTTCTCGTTTTGACATTTCAAAAAAAGTGAAATTCATATGATATATGTATGTACGTAAGATACTGATTAGGGAGGGTCGATTTGCAAAAAACTTTTTTCGGCATCGCTCACAGCAGAATTTATATACAATTCCTTAAAATTAGTACATTTTACTTTATATACATATGCAGGGACTCCAAAACGGACCTCGGTTGCCACAACTACTAAAATAAAGCTAAGAAACTCGATGAAACAATTAAAATTAAACGCATGAATGTTAACGGCAAATGCGGTACCAAAAGAACCCTTTGCATGTTCAGACCACTTTTCCCCTGAAGACTTCAAGCCGAGGAACCGATGTTCTCAATTGGATAGCTAATATAGCAGGGTATGTATATAAGAGTAACCAGAGATGATGAAAACGACCCTAAGTGAGACCACGGCCATTGAGAGAGCAAAAAATTATATCTTGTATAGGAAATAAATTCATTTTATACAACTCGTTTAGGTAATTTGTTTTTGTATTTACTTAGGGCGAAATGAAAATATTTGTCCACCCAGGGTAACGTGGACTCCACATTAACTACATTTTGGTTTCTCACCAGATGAACCATGAAAATAAAGCTAAAAATTGCGTTGCAAAAACATGAAAGGCGTTGCTTCTACGTTCAAAACCCGCTGAAAATGTTTTTTTTTTTAAGTTTTAACGATGTACAAATGTTGACTTGAAAGCAGAGATATATAATTTGTACCATTTACAAATTTTAAAGCAATTGTATGGATCCTATTTTGTATTTTTATTTAACAAGCTATATTTTTTTCTAATATTCAAAATATCCCCTTAAATATTAGATACATTTATTTCTGAGGTGGCAACCCTCCTTGCACAACTGATAAAAGGAGCGAATGACAACCAACACAGTTTACGTCAAAGTGGAAATACCTTGATTTCCTTGTATCATGGGCAAGTGGAAACTATGATCCAAAGACACACCCGAACCCGAGGACACGAAATACCATTAATTAAAATTTCTCAATAGGTTTTGGAAATAAACACCAGCATGAGAACCATGGCCGATTTCAGATGAAATATGGGTACCAATTGGGAACACAAGAATATGGTGTGATGTGAGGGTCCACTTTGTGGTGTTTATTGCATTAACAGCTCGTCGTCATCATGTTTTTGTTGTTGTTGTGGTAACGACAAAAACACTCCCCGAAGGTTTTGGGGAGTGTTGTCGAACTAACACTCCTTGGCCGGATTTGAACCCGGTACGCTCCGGTACTCCCTTGCGGTACTGCCCGACTGTCGTGGTAGCAATTTATGACCAGTGAAACCTTCTAGGTCATATCACCCCTCCCTCCGTAAGGAAGGATAAGATGGGTAATGAGAGGTGAGAGGCATCATATCCGTAGATCAACCATCGAGTTGCACGTCATTACCTTTGTGCATATTAGTCGCTTCTTACGACCGATGAGAGACTTATAGAGCGTGATCTTTGTTTGTCGATAGAGGACTCAACTTCTCAGTTGCCTACTCAGTCCAAAGTAGCACTTGTTGGCATAGAGTGATTCTTCTTTAAATTTTCCGGCTTACAAAATTTCGGTGTTAATGCTGGTTTACAAATAAACGAAGTCCCCTCACAGTTTAAAATTTTAACCTTCCCTAGGGTTAAAGGGCCTGCCTTCCTTTTAGTAGTCCAATAGCCCCCATTTTTCATGCAACTGTACATAGAATGTGCTAGGAAGGTCATCGAAACAAGCTAAACCACCCTAATTCAAAAGCACACTTTATTTAGTGTGCTGCCAAACTACATCGTGTTGTAAATTTTCTAGTTTTCAAATTGCTTTGACATTTGTAAGCTACTTTCAGATGACAGAAGAGATATTTTGGACACTTTAGATTCTGTTATATTTCGTTGCTGTTTTGTATTAGGACGTGCTCTTCGTACAGTATCAGGTCTTGTGAATTCCTGCAAGTGTCGAATGTATGAAAAAGGTTAAATATAGTAAACCGCCCTATTAATGTGTTATAAGTTCTGTTCGATGTTTTATTCAAACATATGACGAGCTCAGTGAGTTTTAGAGGCATTTCCAAACCGAAAGTCCTATGTATGTACTAATGTCGCATTTCAAACACTTAAATATTCGCTGGTTTATTCTAATGTATTTTGGCGCCTACTGGTGTTAAACAGGAGTATATTTACGAGTTATCTATACGTGGGTTGTGGTTATTATTTGTGACAAACAATCGATCATTAATAGCGCCTGCCCGCATTAAATTGTTGGTACAAGTGCATTACATCTAGAGCATATATGTCTGCCTACCTACATGTTTGTACATTAGACCATGTCGAAAACGTACTCTTATTTTCTTTTCTAAAATCATTTGTGCAATTGTGCAATACCTTAGTTCAAATTGGCTTCAATATTACATATTTGTCTTATGTTGATATAAAAAACTTTCTTTAAAGCTTTCAGATCTATAGTCAGTAGCAATCAAGCGCGTTCGTGTATCCGCTAAAGCGGCCAAAATATTGATTTTTTTTTTTAGACGGTCTAGTATACATACATATATACATACATACATAACTTTCATAAGAGTTCAAATTCAAATTCAATCATAGCAACGACATGTTGATCAACAAAGAAATAATCAGTCAATCAAAGACATACCACAACAGTATATCCCTGAATTAACACACCACAAAAGTACATGCAACCAATTATAGCGCTATAACTGCAAGGGAGTGTACGATTGCTGTAGTATTTACACATATTCATTATTTTGTTTATAACTGTTATGAAAGCAAATATTGATACATCATTTATAGTAACTGATCAGTCAATCACGCCTATAACATGCTCCCTATCTTTGAGGTGTTTTATGGTTACCCTGTAGGAAAATCATTTTTAAAATTAGTACTACTAAGGCAGTAGGGTCTAAGCACTCAAACAACTTTGATCGAACTTTATTCGGGCAACGACTCGGACTTCGGCAGCACTTCCAATCAAGTTAGCGTGATAAAACCATTAAATCAGCTGGAATTTTTGGAAGCCGAAAAATCAAAGAAATCCGCAAACTATTCTAAATTATCGGTATTCACTTTCTTGGGAGTCGATTGTTTTCGCTCTTTACATTCATAAAATCGGCTTTTTACACGTATACAACCCAATAGGCACCGACAAGAGTAGAATATCTGCAAAATGTTTCGTATTTTCCTTTTCTGCCAACATTAGCCGTGTTGTTTTTTCATCCACATCTGCGTTTGCGCTGGATATTTGTATGATCTGCTAAGCGCACAACTTTATCTGCAACTATGAAATAGAACAAATGTTAAGCGCAAACGCAGATGCGGATAAAAAAAAACACGGCTATTATTGCTGTTGACTTTACACCTCGTAAGTGCAATATAAACTAATTCTTTGACCAGGTGTCAGTATAATCATGAACAAGAAAGGTATTGGTCCTAGTAATGATGTTTTTTTTTTATAGTTTATATCATTTTATGTCGGATTTTTCTCATCTAGCAATATTATTAGTCGCGATTGTCAGGTTTTGCAAGCAAGGTAAACATTCTTCACATACCTGGACGTTAACTATTTGATAAAGAGAGATAACTCCTTATTTGGACTCCAAAAAAATAATTCTAATGGCTTGTAGGTGTCAAATTTTGTAGTACTTACGTATTATATTGGTACGTGTCAGGACAATAAGAAGACTACAATTGATGTTGAAAATTAAGTCATTTAATGTTCAAGATAAGTTTTAGATTAATTAAAAATTTATGGATTGAGTATCCTAGGAAATATATGATTAAGTTCTCAACAATTCGTGTCACAAGGCGAGAGTTCAAACAGGAAACTGAGACTTTAGACGAACAATCATGGCGGTCGATGCTTATATACGCGGTGTTGCATTCTATGCGCTTGACAGTTCGGCCAATCCTGGCGTTAAACTGTCCTCTGTTTCGTCGTCATCAAGTTCTGGGGTACTGCTACACCATCGCTTAATTTTGGCTGTGGAAAAAGCTGAACAAAATTTCTTGCCGGTGATTTGCACACCCGGAACATCTTCTAGTAGGTTTCGGTCATTAGGGAGAACCTTACTGACAATATATGGTCCTATGTATTTTGGTTGTAGCTTACGCCATTCGCCCGTAGCAACGAATTCATTTTCAAGGACGACAAGATCTTTTCCAACGTATTTGGTTGCGTTTGCATGTTTGCGATCGAATCGTTCCTTCCATTTAGATAGCTCTTCATCAATGTTTACAACAGCTTGATTGCGTTTGTCGGTGATATTAATTGTGGGTCGTTTATCTTGGTTATTTTCATCGTTATCGCCTTGTATGTCGGCTACTAGTTGGTTCTGCACAATTTCTCGAATGTCGTAATCGAAAACGAGGTCATTTGGGCAAAAACCCGTAGTGGAATTTCGTTGGGAGTTAATGGTCAATTGTAAATCGCGTAACGTGAGATCCCAGTCTTTTTCGTTTTTCGTGGAAGTTCGGATGGATGCAAGAATAGTCTGGTTCCCACGTTCCACCTGACCATTTGCTATAGGTGTACGAACTACAATCTGGGCATCACAGTATTGTTCGAATGCCTTTGGTGTAAGGGCTGTTCCTCTATCCGTAACAATGTGCTCGGGTAAACAAAAATATGAAGAAATTTCATTCAAGACGTTCATGTGTCTCGCACAGCTTTTACAATGAGGAATTTCGTAAAGGAGTCTGAAATGGCAAACACGCAGCAGTTCCCCTTCTTGATGCGGGGAAATGGACACGTATGATCAAAATGTATGCGACGAAAGGGAGCTGGTTCAATTACAGTATAATGAAGACTTCCTTCAATTTTGCCCCATCGCGACTTGTAAAAGGGGATGAAACTAATCGTGCTTTTCCATTAACGGACAGGAGAAAATGTTGTAGTTATTCATAGAATTTGCATCCGACTCTTGGTTACTCAAATCAAATTAATATCTACATTAGAACACCCAAAATTTGTATGGGATTTGCAAAAGTATAAAACTTTTTCACTCCCCACGCAAATTCTGAAAGCTTGGGGATAAAAAATAAGATCTGTAAAAAAATTTGGACATCCGTAGTGAAAAAATTCCATGCGCACTTGACCTAAAGTCTAAAAATGCACTTAAAAAAGGTATAAGTCTTTAATAGCCAATATCTCGTAACCAAGTGATTTTCGGGGTATTAATAACATTATGACTTTTATGTAGAATTGAATAAGGAACAAATTATCGATATAGATTTTTCACCTGCCAGTGCCTTTCAAGGATATTTATTAGGTCAAAGTTAATTTTTCTGATTTGCTTTTTTTGTAAAAATCAAAAAAAAATACTTAAACATTAGTCCATTAAAAAAAATTTACACCAATCGGTAGGGAATTTAACAAAGTTACATTTGGCAATTGAATTTTAAATTTAAATACACTTTTGCAATGGTAGTATGACCTGAAAATGAAAACGAAGTTTTTAAATTTTTTTTATTTCAGTATACAATAAGTTTTTTTATACAAAAAGATTGCCGCGAGTAATTTTCTCTCGCAAAAATTTTACCAGCAAATGTTATTTTAAAGATTTTCAATTGGTCAACGTTAATCAAATTTTTATACAACTTTATTATTTTAATTTAGACAATGTATTTAAATTTCGTTGTAAGAAGCTTTTTATTTAAATGCAAGCTTTATATACATAAGTAAATGACACTAACAATGTGCAAATATTAAAAAACTAATGACTAAAAACAATATGAATAAAACAAATTTAATTCACATAAATAGTAATACAATAGTGGTATTCGCGATTTTTCTCTACTTTAAACATTTTTTCTTGGGCAATTTTTGTTCAAATACTCTATGAATTTTGCCTTTGATGTGTTACGCGATGGCAATTTTTTGTAATGCTGCTCCACTGCATGCAACAGAAATTGTTTTTGCTCTTCCTGATGAGTAAGGGCTTCATTAAAACGTGTTATAAGTGCTATACCACGTTCTGCTATATCGTTTACTACTAATAATTTGGACACTATAGTTTTTGCCAAAATGTAATTCTCACATTGATCCCAAGTGCTTGGATCTGTTTCCAAATAGTCGTTGCTTATGCTAGTTATGTTTTTGTCAAGTATATTATCAAAAAAGGAATATGTATTGCTGGTAACAAAATCACATAATTCGGAAGAAGTGAGTACCTCGAGAGGTAGATTTATTCATTTGGGATTGTCAGGATTACCGTTTCTTTTTAAATTTGACAACATTTTTCTTTTCATGTCAACACTAACCTCGTCATCAAAAAAAGCCAAAGCAATATTCGATTCGCTCAAGTACCACAGATGCCCGCGCAATTTACTCTGGACTGATATAGCTATATCCGTGTCAATACGTTTGTAATTCTCTAACTCCTTGAGCAATCCCAAATCATTATCCGGGGCTTTTGGCGCTAATTGGCATAAAAACCAATATTTCATGTACACTCGTAGAACAAATATATTGAATCTCCGAATATTCCTTAAAGTTTTAGCTGAAATATAGAGTTAAACAATCTTTTTTTATGCCAATAAAACTCGTGATTCTATTTTACTCACACGAAATTGCAAATTGTTTTCTAAAAAGAAAAATTTTAAGGCAGTAAATGATTTTCGCCATCCATCTAGCGTGACTGACGGCCCCGGGCTGGGAAATTTTGTAACCTGGTATTGGCTGTCCTATAAATAGCGAACATAGTTTCAGCATCTCTATGTAGTCATGCCTAGTGCTATCTACTTTATTTTTGATTTGGTCGTTGATGAAAGTGATCAACTCGGATCGTATGTCATTTGTAAAAACTTTTGCAACATCTGCATCTTCAATGCCATACTCATATTCGCCTTGTCTCATTTGTTGCCACGCCTTGCGGAAGTTTTCAAATAATGTCATTTTGGGTCCTGTTGTGGTTTTTTCTACTGAAATTTTGAATGCCGCTCCAGCCAACAACTCACTTATATGGTGTCTGCATGCCAAATGCAATAGCTGCTTGCCAACATTTTGTTCAATCGTAGCACAGGCTCCAATTGAAGTGCTAGTGTTGCTTGCGGTGGTGTCAAAGCACATAGCCCTCACATGGTTCTGTACACCCCAGTCAACCAATGCAGAATATACAGCAGCACCTTCAATAGGACCGGTTTGCCTGCTAATTTTTGGTATTCCTAGAACTTTTGAATTACTATTTGAGGACAATATAATTGCTAGTCTGTTGGACGATTTTTGGTCCTCGCTTGTGCAGTCCTCTAGCACCTTTCCATCCCAGTGCACCGTATAAGTTGCGTTGGCAGTAAATTCATCTTTTACTTTCTTATAAATTAATTCCCTGTTTCCATGACGCTGCGTACGTATATGTTCGGCTGATACATTTAACGATTCCACGTCATGGCCTAAATTATATGCCGTTTGAGATATAATAGCTGCAGCTGCAATATTGCTTATTTTATATCTATCTAGCACTTGCGTTAGCGCTTGGTCCACAATAGTTTTTCTTTTAGGGTTAGCCAACTTTCTTTTTTTGGACTTTTGAGCATGAAAAGTGGGCTTGTTATCGTCACATGGTAACTCCATAACGGACCCGTCCTCGTCTGAAAAGTACATAGCACTGCACTGTTCCTCAGAAAAGTCATTTGTGGAAACATTTTCTTCGGATACCTCGTCAGAATCCAAAGATAATTTTAGTCGGGCTACTGCTACTGATTCGCGATGCTCTGTCAGGAAGTCTATTGCTTTTTGGTTTTTTTGTTTTCTTAAAATTTTAATAGCATTTGCATCGGAAACATCGAAAAGCTCTTCCAAGATGTTAGTAAATTTTTTTTTATCCGCACAAGTACGTAGTTTTTTAATTTGTTTATACTTATTGTAATTTAGTAGGATAAGACTCTTAATTTTGTCACTTCTTTTAACAGGAATTTGGAACTTTTCATACACACTAGTTACACTTTTTAATAAAATTGAAGCACATTCTTTGGCATTTTTTCCTTCGTCTTGCATTAGGTAAAGAAATACGCTTAAGACGTCTCTTTTGCTGGGAAGCGTCTCAACATTAAGACTCTTCTTTTTCCATCCTAAATAGAACAATGTGTTTTTTGTATACTTATATTTACGTAGTTTCAAATTCTTACCAATTAAGGGGACTCTCCTAAATCTATTCTCCATTGCAGTTTAAAATCAGAATATATTGATATATTGATATTTTTAAGCTCCTTCTGACAAATCAGTACTTGTTTGCTGGAATAAAATAAAATTCAATCGCCAAATATAACCTTGTTATATTATCTACCAAGGGTGTAGAGCTTATATAATTCTCAAATGTTTAAGTATTTTTTTTGATTTTTACAAAAATTAACTTTGACTTAATAAAAATTCTTGAAAGGACACTGGCAGGTGAAAAATCTATATGGATGATTTGTTCTTTATTCAATCCTACATAAAAGTCATTATGTTATTAATACCCCGAAAATCACTTGGTTACGAGATATTGGCTATTAAAGACTTATACCTTTTTTAAGTGCATTTTTAGACTTTAGGTCAAGTGCGCATGGAATTTTTTCACTACGGATGTCCAGATTTTGTTACAGATCTTATTTTTTTTCCCCAATCTTTCAGAAAATGCGTGGGGAGCGAGAAAAATTAACACTTTGTCTTTTTGGGTGTTCTAATCTACATTCTGTTGGCCCTGTTAGTTGGCTGCTTTTTACTTCTCTAATAGGTGTTCGGCGGCTACGGAGAGAAGACATATGTGGAAACATCAGAAAATTGCGAGCTGCTTCAACCACAAGCAAAAAGATCTTGCATATTGCAGAAAACTACATTCGAAAATGGTACTAAACCCTGCGAACTTTTGAACACTGATCCGTCCTATACCATATATTCTGTTTGTTACGTTATCTACATGTATTTGGAATAATATTTCCCACACAAACTAGTTTGATGTTTTGAGTTATATTTATTAGTTAATTTCAATTAAAATGGCAGTCTAGGTTACATATCAATCACTGTTATTTTAGCGTCAGTAACTAACAACCATACAAGTAATTGATATGTGTCAGTGGGTGAGACGGTTGGGTCATATTTTCCAACAACACATGGCTGTCATAAATAACCAAATGTTTGTGCTATGTACATAAGAATTTTCACACACCTCCTATAGAAGTACGGGCGACGCGCCTGTACAAACTCATCACTAGTAATGGGCGCACATTTTCAAACTCCCATTTGACCAGATAGTCATCTATATCTGTTAGTTTTCTGCGTCATATATCTTAGTTGCTGTGTAGTTGATTTGTTGCCAGGATCCATAAAACATGGAAGACGAGAATTGATGGTACGAGTTTGCTGCCAAACTGTCAACAATGACAATAACAATGCTGGCAAAGTTGATAGCAGTATTTGGTGTTGCTGTTGCTGACAGTAACTCTCTGACTGCCAGTATAATCATCATCTCTTACTCATATCAACCGAAAGAAAAAGGAGCGTTATGAGCAAACGCTAACAATAAATGACAGTAATGTGCAATATACGCACACAAGCAAGCGCATGAAATACACTACAACAATAACTTCTAACTTTTTCATAGTTGGCCATGATTTTTTCTTGTTTGGTTCAAGGCGTCCTGTCATATGCCTGGCCATCGATCATAGTCATCAAGTATTGTTATTGATGAGTTACCGAGGAGCTCCAGTAACATGAGCATTTCTTATAAAATACATACGTACATATCCTATAGTCAACTCACTGAAGTAAAGTTGTGAACCAGTCTCCAAAAAAGCTAAAGCAGAGCTATACACTTCGGAAACCGTTCTGTATCGGTTACAAAAATGACAGTTCAAAAATACTTTGATATATAGTTAGGATATCGATAAACATTCAGCCGCAACCAGAACTTCCCCTAAACTAATCGAAATGTAAGCGGTTGACTAGCCAAAGCGAAGCCATCTTAGAACTCTCCGAAAGTAATGCATTGGGTGACCACCGCCAGGGCAGCTGAATCCACTGAGCTAGAACTAGCAGTATCGGCCAATGACTTAACTCTGGGGTAGTTCTAAGCTAGTCCAATTTTCTGCAGGGCTGATTTGAGGACCGATAAGTACTCTTCATACCTTGTGGACTTCATATTGCCAAATTAACATAAGGAGTCTTTTTCAATTCTGAATTCTACAAAACTGTTTATTTGCTGTTGAACCAAGCTAACGCTTTTTTGGATTAGTTCCATAGCAATTTAGAGATAGTGACTGCCGGTCCGTTGAAGTGGTTTGTGTAGTAATGTTCATTGTTGAAGCTAGTCTGTTCTATTCCTCGCAAATAAGATTTTACTACAGTGTTGCTCATATCAATATGTTTGTATGTCTTGTAAGTATGTGCTGCTCACGTTGCAAGGTAAGAAATTTGACAGCTGCTCGCGCCATAGTCTTTTGTTTCTTCCACTTATGCTCAGCTCTTTTCATTTTTCTGCCAACAAACATGGTGGGAACTGATTTGTTATTGATGAGCTCCTCTTTTTGTTGTTATTGCTGTATCTGCCACATTTATCACAAATTCAATGAATAATTTTAACTGGCGCGTCGGCCTATCGTTATCTGATTTCAATTGTTGATGGAGTGGGGTTCGTGGCAGAGCATTATAAGATAGTTTTTAAGTGTATATACCTACATAGTGGCTTATATACGGATAAAAATCTGCATGTACTATACGCGGCCGTTGTAAAGCTCCTGGCAGGGGTATGTATAGATACATTTTTAAAATGTCAAAAGATATCGTTTTGCCTTTGTCTATTTCAATTATGCCACACAAATGTTCTGTCGCAGTCCTGACAGAGTTGTTGGTATTGCTCACAGTCATTTCGCATAGACTTATAAGCTTTGCAGGGAAGTGAAATTCAGGCATGACATCGTACAGGCAGCTCTTCGATTCTCTTTTCATGGGTATTATTCAAGATTATCGGGAAGATCTAGTAGATATCGGATTTACTAGTTCTGAATCTTCACTGGAAAGGTCTAATCAGATGGCAAACTTTCCGTTCGATACCAAAAGCACTTCTTCGCTTTAAAAGACGATCGTTCCTAGTTGTTTTTGTTGTTGTTGTAACGACAAAAACACTCCCCGACGGTTTTGGGGAGTGCTGTCGAACTGACAGTTCTTGGCCGGATATGAATCCGGTACGCTCCGATACTCCTTTGCGGTATTGTCCGACTGTCTTGGTAGCGATTTGGTATGACCAGTGGAACCTTCTAGGTAATGTCACCCCTCCTTCCATAAGGAAAGAAAGATGGGTAATGAGAGGTGAGAGGCATCATATCCGAAGATCAACCATCGAGTTGCACGTCATTACCTTTGTGCATATTAGTCGCCTTTTACGACCGCAGGGGTGATATTGAGACCTCGTAGAATGCTCCACTCCACTGGAGCCGTCGATGAAGACGACAGAACGAAATATACTAAGGAGAGGAACCCACTCTGAAACCAGAACTGAAATTTAAAACATAATTGAACTCGTAGCCGAAATCGGACTCGGAACTAAAATGAAACCAAAACCGAAAAGGGGGGCGAAATCGAATTCTGAGTCAAACTCAAACCGGAAGCCAAATACAAATCGAAATCGAAACTCGAGCCGAAATAAAACTAGAACCCTATACGAAACTACAACTGAGATCGAAAAAAAACTGGGACCAAAATTGGAACATTAAAAATTTGATTTATCTTTTGTTTTCGTTCAGCACGCCGCCATTTAGTTTAAAGAAAAGGCTTATTGAAAAACCGGAATCGGTATTAATTGTAATCGAATGTGCTCTTCCCCTCCTCCCCCATTCAACTTCCACCCGCCCTCAACAACATGTCTATCAGTTAGGGTGTTTCATTTTTCCAAAGATGTAATTTTCATATTAACTTGCTTATGCCCCGAGTTTTAGTGAAGTAAAAGATGTATATTTCAAGTAGGCTGGACTCTTTGATCTTTGACTTTTATCTCAAACTACACTGTTCTAGTTGAAAAATCCGACAGAGATGATATAGGCCATTTCTAGATAATTTGAATGCGCTGAATTAAATGGTGTAAACCATTTTGCGAAGTTAGCTAAAAAACAATAAGTTTTTCCTTTAAAACCCCCTTGAAAAAATTGTTTGTTTTAGCTAACTATGCAAAACGGTTGAGAGCATTGGATTCAGCGTATCCAAATTATATATAGAAATTACCTATTGCCGGTCTTTCGAATGAAAAAAGTTGAAAAAACGACAACAGTGCTACTAAAATTTCTAATAATGAAGTGCTAGTTGTTGTAGCAGTGTTTGGTACTAAGTGGCTTTTATTGTATTTTATTCACCTTTTGCTGTTAATTGACTTTTAAAACGGGAACGCGTAGAAGAATCAAAGGAACAAGTACTATTAGTTACTATTTACTATCACAAGGATATAAAAGAAACAATTTCCTGGCATACAGCACCTTGTGATGACGAGCTTCTACCTCCAGCGACAAAAAAAGTACGCTCTAGTCATAGGTTCAAACCTCTTGATCCAACAATCGAGAACTTCGAGCAAGTACTCCCTTTGGAGCAATTGTGAAGAGCCTTGGGTACGAGGTTCACAAATTTCCGTATATCCATAGAAAGCAAAGAAAGCTGTATAGTGAATCCCTGAAAATTCCCTTCATTCGTGCTTGCATTGGGGTAGCCAATTGTTACCCTCATTTGTCCATGGGAGTGTAAAAACTTGGAAGGATAGAGTTGCAGTATTAGCGCCTCGAAAAGATTTTAAGTATTTGTTGGGTGTACATGTGGCCCTAAAAGGCAATGGTGTGCAGATGGCAGAAGTGTTATACGTTATTTCGTTTCAACGATATTTTGCTGTTTTCAGGTTCTTTTGGTTTCACTCATTCTCTCCCATAGTGATGATGGCGTTGGTGCTGCTTCTTTCGAATTATTGTGTGTTTCCCCAACGAGTATTGAAAGGATTGAAACGGGCTGCTCAATAGTAAGTTGACACAGCATCGTTCAAAGTGAAATAAAGCAATACATGTTTTACCTCACGCACAGTGGCGTAGCCCGCCCCCCCCCCTCCCCTTCGTCAACGAAATACTATTTTTTTTACTTTCGATTGAATAACACAATACCATTTTATGCTTCTGATTTATAATTTTTTTATTTTAGACTAATGGCAAAGTATATTTTTATGAATATATGAAATTATCAGTTAGTGGAACATGTAGGCCTATATTCATCTTTTTCAGACCTTTTACAAAATTCACTGGGCTTTCAAGACGATAAAACCTGTTTCGAGGTATACGTGCACATTAGTTCTGTTAGTAACAAAATAACAGACCGAAGTAATACCGTAATTTTCTCGGTCTGAAATCCATCTACGCCCTTATCTCTCACGTCTGTAAAAATCCGAATGAAGAAGGTCTGAAAATGATAGTATGTGCAGGCTCATTAATTTGATCAGAGCAAACAGTGGCAGAAAATAGATACATAGCTACGACATTTTTTAAACGTTTTCTATAAAAGTATAGCCCATTATCTAATAAAAAGCATGAAAGAACAAATTTCAAACTTTGTACAAAACCTAGGAAAATTTAATCAAGTTTCATCAAAACTCCACACTTTTTGATCCGAATTTTTATAAAAAATTTGGATATGCAGTTTTATGACCTATTAAATTTATGTATTTATAATAAAATGTGAGGGTGAAGTTGGCAAAAAATAGCGCCAATCATTGGGCATTTATTGATACATTAATGGTGTTAGTTTTGTTATGGGAAAGAGGAAAAATTTATAAAATTTCAACATTTTCTCTATTGAGAAGTATTATAAAATTCTTGGGTCAACATTAAAAACAATTTTTTTTAAATATTAAACGCAGTCTTTTGGCAATTTTATTACCACAAAACTGAAAATACCTTTCTAAAAACGGGGCGTTCTGCCTTTGTGTAAGAAATAGAGATTGATTTAGCGCTTGTAGTGAATTTCGCAAAAGACAAAAAGGCGTTCCGACGAACATTACTTTGAAAAATTGCTCAGAACTTGTGGGACGACATGGATATTGAAATCAAAAAAACCGATACAAATCTACTCAAAATCTGCAAGCATGTAACACAGATGTTTATTTCAAGATTTCTGTTTTCTATCCGTTTCTTGATCATATAGTAATGGAAATAGATACTCGATTCAATCAACATAAAACGTTCTTCACAGGTTTCGCTTCGTGTTTGCAACAAATCACAGTGAAGAAAATGACACAAATTTATTTAAGCTTGCTGAATTTTATAAACCACGTTTTCCAAACCAAATATAACTTATAGAAAATGCTGTAAATTTGTCCAACTCTCCCCGTTTCCACTTCAACAGCAGTACGCACCTTTTCAATTTTTCTTATGCTTTAAATAGCGCTTAACCGTCTCAACGATTTTGGCCGTCCAACATAGCTCGCCAGTCGTTTCTTCTTTCTGCAACTGGTGCCAAATGGCAACACCACAGAATCGCAAAACGGGCTCCACTTGGTACTTCCATGGAAGTGTGCGACCACCGGCGGGTGCCGAAAATAACACTTTCTGGTCTTCATTCATTCACACAAAATGGCCTAGCCAACAAATCCGTTGGGGCTTAATTCGTTGGTCCATGGAGGTGTCTGCACATAGCTCATACAGCTCGTCATTAAATCTTCATCATTGTGTGTCTCAGATTTCAGTTACCGATGAAAATTTTTTCTCCTCCCCCCTTCCCAAAATACTGGCTACGCAACTGCTCACGCATACTATCAAATCCTCTTGAAATTTGGCAAATATATCTTTTACATCACTGATACTCCGCAAATTATGCAAACATTTTGTAATTTACTTTTTTCCATACAAAATGAATCACCCTAATATGTGCAAATATAAATTGGTGTCCTGCTTGCCTTTTGAAAAACTTTTTCTTTGCCTACATTGCGGTTCTTTTGCTCCAATTCAATCATAAAATCACTTCCAATTATGGCTTCCATTGTAAAATCGTAAATAAACACATCGAGTAGCCCTCTCGTCGTACACATCAGCGCATATACTTGTGCACCGAGCTAAATCAAATGGAATTGCAGTGCTGCGCAACGCATAAAAAATTGCTTTTTGTTGCTGCCTTTAGGTAGGATAATAATAATAATTTTTTCAACAGTGTAAGTAAATGAAAAATTAAGAGTTCCAATAACAAAATATATGATCACCACCGACAACAGCAGCAGCAATGCGTTCGTCGTTGTGGAGCATTTTGTTTTTAGTGTGGCGGCTGTTGTCATTGTAGTTGTAATCGTTTCTGCGCTCCTGGGGTCAAGTTGCGCATCCCATTCACACAAGCTCGCCGCATTTGTTGCAATCAGCGGGCATTAATATACAACGAAACAATAAACAACGCCGCGGTGAGCTCAATAGAGCGATGTGGCATGCAACATATACGTATGTATGTATATTAGGGGTTGCTATTATTCAACATTTTTAGTAATCGAACCCAGCTGTTAACTGATTTGCGATACTAAGCTTGTAACACACAAATGCAAAACCGAGTAAACTACATTTGTGTCAAAAACTTTTAAAGGGCCCTGCAATTTAGATCTATTCATTTATTCTCAAGAAATGTATACGTTGGTTTGGAAAATAGTTGAAAGAATAGATCTCGATGGGAACTTTTTCCATAAAGTCAATATTCGTCTAAAAAATAAGCAATTTGTAGTGGAAAAACAGCCAAACAGAGTTATCACTCACGTGAGAATTTTCTTCTCTACCGTTGGAAAGATATTCCCTTCCCATTAAGCTTAAATCCATCGGTTAACATAGTGACTACACAGTATGTTGTCTACTAGACTCTTCTTGTAGTGCTGGTATTTTCCCTGTGTAGTCAAATAGTACCGGTTTCGAAGAGCTTCGACCTCCTTTGGCAGCTTTTTCAGGCATCTAGATTTTGTAGACCAGGCAAGTGTTATAATAACACAGAAATGTATATTCAAGTGTTATAATAACACAGACCAGAACCCAATAGGGCGGAGTCGGACGTACAATGCCAGTATAGCTCCAGTGTACTACTTTGGGAGAAAACCTCCTTACACGAGTGTTCTCATTCTTAATATTTGCGTTGGTGAGATTTAAAAATATGGCATTCGTGACATCCCTAATATACACACACACATGTGTGCGTAAGTGCATTCGTAAAACATTGGGTGCTCTACTAGTACGTTCCAAGTCGAACTGCGGCATTACAACAACAATATCGAAAAACAATGTTAATAATAACAACAATATTTATTGCAAATGCAGCAATAAATTTCAAAACACGATTCGCTCGACACCACATGGGGTCCTTTGAATTGAAGATAAATTTTAAGGCGGCAATTTATGATTTGTGAGCATAAGTTTCAACGCTGCTGCTGCCGTCGTCGCCAGCATCGTCATCGCTGTCGTTGCAGCACGTAGTCAATGTAGTATAAACGGTGGCAACTTGGTCCTGCCCCAAAACACTGTGGTATGTGGGTGAGTGTGTGTTTTTCAGCCACACAGTCATACGTGTATCTCCGATTACTTACACAGGAGTATGGTTAAGCTAATGTTTTTGCAATATGAATGTGCATTAAGTTAACAACTAGGAACAACTTAATTGAAAAGGGTTTGTTGTGGGTGAATTATGAGAAAGAAAATTTGTGTTATTTGAGGAAAGTATAACTTATTAGACCAATTGAATTGAAAACTTGTCTTATTTACAAAATTGTTATCAGTGGCAACTGTAGGCTGTAGGCACAATGCGAAAATAGAGAGCGTCTAACATTTCCTGAGTCAAGACCTTGTTCAAGTCATCGATGTTCAAACTTTGATTCTGCAGAAGTCGGGGACATACCACGCTATACCAAACAACATGAACCATGCTATCGATAAATCGATAGTATCTACAATAGTGTTTAATTTGTTTATAAATGCTCTTATTAAACTTAAATCTAAAAACTTGTGTCTACCAGGGTTTTCTATACATATTTGATATACTATTGATTACACTGGTCTACAGCCAAAAACCACCAGAGACGCGAATATGAAATTCGTATGTAAAACCACCCCCTGATTCCGAAAATCTAGGTTATTTTTGATTCTATGGTAACGCTTTTGAGATATTTACGATTTACCGTTATTTCAAAAAAAAAAAAAAAAAAAGATGCCTCCACTCAAGAACATATTGAGCAATTCCAAAACGGTTTGAAAAATTTAAAAGCAATAAAATGCCCTGTAGGTTCGAAGATAATGAACAATCAATACGGATTTTTACCTTTGTTGTAAAAATATAAAAAATGTGTACTTTGCGATGAGGGATATCGACAACTTTTTATTTTTTTCCAGATATTTTTTTTTCGCTGTAAGCTATGTTCTATTATATAAAAAATTAGCTTTCATCCAATAAAATCGATTGACTAATACAAAAGTTATAACCATTCAAATAACTATAGCCATATAATACTTAAGTACCATACAAATATTAGCATATGTACATATGAGATGATAACAATGTATGTAAGTTTTGTCTTAACTCTACAATCTTATTTTATACTTGAAAAAGTTATTTGTTTTGTTTTGACACTTATTTAGATTAGGATCGGTTTATCTTATGAGAAACCGACTGTCAATTAATTTCATTTGCTGATGAAACCGTTCGCCCCTCGTCACCAAGATTTTGAGGAAAAAAATCTAAATGGGAGTGCAGAAAATGAATTTTTAAAGACTTATTTACTCCTGAAAAGAAAATAAATAAGTAAATTAGATAAATAAGTGACACATTTGTGTGTAGTTTTCTTAGGCTGGATTCATCGTTCAATAGTTCTTTGAATTGGTTTTTGTTAAGCATCTTTCTTATTTGCGGCCCAACAAAAATGCCTTCCTTTATCTTGGCTTTTGAAATCTCTGGAAAGATGGTTTTTAAATGACGGAAGGCTTCGCCTTCTTTGTCCAAAGCCTTAACAAAGTTTCTTATAAGGCCGAGCTTGATGTGGAGCAGGGGTAAAATAATTTTTTCTTTCTTTATAATAGGGGAGTATTTTATGTTATCCACACCAACTTTCAATTCGATTCGGTCTGGCCAATCCTTTATGATGAAGTGGTCTTTACGAGCTCTGTTATCCCATTTGCAGAGACAGCAACAGTATTGTGTGTACCCACTTTGTAGACCGCATAGCATTCCAACGACTTTAATATCGGCACATATTTTCCAATCATGCTCGTCATATTTGATAAGTTTAAGTAATTTTTGCATTATCTCGTAGGTTTCCTTTGTATTTAATCGCCACTCTTTGGAATCAGATGGTTCACCAAACTGTTTGAATAAGTAATGTCTTTGCAGTAACAAACACTGTCCTCCTTCATATAGAACTTGGAAAAAGGTTCGTGCCGAGTTCTATACACACAATCTCAACCTCGGATGAAAGGAATTTAAATTGTTGCATACGAGAGGCGTGTTGCTCGGCCTTTACCTTGGACAATTCCAAATCTCTTATCCAATCATTGAGTTGTGCTTGTGACAAAGCGTTTCTTCCATTTTCCGTGTGAAGTTCAGTACAACTTGATGCCGCGTAATCAGATGCTGGTGTTGACAATGAAACTGGACCCGGAACTAGAGTTGAATGTGGCAATGGCAATGTAGTTAGATGAGCAACTTCCGTTGAATTTGGTAATGGCAATAACGCTGTAGATACGCTGCCATGCGTTACTTTTCTTGACTTTCCAACCCCAAATACTTCTGTAGTACAAATATAGAAGTCCGTCGAATGGCAAGTTGGTTTCCTCCACTTCATTGGTGTACTAAATTTCATATGTTGCCTAAGTAGATTTATTCGGTGTCCATGATTTTCCAGTGTTTTTAGGATGAATGCCAAAATACTTATAGTATTTAACTTTCAAAGGATTTAAAAACACACGTCGCATCCTTTAAACAATATATTGACCGCAGATGAAACAGAACATATCTGGATCATTTTTACACTCAAACTCTCGCGCCCTTTTATTAATATTATTTTTTTAAGTAAATGACTGGTTATAAAATGCACTTATAGACTGAACAGTATCCGGTGAGCCTTGCAGATATTATGAAGGAACAATTCGCATTTATACTCAGATGAAGTAAAAATCGAAGCCTACCTAGACAAAAAGGTTCCTTAGTTATACAAAGAAAATACTACCTGCTTTAAAAAATTTTGCTCTTGCTTCAAATGTACATGGGTTTGAAATTTTAAAGTTTACCTACTTGTAAAAATGGTATTAACAGTTTTTTGCATCTAATAACCCTTCGAAAATCTACCTACGTACTAATTAATATATAAATACTAATACATATGTACGTGTAGGGTACTTCAGTATTATATGGCTATATTTATTTGAATGCTTATAACTTTTGTATTGGTCCATCGATTTTATTGGATGAGAACTTATTTTTTTTTGTAATAAAACAGAGCTTACAGCAAAGAAAAAATATCTGGAAAAAAATTAAAATTTTCGATATCCTTCATCGCAAAGTACACATTTTTTTATATTTTTACAAAAAAAAAGGTAAAAAGCCGTATTGGTTGTTCATTATCTTCGAACCTATAGGGCCTAGCGAAAAGTGTTGTATGCATTGTTTATAGCAAATTTTATTAGATTTAAAAATTTTTTGGAATTGCTCAATTTGTTTTTAAGATATACATGATTAAGTGGAGCCATCTTTTTTTTTTTTTTTTGAAATAACGGTAAATCGTAAATATCTCAAACACGGTACCATATAATCAAAAATAACCTCGATTTTCGGAATCAGGGGGTGGTTTTACAAACGAATTTCATATTCGCGTATCTAGTGGAGAAACAAAGTTCGAACTTGTAGACCAGTGTTATTGGTAGCGATATGGTAGAGCTAAATTCGATCAAAAATCCGGTTAAATGTCGAAAGTATCAGTACCCATCAATATTATCCACAGGTATCGACAGTCGCGACTTTCGATAATTTCCCCTATCTATTTTGAGGAAAGTTAGGAGACTAGATCAGTGCTATCACATCAGACCAACCGTCTTAGGGAAGTATATCTATCTTGGGCACAGGGCAGCCACCATAAGTTTAGCTAATCCAACTTAGCGGAGGGCCATTAAAGACGTCTGGTAGGAATTGACAGTCTTATTGCGAACAAAAAGTTCAACTATGACAGAGATTTAAGTATAGAATAGGCAGCAATGATTGACTAGCTCTAACCCCTAACTTAGAGAAACAAGAACAAAATATGTGCTTTCTTTCCTTTTCTCTTACCAATGCACCAGTCGAAGCTCTCCCATTCCCCTCCCTGCAATAAAGAAAATCAACACTTTTGAGTCCGGCAACCAAATTGCAATAATTTACAGTGAATGCAATACACCTTCGACGACCTTGGGCATATATTTTACATCATCCAGCTTTCATGTGAGACTAAGCGCAAAGCTTCGAGCAGCGGATGCGCCCAGCATGTTACGGCAATTGGGCGCGTTTTATACTTTATGAAAGCATAAATGAAAAATGGAACATCGTTAAGAGCAATTCATAATAAAATATTGGTTGAGCGTTGGTGCGGAAGGTTCAAATAAGCTTAACGTCAAATTGCGCCACAAGCGGTTTACGAAGCAAAGACGGCGCAACGTCCGCGCTGCCGCTGGCTCGGTGTGTGTTGGTTGCGTGCTGGCAGTTGTTTAGCGCGCCCACAATTACCATGTGGATTGCAGAGAATAAACTCACTCTCTCAGCGCAGTTGCCGTTTTTGAAATTGCCTGCCACATCGCTAAAAGAACATTTTTCTTCAACATGCCAATACTACCTTCGCGCCGTTGTGGTTCCTCCTCTGTCCACACCTCTTTCCCCATCTCCTCCTCCTTCTAGCTTCCTAGCGTTATGTCAAATGAACTGTAAGATTTTGCTGCTTCAGCAATAATTTTTCATTTTCCAAACCTTCTTAGTAGCCGACGTTGGGTTTGTAGTCTCCCCGCACCCTTTAAGTATAGGTCGCTTGAGCTTTTGGCAGCCCAAAAACATCAACGCAATTCGTTCCTTTGGTAATGAAGTTGTTGGATTGGCCATAGGCCATTTAACATATGTACATATGTACTCGTATATCCGATCGCATGTTGTAAGTTGGCAGTTGTGGCAGCCAAGGAGTACTCGCATAATTTTTCTCTTATGACATTCGTGAATAATGTATTGATTATAAACAATTGGTAAACGAGACATTTTGAACGACGCGGGACAACGTTGAATGCTCGCGTTAATTTTTTAATCGCGCACTCTGCCACAAGCTAAATCAAGAGTCGATTAAATGGATGGGCTTTATAAATTGTGACTTTCTTTGCCTGTTAAGTTACTTTAAATTATCTGATTCCACCCAAAAGGTTAACAGCAAACACTTACCTTTACAGGGTTCTTGACTCCCCAGTCTACGAGTTTCGAAAGTCGAACTAGATTCACTTCGATCTCGAATGAAACTAGGCGCAACGTCAGACTTCAATCATACTATTTTGGGCCTCGCGTATCAAAGCACATCAAACATCCTGAGGTGAATTGGGAACAACAAGCGGGACCAAGTCACCTTCTGTATGTTTTTGGTGGTTGTTATGTCAAAATGATCCGCAGAGAAAAGCGATTAGATGGATAGTTGCGTAAGCTCGGAAAAGCTTTCAAAAATGCTGATCCTTAGGCTGCCCAGTAGGTTTAACTAGCAGAATAAATGTATTTAAAGAGTTGTTGAATGTTTCATTTCGAAAAGTATGAGTCTATTCACGGCCACTTCACTTTATCAAAGCGACTTATGAATAACAGCAAGTACACAATAAAGTTTTGACGCTAGTAACGGCTAAGGGGATGCCAAATGTCATTGTTTAGCAGCCTATCGGTTGGTTGAAGCAAAGGGGATCAGGGAAAATTAAATTAAGAAATCCGATGTATGCAAAACGTCAAACACCGATAGGCTGAGTGTTGTCGAAAGTGACAGTCCTTTGCCGCATATGAATTAGGTATGCTCCAGTACCCCTTACGGTACATGCCCGACTGTCGCTGTATCGGTTCGGTGAAACCTTCTAGGTCATCTCACCCCTCCTTCCGAACGGAAAAAGAGTGTTATTAATGGGAGGTGAGAGGCATCATATGCGTAGATCGACCATCAAGTTGCACGTCATTTTTTCTTTGTGGATTTTAGTCGCCTCTGACGGCAGGCATACCCACCACGGGCATATTCTAACCCCCAAAGGGTTTTCTATTACAAATACTACCGATTGATACTCGGGTTCTCAGCACAACGACAATAACATCAAGGATACTGTACTGAAAGTCGGAACGAGCTAGGTCCGATTTGAATATTGATTGAACGGAAATAGTTCCTAAACTAAAAAGTAGATGATGCGCAATCGTCAAACGCGCCTGCATAAGTTTAGGCGCATTCTCGGTGCACATCAGATGAGGAATGGTTGAAGCTGAAGCGTAAGTACGCATATTTTTATGTAAACTATTCATTTAAAGTAATAAATGTATTACTTTTTTTATTATATTATACACTATATAAAAGAAAAAAGTTGCTTTCAGCCGTAGATGAAAAAGTTGCAGCCTTTCAAAAGGCTTTTAAAATGTTCAGTCATTCTTAAATAGAAAGGAGGGATATATGTATGCAGAACAACTGTGGTACTTGACTGACATACTAGGCCGGGATGCGATTGGAATAGAGTTTCTCATGTCGCAGCGATTGTTCTAACAATTTCTCGAAAGACCCTCTGAACGCAAGTGTGTCCCGGATAGAGAGCTTTTCGGTTGTCCACTCTGATACAGCTAAAATTGCCGCAGTGCACTGGAAGCCAACAGTTTTGGGGGTCTTCGAAAGAAAGGTTGTTCGAAAGATTCGTGGACCTCTACGAGTTGACATTTAGTTATGAACTTAGACCGACTACAAGTGTAGACCGACTTATGATACTCTGGGTTCCCAGTTGGCCCCAAATATGTGGGATCTTGACGTAGTATAATTCTGGTTTTTACGCAAAACTCAACCAAATGCGAAAGATGTTATTTCCTTTTCATTATTTTATTTCAAATTTCAAAGAGAAATCGGTTGTTGAAACGATTTGTTGTAATGCTTGAGTAGGCGATTAGTCGAATATTAAAGATGCTAACGGTTACAAACCGAGCTAACCGATTAGTCGATTAATCGAATAATTTTAAAAGCCATAGTATGTATTTATGTATATGCATGTATGGTGTGAGTAAAAACTTGTTTTCGTTTTGAATTAATGGAAACAATCGCTCATAGGCTTGACAGCAACGAATTTACCAAATCCAATAAAATGAGATTTATAGTTTTTCGGTTAGATGAGAAATCCATATTTCTCAATCAATTTTCTGACTCCCTGCCAGTACCACGCACAAGGTGCCACCTACAAGTGAATAACTATCATGCCAGATCGAATTGTATTTATTCATCTTAGATGTTGTCCTGGCGCTGGCGTAAGAGCAGTGATATTACTCGTATGTGAATAATTTTTATTTTACTCGAAGATTTGGCAAAGCTGAATAAAAGAGAATAGATCAACTTATAAAAGTAAGGCAATATGTATGAAGTCTGAAGATTTATATGGTTCGTATATGAGCAGGTGCATGAATGTATGTACGTGTATGTAGGCAAGGATATAAAAATGTAAATATGTGTGCATGGGCGCATTACAGTAGGGGAAAGTAGAAGTGCTGAATCCGCTTAAACGCAAAAAGCAAAATATTAAGAGCCACATCGGGTGAGGGCTTACAATATACTCGTACTCGTGGTTAGGTAAGAGTTTTGTAAGAGGCGAATAAAGTTTATAATACGAAGGTTCGGCAAATCGCTCCAGCGGCAGTCGGGCTAGTAATAGGCCACATACTTATGTGGGGAAGTGATACAGTGGAGCTTTAAGCTTCACAAAATCTAGGGCGCTGAATGCCATAGGTCCAGCTATGAAAAGCTTTAATGCAAAGTGCTGCAATTCACTCAGAAGTTTGGGTGATTTTAAATGTTTAGCTATAATAAACTAATTGGTGCCCTAGTAGTAAGTTTCTCAGGAGTTCGCCATTTATACTAAGCTCAGGATACCTGAGTACTGCTCCGTTTTCAAGTTCAAATGCTTCTTCAAGGAGGATTGCTAGGGGCATTTATAAAAGGAAAAGCAGGTGGATGCCGCGTGACAGGAATTTTCTTGACTACTTCCATGTTTTCTGGGCAAATGAGGGCCTGCAAATGAGCCTTTTGGATATAATGTCGGATATCGTCGTAGTATCTTCCAGGAATTGAAAAATTCTTATTTCGGAGATCGCAAGCCGCCTGTCGACCGCTCAGATAGTTTTTGATATATTTTTTTATGATTGGGCGGGTACTTTAACTCATTTTTTGCTGTTTTCCAACATTTATTAGGGTGCCTAAGGATTTCGAATAAATGTTATTGATGGGAATGGATGCATTAATGTTTTTTCGCTCATGCCCCTGGCTGATGACTCGCCGTTTCAGTAAAAATTGCCTGTATAAAGAGCCCACAAAAGTAATCAAACGTTTGGCGGGTGATTAGATGACAGAGTTAACGTCGGTCGCCAGTCAACGCAGTTTATACGTTCTGCGATAGGTGGTGATCTACAACAGTTTTTTGGCACCGAAGCTACACTACTAGGGAGGCTATATTGAAGTATAGGAGCATAAATATGTTTATAAACAGCCTTTGAAGTTCCTAACTCACCCTTGTTCTAAGCTTGGCTACGCTACTGTATGTATTTATGGAGCGTGCTTTTGACTGCGCCTTATTCGCATTTCGTGCATTGCTATCATAAATTTTCGCCTTCTCTATGGCGTGTTGATATGGCGGCGCAAGTCAGACAAACGGGCAGATGGACAGACCGCCAAGCGTTGTCAGATCTAAACATGTTGCACAGTAAAAAAGTGAAGCTTAAAGGCGCAAGCAGCGAAGGGGTTTACGAAAGTAATAAAAATTAAAAGAAAAAGGAAAACATGATGAAAAATAGCCGACCAAAGCAACACATCTTCGTTTGCGCTGTGCCAGAGTGGAGTGCACACATTTTGGCAGTTTTGGCGTTGAAGTGAATTTATGGTGTCTGTTGTTTATGATGTCAGGTGAAATAAATAATAAATTCGTTATTGCCGGCTGCCGACCGCTGACTGTTTTGTCTGCAGCTGCCTGCCTGCCTGCCCGCCTCCTCAACAATATCAGCGCGTCGTATGCAAGCAGCAGCAATGCTCATCCAATTGCTCCAGGGCGCGCATTTGCAACAAACAGCAAAAAGGAGAAAACAAAAAGTTAGCAAAACAAAGCCGAAAAAAATTTCATAAAAAATTTAAGCATTTTTTCTTGTGCTTTTCGATTATATAGTTGTTGCAATTTAGTTGTTGTTCATTTGCTTAGATTGTTGCTATTAGTTTTTGAGGTGGGCCTAGACACGCCTGGTAAGCTCACTCAGCTTGCACAAAGCGGCACAAAAATCTTGCCAGCCATTCTTTGTTGCAAGCAACACAATGGGCAATAAGATAGTGTTGTTGCGAAATGAAATTATCCACTTTTATATTGCACATATTTCCTTGTAAAATTATCCCACTGGTACTATATTTCTCTTTATAACAAATCGTTGATTTTCGGCGTGCAATTTGGGCGGGCAAACAACTTTATTTGTTTAGGTGCCAGAGTGCAGCATACAAATCTGATAAATTGAGATAAGAAGGTGCTGTTAGGCTTTACGCTTCTCTGCTTGGTAAATAATTATAATCGTAGTGGTTTTTTTGATTTATTTTTTTTAAATTTACCAAATGAAAAAGTTTCTAATCGCCCCAAAGAGGAAAATGAGCGGGAGTTAGTCGGAGCCAGATTTTCAAACAACTCTTCCAAACCTTTTTTCATGGGCCTTTATACGGACGAAACCGTAAAACTTCATATAATTACACAAACAGTTATAACTTTTTATTACATTGTGCAGCAATTTCAAGTGTCTGAGGCATGAAAGACCTATGACCATAAAGTAAAACCTTAAAATCTTGATCAGTGCTCAGATCAAACTCCTTTGCTGTGGTTGAAAAAATTGGAGAAACTTGCTAAAACTAATTTTTATTTCTGAAGACTTTTGGGTTATTTCGGGTTAAATAGAGATTCACTGAAGTTATTTTATTTTATTTACTTATTTATTCAGTCTACAGGTTTACCTTACAGACTATTGCTAACATAGAATAGTAAATAAATTATATTTAAAAGTAGATACGAGTATAGTGGCCTTGAAATCTATTAGGTGCACATAATTATCACATATGCACACACTTCTATCAATTGGTTCATTATAACCATAATTAGTCCTATGGGATGCCTCTACAAAGAACCGATTAAATATTAAATCTCGCGACAAAATGTTGAAAGGAATTAAATTACGTAATTCATCACAATCGATCCTGTGGTTAACTAAGTTGTAAACTAACATTAACCAGAAGTAAGTTTTTCTCTCTTTTAAGTAATATATGCCAAGAAGTTTCCGGCTGCTATCGTAGGCTGGAAGACTGCTGGGCCAGTTTAACTTAGTGCAGTCTTAGTAAAAGTTGATTTAACTCCTTCAATTTTGCTAATAGTAATTATGTGAATAGTAGGGATTCTAGACAACAATAATCAAGGTGGCTTCTTACTAAGAAATTATAAAGAGATTAAAGAGTGAAAGAGTCCATTAATTCTTCCGAATTTCTCCTAATAAAGCCGAGCATGAAATATGCTTATTAAAAATCAATCTCATATCGAAAATCACTCCAAAATCTGTAATTTTCTTCATACGATTTAAATTAACTTAATTCATTGAATAATCAAACCTTATATGACTATGAGGTTTAGAGTACGAAACCAGATTACATTTGCTCATGTCAAGAAATATGTTTTTAGCGGAACACGACCGCTGAAATATCTCAGATTCAAGATTATGGCAATCATTTAAGATACATATTGGTAAATAAACTTTGACATCATCCGGAAACATCAGGCTCTAAGTGTATTTGAAATTCTGTGGTAAATCACTAATAAACATTATAAAAAAAATTTTGTTGGGACAATCTTAACTAAAAATTCCCGGTTCACCCAAAAACTTTCGAAAAATTTCAAGTGTTCCATTGATTCCGTATAATGAGAGATTCTAGAGTAAGGAAAGATGGTTGACTTTAAATATTGGCGAGATTGTGCAAAGTTTCCAACAATTGAGAAATGCACCTCTTTTAAGGGACATGTTGAATGCCAGGGACAGGGGTAAACAGATAACATCACAAAACGTTTTCAAGAAAAATTGAGCAAATCCTTCCAAATCACAACTAGAACTGTATTTTAAGTTTGAAAACGCCAATGAGACGTTATCAGGAGTGATATCAAAGTTTGTGATACCGTTAAGAGTAACTATTGACTCAAAAAATGGTGAACCGTTGTCGGGGAACCAGCTACCTCCTGAAAAAACTTTTGCAAATAAATTGCAAGTTTCAAGGAGTTTTCCGACATCGTACTCGAGACATGGTGGCATGTTGGTTACTATTGCGTTTATTATTAATAAATACCCAAATTTACCTCGGCTTGCACTGTAAATCTAACTCTACATTATAAATGTACCGATTGTATATAAAATTATGAACACAACCGTATTCTTTTTTTAATTTAGTTAGTCGAAGGTAATCTTCCATACAACTGAACTGCTTAAATTTTTTAAGTGACACAGCCTACGATTGAACCAGGATTTAGGAGTTTTACATAGATTCGATAGTATATAAATTGTCTCATTTTAATTTGCACTTAATCGTCTACACGATTTTAAAAAAACCAACCAGCCCTTTGCTATTCACAAAAACTGAATCCTATTAGAAATACAAAGTGTAGCTAAGTCATCCTCCTTCTGACCTCTCAAATCAACTTTTCTGTACTTTAAAAAATATCAAATTGCAGTTTTGTACATATGTACATAATTTAATGCTTAGCGATTTTATTATTGCCCCCTTTTATTACTTTCGGATGATTATGTGTAGTATTTTTATTGTTCTGTACGAAACGGACCATCATTGCAATAATTTTATGGCAATTTCGATGTTTTCATGCAATTCCAGAGTAGAGATCACTGATTACAGCACTAACCAGGTAAATAATAGACAATCGTGATCAGCAACGCCTTCATACAAAGCAATATGCGCTTTTTGTATGTGGAAGAATTCATTGCGTATGTACAGATTGCGAAAACTAGTAGATATAAAGGAATCCCAATTTGCACATGCGCGCCATATTCATATTCCTATAGAGAGTGCAATTGGGAGAACCATAGGTCTCATTTAACATCTGAAAAACTTCGAAAATAGGCGCCGCATGAGGCTTTTGACGATTTAATGAAAATCTTATTTTATGTTACACTGTGATTTTATGTACGTATGTTAAAATGATTATTGAAGCAATGACTGCTGATATTTGCGTATGACGAGCCTTGTTGACTGTGCAACACATCTCATACGGATGGGATGGGAACTTGGTTTCGGAAATCGGCTGCTGTTTACCAAACACTCTTAAAAACGAGTCATGCTAAAATCGCAGGATAAGAATCAATCAAACCCCTTTATGATAAACGCCTGTGTCTTTCTTTAAAATGAAAAGTAATTGTTTTGTTAGTACTGTGCAACATAAGCAACTGATATATCAATTGCAGAGCACTGGTAGCTGATAGAAGAGAGAGCTTAGGTAGCATCACTCCTCTACAAAACCGATTGAAACATAAATGTGCTCTCCAGTCTCTTTAATCTTGCATATAACATTCTATAAAGCGTTTTATGCAAAAACTAACTCTCAACGAGTTGATTAATTAAATTTGGATTCAGACGTGGCAAATCCACTAGTGAAAGGATTTTTCTCGATGTCCTTACTCTCGAAGAAGACTGAAACCAAATTTCAGCTGAGGCTACTCCCTAACGTGAGAGCAGTAGAAAAGAAAGTATGAGTCTTGCGGTGAAATAGGGAAAGACAAATCATTTGCTGTCATCGAACCCAATACAGACGGGCCAGCATAGCGAATTGACTTTGTTTTACCATGCCCAGGGCTGTTATTTCAGTATAACTGACCAGACGACCAAGTAGAGCGAATTACTATTACAACAAAAGGTCGTCAGACGGTTTGCTCACTGTCATTCATGCCACCCAGGGTTTGCAACCGTGTTAACACCGAAAACAATTTCCTGGTCCTGGCTATTCAATGCTATACGTTTTCTATCAACACAAACGATAAGCCTGGTAAAGTGGGATGCTATAATAGATCGCTACTAGGTATATAATAGGCAGTTTTACACTAAAGAAAGGCAAATAGTTTTTTATTATACCTTTCATGAACATGAAATGGTATTATAACTTTGGTCCGATGTTTATTGGTATGACAAGAAGAAAAGATAGACCCACCAATAATTAGGGCGATGAGCTGATTCGATTTAACCATATCCGTCTGTCTGTTTGTACGCAAACTAGTCCCTCAGTTTTTGAGATATTTTGATGAAATTTGGTATGGAGCCGCCAGTTTGCATAAGATTAATCATTTGTCGGAATCAGCAACATCGGAGCAATACAACGCATAGCTCCCATACAATCGATTGTTCCGATTAACGGGATTTGGCCTGTTGCAATTAAAAAGCTAGGAACGTAATATATTTGCAGTTTGCAACCAGATCGGACCAACATAACATATAGCTACCATATAATCGATAGCTTCAATAAATGGGTTTTGGGCTATACATTTTGCAATTAAAAAGCTAGGAACGCAAAATGTGTGTAGTAGTGATGCGTATTCATGCAAGGTATAAAGTCGAAGACAGCCCTTTCCTTACTTGTTTTTTTGTTAACATATGCATTTCACTTTTGACGTTAAATGCTTTATAAAACTCCGTTCTTAAAGTTTATGAAAAGTTTACTTTAAACCTAGTAGTTATGCTAATTGCGGGGGATAAATACTTTATATGCCAATTGTTTATCATTGATCGTAAACTTTAACTGAACACGCTTACATATCTCTTATTACAGCAGCTTGACTTCAAGGTATTTTCAAAAACATCTACGAAATTGCTTATTGGGTAGCTAATATCGAAGTCGTCGAGTGAAACAATTTATTTTTCATTTTCAAAACGGTCTGTTTGTAAATTGGACGCTTCGCCATTCTTTTCCGCGATTATCGCATTTTTTATTTATTGAATTTATGTTCAAATAGTTTGATGTTTTTAGTTTATCGTTTTTCCATACTTTTCATTACAGTCTTAATAAAGTCTTTAAAATTTCGCCGATTTTTTAGTTGCGATTTTCGTTCATTTCCTGCTATTTTACGATTGAGTAGGCGTATTGCATTTGTGGCTAAATTATTGACTAAGTTTACGACTTTTCTTATTTCACGCTATTCATTCACTCAAACCTAATCACGATTATCACAGACAAGCACAAAAGTTAACTAAATTATTAATGCATTTGGTTGCTGAGGTTAGAGGAGTTGAAATGGCAATATAGCCATAAAGAAGTAAAATGTCTTCATTGACACAAACAAATGTTTTGAGCGGTTTTGAAAAGTTGGTGGAATTAATGATTCATCGAATCAGGTAGTAAGCAAAAAAAATTTAAAAGGGGACAGGTAATCTTTAATCAAGTTAGCATTAAAGAAAAAATATTACTTTCAGATGGGTGCTTATTGGCTAGCTGCGGCTTTTCCCAGAGGGTGGGGCTCGTCATTTATAGTTGTAAAGTTGTTTTCAATCTAATGAAATCAAAGTATACAAAGCTTAGAATAAGAGCTCTCTTTTCCGGGCATTGCCAGATATGTCGTGAATGCTATTCTTCCTTCCCGTAGATGATCGTCAAGGATGCCCCTAAAGAGCAGTTTTTCAATACCTGCAGTTGTGCGCTGATAGAGGATCCTTATCCTCTCCTCTCTGCCGATAACATTTTACCATTGTCGTGATTGACAATTAAAGGGGTAAAGGACGAAGTTTTTATCTTATAGTCAGAAAGTTCAGGCTCCATCAGCTAACATCACCTAACGAGACTAGGTCTAAGACTTGGAAATATAAAACCTGAGGCCTAAGGATATGAGTGTGAGGAGCTTGAGATGCTGGTCGGAGAGCAGAGAGTGTCAACCTGGTAACTGAAGCACAGAGTGCACTTTAATTATGGATAGAACTTTTATCTTCATCGTTAACTTGCGAGCGAGACGCACATAGGCTGGTTGGCCCGTTGTGATACCACTGATGTGGGCTATAGCTCTTCCTTCTTTAGATATTTAGAAAGTTGAACCATTTGGTCCGATCAATGAAGAGCAGTATGTCTTCGACTTCAGCAGAGCCTAGCTGCGTGACACATGTGAATAATCCCCTATTTAGACTATCCATGCGGTCCTAGCAAGTGGGGGCAGCTGCGTGCGACAGTCTGTACCTCTGCTTCGTCCCTGCAGCTAGCACAGAAATCATTCGATAACATTCCCATTCGCTCACCATGTATTCCCGTAAGTACCTAAATCAGGGGACCTGGGAAGAGCCGCTTGAGGTAGAACTCGTGACGTTTCCCACAGACTTGAGACCAAGTTTCCCTGGATACCTCATATGAGACTTTCAATATTCATCTATTTGTATTGTCTATGGATTCCCACTCAAGAAAACGCTTGCACATAGCAAGAGGGGGAGCAATACTCTTTCTTGGTTCACCTTCGGCCGCTATGTGGCTTTCCTATGTATTTTGTCAGTAGCGATGTCCAGCGTACGCGGTGAGGTCAGGGACCCATTTAACTGCTGCGTTGCATATCGGGGCCAGTTCGCTGACCAATTGTCGGCAGTTGAGTGCTACCTTCGATTTGGTGCGTGGCTGTCAGAGTAAATTGGCACTGAAGGGCAGTTCTTTGGAAGCGGCTGTTATTGATGTTAGGTTAGCTGGGAGTACGCTTCAGTGGTGCGGTAGCCTTATATTGAAGGATACATCTAGATCACCCGAGTAGACGCCGCTAACCACATTGCCCCTTACTTTAGAGCCGCCCGTGAAGATGCCCGCGGGATGTGGGTTAAGAATGTAAATGTGCTGCTATTCGTTCCTCTCAGGCATTCTTATAGAGAAATTGTTGTCATAAGAGATAAGGTCTCCAGAATGCTTGCGTGTCCGAATTTGGTGTCGCTTCAGCGTTGAACGACAGTCAGTCTGGCTGCACTACAGCTTGCCTGAAGATTTGCGTAAAGTTCAACTGCAAGGAGGTTGAGCGTACCATCTAGAACTTTTGTGATCTCTGCAATTGGCTCATTTCCAAGTCGAAAAGGCGGTTAAGCACCAATAAATTTCGATTCTATACAATTAAAACATTAGCAGATTTTTCTTTCCGAATGTCAAAATTGAGCTGCTTATACCGACACTGTTTTAACCTACAATTCTATTTTCCCAAAAGTAAAATTGCACTTTGTCAGCAATCCTTAACCCTTGCCAAACAAGTCCAGACTAATAGAAATATCACTAAATCAAGAAAGCAAATCACTCGTCCGCAAAATTTATGCAGCAATAAACCCTTGTGCTTGTCCTCATAAAAAATCAACAGCATCAATAACAATAACAAGAAAAACATTTTGAACTATGAATGTAAGCCACATAGACACACGATGTTCACATACACATGCGCAACGTGCATTTGGGCATTTTTAATGGACCTAGCCAAAGGGGAAATACAATCATAAACTAACAAACGTATATAAACTGTAAGCTAAACAGAGCTCAAGGCAGTTAACTGAATTGCGTCTGATTTGGCCCCTAATTTGCATGTAAACGGCTTTTCAACGTCACTGCAGACCACACTGTTGTAGCATAATTTTAGGCACATTGCCCTCTATATACAGCTAGTGGCTAGTTGTAAGCGATTTTGTTGTTTTTTGCTCTTTCGATGTGCTCTACATACTGACAACAAATAATGGACCACACTGCTAGAGAGCCATATTTCTATGCGTCTCGACCGACTGTTTACACCAGTTAGTTGCCATATGCCAACCTGAATATTTATGTACGTATGTATGTGGATGCAAATATGTACTAAATGCTTGCTGGCGTGTGTTTGCGGCTAGGAATTACGGCCTTTCTGCATGTAATTTAGTGCCATCGAGCAAGTGCAAGAATTAAAACTAAATTACATTTGCAGTCGTTCTTGTCGTGATTTATGTGTTAATTAAATTATTTTATGGCCATATTTAAGTCGTTTAACAGTGGGGCGTGCGCACTAGGCGAAATGCCAACATAATATAGCATACATACATACATACCGACAAATGCAATACAAAAGCAAGTGTGTTCATCCAGATTTTGTTAGTTTGTAAAAGAAAAAGCGTTAGGGATAATGGCGGATCTTGAAGTTGCTGACGGGGGCGCTATTCAGTGAAATTCACTAAACTTTAGCGTTGGGATAAACTTCCATAGCGATAACGTCTTAGCCATAATCAAACCATATACGTAACCATATATATTTACATCGAATATTGCTGCCTTAACCTAAACAAGCAAGGAAAGCGCTGTCTTCGGTCGTGCCGAGGCCTTCATACCATTCATGAATACGCATCACGGTTTTAAGTGTCCGATCCTTACTTACAATAAGTAAAAACTCTGCAAAATTTAATGGTCTTAGCCTGTTAGTTTAAAGAAACATGGCCCAAATTCCGTTCATTGAAAAAATTTGTTGTATGGGGGCTATACGATAGGTTGTTCCAATCTTGTTGATTTTTACTTCACACATTAATTATGTAATAAGTAATTGCTATTAAATTGCAATAGTTATAGCCCAAACCCCATTTATCGGAAAAATCGATTGTATGGGAGCTTAATGTTATGTAGCTCCGATCTGGCTGATTTTCATGTACCAAATCTGCAAAATTTGACGTTCGTAGCTTGTTAGTTTTATAATTTATAGCCCAAAACCAATTTATCGAAACTATCGATTTTATAACCACGGGCTGAGCATTGACTAATCGCATTTGAATTAAATAAGCTCAGCTAAGATGTTCATAAAACATTCATATTAGCAACATTTTTTCCTGTACCTCAAATTATCTACACGGCTAAAAATTTGAGCTTAAATTTTAAACCATTCGTTAGTTTCAGCAACTTTTTAAACTTTTTCTAAACCTTTTAGGTAATTAAACCAGTGTTCATTTTCTTGCCGTTTAGAGTGAAAATTGAACTCAAAAAAACGTCTAAAATTTGGAAATTTTTTTTTTCATTTATTTCTGAAAGTTTTTTCAGTCAAGTAGCTCAGTGGATAGAGCAGACGGCGGTGATGCGAAGTGCGCCGGTTCGAATCCCGCCAACTGATACAAATGATTTTATGCTTTTTAATTGGTTTAAAATTGATAATCTTTTCTTCACTCTCATTTTCTCGAAAACTGGCACAATTTAAATTCGAAACCAAATTTGGTTTGGACATCTATGTAGCCCAAAAAAGTTTTAAATTTAGGCTAATATTTTTAGCCGTGTACACACAAACGGAATATAAAATTGTGTTTTCGTGTCATGATATTATAACATATTTGCTTCTAAGAAATGGAACAAATACAAGGTGGCGGAAAAGTAAGCTTCCGATGTTCAGCATATCGGTTGTGGCACGTGCAGTGTGTGCTGTTGCACCGTCTTGTTGGAACCACATGTTTTCCAATCCCAATTCATCAAGTTGCGGCAAAAAGAACTCGTTGATCATTGCTCTGTAGCGCTCACCATTCACAGTAACCGTTTGGCCCCGACCGATTATTGGTCAAATAAATAGTCAGCAATATTCCGCGTTCTGGAGCAGTGTAGCGTAACATTGTTTATTAACGTGTATTTCGCATGTGTTTACTACACAAATGTCAAAACAGAACTGACTTTAGGGGCCAATCGCAAAATTTATAGCATTTTCGGATTACTTTTGCGCCACCTTGTATATATATATAATCAACCGAGATCAAAAAAACCATAATGAAGGCTAAGCCCTCAAGATCAATCGGACCCGACGGTATTGCCATAAAGATGTGGTATTACTGATAGTGATGCCGGAAATCGCCTGAGAGTAAAATCAATGCATTAAAAACAGGTGATGATGCATTCTTGAGTTGTATATTATTTATATTTGATGTATATTGGAACGATTTTTCGTCATCCCTTGTCAAATTTGGCTTTGAGACAAACCGGTTTCGGCGTTGTGCCATCATCAGTGGCGATTTTCGAATTTGACAAGGGATGACGAAAAATCGTTCCAATATACATCAATTATTCACGCTGTCGGAAAAACAACAAAACAAAATAAAACTGAGAATTTAACGCCTGAAAGTCGAGATAACCAGGTGGTCCATATTATCCGAGTGGTTCATATTACCCACTTTTTGCCTCTGTATTAAGAATCTTAATCTTTTTTCATTTTTTCTGCACGTTTGTGGCGAGATTCAGTGTTTATGTTGCTGTTGTTGTTGTTAACAGTGCTTCGCCCTGCCCAATGGGCTCGATCACTCTGAATTGTCATCAGGCTTTTCTAACGGAAGTCCGAGGAAACGCGCAGTTTCCACAGGGTTGGACCAGAGTGATGTAGGTGTTAGAAGAGTGGGTTCGACTGAACAGGAGAAGAGATGTTTGGTATCTTGAGGGGACATACCACCTGCAGGGCATGTGTTTGGTATGTTGGGGTTCAGTCTGGATAAGTAAGAGTTTAACTTATTACAATATCCAGAGCGAAGTTGTGCTAGCATGACTCTAGTCTCCCTCGGAAGTACACGCTCCTCTTCAGCCAATTCAGGTGGCTGAGTATTGATAACGGAATTCACAGGCCGAGATCTGAGGGATCTGTCTACGGACTCGGTGTGGAGGTCGTCTATGTCTCCTTATGTCTCTGGGGGGCGGGGCTACATCCAATTGCGGTGCCATGACCAGCGAAGGTGAGGCCGTGGTCAAATGTCACACCCAAGATCTTCGGGTGGTTGACAGTAGGTAGAGGTACTCCGTCTACGTGTACATTTAACTCTTGCCCCACCTGTGCATTCCATGTCGTAAACAGGGTCAATTTAGCCGTCAATTTAGTCGAAAATGGGGCCAGATTTCGCTCGGTGAAGAAGCTGGAAAGGTCACGGAGGTAACTGTTGATATTAGTACAGAGTTCGTCAATGGAGGGACTCTTGCCCGGGGCCATTATCGTGCAGTCGTCAGCGTAGGAAACAATGGAGACTCCCTCTGGTGTGGGGGAAGTCTCGAAATATAGAAATTAAACAAAAGGGGAGAGAGAACACCACCTCGCGGCACCCCTTGTTTTATTCTTCGTAGCCTAGATTTCTTGTTCCTGAATTTGACTGATTGCTTTCGACCATTGAGGTAATTAGCGGTCCACCTTTTAAGGCCGGCAGGGAGCGGTGTCTCTTCCAGATCTCGAAGGGGTGTGGCGTGATTGACCGTGTCGAATGCATTTGATAGGTCAAGTGCCACGAGAACCGTCCTATGGTTTGGTGGGTGTTGATTCAAACCGTAATTTATCTACGTTGTAATGGCATTCAAAGCGGATGTAGTGCTGTAAGATTTGCGGAAACCATGCTGGTGATCGGCCAATTTCAGATTTGCAATAAAGTAAAGGAACAGAATGGTCTCTAGTAATTTCGCAACCAGCGAAAGGAGGGACATCAGACGATAAGAATCTCCTTGGTTCGCCGGCTTCCTGGTTTTAGTAGGGGAACTACAATCGCCTGTTTCCACATCTCAGGTATGACGAAAGTAGTTAGAGAGGTTGAAAAGAGCCGCTAAGTAAATCTGTCCCTCGTGGCCTAGGTGTTTGATCATCTTCATGGCGATTCCGTCGGGTCCGATGGATTTAGAGGGGTTGGCCTTCATTATGGCTTCCTTGACCTCTGCGACTGAGACGGCAATAGGCGCAGTGGAGTGTTTGTGTTTGTGCGCAAGTCGGATGACTCTTCTCTTAGTCCTATCCGCAGGTGGATGCATTAAAAATACCCGGCAAAAGAAGCTCGCGCATTTCCTGGCGTCCGACTTGACACTGTCGCCGAATGTAATGGCGACCTTGTCATTATATTTGAGGATAGGGCCTTGACAGTCGACCATAATTTGCCGACTCCGCCGGAGAGGTTGCATGCCTCGAGGTGTTGTTTCCACTTGGTCAGTTTGTGTTCATTGATTGTTCTACGAATTTCCGCATTGAGTTCTTTGATTCTTGTATCTGCGGTATTGATGAGTCTCGCTTGGTCACGTTCTCTTGCCATCGGCGCAGTTCTGCAGGAAAGTTCGGACGAATTTCTGGTATTCTACCAGCAGGAATAAAGCGGCCTGATGCTGAATTAATGACCTTGCGAAACTCTCTTTCACCTTTGCGTACGTCTGCCGGAGTGGGTAAGGCAGCGAAGAAGCGCTCTGTATAGTCCGTAAAGCGGCCCCATTCCGCTTTGGTGAAGTTCATGTATGCTAGTTTATCAGTAGTTATGAAGTCGGTCGGCCGTTCAACAAAGAGTAAGATGGGTAGGTGGTCTGAAGCTAATGTAAGCATCGGTCGTCAGATGACAAAGTTAATTAGGCCCGCGCTCGTTATGGAGATGTCTGGCGAGCTGTGGCAGTTACCTGCCACCCTGGTGGGGGCATCTCTATTGACTGTACAGAATGCTGAGTTGTCTGTTTGGTCTGCAATAGGGTGTCCTCTGCTGTCTGCTGGCAAGTTGGAGTGCCAGAGATCGTGATGTGAGTAGAAGTCGCCTAGGATTAGACGGTTAGCGCCCCTTAGCAACGCACTAATTTCGGGATGATAATCTCTAGGACAACACGTGGCAGGGGGAGTGTAGATGTTTATGATTTGCAGGTCGACGTCGCTTGACCGGACTACTATGCCTAGGTATTCCAAGGTAGAGTCCCTGGGGTCGACGTCAGGGGAAAATAGATTATATTGTACAGAGTGATGTGTAACGCAAGGCCACCCCCATGACCGCTAGGACGATCTTTTCGATGTACATTATACCCATCACAAGTTCGTAAGTCCCATCTTTTGTTCAATTTTGTCTCTTGTATCGCGGCGATTTTGATGTTGTACGACTTCATAAAGTCAGTTATCTCAGCGATCTTTCCAGCTAATCCGTTACAGTTCAGTTGTAGAATTTTGAAGCGTGTAGGAGGGGAGACGGGGGACATGCTAGGCGTGAGGGACGAATGCGCTTGCCTAGGTGGAGGTTAGGCTAAGGCCTAAACTATATCGCGGTCTTGAGTTGACAGTGCCATGGCCGTTGTTGTCTGGCGTGGAAGGCGGCTGTGTACTGCAACAGAGCGCTATGAACGCATCCGTCCAAAGGTTAACGTTTGCTAGCCCAGAGCACATAAGGGTGTGGCACAGGCCAAGGCAATTGTTGCACTTGACCGATGTCGCAGGCGTATAAAACCTTTGCCGACAAACGGTGCACGTAGTGAAAGGTACGAGTAGGTGGTGGTTATTGCTACTTATGTACGTATAATCAAAAAATAAATCATTCTAATCAATAAACAATACGTACAAAATGTCCAACGTAACGGGCGGTCTTTAGAATACAAAATTTAAATAAATCAAAAGGCAAAAGCCCATAAATTCCCACACACTTGCATGGAAGCTACCGAGATAATTTCCAAAGCATCATTTACACTCTGTGAACGTATAAATATCAAAGAGATCTTAATAAAAATAAATTTGTTAATGTCAAAATAACATGAATTAGGTCTACAAAGTAGAGGATCAGCAAAGAGATTTAAAAGCAAACACAGAACACTTATAAGCATGGTAACCACTTTGGTTTAATCGGACCAAATATGGTTAATTTTCGTTCATATTTACGATTACTTGGAGGAAATGATAGCCACAAGTGCCCTGGTTAAGGCTGCACAACCTTCCCTCTTCTGGCAGGAGGGCAGATAGATCTTCATTACGAAAGTGAGACGCATTCTTTTATACGGGGTGTTGGCTGTGATGAAAGTAAAGCATTAAACCTCAACATTTTGGTATAGAGTTCTAGTATTGTATGTGTTGCCAAAGCTTCCACGTTAACTCCGAGCAAACATATGAGTGTTATCCCAGCTCATTTTATGGTATATCAGCTGGTTATTCTAAGAACTAAATGGAGGGTGCATCTAGGCATAATCGTATGAATATGGAAAGTAGTGAAACTAGAAAAAAATAATCCTAAGGGAGCTGCTGTTATTGGTAAATATCTATGATTATCATATAGGAATAAGCTTTGTAGGAAAGTCAAGAAGTGAGAGCTACAGCAACTTATTTTCGTGCTGTCAAAAGCTGCTTTGAACTCGACAAAGTGATGGTTTGTGTCGATTCACTTATTATAGGTTAATCAGTTTGCGAACTTTTCGCCCCAGTCGTTTCCCCAAGAAAGCTGGTAACTAATGCAGTTTGAGGAGCGTCTCCTATTTATTGGACCGAGCACACTTACGTTTTAATCTACAGAAGCTACATATTTTCTACCGAATTCGAGCAGCATCTGCCAAGGCAGAGTTGAGATATGGTAGGCAAGCTAATCAACCACAAAAACCAATTGTTTTAATAGCTTGAAATTCGAAAAATATTGTCCCTGCTCTATTGTTTTGGTACTTCTTCGAAATTAATTTAGGCCACGAAGAAAATATGGCGAAGCAACCGTGCTCATAGAAATTTAAAAAGTGAATTCGGTGTGCTTGGATGCGGATGCGATAATACGCGAAATATCATAAAAAACCAAACCAATGCTTTTTAATTTAAATCAATAGCCATAAATCACGCCATTAAATAAATTAGGCGACAGTTCAAAATGTCATTAACACACACGAAATGCTAGCAACAACTATATGAGGGGCTACCAAAAACACCTAAAAGAACTAAATAGATATCCACATTCTGATTATGGGCGGAAGAGGCTGGGGATTTCTAAATGAATGTGCTCATATTGCATGTCACTTACTAATGACATGCATTTAAACTAACGAAATATACAAACATACATACAAATATTTAAAACAGCTAATTAATGTTTTCGAAAAAAAGAGAAACGTGGAAAATTAAGAATACAGAAAGAATTTGAAATTTAAATTGAGAAGAAATGTGGTGCAACAAGAGCAGTGACATCAGCAATAACATGCTACCGCTGAGTGCCAATCAAGGCGACAAAAGGGTGCGCGACCCGTTAGCGACTGTGCAGCATAAGACAGAGTAGCGACGCAAAGTAGCCCGATGGGAGAAGCGATCGAGCGGTAATAGGGACCGACGACTATACTGCAAGCTTGACTGAGAATTTTTATATTAACGCATGGTTAATTGGATCGTTTCTTTAGAGATGTTGGCGCAATTGCCTAGCGCAGCACAATATTACCACCCTCAAAAATTAAGATATCCAAAATTTTAGGTTTTAGCCAATCAACGCCGGCAGAGATACGACCACACTCGAATGCAAGTAGTACACTTAAAAATTCTCAGTCAAGCTTGCAGTATAGTCACCAGTCCCTATAACAATGCAGAAAGAGCTGTCTGCTAGAATGTGCTTCCTTTGATGAGTGTGTGGAAGTTTTTTACTTGCCTTCTTCCAGTGCTGCAATCTCTCTTTTTGCCCCACCCGCTGGCTCTAATATGCCAAGCGCCTTATCAAAACACATGCGAGGGCATTAATTTAAATGTCACGGTATGCTGTCACTTCCAATGTGCAATCAGCATGGTAGAGATAAAAAAAGAATTGAGCCAAATTGAGCAAACATACCTCCTGTGTGAGTACTGGAGACAAAAATCGAAGTAATTTTAATGTTTCAAAATTTTTAAAGTTGTTTAAATATTTAATTTTAGTTCCTAAACAGCTTATTTCCTTTAATATAAATTGTTTATGAAAATAAAAATGTATAATTTTATTGAAAACTTTCTTATTTTGAAGGTAGGTTATGAACAACATGGTACATATTAATACTTGTGCCCCCTTTTGTAATTATTGCTATTTGAATGTGGTCTATTGCTGCTTTTTTGAAATCAAGTATAGGAATCATAGTATCCATCGAGTTGGATGAGGTGTAATGAAAGCCACTTTCCACGAGTCAATGAAAGTGGTCGAAGATAGGGAACTGTTAAAAATTAATACGAGTGGATGTAAGAGAATCAATTATACAAAATTGCAGACCTACCATCAACGTCGGTATTTGAAAACTGTTTAAGTATTGAGATGCCACTAAGGAAATCGTCAATAGACGGTACAAGATTTCCAAAATAAATCGATGGCTGTAATTTGGAACTAATGTTTTCACTATTGTCGGAATCGGATGCGAAGTTGGGCATAAAATATTCAGAGAACCGATTAGCCGCATCCTCAGAAGTATTAACGGCTTTGTCGCCGAGGAAGAGAGAGAACGGAATATTCGACACTGATTTTTTAGAGTTAACAAAATTCAAAAACGACTTTGGGTTTGTTTTTAAGTTTTCTTCAAAACTTAAAATGTAATTTCTGTGCAAGAATTTATCCAAATCCACCCACCAACTGAGAGTTCTCAAGACGAGCTGTGGGTACGGTATAGTAACTAGTTACACCTACCACCTTTACGGCTGATGGAACGTGTGAATTGTGTATGACTACTCCGCGTAATTTTTACAGGGACGCATCTATGCAGAAGAGCAGGTACCAGTGCCGAAAATATTAAAATTTATTGTTGGGCTTGAGCTGTCCTGTGACTTCAGACACTAAGCCGAGTGGTATGTTTAGTTTGACCACGTTGAACCTTCTAGTCCGTTATCATTGCTTATCTCTTCTCAAAAAACAAAAAAAAAATTGCAGGAGTTACCAGTGTTACTCAGTGAAAAGAAAAACCCAGCTATTGATAGTAAGAATAGTCATCGAGTGGCACGTCACTAATTTTCAAGGCAGCATCAACTACAGTTTGAATAGAAAATATTGCAGCACGCTCTAAGGACTACACTCACCTTGGCTTTGAATGTTATCGTGAAAATACCTGTGGTGATATAGTCTATATGTCAGTGAACTTTGGGCCTTCAAGCATTCAAGCCATCATCGATACAGACTGGTTCGAACAGATTGCAGTATGCCAGTGACTGCCCCCGTTTGTTTCCTTCATTTCCTCGAGGGAGTCATGTAGCAAAGAACTAATTTGGAGCAGTGGACCGGTAAACTCGTTCACGAATGAATAGAAGTTGGAAGGGAAGGTCGGGGAGGTCGGGGATGGTGGGAGCTTGAAGTGCCTCCTAAACGGATGGCGCCGCAATCAAATATGACGTGGCTAGCCGCGCTTTAGGGAGTTCGGGGCTTCGTTGTTTACCTGTGGTCTGTTCTTGAAAACATGGACCATGAGTTACTTCAATATGTCGAAAGAGCAAAGGAAATGACACATGTAATGATTTATCAAGAGTCAATTATTAACACAGCGTGAAACTAATAAATGTCAAGTAGTTTTCTTACGTTTAAGTTCAACGTCCGTGGATCCAGCTTTGGTTGTAGGCTTTTGCAAGGAATTTTATGTTTTGGAAAAGAGCACACCCCATACATTCTCACAGTAAAGCCAACAAAGTGGACAACGACGACGAATGAGCTGTCAGAATGTCTGTTGCTGCTGTTTATCTCTGTTTCTATTACTTGGGTTGGCATGTTACGTCAGGCGACATGCAGTGACGACAACAAGCTGGTATGCCTGCCATGAGACCAACAGTATGTTTGTATGTGAGCAACAAACATCAGTGCAACTAGAGTGGAAGAGGCAGCGGCCAAACGACACTATCGCCAACGCCATCCTCATCAGCAAACCAAGTCAATGGCGTCGGCGGCGGGTGAAAAATAATACCAACAACGAGGTGAACTAAAGTGGCAGCTAATGACACTGGCAGGCAATTCAAATGTGTTTTATGGCATGTTTATTTGTTTGAGTATGTAGATATTTTTATTCGAGCAATCACATACAAACCCGAAAGGAGATTTCATGTCGCTCCGTGTGTGTGCGATAATGCGGATAGCATACAAAAAACGTGCACGAGAAACTCGGTACTTTAAGTTGAATGTTTAGAGAGCAGTTAAGTTCTGGTTGAAAAGAACCTTGGGAAGGACTGTGTTGTAACTAAAACTGTGGGAGTAATGAAGCACAGCTCGATTCCAAAAGTATGCAACGTCTGGAATAATTGATTTTTATAAGGAACACAGAAACAATTCCAAGAGGCGAAAAGGGTTCTTATAAAAAAATGTTTGCCATGAGAAAGACTGTTTTCGAAATAAGGCCAATACACCAATATTCGAATTCTTTTTTCAAGTAGCATAAAGATAAAAACATATAAATAATTAATTAAATGAAGAATTTGTCAGCTCGATTGTAAATAGTATACATTTATTCATAAAGTAATTATTGATTAAATGAGGATAGTATACAAAGTACGAAACGTGTCATATAATTCAAAATTAGTTGTGCATTGTTTCTGGAAGAGAAGTTTGAATGTATTGATGACTGCGTAGGAACTTTAAAGTTCACCTCGCTCTAGGGACCAGCCCGTTTAATACTTTAATCATAAATATCATTCAAAATAATTCCCTACTACTTGAAATGGTGGGGAGCTTAATAAGTCTCAAGCGATTGCCATTGGGAGGCTGATTATATAAGGAATACTATCAAAAATCTTTTAACCCGAAAATCTATTTTTGAGCCGATTTAATCCGATCAAGTGACCCTGGTATCTACAGAAACTACTTTCCAAATTAGGAATGTAGCTTCGATTCCCATTCCCAGAGTTCGGAACTTCCGATTGCTGTACATCAAAGTTATGAAGAAGGAAAAAGGGTTAAAAATCGATCCAAAGTCTTCCACACAGGCGGACAGGCGGACACTACGAGCTTTATACTTTACGAGGTGTGTTCAAAAAGTATCGCGAAGTTTGAATTTTCGCTGGTTACGTATATTCGAATTTCGAATTTTTTGTGGCGTTATGTTGGTACTCATGTCTCTCACTTATGCCGACAAGCTCGGCCATTTTGAACGTTCAGTTAATTGTTGACAGCTGCTTTGCTTGCACGTGTTTTGGATCGTCTTCGATTTTTACGCGAAATTCGTACCAAAATTGCTCAATTGTGACCAAAAACAGCATCGCATGAACATTGCTAATGAGATGTTAAACTCTGTCCGCGACGACCCAAATTTGCTCCAGAGGGTCATAACTGGTGACGAATCGTGGGTTTATGGTTATGACGTGGAAACCAAAGCTCAATCATCTCAATGGAAGCTGCCGCACGAACCAAGACCGAAAAAAGCGCGCCAAGTTCGGTCGAATGTGAAAGTTTTGCTGACAGTTTTCTTCGATTGCAGGGGCGTGGTGCATCATGAGTTCTTGCCACAGGGAAGAACGGTCAATAAGGAATATTACCTGCAAGTTATGCGCAATTTGCGCGAAGCAATCCGCCAGAAACGCCCGGATTTGTGGAAGAACAAAAATTGGCTTTTGCACCACGATAACGCCCCTGCGCACGAATCGTTGCTTGTGCGCGACTTTTTGGCCAAAAACAACACACTAATGATGCCGCAGCCACCGTATTCCCCAGATCTGGCCCCCTGTGACTTTTTCTTGCTCCCTAAACTGAAGAGGCCCATGAAAGGACGACGTTACGCTTCTCTTGACGAGATAAAGATGGCATCGAAGGAGGAGCTGAACAAGATACAAAAAAATGATTTTTTGAAGTGCTTCGAAGATTGGAAAAACCGTTGGCACAAGTGTATAATATCTCATGGGGATTACTTTGAAGGGGACAAAATAGATATTCATGAATAAATAAATAATTTTTGAAAAAACACAAAATTCGCGATACTTTTTGAACACACCTCGTATATAAAAAAAAAAAAATTCTGACGTGTACATGAAACTCGCCTATACATTTATGTGTTTTTTTATTTTTTCTCCCCTTTGCGAAAAAGTATATTTGGTTCATAGGACAGAATGTGTGTAACGCGGTGTTATTATTCAAAAGTTTTAAAAAGCTTAGTCTGTATTCTAAATCTAAAGACCCAAGAAAAACAGATATTTTGTCTTGAGCCGCCAAAGGCATTACTGACCCAATAAAATATTTAAGCTACCGTTAAAATATCCTTCCGAAAGATTGATATACTTAAAAGAAGGGGTTCCGAGCTAAGTACCCACACCAAATACGCCTAAAATAAGTCGCGACAGAACCGGTTCTTTAAATCACTGTTTTGTTACTGTCTACTTTATGCCTCGCAGCAGCAACAAAGTGATTTCTCAAAGTGGTGGACCACCGCGGCAACTGTTGATAATTATTAATCGTCGAAAGAATTTCGGCATAAATCTTTCACGCGGTGGAGCAACAACAGCAATTTCAGGCAGGAGATCCAGCAGTAGCAATCGAAAAATGAAAGCATACAATCACACATATGTAAATTGGTTCATATATTTATATACATACGAGTATATCTAAGAACACATATCCATTAATTTAGCGACTCATTCAGTGGCAGTTGCAGCCTATGCGGTGGCATCTTGTTGATGATGTTAAAAGTCTGATGGTGATCTTGTTGTTACCATTGTTGTTGTTAATGCTGTCATTTGGTTGTTTGCTTGTTGCACTGTTGGATAGGGTTATTGATATTGTAGCTTTTCATGCTTTTTTATCGTTTCGTTTGCGTTGCGGTTAAATACATTTTTTTTGGAGCATTACATTCATACACATTGAGCACAAGCACCACTGTCCAAAAAAATTAAAGAAGGAAATAAGATAATGAGTTGTCAAATGGCTTGCTTGAATACATATTTATAAATTAATAGGTAGCTTAAACAATTTTATGATATATAGAGATATAAACTAAACATGTATGTTCGTTTGCATAATTAAGTAAAATATATGAACACTTTTAGAAGCGATTATGAGCTGCCTCCCTCCTCATGTATGTGTAATTTCCTGCTCCCCAATATAATAGATTTTTTTTAATGGGCGTGGCGATTCCTCTTATTTCAAAATGAGGAATAACTTGATCCAAAGGACTATCGGGATGCGGCCACTTTAAGTATTGCTGTATTTCTTATACTTAACGGAGACTTCCTGTTTGCAATAACCCCACAAGAAAAAGTCAGGTGCAGTAAGGTCAGGCGACCTGGGTGGCCAACGGAATGTGGAGTTTCTGGATATCAGCTTATTGGGAAATTTTCGTCGCAATTCTGTCATAACAGGTTGGGCTATATGAGGAGCTGCACCATCTTGCTGAAACCACACAGAGTTGAAAGAAATTCTCATTCGGCGTAATTCTGGATAGAAAAACTCTCTCAACATGCTCAAGTAAAGGTCTCCATTAACCGTAACGGTGTGACCGCTTTCTTCGAAGAAGTAGGGCCCGACAATGCAGCGTGATGAAACTGCACACCACACTGTGACACGAAGTGGATGCAATTCCGTCTCATGGAGTATCTGTGGGTTGGAAGCACTCCATATTCGACAATTTTGTTTGTTTATGTTGCCGTTTAAATCGAAATGGGCCTCGTCAGACATGAAAAGACAGTTCAACATGTTTCCATCCTCTTCCACCATTTGAAGCATCTTCTGGCAAAATTCCAAGCGAATCGGCAAGTCTGCAGCGTTCAGTTTGTTGGCCATTTGAATTTTATATGGGAATAAGTCCAAATCTTTGTGCATAATTGACTGTAATGACTGTCTGCTTACACCCATTTGAGCAGATAAGCTTCTTGTCGAAACACGTGGATTGTTTTGTATGGCAGCAGCTACAGCAGCGATTGTTTCCTCCGTTCGAACTGAAGGGTTTCGATGGTAAGGTCTTCTGTTGACTGTCCCATGCTCGGCAAAATTGTTTACAAGTCTTATTATGGTCCATCTGCTCGGAGGATTGCCGCCAAACGTGCGCCTATACTCTCTTTGAACCGAAACTACGGACTCCAGTGCGTGATAGCGGCGGACAATCCAAATTCTTGTTTCAGTGTCCCAGTTATCCATTTTTGTTAAATGTAAAAGTCAACCTGCAAAATAAAAAAAAAATTTACCAGATTCATTAAATAGAAAAAAAGTTATTTAATTTTTTTTTGGTAGCGGCTTTCCTTAGCCACCCTGTATATACTGTTGAGACACCGTCGAAGCATCGCTGGATAAAGTTCTGAGTTATAGGATGCCGCATCGCATCAATGTGCTTTCGGATTTGTTGGATGGTTGGTATTTCGCTTTCAGTTGTGTTAAATTGGGCGAGGTAAAAAGTTCAAGTTTTGAAATGGTTCCATAATGTCTTGAAGAAGTGTGGCGTGGTTGATATTTTACAAGGAGATTATGATGTTCGATGCTGTCTTCATGACTCTTCTCCAGAATTTGACATATCGTTAAGATTTGGCCCCAATATAGTAATTATAATATCATATACGATTTATTGTGGATTGTAAACATACTTTTATGCCCTTTCCTTTTTTGAGAGCAGGTGGATCTGTCTCAAGAAGTCGTCTTGTAAACATTTTGGTAGGCGTTACTAGGACATATTCCCTGGCAGTTTGGAATGCTGGATTTTGCCAGGCTTGCCACTCTCTCTTTTTAGATTGGGTGACCATATGGGCGGCAACTCGCTCATGACAAGCAGCCGATTCCATTATATGCTGCCAGAAAAGCTTCTCTATCTGCTTGTTCCGACCCTGGGACCTTATTGTTCTTCAAGCTTCTTGTTGCGGCTTGCAGTGGTAAATGCTGAAGGTTCTTTGGGCATGTTGATCAGATCTTCACTGACTTCCGTGATTTAATGAGTAGGGAAAAGTGCGTGCACTATGTTATCCATTACTCACGGTTGCCAATAATGATCTCATCAGATGTTTTGATCCGTCCGGTTTTTGCACCGTATAGCAAGACGTGTACGAAAAATAGCTTACAAAGTGTCATTTTCGTTCTTCGAGAGAGCCTTTTACATTTGAACTACTGTTTCTGCTTACTCAGTTCGAAGTAGCATTTGTATGCAAGATAGCAAATGCCAATTTAGCAGTGACCTTTATAAGTATCACCTTAACAATCTAATTAAGAGCTGATATTGTACAGTAACTTTTCTATTTGACTCTGTTTAAAAGAAAACAATGGAAACAAATTTATTTGAATTAGTCGAATGTACATTTGTATGTGGCTTCATAAATCCCTGTATTATAACTAACAATTATTTATTGAAAAATATTAAGTATTTAATTGGTATTAAAACACCGATTATTTGCTGAATGCTTTTCCTAATAAATAAATTTCATAAGTACAGGCTGTCGCATATTCTATGCTTTTTATTGAAAAATTGTGCTATAAATTTCGCTGGTGTGTAAATAATGCAATATAATAAATCACTGTTATTCCTATTCTCTAAGCGCTTAGACAGTATCAAACAAATTTCATGAGTTAATATTTAAAATTTATTTTCATAATTTAGTTGCAATTAAAATAACGTTAAATAAAAGCTGCTTGCGTTTGTGTGAATCTGTGTACCTAAAATTAGTACGCAAAACTTATAGGCCAGCCATGTTTTTAAAATTGTCACTATATTAGCTCCCCGCTTTTTTTCAGTTGGCTACAGGATAAATTATAATATAAATTTGTGTAATTTTTCCAACATGTGAGGGACACCGACATGTTTTGTGCCGAAACCGAACTAACCCTGCCAAAACAGATGCATTTTTAAACTCGGAGGGTTGCCGTTCACTGCCGTTGGGCGACCACGTTTTGAAAAAACTGTCCCAACAATTCGATGTTATTTGTCCAGGCACTCGAACCTGGTACCACTGTATATTTGTTCTGGGAAGAAGATTCACAGACCCTCAGTACCTAAATCCGTAAGTAACACAAAGATACGAACAGGAAATCTACAATAACTTTTTAAATAGGTGATGTGAAATCTGTTCTAGTACGTTGTTAATGTACATAGTTTCGGTAAACGATTATTTTAGTTTTGAGAAGTAGAGGTGTCCTGCGGTCGAGTCGTCAATTGATACCGATACACAACTTCGTACTACATCAGTCATATAAGCTAAGATAGATTATAACATATGATAGCAAACGGATCGTTATTTATTTTGTATTTATCATAAGTATCAAATTCAATGGTTTTACGTGAAGAGTTGTACCCTATCACTTGACTTGTTATTTCCTATCTTTTTTCATCCCAAATCTATCCGAAATATGCGGGGATCAAAAGAAAGAGTTAGTATTTTTTATGTCTTTTTTTTTTGGGTGGTCTAATATATGTCCCTACATGCATTAGAGATATTGCGGAAATAATTTTTTAGGCATCTGAGTACGCGAATGCAAATTAAAATATTCAGAAATTCGGATACGATTTGGCTAATGTTGTGCGTATACTAGGAATAAGACATCCATAAAAAACGACAGCCACTGCGATTAGATGTTTACTTTGATTAGTGTACAACATGTTTATCATTAAATTTTATAAATAAAAAGTAAGGAAGTCTAAGTTCGGGTGGGACCGAACATTTTACACCTAGTCGTGATCTATTGTGGCAAACCCATTTACGCAGGTCTATTTTAATACTTTTTAGTTAGCATTATAAAGCCAAAATTTTGGGTTTAAATGGACAGACGGACAGACACACAGACGGACGGAGAGGTGGCTAAATCGACTCAGGTCATCGTCCAGATTATTTCAGTATACTTATTGATGAGCCCATCTCTTCTTCTTCTTATACTTACAAACATTTCATGTTTATGAAAGGCATGAAAATCAAAAAAGATATATAACTTCCTTATTGCAGTGGGGTTTTAACAACTTGACCGGATATTTTGTTTGTCTGCTTATCGATTTGCCCAATTTTTGGCAGACTAGACATTATTGAGAAGCAGCTGACCAAATTTAATTGAAATATCTAGTATCTAGTAATTACAAGCAATGGCCTTTGAAAATAGCAGAACTTATATGCTGGGAAGTGGGCGGCGCCACGCCTACCTCTTCAAAATCGTCAAACATTTTTTGCGGTCGAGTTTTTCTTAAAAAGCTTATTATGTGTGGAAAATCTGATTGATATAACTTGCTTGGTAGTAGAAATATCGCTTTTTAAATTTTACAAAAAAATTTTTCAGAACTATGTCATAAAACTGGGCGTGGACATGAACCGATTTCGCTCATTTTTACAACAAACAGTTATCTTAATATATATTCACCATTTTCGTCAAATTTCGGTTCGACAAATCAAATTTGGGCGGAGTTATGGCATACACATTTTTTGGATAATCCATTATAAAAGGGGCGGGGCCACGCCCATTTAATAAAATTTATGTTTTGGAGTTTCTTCGTTCACATACACTGTGAAATAGAAATGATATAAAGCTATTTTAAGAAAAGTTATTGTCTATTAGATATATCTATGATCCTGTTCAAAATCTTTCGTATAAAAGTGGGCGTGAATATTAACCGATTCCACCCATACCCGGCTCATTCCTTGTATTAATGGAAATCTGTGTGCCAAATTTCGATTCGATATCTTGAACGGTTTGTGATTTATGATTAGTAATATTTCTAAATTTGACTTAACCAAAAGTGGGCGGTGCTACGCCCGTTTTTGAAAATTTCTTGAAAAATGTTCTTTTCTGCATTAATAATAATGTACACACCACATTTTATCTTTAATAGTGTGTTATGTATTGAATAATCCACTTTTTTGTATTTTCGAAAATATTCGATACATAAAAAGTGGGCGTGGCTATCATCCAATTTCGACCGTTGTAAATGGCGTTCGGATATAAGTGGCAAGCACACTGCACACAAAATTTGATTAAGATATCTCTAAATTTACTCAAGTTATCGTGTTCAAAGACTGACATACGGACGGACGGATATGGCTTAATCAATTTCACTTTTCCTCCTGAACATTTTGATATATACAAGGTGGCGCAAAAGTAAGCTTCCGATGTTTAGCATATCGGTTGTGGCACGAGCAGTGTGTGCTGCTGCACCGTCTTGTTGGAACCACATGTTTTCCAATCCCAATTCATCAAGTTGCGGCAAAAAGAACTCGTTGCTCATTGCTCTGTAGCGCTCACCATTCACAGTAACCGTTTGGCCCCGACCGATTATTGGTCAAATAAATCAGCAATATTCCGCGTTCTGGAGCAGTGTAGCGTAACATTGTTTATTAACGTGTATTTCGCATGTGTTTACTACACAAATGTCAAAACAGAACTGACTTTAGGGGCCAATCGCAAAATTTATAGCATTTTCTGATAGGAGGATTACTTTTGCGCCACCTTGTATAAGACAATATCTATCTCGATTCGTTTATGCCGTTACATACTACCGTTAGGCGAATGAAGCTTATATACCTTGTGTGCGTAGCACTACTAGATATAAAAATTATTAAGTTTCTCAAACTCTTGCGATCTCGGTTTTACATATTTTTTTATTTAATGAACACTGAGATTAAAAGTTAGTAAGAACTCGTAACTTCCAGTTATTATTTTTTGTCATTGAATAGACCTATTGTAGTATATTTTGATTTGAGTAAATAATTTCCAATTTCCGTAAATAATAAAAATATAATTAAAAAAGTTTAAACAAAATGGAAAAGCAACTAACAGAATATCTATTGATAAATAATTTGTTTGTTCTTTACTTCACAACGGTAATTTTTCAAAGTCTAACTCAGCAGTAAAGCATGAAAGAGCCTTAGTTTTTCAAAGTTTATTTTGCAATATCACTAAAATAAATTTGCACTGTTTTTACAACAGGTTTGATCAGTATTTAAAGTTTTGAAACTCAAATTTAAGAAAAAAAGCAAAATTTAACACAACTATCGCTTTGTTTTGCAGTCACTCACATTCAGCACTCCGTCCATTACCAGTTACTGAAGTGAGTGAATGCTCTTATATTATATGAACTTGGCTGCAAACGAGAAAATGTGACTTGTTGTATTTTACATAATAACCCCGTAACAATCTAAAATTCTAGTTATTTGCTTTATTGAGTGTAAAGGTTTCAGGTTAATCTCAAATCTCTAATTTGAACTTTTAAACCGATCTGTAAAAAGTTCAAAAAATACAAGATGCCGGGCTATTCGCGTCCAAAGGTTTAAAGCTTGTTGTGTCCTTTTAAAAATTTTAACTTTGAGTGCTGGCAACTCATGATGGTGGTAAGTTTTTAATTTAACTAAAAGTTAACACGGAAGTTTCGAGTTCGCGAATGTTCGCAACATTCCTAATATGTATGTGGCCAATGTTTAGTAGAAATGGTATTAATATCCTGTTTTGAACAGGAAGTCAACTAAGTTTTGTTGCTACCATTTTGTTCTATAAAAAATTATCGTTTATTTTATTGAGCGCAAAATGTATGGAAATTCATTTAATTTAGTGCCGTTGAAGCAACAAAAAGATTTGTAGGTAATAATCTATTTATGATACTAGAATTATTTACATACATATATAATTATGTATATTGGTATGAATTTGCATTGTTTGGCATTATCAATGAAACAAATCATGGACTGCCGCATTATTTGGCATTACATTATTTATTAGTTTTATGTTAATTTATAACAAATGTGCTTGGTGGATTTAGTTTACTTTGTTGTACTTTATATCCCAAATACTATCAACTTTTTTAATATATTTTAAACCAAAAGCCCATAAATATTACTCATATGTGAATTTGTTGCTGGTTTTCCTGTGTAGAAGTTGTAAATCTCTGTGGCCATGTAAGTAGCTTTTTTCTGGCGATAACAGATAATTTATGAGCAATAAATTCCAATGTACATGTATCGACACTTGTGATAAAAAGAACGGTTTGAAAATGTGTGAAATATAGCAAACTGGGATAGTGCAAGGATCTAATGAGAAATGATATTTGAATTTAAAAATTAGTATGTAGGTTTAATGAAGGTAGCGTTTTGATTTCTTTTTAATCTAAATTTTGTTGCGTTTAAAAAAAACCTATTTGTTATAGTGGAAAAACTGGAAAAACATACGAACACTGCATATATGTTATAGAATTTCCAATCCACCTTCAAAGCGTGACACCAAATTGCTGACTATCTTATAAATCTAAACGAGCTTTTCTTGTATATTATTGTTCGGCCATTTTGTAAACTACTAAAGTGGTCTCATTATTGCTTACGTAATTATAGTACTAATACTAAGAATAAAAAATTTTTTAAATACTTACTTTCAAAACAACTCAGGAATGTTTTCTTAGCTATTTCTCGCTGACAATATGACTTTTTTTTGTTATTGTTGAAACTTGTTTAAATAGCAATTTCGCTGATGCCGAGTTTTTCGATTTTAATATTTGTAATATTTATCGGATATGACGTAATTAAGACTAACTGCTTGAGAGGTGGAGGGATTTTATTTGAATGTTTCGCTATTTTTTAGTTCAATTAGAAAAATAATGATTTTCTGATAAATTAATTTGACAATGAACTCGATAATATATATCTTAGAACTAATTTTTAGTTGATAGAAATTTAATTCTTCAAATATGGAAATCTACGTTCCCAATCTGCAAATCTGATAAGTATCATGTTCCGCTCTCTCTCCCCCTCGAATTTTGTAACTCTATTTAATCTTGGAGTGGAGTATGCAATACTAGTGATGGTGATTGTGGCTCCATAAAGTTAGCTAAAAAAAGAATTTTTCTTCTTGAGACTTTAGGGATTTCATGGGGTTTTTAAAGGAAAAAATGATTTTTTTTAGCTAACTTTTCAAAACGGTTACCACAATTGATTTTAGCGTATCCGAATTATCTGGAAATGACCTGTATTATGTCTGTCAGATTTTTCAACTACAACAGTGTAATTGGTTGAAATATAAAGCAGAGGTAACCATAAATGGGCAGGGTACTCACACAAACATTGTTGCCAACAATTTGTCTTTACTTCCTGTGCGAATCCATAAACATCCATGGTGTACTAAAAATTTAGGGAAACTGAAGAATCACATTATAAAACCTCTGGCGATGACTTTCTACAACACAAATTTTAATTTACCTGATACATTTTTACACAGCAACTGTATTTCTCATTAAGTCTAAGCTTTAAGTCTAAGCTTTATTCGAGTTATATTTAATTGGAATATATTAGGAATGAACCTATGCCTAAAATTGTTTGTTTTTAAATGCTAGTTTGTAAGATTGATACCACCAAAGTGAACTGAATATATTTGTATTTGTAATCGGCTTAACAGATTTTTATGAAATTTGGTGTAAAGACAAGTGTACTACATTCTAAGAATTTTGCTTAGGTAAAGCATATCTCATTTCTATACGACGAAAGATGTTTAAAGTGATATTTCAACAAAAAAAAATGTTATGTAGGCTTACCACCTAGTGTTGCCACCTAATTCCATTATACTGGGTTGGTTTTCTTAACTTCACTGTGAGTACCGTCGCTGCTCTTCCCATCCCGTCTGAAGTACGAGAAGGAGAAAAAGGTTTTCGCATGGTCATAACTTCAGCCTCAAATAAATACATTCCGTCAGGTAGAATCAAGAAGACACGCCCGTATTTCCCCGCAGAGGCAGCGGCCCTGGCAAATGAACATGACCATGTGCAACGCTTAGACCCTACGGATCCCCAAATTCAAGATCTCAATGCGCAAATCAGACGACTGGTTGATCAACACAAACGCTCCAAATGGAAGGAGCACCTAAGGTCCTGCAAACTCTCTGCTGGTGTTGGCAAATTATGGTCCACTGTCAATTCCGACTAAAACTAACGACAAAATATCCATCGCCTTCGGTGATAAAGTCCAGTTAAAACCGAAGAAATGCGCCAGCTCTTTCTCCGGAAATTTGTACTGCATCCTGAGGTTGACAAGGAAGCGCCCATCGCTATCACCACCACAGAGATTCGGGAGGCCATAGGGGGGTGTAAAGGCTCCAAATCGATCGGCCCCAACCGTATATCCATGCTGATGTTAAAATTTCGCGGCGATGAGGGAGTAAGGTACCTCACAATTGTCTTCAATCTCTTCATAAAAACCTTTGTCATTCCAGAAAAATGAAGACAGGGAAAAGTGGTGCCACTACTAAAGCCTGACAAGCCAGCTAACAAGGGGGAGTCTTATCGACCGATATCGCTCCTCTCGCCAGTAGTGAAGACCTTGGAGGCAGTCCTGCCCCCTTTCTACAACGCTAACCTGCGACTCGCCGAGCAGCAGCCTGGATTCCGAAAAATGCATAGCACGACCACCGCGCTTAATACCATTACCACTCAGATAGGTGTCGGTCTCAACCAAAATCTCTCTAATGACAGGACTGTCCTGATACGGTCAACCACGCGCAAATCATTAACGACCTGGAGAACTCAACTCTTCCCCATGTGGTGTCCTATCCTCTCTGTTGTTTCATTTCTACATATCGCGGCTCCCTTCCAGAGGGTGTCTCGTATGCCGACGACTGCACTATCCTGGCGGCGGGCCCCTCCGTAGATGAGCTGTGCTCAAGAATAAACTCTTACCTCCCATCCTTGTCCGGTTTCTTCGCTGGACGAAATCTGCCGTTGTCACCGAGCGAATCCTCGGCCACCTTATTCACGACGTGGACAGCACCGGTGAATATGGAATTAGACGTCTACGTCGACGGCATTAAGTTTCCGACTGCCACACATCCTAAAATCTTAGGTGCCACGTTTGATAACATGTTCAACTACGGTGCTCATGTAGCCGCCAAAGTACAAAGCCGCGACAAAATCCACAAGGCACTAGCTTACAGCACTTGGGGAAAAGATAAAGAAACGTTACTGGCAACGTACAAGACAATTGGTCAGACGGTTCTGAGCTACGCGACGCCAATATGGTCGCCGGGGATAGCAGACACCAACTGGAGGAAGTTACCCAGGCAATATAAAGCCTCTGTTCGTCATAACATCGAATCTATTTGGGAAATGATTAATTCGGAGATATATCTACTCCGCAACTATTTGCATAAGCTCTCTATTATTTGGCATGAAATACTCAGGTTGGGATAGGCAGACGAAGAAGATGGCAAAAAGGGCGAGGAAAATCAAGACGAGATATGAAGCAAAAGGGAAGATAATAATTAGAGGTAGGTGAAGTAAGAAAGCTCGAGGAGTTGTTAGGCGCAATTCATAGTTTTTACAATCTGATTGTCAATATGACAACACTCCGCAAATCCTTCAAGGAGTCGTTTTATAGCTGCTCAAACAGAAAAAAAAGTAATGGGAAGAGGCGGAATAGTAATAGTGTGAGGAAGAAAAGGCGATAGTGTGACGCAGAAGAGGCGATAGTGCAAGATGGTTGAGCGGAAATAGTACATTCTATGTAGACGCATTAATTTTTGGTAAGGCAAAGTTCTTAAACTATAATTTTTTTGGACATCTTTATTTGTGTATATTGGAAAGATGTATCATATTTGATTCTCCGAATATGACTAAGCACTGAAGATGGCAGAATGCCGAACCTGGTTTGCCACAAAACTAAATTTAACAACATGTAAAGGAAAATCAATCCAAATACGTCTACTTTTCACGCTGTCGATATGTATCCTATTTGACTGGATTGATGTGTCTATTTAAGATATTTGAAAAGATCGCCTTTCGAAACTAATTGGAATTTCAGTCGTAGAGGAGAGTTGACTGTCAATAGCAATGGTCTATATAAAGTGACATAACCATACTCAGATGAACATTTTAAATGATGTTTTCCAAAACAAAATGTTTTTTGGAATTTTCATAATACCATTGTCTTCTTATGAAGCCTGAAATTTTCACATTTAACTGCTAATTTATAAGTGAAATTTGTTAATACCAGCTAGAGCCCGAACAAATACCGAGCGGAATGTTTGAAAAAAATGCTAAAATCAACTACCATAAATTTGTCCATCTTGTAAATTCTCTGAATTCATAAATCATACTTACCGCTGGCTCGGGTACCAAGAGCACTCACATAGATACATATGTACATACGTGTAGGTGGGTACACAAGCCAGTTTATAACATAAAATTATCCAAACACTGACTGACTATTTGCTCATTTGCAGCTTGTTTGTTATTTATTTGTAATCACTTTTATGTATTTGCGTAGGCACGCCAAGTTTGTGTGTGCGTGTGATTGTCTGTTTAGACAATAAAACTATTTAACAACACTGACGATGATGGCGGCTAAACAAATTTAAACATACACTCGCCAACATACCTATATCTACAAACATAAGCTCCCAAGCACTTTGATCTTTGCCGACGCATGACTGACGGAAAGTCAGTTGGATGGATGGATGAATGTGATGGTTTGAGATAGTTGGATGAATGGATGACTGGATCTGCTAAAAAGTTAATGTATGACTGACTTGAAGTGTTGTGCGCATCTTGTTGCCGCTTGAGATAACCTAATTATCACACTATTTCAAGCATCAAATATGTGCATTTGTATGAAAACACAAACAAATAAAAGGAACATGAATTGTGCGGCTGAAAGGGTATTTGCAAGTAGTAGCCAGCGAGCTTCTTATTTTAACGCGTACAAAACACTTCCATGAATCTTTATTTTTTGCTGGCGTATACTTATGTACTAGTGATGCCAAGTTTTTAAATTTTTGTATTACGAAATTTTCGGGTTCTGATTTTATAATACCGGGATTTTGTTATTCGTTATTCTCCAACAGTTTAGCCTGAAAAAAGTGAAGAAATTGTGTGAGCAACTATAGAATTTAAAAACTATTAACAAATAATTGGATTTTCAATATGATTTTCATTAATTACACTGGCCTACAAATTCGAACTTGTTTTCTCCACCAGAGACGCGAATATGAAATTCGTATGTAAAACCACCATTACATGCATTTAATGTTTATGAAAGGTATGAAGATTAAAAAAGATATATAACTTCGCTATTGCAGTGGGCTATTAACTACGTTCCCGAATATTTTGCTTGCGTGTTTCCCGATTTGGCTAATTTTTGGCAGGAGTATAATACATACTACTGAGAAGCAGCTGACCAATTTTCATTGAAATATCAAGATTGAATTATAAGCGATTGCCTTTGAAAGTAGCAGAAAGTTTATGCTTAAAAGTGGGCTGCGCCACGCCTACTTCTTTAAAATTGACAAAATTTTTTTGCGCCCGATTTTTTCTTTAAAAGCTTATTATGTGCGCAAAATCTGGCTGATATAAGTTGCTTAGTTGTAGAAATATCGCTTTTTAAATTTTACAAAAAAATTTTTTCAGAACTATGTTAAAAAACTGGGCGTGGACATTAACCGATTTTGCCCATTTCTACAGCCAACAGTAACCTTTATATATAGAACATCATTACCAAATTTCGTTTCGACAAATCAATTTTTGGGGGAGTTATGGCATAAAAAGTTTTGTGGAATAGTCCACTATAAAAGGGACGGGGCCACGCCCATTTTCGAAAATTTTAAGTTTTTAGATTTCTTTGTTTACGGAAACTTTAAAACTGAAATATAAATGATGTAAAGCTATTTTACGCAAAGTTATTGCCTATTTAATGGCGGCCGCCGTGGTGTGAAGGTAGTGTTGCCGGCCTACCACACCGAAGGTCCATGGTTCGAGCCCTGGTACAGGTAACATCAAAAGTGATTTGAAAAAAGTTTTTCAAAACGGGGTCGCCCCTCGGCAGTGGTTTGGCAAACTCTCCGAGTGTATTTCTGCCATGACAGGCTTCTCAGCAAAAATTCGTCTCCTTTGTAGATGCCGTTCGGAGTCGGCAAAAAACTGTAGGTCCCACCAATTTGTAGGGAAGAATTCAAATCGGCACACCACAAATTGGAAGAGAAGCTTGGCGCAAAAATCTCTTAGGAGGTTTATGATGATATACCTGTTGTATATCGCGCCATAGAGAGATAGAGAGATATTGCCTATTTAATATATCTACGATCCTCTTCAAAATCTTTCATATAAAAGTGGGCGTAGACTTTAACCGATCCCGCCCATTTTTTCCTGGAACATTCCTTGCATACCTGGAAATCTGCGTCCTGAATTTAGTTCCGATATCTTTAACGGTTTTTGATTTATGATTAATACTATTTCTAAATTTGACTTAATCAAAGGTGGGCGGTGCCACTCCCATTTTCTAAAAATTTCCCCAAAAAATTTATTTTATGTCTCAATATCAATGTATTCACCAAATTTTATCCTTATAGGTGTATTATGTACTGAGTAATCACTTTTTTTGTGTTTTCGAAAATATTCTATACATACAAAGTGGGCGTGGCTATCATCCGATTTCGTCCATTTTTAATAGCGCTCGGAGATGAGTGCCAAGGAACCCGCATACCAAATTTCATTAAGATATCTAAAAATTTACTCAAGTTATCGTGTTCACAATTTCTCTTTTCGTCCTGAACATTTTGATATGTATAAGTCAATATCTATCTCAATCCGTTTATACCGCTACGTACCGCCGTTAGGCGACTAAAGTTAATATACCTCGTGTGCGTAGCACTACTAGGTAAAAAAATGGCAAACTGGCTAGACGAATAGTTTTTTGCTAGTTTCGAAGATGGCTAATTTTACTTTAAAGAATACAATCAATAACGAAAATAAAAAATATATATAATACGATATATACTTTCAAGAAAAAATATGATATTTTTATAAAACTAACACATATTTACATCCAAATTCATAAAAAACAATACACAAATTTTCAATTATAAGAGGCTAATAAACTAGTTTACTTTTTGTGAGTTACTAAAATATAGCAATTTCCAAAAAAACCAGGATTTTCGTAACCTATAAAAGTTCGGGATTTCACTATTGGCATCCCTAATAAGTACATGAGGGTGGCTCTTATTTTGCAAGTGTTATTTTTGCTGTAACATTATTCGTCCTGCTCAGCCAACGCGATCACTTCCGATGTTCAGCATATCGGTTGTGGCACGTGCAATGTGTGCTGTTGCACCGTCTTGTTGGAACCACATGTTTTCCAATCCCAATTCATCAAGTTGCGGCAAAAAGAACTCGCTGATCATTGCTCTGTAGCGCTCACCATTCACAGTAACCGTTTGGCCCCGACCGATTATTGGTCAAATAAATAGTCAGCAATATTCCGCGTTTTGGAGCAGTGTAGCGTAACATTGTTTATTAACGTGTATTTCGCATGTGTTTACTACACAAATGTCAAAACAGAACTGACTTTAGGGGCCAATCGCAAAATGTATAGCATTTTCTGATAGGAGGATTACTTTTGCGCAGTAACCGTTTTTCACCGACCGATTATTGGTCAAATAAATAGTCAGCAATATTCCGCGTTCTGGAGCAGTGTAGCGTAACATTGTTTATTAACGTGTATTTCGCATGTGTTTACTACACAAATGTCAAAACAGAACTGACTTTAGGGGCCAATCGCAAAATGTATAGCATTTTCTGATAGGAGGATTACTTTTGCGCCACCCTGTACTTCTGTAATAACGCTCAAACATTTAGAGCGTATCACAGACCGACACCGAAGAATGGTATCTACCGATTCAGTGCGGAGGTGATTTAGAGCCCGCTTGTGGTTTCGAGCATCAGATGTCTGTTTTGATGTCTACGTTTATAGACACGTCTGGTATTTATCACGCATGTATTTCTCAATCCCTGTTCTTTGTTCGTAGAGAGAAGCCTTTGCTGATATCGCTGACGAAGACCCCCATAGCGCATTCTTGCAACTATTAACAGGGCCGTTGCTGCCAAGGCGCACTCACTGATGACAACAATTACTTCGCCTTGCCCATAGAGAAGGCCTTACTTAAGGCGCGTGTTAAAGATATCTTACGCTAGATTACTAAAGAGATTGGCAACGCGGTATTCGGTGCTATTGGCAGGGTACCTTTACTTATGGATTGGACAGAGCACACCTAAGTTTCCATTAGCATTAGCTCATCCGTCCTTATTTCGCCTAAATGTTGATGCTTTTATTTAGGAATTAGGGTATCGGGTTCTCCCACCTACCTTATAATTTTGAAGTGTTCTTTCCATTACTTAACTACATTATGTACTTCGGTGACAGGTCTCCATTATTGTCACTCCAGAAATGTTTCAAGGACTCGAAACCTTTCGCCAGTGCGTAGAATTGTTTGGGTCTTCTTGAACCATTTGGAGATAGTTTAGGTTCTATAATAACCGTTTCTACTTTTTTTTTGATCTAGTAAAGGTTCCCTTTGTGCCGTTTTCGTTTAATTTGAGATCAGCATTTATTCCTTTACGCTGAGCTTGGTTCATTTAGTTTTATTATTTTATAATCTCGCGGCTTTTCACTTTCGGAAGATGCCGAGAACCGACTTATTCTTTAGCATAAGGAACACTCTAATGCACATGCATACTTGTGTTTGATATTCTTGACTTTCAGTTTGTATCGTTGGTGTTTATTTTTGCGTTCTTAGGGCTTTATGTGGAATGATATCAACTCGTAAAATGTGCAATAAATGCGCACGCATCAAAGTGACTGCGACTGGGATTTCGCATGTCAAAGCCGTACGTACCTTGTTCTTACTTAATGTAATCATTGACAGGATTGTTGTTTGTGTTACCATTATGGCCATAGTTCTATGGCATTGATTTAAAAAATTTTGGTTGACGGAGGACGTATGCGCCGCACCTTGACGATGAACCCATTTCGCATTTATACCAATGATTACATGCTCGTACGTATATACATTTGTCTATACGAGTCTGAACACGTTTATTCCTGGTTATAATAAAAGCATACATGAAAATATAACAATTTGTAAAAATAGTTTGCGTAGCGTAGATCAAAGCGAAGTTATGAAATACCGACTTTTTTTCGGGACCACAGGTTGATTGTTGTATGCATAGGTGGTATGTAGGTACTTCCGCACGATTTTTTTATGGCAGTATATTATATTTTATTGACTTTAATTAGGACTTAATAAAAACGCATCTAACTTCTACAAACTACATACATACACATGTGCATAGTTAAGCAAAATTGATAGCGTTACGTACACGAATTTCTGGGACGGATTCATTTTGTACTTGTTAAGACTTGTTAAACTCATTTCCGCAGGTACTGCAGGATTTTGTACTTTGGTGGTACGATGCCGGTTGTATGACGGGCGAAATTGGGCCTGTTATGAAAGCCAAGATTTTGGGTGATTCTGTGTCGTCAAGGGAATAGACCGGTCTCTTATGCCTTTGTATTGGCGAGAGAAGGGATATTGTTGGTCTATATGCCTTTCTTTAGTTGCCCGGTTTCCAAGGCTTCAATAGCGGTTTCACCCTTGCCTGTTTGCATATTTCGGGAATGCCAAAGTTGGATATTTAAGGTTCCAGATAGCCGTAACGTCACTAACTCATCAATCCAACTGTTTTGAAATTATGGTGGGCATAAGGATTTCGAACCCCCTTCTTAAATACCATAACTTCAAAGATTAACTATGGCTGGAACCAACTTCTTACAAAACATAGGACGGTGCACTTCACCTTTAACAACCCCATACCCCTAAAAGACCTGGAAGAGTCACCGCTCCTTCCTACGCTGACGACTGTACGATTATAGCTTTCCTTAGACCTTTCCAGCTTCTTTACCTAGCGAAATTTGACCCTATCTCCGGCCTAATCGACGGCGACTCTCTTTTTGAAGTGGAATGCGCATATGACGCAAGAGTTAAACGGAGTAACTCTACATACTGTCAACCACCACAAAATCAACGGCCTCACCTTCGCGAGTCATGCCACCACAGTAGCCTTAAAGGTACAGAACCGCAACAAGATCCTCAAGTCTCTTGCCAGCAGCACTTGGGGCAAAGATAAAGAAACTTTGCTTGTTGCATATAAGGCTATCGGCCGACCTGTTATTGATTACGCTGCGCCGAGATGGTCGCCCAATCTTCCTGACACCAACTGGGGAAAGTTGCAAGTCTGCCAAAACACCGCCATTATAAATGCCAAGGAATGTCTTCTTATGTCATCTGAGTCTTACCTACATAAAGAGACTAAAAGCTCAATCTTCGAGAATACACGGAACTGTTGTGCAGACAGTTTTTACTGAGCTGCCACAAACCCAGGCATCCCAACCACAAAAGAGAGATCAAATGAAATATTGATACCAACAAGAGAGCTTCTTGATGTGTTGACCTATCGACTTTATAGTAAGATAATTGTAATTCTCGTAAAACCCACTTATGAAGCTCAAATCATTGGTTCCGTCGGCATATCACTTTAATCGCATCCTCAACGTAAGAACCGAAATACAATTGGTCGGTAAGGTTACTCCACGGATAGGGAATTACGATTATAAGCCTCACTCAATGACTGATAATGAAAGCGTTACCTCTTGTGACATATCAAACAAATACTAATGTTGTCGCTTAACAAGAGGCCATTATTTACGAAAAAGAAACCTGAGGTGTGTGAGTAGATTGCAATGCTGACAGGAATTATTGCCAGGAGAAAATGTATGAAGGTGACAATAATGGTGACCTGATCCAGACTTACAGCCCATACTTAAGTAATGGTCGCTCCATTTTGCTAATTGCTAAATTGCGAGGGAGACAGTAACCCCGGTATTAATAGTTGAGACGGCAATATTCCTTCGATAAACTAATAAAGCGCGTGAAATTGACGGACTACCGGTAGGAGGCGAAGAGTTTTTTAAAAGCAGTGTACAACTCGTATTTAGAATATGGGCGGAAGAGCGCATGGCTCCAGTTGGAATTAACTGTTGGCCGCCAAACCAAATAAAGTCGATCTAACTATAGCAGAATCAATCCATGTTGCCTGAAATTGACTTACCGGCAAAGATTATATGTCTATGCCAACATTGATTAATATCAACAGCTCAGGTAGGAATGGAAAGGACCTGGAATGACGCATAGAACTGAATTTCTTGCAAATTTTAGTTATCGCTATATAAGATGTCTGGTCAAATGAAATCAGTCTTATGTAAGGGGAACATTTGTTCCTTGGTCGTTAGACTATCTTTAGACTATGAAATTGAAGCTGAATGTAATTCTCATACTCACCTGCTTTAATACTACAACTTTTCAGTCTTCCTATGCGCTAAGGACAACCTTAACAGCTGAAGTTTAGGCTCAGTGTGTGCGTGTGCGATATGTGTTGGCAATTTGAAAACTTTTCAGCCGCAAAGAGCGTGTAAAGTCCTTAAAACAAGCAGTTAAACCACGCAGACAAACTCACTTACTCCAACTTTCCACTCAATTAAACGCTGCCACAACGCGGTACAGTAACAGATGCAGAAGTGATTATGTGTGGTAAATAGAGGTGAAAACCCAGGAGAAAGCTTTATTGTACAGAAATGAATATGAAGTATGGAGATAAAGTAATCACTTGCTTCTTTTCCATTCACCAGAGTAGTACTGACTTTCAACTTTATTATTAATCTTAGGATATGATGCCTTTCACATCACACTATCAATCTCCTATTATCCATCTTCATTTGATGAAATACGATAGTCTTATATTCAAATTAAACGGGACAGCTTAATGAATTCGACTTAGTACAAATAATTGTACTTTGAGCTTGCTCTTCCCAATCTCAAAAAAGACGATCCCGATATTACGAGCTGGTTCCATGTTCTGAGATTTCTTCTAATTCATTGATTGGCATTCCTTTATATGTTAAAAAACAGTAGAAATTGCAGCTCAGATATCAATTGTGGACGAACTCAGAAACTATTTATATCAATGGTATTGTGCCAAGGTAGATGGTAAAGCTGACATCTACAAAGTCCACCCCCAGAGTGGTATGGGAAGTCGATACTCAATGTAAGGCTTTCCTGTCGTTAAAGACCACACAAATCCATGAACCGGACTGGTAAACAAGATCCTTCCTGTGCCAGTGGGTTACTATCAGAAGGTGATAGTTGCATAAGGGCTGGAGATTCATTCCGGAAAAAGAATGCCCATATACCTAGGTTTGGTTTATGTGTTCCCACCAGCCCCAAGTGTCCGTTGTGTTACCATGTGGATCTATTAACCCACTACTCAATCCATGTTTTGGATTCCACAAATCGTAGTATATTCTTTGGTTTAATCCTAGATAACTCGACGAGGTGATTGAAATAACCGAACTACATGTACCTATTTCAGTATTTTCCCCACAGTGCAGGGCATTCACAAAGAAAATGCGCATATCAATTGTGGACGAGCCAAAACTTCGGCAAGTGCTTTTGTTGTTGCTAAAATAAATAATAACAGTAAGACTTTTTGCCACCCTACTTTGTCGCTACGTTCAGTTATGCATACGGATTAAACACGGTTCTATAGAATGTTCAACCCTTGGTAAAGCCCGAGCCAATCTGGTACGTAGAACCGGATGTCGTGGTAGATTTATTTAGAGATTTTCGCAGTCAATACCCTAGAAAGTCCATGTTTTTCTAACCGCTAAGTACTCTGAGGACTAGAACGAAGTGCTATCAGTGCACGCGGTAACAGTAGGTCCAAATTAGGTCACATCAACTATCGAGAAGAAGGCCAGGCGTATTTTGTTTCGACTCCATCGCAATCGCTTTATCTCCACTTAACCCTTTCAGACCCAGGGTTTGTTTTCTTATTTATTTCGCATTAGGCGTTAGAATCGAAATAATTTTTGTAAATATGCTCCAAAATAAACTTCCAGAAAAATTCGAAATTGTCCTTTTTTCGCACATTTGTGGTATCTAGGTCATAAATTGTAAAATACCTCCATAAAAATAGCCCACAGTTATAATTCCAATATTTTATTGAACTCAAAAATATTCAGATACTTCACTCTTTTATAAAAATGATTTTACTTCAAATTTTTTAATATACTCGTAAATAGATAAAAAATAAAATAAGAAAAATAACAATACTTTAATCAGTTACGTGTATGGTACTTCTCAAAGCAGTCCTTATTTTTTGCCAAACAAAGAGTAACCTCACTCTTTTGGCATCAGCCTCTTGATCGACTTCCACAATTATTGCGGTATACCCTGGGCGGGTCATCTGAAACTGAAGAGCAGTGATCGTTGCGATCATACCGTATGTCATCAGTAGCATCATGGGGTTGATATTCGGTTCCGTAAAAATCTTCAGGTAGTTGAAACGGTTCAACCTGATCAGGAGCTTCGAAATAAGCTGCAAATACACTACCAAGTTCCATTTTAAATGTTTAAAACGACTTGACTTTTGACTTTAGTACGCCAGAAAGCTTGCAGTCTCCTCTGTATTCCATCCATAAGTTATAGATTGCCAGATCAAGAAAATGAAAAAATACCCTGACAGTCCATTTCAACCCCTCCCATAAACGAATTATAATTTTGAATTACTGAAGGTATTTCAACTGGCAAACGGCGTTTTAAATCTCTATTCCACCTCTCAACTTCACCTACAGGGGCCTTTCCACACTTACTTGAGCAACAATAACGGCCTTTGTGTCCTTCCACTTCACAAGAGCCACATTATTACTATTTGTAAACTGACAGATATCGCCACTACTCATATGTTTGTCCAGAGGGAATTTAACACATTTGGGTATTCTGTTAGCCATAATTGTACCAGTTGCCGGATAATCCATTTGGTACAGCGCTTCTATGCGAGGTATTGAGTAAAAAACCTGTCAAAATAGATCTGGCTCATGACTACAGATGGCCCATGTCCAAGACCGCAGTCTTCAAATGTCCCGACTCCTTGAAAAATTTCAAAATCCACCTGTAGAAGTTGGGCATACAAGATTTTTTTATCCAATGGGCCGCGGCTTCGATCTAATTACTTGTCTAGCAGGACATCGTCCAGTAAATGGTATCATCTGCTCGTCAATCGAGTAGGTTGTGATATAAGTTGCCAATTCATTGCAACGCTTCCTAACCATGTATATGATTGATTGCACTCTCCAAAATTTATTGGTCGAATATGGAACGGAAAAGTCCTCGAAGTGTATGTCTGATCGAAGTTGGAGAAATTTGTCATAGAGTTATATATAGCGGGAATTTTGCATCCTTAATGTAGGATAGCCGAGGCAGCCCATTATAATTGCACATCCGTAAAAACTTTTTATGTCGGCTGATACGTAACACGCCTCCTGACCTCGATTAGCCAAAACGTACTTTTTGGTGAAATTTACAGTATTCTCATAGTGCCATTCTGGAAAATAGTTGTTCAAATACTCGGGCATCTTCACAGTTATTTTATTTTGGCATCCATAAGTTACGGGGGGCTGCGTGTTGGGGAAAGCCCAATTTTTCCAAATCTCCCGCCTAGGGGGTGCTTTGGTTCTATTAATCGATGATGGCTGTAGGACATGTGGACTTGCGATACTTGATTGTTATGCTTCTGTATCCCCCTCATCGTTATCTGTACTTTCATCGCTTTCTTCCTCACCAGTGTTGACGTTAAACGGTGTCCAAGTTTCATCTATATTATCATCATCATCACTGAAGTCTATATCAGATTGATCTAGAATATCTAGAACTGCCTCAACGTCATCGCTGTTTCCCAAATCGTAAAATCTTCCTAGAAAAAAAGGAGACAACACATTCGTGAGCATGCAACGAAACTTCATTTTGTGCCTGAATAACACAATTATGATATCTGTTTTTCACTGCCTCCCAATAAATAGTAACTTTTAGAAAAAATTGTTTAAATGCACGCAATGAAATATAAATCGTATGGTTACTTCAATCACTTTTATAATTTAAGTTTTATATGTTAAAAACGAAAAAAAAAACACTTACCACGTGGAGGCATGTCTAAGCTTGCTAAAGGTCACTATGAAAATGAAGCATTTTATCCGCTATTTAACATTCAAATATTTGTTTTTGTTGCAGTTCTATTGAAAAACAGTACTCACAATCACTGCTTGCCGGTATACACATGAAACAAAATTTTTTAATGTAATTTTCTGTATTTAAAGCCAGATATCACAATTGCTATAGCTAGGTCTGAAAGGGTTAAGAGAAGAATTATATCCCGACTAGTTCAGATTTAAAAGCTATGAGTGTGGCGATTAGCACATGTTACATGCATTGCGCACTCACGCCTCACTCATGTAGCACAGATGCAATGGTTGCAGACGCTGCTTCTGTCAGGTAAGTTTAAGCTCCATGTGGGTAAATTAATGTATAAGTATATACGTGTGCTTGTTTGTTTTTCATTTTCGCGCAAATTCCACTACACATATCCACCTCCTTTCTGTCGTAAATGTCTCTTGCCTGTAATTTATGCCACAAGCGCGCAAGAAAGTTAAGCTATGAAACGTTCTGTGAATTCATTCACAGCAGCACAACGCAAGAAAAACCTCATCGCATTTGGCTCGCAGCTGCTTTTACGTTCGTTAGTAATTTGTTAAGTAGAGTTAAAATAATTGCTCGTATTTATAATTTACACATTTTAGGTGGAAATTTATCGCCACTTTGAAATTCTTATACACCAAACAGGTTATGTGGGACTACCAAAGTGCTTTTGGGGTTATACAAACGTACCTACTGGTTTAGACTAGCTATCACGACTTTTGTTGTTGGTGTAGAATCAAAGAAAATTTCAATGTGCACGTTGACATCTGGTAAAGTTTGTACGAGATAAATTTTATTTGTTGGCTTTGTTAAATGGGCTACGTAAAAGATGGATGTCTGAGTCAGATTGAAGTCAGATTTACACTTTACTTGGATAGTAAAGCGGAATGTTAGGAGCGCCTGTATGAGAAGCTCAATTACATAACTTGCATAATAGTCGGCGATGACGATTAATGGGAAGCGCACTTGGATGTTGAGTTCGAAATTTGTGGGGGAGCAACAGCCTCAATAAAGGGTTAACGAATCGCTGAGAGGCAATGATAAAATTGCTATAGCTAAATTGAAGTCAACCAAAGTTCGCTCGGAGTTTGGCCGCCCAATATAGCCAGTCGTTTCCTGACCCTTCCAAATTGCAGCAATTGTAATCACCACGGCGTACGGAATCGGTCTTCAATTGATCCTTCCCTCAGAGTGCTCTCCATCTTTTTCTTCTAGCGCCGACGGGTGCTGAAAAGAATACCTTCTGGGCCAATGTGGGATGGACAATGGTTAAAAGGGGAGTTTAAATTCTGTGGCTGTTGTTTGTTTTGTTGCTTTTAGCGACAAAAACACTCCCCAAGGGGTTTCCGAGTAATGTACAGACAGACAGTCGAAAATTGTTAAAACTTTAGTTTTTTCTTCTTTCCACTTTTATTATTAACTAGCTTATATCCGTGGGTTTCATCCCACATTTCTATAAAAAATATTCCAGTTATATGGGAGGTGCCACGCCCCCTTTTTCGTTATCCTCAGTTTTCATGCAGGTGTTAGGGATTAATCTCATATAACCCCTAACCAAATTTCAGTGGTCTAACCTAAATACTTCCAGAGATATGGACTATAAAAATTCCATTTGTATGGGAGGTGTCACGCCCCCTATATATATCAAAATATTTTTTAGCCCATGACCGTCCCGGTAAGGTATCCAGTTCGTGTTTCAAATTTGGTTACGATCGGTTTATACGTTTAGGACGCAAGTCGATCTATAGATACATATATATGTATATGTACACATAGTTTGAATTTTATATATATACATACATAATTTGAATTTTATTCAATTTGGTTTGGAGTTCCCTTGGCAAACCTTTAACAAACGCCTACATTCCTTTAGCCGCGTTCACATACCTTCCAAATCAGATTGAAGACGTGATCTATCCTCTGAAATGCGGATAGGCATAGTACCTTATCGACAAACATTAACGTCTTGCAGTAACTCAAAACAGAAGGAAAACAAAATAGAACCAAGGTGGGAGCACAAAATGCAATTTTTATCAAGCCAGATAACCAGGTTCTAAAGGTAACCTGATTGGGTGGAAACTATGTTAAAGGTTTGCTAAAGTCTGCCTAAATGGCATCGGTCTGCATGTTGTTTTTGAAGCTGCTGAGATATGACTTCGAGCCAGTTAGTCGCAGTGGATTTTCCACTGCAAAAAATTATGATAAAACTGAATTTATAAGTGAAGACATTTTAATACCAAAGTCTGAGAATTCACTTGAAATATTATAATATTTTCCTAGTATCTTTTATCACTTCAAAAAAGCCAACCTCCCTTGCATCATCGATTAGTTTCTAGTCTTCAACATGAGAGAAACATTTATTTTGTACTAGGTTTACATCAGTATCTACTACGCAAAGTGATATAGCTGCTACTCAAATAAAAGGAAAAAATTCTAAATAAATAATGTGAATCAAGTTTAATGGATTTATTATTATTCATGTATATGCCATGAGCAGTGCGTTTGACAATTTGTCAACGTCTGTTTGTAAATATTTGGGCGTCAAAACCTTGGAGCAACACCGTCGAGTATGTTAACTACATACAAATCCATACATAAATACATGCCATCAACAATTAACACATAATTTATAAAAATTGATTTGTCTTCCCTTATTTGAGTTGCATTTCAACACTGACATTTTATTTTGACAGCAATTGAATTCGGAGTTTTTGTAGTTCGTAGATTTGTTCGGCAAAGCTTTGAATATTGTTAGTTATTGGGTAATTAGTTGCGTTGGTGCATGGAACGTCAGCACCAATTGGTGCAGTCGGCTGATGGCATGTTCGTGATGTCAGGACTTTCATATATAGAAATATTTTTGAATAATACTAAAGTGATTTTACCGTAATTAGAATCGGAGCCGATTGTCTTAAATTTGATTTACCGGAGCCGGAATCAGAAGTTGATGTTGGAACAAATAATATGAATGAAATATTGTTCGAAGTTCTTTTAATCAGTTGTTAAGACTCATATTATGACTTTCAATGGAAAATGATAAGCGAAGGGATTGCATGGAAAATATGTCTAAAGTTGCATAGTCGGGTTTTCAATCATTTATCGATTCTTATATAATTCAGGTGGTGCCAATAGATCAGCTAATTGCTACTTTTTATTTGCAAATTAAAATTTTGATTACATCCATCAGTGTAAACGGAACTTAAGAGTCCTATGAAACACTGGAGACTTCCGCTATAATTCCCAGCTGAAACGGTCCAAACTGAAATGCAGTCTGAAACAATCGAAAGTTTTGGTGTTTTGGAATCGAAGCGTCGCAAGCAAACCCGAGTACATCAAACTTTTACATGCAATAAATACTAAGTAGGGATCGGAAATAATGATTACTTTTATTTTTTACTCAAGAATAATGATTATTTTATTTTTCATATTAAAACTCAAAGCGTCATATATCCTAAACTATGCTTAATTTTGCTTAAGAATTTGAACTAACAAATCCTTAGTCTCAAGTCCTTGACCTTAAAAATAAATTATTGAGAATTTTACTTTATATGGAGGAAAGTGCTATTTAATTGTGAAATGGATATTTATAAGGTGGAAATTAAGACACGCTTATTTTCATATCCATTTTCTACCATTTAGAGTAGAATTTCCAAAAAAAAATTTGGGTTCAACCACTTCAGAGCAAGAGGGGTGATCTTTTAATTTTTTAGGGTGAAATTCTCCCTAACTCAGGATATATGAAGCTTTGAGTTTTATTATGAAAAAAAAATAATCATTATTTGGGGTCCCTGGGGCCCAAACTTATGGCTAAACCGAATATGATGTTCCTAATTGTGGGATAATGTCCCCATGCATAAAAGAGGAGCATTTGCTCAGACTAAAGTTCTTGTTTGTTTTTATCACAAAAACAAAATATCTAGCTTTTACTCACAAAATCGAGTCTGAGCAAAAGCTCGGCTTTTATGCATGAGATCCATTGTCACATTATACGCAAATTTCAATATTTGTTACTTTGGGAAGAAACAATAACAACGCTATGCAGATCCTCTAGCCGATCGTGTTAAAGCTATTGGTTAGCAGTGAAAACAGTGCAGGTTCGAGTCTCACTCCAGGGAAAAAACTTTTAAAGAGATGTACTGTGGTATGGTCGAAACAGCTCTCGGTTCGTACACCCGTTAATTTTCTTTCTTTCAATAAATTAAAGTGGGTTATATACTAAAAGATAATATATATATATGAAATAAAAACATGAATTGTGTATACCGATACAGCCGATATAGCCTAGACTTAGAATAACTTGACTCGACTAAGTTTACAAAAGAACTGAGAGTCAATTATTCAACGGGTCATCTTTTTGAAATTTTTTTATTTCACATATGGTTTTCTAACTGCCATAAAAATTTAGTATGCTATGTAACATATAAAGGAAGGTTATTAAAAATATTAAAAAAAATTATATGGTACCAAAGTTCTCTCACGTCTCTCTTTGAACTTAGAAGCTTAACTTGGAAATACAAAATCTGTAGTTTTCCAAGTTTGTAAGTTAAGTTCTGTTTTGAGTAACTGCGTACACGTGCTGCTTATTTGTTAAATGTAGGGCTTTCAAGTCAAGTTAAGTCTAAGTCTAGCCTAATTCGGTCATACAAAAGAGTTTTTTTAAAGACAAATATTTCGCCCTACTGAAAGCATTTTCACTGTCTTTAGTGGTGAAACCACTGAGTGGCGAACATATTTTTACTTTTCACAGAGCAAAGAGAGCTTTTGCCTTATACGTTTCAAACGTAACGTTTGCGCTAATCTGTGTGAGGGAATTAATATGCATTGCCCACGGGCTAGGAAAATATCGTCTATGATCAAGGGTGTGGAGTGAATGGCCCATAATAATAGTCGTTGCTTAACATGCGTTTTAATTAAAATCTTTACTTAACTTAAAAAGACATTTAAAATGTTGGTAAATCATAGTCATATTAAACAAAGATTTTAGCTAAAATGAAAAGTAACAGGGTCCCCTTCTGATAAACAATTAAGTTGGTTGGTGGTATGAAGAAATTTTTTATGTTTTGCAAGGTCACCCTGTGTCAACTATTTAATTCACAAAGCATAGCATATCTGTTACAACAAACGAAAAAGCCAAACTCAAGTTTGGAGTAAACGATGTTCCAAGCACAACCGTAGACACAAACCGTGATTTTAAAATGTTAAAATGACATTTTCGTCATTTTAAAATTAAAACTCCGTCTTAGACATAAAATGTATTTTAAGTTGACTATGACATACATGAAATGATGTTTATTGTATTTGTGGGCCAATGTGTTAACTACAAAGCTGCAGCTTTACAAAACGAGAATAAAATCACATTTACATTCAATGATGGATAGCAATCCAAACATTGTGATTGAATCAAATGTATCTTTATCCCTCGAGCAGATGCTTCAAACCAATTTAAATATACATGTGCAGGTACGTATGTAATTAGGTAGAGGCCACAAGATTAATTAGTATGTTAGCAGAGACACAGGGCGAACTTTAGATGAACATACAGTAAGGAGGAAAAAATGGTAGCAAAACTTTAAAAAGTATTGCACAAGGTTTTGTGTCAGATTTGGGTTTATTTTTTTTATGGTTTACGAAGTCAGAAATTTAAGATTAGTTGGACATGAGCCATTGGGTAGCCATGGAATGGTGGTAGTTACGGTTGGCAGATCCCGTGATTTTTGCAGAACAGTGTGATCTGTGACCGTGACTCCTCTACCAGAGCTCTTTTGATCCGTGACTGCGACTACCCCTTGGGAAGAAGATCCACCATCAGTGCTTGTTATTATCGTTTGTTTTGGTTATAAATCTTCGTTTCTAGTCTAAAATATTATTGCATAGTCATAGTCAAAGTTGAGTATGACTTAAATTTAGATGAAGCTTTTGCTATAGATATCCCATAACAAATTGGGTAAAATGTCTACAACTAAATTCAAATCATACTTAAATTTGACTGTGAATATGCCCCATTGCCTCCAACTAGTTGCAAATAGATGAAAGTTTGTTATAATTTTTTAGTAAATTTAAAAATTAATTGGGAAAATTTTTCCGAAGTACCCTACGACTAGAAAAAGGACTTTTTCCGTCATTTAGAGTGCTTGACCAATCAGGACTCATTTTTTTCAGAAATGAAAGGTAATTTGTTTGCGATAAAACTCGATTCAAAATTGTCCGTTACCTTAGGGCTGTAAGCAGCACAATTTTTTTAATCATCACGTGTTTGTGACCTTCCAGTCGCTGTGACAAAATCACAGGTACTCGAATATTTGCCAAGTCTAGTGGTAGTGTACGGCCGCCGTGGTGCGAAGGTAGTGTTGCCGGCCTACCACACCGAAGGTCCATGGTTCGAGCCCTGGTACAGGTAACATCAAAAGTGATTTGAAAAAAAAAAAAGTTTTTCAAAACGGGGTCGCCCCTCGGCAGTGGTTTGGCAAACTCTCCGAGTGTATTTCTGCCATGACAAGCTTCTCAGCAAAAATTCGTCTCCTTTGTAGATGCCGTTCGGAGTCGGCAAAAAACTGTAGGTCCCTCCAATTTGTAGGGAAAAATTCAAATCGGCACACCACAAATTGGAAGAGAAGCTTGGCGCAAAAATCTCTTAGGAGGCTTATGATGATATGCCTGTTGTATATCGCGCCATAGAGAGAGAGAGAGTGGTAGTGTACTTACCCAAGTTCAAGTGACAATTCAGATAACATCAAAATGGGAAGTTTTGTTCAAGTTTCGAACATTGTCCACTTTGAAACTCCGTCCGCATGTACAGCAAATTAGAATGTTAAAGCAAAGATTATCTGAGTTGGTTTAAAGGAACTTGGCTCACAATCAAATATCTCACCAACGGGTAGTCGAAATCAGTTCTAGAGAGCCTCGAACTCTGTTATAGCTCTAATTTCAAACATTCAGAACAGAAATCGGAATAAGAAGTCTAAATCAATGGGAAGTTCCGCTAGCCCCTAAAATCACTTTCTTCAAAACACTTATATTTCTTCATTTTCACTTGCAAATGTAAATATGTATTTTTAAGAACACTTTGATCTCTCACACTCTGTGATCTCTACTGCACAACACTGATTGATCAATTAAATTTATTTGTAAACATGTGGCAAAGTGACGGTTAAACAAATGTTGCTGCCACATTGGCAATGCATTTATTTCATTTCATGTTTGTATGTTTGTTTGTCTATTTGATGCGCTATAACCACAGCGGAAATTGTTACAACAGTTTTGTTGTTGCTGTTAGCTCCGCTAACGATGATGTTGGCGGTGTGGTCTATGTATGTATGTACTACTTATCTAGTCAGGTCTCGGTGGAGCACAGTATTTTAAGTTGTACTGGCAGCAGACAAAATGCAATATCGTTATATCTAAGACCATAAATGTCGAGAACAGAGCTTGGGACGACTGGGATGCGTTAAACGCCTGTTTTGGGGCCATTGACAGCTGGGGTGAACCCTCGCCAAGGGTGGTGCATTGGTTCTATTATATGAAAGCCAATCCTGTTCTCTTCTGTTTATTATTGGCTTGGTAAGGAGAACTGATACTCATAATATATATATTTTTATAATTAGTGTCGACTTCATCTGAAGCAAGAGATATTATTTTGCCTATTTGGGGTAGGTTGAAACCATTTGCATCTGGTGAACTAGGTTACGTCTGAACTCAACATAGACTGTGGCTCCCCGTTTGAAGGATGCATTGATCAATATATTCGACGACAATCAAGTAGAAATGAAATCGCTGAGCTCAGCCACCATAAGATCGGGGCTTGCATCGAACTAATTTAGAATTGAAATAATCAGGGTTTCAGGGCACTTGTAGTCCACTACTGGACATACCTAACTCTAAACAGACTAGCCAGCTTATGGCTGATCTTACCTTTTGCTAAATTCTGTGGTTGTTGTTGTAACTCAGAAATAATAATAAAGGTAATAATTTGGCCCGTTATACTTCGAGGAGGTAAAGGACGAGTTTACCTTCCAATTTTTTCTACGAATTGGCGAGAGCTACATATATATAGATACACTCGGAGGGTTGCCAAACCTTGCCAGTTTTTCAAACCACATGTAGTGTTATCTGTCTCAGTACTTAACCCAGGGACCTTCCGCTATAATCAGTCAGCACACTACCACTATTACTGGTCGTTTGGCCATCCCTTAATGTCAAGAGCTTAGCATACGATGCGGTTGAACATTTTGTGAAATCGAAGCTTTCCATTAACGATATATGCCCCACCTTGAAATATGTCGTTGCTATGCACTGATTCGCTAAATAATTTGACGCCACTGTGGCTGTTATCGAAGGTGGTATCACAACGGTACAACAAGTTTTACTTTCTGTTCTTTTTCCTCCCCTGAACCACTGTGTCGCTGATATGTTGCATGCAGGCCGTCCCATTACTTTACTTTTAACGTTTAATTGATTTCTCTAAAGCGCGATCAATGAACACCAACAGTGCGACTCCCAAGGCGGGCGTGCAGATCTAAAAGTACTAGATGAATGTGTGTATTTAAAGGAAGGCTGAGTTATTTATCAATGATTGTAATGTAATTTGTGTTTTTGATTAATATGTTTCTGTGTGTCTATATAAATGTTTACACGTACGATTCGTTTTACAGATATAAATATGTAAGTATGCAGATACCAGAGTTGGAAAAAATTCATTACTTTTATAAGTAATAATATAACGTTTTGTGTGTAAAATGTTAAATACTTGAGCCTTAGGCACAAAACACTGGATAGAACCTTATATTTGATATTAAGGAAACTGATGCCGCAGTAGTAGGTGCGGTTAGCGGAATCGCCTTTCTTGTGGAATGGATAGAGCACACTTAAGTTCCAGTCTCGAGGAATGCACTCACCCGACCATATTCTGCGTAGGAGCAGTTCTTCGCATCCGTCGGCAGGGATTGGGGTATCGGGTTGGCGTCTCCCTCCCAATTAAGTCGCCAAGCACCTTTTTGATATCATGTTGGGGACAGCGATCATGTGTATGTTCAAGTTTATCATAGAAGGAGTCTCTTATCCGAGGCTTTGTTACCTTCTTTTCATTGGAATTTCCTTTTACGTGGTGTGTCTCAAAAAGAGCACACAACCCGTTTACGGGGTTTTGGAAAAAAATTTACGCATTTATATAGCGAGACGCTTGATGAACAAAGGCGGCGAAAAAGCCCGCAGTGAGCCCTTAAACCGAGTATGCACTCAGAAAGAAACTTCTCTGGGTTGAAGAAAAACAGCAATTAAAACGAAGAAAAATGGTAACGAAACAGCACTAAAGAAAACTTGCCCTCATTTGCATATCCAACGTTTCTTTAAAATGAAGAAAAATACTTGTTTGTTTCAGAGAAATATTTGCTTCAAATATATAACCTTAAAAGGAGTAAATTTTGTATTCGAAATAAGTAATACATTTCTTGAACTAAGTATTTGTTTGCTGAAAATAGGTAAAACATTTGTTTGGTCTATATAAATTTTATACATAATAAGAGTAAATATTATATTCAAAACAAGTGGTGTTTTCCTAGTAAAATATAATATTTACTTCTTATTAAAGATAATATTATACTTCTTTTTTTGTGTATTCAATAAAACTCTCATATATCTTAGTTTTTCATGAAACAAAAGTTTATTATTAAAAAAAAAAATGTTGGTCTCAATAATGTTTGATTGTTTACACTGTACGTGTGGATTGGTGGATATTTCAATTCATTAGCATCTATAATTTCAAAGATATTGCTGACAAATAGTGACGATTATACATTGAAATATTATTTAATTCACAAAATAAAAATACTTGGTCATTAATAACTAAAATTTCCAATACCTGATATCAGGCCCGTGCCCAGGTATCCATGCATATTTTGAGCTCGGTGCATTCTCTCACATTGTCTCTGAGTCGAGTACTTCAAGGAGAAAATCAAGATCTGGGAGAGGCGATCAAATTGGCTGATGCTGCGAAACAAATTTTAATGGAAAGAAGAAAAAATGTTAAGGGAGAGTTCAGACAAATTTTCAAAACCGTGAGCGAAATTAGCGAGCAATACGAAACTGAATTGCGAATGCCAAGGATTGCGTCGAAACAGACCCAACGTTCCAACGTGCAAACTGATTCAGTTGAAGATTATTTCCGTATAACAATCTATATACCGTACATTGATTCGTTTCTGACACAATGTCAAGATCGATTTTTAAATCACCGCAATATTTTATCAAATTTCGCTTGCCTTTTTCCCAACAAAATGAAAATTTTCGAAGAAGAGTCCTGCCCTCAACTATTCCAATCATACTCATTTTTGCACGACGATTCCCGTAACATTTGGGTGAACGAAATACTACTTTGGCACAAGCTCATTGCCGGAAAGGAAAGAAAAAACTCACTTGAAGCACTCGATATTTGTAATGAAAATGAGTTTCCAAATGTTAACCAAATGCTTCGCGTTATGGCAGTTTTGCCTGTGACAACAGCGACGAATGAACGACCCTTCTCAACTTTGCGATGACTGCTATGACGTATTTGAGATCAACAATGTCTAAAGATCGTCTGAACGGCTTAGACTCACTCAATGTACATCGCGATGTCAAAATCGAACCGCAAATAATTTTGAAAGTTTTTTTTCAGTACCTCGAAGAGTTGATTTATTAAATAATTGTAACTAAATATGACTTTTGACAATAAAATTTCCGTACTCCGAAAATAAATCTCTTATCTTTTTTCATTGATTACGTAACTTGAGTTTAAACCCGCCCCCCCCTAGGATATTTTCTGCGCACGGGCCTGCCTGATATGGAATAAAAGTTGGGTTGTTAAAAAATATAAAGTAGTTTCTTTTATATGCTGCTCCATATAGTTTAAAACATGAGTGACAAATACAATATTTAATACTGTTTTCAGATAGTACATCTTTGATTTTATCGAATTGTTTTGAAGAATTCACTTCATACCATACCTGTCGCTACTTAATGTGTAATTAATTTCCACAAAATTAAAAATTATTTCAGAGAAGGTCATACAAAATTTCAAAGCCAAAGACAATGTCAAATTTATTCTTGAAGCAATATTTTTCGAATATGACTTCAGTTCTCTATGTTTGAACTCAAATGGGAGCGTCCACAAATATTTTAGAGGACCTGACATTTGAATAATTCTACAATAGTGGTTAAGCAGGTGATGCTTTGGTTTTAGCGTGTCGTTGAAATGTTTAGTATATTCTTTGTTATGAAATGTAATATGTTCTCTTAAATCGTCTATATCCGATTTACAGAGCTATTCCGTGCAATTGATAAATTCACCACCTTGCTTAATTGTCAAGTTTGATTATTTATCAAGTATTTGCTATTCTGTGTCAAAACTAAAAATCTCTTTGGTTGACAAATAGTCAATATCTCAAAAGGTCTTGATAGTAAAATTTTGCGCTGAAATCACGTTTTTGTGTGTTAAAATGGAAGAAGATTTATTACTTTACAAAATGAGTTTTTAATATTAGCGTGAACGACAAGCTCATGCATCGATCGCTCGCAGCTTGGCGATAGTGCATTACTCTCCGATGGTGATGGGCTCAACATTGGTGCAAATGTTGGTGATGCAAGGTTTGTGGATTGCATAGGACTCATCCCGGGGGCACGGCTTGGAGATTGTGCATGACTTTCAGCTGGTGACGAACTCTGTAGTATAGAAGGAGATGGTTTTTATAGCAGTTCAAGTTCAGTCCACTACTTCCCAAACCGGCACCATCAACCGCTAATAAACCAAAAGTAGCCAAAGCGCGCTCTTCGAATTCGTTCAGTGCCCTGATGTGTGGACCACCAGTAACCTTTTGGCTAATTTTTACACGTCGTGCTCGTGTACATAACTGGCTTTTCCATACTCCAAGCGTCTAAACGTAAAAAATTTATATGCAATGCCATTAACTAATTTGGTAATACTTTCCATCCCACGTCAACTGCTAAAACGCGTCAATAAATGTCGGCCGCGCTTGAAAAAAATAAACCTTACCCGATCCTCAGTATTTCTGCGCAGAACACACTTCTGGACTTTTCAGAACACCCAATATCTGTTATTACAACAACTACATGAAAATGATGGAAAATTTTCAACTTTGATTGCAAATATCTCTTGTCAGAAATATAAAATCGAATTTTCGCTTTAGGATTATTGATACCGAGGTCAAAACGCGTTTTTTTACACCTTTCCCGAAATTTGTTGACGCGTTTTAGCAGTTGACGTTGAATGAAAAGAATTACTACTAATTTATCACTAAAACCTACCTCTTTCCATTTTTCTGCAGAACGTGTTGGTCCCCTTAATGCATTTAATTCGTCCGCAAGTCGCGCCCATAAACAGCGCATTTGTTGCGGTGACTTTGGATTATTTTTTCCAATTCCCATTTCGGGGCTAGGACCGTAAAATGAAACATAGTACTCCAATTGTTCGTGTATTGCACGATCGGATTTTGATTTCCTATAAAAAAAAACTGGGTTTAATACAATTTTAACTAACAAACTAGGTACAATAATGAAAAATATTAAATACTTACGTTTTTGCAGACTCCATTTGATGATTGCTTGCGCTAAACAGCTGTTTTGTGTATATTGTAGTTCACCACAATGTGGGGAAAAGCACAGGTGTTAGAGCTTTTTAAGATTGTCAAGTTATGCACAGAATAAAAAAATGTATCAACTTGATAAAAAATCTTGATTATTTGTCAACTTATTTCAGAAAATAGCGCTGTTAGTATATTTAGAAAAAACCGAGGGGAAAAAGTGAGCAAACATTAGCATTTCTCTTCCCGACAGTTTCAGTTTGAACTTTTTTAAATTATGTAACTGAAATGGTGGAGACAAGTTTCCCACTTCACTCTCACCATACCCAAATATTTGTTTACGAATATTTAAAAATTCTAAATCCAAAATCTTTTGTTGAATATAATACAAAATTATGTGACAAAAACCGTATTTGAAAACCCCCTCAAAGATGTCATGAAGCAAATCGACAGAGAAGTTTTGCGTTACGTGGAAATTATTGACATTATTAAAAATGGAAAACTCTCTTATGCCAGTACTTTCAATATCGTTCAGAGAAATATCGTAGGCGTAATTTTGTCTGTTTCTCAATTGGTTTATATCTTCAATAAACGCGAATTCAGCTTAATTTTTTCAATTTGACAAAATCGGCAATAATGTTTTGAGGAAAATGAGCGAGAAAATCCAAGAATTTGGTTAAGCGCTAAGTTATCTCCAATTATCAATCCTAGACATAAATAAACTATCTTATTGCCACTTGGTGTTTTAATTTCAATACCATTTATTTCCAAATCATTTAATATTTCTATTAGCCTATAAAATGGTTTTCCATTACTAAATTGTTTAACATCTTGTTACTTGAAAAGAGCTGCTATCAAAATACTTTGCAGCTTATGTTTAATAGAAGTTGGTGCAGTCGGAAAGCAATAATATACTGCTAAAACTGACGAACTACATATGTGAACCTTATGTTAATTTCGAAGTCGTCAAAATATAGGAAATATGAAACGACAAAGTAGTTTTGATAATTCTGAATTTTAGTTTGCTAAATATCGTCATGCACAAATTTTTTAAAAACCCCGCTATTCGTACATAAATTGTCTGCATTTTTATAAAAAGTTTCGTACATGCCAGGCAATTCAAAAAACTTTTTTATTTGAAATTTAATTGGAAATAACACAACCTTTAACATGTCTAGTTTCTAGTGTGCTAATTGAGTTATTGGTGGTGATAACTTTTGGACTTTCATTTAAATCTAGCTCTTTAAGAGTTTTAATGAGTTTACGTTCTGAGTTAAATTGTTGAAATGGATCACTACAAAGAGATACCAAATTTCATCGCTTCTTAAAGCGTCTTTACTTAAAGAATCAAAATTGTGTAGTAAATTATTTAGCTGATCCTTAAAGGGATTCAGAATCATATTTGTTACATCTTTTTGCAACTCAACGGTTTCTTTTCTAGGACAATATTTTTTGGCATATTGCTTCATAGACAATTTAAGGCAACCATCTCTTAGCGTTTCTTGAGTATGAATTAAATTTCTTAGGCTACTTAAAGTATTTGTACTATGAGTATCAGTTATAAAACTAGATACGACTAAAGTAGCATTAGATACACTGGTTATGCTTTGTTCTTCATTGTTTAATATAGTAATTCTATACCTTTTGCTTTCATTTCGCATATGTCTACAAAGTGTTTTAAGATTCGAAAATGATTTATACATATCTATTTGCGATAAACAACGAATAATTTTGAAATGCTTGAATAAACTTTCGCATTGCTCAAAAGATTGTGCACATGCAAAACATTTAATATGTACTTCCATTTTTAATATCGATCTATTAATAAAATCTTTTAAAATCATTTAATACTGCACGCAGCGCTATTTTTTCATGTGATTTTAAGGCAATGTCATAAAAATATTGCTGAACAAAAAGCCAAATAGATTTGCATTCGGAAGGATATTTAAGATTGAGTGTATGGTAAATTTTAAAGCACACATCAATACACTTTAGGGCATTATCAAACTGATAAAATATATTGGAACAAGTAAGGACGGCGCTGTCTTCGGCTGTGCCGAAGGCTTTATACCTTTCATAAATACGTGCAAACTTAAATACGCATTGTTTAAATTTCTCTAAAACTTTGTCCGCAATACATTTAAATTTCTTTTATAATAATCTTTATTTGTTTAACCCTAGACGGTCATCCTTCGTCAAAATTACTACGAACTGTTTTATTTTCACTGTAAATAAGTTTTTTATTGTTCGTGTTGATCTCCGCTTTCGTACAGCGATAGTCGGCTGTTTACTCTCTTTGAATTTGTATTTATTAATAATGAAATAAATAATTAAAAAAAAATAAAACGCGTTCATTATTTCGACTCACACCCTACTGAAAATGGATTTGAAATAAGTCGTCGTCATATTGACAAAGGATGACGTTAATGTAAAAAAAAAAGGATGGCCGTTCAGGGTTAAGGGAAATTGCCATAATCCTCTTATCTGAACGCTCAGTTGTATGGGATATATACTATATATAGCTCCGATCTTGCTGACTTTTTTACGAAATCTTTTACTATCCATAAGAAAATATCTCACCAAGTTTCAAGTTTTAATCTTTTAAAATGAGGGAGAAATGGCCATAATCCTCTTATCTGAACGATCGGTTGTATGGGATATATACTATATATAGCTCCGATCTTAGCGATTTTTTTACCACACTTTTGATTATCTGTAAGCAAATATCTTACCTAGTTTCAAGTTTTAATCTTCCAAAATGAGGGATAAATGGCCATAATCCTCTTATCTGAACGATCGGTTGTATGGGATATATACTATATATAGCTCCGATCTCGGTGATTTTTTTACGAAATCTTTTGCTATCCATAAGAAAATATCTCACCAAGTTTCAAGTTTTAATCTTTAAAAATGAGGGAGAAATGGTCATAATCCTCTTATTTGAACGATCGGTTGTATGAGAGATATATGCTATAGTGACCCGATTATACCGGATCCGACAAATGTCTAATATAATACAAAAATACATCCGTGTGCCAAATTTCATCGAGATATCTCGAAAGTTGAGGGACTAGTTTGCGTTCAAACAAACGGACGGGCGGACAGACAGACCCTACAGACGGACATGGCTGTATCAATTCAGTTCATCGTCCTGATTAATTTGGTATACTTAATGGTGGGGCTATCTCTTATATTTCTAAACGTTACAAACATCGGACCAAAGGTAATATACCATTTCATGTTCATGAAAGGTATAAAAATATACAAAATATTCTTTACTTTCAAAAAAGTTGGCTCCGTTAGCACATAGCAAGGGCTGAGTGGTTTTTTTGTCCTTATAATTCTCATCAATCATTAATTTAAGCTACGATTGAAGTTCACAAGTTTTGCCTCGCATATTAAAAAACAATTCCTTGACTCCGCAATAGTTGCTTTGACTAAGTGTTTCTTGTTTGTTTGATTGCACCTTTTATATTTTCGGCTGGTTGGAACTAAAACTGCGTGATGAAGATAACATATAACCGAATCAGCTGCTTCTAAATTAAAAGGCATATCAATAAAACAATTAGGCTTATTATTTCATTTAAGTACCTGGTTTAATTTGTTCTTCCTTAAAAAGCTTCCAGGTAGCCCAACCGTGTGAATCTCTTATATAAATGTCGCATAGATAGGTCATTGCTTTCTTAAAATTTTTCAAACAGCAAATTTTTTTTCTTTGTATGCAATTTGTGAAAGTCAGCCTTAATCTAGAAATCAAATATAATATAATTTTTTTTAACATTTAAAAAAGCTAGTCTGGGTAAATACTCTTTTTCCAATAAGAGTCCAAAAATCTGCTTGTAAAGGGGCCATTCTTCTAAGATATTACTTAAATCCATACCGTCTTCCAGTCAATTCCCATTTGGTTTGCACTTCATCAAAAGGCTCCACATTATATTTTAGCACCGATTTTTCTTGAGTAAAGTCTGTGAAAATAAATTGTATTGATTATTTATCAGTATTTTATTCCATAATGCCGTAAAATAAGCCACATAAAAAGGATGTGCTTACAGTACACGAAATGCTATTTGCTGTTTTTGAGGGTTCCTCTACGGTGAGCCTCTTAGATATAATGCGATTTTGTCTGAGCTTTAATAAGGTGCTGCGATATTTAGTATCAAAAGATCTGACTGGTTTTTTTTTTTGTATGTATGTAATATATGTCCTAATAAAAACGCAGTAATTTCAACTTTGTTAAATAATTACATCAATTTTTAATATGTACCTTCGATTCATTTAAAAATAAAGTTGTGATTTTTGGACTTGCCCTTACACCGGAGGATATTAAATAGGTTGCGATAATAGGGCTGAACACATTGAATACGGTGGCTACGAACCACAGCTACAATAAAACAAATTTATGCGACAACTGTAGTCAAGCATTGGCTACTTGATTACAATGAAAGCAGCAGCGACAGGTGTGAATTATCTTAAAAAGTAGCAAAGAATTATAGAAAAACTACAAATTGTGTGAAAGATACATATACCTCAATAAATGAAACTTATATTACAAGTTATTCACTCTTCCTTTCGTTTTTATTGACCAAAAGAAAACAACGCCACGATCTGTCGCTTGTAAAAATAGAAATAGATTTAATCTGGCGACAGCGGCATTCGTGGTTTGTAGCCATGTAGCTATGACGCGCTTAAAATAATGCTTTACATAAGAACGTGTGTACAAATAATATGACAGATGGCGCTTTGCAGTCGCCGTCTTGAATGTGATCGGGCCTAATAGCTGCAAGCAATTTTCTGTATTTTGGGTTGAGAACCGTTGCCTTACTAAAGTATGTATGTATGCATATAATTTCTTCATATCTCACAAATATTACATATGAAAGGCTGGAAGTTAAGAGTAAACTTATTTTTCATGTAAGTAAAAGGGGAAGTTATAAAATGTTTAATACTTTTTAGCAAGATATTTACCGTTTAATGGAAAAACTATTTAGCTACCTATTACTGAACAATTTTTTTTTTGAAGCCGACGGCAGTTGACTTCAGTAACACAAACAGATTGCAGTTGGTTGCAACCATTGCCGAACCTCCTTTTTAAAAATATAAATTATATTTCGGGTTAAAAAACAATTAGGTCCAGATTACGACTACCTATGTATTCATTTGCAGTAATAGAGCTACTAGTACGCGCGACGAATCCTTATTTCATTTTTGTGTGCTTTGGATATTTAAAAAATGAGTGGTAATAGTGACATAAAATCTTCACTAATAAGGAAATAGCTTGCATATTTCATGGAATTTTTTACACTTTTCAAAGAAAAATAACACATTCTAGTGATATATTTGTGAATTTGAAAGTGTTTAAAATGAAGAAAGTTTTTCTTTGTTAGAGAGATGTGTTTTTTCTGAGTGTGTCAGAGTGGCCCCAAAGGTGCTTCCCTGTCTTTCTGCCGTGAACCTAGTTAGCCCACGTTGTCCAGAGCCTACGAACGAAGAGGCAAGGATCGGAATTGAGCGAGGTCGCACAGCCGTGTATGTATTTACGGCAAAAAGTGCTTACGGTTTTTCCCCTAATTCATAACTTTTGAAGGTTATGTGGATGATAATAAATTACTGATTTTCATGTTTCACGGCGGCCGCCGTGGTGTGAAGGTAGTGTTGCCGGCCTACCACACCGAAGGTCCATGGTTCGAGCCCTGGTACAGGTAACATCAAAAGTGATTTGAAAAAAGTTTTTCAAAACGGGGTCGCCCCTCGGCAGTGGTTTGGCAAACTCTCCGAGTGTATTTCTGCCATGACAGGCTTCTCAGCAAAAATTCGTCTCCTTTGTAGATGCCGTTCGGAGTCGGCAAAAAACTGTAGGTCCCACCAATTTGTAGGGAAAATTCAAATCGGCACACCACAAATTGGAAGAGAAGCTTGGCGCAAAAATCTCTTAGGAGGTTTATGATGGTATACCTGTTGTATATCGCGCCATAGAGAGAGAGATATTAGAACTATTCTCTCCTTAGAAAAACTAGACAGCGTTAAATTTAAATATTTCGTATCTCACTTTCGTTAGTGGGCATATTTAAAGGAGATCACTGAAACCGCAACACAGCTGATTTATCTTTTGGCATTTAGATGTCAAGGTGTCAAATGTTAATGCACGCACGCAACACATTTTAAAACTCAACAACCTTACAAAGCGCAGATACATATGTATGTACGTACGAGCTTATAAGTATAAAAAAACGTTTACGCTTACTAAATATTTTAAAAATAAGCAATGACTTACAATGTGCGTCTCTTTAACCACCAAACACGCTCTTCAACGTTTCACATGTACAGGCACTTTTACGCTTTAACACTGCTTTTTGCTTTTGCCACATTTATTTTATCTGCACATTTCATATGTTTCCACTCTAAAAAGTGACATGACACACCATCAAAGTAACAGCCTCAATTTGAAACTGTCAGTTTATGTGTCAGTATCAACTTTCAGTGCGTGTCAGAGTCACAAACGCTGAATGAGGTGCATGCATACATACAAAGCCATTGCTCAAAGAGGAGCAAAAAAGAATTAAAACAAATTTTTCATTTCTTTTTTTTTCCCCCGTATTACTTTCCTGTTTACATTTGGCCTCTGTATATGCCCAGTTCAACGCCATAGCGGCCCTCCGTAGGTCCGATCTGCTTGTCTGTATGTCCGTCGGTTAGACATTTGTTGGCAGCACTTGAAGTGCTTTAAAGAGTAGTTTTCAAGTGGTTTTTATAATCCTCATCATCAACACGTCGTGTTGTGCCGTTGGTTGTTTGCGCTGAAGTTGCTCGTGCGGGGTGGTGGATTTTTATTTTTTGGGGCTAGTCTACCACACACTCGTAAACACGAAAATACTCATTTAATCATGCTTCATAGTGTGAGTAATAATCATCGCCCATAATAAAGTAACAATGAAAAGAGGCATTGCACATAATGGATCCCGTCAGTTCGGTGTCAAAATAAATACGAAAACTTTGATATATTAATTAAGGAGCGTCTTTATGTGCATTCATTTATTTATGTTTAGATTTTATTTTTGTACTTAACTTTTATATGCATGCCCACTCAGAGAAAGAAGAAGCAGTCACCAGAAGTGAAAATAAAAGGTAGTTTTGTCTGGCGCTTACTTTTGATATTAGAGGCTATTACTGTTTCCGAAATCTGTGGAAGAATAGTTGATCCACTTGGTACGGGTGGCTGATGAAAGCCGCTACCAAAAAAAAATTAAATAACTTTTTTTCTATTTAATGAATCTTGTTTATTTTTTTTTTTATTTTCCAGATTGACTTTTACATTTAACAAAAATGGATAACTGGGACACTGAAACAAGAATTTGGATTGTCCGCCGCTATCACGCACTGGAGTCCGTAGTTTCGGTTCAAAGACGTTTGGCGGCAATCCTCCGAGCAGATGGACCATAATAAGACTTGTTAACAATTTTGCCGAGCATGGGACAGTCAACAGAAGACTTTACCATCGAAACCCTTCAGTTCGAACGGAGGAAACAATCGCTGCTGTAGCTGCTGCCATACAAAACAATCCACGTGTTTCGACAAGAAGCTTTTCTGCTCAAATGGGTGTAAGCAGACAGTCATTACAGTCAATTATGCACAAAGATTTGGACTTATTCCCATATAAAATTCAAACGGCCAACAAACTGAACGCTGCAGACTTGCCGATTCGCTTGGAATTTTGCCAGAAGATGCTTCAAATGGTGGAAAAGGATGGAAACATGTTGAACTGTCTTTTCATGTCTGACGAGGCCCATTTTGCTTTAAACGGCAACATAAACAAACAAAATGGTCGAATATGGAGTGCTTCCAACCCACAGATACTCCATGAGACGGAATTGCATCCACTTCGTGTCACAGTGTGGTGTGCAGTTTCATCACGCTGCATTGTCGGGCCCTACTTCTTCGAAGAAAACGGTCACACCGTTACGGTTACTGGAGACCGTTACTTGAGCATGTTGAGAGAGTTTTTCTATCCAGAATTACGCCGAATGAGAATTTCTTTCAACTCTGTGTGGTTTCAGCAAGATGGTGCAGCTCCTCATACAGCCCAACCTGTTATGACAGAATTGCGACGAAAATTTCCCAATAAGCTGATATCTAGAAACTCCACATTCCGTTGGCCACCCAGGTCGCCTGACCTTACTGCACCTGACTTTTTCTTGTGGGGTTATTGCAAACAAGAAGTCTTCAAAGCAAAACCAACAAATTTGAATGAACTAAGGCAATCCATTCGAGAAACAATTGCGGCTATTCCTGTCTCAACTCTCCAAGCAGTAATGAACAACTTTTTGGTAAGATGCCGCACATGCATCGACGAGCAGGGGGGGCATTTAAATTCCATTATTTTTAAAACTAATTAAGCTATATTTAATAAAATTTAATGAGCTTTAACATGAATAAAAGAAAAATGAATTCCATACACTGAAAAAAAATTATTTGAGTTTCTTAATGTAGCAAAATTGATCAGCCACCCGTAGTTTCCACCCTACAAAGATACAGATATGAATCGGGGTTCAACGCCGACCTAGAGCCTCAACACCATTGCTAGCCTCTTGGGCGTTTCAGGAGTAGCCTAGGAGTCTAATCACCTCAATGCCAAACATCTGTGGAGTATTGAAACCTAACTCAATACCCAAGAAAAAACAGGCCCAACCCTGAAGCGAACCTTTTTTTATATCTTCTCAAAGTATACAAAGTTTTCAAGAAGAGTTTTTTTTGGATATAAATTAAATAATTTATTCATATTTTAGACGTAAATCACGCTGGCCCATTTATGTTATGCAACTTAAACAAAGCTATATGCTTCCTTAAGGATTTTTCACGCTGAGCTGGAATTCGTGCTCAAAAATGTGCAACCATGTATAGTTTCAGAGAAAAGCAGGTGTGAAGTTTCGAAATTTGTATAGTTTGAACTATCTCGCCCTGTTTAAGGTTCATAATCGTAATTTGATTTTTAGCTCATTTAAGGAACAGGTTTTATACAATAATATTAAACATAAGAAAATATTATAACAGTACACAATTAATTAATATTTAAAATTTTTCATTATTTTTATTGTTTTTGCATAGAATTAAACATGATTTGCAGGCAATTTGGTTTGTTATTTTACGAGATATCACCCTGTAAACTTCTCCCCAAACTGGAAGCTCATATAGGGCTTACAGTCATAAGGTTCAAACAAAATGGTAGATTATATAGAGTTTTATCATGTTCCTTTACTGTCAGCCGGCACGTGATGCATAACCCCTTCGGATAATTATACCTTTCATGAACATGAAATCGTATTATAACTTGGGTCCGATGTTTGTACGTATGAGAAGAAGAAGAGATGGACGCACCAATAAGTATACCGAAATGATAACATCGACGAGCTGAGTCGATTTAGCCATGCCCGTCTGTCGGTCCGTCACTCTGTATGAACGCAGTCCCTCAGTTTTATAGATTTCTAGCTGAAATTTGGTATGGGGCCGCCATTTTGTAATATATTAATCATTGGTCGGAACCAATAAGGCAAGACCAATATAACGTATCCCTTATACATTCAATTGTTCCGATAAATGGGATTTGGGCAATAACTCTAAACTAACTAGGAAGGAATAAAAGATTTTCAAGATTTTATACTTATTATATATCTAATGAGGTTACTGAAACTTTATAAGATTGGATCATCATATCAGATAGCCGCCATACAACTCATTTCCGATAGTAGCGTTTTGAGTTATATATCTTTAACTTAACAGGTTAAGACCTCTTATACCTAATAGTGCTATATTAACTTTAGGCACGTAACGGTGCTATGTAACGGCTTAAACGGATCGAGATAGATATTGACTTATCAAAATGTTCAGGAGGAAAAAAGAAATAGATTAAGCCGTGTCCGTCCGTCCGTCCGTCTGTTAGCACGATAACTTAAGTAAATTTAGAGATATATATGCAGATTCCTTGGCACTCATCTCCGAGCGCTATTTAAAATGGGTGAAATCGGATGATATCCACGCCCACTTTTTAATTATAGAATATTTTCGAAAATACAAAAAAAGTGATTATTCAGTAGATAATACACCTATAAGGATAAAATTTGGTGTGTACATTAGTGTTAAGGCAGGAAATAAAATTTTCAAGTAATTTTTTAAAATGGGTGTGGCACCGCCCACTTTTGATTAAGTCGAATTTAGAAATATTATAAATCATAAGCCATAAACCGTTCAAGATATCGAAATTTAACACAAATATTTATACTAATGCAAGGCATATTCCGGAAAAAAATGGGGAAAATCGGTTAAGAATCAAGCCCACTTTTATACGAAAAACTTTGAAAAGGATCATAGATATATTTAATAGGCAATAACTTTGCGTACAATAGCTTTATATCATTTCTATTTCACTTTCAAAGTGTCCGCAAAAGAAGAAAGTCGAAAAATATAAATTTTGAAAATGGGCGTGGCCCCGACCCTTTTATAATGGATTATTCCACAAAACTTTATATGCCATAGCTCCAGCAAAAATTGATTTATCAAAACCATATTTGGCGAAAATGTTGAATATATGAAGGGAAATGTTTGTTGTAAAAATGATCGAAATCGGTTAAGGGCCACCCCCAGGTTTTTAACATACAGGGTGGCTGATGAATTTTGCTACATTAAGAAACTCAAATAATTTTTTTTCAGTGTATGGAATTCATTTTTCTTTTATTCATGTTAAAGCTCATTAAATTTTATTAAATATAGCTTAATTAGTTTTAAAAATAATGGAATTTAAATGCCCCCCCTGCTCGTCGATGCATGTGCGGCATCTTACCAAAAAGTTGTTCATTACTGCTTGGAGAGTTGAGACAGGAATAGCCGCAATTGTTTCTCGAATGGATTGCCTTAGTTCATTCAAATTTGTTGGTTTTGCTTTGAAGACTTCCTGTTTGCAATAACCCCACAAGAAAAAGTCAGGTGCAGTAAGGTCAGGCGACCTGGGTGGCCAACGGAATGTGGAGTTTCTGGATATCAGCTTATTGGGAAATTTTCGTCGCAATTCTGTCATAACAGGTTGGGCTATATGAGGAGCTGCACCATCTTGCTGAAACCACACAGAGTTGAAAGAAATTCTCATTCGGCGTAATTCTGGATAGAAAAACTCTCTCAACATGCTCAAGTAACGGTCTCCAGTAACCGTAACGGTGTGACCGTTTTCTTCGAAGAAGTAGGGCCCGACAATGCAGCGTGATGAAACTGCACACCACACTGTGACACGAAGTGGATGCAATTCCGTCCCATGGAGTATCTGTGGGTTGGAAGCATTCCATATTCGACAATTTTGTTTGTTTATGTTGCCGTTTAAATCGAAATGGGCCTCGTCAGACATGAAAAGACAGTTCAACATGTTTCCATCCTCTTCCACCATTTGAAGCATCTTCTGGCAAAATTCCAAGCGAATCGGCAAGTCTGCAGCGTTCAGTTTGTTGGCCATTTGAATTTTATATGGGAATAAGTCCAAATCTTTGTGCATAATTGACTGTAATGACTGTCTGCTTACACCCATTTGAGCAGATAAGCTTCTTGTCGAAACACGTGGATTGTTTTGTATGGCAGCAGCTACAGCAGCGATTGTTTCCTCCGTTCGAACTGAAGGGTTTCGATGGTAAAGTCTTCTGTTGACTGTCCCATGCTCGGCAAAATTGTTAACAAGTCTTATTATGGTCCATCTGCTCGGAGGATTGCCGCCAAACGTGCGCCTATACTCTCTTTGAACCGAAACTACGGACTCCAGTGCGTGATAGCGGCAGACAATCCAAATTCTTGTTTCAGTGTCCCAGTTATCCATTTTTGTTAAACGTAAAAGTCAATCTGCAAAATAAAAAAAAAATTAACCAGATTCATGAAATAGAAAAAAAGTTATTTAATTTTTTTTTGGTAGCGGCTTTCGTTAGCCACCCTGTATGTAGTTCTGAAAAATTTGGTTGTAAATTGAGATATTTTTGTAACCATGCAAGCTATATCAATAATATATTGGACACATAACAGGCTTTTTAAGAAAAACTCAACCGAAAAAAAATGTTGTGGATTTTGGGGAAGTAGGCGTGGCGCCGCCCACTTTTCAGCATAAAAATTCTGCTTTTTTCAAAGGCGTTGGCTTATAGTTTGAATTAGATATTTCAATGAAAATTGATTAGCTGCTTCCCAATAGTATGTAGTACACTCCTGCCAAAAATTAAGCAAATTGGACAACATAAAAGTAAAATATCCGGGCAAGTTGTTAATACCCCACTGAAATAGGGAAGTTATATATCTAGTTTGATTATCATAACATTAATGAACATGAAAGGTTTGTACGTATGAGAAAAAGAAAAGATGTGCCCATCAATAAGTAAACTGAAATGATCAGGACGATGAGTTGAGTCGATATAGCCATGTCCGTCTCTCGGTACGTTTATCTGTCTGTCTGTCTATTTGAATGCAAATACGAACTGAAAGTATTAAAATAGACCTGCGTAAATTAGTATGCGGCCGCCGTGGTGTGAAGGTAGTGTTGCCGGCCTACCACACCGAAGGTCCATGGTTCGAGCCCTGGTACAGGTAACATCAAAAGTGATTTGAAAAAAGTTTTTCAAAGCGGGGTCGCCCCTCGGCAGTGGTTTGGCAAACTCTCCGAGTGTATTTCTGCCATGACAGGCTTCTCAGCAAAAATTCGTCTCCTTTGTAGATGCCGTTCGGAGTCGGCAAAAAACTGTAGGTCCCACCAATTTGTAGGGAAAATTCAAATCGGCACACCACAAATTGGAAGAGAAGCTTGGCGCAAAAATCTCTTAGGAGGTTTATGATGATATACCTGTTGTATATCGCGCCATAGAGATAGAGATAGAGAAATTAGTATGCCATAATAGATCACTACTAGGTATATAATGTTTGGTTCCACCCGAACTTAAACTTCCTTGCTTGTTGTGTTTTGTTTGTCCTTCATTCATGTCCAAAGTTCGTTGTCGATCTTTGTGAAACGACACAGGCAAATTAAAGTTTTCGGAAAAGCCCCCAGGTTATATAAAGTTGCAAATTCGGCATAGCTAGAAATTTATTAAGCTCAAGTTAATGATATTTTATATATAGATATGTCTTCTATATATCAAAAAAACCTGTGATCAGTCTACACGCTTTGTGTTGCTTTCTTCTCAACTACTTTATATTCCCTGTAGTTTAATTTTGCCAATCATTTTCAAATTTTATTCAAATTAAATTGAATTGCCTGATAATAGCACTAACGAGTTGCCCTACTTGGAGACGTATACGAACTTAGTTTTTGTGGCCCTGCATATGTAGGAAACGGATCGAGTCCATACTCAATCTAAAACGATCCTTCCTAGCCCCCTTGATCGGGGTACTCACCGGACATTGTCTAATGGGAATACATGCTGAGCGCATGGGGGCCCCTGCAAATGACTTTTGTCGCAGCTGTAGGGACGACGAGGAAATTAAAAGTGTTGAACACTTCTTCTGCAGCTGCCCTGCACTAGCCAGGACCCGTTCGGAGTGCCTAAACAAGTGCCTATTCGCTAGTTTAGCGGAGCTGGGCTCTGCCGAAATCGGAGAGATTCTGCGCTTTACTAAGCGGACAGGGTGGTTAGACTTTAAGAATGTTTAACAAAGGAGGAAGGGTCGCAACCCGTTCAGTGGTATCACAATGGGTCATTTGGCCTAAGTGCGCTTCTCGGCGTTGCAGAGAGGCAGCCACCTTAACCTAACCTAACCTAGTTTTTGTTTGCTTGACGTGTGCAATACCATTTGAAGCTCATAATGTAAGGTTTGTGTTATATCTTTGGTATTTCTTTATTAATTCTCGCTTTCATTGGTGTATATAACATGTAGCAGGTTTAAGATAAGAGTAAAATTTAGTCAGTTTTCTTACCACGGAGCACTTTTCAAGTCCGTTTCAAGAATACTGTTTTATAGGGACCATTATACCGGTTTAAAACTAACATTTTTCTTATTACAAAAAAATCTTTTGAGCAATTATATCCAATCTAAACAGCTGTTCAACCCAGGCTATCAAGTTATTTCAATTAACGAGATTGTTCGATTTAAGAGGTAAACTACCCTCGCACCGCCAGTGTTTAATTACTGCAACCGTCGTATTTTCTGAACACTTGCAAGATTTATTAGTTAATCTGTAAAACTACAGCAAACTGAAATTTATGTTCCTACATAATCGTAAATTAATTTACTGATTGATGGTTACAGCACATTTGCTTGAATTTGTCGTGTTTATAGGTGAACGTCAACACGTTGAGCATTAAATGCTGAACTGCCTTTTTAGGAGCAATATGCATTATTACATACATAACAACAAACACATATATATATTTTTCATTTATACCTCCTTTCCAACTGCTCCATGTAAATCAATTTAACAGCTTGTCTTGTTCCTTTTTGTCAGCGCAATTTTATTTTGACTCAGACATACAACGTTCCTTTAGCGGCGTTCAAAGTGTCTGCGGGTTATTAAAAACTCTATCACATTTCACTATTAAATTTTATGAGCAAATTTTGGTAAAGTTTTATGTGCCGCAACAGGCAGAGAACAGACGAGCCGCCGCGCCCATTGCAAAAAGGGGCATAAACAGTGAAGCAGTGGGTAAAAGAGCACAACTTAGCATATCGTTCACATTCTTGGCAAATTGACATTTTATGGTGCATTAAATGTGGCATGAGCTGATATGGTGGAGACAAACGAGCATTCTCACCAGAGTTGGTAAATATTCGGATACCTGTGACTAGGTTACTGCGACAAAAATGTGTAGCTTTCAAGAAATCACTGTGACTGCTGGTGACAGCAACTGCTTTATTAGAATGAAAAATATCTTTCCAGCGATGGATACAAGTTTAAATTCAGATAATTCATTCAGTCACAGTCATTATAGAAAGGATATTAAAAACCTAAACTGATAGATTCTGAAAAGGTTGGGGACAGAAGAAAAGTCTTGTTATTTGAAATTGTTTAACATCGATAGCAAAGAACCGGTTCTTGTCATGCAGAACCTACCATAAGAGACGTTTGTGTAAGGAACGTCATGGTTCAAATTTAAAAAGAAAGTTCAGTCTTTTAGAGTATCCAGAGAGAAATTGGGGCAGAGTAACTCGATTTTCTTGGTGTAGAGATTGGAGTATTTCACAAAACTATTTACTGAAACTGGTAGTTCTGAGCTCTAAGAGCTGGTGCAGCTGGCAGCCCAATAATTGCATTGCGATTTCTTTCTTCCTGCCGATCGTGTTTGTGCGTTTGATAACTATAGCACTCCTAAACTTGAGCTAACATAGTCAAGTTTTCAGAAGTGTAAAGGCTGAAGGCAAATCTATACTGTTTGCAACAAAGTGAAAGAATCATTAGTTTGGAGCAAATTTACAACGGTCACGTACATAATGTCGAATAAATTCTTTTCGGTATCGGACGCCAATATCGAGCAGTCATCAAGATATTGTGCCAGCTCCTTGATAAAGATAAGTAGAAATTATATAAAAGTGGAAGTAGGGCGGCACCACCCTGTGGCACACACTGTATAATCTGATGAACTATTTGTTCCTCGATTCTAGAGCCTCTATGAGATCTATGAAAATTTACTGGTGTTTCTGAAATCTTATAAATAAAAATGTCTGTGTGTCCTTTATAGGCGTCCAAAGTACTCAATCGATTTTTATGAAATTTTCACCGTATATTCTTGGGATCTCTGGATAAAGCATAGGCTATATATAGTTTTGGAAAAGTGGGCGGTGCCCCCAGCTATATAAAATTACAATTCGTCATAACTCTGAACTTATTTGGTCTAAATTAATGATATTTGGATAAATGTGTCCTTTAGTCATGATTTATATAATTTCGGAAAAGTGGGCATTGCCTCGGCCACATTTTTTCCGTTTTGTTTGTGCTTTATTAATGTCCAAGGTTTATAGTCGATCTTTATGAAACTTTCACGATAGGTTTCGAAGTTCGGTGGGTACGACATAGGCTGTATACAGTTTTGGAAAAGTAGGCGGTGCCACGCCCCCAGGCTATATAAAATTCCAAATCGTCATAACTCTGTGCTTATTCGGTCTAAATTAATGATATATGGATAAATGTCTCCTTTAGTCATGATTTATATAATTTTAGAGAAGTGGGCGGTTCCACTCCCACATATTTTTGTGTTTGGTTTGTGCTTCATTAATGTAAAGAATTTATTGTCGATCTCCATGAACCTTTCACGATAGGTTCAGAAGTTCGTTGGGTACCACATCGGCTATATATAGGTTTTGGAAAAGTTGGCAGTGTCATGTCTCCAGGCTATATAAAATTTCAATTCGTCATAACTCTGAACTTATTTGGTCTAAATTAATGACTTTTGGATATACATATGTGTCCTTTACTCAAGATTGACATAATTTTGGAATATTTGGTTCAAGTCTCATTAAAAAAAACTTGGAAACAGAAAGCGGTACCAGGATCAAATAAATGTTATTCGATATATCTTCGAAGCTATAGCCCTATAGCCATATTAGTACCCGCAGAGGAAATGAAGAAGGGAAGTAGGAATAGAAATTTGAAATATAGGTGTTAGAGGCAAATGAACAGGGTAACGGAGAGTAACGGTGTAAGGGGGTTGGGGAAAGCAAAAGTAGAAAGAAAAAGGAAGATATAAGGATACCTATAGAAGAAGCGCCAAGTGGGGAGGGAAAAGAGTGTTAATAAATGTAGGCAAGTCAATTTTTAGGTGGAACAATGGCTGCCAGGTCTGCTATTGCCTTATAAAGATATTTTAGCTTAAGAATGACCAATTTTTCTTCCTATTTAACAAACTTAACATTATAGCAAAATCTCCAAAAAAAAAAAAAAGATTAACTAATTGTTTTTGAAACCTTACAAAATGACATACAAAAATTAGCTTGTTGGCTTTGTTTTTATAAAAAACTTATAAGGACTTTTTCGATGGAAAATTTCTTAACAAACAAACTGTAGAAGAACATTTCTCTATAGATGCAATAGGTTCCTTGATATCTGCGAATCTGTTTACCTTTACCTCTTGACCTTTATACCTTTTAACCGTAATAAAGATGTATAAAAAAAAAAGCTCACCAGGAATTTTTCCGCAGATTAGAGTTTAAAATGCTTCAAATGACTGTATTATATTCCAAACAAATGACAATAAGAGCTATTTGATAGCTTCTAGAATGGCCTTGTGTAACAGCCACGAGCTGATGTTCCTCAACCGCCTACCTACCTTTCGTATGACATGATATGCGTATAAAAATTTGAGTAATGCTACACAGCCAACCAAAAAATCTAGAATGATGAAAACTTAGGCCATGAGTAATGCGCCAAGCAGATAGAATACGGCAATACGTTGAAAAAACTGTCAGCTATGTAGAATGCGAGTGTTGGCGTGCGTAACAACAGATTCGCCGGATACGGCAAAGTAGATTTTGATCCAAATTTTGACGTATGACGGATACGTCGACCGTGAAGTACTGTATCTGCTTGGCGCATAAGTGTGGGCATGCGCTCAATACCTTTTATTCGCCAAAATTAATGCTGCAGTTTAAAATCTAAATCCGAACTCAACATGTGTGTAGTTTTAATGGAAAGGAAGGTGAACTCTTTTTTTTTGAGTATGACACTTGGATAGGAGGCGTTAAAAATATCGCATTTCCTTCATTTCAGTGATCGTTCCTACAAGGTGGCGCAAAAGTTATCCTCCTATCAGAAAATGCTATAAATTTTGCGATTGGCCCCTAAAGTCAGTTCTGTTTTGACATTTGTGTAGTAAACACAGGCGAAATACACGTTAATAAACAATGTTACGCTACACTGCTCTAGAACGCGGAATATTGCTGACTATTTATTTGACCAATAATCGGTCGGGGCCAAACGGTTACTGTGAATGGTGAGCGCTACAGAGCAATGATCAACGAGTTCTTTTTGCCGCAACTTGATGAATTGGGATTGGAAAATATGTGGTTCCAACAAGACGGTGCAACAGCACACACTGCACGTGCCACAACCGATATGCTGAACATCGGAAGCTTACTTTTGCGCCACCTTGTAGAATTCGAACTATGTTCGGCCTTCACACCTACACAAACGTCTTCTTACGCGTATACAAGCCGAAGGTCAACAGAACAGGGGAACACGAGAGCATTACACGAAGCAGACGAGTACCGTACATATTAATCTCTCTATTTTTTCCTACCACTATTGTTTCATTCAATATACTCTTGCGCTCTCGGAGAAGGCTTAGCTATTATTACAACTAGATGGACAGATTACCCTACACTACATAAACAGAAAAGAAATTGGATATTATCATCCAAACCGTGCCATAACATTATCTACCGTATTTATTTTTTCTATATACATACAATTGTAATAGATGTTTTAAGGAAAAGGAAGGTGTCGCGGGAGTCTGTAGTTGCATACTTTTATTAGCTTAGTAGTACAAATGAATTGTTTGTGGCTTCACAATCATTAATTTTTAACAATTAATTTTTATAGAATACGATTAACCAAAAGCAGTACGTCAAATAAACATGATTTTGTATGTAGAGCTAATCTCTTCGATACCTTACTTTATAATATTGATTCCGAATGTGAGCAGAAAATGAGAAGCGAATACAAAAACACCCAAGATTGTGGCAGCACTTCTCACTGTTAAGTGGTTATACTGATGTTGCGGCCCAAGCCCGATTGCCGTGGTAGAGATTTCGCTGACCCCGGTAAAGTTGTATTAAAAGGCTGCAATGTTTACAATCCCAACCTAAAATGCGAGTAACTAATCAATTCCTAACATTAAATGGTTAATTCTAGAAAGATATAAAATTCTCGGCAGTGCTTGTAATTCTCATCATAATTTTTGTTGTTGCAACTGCAAAAACGCTACTCAAAACTTGCTAACTGTTTGAGGGAATTTCGTGGTACAGAAATAAATCTGAGTTGTTCCAGTACCTAAAGCGAACAGCGTTGGAAACGTAAATTACCTCCGCATCTCTCTGGTATAGCTATAATCAAGAACACTAAATTTTTAGACGTATATTGGAACGATTTTTCAAACCGGTTTCGGCGATCTGCCATCTTCAGTGTATGTTTTCGTTCTGATCTGTGTCTATCCGTTGTTATGTATTTATGGTCTGGATTCTGTGCCAGGTACTGTTAATATGCGTATATATGGTTCGTGTGTTAGGTTCATGTGTTACGAACGGGTACCTGAAGGGTTGTTTTAGTTTGTGGATGTTAGGTCAGGTAATGTTGATCGTGTGTTTGAATAGTCTGTATTGAAGGTTGTTTTTGTCGCTCCTTACTTAGGTAGAAGTCGGTGATTTTCGTCGTCCTATATTTGTATGTTCTTGGTCACAGTCATACCTAGAAACAAACATTGGTTTTCAGTGCGAATGTTATGCAAGGTAACTCGATTAATTTCGAAAACATTATTTCTTACTTTGCAGAGTTTATTCTTATTAAACATCTGTGCTTGCTAAAACTTTAGAAACCAAAACCAGCTGCCGATGAAATGGCACGTATTTCTGGTCTGCAATTTCGCCCAACAAAAGAATCCCAACGATTCTCCGAAATAATAATAACTTGAACTGACTAGCAATGACTATATCAAATTGTCATTCTACCAAGTCGAACAGTAAATTACATTGTACGATGTCATCCCGCAGTAAAATTGGAAATTAGATAACTCAACATACTTTCCCTCTAAATCTCACGATATTCGAGTCCAACTCAAGCCTTCTTATACCAGCGGCAAGCGGTGTTAAGATTTAAGCTATATGTGCTTTTCAAAGTTGCAGCCTTAAAATTACCATTTTTAGAACAAATTAATGTTTTGGCTAATATGTGACAAATGTATCTTGAAGTAGCTCAGGTTTTGGTTTGTGGTGAAAAACATTTGTTCAGTTGCTTATTATTGTGGCTAACATGTGGTGAAAATCATTTCATGAAGTGGTTACCGAAACAGCTAAGATATGGCTAATTTGTTTAGGTAAAGTGGTTCTTTAAATAACAGATATAGTGGTTATTGCCTAATGGACGATATCTAAAAATTTTTCCAATTAAATTGCACGATTATTTTTTATTTACAGTATATTTCATTAAACATTCAAACCAAAGGTTAAATATAAAACTAAGTTGAGCCGAAAGAAATATCTCTGCAACCACTACGAAGTAATTTGGTATCATATGGCGATTTATGCAAAGTCGTACCGGAAGTCGGTAAGCTCCTTTATCAACTCCAGCCCGGTGAATGCTCTAAATAAACAAATATATCCCCTGTATCTGCAGGAGAATGCAATCTCCAAGTAATTGACTCTTCCGAAGATTGATAGTAATTTCAGCAATAGACGTGTCGAGTGGGCAGAGGGAAATTCTGGAATCTTCTGCAGCTGCAGGAGCGGTTTTTGCCAGTGAGGGCGGATAAGCTCCAAAAAATTATCCTCTTTTTTAGTTTCTGCACTGGAATCTGCTTTTTCCTATTCCCTTTTGAAGGACCTCTTTTTTTTTGTGACAAATTTTATGTATTAAAATTAGCTCAGGACAACAACTTTTATATTTGCTTATTTGTTAAATGTATTGGTGGTGGTATTTCTGCAAAAGCTTTGCATGTATGGATATTTTTGGAAAATGTGGCCAGCAGTGGTGGATAAGGTATGCTAGTTTTCACAATAAATTAATATATTATATTTATATGGATTAATTTAACTAGTAATGCTATGAGTTCCGTGTTAGATGGACAATTCCTTTCCAGCCTAGTCTAATTTTCAAATACAATAAGTAGTAATTAGTCTTAAAGAAACCGGCTTAAATGAGGCTACGCCAAAAATGAGACTGTACCTGGCTTGATAAGACTATCATAGAGGTAGTGTTTCACTCGTTTATAAACACTTAACAAAGTAAGACCTAGCCAAACATTATTGGTCGATAAAAACTCTTCACATTATTTATTTTGGAAATAGAACTCTATAAAAAGAAATTAGTCACAAGTAGATCCTTCCTATAACAGCAGTGACCTTTGTCATTTAAACATGCCTCTGAGGGGCTTAAAGAAAATTGTAGCCTAACCCAATTTTTTTTCCCCAAGTCTTTTCTCGGCGGTTAATGGAGCTTTTATTCAAATTGTTATAATGATAGGTTCGTATTTTAATTTAGGCCCTTTAGATTAAGATTATATAAATGAACGCGAAAAATCAAAGAGGCTACCTCCGCTTCTAGCGTCTAATGGTAATTAATTCAGTAAAATCGTCGTTAATTCGCATCCATAAGTAGACGTACTGACTAAACAGGATGAAAACGTAGGACGAGTGTTCCAGAATGGTGTTTAGGAAGTTTTTAGGGCTGATGTGAGTCTAAGTTACGCGAAGCAGGACCAATGTTTGCATCTTTTGGAACACCACCTCTTGTCTGTAGGTACTTATTATTTATATATTGCCACTCGTACTCGTATCGAGGCTCATGTGGCAGCGTTACATTCCCCACTCATGTCTATAAGCTAAAAGGTTTTAAATACAGTTGTGAAAAATTGTTTTTTTTTGCAGTTCCTGTCTACTTGTTAATGTAGCAGTTACTGCAGTTGTTGCTGTAGTTATGCTTTTTGCAGTGGAATACGTACGGGTTTATATGTTTATGAACATGAGAATGTTGAATGCGCAGCGTAAAAGATTTACGATTATGGTGTGGCTATTAAAAGTTTCATGCGATTTTTTCCATTTAACATTCAAATAACTACACTAAACACATATACAAGGTTGGTTCGACATTTTACTTTAAATTTAGTTGGATGAAGAACAGGATAGCTGCTAAACTGAGCAGCTCAAAATCTAATAACTTCTACATAGAGTGCCAGACCTTCGCTCACTTAGTCGCATACATATTAACGTAAAGTGTAATCCATATAGTGGTTTCTTTTAAAACATGTAAAACTAACTTTTAGTTATAGATCAATGATCGGCAAATACATTATCAGGATCGACTATGTTCGGTCTTTACATATACAAACGATTTTTGAAAAGTGTCCCACCCGACTGCCAGCACATCCTACAATGGGATTTAGTTTGTAGTAAGCATCTGCGGCTAAAGGCATGTGGCTATTTTGCCGACTAGCCACCCTGTAGTGACGCCACTGACCTCTTTTTGGTAGGGTTAGTTAAGCTGCAATTTTAACCCTAATCACCCTACGTAAATTTCTAAATTCGAAAGAGATGGTTTACTAATAGTGGCCTTATGTGTAAACTAACAAACTGCATCATTAGACTTTATGTGGCGGCCTTGGATTGATATGCCTCCAAAAGGCAACGATGGGTATCTATGTAATGAAATCTGCATTATTTTTTTTATTTTGGTCACTTGAAAAAACCTTTCTCTCGCGTTGCCATATGGCAACCCTAAGGTGTCTCGGGTTAAGAACCTGTCTGAAGTTCATGGTTAGATGGTCGCCAAAGCTTTCCGTACGGTTGTTTCTCACTGCGGATACGTTTCCTATTGCCTTTTCACAGCACATCAAACTGCCTTCAGAATTGCGAACGGAAAAGTAGGATACTCAACAACAAATCGAGAAAAAACCACACAAAACTTGGCCTAAAAGCAATGTTGAAGTCCTACTCAAAGATTCTGGAAGAGTGTTCTCAACAAAGACTATTTTGCAGTGTAGTCCTTTGGTATCGAAAAGATAGGGTTGTCTACATCACACCGCCTATAAATAATCGTTTCCTTTTTATACTGTAGGAGGCCTTTCGGGATTTCACATGTATGAAAACGGTAATGAACTCTTGTAGATAAAGCTCCCAAAACTCTGTGATTGCTCTTTGGAACAACCGTGTTTATAGTTACGGGTGGGTGCCTCCATGCGATCTAAATATCTCTTAAATCAACCCATTCCCGAATTCGGCTGAAGCATCAATATCTCAGAATTTGTTTTAATAAATGCTGCATTTTAGACTGATTTCGAAGAAACACGAAATGGACCACCCTTTAACTGTAAACATACATACTTATACATATACATTAGGCTGGCTTAATAGTAATAGTTTCGTTTTTCGCTTAGCATAGGGGCAGAATAGGTAGAAAACAACAAAAAATCTACTCAACGCTTTGAGTTGGCTCTCTCGATTTTTCAATAAGGCACTGATTAAATGGTGTGTTCTAGAATACGTAAGACCTCTCCTCGGAAGCCAAAGGAAGGAATTTTATCATGCAAGTAAACAACTAAAAAAAAATGTTGTTTCCACTCACCCTAATATAAATATCCATTTACACATATTTCATTTTATTTTATTGCTAGCCTTCAAAAGAGGGCAATCAGAGGAAGTGGGTAGGTTTGTGTTGTGGAGGGGAGAAACAGTTATTTAGAGGAGGTTGGGTGCGCGCACACAAGTAATCGATTAATTATGTGAGCACGAAATTTTGTTGTTTATTGAGTATGAACCACCGCCTTTTAAAATTGTTACTGTTACATTGTAATTTATTAGTTTTGCCATGATTTTCAACATTTACGATGAGTTGCGTGCGCATGCAATATGACAGTTGCGGACGGACAGCAGGCGGCTGTGTTGCGACAAGCGGCATGCGCACATGCAATACGGAAACAAAAACAACTAAATATTCATCGATGTAAAGTAACATTTGATATTTGCCAGCCGGGGAGAGGGTGAGCGACCATTGAACAAAGTACATTTTTTCTATTCTTGTTTTTATTGTTTTCGATTAGGCTGTTAAGTTGTCAAGTTTAAATTGATTTGTGGCATTTTAATAAACACTATATTTGTATTTATGTGCATGCATATGGCGAGCTGAGAGCAAAACCGTAAAACATATTAGTCGTTATGTAGTCAGAACAACGGAATATGACTATGACTAGTGATAGGGCAAACAAATTAACTTTCAAGTAGGTAGGTAGTAGAATATAAAATTATCGCCTAATTAACAAGCGTTATCGAACTAAGTGGTCCTCTTAGTGTGTTGCCAAATCAGCTGCGGGTAGGGTCACCTTCGGTGCTGCAGCGTCACTGTTGTTTGTAACCTAAATATTTCAGATAGCTTTTTAAAAATGTATTTTAAGTTTACATGGCTTGTTGCGTAGTTTTCCATTGCAAAGTTTTAAAAATCATATACGCGGCTTCGAAAGCAATTCAATCTGATAAACCTAGAACTTCCTAAAACTCGTCGTTGTAAATTGAAACGTTATTTTGACGAAATTTGTGAGGATAACCATCTACAAGACCCTTAAATCTTGTTTGAGGTGAACGTATTCAATCGTGTGTTAGACATTGTCATTAGAGTCCGACAAATTAATCGGTATCGGCATCGACATGGGCCATTTTCGGCCAACATGCATTGCCGTTTTAACTTTCTTCAAATTTTAAACATTGGTTTATCTGAGCCCCCTAAAATAAATATGTTGAATGTGCTTCCTGATTTGTTTTGACTATTCCCCTCCTCCTGATGTAAATTAAGGCTGGCTATTGGCGATGATACCATGAAGTCATAGCCGGTTTTGGCGCAATTTGTTAACACTACAAAGACCAGAGGGGTTAAAGAACACAATAACATTTTTGAAAGAATATATTTCCACAACCATTGCCTGGGAACAGTTTTCGCACTGTCACTTTTATTAATCCGACTTTGTAGGTATCATTACATTGATAGATCTATTGCCCGCAGATAGTCATTTGACAGCAAAGTGTATATTTCATTGAATGCATGTGCAAGTGCGACTTTCTAAAATCTTGGAGGTGCTGAAAAATATACCTGAGAACCTATAAAAGGATTCTGGACTTACAATATTTTTCAAAATGGTATAAATTTGATGTAGTTATCTTACTTATTTTCACCCAAGGAGCCCGTGGGGCTAAATGTAGTATATTATTTCTAGCAATGCATGCAATACAATTATAAAAACATAACAAAGAAATAAATAGCTAAAAAGAATTGTAGGTCACCCCCTTGGCCTTCCTGGTAGTTAAAAATTTTGTTTTTCCCAGTGCACAATTGGGGGAGCTCTTTCGGCGCCAATCAATAGTGATTTTGCATGGAACACTTCCCAATACCATGTTGGCAGTAGTGCAGTGGAATAGACTTTAACATTTGCATATTAACACATATTGTTCGAAGAAATAAGAAGAAACTGAGTTTTTAATAAATATACCTTTCATGAACATGAAATGGTATTATAACTTTGGTCCGATGTTTGCCACCAATAAGTATACCGAAATGATCAGGGCGATGAGCTGAGTCGATTTATCCATGTCCGTCTATCTGTCTGAACGCAAACTAGTCCCTCAGTTTTTGAGATATCTCAAAGATCATCGCAAGATCGGACCAATACAACGCATATCTCCCATACTATCAATTGTTCGGATAAACGGGGTTTGGCCTATAACTCTTGCAATTAAAAACCTAAGAACGTAACATTTTGCTGGGTTGGTAGTTAACCCTTTCGCCCCTACTAGGACAATATGCCCGAGAAAACTTCAAACTTGTTTCTCATCCAATTACGCATTGAAATAGTCCCAATTAAAGCGCGAAGTTTTCTGTGTTTAGTAGTAAATGGATCCTGTTACTATTGAAATAAATTTCCTGCTAATCGAATGTTTTGCCAAGACAAGTCACAAAATTCGATCAGTCACGCGTTGTATTTTAATGTGAAACGTCCGACTAGTAGCATTTATTGTCCAGGGAATTCCGCGGGCTTGAAAGGTCGAGTGTAGCTTAACAGTATTGATCCAAAATGCTTAAGAAATTAAGCTGATAAATGTTTTTTATATTTATAACTACATTGGGACATATAATACCAATAACATATTTGAGTGGGATAATAACATCACAATATTGGTTTATATTTGAAGATGTCTAGAAGGATAAATTTGGATGATCACGAAAGTGAGAAATATTTTGTAGATGAAGAGAGTGACGATATGGGCGATTACTTAAGTTCATAAGAGTCTAGTTATGTACCATCAGATGATGATGGCGAAGATGTAGAAGACCCTATAGCAAAAGCTATATCCCATGATGAATCTTCTTCTGACTCGGAGCGGGATCCCGACGACGGACAAGTTGTAGGCCACGATTCGTTGGAGAATATTAAGGATCAACCAATGAGCAATAAATGTAATTGGACAAATTTTAACAACGGAGTCATTTTCGAAGCAAGGTATAAAATGCCTATAGAAAAAGATGCTGAAGTTCTTGTTGGATTTCGTCATGGAGCTACAGAGCTCGACGTTTTTCGGGAAATGTTTCAAAAAGTCTATTTATACATATTGCAGAGTGCACGAACCAAAGGATTAAAATACTAAACAGAAAAAAATCTGTAAAGCGTGCAGTTACCGATGAGTACGAAATCATGCTTTTTTTGGGAACCACTTTGGTAATGCACTATAATCACTTGCCATCACTTGCTGACTATTGGAGTGAAAAATCCCTCTAGGGGGACGGATGTGTTAAGGAAGACTATTTCTCGCGATCGTTTTGCTTTATTGATGTTCAAGATGTATTTGAATGATTGTAATGAGCCTGATGATTCAGCTAACGATTATTATATTGAAGAAGTTGTATCATGCATCAAAAAAACATTCCCAGCATTACGAAGTGAAAGTAGTATGCAGTCCATAGACGAGTGTATAGCAAAATTCAAAGGTCGATCGAGCTTGAAGCAGTATATGCCTTTGAAGCCAATCAAGAGAGGTTGTTGTTGTTGTTGTTGTGGTAACGACAAAAACACTCCCCGAAGGTTTTGGGGAGTGTTGTCGAATTAACAGTCCTTTACCGGATTTGAACCCGGTGCGCTCCGGCACTCCCTTGCGGTACTGCCCGACTGTCGTGGTAGCGATTTATGACCAGTGAAACCTTCTAGGTCATATCACCCCCTCCTTCCGTAAGGAAGGATAAGATGGGTAATGAGAGGTGAAAGGCATCATATCCGTAGATCAACCATCGAGTTCCACGCCATTACCTTTGTGCATATTAGTCGCTATGGCTGCGCTGTGATGTCAAAGCAGGTTACACTTATGACTTAAACGTCTACACTGGACGAAATGGGTGAATGTTTTGATAGTAGGCATTCGTGAACCAAATATTGTTGTTTTAGCATTCGGTAGGGGTTTCACGTCAATGAAGTTGCTAAAAACCATACTATTTCCTGCGATGGGTACATATATACGGGATCGAAAAGAAACTCCTGTATATAGTGGACGTCTACAACGTTCAGAATGTCAAGTACAAATAAATTGCGATGGTTTCATGACAGCTCGATGGATGGATACGAAAGATGTCCTAATTGCTTCTAACTGTCATATTCCTATCATAACTAAAGTGAACCGAAAACCAAAGATGATGCTAAGTTAGATGTTGACTGTTCAGAAGCAATTGCTGACTACAACCGCATAATGGGAGGCGTAGATTTGGCAGATCAAAAAACTGCTATATATGAAATGAACCGCAAATCGCAAAAATGGTGGAAAAAAGTATTTTTTAAAATTTTTATGATAGCTGTGGTTAACGCCTCGATAATATTCTCACAACGTCAACGTCGTAAAATTCCTCATTCAATTTATTGTGCCCTTACCCAAGTCGATGATAGCTGAAGGGATAAAATACAAAAAGCTCAGAGCACGTCAATGTGGTGGAAACCCGCAAAGCGATCACAAACGGAACGTCTAAATATTGGCGATAATCGCCCTATTGAACAGCCTTCTCGTCATTGATGCGTACATTGTGCATCACAAAATAAGGAAACTAGGACTAAATACGTCTGTTCTCGATTCAATAACGCTTTATGTTTCAAATGTTTTGCTTCATTTCACAAATGAATTAAATTTGTAAAAGAAAAATCAATAAAATGTGAATTTTTTTTAGTTTTTTATTAAAAACTAGCTGACCCGCCGAACTTTGTTCCGCCTTAAAAGCAATAATTGATCAGATTGATAAATGTAAATAAAAAATTAATTTTTTTTACGATTCCTTTTTGGTCATGTATTTTTGTGCATGGGTTGCACTCTTCAATCAAGCACCTTGTGATAGACGAAATTTTTTTGCTTTATTATCAGGCTCAAGAACAAATAACGCAGATGGTCTTACGATGCGTGAGCATGCCCCATATAATTGACCATGAGAAAAACATGGATTTTCTAGATTCAGACCACGAACTTTCAGGAATTGGCCTTGTCATTTGTTAATGGTCATGGCAAAACAATGTTCATTTTCCCAATTTGAACGCTAGAATGTAAGCCGTATTCAGGGCTGCAATCGTATCGAAACGCTGCTCAATTCAAAACTGAACTTAGATAAATTTCTTCCAGTGCGTCGAAAATTATCTAGTTGTTGATTTCTGAGATTTGCTCGACGATTTCGCATTGCTAACCGAGCCGTTTCTTGGGCTGCCTCTCTTTGCTCTTGTAATTGAGAAGAACGAAGTCGAACCATACTAACGGGGCGCTCTTCACGTGCAATTTCTTGCTCTTCTTCAGTCCTTTCATTCGCACCGTTTCGAATCCCACTTGTACAGGGTGTTTTTTTTACGGGTTTGTTTTTCGAATAGAGATAAAACTGGCATTTTGTGGTCAAATCTGGCAACTCTAATGTCATTTATGTTCAGTTTGGTTTGCCATTTCATCATGAACAGGTTGACAAAAGAACAACGCTTGCAAATCGTGCAAATTTATTTCGAAAATAATGGTTCAGTTCGCGAAGTTTACCGTGAGCTCCGTCCATTTTATGGTCGACATAATCGTCCATCAGAGCAATTAATTCGGTTAACCATGGATCGTTTTCGCACTACGTTTACTCTATGTGATAATACGCATCCGCAGAGACGTCGAACAGTGCGCACCGAAGAAACAATTGCCGCTGTAGAGCAAAGTGTTGAAGAGGACCCGAATGAATCGATTCGCCACCGTGCACAGCAATTGGAGCTTTGTCCATCAACTTTATGGAAGATTTTGCGCAAAGATCTTGGCTTGCGACCTTACAAGATCCAGCTTGTGCAAGAATTAAAGCCGCGAGACCATGCAATGCGTCGTGATTTTGGTGTATGGGCCGAAAATGAGATTGATTTCGATGCTGATTTTCATCGCAAAATTTTGTTCAGTGATGAGGCTCATTTTTGGTTGAATGGCTACGTCAACAAGCAAAATTGCCGCATTTGGAGTGAAGAGAATCCACATGAGACCCTTGAAACGCCATTACATCCACAAAAACTGACTGTTTGGTGTGCTCTATGGGCTGGTGGAGTCATTGGGCCATACTTCTTCCGCAATAATGCTGGAGAGGCAGCTACCGTTAATGGAGACCGGTATAGAGCCATGATAACCGACTATTTTGTTCCCGAATTGGATGGCATGAATGTGGATGAGTTGTGGTTCCAACAAGACGGCGCTACATGCCACACAGCGCACGTCACAATCGATTTATTGAAGGAAACATTCGATGAGCGCATAATTTCGCGGAATGGACCTGTCAATTGGCCACCAAGGTCGTGTGATTTGACACCATTGGATTATTTTCTTTGGGGATATGTGAAGTCGCTCGTCTACACCAACAAACCAGACACGTTAGGGGAATTGGAAGCCAACATTCGTGGCGTTATTGCCGACATACGGCCCCATATGCTCGAAAAAGTGGTTGAAAATTGGACCTGTAGAATTGGCTTTATTCGAGCCAGCCGCGGCGGCCACATGCCCGAAATCATAATTAAACATTAATGGCATAAAATTATCCTTCCAATAAAGCCAAATTGATGGACCTTAAAACGATTTTCTTGTGTTTTATTTCAATTCGAAGTTCTATATCCTTAAAAAAAACACCCTTTATTACGGTTTTTTCGTCAAAGATTTGATCGTCTTGGTCGCGGCATGATATTGTTAATGAAAATATCGGCACAATATACTAATAGAAACTCGAAACACATATCAACCGGTCAACTTCAAAATTTTAAATTTTTAAAACTTTCAAAGAAGTGTCAGTAAAATGAGCATGACGAAAAACTACCTCGAAACGCAAAAAGTAAAAAGTTTCCGCTTAACAGGAATCAGTAAATACTTGCAAGCAAAACTTCTTTCTTCTTTAAATGGTAATCTAATCGCCTGGGCGATTTTGACCGTCCAACATACTGGCGCCAATCGGAAACACCGCGGGATCGCAAATCGGTCTCCACTTGGTTCGTCCATGGGAGTGGTGGTCTCCCTCTTCCTCTGCTTCCACCGGCGGGTGCCGATAAGAATACCTTCTGGGCTGGAGCATCTTTGCCCATTCGCTGGCCTATCCAGCGAAGCCGCTGTGTTTTGATTCGCTGAACTATGTCGGCGTCTGCATAAAGCTCATACAGCTCATCATAAAATTTTCTTCGGTACTCGCCGTCGCCAACGCGTAGAGGTCCACAAATCCTTCGAAGAACCTTTCTCTCGAATACTCCCAGGGCCACCTTATCAGATTATAGTGTCCATGCTTCTGCACCATATAGCAGGACGGGTGCGCTGAGTGACTTGTAGAGTGTTACTTTCGTTCGTCGAGAGAGGGGTAGCATTTGTTTGCAAGAGGAATTCTTCGTCGGATTTCTAGGCCAACAGGCTGCTGGTGTTAATGCTGGTTCCCAGGTAAACGAAGTCCTTTGCTATTTCGAAATTTTTGCTGCCAACAGTGGCTTGGTTGCCAAGGCGCGAATGCGCTGACTATTTGCATGTAGACAAAAGGTATTTCGTTTTCCCCTCGTTGACCACCAAACACATTTTTTCCACTTCTTTTTCTATTTTGGAGTAAGCAGAAGCTACGGCGCGGGTGTTAAGGCCAATGATATCAATATCGTCAGCGTACGCCAACAGTTGCAATGAAAACTGCGTTTGGATTTTGGTTAATAACTTAAATTTGTAAGATATTGTTGTTGCTTTCCTATGTCACGATCATTTGTTTTTGACTTGCAAGTTTTACTGAGTGAACTTTCCCCAGCAACTCTCTCCCCCAATGAAATGTCCAAATGTGCTCTAACCCTGCAAATATTTTTAAGAAAATTAGAATAGGTCGGTACCTGGTCCATTTCCCGGAAAAGAACCAATAGTAAATTTTAATAAAAGTAGAAGGCTAGCCATATACCAAATTTCAAGTAAATCGCAAAACAAATAAAAAATTTGGAATAGGTCGGTTCTCGGTCCAATTTCCGGAAAAAGGTATCCTACATCCTTTTCCTGGTTCCAAGCTACTTCCCCACCAATTTTCAGCGAAAGCGGTCTATCCGCTCTTGAGTTATGAAAAGTGCAACTAACACAACTTTCTTTTTAATTTATATAGATAGTAAACCCCGCTCGCTTCGCTGCGTCTCAGAACTAATAAGAAAATGAGTCAGATTTTCATCATTATATCCCATACCAGATAACATATGGAACTTCATTACATCGCTTATTGCAGCACTCATTGTCACCTTTCGTTTGATACCCATATTCTACTAACAAATTTTTGATCACCTTGGTCCACAAATCGGTCTATATCTCCGAAATGATATCTTAAATTTTAAGTTAAACGTGAAATAATACAGCGCTAAAAGCTCCATTCAATTCCAGTAAGTAATTTTTGAGTGATGCGCGCCCAAACATACAGACAGATAGACAGACAGACAGACAAAAATTCTAAAAACAGTGGATTTGGCTTCCGCTGGTCAAATAACGAACTCCCCTATCAGTTTTTCTTGAATATCTTCAATGTACAGACATCGACCTGTTACAATTTTATTATATGTAAAGATGTTATTTGATTTCCTTATTCCTTTTAGCATTAGTGGGACGTATACAAACATTATTGGCATTGTATGTCCAAGCATAATAGTAAGGATCTCATACTTTTCAGGTATGCGAAACATCTTATATTTTTGCCATATTACTACAGTATTTGCTGACGTTATGATGAAAAACCCACCAGGTTTCGAAAAAAAACTCAGGAGTGAAAGGGTTAATATATATGTAATGTGTGTAGTGAAAATCAGCCAATCGATAGTTCCGATAAATGGGGTTTGGGCTATGTCTCTTCAAATTCAGTTTTGCAGAGTTTGTACTAATTGTAAGTAAGGATAGGACACTGATGTATTCATGAAAGGTATACAGTCTTCGGCTCAGTCAATATAGCGAACTCTAAACAAAAACCACATAAAAAGTAATTTCAAAGCTTGCACGAGGAACAGCAAATTTAATTAAACTTTAAAAAATGGGTGTCAAAATCTACAACCTTTTTGGCAGAGGTGCTAGAAAGTTTTTGCGTACACCGTTATGAAGCCCAATCAATGAAAATTATTAAAAACATAGTTTCTTTCTATTTTATTGAAAGATATCCAGTTTAATTTCACTACTATTATTGTGAACGCAGCTGTATATCTTGGCTCCCAAGGAAATTCTCAGCTTTCAATTCTCAGGTTTGCATCACTCTTTTGACTGCTGCTGGTGCTGAGCTATCATTTTGAAGACTGAAATTGACAAACTTCCTAATTAAGAAATTCTGCGGGTTATCTAACGGTGCTTTGGACTCGATACGCACTTGGTTGGACAAACAAAATATTAATCCGTCGATCGCTAGTGCCTTGTTCGAGTTGGCCGTTATTTGTACAGGGTGGCGCAAAAGTAATCCTCCTATCCGAAAATGCTATAAATTTTGCGATTGGCCCCTAAAGTCAGTTCTGTTTTGACATTTGTGTAGTAAACACATGCGAAATACACGTTAATAAACAATGTTACGCTACACTGCTCCAGAACGCGGAATATTGCTGACTATTTATTTGACCAATAATCGGTCGGGGCCAAACGGTTACTGTGAATGGTGAGCGCTACAGAGCAATGATCAACGAGTTCTTTTTGCCGCAACTTGATGAATTGGGATTGGAAAACATGTGGTTCCAACAAGACGGTGCAACAGCACACACTGCACGTGCCACAACCGATATGCTGAACATCGGAAGCTTACTGTTGCGCCACCTTGTATAAATCAATCATTCTTTCAGTTTAGAGGCGTATTCTATGAACAAACGGGTTTATGGGTCTAAATATTAGCCCATTTCTATGCAACTTATACATGAAAGCAATCGAAGAAAAGTTAATCGAAAGCTTTCTTTTTCCACGTTTTTATAGATATGTAGATGATTGTATTAATATCATCGAGAGAGACAAAATCGGGCAGACACTAAATTTGTTCAACTCTGCTAATGTAAACAACCAATTTACAGTTGAGTATGAATCAAATAATGAATTCTTAGATTTATTGCTAAAAATAATATCGACGGAGCTATCGAATTCGATATATATCGTAAGCCAACATCGACTGACCGATTTATCCCGATTGAGTCAAATCATCACCACTCACGTAAAGTAGCTGCCTTTAACTCTATGGTTCATCGCCTTATTAACGTCCCACTAAGCTCTGCTGCTTACAAGAAAGAAAAGCACAGAATTATGAACATCGCAGAAACGAATGGGTATCGCGCTAGCATTGGCGATCAGCTAATAAAAGACACCAGCACAAAAAAGTACAAAGAGAAAGCAGTTCCTTTTTCGGTACAGTGGGCGTAAATGATAATGTGACTTGGTGCAGTATGACTTACGACCCATTTAATTTTACCTATTTAAAACGAGCATTAAAAAAAGTTGGTATAAATTTGGCTTCTAAATCAACAAACAAGCTTAGTTCCTTACTGAGGTCATCCAAAGACAAATGTGAAAAGTTGGATACTGCTGTAGTATATTCGAATAGAATGCGGTGCTAAGTACATAGGCCAATCGAGCAGTTAGTTGAAAACTAGCAGCTGATGAAGACACCACGCGCGTGTCAAAACAATTGTTTTGCAAAATAAAATAAACTTTTGACCGACTAAAAGGTGTATTTTAATTTTTTGTCTTGAATTACTAATTGATAAGGATAAAAAAAAATAAAATTTTAAATAATCAAGCAAAATCAAACATAATCAAAAAAAGTTGTTTTGATTACCTCTGATTTTTTTTTGATTACTTTTGATTTTTTTTGATTATTTTTGATTTTTTTTCAGTATTGTTGATGTGTATATTTATGTGCTTCTACAACAATACTGAAAAAGTAATAAAATACCTATATAAAACTACCTTTTTTTTTGATTATTTTTGATTTTTTTTAATAATCGTTTAAAGTCATGATTTTGTTTGATTATTTTTTTAATGAATTGGAAAATACTCATCAAAAGTTGAAAGCAATGGTAATGAGTCATTATTTATTTATTTATTTCATTTATTTATTTGTTTATTTGTATGCTTATAATTCAGTACAAAGATTTCTCAAGAAAATAATTAATCAAACCGGTAATCATTACGATTAGTAATCATTATTTAACAGGTCTGTATTATGGGAGTACATCGGATAAATTTTCCAGGGGCATGTGTTGTTGTTGTTTTTAGCATATAATCATTACTTTTGAGCATATAAGTCGCCACTTACGACCGGTATGCCTACCTCGGGCATATTCTAACCCGCTGGGGGGTTGCCAGGGGCCTTGAACGCTGTAGTTATGCTACTGGCAACATGGTCGATTGAGGGACGGCCATGTAGTTAGATGGATCTTTTTGTGAAAGCTGGTGTGACTAGTATGCTTATAATCGCTTGGCCAATTCCTTGTTAATAAGCTTCAGCGATATTTTGGTTTTGTATGCACGGCTTAGGGGGCTCGCTACCTCTGCAGCACGCCGTTTCATGTACATATATGTATGTAGGTATATAACGATAACAAAATGCATATGCATTTGTACGAAAATTGGGCATACAAATGTCTATAAAATTTATTATTGTCAAGCTGTCCAGCATATAATTCACTTTAAAATAAATTTATAACAATTTGTGTGTTGCAGCGCAACGACCGAACCAAAACGAACTCAAACAACTGAGCAGTGGCAAATGAAAAACGCCACACATTTTTAGCACAATAACAACACAATGCACAGATATGGCAATAATGGATAACTACGAATACGTACAATACAATGCAATAAAATGTTTACTTGAATAAAACAACAACGAGACTAGCAACAAAAATGAGGTAGTCACTCTAAAAAATAGCTATAGTAAATTCGTTGTTGTTGTTGTTTGTTTTTGGCATATGCAGTGTTGGTGTGAAAGCGGCAACCTATGTTATGTGTGTGGCAAGCTGGGGGTAGTGAAAAAATATGATTGTATTAAACGAGATAGAGCCAACAAAGCTAAAAAAATAACAACAACAAAAAGAGTAATGACTTTAACAACTTTTCAAGTTAAAGTGAAATTGAAATTTATTTCTTAATTTATCGTCATGACAGTTTTTTGCAATATATTAAAATTTACGAGTGTATATCAATTTTATAGTGGTGGTTGCACAGCAGCAGCAGTGAATGACAGTCGTTCGAGTTCAGCTTCCCCAGAGAAACAGCAAAATCTGATAACGAAAAAATGCCTTAATAAGTGTATAGCATAAGGTTTCAGGGCGGCTGTTGGCTTTTCCCAATTTTAGGCGATGTGGGAAATATGTTACTAAAAACCAAATATGTGTGATTTATTTATGAAAATATCTCCGCTTTTTTTTGTTTGACGCGCAACATTTTTGAGTATTTTTACTTTCGTTGTTGATTTCTTATATAAGTAGCCACACCACACCCACTAACGAAATTTTCAAATTTTTCCAATTTTAGTGGGCCTGAGGACGGTAACCGTAAAGTAACCGAAATATATTGGCGGAAAAACCCCGAAAACTGGGTTTTTCACAAATAGCAACAAATTTTTCCATATATTCGTAGATTCGGGGCAACACATATTTTAGCATTGTTGATTTAAATGTAGTTAAATTAATGATAGGTATTTATTCCATTTTTAATTAGTATTGAAATTAATATTCACATTTCGTCTGTAGATAGAATTATTGATAAATAAATAAATAATTAAAAAACGTCCGAAAAATTTGACCAACAAAATAACTCGAATGACCAATAGACATGAAAGTCTGATCTTAAAAACAGAGCACGGTCCAGCAAAATCGGAGATATAACAATGAACTGAAACCCAGTCTGGCAAGCGGTTGTTGGAACAAAAAAAAAACAAAGCTTATCTGTTCATTTTAATAGGTAGCGTTTAGTGTAAGACGGAATGAAATTTATTAAACACATTTCTGTTAAGATGAGAAAGTTTGTTATCAAAGGGCATCCCGTTCAACAACAGATGCAGGAGCTGCGACATGAAAGGATGCAAAGAAACAATTGAGCACTGTCTATGCGAACGTCCAGCTAAAGCATATTACCGGACCTTGAGGGCAACGCGAATTGCTCAATAAGGGACATTAGCAACTAAAATAAACGCAAAAAACCAACATAACTAACAGCAGCATCCAAATAAGTGGATGGTTCCAGGGGAAAGTGCATCAAAATGGCGCCCAGCGCGCTACTTGAGCTCGGGAATAATTCCTCTCCCGAGCGGCACAGCAACCAACCAACCAACAATACTCATACCTGTCCTTTACATTTAAAAACTGTTTTAGAAACTAAAATCTCTGATAACTCATTATCTAAATTTCAATAGTAAACGGTCCATTTAACAGCTTTTACTCAAACCTCGCAAAGTATAAATTTGGTTTACCGATTATCAAAACTATCCATACGAAAATCCACCCACACCTACTTTCGATATAACTGTCAGACTCGGCAGAACGGCCACTAAAGAAATACAAATTATTTTTTAAGTAAGCATATATTCTCTTAAAGTTACTTTCTGTCCTAAACATAGAAAACGTTTGGACAGTAAATTTCAGAACCTGGGTACACATACATATGTGCACCTTGCTTTTATTGAAAGTTTGAGTTTATACCCAGTGGGAAAAGGTAATGCTTAGGAATGCATAAAGTAATGTTTATCCCCCATAGACTATATATAAAAACATGCATGAATTTTCTACAGAGATGTCATAGGAAAAGTAATGTGTAGCTCGCAACAAACTGAAGCGACAAAGTGTACATTACTCCTGATATTACTTTATATAAATGAAAAGATGCTTTACTTTCTTTGAGAGTAAAGATGCATGACCTGCGTTACTTTTTATACAGGAATATTCAAAATAGAAACGAAGAGATGCCGCCTCTTAGTCGGTGCATTTGTACTACTATGCGGGCAGCCAGGAGGTTCACATCACCGTCTATACATATTTTGAAGGCACATCTAACCTCGGGCAACTTTGAGGAATATCAGGGGCTTTACCGAGTTATTGAACTCTGCTGCGGGGAACGAGATAAGTGCTAGCATTCGTTCACTCGTCTCGCTATTTCGAGCAGCTGGGATATAAAAGGACTAAAACACAAGAAGGAAAATAAGGTTTCTGCTTTTATTTCATATTTTATTTAAGTTTTTAATTTTTACAATGAAGTTTACATTTTTTTCTCAAAGGCTCCTTCTGTAAACAAAACATAAAGCACAGTTAAAAAATTAAAAATGTAGTACTACAAATGAAATTAGTGCTGAACGTTATTCATTCGACTGCTTTTGGATTGAACTTTTCTTTAAACAATTTTCGTATATCTTTTCATGCATAAAAAAGATAATACATTCCCCATTTTCCCACTGGATAGTGGCATCTTGTGCAAATTATAGTACTACAAATACTTTATATACATACAGTTGTGTTCAATATAATAGTATTGAAATTAAATTAGATATCGTTCGAAGAAATAAAAAGAAGCTGTGTTTTTAATAATTTTTACGAATTCCATAACAGAAACCACATACAAATAAATTATCAAAGTTTACATAAAGTTCAGGAAAGTTAATCAAAATTTTAAAAATCTACATCCTAATTTCAATATTTTTGGGCAGAGTTTTTAGAAAAATTTTTGAGTACGCAGTCTTATAGCTCCATAATGTGCATGTAAGAAGTTCCTCAAAATTTTCCCTGAATTTTTAAAGTTTCATTTGTCAGCGATGTAATTCAGTGATTCTTTTGTCAGGTAATTTTTTCTGTACAAAATCAATTTTTTTTCATGCGTTGCATGCAGGAAATCACCCAATACCTCAATGAGCGAGTTCAAACTTACACAATGTTATACTAATTGGTCTACAAAATTGCGTACTCAAAAAATTAGTTATATATATTTAAAATTAAAATCATTAAAATCACAGAGTCTTCTTATTTCGTCGAATGATATCCATTTTAATTTTACTACTGTTATATTGAAGGCAGCTGTAGATAACTGAGCTTAGTACATATCACAAGGTGGAAAAGCAGGTTTTTTTGAATTTGTGTAAAATAAACATTTTTTTTGTAAACATGTGTTTTTTTTTTATGTAAAAAAAACCAAATCTCAAAAGGATATACCAAACAGACAGACAGACGGACTCCATGTCCTAATCATTTCGGTATACAAATTGGTGGGTATATCTCTTCTTCTTCTCATACTTGCAAACATCGGATCAAAACTATTACACCATTTCATGTTCATGAAGGGTATACAAATTTTGAGCAACACGGGTCATACGCCTAACGCTTCCTAGAATTTGTTGCTCATACGACAAGTCGAACTGCTTCCTAAAAAAAAGTGACATATATTAGTTAATAACTAAACAGGTGTAAGGAAACATAGGTTCGACCAATGGTAGAAATTCAGTCACTACATAAATATATATCATAAATTGTTATTACAAAAAAACTTACACGATGAGCATAACTTGATGCTGCGGCGGTTGGTTAATGCATAGTACTCACACCGATTTCATTTCAGACCATTGCCTCCGTTCCATTTACAGTTTCTTTGTTTGATACTTCACCGATTTAAAATTTGACTTTAATATCGATTCCAATTTAGAGTTTTCTTAACCCAAGAAAGCTAGCCTTCGCTCACTCCCTATAAAACCTAACCATTCGTCGATTCGACGAACATTGTTTTAAATACTTATTTCTAATATAGTTATTTAATTTTTAGTTTAATTTTTTGTACGCATATGTGTACCAGTTTTTAATCCTTGAAACACAATTTTTTTTTTACTATTTTGTAACAATTCTGATATATTTTTTAAGTCTTTTAGAAAGGCAGTCTTAAAAATAGATATAAAATTTTCAATCTAAGGTTAATGCAGCTGTTCTGCCCCAATATAGAAAGTGACTTATGAAGTAATTAAGCTTAATACTGTGTTCAAGCGTAAAAATTGCAACGAGCCCAAATATCATTTTAAATCACGTGTTTGATAAATAAAGTAGACCAGGGCTCCCTTCATCGTATTCCTACCTTTTTATTTAGTTTTTCAAGACGTGTAATCAAAGGATTTGGAATTACAGTCGTTAGCAACAATTCACGGCGAAAAATGTTGCAAAGGATATTACGCAATGAAAAAGTATATTAAAGACGTAAAACGAAGTGAAAATGATTGGAACGGATGCCAGAAACACAGAGAATAATCAAATTAGTTAGGTTATAATTAATCGAGAGTGATTAACTAATGAATCAAATTTAGAACAATATCCACATTCTTAATTACTAGTTATTTTTTTTGTTCTTACAAAAAATATCGAAAAGTAACGAGATCTTGATACAACAATTTTTTTTTTGTTATTTGGTGGTTAAATGCGATCTTATGTACTTATGAATGTGCTACCAACTGTTGTTGTTATCACTTAACACCCCAAAGTTGAGCAATCGATTGGAATTATGGTGAAATTTTACTGCGCATTCGCATTGAAACCAATTCTCAATGACAAATAGCTCACTTTAAGTGATTCTCTTATTATGGTTATTTTTTATTTAACCGTAGGCATACTCGTATATAAGTGTGTGTACATTTTGTAAATAAATTGTTCAATTGGTGCTCATACAAATAAATAAACTAATAGTGCAGCTACAATCATCAATGAGTGACAGCGTACAAATCATTTCAATTGCGAGTTTGTCAATTCAATTAATTTAAATTGTATTACAATGCACGAACAGTGATTTTCACTGTAACTTAACATACTTCAGAACAAAGCCCCTCAAACGCAGCCGCCAATCAAAACGGAATGAAAATTGACACAAGTTCCACTTTACAATTACATACATTATTTGTGTTCGGTCATATATGTAAGTACCAATGTGGATAAATAGTTGTTCGTTTAAAATATTAATAATTCTGCTTTAACCTTTTGTTGGGCACGCATAAATCAGAATTTATTAAAAATTAACTGCACTTAAATATGTTTATACATATATATGTACATATGCACCCTGCAGGGAACGTGGAAACTATTTTGTAAGTATTCAAAAAACGGCAGTTGAGTAAACATATCCAGGTGTTTTGAACTTATAATTCAGTTTATTCACTTGATTTGGAAAACAGCAATCTTCTGGCAATGTACGTCAAAGAAAAAGTCTGTATATTTTCCAAGCGGTTCAGAATTATCGCAATATGGGATAAATTTGAGCTGGAACCCAATTATAGAATTTTGCTTTGGTTCGGAACAACGAAATGGTAACAGTAAATCAACTAGAAATAAACTCAAGCGAAACTGCAGAAAGAGTAAAATATTGGGAAGAATTTACACTGTTTTGGACATCGCCATATTAATTTCGCCAGTTCATCGCATTTTAAACAGATTGAAGATTAACTTGTGGTTGTTGCGAATGCGCTAAAGGTGCACAAGTTAAGTGCTTTTGATTTTCCCTAGAGGGTATGTATATGTGCAAGTATGAAGACGTACATATGAAACAATTGTTAAACGACTTTAATAAGCAACACAAATTGACAAACTCGTTGATTCAATGATTGTGAAATATTTCGCTGTCATTCTTGTATATTCGTATTGTCAATCTCTTGGCAATTAAATGCATGAGCGCAAATATTTGTTGCCAGTGATGATGTATGAAGAGTATGTGTGACGGAATTGAAATAAAAATCTCACGGACATTTCATGTTTGTAAATTAATTTAAGTGACTTCTGACAGCTTGTGTTACATCTGTAAAGTCAATTGTTGGGAATTTAAGCATTTGTATGCCCTTTTCGTATGAGAGTCTGATATGAGCCTGACAAAGTTTTTATGACTGTATGGCTGTATGCAACTGAACAAGTGTGTATATATTTAATTTGTTTGTGTGAGTAGCGACAAAAACACTCGCCGAATTTTCTGGTATTTGTTGCTGATGTTGACAGTCATTTGCCGGATATGGACCTGATACGCTCTACCAAAAAAACCTTGCGGTAAAAGCTCGGCTGTTGCGGGTACGATTTGATATGACTAGTGCAACCTTCTAGGTTATGTTAACCCATCCTTTCAAAAGAAAGAAGAAGATTGTTAAAGAGAGGGGGGAGGCATTATATCCGCAGATCAACCATCGAATTGCAGGCAAAGTATTGTGCATTTTAGTCCCGGGTATATTCAGAGCACCTGATCCGCTAGGTCGTGTATACATATATTTAGTGCGAGGTGTGTTCAAAAAGTATCGCGAATTTTGAATTTTCGCTGGTTACGTATATTCGAATTTCGAATTTTTTGTGGCGTTATGTTGGTATTCATGTCTCTCACTTATGCCGACAAGCTCGGCCATTTTGAATGTTCAGTTAATTGTTGACAGCTGCTTTGCTTGCACGTGTTTTGGATCGTCTTCGATTTTTACGCGAAATTCGTACTAAAATTGCTCAATTGTGACCAAAAACAGCATCGCATGAACATTGTTAATGAGATGTTAAACTCTGTCCGCGACGACCCAAATTTGCTCCAGAGGGTCATAACTGCTGACGAATCGTGGGTTTATGGTTATGACGTGGAAACCAAAGCTCAATCATCTCAATGGAAGCTGCCGCACGAACCAAGACCGAAAAAAGCGCGACAAGTTCGGTCGAATGTGAAAGTTTTGCTGACAGTTTTCTTCGATTGCAGGGGCGTGGTGCATCATGAGTTCTTGCCACAGGGAAGAACGGTCAATAAGGAATATTACCTGCAAGTTATGCGCAATTTGCGCGAAGCAATCCGCCAGAAACGCCCGGATTTGTGGAAGAACAAAAATTATCTTCTGCACCACGATAACGCCCCTGCTCACGCATCGTTGCTTGTGCGCGACTTTTTGGCCAAAAACAACACACTAATGATGCCGCAGCCACCGTATTCCCCAGATCTGGCCCCCTGTGACTTTTTCTTGTTCCCTAAACTGAAGAGGCCCATGAAAGGACGACGTTACGCTTCTCTTGACGAGAGAAAGACGGCATCGAGGGAGGAGCTGAACAAGATACAAAAAAATGATTTTTTGAAGTGCTTCGAAGATTGGCACAAGTGTATAATATCTCATGGGGATTACTTTGAAGGGGACAAAATAGATATTCATGAATAAATGAATAATTTTTGAAAAAACACAAAATTCGCGATACTTTTTGAACACACCTCGTATATCGAATTATCTGCACGCACTTTTGTAAGAAAATAAATTCCCCAGAGTTATGAAGTTTAAATCATCGGCATGGTTTTCTTATTTCACGTTTTTAATTCGGAACTTTCGATAATAATCGATAAGAGTCAAACTCAAGATTTGTCGAAAATGAGATAGTACCATGATTGTGTTATCCTTGCAAATATCTATAATTCATTCATTCATTCATTTATTGATTGTCAGTTTTAGCACAATAAGATCCTTATAATCCCACACATTTTCACGGCTTTTGTAAAAAAATTGTGGATTTTATGGACGAAAAACCATATCTCAATACCATACATTTACACTACAATTGAAACCCAACAAACAATGAAGTAGGCTAGTTTATTAAACAATATTTTCCAAACGTTGAAATCAATGTTTTCCAAACGAGTTTGTAACTAAAAACTTTCACAAACGTTTAAATATGTTTTCACAATTGTCTGCGAGGTGAACAGTTTGGCAGTTTTAAAAAATAGTTCTAAATAATTTACCTACTTGATTTATATGAACTTTATTATATGGCCGACGTGGTTTAGTGGTAGTGTTGACGGCCTACCACACCGAATGGCCCAAGGTTCGAGTCCTGGGACAGGTAACATCAAAAGGGGTTTGAAAAAGGTTTTTCAAAACGGGGTCCGAGGGTATTTCTGCCATGGAAGGCTTCTTAGCAAAAATTCATTTGCTTTGCTACGCAGATGTCGGAGTCGGCAAAAAACAATATCTCCCGCCAATTTGTATAAAAAATTGGAAGCAGCACGCCACAAATTAGTAAAAAAGCTTGCGCCGAATATTTAAAAAAAAATTTTTTATTATACTTGAATTGTAAAAAAAAAGTAATAAATGGAACTGAAATAACTATAAAACATATTTTAAAATAATTATAATAATTTATTTAATAAAAAAGGTTGGGGAATTGATTGGCATTCGAACCAGCAACCTTCGAAACAAAGGTCTAGTAAATATTTATTAGGCTAATGTCCCGTTTTCACTGTCGTTGCCTAAACTGGAGTTTTATCAGTCAGTTTTCAAGAAACCTTTACTGTACGTTGAGTAAAACTTTAATTAAAAATTGTTTTCCAAACCTCATTTCCAATTGTTTAAAAAGGGATCACTTTCGTTGATTCGACAATTTTTTTCAAACGTTTAACAATGATTATAGTAAACGTTTTCCAAACGAAATGCTTGCTAAAGTAAGTTTATCGTAAGCTTATAGTAAAAGTATTTTGCTTATTGGGAACTTTCAAGGCACTCTACAAAAAAATATGGTTTTTCCCCTTACTGCCACAGAATTTATAATGATGTAATTCAGGATTATATTTTGTAAGTTTGACAAGCTCAGGATCAGTTTTTTATTTCCTCATTGCAAAGTCTTTTTAGGTGATTTCCCGTTGAGCTAGACATTCGAAACTTGTAACATGGTTCCGAACTCCGTGACAATGCAATGTGAATGAAAACAAGTAAGGAAAGCGCAGTCTTAGGCTGTGAAGAAGGATTTATACCTTTCATGAATACACATCATGGTTTTAAGTATTCAATCCTTGCTTAGAGTAAGAACAAACTGCTAAATTTGACGGTCTTACCCTGTTAATTTAAAGATGCATAGCCCAAACCTCGTTTATCGGAAAAATGTGTTGTATGAGGGCTGTTTAATTGCAAGAGTTATACGCCAAGACCTGTTTATCGGAACAATCGATAGTATGGGAGCTATGCGTTGTATTATTCCGGTTTTGTTGGTTTCGACAAATGATTAGTTTATTTCAAAATGGCGGCTCCATACCAAGTTTCAGAGAGATATCTCAAAAGCTGAGGGACTATTGAGGGAATTCAACTAATTTTCTGATGACCTAAGGACTTGAAATCAAGCACATAGTTAAGAACACTATGGCAATATGATTTCTAGAAATCGGTGGTGCACTGATCGAGATAGCTTAAAATGGCTGAAAATCTTTGAAAAACGGAGGGATACTTGGGATCGATTTTTGAGCAACTCCCGGTAAGGTAAAGACCGAAACTTGACATATGGCGACCCATATTGCATAAATTATCCATTAATAACTGTTATCAGAGTAGCATTGTACCAACTGTGCTACTGTGTTACTCGTCCCCAAGTGCGTGAATTCGAATCTTTTGAATACGAGGTAGGCTGCAAAATGTGTGCGTATGAACCTAAACCTAAAATAATTACAATTGCAGTTTTGTAGGTAGCACTAAAAAATTAAATAAAAAATCAGCATAAAATTTGTCCTTTAACAAAGACCTTTAACAAAGGTGCCTGTGAGTTTTGATATTGAAATTTGGTGCTAGGAGCAAGGAAGAGCTATTTAGTTTAGGTAGTTTGAAGGTAGGTGGCTTGTACTTTCTCGTGAAAAATAAGATATCCGTTTTATCCGGGTTTAGGTTAAGCCCACATTCCTGTGCCCATCTACTTAGATTTGCCAACTTTCTTTCCATGATTTCACTCATCACGGAAGGGAAGGGACCCGAGACCAGGCCACATCGTCGGCGTAAGCCACAATCTTTATCCCGCTGGTATTCAGTTTTACTAGGATGTCGTTCATTGGAAGGCGCCGGAGCAGAGGTGAGAGGTGTGCATCTACATATCTGCTTACTGATTTTGGCTCCCCCGAGCTCAGCTGTTATTCCACTGTCAAGAAGTAGGGATGAGACCCAATTCCTTTTTGGTTCATCCACCCGTGTCCTAACGAGTGTTGCTGATACTGCGTCGGCTTTCACGTTATTGAACGCGCACTTCTCATAAACAAACGCAGCTAAAGTAAATTCTTTATATAAAAGGGACCACTTAACTATACGCACCATTCATATAAGTAGTACGGTCTCTGTGATACGCGTGCTGTGCATCCAAAAGAAGAGCTTCCTGAAGAAGTTCCCTCATGTGTGTGTCTAATAATCTCTCGAAAGTTTTTAGTACTAAGGATGTGACAATAAGCCTTGGCCAGCTTATGCCCTCTTCTGTATCCTTTCTTCGTTGCTCCGCTTCTCCGGGGCCTTCCTGAAAGTGGGCTTCTATAAGGATGTCAACGGTTTTCGCCGATTTTCTTGCCCGTGTCCCACCCTGAGAAGTTCTCTGAACCTGGAAAAGCAAAGATGGGAGAGCTTCCCGTCTTACATATACATAGATTGTTCGATAGTAAAAAGTTAAAAAGAGACTCACCCTGTTCATTTGTTTAGCTGCTGCTCACATCGAGTGACTCGCGTTAGCGTCGCAGCCCACGAGGATCCCTTCTTTAACGGTTGTATCCACCAACAGCTGAGTTTTCACAGCAGGTGCTGGTCGATCATGAGCCATGTACGCTGCGCCAATCTGATCACAGTTAGATCGGAAGTGCTGAAATTTGGTAAAAATAAAGCATTAATAATATCCCTTACAAGGGTGAAAGCCCTCGGTTTACCTTATCCAATTGTGTAGAACAGGTTTTAGTTCCTGGTATATATGCCCCCGACCTTGGAGCGCCATACCCACGGTTCTTGCACTAGGCAGACATCAATGTAATCCTCCCTTAGGAGGACCAGAAGATTATGCGAGGTTATCTTTGCTAATAAAAATATTCTTTCTTTATTTACTGTAGAAATTACTGCTTTTAGTTCGCAAAACGACTTTCAACATTGTTGCTCCTAACAATTGTACACGGCTAAAAATATGAGCTTAAATTTTAAACCATCAGTCTTTTTTGTAAAAAATTCCAAACCTTTCAATTACCTTCACTAATTTTCAATTTCTTGCTGCTTAAATTTAAATCTGAACTAAAAACAAAACGTCTAAATTTTTTTATTTATTAATTTTTTTTTTTTCATTTCTTTCTGAAGGTTTTTTCAAGTCAATGAATTTGAATCATTACAATTTTGTGTGCGCCGTGGCTCAGTGGGTACAGCAGACGAATCTGATGGGGGACGCGTCGGTTCAAATCCTGGCAACTGATACAAACGTTTTTTATGTTTTTTATTTGTTAAGACATTTTTGGTTTGAAGTTTACAGCCTTATTCCCAATTTGTTATACCTAACAATAGTTATACTTCAATAGACACAATTTTGTCATTCCAAATTATTATAGGTATGCACAGCCAACAATGACAACGGAAAAGCTTTCTAGTTAACCATATAAAAGGTGAAAAGCTCCAAAAAAAAAAAATTCAAAAAATATTAAATTTTTTTCTTCTTTATAAAAAAATGTGATATATAATATTAAAATTTCAATTTTTTTTTTATATAAATACAGCAAATGTTCCTCAGGAGGTGCGTCATAGCACAAATTCGACATACTTAAGTACAAGAGGGCCACCGGCACACTATACACGACAGAAAAGGCTGCCACCTTTTACAAGGCGCGCTAACCCAGTGCTAAAGGATACTTAAACTGATAACTCCCAGGGGTTCAAGCATCTTTTTCGCTTCTAAAACATCAAGATAAGATCCACGCCCGTATAACTCTTTAGCAATCACCTTTCCGTGTGTTTTACTATGTACCGCACTCATAGTAGACAAAGTATGAATTTGAGAGGTTCTTGGTGCAGGCCCTGCATTTTGCAACCATACTGACCCTAAAGCGCAAAGGGCGTGGATAGCGGTGATCTCGGAATGAAGACGGTTATAATGATATTACGATGAGTTTTGCAAAAGATCCTCGCACCTAATACACTTGTCATTTGGGAAACTTGAAGGAATGACGCATATTTTTAATCCTTCTGCGAAAGAAAGCTAGCCTTTAAGCTCGTATCAAAGACAGCCTGGGACATAAGTAGCCCCTTCGCTCGATGTTTCCCGTCTCCTAGGTTTCGTTTCCTTCATAAACAAAACCTCGCACCAAAAGTCTTCCACCACACCACTGCGCCCTAGACAAGGTTCTGTTGACTGACTGCTTTCTATACCCATGCTATGGCTTCAGAGCTTAGACCAAACTGTTTAACTTCCATTATTTTCCAGGCGTAAATAGCTACATATGCCTCATTGACTCTGTTCTCTATATTAACCTTTCAGTTTCCTCAATGCTTTCTGCAGGATCCCTGCATTCACGCCTTGATAGGAACCAGATAATTATAGTTTACGTATTATTCTGTCCATGAAACAAAGATAGAGCAAGGGCTAGATAACATCAACCTTCCACTGACGTTCTATTGGCCCACTTACCCACTGGGATTACCATTTCTACTATGGCACCCACCCTATCCAGTTTATAATAGAGGCTTTAATACCAAAAGCATAGAGCGCATCTTATATGCTTCCAGAAGCTCACAAAATCGTGCCTTCTTTTTGAAAATATTTGTTTCAGCATTGTTACCTACTCTATAGATCATAACAAAAACAATAAAAATTTATATGAAAATAGCTTTTGAATTTTTCCAAGCATACCTAAACATATCTATTGGCACAATTATAACCCTAGTCATTGAGTTGAATTTTGTCATAGTTCAAGCATAGGGCTGTTAAACTCTTTTCTTCACACTCATTTTCTCGAAAACTGGCACAATTTAAGGTTTAAAATTTAAGTTCAAATTTTTACCCGTAATCGATTTGTATCGTCTAATGCTGGGCTTTCTAGTGTTATTGAAGCCCAGCGCTAATTTTTGTGGCTAATAAATGGGGCATTTCACCATAATCTGTTAATATTTAACGTTCTTCTCTCACCGGCAGACAATTTGTAAGACCGCTTCATGACATATCTTTAAATTTCCATCACATCGTTTTTATCACATTTTCAATCGTCTGGCAACACCTACTAAATATTTCACAAATGTATTTAACGGATTCTCTTTCACCGTGAAATTGCAAACTAATTTTTTCCTGCAGCGAGTTTTTTGGCCTGGGGCATTTCACAATACCGCAATAAAATAATTTCAAATACTGGTAATGATACGGATTTTTAACAAAAAACTAAAAAAAAATAAGATAACAGACGACTTAATAAGAAAATATTTATTGATTAACATAGCTTTCAACAATGAAATAAGTCTACTTACTTAGATATCAGGCAAAATACTTTTGTGAGTCACTGTATGTAGGTTTGTATGATATTATGAAAATAATTTAATGATATTTAATATGATTTAATGTTCGCTATCAACAATCAAAGTAGTAATTGATTTCAATGAATTGTCAAACCCATTTAAAATATGAGATATGTAGAGGTAACGTCAGACCGAATAAAAGCTTTTGTGTATGAATGCATGTTGGTTGAATGTGTATTGGCGCCAGATTCCTAAATCTTTTATACGATAATAAACTTCCATATTTATTCATTTGAACATATGCTCTTACACATGCATTTGCACATATGATTGCCATTGTTAAACCTTCGCACACGCTTTAAATGCAGCCAACGAACAATTAAGCCCACCATAGAACTTTATCCATTCAACAAATAATGGACAGGGAAATATAATGGCAGACATAAACATTTTTAGGGTGAAACTCAATCAGTGATGCGATTTAAATTATTGATAATGCCAATCAGTGTCACAACAGCAGCGCCCCGGCCAACGCCTTGCAGCTACATATGTACATAGGTAAGTACAGGGTGTTTTTTTACAGGTTTGTTTTTCGAATAGAGATAAAACTGGCATTTTGTGGTCAAATCTGGCAACTCTAATGTCATTTATGTTCAGTTTGGTTTGCCATTTTATCATGAACATGATGGAGTCATTGGGCCATACTTCTTCCGCAATAATGCTGGAGAGGCAGCTACCGTTAATGGAGACCGGTATAGAGCCATGATAACCGACTATTTTGTTCCCGAATTGGATGGCATGAATGTGGATGAGTTGCGGTTCCAACAAGACGGCGCTACATGCCACACAGCGCACGTCACAATCGATTTATTGAAGGAAACATTCGATGAGCGCATAATTTCGCGGAATGGACCTGTCAATTGGCCACCAAGGTCGTGTGATTTGACACCATTGGATTATTTTCTTTGGGGATATGTGAAGTCGCTCGTCTACACCAACAAACCAGAAACGTTAGGGGAATTGGAAGCCAACATTCGTGGCGTTACTGCCGACATACGGCCCCATATGCTCGAAAAAGTGGTTGAAAATTGGACCTGTAGAATTGGCTTTATTCGAGCCAGCCGCGGCGGCCACATGCCCGAAGTCATATTTAAACATTAATGGCATAAAATTATCCTTCCAATAAAGCCAAATTGATGGACCTTAAAACGATTTTCTTGTGTTTTATTTCAATTCAAAGTTCTATACCCCTAAAAAAACACCCTTTACTTAACCAGTCAGTCACTCTGTCGAGAAACTACAATGGCAATAGCAATTGGGTATTCAAGCAAGAAACTATGAGTATATGATTGAAAGTAGATAAATATTTTAAACCATTTGTGGTGTTGCATATCCCAACCCAGCCCAGCCGTTGACAATCTAATTTCTGTTATTGCTGTCTAACACTTTTGACTACATTAGCACCCGCTCTATTTGACATGTTTATTATTTTGGATTTTGAAGATATAAAATAGTATTTTCTTGTCAGTGGCTGGAAAACAATTTGACATTCACACCGCTGCTGTTGGTTGCAAAATTTAGATAACTGGCCTGGCGTTATTGTAACTTTTGTGAACATGAAAGGGTATAATAACGTTGTTCCGACGTTTGAAAGTATGTATGAGAACCATAAGCTGAGTCGATTTAACTAAATCGGTCTGTCCGTAAATAGAAAATGTGAAAAAAATGGCTAATCTGATTGAGTAATTTCGGAATCTGCTAAACTGCAGTCATTAAGAAACTTTTCATTTGTTGCTAATGGTTGTGTTTCGATTTATTGTTGCTTATGTTTTTTTATTAGCCGCTCTCTCCTCGCTACGATAAAGGAAGTGGGTTTTGTTGTACCAGTATTCTAAAAACCTTTTTATTCACTATACAAATTTCGTGGATTCCTTGAGAATATCTAATACTACATTTACACTGGACCGCATTTGGAAAATTCAAATGAGTCATTTCAAACCCATTTACACTAGCTCATTTGCAATTTGTTTGACATTTCCTTTAGGCGAAACTTTAAACGCAATGCGTTCGAAAAAAATTTCATGTTGCAGCGGATCAAATGCGAGCGAATGCCATGAAATCAGTCATCAAAATGAGTCATTTGGTGCAGTGTAAGTTTAGTATAAGGTTCTCAAGGCCACATTGTCCAAGTGTGCAGTGGTAATTAATAAAGCTGAAATTTCCGTTCACAGCTCTTTGACGAATGAACAGGTAGACCCCTAATGGCTCGGTTGTAAAAGTATGAACTACCTGAATGGTATGTTATGAGTAGAGACAGTCCTGACAGGAAATATCTCGTCTAGAAAAGTTTATGTCAAAGGGAAAAGTCTTGTTTGAGTCCCGGTGAGTATTTAATAAAATCTCTCATATGTATCTCAAATCTTAATTCAACCGTCTTTTATTGTTTGGATTTCGCTTATATGTGGAATATACTCGACCACACGGCAGACGTATTCCTGCCCGAAAATGATACCATCTGACCTTCTTATGTCTCGCTTCCTCTTCTTCTGGCTTTATTCCTCCATCTCATTCCGCCTTTTCTAGCCTATATTTCATTAACCTCCTTCTACCTCTTCCTGCACCTACTCGTATTGCTATTAACAATCCAACTTATATTAACCTTTCTGAGATTCTTAATCTACCTTATCTCTTTCCACTTCCCATTTATCTCATTCTTCCTGGTATTTTTATTCTTCTGACTCTTTTTCTTCTCATCTTTTTGAATTTATCTATCATCCCCCTCCTTTTTCTTCTCTAGATACCTCTCCAGCTAACTCTTCCGTCCAAGCCCTGCAGTAAGTCGGAACATCTAATGTTAAAAACGTATATTTAGAAAAAGAGAGAAGATCAGATAGCAATAGTTTTTCATGTTCTTTAACAGGCATATCCAGTAATGGACATCACCACAAAAAAATGATCCCGTGTAAAAAACGATGGGGTATCAGAGTATTCCGACACTTATCCTCCTTCATATAAAAAACGTGGTCCAATTTATATGGCGCTGCCCGCCGTGGTGTGGAAGGCTTCTCAGCAAAAATTCGTCTGATTTGCAGATGCCGTTCGGAGTCGCCAAAAAGGTGTAGGTCCCGCCCATTTGTAGGGAAAAATTGAAAGCAGCACACCACAAATTGGTAGAGAAGCTTGGCGTTTATTTCCTGAGGAGGTATATATCCCGCCAATTTTTTTTTTTTTTTTTAATAAGGAATGCGATCGCCTATTAGACCGTCTTGGTTTAGCTTGACTTAAAATTTGGGTCAGGTGCTCATAACAAACTATTGGAGAAATTAAAATTTTTGTCTAGGCACTACAAAAAGCTTGATTAGAATATAATGCGAGCATCTATGCTGCAAAAATTTTCCAACTCAAATACGGAATATTAGTGTTTTAGATATTTCCATACTAAAAACATTTCATTCGGTAGGAAGGGCGAGGACAATAATGTGATTTATGTGTACTTTAGTAAGTAGTTTTTCATTAATGTGGGCATACATAAATGCCACAACATAAATAAGCTTCCGTTTTAATTAATTGCTTGAAGTGCAATCAGTCAACCATAAATCTCATAATACGGAAATAAACTCAAACACATATTCGGTATGCTTAAAAGTTGGTTTTTGATATACATATAAATAAAACTAAAAATACATAGGTTATAAACTGTGCTCACAAAAAAAAGAGGGAACTAACAGCAAATTGGATAATGAGCAACTTACTGACTTTGAGTACTAGCGCATGCCACATAAGCCACAAACGCCCTAAATTTGTTTAATATATGTTGTAAAAATGTTTTGAAGTTAAACTTCTTATGGGCCCATGCGATGTCTGAGTTGAGACATAAATTTAAAGGAAGCTTTGCCATGAGACGAATTAGTAGGATAGAAACAACATAAACTCTTTTTACATTTGTATACCTAGTTGTCGTTAGTACACATGGTAATGTAATTTTGTTAGCTCAGCATCAAAAAGACAATCTATTGAGAGTTGCGCGTCCGTCAGTACGACTACTAGGGCAACCATTTATTTATCGTAATCAAATTTTGCATATATATACGAGTTTATATTGCTATAATAGATTGGTACTGAAAACTTCCTTGTTATTATTATTATTACTGTAGCAGTACTTCGGATGGAGGATCAGTACTTCGGATGGAGGATGGGGCCGTGTGCAGAAGTCCACGCAAGTGGGGAAAGTTTCTGATCGCCATTCACCTGGGAATGGCCAGAGCGATTCTTTTGCATGCGGTTCAAGCAGCTCACTACTTCCGGGCTTTGCGCCCAAGTATCCTCTGGGTAACCACCGATTTTAACGCCAGGGTGGGTAAGGAGGGTGTATTCGGCCCCAGTGTCGGGAAGTTCAGCCTCCACTATCAGACTTCGCCAAATGGATACAGGCTGATTGACTTCGCCGGGTCCCGGAACTAGGTTTATGCACAAGAAGATCCATCAGGCTACATCGCTTTCCACCGATCGAAAAACACGCAACCAGATCGACCACGTTGTGATAGACGGACGGCATGCTTCCAGCGTTTTAGATGTTCGCACAATACAAGGACCTAACATCGACTCTGATCACTACCTAGTAGCAGCCAAGGTTCATACCCGACTCTGTACGACAAAACAGGTGCAACAAAAAACGCAGGGAAAGCTGGACATCGAAAAGCTGCAATCGCAACAGACCGCCAATTATTTCGCAGATCGCCTCTCACGAGAGCACAATTCAACCTAGTGGAATGCATGAGCAGTGGGATCATATCTCAGGAGCACTCCGTACCGCAGCCGAAGAAGTAATTGGATTCCGGCGAACGCTAAGAAACAACTGCTATGATGATGAAGAGTGCCGTGCTGCAACGAAAAGAAAGCACGAAGCCTACAAGGCAACGCTGAGATCGAATGCAACGAGGAGTGTGTGTGAACACTACCGCGAGTTGAAGAGGGAAGCGAGGCGGCTTTTCCGGGCAAAAAAAAGAGAGGCAGAAAAGCGTGAACTAAAGGAGCTTGAAATGCTGGCGAACGGGAATAATGCCCGAAAACTCTATCAAAAAATTCGGCGAATGACAGAAAGTTTTAAGCCCGGGGCAAACCCCTGTTAGAATGAGAACGCCGATGTTCAGAGAGCACTCAGAATATGGAGGGATCACTTCTCTGCCCTTTTAAATGGAGAAACTGAGCAAGAAACCAGAGAAGGTGCCGAGCCCGAGCCCACAATCGAAGATGATGGCGTTCCACAACCCGACTATAATGAAGTGCGAATAGCAATATCCCGATTGAAATACAATAAAGCAGCTGGCGCTGATGGTTTGCCTGCTGAGCTATTCAAACACGGAGGCGAGGAGCTGGTAAGGCGCATGCATCAGCTTCTATGCAGAATATGGTTGGATGGATGCATGCCTGAAGATTGGAATCTAAGTGTTCTCTGCCCAATCCACAAGAAAGACGATCCTGCAAACTGCGCCAACTATCGCGGAATCAGCCTTTTGAATATCGCATATAAGGTCCTATCAAGCGTATTGTGCGAAAGACTGAAGCCTGATGTGAACATACTGATTGGACCTTATCAGTGTGGCTTCAGACCTGGTAAATCTACCATCGACCAGATTTTTACTATACGCCAAATCTTGGAAAAAACCCGTGAAAAAAGAATCGCTACACATCATCTCTTTGTTGATTTTAAAGCCGCTTTCGATAGCACGAAAAGGAGCTGCCTATATGCCGCTATGTCTGAATTTGGCTTCCCCGCAAAACTTATACGGCTATGCAAAATGACCTTGAGCAACACCGCCAGCTCGGTCAGAATTGGGAAGTACCTGTCCGAGCCGTTCGAAACTAAACGAGGTCTTAGACAAGGTGACCCCCTTTCGTGCGATTTCTTTAATTTAATGCTGGAGAAAATAATACAAGCTGCAGAACTTAACCGCGCTGGAACAATATTTTATAAAAGCGTGCAACTGTTGGCATATGCTGACGATATTGAGATCATTGGCCTTAACAACGGCGCCGTAACTTCGGCTTACTCCAAATTAGAAAAAGAAGCGGAGCAAATGGGATTGGTGGTGAACGAGGGCAAAACGAAGTACCTTCTGTCATCATGCAAAGAGTCAGCGCATTCGCGGCTTGGCAACCAAGCCACTGTTGGCAGCAATAATTTCGAAATAGTAAAGGACTTCGTTTACCTGGGAACCAGCATTAATACCAACAATAATGTTAGCCTAGAAATCCGACGAAGAATCACTCTTGCAAACAAATGCTACTTCGGACTGAGTAGGCAATTGAAAAGTAAAGTCCTCTCTCGACGAACGAAAATAACACTCTACAAGTCACTCATCGCACCCGTCCTGCTATATGGTGCAGAAGCGTGGACACTAATAACATCTGATGAAGCGGCACTGGGAGTATTCGAGAGAAAGGTTCTTCGAAAGATTTGTGGACCTCTACGCGTTGGCGACGGCGAGTAACGAAGAAGATTTAATGGTGAGCTGTATGAACTTTATTCAGACGCCGATATAGTTCAGCGAATTAAAACACAGCGGCTTCGCTGGCTAGGCCACGTAGTGCGAATGAGCGAAGATGCTCCAGCCCAGAAGGTATTCTTATCGGCACCCGCCGGTGGAAGCAGACGAAGAGGGAGACCACCACTCCGATGGAAGGACCAAGTGGTGACCGATTTGCGATCCCGCGGTGTTTCCAATTGGCGCCAGTTGGCGCAACGAAGAAACGACTGGCGAGCTATCTTGGGCAGTCAAAATCGCCCAGGCGGTTAGATGACCATTTAAAGAAGAAAGCAGTACTTCGCTCTGCTTAGTAGGCCCATCCATTCATGGAATGGGACGTCAAGGGCCAAACAGGGTTTTACTGATATTGGCATTCCTTTTTCAGAATGAATGTGGTACGCTCTGGTACAAACGCCTTGAGGCACCAGCTCGATTGCCGCAGTAGATACTAAACATCTCTTTTCCAATATCAATCTGGTCCAACTGCGCGTTTCCTTGGACTTGCGTTAGAAGAGCTTGGTGACAATTTTCGTTTGTGCGAATCACTGTTAATAACAACAACAACATTGTCACGGAAGTGTTTTTAGTGACCCCTAAAGCGGGATCGATGTGAATTTTACCAACCATACCTACATAGTCGAACCCCCTAAAACGTCTGGTAAATTGGTCTGTAATTCGCTGAACTGTGCTCATATATACGTGGCACTAGTACAGCTTTCATTTAATTGCCCTTTTATAGCACCTTTACCATCACGGGAAAGGCCATACACCTTCCGGAGAACTTTTTTCAAATGCTCTAAGGGCCATCCCATCTTCTCTCGACCCTGTCCATAATTCCTAGAAATACATAAAAACAGCAGAGTCTCTTAGAGCTTGATTTATGTAAGTCGAGAGGGGACTTTACTTCTCAATTGACTCCTCAATCCAAAGTAGGACTTGGAAAGAGTGATTTTTCTTACAATTTCTCGAATGATAGAATTTCAGCTGTTAACACAACAAAACGAAGACACTGTTGTGTCTTTGTTCACCACAAGAACCTCGCTGTTAGACTTTACGAAATCATATAAGAGCATACATGCAAACATATTTTCAAAGGTATGTACATATATGCATATTTAGTTCCATAAAGGCCAATGCCGGAATTTAGGAGCCTTGTGATCCACCCTCCCCGCTTCTGTTATATGTGAAGGTACTTAAGTGCCACAGTGGCCCCCAATTAGCATCTCATCCAAGCAATTAACACACAAGAATGCCATAAAACAAAATCGCTAGAACATAATAATCATAAATATTAAAATGTAACCACGAATACTCACAATAAGTGAAATTCAACCAAGTGAGGGATTAGAGCCGTAAGCAAAAAACTCAAACCAACCCACAGTAAACCAGCAGACACATAGAAATGCAGATAGGTTAAGCTTAAGGTTGTGAGGTTGTCGGATTTCATAGTATTCTCCAAAGAGGCAGTGAAGCGCTACAAAGAGAATAAGAAACACAAAGAAGGCAATAAAATTCAATAAAAGCGAAAAGGCACATGATCGGATTAATACTAGGGTATAAATAGCTGCTGGAATGCAGACGACCCAACTCTTATGACTCTCATACATGAAATCGGAGAGGTCCTATCTTGTTGCTTAGATTGGTAAAACCAAATTGTCGGTCAAATTTTAATTCCCAAGAATATAATAAATATATATGTAATAAATAAACACCAACTTAAGGAGCAGTGAATGATATACACTTATTTAAAATACCCATCAAGTGAGCTTTGATTTTATTTTTTGTTCTAAATCGTATCGTTCCTATAACTCTCAAACCACGACAGACTCAAATCTGTAATAGTCGTATTATAGTTGTTTTCTACGATGATGTCAAAGCGCCAGCTAATTGTCAACGCATTTTTACAAGGCAGACGATCGTGCGCAATATTTAAAGACTTTAAAAGGGTGGGTTTCAAGGGCGATTCTGTTTATAAAACTATAAAGCGGTACAATGAGATTTCGTCTGTTAAAAATAAACCAAGAAGTGGAAGACCGCGAACGGTTCGCAATAGTGGTAACATAAAAGTTGTGAGTGAACAAATTCCGCAAAGCCATTGCCGGTCAGTTAGAAAAATTGCTGCGAAATTGAATATTAGCAAATTTTCAGCACATTTAATTTTGAATAAGGATTTTGGTATAAGAAACAAAAAATGCAGGGCGTTTCTACATCAGCGAAAGGAAAGAGAGCCAAGCAAGTATCTGATATTTTTGGATGGCAAAGTTGTTCGTTCTACGGCAGTATTTCAACTCGCAAAATGATCGAGTATGGTCAGTGCCTCTAGAAAATGTTCTGGAAAAGGAAATGTATGTGGCCAGACTACAAACAACACGTCTTAGAGGCAGTAGTACTACCCAGCATTCGCAGTTTATTCGGGGATTATTATTATTGCTTTCAACAAGATGGAGCGCCTTCACAGAATTTGGCCGACTTTTTGCCTGAGGACGAATGGCCACCTAGCAGTGTTGATCTCAATCCATTAGACTTTTTTCCATGGGCTACATGACATCGAAGCTTAACGGTTATCAAATAAAAAGTATGGGACGAAATGCCGATGGATATGGTCCGTGCCGCTTGTTGCTCTTTCCAAAAGCTATTACGCTTGGTTTAGTTATCTAAAGGAGGTGTTATTAATAAAAACCTACTATAAATATTTATTGATGCTACATAAATTCTTTTTAATAAAAATTTATAAGGGTTTACCATACCTTTTGCTTTAAAAGGACTTTAGTTTTGTATTCGAACTTTTTGGACACCGGTATATATATCCCTGAAGCAAGTGCGTTGTGAGCATGAAGGTCATAAGTAAATCAAGAAAATCGTTGATATAGTTTGCCAGATATTTAGAAACTCCTTGATAAGGATGTCGCAAAACCCTAGTGGTTTGTCATAAACATAGTAGTAATTATAACAAAGAAATACAGACAAATCTCGCACCTTTTACTAAAGATTTCTTCTGAGAGAATCACTCTAATGAGTTTAAAATTAATTTTTAAATGGTCTGCAATCTTTCGAATTAAATCTTATGTTAAGCCACCACATCTCATAAAACAATAAAATGCTGACAAAATCTAAACTGTTTTTAGGTTTTCATAAGACTCTGAATACTTCAATATTTTCCAAAACTATCGATTTATTGTTCATACAACTTCGATCTTCTTTTGAATAGTTTGGCATCAGTCAGAAATATCTTGTTCAAAACTAGTACATTTCCCCTCAAGTGTGGTGTCTCACTGCAGGGCATCAACTCATATAGCCCGCCATAGGGTAAACTGGTTTTGATGTAAACTTTTGCTGCCACATTTCGGAGATTTATTAATGTAATATGTAAGAATTTTAAAAATTTATTAAAACCAGAATTGTTGAGTGCTTACAAATTAGAATATGCACAACAATTTACACAGCACTTTTTGTAGCAATGAATGTGCACCAAAGGACATAAGGGCCAAATGGTGCCTAAAGAGCAATACAGCATTCATCTTACATAATCTCAGGGGTTTTATTCGTCGGTTTAACATTAAAGAAGTAACTGGTCTACTGAGCTAAATAAGAGAATAGGAATAAATTTCCCTCCGGACATTATACCAAGTATATGCCCAAAGCAAAAATAAAGGTCTATTTGATATTTAAATAGAGATTGGCACACAAAAAGATCATTTAATAAGATTACGAAGACAATAGATATATACATATATATACCAGGGACTGGAAATAAAAGTTTTTTTTTTCGATTTTATTATAGTCCGGGGGTTGTGTCCCTGAAGAAAATTATTAACTTTTCTTGTCATTCTAGGACTTCCAGGCTCGAAATCCTGGCAACAATTAACTTTTTTGACTTTTTTGAAAACAGTCCGATAGTAACTTACAAATCTGGACTTTTCATTTTTCTAGCTAACAATAAAGTTATCTAATCTTAATTAAATAAATTGGGTGTCAATAAAAAATTTAGATTAGCGGTTTGTTAATTGTTGGAAAGGACCTTTTTTCTGTCCTTAAAGAATATCTTGCCAAAGAGTACTCTAACAGCGGCTTTGGTGCAGACACTTGGGTTCGTATCCCAGTGTCCGAGAAGGGCTCTGATGAGAAGTTGGGCACTTCGAAACATGTCATCCCATACCATCGCTGTGCATATCGTTGTAATTTTTCCTCTAACATCAATTAGAAAACTCTTATTGTTGGCGACAAAAAATAAAAGACCGGGTGAACCTATTATTTTTGTCCGAATAAAATAAACTTCCAGAAATAATGGTTTTCCTTTGAATTTTAATTTAAAAATAATAAAAGTCCTGGTCCCGGATATATGTCTAACTAATTTCATAAAAGGTCCAAAAATATTTATTCCGACATCAAGAGTTATGGGATAGTACATGGGTTCATCACGAAGTTATTTTCAGTTGATATTAAAACTATGCAGCTTGGATTACCCCATTGACTATTATATATTCGTAATTTTTTTCCATTTACTTTTCATTGACTACACCAGGAAATGTAATGTCAAAAACGCATGTGAGCTCTAGTTTTAGATAATAAGCCAGATCAATCCGATTTTCATGAAAAAAGGTTGCATTTGAAGTAGAAAAATACTTATATCTTGTTCCACTTGCAATCTAGCCATTTGCAAAAAGTGAATTGCAGTCCTAACTTTCTCCTTGTTCTTAATCATTGCCCCTGTCGAATGTGCATTTGAAGAAATCACCTTTAAGGAGACTGGTCCTGGAGTAGGACATCCAAGCACGTTTAATAAAGAAAAATGTATGCCTTAAAAGAAACCAGCTTCAAAACAAGCTCGCACGCAGAACGATACCAAAGATTCAAAATAAATGCAAAGTTTCTAACATTTTCGAAGTAAATCCTTTAAGTTTCCTATTCACCTTAAAAAACGGGTTGATAACGTTGCTTTAAAGCGTATCAGTTTGCTTTTTCATTGTCTTATACATTAGTTATATTTACTAATATTACTTATATTTTTCTTTCCATTTTCATACACCACAAGTAATACAGTACTTACTTAAACAAAGAATTGCACATAGAAACATGCCGACTAGTTTCGTTATTTCTTACTGTCATGACAGCTTCGAGACTTGGCATTTTGCTGTCAACATGTTGTCAGTTTCGGACACAAAATGACCATTCTACTCATTTGCCAACTCGCCAACGCTGTCACAGCCCGATTTGTTATTATTATTGTTGTGCATTTGAGCATGAAAATTTCAGTTAAAAGGTCTTGCGGTTTGATTTTACAAAGTGTCAGAAACGTACACAAATGAATTTGTGGTAATGTGACAGCAAACTGACCAGTAATCTGTTAAGTTATATCAAGGGGGTTGGGATGTGGCATCGACGAGCAATTCGAGTTGAAGAATTTTCACACACGAATAACTTTTGTAAAATAAAGGCAAAATGTTCATGTGTGCTTGTACAAATGTATAAATGTATAAATGTTATTGCGTTTCTAAGTATTATTATGAACACAATTCACCCTCTTCAAAGGAGAGCATATGCTACATACAAACATAAGATATCATTTCTAGGTTTCAAGGTGTACACAATTAAGAACCATCCAAAATATTCGAACTCAAATGAATATTTCTGTAAAAATAGAAACCACTAAAATGAAGATAAACAAATATTTCATAAAGCTCTTGAAGTAAAGTGAACATTTTTCTAGTGGTTAGTGTTTTAGTTGAGCACCAATAAAGGCCTGTAGGGTAGAGTTAACAAACTGTCTATTTACTCACAATATTATGGATGGCATAAGACTATCTCGACTATCAATCATTGATAACGGACAATGCCCTGTCCTGCTAACTCGAAGCATTTTTTTTTTTAAATAAATAAGTAAGTTGATTCGACCAATCGTTTCGAGTGAGCTTAGTACCAAGAAGTTCTAACAGCGGAACGTATAGCATTCATTCCAGTAACGACCTGCCTTTGTCCGTATCATTCCCATAAACCTTCATAAATTGTTTTTGGGGTTACAATAGAAACAAGAAGGGAATGTACATTTTGTAGGTAGCGCCTGAGGCAGAACTGATATTGTTTATTTCAGTATTTATAATTCCCATTTTTCATCTCGAATTATAAATTTTAACTGATTTGACTTTTAAACTTGTACGATATCGACTCGGGACGTAATTCAGTTTAGCAGTACTTCGCTCTGGTTAGTCGCCTGTTTACCTCGAGTATAAACTAAACCCCTAGTAGGCAGGGTTGGCATATTATTGGGTGTTGTGGCTGTTTTTGTAACAACAAAAACACTCCCCGAAGGTTTTGGGGAGTGCTGTAGAATTGACAGCCTTTGGCCGGATATGAATCCGGTACGCTCCGGTACTCCCTTGCGGTACTGCCCGACCGTGATGGTAGCGATTTGGTATGACCAGTGGAACCTTCTTTCCGTAAAGAAAGATGATAGGTGAGAGGCATCATATCAGTAGATCAACCATCGAGTTGCATGTCATTGACTTTGTGCATTTTACTCGCCTCTTACGACCGATGTGCCTGCCTCGGGTATATTTTAAACCCCTAACCCGCAGGATTCAGTTGATACATAGATACACAACCCGGACCTTATTAGCCCCCCAAGGTAGCTTATTCGTTTCATACCAATATTACATGCGAAACGTTTTGGCCGATATGTCTTCCGTGTGATGCCCATATTTAAACGTATTTCTGGTCTGCCCAGTTCCAGGTCGTTCACGGGGTTATACTGTTGTTTTCTTTAACAAATAACTTTTGAAATTTTGCTAGACATCTCCAGGGACATGTTCGTACAAATATTGAAATTTTGGTTAAACTTGCTATAATTATACCTTCCATGAACATGAAATGTTATTATAGCTTTGGTCCGAAGTTTGTAAGTATGAAGAAGAAGAGATAGACCCACCAATAAGTATACCGAAATGATCAGGGCGATGAGCTGAGTCGATATAGCCATGCCCGTCTGTCGGTCCGTCTGTCTGTTTGAACGGAAACTAGTCCCTCAGTTTAAGAGTTATCTGGCTAAAATTAGGTATGGGGTCGCCATTTCGTAATATATTATTCATTTGTCGGAACCAACAAGATTGGGCCAATACAACGCAAAGCTCCCATACAATCGATTGTTCCGATTAACGGGTTTTGACATATAAATCTTGCAATTAAAGAGCTAGGAACTTAAAGTTTAGCAGGTGTGGTAAATATTATATACGTAATGCTGCTAGTGAAAATTAGCTAGATCGGACCAATATAACATATAGCTCCCATACAATCGATTATTCCAATAAATGGGGTTTGGGATATGTACCTTTAAACCAACAGGGTAAGACCATCAAATTTGGCAGAGTTGTTACTTATTCAAGTAAGGATCGGACACCTCAAACCCGTGATGTGTATTCATAAAAGGTATAAATCCTTCGGCACAGCATAAGACCACACTTTCCTTACGTGTTTTTATTAAATTTTTTATACCGGTACCGCTTGTACCGAATCGTACCAGATTGAAAGGGCAAGGGACTGGCAACATCAGTATAACCCTGTTTGGTCCGCCACGTCCCATTCCATGAATAATAATAATGAGAAAGAGCGAGCTTCTAATGAAACAGCAAAGGAACGAAATGCTTAACGGTCACTTCATACAATTTCTTGACCCGACATGATTCCCACTTGGAGATTACCTTTATTGCCACCTAAAGATAAAGAAGAAAGGTGGTGTGAGACTGGAACAGCATCGATACCTGTTCTGCATATTTCATAAGCGGCATACTGGCCAAGCACAAAGCAGAATTGTCACAAAAATAACAACTGTCGGAACAATAAAGGTATTTGGTTCCATGTTGTATTTTTTGTACGAAACAGCAAAAAAAATTGTACACTTCTTCGATTTCCTTTTAGAACGCAACAAATTTGCAATTGTGCAACTGAAATTAAGTTATCTATGACTGAGGCGGTTCAGCATCAAATACCAGATAGCCACAAACCGCCCCTCACAAAGCTAATTCATTTACCCTCGGTAGCTTTACAAAACATTATAAAGAAAGGGGGCGGTAGATATATATGTATGTATGTAAGCAGAAAGTAAAACCACTTAACATGTTGTAATTTATTAGCTATGTTTACCTAATTAGCCTCAAGAAGGATGAATAAGAGAAAAATATGCTGACAAAGCTACACGGCACAGGACGACTTTAACGCTTCAAGGAATAGGGTGACAAGGCAACACATCTACCAAAGGAAAAAAAAGCAACGGGATAGGAAAGGACAAGCCCAGTGTGAGCATTCATAATTTTTAGCTGAGCTCAAGTGTACCATTTTCAAAACAGCTCAGACATAAATAAAAGTAAGAATTTTTAGTTCAGTAGCAGTAGACAGACCGTCTTCGTTTGTTGTCTTATGAAGTCTGCTTTTTTGGTAGTGTGGAAAATGAAAAATTGTCTAAAATGCTCATAATTCACAGTCGCATACAATATACGAGGTGTGTTCGAAAATTTTGAATTTTCGATGGTTACGTATATTCGAATTTCGAATTTTTTGTGGCGTTATGTTGGTACTCATGTCTCTCACTTATGCCGACAAGCTCCGCCATTTTGAATGTTCAGTTAATTGTTGACAGCTGCTTTGCTTGCACGTGTTTTGGATCGTCTTCGATTTTTGCCTATTCAAAAAAATGGATCAAAGAACCTGTATCAAATTTTGTGTGAAAAACGAAATTAAGTGCGCGGATGCATTCCGAATGTTGACTGTGGTATACGAAGAAGCTACCTTGGACCGAAGCAACGTTTATCGGTGGTACAAAATGTTCTCAGAAGGCCGAGAAGATGTGCAAAGAAGAACAAAAATTGGCTTTTGCACCACGATAACGCCCCTGCTCACGCATCGTTGCTTGTGCGCGACTTTTTGGCCAAAAACAACACACTAATGATGCTGCAGCCACCGTATTCCCCAGATCTGGCCCCCTGTGACTTTTCCTTGTTCCCTAAACTGAAGAGGCCCATGAAAGGACGACGTTACGCTTCTCTTGACGAGATAAAGACGGCATCGAAGGAGGAGCTGAACAAGATACAAAAAAATGATTTTTTGAAGTGCTTCGAAGATTGGAAAAACCGTTGGCACAAGTGTATAATATCTCATGGGGATTACTTTGAAGGGGACAAAATAGATATTCATGAATAAATAAATAATTTTTGAAAAAACACAAAATTCGCGATACTTTTTGAACACACCTCGTACACTAAATGTGCTCAGATTTGTCCTTCGAAAAAAGAAGCTTTTCTTTTTAAGGCATTTAGCCTTTGGAAGCGCCTGCTGATACCCTGCTCTAAAGCAATGCCACCCATTGTCGACTGCTTGTTTGGCGATGGCGTTAAAATCGCTTAATATCAACATAAATAAAATCTGAAGCGTGTGATGTGGTCGAGTAATAAATAATAAAGCACAAGATAAATTGTATGCAGATATGTATGTACATATGTATATGCAATTATGTATTAATGTGGCATGAGAAAATGAATCAGACTGTTAGACAATAACCCTCGGTTATAAAGTAAAACAGAAGTGAGTCGCACTCCTTTAAGGAATTTCAACTCAGATGGTTATTTAGTTGCAGCAGCTTATTTACTTTTACTCAGTTCCAGCTTTTGTCTTACGTTCTGCGAGTTTTTTCTCATATTGTTGATTGTTTTATTGTTTGTGAACTATATGTGTTACCGTGGCTTTTGTACAGACCAAAACACTAACTCATTCCGTTATCTTTTCTTCTAAAAGTTCGTATACATCGCTTTATCTTCCGCGAAGAAGTATACAACATGTTTGAACGCAAGGAAGGTCGAAGTTAAAACAAATTGGCTTTTAACGGTACTACGTCTGAATTGTAACGCAGCCCAATTCGGTAGTCGTAGTGTTTCGAGTTTGCTTGCATTTAAGAACGACAGCTCTACTCAAGCAGTGATCTAGCAGCTAGAAAGCGTATAATGAGGATAAAAGACAGCCTAGGGGTCACCAGTCAATCAACGTTGAACGGCTCCCACTACTATTGAATATAAAATATCGCGGACTATTTGAGTAGTCGGCAGGCGTCCGTGTTAATCAGGACTGAAGTGCTCAGCTAAGTCAAGGAGAATTAAACAAGCGGTGCTACAGGGCGGTTTCCTATCAGATTTTCTTCAACTTAAGTGCAACGAAAGTTTCTCGGGGTTTACTTGTAGATTGCCTGTCTACCATCAAGAAGAGCGTTGCTACCTAATCTTACTTATATGGCTTTCTGTATTCATTCCTATGTACATACTTTACTACCCTTAAATCCGTTTTACCGACTTAGATGTCATTTTTTGGTTGAGAACTATCGAATTTTTTTTTAACTCATATAAATAATAAAGATTTCTTATTCTACTTTTGCATTTTGTACACAAATCACAAAAAGTCACGATGAAAAATTATTTATGATTATGTTGAAACTAATTTAGAAAATTGTTTAAACAAATGTTGGATTCGCAGTTTCTTGCGAGTTTTACACTTGCATCGACGACATAGGATATGTTGTCTGTAGTTGCTTTCATAAAAATTCTTTTAAATTTATTTAAAAAGCATTACCCTTCCATCAAGTGTTTTTTGAAACTTTGTTGCTAAATAATGCAGCTAGCATAACATAAATAAGTAATAATCGGCCCCTAAACTTACACATTTCTAATAAACATGACAATGCCTAGAGCGCCTTATTAAATCTTAGTGTGAAATGAGAATCTCTACTATTTACTATTCAATCTCTACTATGCAATTCGATTTTTCATTCCTCACCTACTTATGCAGTTTTTCTAACATTAGTGCATGTACAGGGTGGCTGATGAATTTTGCTACATTAAGAAACTCAAATAATTTTTTTTTCAGTGTATGGAATTCATTTTTCTTTTATTCATGTTAAAGCTCATTAAATTTTATTAAATATAGCTTAATTAGTTTTAAAAATAATGGAATTTAAATGCCCCCCTGCTCGTCGATGCATGTGCGGCATCTTACCAAAAAGTTGTGCATTACTGCTTGGAGAGTTGAGACAGGAATAGCCGCAATTGTTTCTCGAATGGATTGCCTTAGTTCATTCAAATTTGTTGGTTTTGCTTTGAAGACTTCCTGTTTGCAATAACCCCACAAGAAAAAGTCAGGTGCAGTAAGGTCAGGCGACCTGGGTGGCCAACGGAATGTGGAGTTTCTGGATATCAGCTTATTGGGAAATTTTCGTCGCAATTCTGTCATAACAGGTTGGGCTATATGAGGAGCTGCACCATCTTGCTGAAACCACACAGAGTTGAAAGAAATTCTCATTCGGCGTAATTCTGGATAGAAAAACTCTCTCAACATGCTCAAGTAACGGTCTCCAGTAACCGTAACGGTGTGACCGTTTTCTTCGAAGAAGTAGGGCCCGACAATGCAGCGTGATGAAACTGCACACCACACTGTGACACGAAGTGGATGCAATTCCGTCTCATGGAGTATCTGTGGGTTGGAAGCACTCCATATTCGACAATTTTGTTTGTTTATGTTGCCGTTTAAATCGAAATGGGCCTCGTCAGACATGAAAAGACAGTTCAACATGTTTCCATCCTCTTCCACCATTTGAAGCATCTTCTGGCAAAATTCCAAGCGAATCGGCAAGTCTGCAGCGTTCAGTTTGTTGGCCATTTGAATTTTATATGGGAATAAGTCCAAATCTTTGTGCATAATTGACTGTAATGACTGTCTGCTTACACCCATTTGAGCAGATAAGCTTCTTGTCGAAACACGTGGATTGTTTTGTATGGCAGCAGCTACAGCAGCGATTGTTTCCTCCGTTCGAACTGAAGGGTTTCGATGTTAAGGTCTTCTGTTGACTGTCCCATGCTCTGCAAAATTGTTTACAAGTCTTATTATGGTCCATCTGCTCGGAGGATTGCCGCCAAACGTGCGCCTATACTCTCTTTGAACCGAAACTACGGACTCCAGTGCGTGATAGCGGCGGACAATCCAAATTCTTGTTTCAGTGTCCCAGTTATCCATTTTTGTTAAATGTAAAAGTCAATCTGCAAAATAAAAAAAAAATTAACCAGATTCATTAAATAGAAAAAAAGTTATTTAATTTTTTTTTGGTAGCGGCTTTCATCAGCCACCCTGTATGTATGTACCTGAAAACTTACATAAGCAATCACAATATGTGTGGAGTAAAAATTTGTATGGCCGTTTATGGTTTCCTTTATTTAGACGTCAACATCTCCCTACCGAAATTATTACAAAGCAGAACGCATTGATTCATGAATAACTTACCATACATGTGCGCATTTCTAAATTTATTTTTTCCTCTTCTCATATCACTATGCATCTTTATGTGTATAGTGTGAAAGCACATAATAATTTATGAGTACCATCAGCAACCCTTAAACCTTTAATGATAAATAACATGCCAGGCTGTCGGTCGCTGTGTGTTGTGAACCCTAAAAATATGCAACTAACAGGGATTTCCTATTTAACTATTTACATCTTGGCACTTGAACTAACCCAGACCCCGAAACTTGACGTAAAGGATGTTCGTTTGTAGTTTTGCAAATCTTTTGCCATATGGAAGTGCAGTAATATTGATATGTCCTTTTGGTAAAACAAAAAAAACAAGCATTTGAGCATTAAGATTTTCGCATTCAAATTTGAAAGTAAGTTTTGCTATTTATTAGGGAAGTTGCGAATTGGAAAAGCAAAAATCAAAGCGAATGTTTTTTGTGGACTTTCTAAAAAAACAGTCTGGGACTGCCGAAACAATAGTAATTCAAAAACAAGTATGGAAAGTGCTGTCTCCGGCTGTGCCGGAGACTTTATACCTTTCATCACCAATCACGGTTTAAAATATCCGATCCCTACTTACAATAAGTACAAACTCTACAAAATTTAAGGGTCTTATCCTGTTAATATAAAGATACATTTGTTGTTTGGGGGCTATACGATATATTGGTCCAATCTTGATGATTTTCACTTAATACATAATACAGGGTGTTTTTTTTACGGGTTTGTTTTTCGAATAGAGATAAAACTGGCATTTTGTGGTCAAATCTGGCAACTCTAATGTCATTTATGTTCAGTTTGGTTTGCCATTTCATCATGAACAGGTTGACAAAAGAACAACGCTTGCAAATCGTGCAAATTTATTTCGAAAATAATGGTTCAGTTCGCGAAGTTTACCGTGAGCTCCGTCCATTTTATGGTCGACATAATCGTCCATCAGAGCAATTAATTCGGTTAACCATGGATCGTTTTCGCACTACGTTTACTCTATGTGATAATACGCATCCGCAGAGACGTCGAACAGTGCGCACCGAAGAAACAATTGCCGCTGTAGAGCAAAGTGTTGAAGAGGACCCGAATGAATCGATTCGCCACCGTGCACAGCAATTGGAGCTTTGTCCATCAACTTTATGGAAGATTTTGCGCAAAGATCTTGGCTTGCGACCTTACAAGATCCAGCTTGTGCAAGAATTAAAGCCGCGAGCCCATGCAATGCGTCGTGATTTTGGTGTATGGGCCGAAAATGAGATTGATTTCGATGCTGATTTTCATCGCAAAATTTTGTTCAGTGATGAGGCTCATTTTTGGTTGAATGGCTACGTCAACAAGCAAAATTGCCGCATTTGGAGTGAAGAGAATCCACATGAGACCCTTGAAACGCCATTACATCCACAAAAACTGACTGTTTGGTGTGCTCTATGGGCTGGTGGAGTCATTGGGCCATACTTCTTCCGCAATAATGCTGGAGAGGCAGCTACCGTTAATGGAGACCGGTATAGAGCCATGATAACCGACTATTTTGTTCCCGAATTGGATGGCATGAATGTGGATGAGTTGTGGTTCCAACAAGACGGCGCTACATGCCACACAGCGCACGTCACAATCGATTTATTGAAGGAAACATTCGATGAGCGCATAATTTCGCGGAATGGACCTGCCAATTGGCCACCAAGGTCGTGTGATTTGACACCATTGGATTATTTTCTTTGGGGATATGTGAAGTCGCTCGTCTACACCAACAAACCAGAAACGTTAGGGGAATTGGAAGCCAACATTCGTGGCGTTATTGCCGACATACGGCCCCATATGCTCGAAAAAGTGGTTGAAAATTGGACCTGTAGAATTGGCTTTATTCGAGCCAGCCGCGGCGACCACATGCCCGAAATCATATTTAAACATTAATGGCATAAAATTATCCTTCCAATAAAGCCAAATTGATGGACCTTAAAACAATTTTCTTGTGTTTTATTTCAATTCGAAGTTCTATACCCCTAAAAAAACACCCTTTACAAGGTGGCGCAAAAGTAAGCTTCCGATGTTCAGCATATCGGTTGTGGCACGTGCAGTGTGCGCTGTTGCACCGTCTTGTTGGAACCACATGTTTTCCAATCCCAATTCATCAAGTTACGGCAAAAAGAACTCGTTGATCATTGCTCTGCAGAGCTCACCATTCACAGTAACCGTTTGGCCCCGACCGATTATTGGTCAAATCAATAGTCAGCAATATTCCGCGTTCTGGAGCAGTGTAGTGTAACATTGTTTATTAACGTGTATTTCGCATGTGTTTACTACACAAATATCAAAACAGAACTGACTTTACGGGCCAATCGCAAAATTTATAGCATTTTCTGATAGGAGGATTACTTTTGTGCCACCTTGTATATGTAAGAGGCTCTGTAGATGCCACATTTTGTGTTCCTCCCTATTAAGTTGCAACAATTATATCCCAGATCCCATTTATCGGAACAATTGATTATATAATACAGGTGGCGCATCGGTTTGAGTATTGCTAACTGATACAAATTGTTTTTTTTCTTCAATTGTTAAAATATTTCTGGTTTGAAATTGAAACCCCTTTAATTACACTCATTTTCTCGAAGACTGGCTTACTTTTAATTAAAACCAGATTAAGTGTGGACATATATGTAGCACAAAAAAGTTTAACAAAACAAAAAAACTTGTTCTTTTTATTAAAAAAAAAATAACTTCTTAAAAATCAATAATTTCACAACATCCCTAATATTTACATATATATCTCGACGTGCACATTTTCCATCTCAGCCACAATACTATCTGGCTATCGCCCAGAAACATTGGCAATTGCCTCTAACTTGTCACAAGCTCTGTCTTGTTTCTCGTCTACACAATGTGTCCTTTTCAAATGTTTAGCTTTTCCACTGCATTTGACTTGGTCGGTTAGTTGTGATTCAGTAATTCGGATAATGTCACATAATTTCTTAGTGAGATGTCAAAAATAAGAATAATTGCGTTATATTTTGTACGTTACTCAACACTTTTGTCGCATTAATCTTAGTTTGTTTGTGGCGACCTCTAGCAAAATTTATTTGAGCTAAAGTATAATGAGTTTAAAGTATATTACATTACTATTTACTATGTTATTTCATTTTCAAATACACTCTCTTATACATCACACGTGAACGTAAAGATGTTTAGAAAGGAACATAAAAACATGCTAGGTCTAACTGTGGTAGAGGTAAATGCGCCACTAAATCATGGAAGGAAATTGCATTCTGTCTTTTACACACACTTTCGCAAATGATATAACCAAGCAATGAATTTACAATACTTAACATGATCCAATAATTTATATGGTCGTCGCAATCGGCCAACAACACGAAATTACCGTTTGACGTCGTTTAATTCTTATGTCAAAATGCACATGTGAGAGGGAACGCGCAAAGACGTTCGCCTATTTTCTAAGCTTTTCACGTATAACACACACATAAATCGCACATTTTCTTAAAATGTTATCACAAAGCACTCGTTAAATATCAATTCACAGCGAATTTTTATTAAAAATAAATAAAACACGAAGCGAACTCAAAAGCTTTTCCAAGAACTGTTAACAAAGAATGTAAACAAAAAACAAAGATATGATAGTTTGACATAAGGTGTGGATGAGGAAGAAGAAGACGCTATGTCATCTACGACGACCATATAAATTATTGAAGCATGATACTTAATAGATCGCCTTTTCTTAATGATGATCTCTGAAACTATCCTTAACGACTTCAATAACACACGCAAGCAATTCCATCTGCATATGACACCAAAGCCGGCGATCGATAGTAATTTCAGAGCTATTCTAAGGTGTCAGTCGGTTTACCAACGACCATACATAAATGCATTTGCCGATGAAATTACTATTGAATATCCCAAAGCCTCCAATACAATCGGGTGGTTGCGATAAGAGAGATTTATTCGTACCACTCCATGTGTTAAAAGTAGAACTGCCTGAAACACCCAAGAGAATTGTTGCGGACTTAGGCCAGAATATAAAAAAATGGCGTTAACTTAAGACGAGAATGCACTTCCGCTGAATGATTTTAAATATGGAATTCTTCATCGAGCTCAGTAACATCAAACCTAATATTCTGTGATGATATCAGCGTTCCGCCTATTAAGTTCACGAACTGGAGACTATAACATAAGTTCGCGTTAGAGGTTGATTTCAAGACAATCTTCACATTGATGAGGGGAAAATGAAAGACGGAGATTGATCAACAATAAAAAGGTTAGAAACTCTCTATGAAAAAACCAAAGATAAGGAGCTTCAAGCTCAAGTTTTTCTTAGGACCAAAATAGCAGCATAATAATAATAACGGTACTTGGAGTTAACTTTATATATAAAATTCAGCATTCATAACTATAAATGAGTGCAAGGCAAAGAATACATTTTTTTTATAAATATTGTAATGTATTCGATGAGTCTTCGATTATTAATCCTGGGTTCGATCACTATAAAGACAAATAAACACACGCACAGATATTGTAACTGATAGTTAGTTTAATTTAGTAGTAATAAACGCAATACAAACTTAAGAGTTTGGTAACTTCACAGTAGTTCACTGTTCAACGCTTGAAAATAAACTGATCCACCTGCCTTGTTTGGTCACTGCTTTATATAGTCCGACAGGGTGCTTCCCCACGCACCGAGAACTTTCTTGGTTGTTCGTTTTACGTGTTATCGAAGGGTCGGTGTTATTTATTGGCATCTCCTCTTTGCATCGTATTCACAAGCATTCGCTCGATCTCTCTTCCTCTTGCTGGATACATGCTTGCATGCATAAGCGTAGCTATCGTAATCTCTGTTGTGTTTAACTAGTGGGGGAAGTGTTATTGAGTTAGCGATGGTGCATGCTTGAGAAGAATCGCCACAATACCATTACTGCTGTTTAGTTTTTTCGTAACATAATTAATTATTAAAGGTTTTTTATTGAATAAACAAAGAAAATTTTGGAGACAACCGCCATAGCTTTTCTTATAGATAAATTTCGCAAGCTGGTAGACTTCTTCATCATAGAAATTTTGGCACGCATCGCTAGCCATTAAGCTGACAGAACGCTGATTTTTCTGTCAGCTTAACTCCTTTCTTTATTCATTTAGCCATATCTATGCGCAAGCAGCGCCACCTGGCAGACAATGGCATTGTTCATGATGGATTTTTGTTTATTGTGTCATTATTACAGACATTTCCGACGTACCGTTTTATTTTTTATTTTGTATACCATCAATTCAATTCAATATATCAGAGTGCGTTAGTGCTATATTATATATATAGATAAAAGTACCAGATAAAAGGAGGTGCGGCCAGACATTCCTGGATTCGGTTCCCTGAAAGATAACACAAGAAATTAAATGGGAAGTTGATTCAAAGCGGGGGCAAGAGTAGAACCCCATACTATGAAAATCTTCTCATCAAAATATATATGATGTAGCATATCCCTTTGGTAGTCCGCATAACACTGTAAACTGATTCACCTTCCCGAGTCGAGAAAGATGCTAGAGAACTACAATAGTAATCGACTCGCGAATGATTAGAGAACAAATGCAAATACAATTCACCATAGAATGACATTAAAATTCGATTGACATAATTCTGCGTATTAAAACACTGGTTCCTAGTCGGAGAAACCACCAATTATAAGTATCAAAAACCCTTCGAGCATTTCAACCCAACCAGTAATGCAAGCTCTCTTTCAACTCCAGAGCCTAATTTTTTAAGTTTTCTGTTGCTGTCAATATGCTACTATGCAGCTTTGATGGAGAAACTTCCGACTAAATTCATATAACCCTGCTCTTACTCCATCATCCACATTAGATCTGCCTATTCTGAAGCATGTTTGCCACTGTGATACGTCTCATGTGTGCTGTGTTACGTCTCATTGACTTTCTTTATGTCCCCGTTGTGGGCGGTCTTTCCTAGTGGCATGCGTCGTACGACAACCCCATTTGCCTAGATGGTCGTTTATAAATAAGATTTGTCATCTTGTCATTTATGTGACGCATTTTGTTTTATTGCTCTTCCAAACAATGCTAATGTTTTTATTGTTGTTGTTGCGCTAGTCTACACATTTTATTATTATAATTTCAGTTTCAGTTTGTTGACACAATTAGTCAAGTTGCTGTTACTGACCGGCGGCGTGCCGACCGAAACGACTACAATGTGAGAAAAATTATATTCACAATTAGTGAGGAAATTGTGAAAAAGGCAACAAGTGACTATGTCACACAGCCCCAATATAAATAAAGCGGGCGTAGGTGGCAGGGGTGTGAAGAGAAGTTAATTTGTGGCATGCCACAACTTGAATAGTCATTGTTGAGTTGGTACATTATGTTGAATTTTGTTTTAGTCGAAGTTGATTATGTGTGTAGATGTGGTTATGTCTTGATATGTCCGTCCTCGTGCATACATTTTTTGACATTTGCTCAACGCCATTAAATAAATTAATCAACTTAATTAGGCAATGGCGTGTGAAAAATCCATCCAGGAAACGCGTTTATTTATTCCTCGACTGAAGAGTTGACGTTTCAATGAGTTGTGCACAAGCTCAATGCTCAACGCAATGTGACCTTAGTGATATTAAATGGGATTACTGAAAATATGTTAAACATGGTATGGCAGGAATGCAAAAATAATAGCAAACAACTCGTAAAACAATGTACAGTGGGTAACTTAACCCGGATTCACCGTACGTGACCGGAAACATTCTCATTTACATTTTACTTGGTCTTCCTTTAAATAAAAATCCATCTGGAGAGCCCTGTTAAATGCAGAAATCGGGCAACCCCCCAAAGAAAATTATGTTTCCGAGAATATGAATGGAATGTTCCCCAAATGAGTTCGTCAATGTATGTATCAGATAGGATACAGATACCTCCAAGAAGATCAAGACCGGAATTGTCTTCCAACATGCAGTGTGATGCTTATAACTCTTATGAATTAGAGAGACTTACATGTTTTACCACGAATACGAAAGACATCTGCTAACGCAGATATATCTTGCTGAGGAACCTTTCATTGCAGAAATACTCTGGAAAACACTTGACACTGGAACATTTGGCATGGTAAACAAGTACGCTCTCACCATACCATCTTATTCCCGACTTTAAAACCACGCCCATGTTGGCAGCCATAATTTCGAGATAATGAAGGAATCATCATTAAAACAAACAAAAGCATAGGAATCCAAAAAGAGACAGATTTTTTCAACAAATGCTACTGCGACAGAAAGTCATACTGAAGCGACGGCTTTAGGAATATTATATGGAAATATTCTTGGATAGATTTATGGATGGACGCTGGTGACCCCTTCCTCTTTGTTCTCAGTTCCGTTTCTTTCAGTCCTTGCAATATTGAAAACACAAAATTTATTCCATGATACAGCATTAGGTCCTTTAGTTTTACAGCAAAACTTGAATTATATTGGTTTGTATGACTTTTTTCCGATAGTCGATATTCAGATGTCGTTGCAAGCACACTGAAATTTTAGCGAACTAAAAATCATTTATCATAAGTCGCAAAAGCCAGGTTTCTCATATTACAAGAAATGTAATAAAAAGACAATTAACAAAACAGTAATAATTTTCATATATTAAAAAAAAGTTGTTACTCTTGGCTTTGAGCTCATTTTGTAGTTATAAACGTTTTTCCCCAAAATAATTCATGGAGCTTCCCTTTAAGGGGCAAGTGGACATTTTACATGGCATGCACCAAACATTATTTCTATTTGAATGTGGACGTAGTTATTAGTTGACTTCGTTTTTGAGACTTCTGCACTTAAAAGTATCATATACTCGTATACGTGAAAATGGTCTACTAGAATAGCTGAAAATGTTCAGAAAGAGCTTTAATTATTGTGGTACTACGCCCACGATGGAAAAAGTTTTAAATGGGCTATTCTGTATTCAAAATATCAATCGATCTACAATTCTAATTTCCAGATCAAAATTGGACATGTAGTCACGTTTTAATGTTTTACGAATAATAAAATTGGGAGTGATTATCATCCGATTTCGAAAATTTTAAATAGCGACGTGAGCGAAAATTGTCTAATGTTAAGCTAGTAAAATTAATGTACTACCACCATTTTAATACCTTTCATGAACATGAAATGGTATTATAACTTTGGTCCGATGTTTGTAAGTATGCGAAGAAAAAGAGATAGACCCAACAATAAGTATGCCGAAATGGTCAGGGCGATGAGCTTAGTCGATTTAGCCATGTCCGTCTGTCTGTTTGTACGCAAACTAGTCCCTCAGTTTTTGAGATGTCTTGATGAAATTTGGTATGGATCAGCCATTTTGCATGAGATTAATCGTTTGTGGGAATCAGCAAGATCGGAGCAATACAACGCATAACTCCCATACAATCGATTGTTCCGATAAATCAGATTTGGGCTATGTATCTTTAAATTATCAGTTTTGCAGAGTTTTTACTAATTGTAAGTAAGGATAGGACACTTAAACCCGTGATGCGTATTCATAAAAGGTATAAAGTCTTCGGCACAGTCGAAGACAGCCCTTTGCTTACTTTTTTAATGTGTGACGCGATATACAACATCATCATACAACTCCGAGGAGATTTTTGCGCCGAGCTTCTTTTCCAGTTTGTGGTGTAATGCTTTGCTAAGGAGACTGTGTCTCAACGGCTTTCAGGGATTGGATGATTAATACCGTACTCTGTCTATCCCTTTCAGACCTATCTTTAAATAACGTAAATTATATTAAAAAATAATTTTTCACGTGCCAACAGGCAAGTAGTGTTTGTGAGTACAGTTTTTCAATAGAACTTCAATACATAAAAAACACTTGAGATTTTTGAGATATGGTTAGAAAGCGCAGTAATAATCTGGCAACTGATATCACAAGCTACTCGATTGACTCAAACACTTCAAAATCTACTACAATCCCTGCGGAAGTTGCGCATACAAGATTGTTTAATCCAATAGGTCGTGGTTTCGATCTAATTACCTGTCTAGCAGGACATCTTCTAGTAAATGGTATCATTTGCTCAATCGAGTAGCTTGTGATATCAGTTGCCAGGTTATTACAGCGTTTTCTAGCCATATCTCAAAAATCTCAAGTGTTTCTTATGTATTGAAGTTCTATTGAAAAACTGTACTCACAATCACTGCTTGCCGGTTGGCACGTGAAAAATTATTTTTTAATATAATTTACGGTATTTAAAGATAGGTCTGAAAGGCATAGACAGAGTACGGTATTAATCATCCAATCCCTGAAAGCCGTAGTATTTGAAGGTACTTTAAAATCTACTACAATCCCTGCGGAAGTTGCGCATACAAGATTGTGGTGGTACATTTGAAGATTGCGGTCTTGGACATGGGCCATCTATAGTTATCAGACTTATAAAAAACTTACCAAAAGTCATCCAAACTTATTTCGACAGGTTTTTTACTACAATACCACTCGTAGAATCGCTATATTAAATGGGTTATCCTGCAACAGGTACAATAATGGCAAACAGAATACCTAAATGTGTTAAACTCCCTTTGGATAAAAAAATAAATAGGGGCGATATTTGTCAATTTAAAAATAGTAGCAATAGTTGCTTCAAGTAAGTGTGAAAAGGACCCCATAAGTGAAGTTGAGAGGTGGAATAGAAATTTGAAACGACGTTTGCCCATTGTAATACCTTCAGTAATAGAAAACTATAACTCATTTATGGGAGGAGTTGATTTGTGTGATCGAATGCTTGAATATTACAGAATTAAAATGAAAACAAAAAAGTGGACTGTCAAGGTGTTTTTTTCACTTTCTTGATCTGGCAATCTATAATTTATGGATGAAATACAGAGGAGACTGTAAGCTTTCTGGAATACCAAAGCCGAAAGTCAAGTCATTCGTAACATTTAAAATAGAGCTTGGTTCTGTACTAGCGGCTTCCTTCGAACCTCCTGATCTGGTTGAACCGTTTCAGTTGCCTGAGAATTTTTACGTAACCAAATATCGACCCTATGATGCACCTGATGACATACGGTATGATCGCTTTGATCACTGGCCCTTAATTTCAGATGATGAGACGAGAGTATTGCGCAATAATTGCGGAAGTCGATCAAGAGGCCAATGCCAAAAATGTAAGGTTACCCTTTGCTTGGCAAAAAGTACCGTACACGTAACTGATTTCATATATATTTGTTGGAAAGCTAATTTTATTTAATAGTATTTAAACAATTATAAGTGAAGTATCTGATCATTTTTGAGTTAAATAAAAAATTATAAGAATAATCCTGTATTTTTTTCAAAAATATTTTACAACGTATGACCTAGATACCACAAATGTGCGATGTCCTGGAAAAGCACACTGTGGAAGCTTTCTCTAGGTTTATTTTGTCGTATATTTACACAACCTATTTTGCTTATAAAGCCTGATTTGAAATTATTAAGAAAATAATGCTTAGGTCTGAAATGGCTATTACAAGTTTGGAGACACAGCGAAGCGTGGCCGAATCTTGTTGTAAATAACGATCGGACACTCAAAATATTGATACGTATTCAAGAAAGGTATAAAACTCGCGGCAGAGCTGAAGACAGCGCTCTTCTTTCTTGCTTATAACTTATTCTACTTTTATGACCAAGAGGGACACTATACTACTATCTAATAATAATAGATATGAGGCTCTCTCATTTTTTAAGTTTCTCTCCCAACGTTTGGAATTGTTACCAACCACGCAAACCCCCACAACCCTACCTGGTTGGGCGCCTGTCGATATCGCTTCATTTATTGTGGTTTGTGCATCTTATAGGAAATAATTTCGATCCTTCCTAATGTAGTCTTATAAAAAATCTCAACTTCTTACTAAGAAAACTTCCAATAAAACGCAATTTGTTCTGTCACCAGAAATTATGTCATTACTTCAGTGTTTATGAAAACTCCGTCCACCAAGCTGAAAATACTTCAATCCCCCTCATCTTATCTAAACGACGCACTTTACTGCGTGCGCAGACAAATGTTGGACCACTGCTTTAAGGGATATGAAATGTGAGTACGTGGGATTAGGTAGTCTAGTTGGAGTGAGCGAAAGTGCGCTCATACCGACATTTTGGAACGTCATAAACTAGTAAAACATTTTGCCCATTTTGCCATTTGAATTTTTAATCTCAAGAGAAAATCCAATTTTACATCAAAGGAAATTGGAAAGGATCAACGACGTTCAAGCGTATGGAAAGGGTAGCGGTAAGAAAGGTAGTAAGGTGGCATGGGTGTGCTGCATGATTGTTAGTGTGAAGATTAACTATTTGCTGCGTTGAATATCAGACCAGTTGCGAATGTGTATTCGTTCAAAAATTTTTTTTTTTTACAAAACTTGGTGGCTGTGGAGAAAAGAAAACTTCAAGTCAAATAAATGTAAAGAATTTTGATAAAAAGACAGTAACTAAATAACAGGCTTAAGCAACTTATACAAAAATGAACTTATGAAAATAAAAATATATTACAATTTTACTAAGGTTAGGCATTTGGAACGTAGTATTTACGAAACGTAGTATTTACGAACGGTATTTACGAACAGCATTTATAAAAGTTGGCTTAAAGGGTGCTAGAGTTTGTCACATGCAGTAGATGTCTGCTTGTATCTGGTTTCCCACACTATAGTGCACAGATAAAACTAGTAAAAAAGTCTTAGTTCGGGTGAAACCGAAATTATATACCTAGTGGTGATCTATTATGACCTCCCAATTTATGCAGGTCTATTTTAATACTTTTCAGTTCGTATTATAAAGCCACATGCACATTTTATGTTTGAAAAATTTTGCGTTCAAATAGACAGACGGACAGACAGACAGACGGACGGAGAGGCGGGCATGGCTAAATTGACTCAACTCATCGTCCTAATAATTTCCGTATGCTTCTTGATTGGCCCATATTTTCTTCTTCTCATACTTACAAACATTTCATGTTCATGAAAGTTATGAAAATCAAAAAATATATATAGCTTCCCTTTTGTAGTGGGGTATTAACTACTTTCCCGGATATTTTGATTGTGTGTTATCCGATCTAATTTTTGGCAGGAGTATACTTCATACTATTGAAAAGCAGCTGACCAATTTCCATTGAAATATCTAGTTGAAAATACTAGTTGAAAATAGCAGAACTTTTATTCGGAAAAGTGGGCAGAACCACGCCTACTTTCCTAAAAGTCACAAAATTTTTTTGCTTAAAAAGCTTATTATGTGTGGAAGATCTTATTGATATAGCTTGCATGGTTATAAAAATATCGCGTCTTAAATTTTACAACTCAATTTGTGAGAACTATGCTAAAAACCGGTTTCGACCATTTTTACAACAAACAGTTACCTTTATACATTCCAGAATTTCGCCAAATTTCGTCTCGATAAATAAATGTTTACCGCAGTTATGGCATATATTTTTCGACTTTATTCGTTCACGGGCGGGGCCACGCCCATTTTCGAAAATTTATATTTTTCGACTTTCTTCGTTCACGGACACTTTAAAAGTGAAATAGAAATGATGTAAAGCTATTTACGCAAAGTTATTGCCTATTGAATATATCTATGATCCTTTTCAAAATCCTTCGTATAAAAGTGGGCGTAGACCTTAACCGAATTCTCCCATATTTTTCCCTCGTATTAATAGAAATATGTGTGTTGAATTTCGTTTCGATATCTTGACCGGCTTTTGCTTTATAATTAATATTATTTCTAAATTTGACTTAACCAAAAGTGGGCGGTGCCACTCCAATTTTCAATAATTTATTGAAAAATGTATCTTCTGCCTTAACGTTAATGTACACACCAAATTTTAAAGTGTGTTATGTACTAAATAATCACTTTTTTTGCATTTTTTCGAAAATATTCTATTTTTAAAAAATGGGCTTGTCTATTATCCGATTTCGCCCATTTTAAATAGCGCTCGGAGATAAGTGCCACGGAACCTGCATAATAAATTTTATTAAGATATCTCTCAATTTACCCAAGTTATCGTGTTCACAGACGGTCGGCGGACGGGCATGGCTTAATCAATTTCTTTTTTCCTCCTGAACATTTTGATATATATAAGTCAATATCTATCTCGATCCGTTTATGCCGCTACATACTACCGTTAGGCGAATGAAGTTAATACAGCTTGTGTGCGTATGACTAGTAGGTATAAAAATGTGAATGGAAAAGAACTTCAAGATGACCGCTGCTTGTTTTTTGTAACTTAAGTAGCTTTAAAATATTTATGAATCCATTAGATCCTGCCGAAGGTGAGTTTGATAGAACGTGAAGCAGATAGCTTGTTTTGGTTGTTCTTAAAGCCAAAGCAAACACCAAGCATTAGAAGAGGGCATGCTCCGGTAGCAGCAAGTTTTGGTACAAGCCCGGGTCTTGGATTTTAGGCGCCTCCTACGCCAAACTTAATGCACCGCTGGTATACTCTGAGCCCCCAACCTATAAATCTCTCGTACAACTTGTCAATAGAAAAATTTCTACTTGAGCTTTATGCCAACGCCGCGTAGCATAGCGTAGTAGCATAGGAGAGCTAGGCTCTCGATTCGACTGTATAAAAACCATGCTTCTGTCGACAGTCGACTTGTGCATTACAGAAATAACGAGATCTCCACAGAGCGGCAGAAACCAAGTGGAGTATGACTTGATTTCCCTTGGGTTTTCCAGTTGGCATTATTTAAGCTTAAAAGGGGGATGAGTGGTAAAGAAAAGCTAAAAGTCGGTTCCAACACTCAGAAGAAATGTCAGAAAGCGCATAGACCGAGTCAGTAAAGAAGCTGATAACTCTTTGCTCACTTTTGTGCCAAGATAGTTAACGGAAAAGATATCTGCTTGCATGAACTACTTTGCTATGGTGAGCTTCATCCCATATATCAGGGTCATATCATTCTCAAACACATAGGCACACACTTACAGCATAATGTTAACAAAGCACGTTATTAACTGTGCCTTACCCGGTAACAAATGTCAAGCACAAAATGTGACAACTATGAGATGGCAAGGAAGCAAAGCGACAAGAATACATGCGAACTCAAGTCATCTATATGGTTCACCCAGTCAAGTGACGCATAACGTTGGACAGGACACCGAAAGCACATAGAGTCAACGCAATAATAATATGGCATGAACTTACAAATAGTAACAACAACAGATCACATGAACACATACATACATACATGCGTACCTGCATACGAAATATATCCTTATCAAAGTATAGAAGACGGATGACAGTATGTCCAGCCGGAAATGGCCAACAAGCACAGCCGGTTACAAAACGACAACATGAACTCAAATACACACAGCAACAAATTATGTTGAAGGACTGACTGGACATTTGAATCATCCTACACCACATGCATACGAAATTGGCATCCTTTTGTGCTGACAGTAACAGCCGCAGTAGGTAGGCGATGAGGTTAAAGCATCCTTTACTGCTCCTGTGATGCCATATTCTTCTACAGACATACACACTAGTGATGCACTGAACTATGTTACTCACCACAGTGTACCTGGTGCATGGAAGAACCGACAGTTTACCCACCATAACATTATTCCAATATACAGAACATCGAAAACTCAACAACGGCTCTAAGATATTCCCAAAACCCCCAAAAGCACCAAAAAATGTCTCCGAAAACCTCAAGAAAACCTATCACAAAAAGTTGAAAAAAAAAAAAAATTCAACTAGAGTGCTTATTCGGGTTACTTACCTACTTTATATGGCGCATTAACCGCCTTACGGGTTTGAGTTCTGGGCCGGAGCATCTTCGCTCATTCGCAAAACTTCGCTTAGCCAGCTTAGCTTAGCGTCTGGATTTTAATTCTCTGAACTCTGTCGATGTACGGCTCATTAATAATACTCCAAAAATCGTCTCTTCAGATGTTGTCAGTGTCCAAGCTTCTGCACGGTATTGCAGGACGGGTATGATGAAGAGTCTTGTAGAGTCTTTTTTCCGTTCGTCGAGAGAGGACTTTCTTCTCAATTGACTACTTAGCCCCTTTACTAGGGTTACGGATGGATGGAAATTATCTGTCAACCACAATAAAAAAAAACTCGTAAGAAATTATTTTACCAAAGGCAGCAGCTGGATCTTATCGCCAAAGATCCTACACTTGATTAATGGATGTGGTGAGGAACAGAATTTTTACAGTGGGCCCATGAACTGGTTCTCTGATGAATCAAAGCTGTAAAGAAATTTTCGAAGGCTAGTTTGTTTTTGTGAACTTTATGTAGGATTCATTTCAAATCCACTTTCAAATAGGAAATCAATTTGGTTTGAGTATTGTTTCGTTAACAAAATAATTTATTAGTTTTTCCTTGGGATTTCATACGTGTTACAAATGAAGTTGAGTCACTAAGAGCTCAACTTTGCTAAGTGTTCCATAGGGTTATTTGCAGTTGAAGGAATTTTTCTAGAATACAACACCGATTTACTTTGATTAGCAATTGGTGGGCCAGGGTGACCGAAAATAAGGTAGCATAATATCAAACGGAAGCTGCTGATGAGCGCTACAATAAGCGAACTCAGTCTATGCAAGTTTTAACTCTCTTAACGGCTTTAACTACATAGTTTTAGAAAATATTTTACAATTAGCACGGCCGTAATCGTTGAGTTTAAAAAGATTTTTCGACGTATCTCATACCATCATCACAGACAAAAATCGAATTAAAGATAATTGCTTCTTCGGGTATGATTGTGTTTGATATATTTGGCACCGGAGCTATAAAGGTAGTCGACCAACAGAAAGATACTGTAACTTGGTTCGGAAAGCTCTGATAGTTAGGAGGTGAATATAATCTAAACTTCTCGAAAAATGTATATCAAAATATGTTTTCACCATCGATTGTCATAGGTCCTTTAAGTTAGCATAACGAGACACGGTGCGCCTGAAATGATTCTTGCCTCGAAGTCGGAGTACAGCATATTTGACTTCACTTTATAAGAATATTCGCTAAATGAAATGATGCCACGCAAAAACAAAAATCATTGCAAAAGCCGTTTTTAAAAAAACCGCGAAATAAACGGATTTTTTACAGGGTCTCTCGTGAAACTACATTTCTTTCCACATATTGGAAAAAGCTATATATTCTGAAAGAGGATCTAAAACTGCATCACCCACATGTTTTACTTTTAACAGATCATGTTACTTACTTTTATGAAATGCAATTGAAAATGCATTTTTTGTTACTGGTGTTAAAGAGAAATAAATTTAAGAAGATGAAACTTTTCGAGTACACAGTTAGTTTTGGTAAAAGTGAAAATTTTCAGTACCTAGGGGTTACCGTTGATTTTTGGCTATTTTTTTTCTTAAGATGATTCTGTTTTATTTTCCCAAGAAAAAAGGGTTTGAAAGCGAGTTCGTAAAAACAGAGGCGAAAACAGCATTCGGTCAATTAGGTTGAATTAAGAAAAACTTGCAAATTACGACTTCGAATGTTGTCGCGAGTCGACTTGGGCCTCTGAAAGTCTGTAAGGGACCTAAATTATGGTTTTGAGCAGTGTGACCAGGTTAGCCTTTTCGAGGCTAGACTTAGTCTTTTTTTTTGTCCTTAGGCTCATAATTTTGGTTTCAGCTTCGTGGCTTTTTTTTAGCCTTTTTTACTCCAAACCTTTTCTGGTCCCAACACCATATTTTTCATATAAAATTAAAGTTAAATGGAGGTAGTATTGATGACAAAATACAAAAAATTATTCTTAAAAATTGTCAGCTATTTTTAGAAATGGTCGAATTCGTATTTAGCTTTTTGGTATTGGGGAGGTTGAAAGAATTTTTAGTGCCATGATTATTTTAAAAACTAAGTTAAAGAACAGATTAAAAATTAAAATACTTAATTCGCTACTTATTATTAGAGGTTCGGTAAAAAGCTTATCAACATGTTGCACTAGTTTTGAAATTACCTATGATTCATCAGACGAAGGAAATATTATATAAATAATTAGTTTGTAGTGATTTTTCTGTAGTATGTATTTCTTTGAAAAAATTCGTAGTCAAGGAAAATGTGCCTGATATGTATTGAAACAAGAATAGTTTAAGTTATGTATGCAGCTTTATATATAAATAGGTTAAACTAAAATAAAAAATTTGAAATGGATTTCGTAGAAAAATGTCTCACTTTTTTAAGCTTTTTTTTCTTAATTTTAGCGTTTTCTAACCTTTTTTTTGCCGATTTAGCCTCTTTTTATTCTATCACCTGGTCACACTGGTTTTGAGTATGGGAGTTGTTAGAGTATTTTCCGTAAAAATCATAATCTCTATAACTTAGCAATTTGAAGCAATTTGTGTGTTTAAGCCGTAAGATATGAAAGCCGGAACATTTCTCCTTATCATCCAAGGCTGTTTTGTTATCGCCCATTCTCTGCAAAAAAAAAACAAGGAGCAAATTTTTTTTAACAACGTTTTACGAAAATCGACTTTCTGGTAATTATTCGACCATCATAAGTCGGCAAGTAAATATGATAAGTATATTTACGTGGCAGAATATGATAGCTCAAAATTTCGTCTTTACTGCTAAAGGTCGAAAAGTTATGTGTCAGTTACTAAAAAGATGTAAGGCAACGGCGAGACTTGAGTAGAAAACGGCAACCGGCACAAATACAGTGCTCCTCTGGTATCGAAACTACAGAACGGGTCTCATAAATACGCTGAGCAGCCTATCACTCATGTTTGCTAGCATTAACATTCGGACATGATCGAATGTACCCAGATGTGTATGCACATATATATTCAGTTATATGTACGGATATATTGCTCATGACAACTGCTAATGTTACGAGAAATAAATCAAAATGCACTGTCATAAAATGCAACATGTAGTGCTGACATTCAATGTCATTTCACAGTGCAACGTCAAGTGTATTTCTATCGTGTGCAGTATGCGGTCCATACCAACTTGTGAATATCCGTCCACATGTGTTCGAGTTAAGAAGTTGAGGGCGAAAAGTCAACGCACACATCAGCAAAGACAGGCTGACAGTGAAATGTCTTCTGCATCTGTATTAGAACCCTGCAGTCAAACCTACTAGTTTAGTACTAATTGGCACAGACAGTCCAACCACTCGAAGTTTTGTCTTATTTCCACATAATCAACTATGCAGATTTAACATGGCGGTGGCCCACGAAAAATAAATTGCCAGCCACTGCATCAGATTTAACATGGCGGTGGCCCACGAAAAATAAATTGCCAGCCACTGCATCAGCATCATACCAGTTTACAGACTAGTCTGTATATACACCAATATCATACCAGTTGACAGACTATTCCCCCTATGAATCGGTACCATACAGTTGACATACTAGTCAGCCTATTTATCAGTATCATACCAGTTACTGTACCACGTCATAGTAGCTCAGTTCAGTTTTGGTTGAAAAATACACAAAATTGCAAAACTACATTACAAACGACTTTATTAAAAATTCAGTCATCAGATAAAAGTATATATCTTCGCTAAATATATAGTTTTAATTTAAAGCAATCTTACCCTTGGAAAACATTTATAAAAAGTAATTTTCTTCTTTTTTAACGAACTTTATAATTGAATTCACCGGCATTAATCTTTAAATTTTCTCGAAACATTTTGTGGAAATGTTTAAAATGTAAAGAAATATTAATAAATAAAAAGTATATAATCCATACTTGTAAAAATATTTTTATATAAAACTAAAAAATTCGCATGTGATCCCCATTTTCGGTATTGCAGCTTCTAAACGATTCCGTTGGAGATTCACTGTTATTTTATTTTTAAAAAAAGCATTACACAATCACAATTAGGCAGCCCTGAAAAATAATAACAATTCAATATCTCTTTTAGGCATTTGTTTAAAACTTTCGTTTAGCAAAAGGTTACTTTGATTATTTCAAAAAGAAATGTTAGTTACTTGCACAATTGGTTTGACAAATGATCGTTTCGTTTTCACTTTTCATTTCAGCACTGCTTACCCGTTGTTGTGTCGATATTGCAGTAGTAACGTCGCTAAAAAAATTTAGGGTGATTTTGTTAACAGGCACGTACGTACTATTTGAAGCAAGAAATTCTCAAAATGATGGTGATTTATCTATAAAAACTATGTTTAAAATGAATATTTAATTAAATTATATAAATATTTAAAAACTCAGAAGATTAGTTGAACAGAAAATTAAAATGTAGGATGGCGTTGTTCACTGAACGATTGCTGTCCGCATCGGGGTTTGCCAGTATTTTTTTAAAAGATGTCACTAAAAGTCGTCAAAATCGCGAAATTTTACTAACATGTCGCCAATCAAGTCGCCAACAAAATTTCCACCAAAACGAAACCTATAGAACTTACCGACAATGTTCTTTCAATGTGGGTATTGCTGGTGGGTATACTCAAAATTAGTAAAACATACGATGAAAATCGTAGCTGCTCTGCTAGATAACTAACCCGTAACTTATTACACTGATTTTCAACACTAGTCAAAGCTTTTTCATCGCTTATTTAATTCCAGAAATAGTGAATCTTCGGATTCAGGTCGATTTCGATTTAAAAATCTGAATTTTCTTTAAGTTTTTCAAACTTTTTGGCAACCGTTTATTAATTTCTTTGCAAAGGGTTTTAATATATTCAAAATCTTTCCTCTCAAGGACAGTTTCATCACTTTCTCTTTATAATAGAGTATGCCAAAATTTGTTTCCTCAAGAAGACAGTACGCTTAGTCATTGTCAACATTTTTCATTAAAGTATTTGTATCACTGGTGTTGACAAATGTGGGTTTCATCACTCGTTAACATAGTCGCCAGAAAATTGTCCCCAATACCCAACCTTAGTATGCATACCTGCGCACATATTAATTTTCTTAATATATGATTCGAGTAATGATCCTGCTTATTGATCTGCTCCAAACTCGCCTTTACTTTGTATTTAATTTTTTCGTAAGATGTATTGTCAAGGTGTAGATAAAGGATGAAAACAGAGTTAAAATTATACTTAAAACTTTACTGAAGCTTCATAATACTTGGATAATCGCCAAAAAAGTCGCCATCGCCAATTTTCATAATTTGGTCGCCAAAGTTTGTAAAAAGTCGCCAAAACTGGCAAGCCTGGTCCGAATACTGAATTGTTTTCTTCTTCGCTCGTGTATGAACTTATCCATCGACAGTTCTGGAAAGTTGTTGCTGCTTATGATATTGGAAACGTGGAAATTTAGACTGGTATGAATAAGCCCTCGAAATTCTAGTCAATGAACCAGAATGTTTAGTTACTAGTTTGACAGCTGACTGCAGGGAAGCTTTGACAGTATATCAATTGTGGAGCATATATTTGTGTCGCATTTATCTTGAAGGATTTGTTGCCATTGCAATATTTCGTGTTAGGAATTTGCGAAATGAGATTGGCGCCCACTCTGTAAGTTATTTCTATTTGTCTTCCATTTATTCACTGTGGTGTTCGTATGTGGTATGAATTAAGGTTTGTAAGCTAGCTACTGCACGAGTGGATATACATAGCTATGTATTTATAAATGTCATCCAAACCTGTCCAGTTTGGCATATTTAGTCGCACTCACTTGGTTCGTAGGATGGACAGAAGTGGCTGTTAGAAGATTAGCAACAAAGTTCGGTCAAGCAGTATAACCACAAATCACTTTTATTCCACCACAACAACAACAATACGGGCTTGAATATTGGATTCCATTCAAGATTTACTATGGTAAGCACTTGTAGCTCTTCCTCATCTCCAAAAGAGCAGAATGGATGGAAGGATGCCGGGTCAATATAATGCGGCGTCGGTAAAGCTAAGATGTTAATTTCAAACTTCATCGTCCTGCTTTATAATATTGAATAACAAATCTTTAATTTCATTTCAAAGTTTCTCTAAATTGCTACTTCGATGACAGGTATCTAAAGCACACAAGTCCTCAAAATTTTCAAAGAACTTTTCTTTCCAAGGGCAATCTTTTCTGATATTACACACCTGTTTTCTTTAAACTCAACAACGATTTTAATATTTTGGTATGATGTTTTTCAGACTACACAATTAATTAGCTCCAAAGGTTTCATTGGAGCAAAATGTTCTATTCTGTATCTGTTTGGATAGTATGCTTCAAGGAAGAAGATGTCTGGCAGAACTCCAGTCTCAGGAGCGTGAATTGCTTATTGAACTTATGACATAAGTAAAACTTTCAATTCTTAAGTTTAGTCATGCCTCATCCACGTTCAAGCCACTCACAAACTATGTAAGTGCTTTCTTAACGTCGGAGAACCCGTGGAGCGTAGTATAGTAAAGACATATGCGCAATGCTCTCCATCTATATATCTATATAGCATCTACTTTTGAATACAAGCTGAACCTTGATAAATAAATTAAATTATTTATTGAATGACTAGATGATCCGAGTTTTGCAGACTCGTTGCTAACCCTATACCTACTCAGACATTGAATAAGGTTAGAATTGTAGGAAAACAGCAACAGCCGGGTAAGCTTCACTCCTCACATATTCTTCTAATGAGGTTTAACATTGCGGGTAATCCTTTATGTACTAGATTATTTGAGGATAAAAAGATGACGCTTTGGATCAAATCACTTGCTTTAATTAATTCTGAAAATTTGGCGAATATCCGATAAACATATCCAAAGTCGAGGCCCGCCTTAACTGGAACTATGTTGTTCGTACGTAACGATTCGTAACACATCGGCTTTACTGTTACGCTATGTGATTTTAGTTTTGAAAAGCTTCTGGTTTCAACTATCTTTTTTCGTTTGTAATATTTGTAGGTAGGCCGATGTCATTTTCCTTGAATCACCTTAAGACTTTTTTTTTTTATTACTATGAGTTTGAAAGTGTCCGCTACGTCCTTTTTGAAAAATTATTAATCAAAGTTTGACTTTTGAAGTGATCACTCTCTTCCGAAAACCTACTTTTGAAACATAACTACTCTTCTAAAAGATTAAAACTTATTAGAGTGCCAAGTCGAGTGCAGCAAGGATATGTTTCAAAATTTACTATGCTGCAAGGATATTCGTTCGACCACAAACACCAAAACCAAAATATTAGAACATATCAACGAGTAAACTCATTCAATCAAATGAAAAAACAAACAAACTCCTACACTTGCATACCTGATACTCAGTGTACATATACAGGGCTCATATATCACAGTCATGGATTGTCATTAATTTTGGAAATGTTTTCATTTGTATCGTTGTCCGTTTATGTCAGTAGCAACAGCAACTACGACAAAAGCAACGACTAACGACAGTGATATCCTTGCACATTGCTGACAGTCTGACATTCGTACACCGGGAGAAAAATCTGACTTAAATACCAAATGAAAACGCAAACAAATGACATTTCAAGTGCAGACAAGTCAAAAAAGGCTAGGAGATGAACGCATCGGTATAGATATGCAGAAGAAGAGTAAACAAATACATAAGAAATGAAGAGAATATTTGTTTGTCTGTTTGCGCCAGCTTTTATAGCTTACAACATCAGTCGTTGGTGACATATAAATGCTCCTGAATGACAGAGAAATGGTAGCAACAAGGGTTCTTCTGAACTGGGCTGCACAGTGTTTCATCTCAATTAGTAAAGGAGAAAATTTAGTCAGTCTCTCAAAGGTTGTATGAAGTATTGCTTTGCTTATCTGCTCGGCAAAAGATGTTTGGAGCTTACACTGCCTTATAACCTGAAGGAAAATTAGGAGGTAGGTAAACCGGGCAACAAGTTGCACCTCATCATATTTTGCCTAACTTGCAAAATTCTGACTTCGATCTCTTTGTCAAGGAAATGGATTCCAGGGTGTCCCTGCTAGGACATTCTTCAATAAAAACTGTAAGATTATCTACCCTTTTAAGAAGCATTGGAAAAATTATAAATTCAATCAAAAATGTGACATTTCAGTTTGCACGGAGGGAACCAAAAAAGCCTGTGGAGTAGGAGCGGTAATCTTGCATTTCGACATATCTCTGAACAATGTCATAGCTGGCTTGTAATAGGTGGAAGCGATTGAAGTCTTTAAAAGTTTTTAGGAGGTTGGTGACATAAAGCTTTTTATGACATTCGCATCGTAAGAATATAAACTATCAGATCTTTAATCCTAATAACGTGGTGTAATTTAAACTAAAGGGTGTTTTTTAGGGGTATAGAACTTCGAATTGAAATAAAACACAAGAAAATCGTTTTAAGGTCCATCAATTTGGCTTTATTGGAAGGATAATTTTATGCCATTAATGTTTAAATATGATTTCGGGCATGTGGCCGCCGCGGCTGGCTCGAATAAAGCCAATTCTACAGGTCCAATTTTCAACCACTTTTTCGAGCATATGGGGCCGTATGTCGGCAATAACGCCACGAATGTTGGCTTCCAATTCCCCTAACGTTTCTGGTTTGTTGGTGTAGACGAGCGACTTCACATATCCCCAAAGAAAATAATCCAATGGTGTCAAATCACACGACCTTGGTGGCCAATTGACAGGTCCATTCCGCGAAATTATGCGCTCATCGAATGTTTCCTTCAATAAATCGATTGTGACGTGCGCTGTGTGGCATGTAGCGCCGTCTTGTTGGAACCACAACTCATCCACATTCATGCCATCCAATTCGGGAACAAAATAGTCGGTTATCATGGCTCTATACCGGTCTCCATTAACGGTAGCTGCCTCTCCAGCATTATTGCGGAAGAAGTATGGCCCAATGACTCCACCAGCCCATAGAGCACACCAAACAGTCAGTTTTTGTGGATGTAATGGCGTTTCAAGGGTCTCATGTGGATTCTCTTCACTCCAAATGCGGCAATTTTGCTTGTTGACGTAGCCATTCAACCAAAAATGAGCCTCATCACTGAACAAAATTTTGCGATGAAAATCAGCATCGAAATCAATCTCATTTTCGGCCCATACACCAAAATCACGACGCATTGCATGGTCTCGCGGCTTTAATTCTTGCACAAGCTGGATCTTGTAAGGTCGCAAGCCAAGATCTTTGCGCAAAATCTTCCATAAAGTTGATGGACAAAGCTCCAATTGCTGTGCACGGTGGCGAATCGATTCATTCGGGTCCTCTTCAACACTTTGCTCTACAGCGGCAATTGTTTCTTCGGTGCGCTCTGTTCGACGTCTCTGCGGATGCGTATTATCACATAGAGTAAACGTAGTGCGAAAACGATCCATGGTTAACCGAATTAATTGCTCTGATGGACGATTATGTCGACCATAAAATGGACGGAGCTCACGGTAAACTTCGCGAACTGAACCATTATTTTCGAAATAAATTTGCACGATTTGCAAGCGTTGTTCTTTTGTCAACCTGTTCATGATGAAATGGCAAACCAAACTGAACATAAATGACATTAGAGTTGCCAGATTTGACCACAAAATGCCAGTTTTATCTCTATTCGAAAAACAAACCTGTAAAAAAAACACCCTGTATAAGGTGGCGCAAAAGTAATGCTCCTATCAGAAAATGCTATACATTTTGCGATTGGCCCCTAAAGTCAGTTCTGTTTTGACATTTGTGTAGTAAACACATGCGAAATACACGTTAATAAACAATGTTACGCTACACTGCTCCAGAACGCGGAATATTGCTGACTATTTATTTGACCAATAATCGGTCGGGGCCAAACGGTTACTGTGAATGGTGAGCGCTACAGAGCAATGATCAACGAGTTCTTTTTGCCGCAACTTGATGAATTGGGATTGGAAAACATGTGGTTCCAACAAGACGGTGCAACAGCACACACTGCACGTGCCACAGCCGATATGCTGAACATCGGAAGCTTACTTTTGCGCCACCTTTTATATGCCATTTAAACTTTGTTCACCTGCGTGTCGCAATTACATATGCCAATCCCGGGATCCCGGGAATACTGGTACTTTGAGGTACAGAAAATCCCGCAATTTCGTTCTTACATACACTTATTTTAGGATTTGAAAATTTGCTATTGTAAACGCAAAACTTGCGATTTATTTATGAAAATTATCTTAATTTTTTTGAAGATGTGTAATATTTTTGAATACTTTTTATATGCTTTGTTGATTGTGTTTCTTAACACCTTAGATAGACATTTAGGCTACAGTGCAATATATACTTTAATGAAAGCTCAGGAAACCATGTGCTGTAATTGGCACATACATGTGAAATTCTAAGATTTCTACACTTTAGTTGACATTGAAATATAATTTAAAAAATTTTATGTATGGATTGCAGTTAATTGATGCAACTTCATGCTGATAAACAAGCTATGTGCAACTTTTCGCAGATGTCGAAGGTTTTATGGTCGCCACTTAGTAGGGATTTGGAGCATAAATTTAGAACACCAATGCTGCAGACACAGTTTCCGTACCATACTAAAATATATACTATACATATTAGGGTGCGTCGATTTGTATGGACGAAAGTTAACCGATATCGCGCCATCGATTTTTCGATAGGGTTTGGGCTCAGGAAAAAGAGTTCCAAAACGCATACCCAAAAAAATTATTTTCGAGCCTGCGAAATTTCATTTGATTTTTTTCGACTTTGATTTTCAAGGTTTTTTTCATGACCTACTAAACAAAATTTCATTTGATTTTAAAATTTTCATGTATACCCTGTCCGACCCAAAAATGTCCGCTAAAAACGTTGGCGATAACAGTTTTTTGAAAAAAAAATGTTATTTTCGGGTTTTGGAGACAAAACAAGTCCCAAATATACGATAAAAGATTCTTATCAACAATTCAACCAACCAACCTTGAGGCAGAACGATGCTTCTCAATGCAGGTTTTACATGAAATAGATTAAAGTCAAGATCATAGGATGACATCATTAATGCCATAAAATAACTAGCAAACTTAAGAAAGTTAAATTTCGGGGATATCGCTGGATCCTGGGATTGAACTTTCAAATCCCTAATCGCAATGGACTAAGTTTCAACGGACCTTTCAATGCGAAATTCAATAGTGGGTTTTTATCAGTCGTAAAACTATGGCAAAAAGAATTTAGCGACTCGTGTGTAACTAAAGCTCTTTTAACTACATTAGTTAGATCCACACTAAAATATGGTTCAACATTTTGGAACCCTGGAATCAGTTCAAAAATAAGGTTTACTTTTTATGATTAGATATTTTCATTGGGATTACTTCCATAACTTTTCCCTCATACTAGTCATTCAAAACTAATTAATCCTCCCACCATCTTCCCACATTACTAAAAAGTTAATTTTCTAGCCCGATTTTTTTTTCTGTGGCTGATCGGTTTTAGATTTTGACACTTAACAAAGCAGTCAAAATCGATTCGAAAATGCATCACTGGGCCCTTTTTGCTCCACTGTGACTGCAGGATGAGTATTTACAACAATAATAACAACATTTCTGTCAGAAGTAGTGCATTTTTTTATTAACAATAATAGTGGCTGTGACAAGGCAGTATCTTAGAGTTGCATGCATCACGTGACAGTAGCAATAAAATATGCAGCAATAACAAGAACAAGAACAATCAGTAGTGCGTAAGTTGCAGCTGCAATACGTCGTCGGCATACGAAAAATGTCAACGTTGTTGTGTTGTCATTAATTCGGGCGAACAAACTAACATACAAAACATAAGTACAAATGTTAGCGTACATAAAATATATTTAAGTTATCTACAAGCGCATAGAAATTTGCACAGCACACTCAACTAGTGTCAGAGCTATCACTGTCACTGTCATTGCAGCCAGGGTTGCCACTAGGAAAATTTTTTTCCGACCAAACCGACACTCCAAAACCTACCAAAATGGCCTTCAGCCTACCAAAAAATTTTTTTTCACAAAATGTCATATTTCGTTGTTGTTGATTTCAGCAATTTCAGGTTCTGGAAGCTTATGCCTTTTGATGACAAATCTAGTTGTATGAAATCATTGCATACGCATTTATGTATATATTAAAATAAATCTATTAGTAAAGCATGCTAATAACTTACCTATCCATTTTCGTTTTTGTTATTATTCAAAATCTAATAAAATATTTCCACTGACTGAGCAAAAACACCAAACTCTGCTAAAAAGAAACTTTCATAGCGAATAGTTACAGGTGGTAGGAATTTCGACAAAGCGGCTTTTGGCGCAATACATGTTTGAATGTATAAGAACGAATTACAAGAACAAACTCCAATTGCACATTAGCAAACAGTGAGAAAGAGAAAACGTCAAAAGTTTTTCCCCACAGTGCTGTCGCAAAGTGACAAAATTCAGCAAATCAGTGATGTTACTTCAACAAAGGTGAAAACCTACCAAAATTGAAATGTTCCGTCCAACCTACCAAACGGAAAATTTCCTACCAGTTTTGGTAGGAAAAGTCCAATTATCACAACCCTGATTGCAGCACAAACGCAATCCATTTTATGTCACACAGCACCAAGTTGTGCCACAGCAAGGCAACACACACATAACTTAACAAACTCTCGGTCTATATCTCTGCACACCACCCACCTATATCTTTCGCCTTGCTTGCAGTCTTCCATTTCTTTGTATATTTTTCTGGTACGGTTGGGTGACGTTATGTTACGTTAAGCTGTCAAGTTACAATGGTGTCACTGTCTTTGTCACTGACACAGCTGTGAAGGATACCAGCAAACTCATACGCACACTTATGAAGTATTGAATAATAAATGGGAATACTCCTTGTTCATGGCAAAGAGAATAGGCTCCAACTGATCGAAGCAATATATCACTGTGCACCAGAATACCACCAGCCTAGTCAATGTCGTTATATATTATTGTCTTTGTCGGCGCTTCCGTGTTTCAAATCAATTGCGTTAGTATTTTTGATTCTTCTAAGCCGCTACTATTGTTGTAAGATTGGGGATTAAATAGAGTTATATGAAATAAAAGCTCTAGGTCAAGTAAAAACCAAGCCCCTTCAGGGCGAATATACCCGCGATAAGGTGTACCTGTCGTAAGAGTCCAGTAAACTCCATTATCTGACGATGTCAAACAAATCGCTCCAGCTGTAGTCAGTAAAGACCTCTCCATATAAATAACTCTCTCATCAGCGTACAGTGTGCGTGTTACACAAACAAACAATCAAGGGCGTAGAAACTGCTGTTTTCGTATTGATTCGCTTGCATTAGTAAACAGAACATTATAGCAACCAGTTGGGGAAAATTTTGGAGAACAAGGCTACATCTCCTCAGATTAATACCTTAAACACTAAATGAGTCTGTCCAGCTCAAGGCACTAGAAGTAGGCTTTCAACTAGTCACTTTTTAACAGTAAGTTTTCGGAACTCGGCTGTTGATCTTTGATGATTATTCTCAGGATCCATATTCGACTTCGAACAGGTTCGTTTTGGCGGCAAACGACAATCCCTGTTTGGACATCGTAGATAGAAAATTTAAGGCTATGCAATTTTTCCATAGCCAAATCTAGGCAAGCAAGGAACTAACTCTTTTCGAAAACTGAAAAGAGCTGAACTGTTGCATGTAGCATGATTTTAAATTTAGTGACGGCCTTAGGTGATATCAATGCCGAATTAAGCGCAAAGGGGCGCTACTTAGGCTGTGCGAGCATAGTTTATGGATTTACAAGTCGGGTGGAAAGCATGATCTGTAGCTGTTCTGAGGATGCCGCACCGCTAACACTGCAATCCATTTTGTAACTGTCTGTGTATAGTGAGTGGGGTATAGGGGCGTATATCTACCAAAAAGTGCTCATGTATATTTAGAACATGTTAGGGTGAAGAGGAGCCGATTAACTATTCCGTTTGTTAACATCGAGGCCTGCATGACTAAATGACTAAGATACATTGGGCCATAATCATAGTCAAATTAAAATAGAGTTTTGTCGAATTAAACATGCTTTTATTATAAACACCATTTAAACTCTGTTATAGTCAACTAAAAACAATATTTTTAACTCTAAAATGTATTTTAAATTTAAAGTGGCGTGATCGTGTTTTTAAACTTTTTAGAATAGATTTTAGCTCGACTGTGTGCTGAGAAAAGTTACAAGAAGTTAACAAATTCCAGATAGACGCGAACAACTGAAACAAAAGGGTGGAAACATGCTTTCCTGACCACATATCGGTCTATATCTCCGAAACTGGTCGAGTTCCATTCAATTCCATTAAGCAGTTTTTGACTGATGCGCGCCCAAACATACAGACAGACAGTCAAAAATTATAAAAAAAAAGCTGATTTCGCTTCTATTGGCTTAATAATGGTCCCTCCTATCGAGTTTTCTTAAATATCTGCAATGTACAAACATCGACTTTTTACAATTTTATTATATGTAGAGATTAGGAAACGGCACTTTTGTTAAGTCTTAGATTCATGTTACCCTAATTTTTGTTGTAAAAAATGTTACATTTAAATAGAAAAAACGAATATTGATTAAAAATCTCATGTTGTTAAATCATAGGACGCAAGGAAGAAGACCGAGATTTTCAGAACCTAAAAAACCACTAGTTCCCGTGATGCGCATTCCTGATAGGTACATAGTTGAAATTCATTTACTGAGCTCTATTTGTTTGAAAAAAAAATGCATATAACTTCTGACAATTTCGATGCTCATACAATATGTATTTATCCAGAATATTTCAAATTGCTATCCTTCGAAATTCACTAAAATATAAATAGAAAAAAAGCTTATAGCAATTTGCAGTTTCCGGTGAACAATTCAGTGCTTGTTGCTTCGGCATTAATTACCGGCTGTTCGGTGCACCACAAACATAACCTACGACATTCCAATTTGACTTTAGGCGATATCATCAATTCATGCATACAAAACCACAAAACAACAACGATGTAAATAACAACAACAAAATTAACAGCAACCAGCACAACAACTTGTAATCTACATGAAAAATGAAATGAAAGTCAAAATTGTTGACAGCTCAGTGGTTGCCAACGACAACTTTGCAATAAGATCAAATTATTTAAAATTTTGCACATCAACAACAAACCAACAACAATAACAGTACGATAAGAACCAAATGCACTCACCAACCTCCCAACAGTTGGGCAACATTCACTGCTACTTTCGGTAGTGACAGCTGACAGTATCAGCAACAACAACAAATACTAGAATAATAGTCGCACCAGCAATTTTCACAGTTTGCAGTCATTTTGCCAACATTTTGCGGACAACTATACACTGGGCATCATACAAGAGTTCAAATTGCAATTTACATTGCAGATTGCCACTTTTAATAAAAACTTATTCAAATAAAAAGTAATTTTTTTATTCATTATTCAAAAAAAGTTGAGTGACGAGTGAAATGTTATTGGTTATTGAAAAATTGTGGATAATGAATAAAATTTCAATTATTATTCATTAATTTAAGAATGAGAAATAAATACATCGAGTTTACGCAATTTTACAGTCATATGTGCGTATAGTTATAGTGTGTGTTTTTGAAGAGGTCTTGGGATATTTATATTGCTAGATCGGGACCTTTTTGGGGTAATTCCGGGACTACTTCGGGATCACTCCGAGGCTTTTCTGGACTGTATGCGGAACTATTATTGTCTTCGTTTTGGAAGAATTTTAGGAAAAATGCGAACAAGGGGACAGGTTTTCAATGATAGGAGAAATTATTTTAAATATTGTTTTATTTTAAATTTTACAAATAATTACTGTTTTAAAACATTTTGATAAAGAGAAGAGGTAGCAAAAAAAAATAAATTTATCTTAATTAAAACAGCGAAACTCGCCGAACTGTGCAGGATCAGTAGAGGGATTTTAGCCAACGATTTTACCGCCTGCACTATCGACTGTGCTATTCACTAATTTAGCTATAACTATTAGGTCTTAGAGACTCCTCTTCCCGCGACAAAATGTACGGTAAGTACTCGACATAGCTGATCGTCAATAAACGAATATCTAGATAAGGGGTTAGTGAATGCCTAAATCTTTATAATCATCGGTTATATAAAATATCGATTGCCAATGTCGTTATAGAAGTTAGTGAATTCCACTAAAAGTGGTTTAGTTATTTTACTTAAATTTTTGCACATTATACTGCCACTTCTAGTCGAAATTCTAGCTGAGTCATTCATTATTGGTTGAACTTTTCGTTAAAGTTGCCAAGCATTTTGAACACTTTTTTATGGATGCGATGCGGTGTCGTGGCAAATTTTTGTCGCTTCGGTCTACTCCGCCTATCCATTTGGATAGCACCATCTTTGGCCAGCACGTAGTGGTTGGTACATCACTTAGTTGATCTGGATTTTCTGTTTCATCGAACTCTTGAACATAGTTTTTGTAACAATAAATTTCTAAAAGTAACAAAATTAAAAAACAAAGAAGAAAGAAAGAATATAATATGAGTTATTAATAATTAAAGTGAATCTGTTTTTAAATGTAAGTGAAATGTTTAAAATAAGTGTTATATGTATGTGTGTCTTGCTGGACAAATTGTTTATTAATGTTTGTTTTGTTTTATGTTATATATTTTATTAGTGAAATATACAGACTCCCTGAGGAAGATACGAAAAAGTATCGAAACGCGTAGGAGAGAAAGAGAAAACTTTTGTTTTTGTCTTTAATTGATCGGCCATAAAGCTCCATAAACCCCAGTCCATGAATAGATATATTTACAAGTTTACTAAAAATTACACGAAACTCGAATAAAACCATGTACCCTAGGAGACCCACGATTACCAAATGGTAACGCTTTGAGTAAAATAAAAAAATTTGTACAGAAAAGTCACATTTTCAACAAAACTAAATTCACATTTAATAGCTAAAAATGGGTGTACTCTTTTTTATTTAGAGACCAGAGCCATTTCGGAAAACCAGACTTATTAACATTTTTAGTTTTGACGTACAATAGCTTCTCTAGTTGGACTCAGAATAACAGAAACTTAATATTTTGCAAGAAAATTAGTTTTGCTTTTTTTGTTTTGTTGTTTAGTTTAGCCATAATTTATGGAAATGAAATGGCATTTTTGCGTTGCCATAAGCTAATCGTGGATTCGGGTTAGGACAATGGTATTTTTATATGAAAAGTAAATAAATCTTCTTAACGCCACTCCACCCTTAATGCACCGGTACCTCATTCAAGTTGCACAGCAGTTCTTGTGAGAACTGAGTAATTTGTTAACAATAGCGTGATTCAAAGAATTTCTTTTTTTAATTTGAAGAACGCTTAGATGCTTTAAAATAATATATGAGCATAGTAATTTATTTTAAAGCAAGCGTATTCTTAGCAAATTTAACTCATGTCGCTAAAAAATCCGCTTAAGTTGCTACTATGAGACTTGATACGAAATGGTTTTGATACTTTTGCCACTTAGTTCCGATATCTTCTACTAGACAGTCGATATATGTAAATGTTTAGCAGTCCGAAAAGTAATATCGTATCGCTTAGAGGGATCAGACGTTTTGTGGCAATGGATTAGAAATGCTTGCTATTTTGTTCTCGAAAACTTTTACATCCTAAGCAGTATCTATCAATATTTGTTTACAATAAAACATGCGATGTACTGAAATGGATATCAAATCAACTTTCGATGTCGTTCTCGTATAGCTGCAGTTTTTCCTTCATCGGAGGCAACATTCTTCACGTATTATAATTTATTTGCACTGAATAAACCATTCTGAAATTTTCATTTAGCTCTGTCGCTTAGTGTATATTGTGCCTTGTGTGTATGGAAAGTATACATATTCGTATATAATCCTAAAATTGTATGTCACTGGTATACACCACATATGACCGAAAATCGAAGCAATTTACGAAAAATCAAAAATATGTAATTGAGCTTTCAATGTGACATTGCACTGGATATAATGCACATAGAATGAGCCTTGATTGCACTCTATCATTTTGGAAACATATGACTTGCTGGGAAGTAGTTACAGCTCTAGAAAAGTAAAATGTTTACTAAAAAGCTTCAAAGAGATATTTACAATTTCTGAAGAAGTAGAGTGAACTTAAAAACTTCATATTTTTTGAATTGAAAAATCGGAAAGAACAGAAAAAAGTCAACAATATTTTCTTTAGAGTAGAATACTACGCTCAACAGGACAGAACTAGGTAACCAATTTGAGCATTTTTAGACCACTTGACCGCAAAACTAGGGCGATTCAGGTGAACATGAGGTCAACACAAAACAACATTTCCGATCCAATTTGAGATGATCTGACCGTGCACATCAAAGGGTAGCCAGCTATACTATCATGCCCTCTAAAAAAGAAACGAGATACCCTACAGCGTTGTAAAACTCAATGGAGAAGGACTTATCCTCACTAATTAGTTGTTTTTAAGTGGCGTCAGTTGCTGAGAAAAATTAATGATTTTCGCGATAAGTTTGCAGTTCCTATCAAGAAATTTGTCTATGTAGACAGTTAAATTTCTTCATGCGTTTCTGTTATAATGCCCACATTCTCAGTAGCCTTATATCTTTTAAAAAACTTATTTCCTAAATTGTTTAACATCTTTAAACGACGATATAACAATGGTAGCTAATGTGCTTTTTCTTAAGATCAGGTCCATATTTTAGACACACTTACGATAATATGTCTTGAAAGATACGGAAACTAGCTAATTCATCTGAAAGAGGTATTAAAACGTTCCAATTAAGCGAAGGGTTCTTTTAAATCATCCGCCTTAAAATTTAAAGGTACGCTTTCGATGAAGCACTTGATGCAAATTTGTAAAACTCAAAAATAATATTGAGAGGAACATGACGGTTACTAGATGACGATAGAGGAAAAGGCACTTCCATAAAAGTATTTATATTGTAGCTACTAAAGCAAGATTAACTATGTCAAGCTCGTTGACAAAGTTATTAATTTGCATTAAAGCTTAAGATATTGTCGATAAAATAAGAATCATGAGAATAACTTAGTTTGTGTGCATAAAATCAAAGTTTCATATAAGAAACCAACCCACATTAAAAGTTAAAGTCACCTAAGGTATAAACATGATTATCAACTACTTTACGTAAAATTAGAGAAGTCATGTCATAAGTATGTGAGCTATAAACGTAATTAGTACTATTTGATTGAAGGTAAGAAGCAATAAGAAACAACGAGCTTGCTCTTTGAATGCATGTCGGGGAAATTGATTACTCAGTAATCGATTTTTTTTGTATAAGCCTGGTACTGTGTTACCTGAAAAATGTTGCATTTGTAATCACATTCTCAATGTTTGGAATAAAAAATGTGTTTTTGGCATCGCTTCTTATAATTTTCTGTTCGTTTTACAGCTTTGATATATTTTTCATGGCGTAATCTCATTGGCAATATTTAACTGTGAAATATTGCCGACGACTGTTATTCCAAATTATTTGATTTCACGTTTTGAAGAGCTGCATCAAAAAACATCAAAATGATGTAAGACCTCACGTTTTATTTATTTATTAAAAAAGTCATTTAAATGATGTTTGGACTTCTTGCAACATTTTCCCCATACACATTTTCTATACTCTAAAATATTTTATTTATCAAGAGTGACGAGATGTGATTCGTACGAAACTATGTGGATTCAGCTGTAATGTGTACATATCTTAACCCGTTTTGTATCCTTAGGACAGATGCACTATTTACTAAAATATATTTAGAATGTGTTAATCTTATAATCGATTTATTAATAACACATACAACATTGATGGTAAAAAAAGCGATTCAAGTAAAAATCGACTAATTATTAACAATCCTACCTATCGTTTGCATTAACTTTGGTTTGAGTATCTGGTTTACGCATTTTCAAATATGAATTTAAAACTCCATTTTGGGAAAACTAAAACTTCAGACTTACGTTTAATAATTTGGTGCCATATAGCTCGGCATTAGCTTTTCTATTAATTTTGCAGTGTGCTGGCTCACACTCAGAGAGTTACCGACTATGCCGAGGGGTAAGCTTGTTCTAAACATTTTGATGGGTCCCGTAACTTGAACCTGTGACCTTCGATGTGGCGGGCCAGCACACTAGCAAATCTTTACTGAGGAACAATTTGAGCTTTTCTCGACTTTTTTTATTCAAGAAATATATTTCCAACAGCTCCAATATGAATTGAATACGAGTCTAACCAACACAGAACCTTTTGCTATTCTACACTTCACTTTGATAAGGGTCCTCCCTTTTAAATAGGTGTTGAATAAAAAAATCCGAAAACCTCCCATTAACACAAAAATGCCATTTCATATATTTAATCATCATTTCCTGCGTCATTGAAAATTTATCCTTTAATTAATCATCCTTGGACTAAACAATGAGTGTTACCTGTACACACATATACAGAATAATATTGAAAAATATCAAATTTCATGCGATTTAATTGAGGAGTTACGCCAAGTAAGTTGACTGTCAGTTTGTTAGTCGAAAATGGGAATTTCGGTGCAAATAAATTAAGAACTTTGGTGTACTTGTTTATTACTATTAATTTTATGTTTTTCTTTTTGGCTGTGCAACAATAAACGAAATAAATAGCATGCATTGTGTACAGGCTCTATGTTTAAGGGATGTGGTCGTGGACGTGGCAGCGGCAACGCCTAATTCACAATTTCATTTATCACAATCTCTGGCGGTTCACTCAGACGTGGCAGTCTTGCCATCAATTGCTCAGCTCAGTTCAGCTACGGCTTGACAACAATGTCATTGGCAATTACCATCAAAATCTATTGTGAGTCAGCTCATATTTTTCTGTCAATGTGTTGGATTGGCGGTTGGTATAGCTGTCGCTGTGGCTGTTGAGTCTCGATATTCCTAGCCATTATTTATTTGTTTGCAGTACCTTACTTTTGTTGGATTTCCTTCTCACGTGTTGTTCGCAAAAAAAAGGTGTACATTACTTTGCAAATAGTTGTGGCATCCAGCTGGGGATGTTGCTTGGGAATTAATTGTAGTTCTTGTTGAATGAGTAGTTGCTTAGCTGCTTGTGTCGGGCTATGTCATGCAATTCATCTTATTATGCGCCGTCAGCTGAGTACTTTGCGGATCCATGTACTCGTTAGGGTGTGTAATTTTAAAAACAAATTTTTAAAGGCCTCAGATACTGCAAAATAACACATGCAGAAAACTACTCCCACGAAGATTTCCGGCGTTCTTCTCTTAATATATGTTCCCAAACAGAGCACATTTTGTTGCCTACAGCTAAGTGGTTATCCCGTGAAAAGTGATCTGTTATCCATAAAATAAGTAACCACCTGAGCGATATATTCACCAAGTTCCTGATTGTAGCTTTAGTGCCCGAATCAGTTAGAGTGCTAGAACCTTTTACGCGCCCAGTCAGTCTATAGTCTGAAATGCGTGAGGGAGGGCTTAGTATTAAGGGTGAGCTCAAGGCGAATGCCCATTAAATCTTACCCTCCTTAAAATCAATGGCAATATGGTTATATTGGTGTCCCTCGGCACACGGTATTCAGGGTTCATATCCGGCAAAGGACTGCCAATATCTGTACTACTTGATCCGTATCAGCGCACTCCAACTAAGCAGGGCAAAGTGCTGCACCTAAAACAACAGCAACATAATTGGGTTAAGAGAAGTAGTCCATCAAATGGATAATTCCCTTGGAAGCAATCAGTTGTACTCACATAGCTGCAACGTGATCAGTTTGTATATGCAAATAGTACTACCGAGACGGAATGGCGGGGAGGTTACTGGGAAGAAAATTAAAAGGTCAACCTGACTTCGTGATTATGCACAAGTACTTTTCAAAATTCGAAACCAACACCTTAGTTCGACTTAGGACTTAGGACATAGCTTAGAGGCGAGTGTACTCAATATTCTCTATCTAAAGAAATGTAGGATAAAATAGAATCTGAGCAAGGTTACACTATATGAATTTAGAAATCCGTTCGCCCAAAGATCTTTCAGAAAGCATTTTCTGGTGAAGGGCAGTCAAAGTTCAGAAATCTGGGTACTCTCCTTAAATACCATATTATGATAAAAGAAGACCCCATTTCTCATACTCTCAATCATTTCTATTTCCGCATTTGCTAGCAGATTCAGCGATAGCATTTCAATTCAATGCTTTCGCTAGCCAGCAGGCTTGGGATAAACATTTTCTCAAATGCCCAAGTGGAAGAAACTACAAACTACCATATAATCGAGCCTGGTTAACGACTTTAAAGGGTTGGGTTCCTACTCTACATTAGGTTTTCTTTCGTCCAACCACCGCAACATATAGAGGCTTCGACCTACTCATCCTTCAGCTTACCGCAGATTCCATTGCATAGCTTACGAGCTATGGAATCTAAACAGCATCAGCTGTAATTAGAATCTGTGGACACTTACCTCACACCCGAAAAAGACATTCCGGTTAAGCTAAGAAAAAACATATCCTAAGAATTACACACCCTAATGGAAAATTTTTTACAAAATACTACTCATGCTGTATCTGTTGGTATCCTCCCAGCATATTACTGCCGGCTTGTCAGTTTACATAGCTCGGTTTTGAGTTATCTTTCACGCTCCTGTCGAGTCACCACATCTACTCAGCACTTCCGTCGGGCTAGCTTAGAAATGTTTCACCTTTCGGCATTTACAATGGAAAAGGATGAAAATCCTATACAACCTGTCATCTTTAAAATAATAATAATACGAAATTTGGTAAACTTAAATACGCTTCCTTATTCCAGTTAGTTCCTACAACGAGAATTGGCGGTTGGTCTCTTTCTTTTTGTTGTTGTTGTTTGTAACGACAAAAATACACACTCCCTTGCGGTACTGCCCGACTGGCGTTGTAGCGATTTGGTAATACAGTGCAACCTTTTAGGTCATGTCGCCCCTACATCATATCCGCAGATCTTTCTGGTAATTTCTGGTAACTCCAAAATTATCCTGATAACGCTGAAGTAAGTCGTTGGATCATTGGGCCAGGAATATTCGAGTTGCATACAATCTCAAGGAAGCCGAAAAGATATCCTCCTAAGGGGTATTTTCTGGCTTTTGATGATGAAACTAGTCGTCAATGGAATACTCTTACACATGGACTGTGACACACTGAACATACCCTTAGTCCACAGTATATTCTAACCAAATTAGGTAATATCACATTAACTTTTTGATGTTCGGGAAACACTTACGTCGATGCCCCGTGTGGATGATTGGGTATGACAAGCAAGAAAGTATTGGTCGAATCTCCAGTGTTCTGTTCGGCTCCTAGATTACATTGGCAGAGTGACATTTTATTCATTATCTGCACCAATTTCAAATACTGGAATTGTTGTAAACGTAACAAGATTCACAACTTTAGGGCTTAACAATAGCTTAGCAAAGGTCACGTCATAGCCAGGGTTGCTGTCAATTGAATCAAAATGTCAAGCTCTCATTTTTACTGACACGTGGCGTAAGAAAATAGAAGTAAACTAATATTAGATTTATGTTGATAGTGACAAGGAATTAAAGGTAAGTTGGAGGGGTATTAGTAAATATAACGTATTTTTATTGGTTTTGAAAGCTTGTGGGTAAATAAATTATCGTAATGAGATTTTCTAATGAAAATCAGTGCCACATACCCGTTCGACTATGGGTTTTAATCACCTAGGGGAATTCCCCACTCTAAGTTCTAGGACTTATTTTATGTTTAAGGTTTTTGTTTCGAAGATAAGATAATTTCTAAAAACCGCATTTAACCCGGTTTCCGGGTTAACGAAATCGTTTCCACGAGGTGCTATTACCGGTTTAATATCCAAAAGGGACTGCCAATATCAGTATAACCCGTTCCATTTTATGCATAGTGAATGAGATTACATGTATTAAATCAGCTTGGCCAACTTGATTATAGTAGTAGAGTTTGATGAAAATTAGTGCGGGGCATTTCGAGTGGAGATCTGTTATTATTCCTCAGCAACACCGCAGGAATTGTGCAACTAGACAATTCTTAAGTTACTTTGAAAATTACAGAAATTATAAGTTCTCTTTCTTTAAAAAGATATTTCAGAAATGGATCCAATCCCATTTCTGCTAATTCCCCATTGGTTTGTCAATGAATAAGTTTAAAATACAACAGCTAAATCAAAGCCTCCATGAGTGGAGTAAGATGGCCTCGAAGTTTCCACGTGCTCATATCAAATCGGTTTGGCTACAGTCGGGATAGTACAACAAGGTGCTAGTACCGGGTCCATATCGGGCAAGACATGTTAAACCTCTAGGGAGAATTTTGTCGCTTCACAAACAAATATTTTTCCATGATAGTAGACCCAGCTGTGACAAACAGTCGGAAATACAACCCGCCTATCCCGCCATTTCGCAAAAAAAAGCATCAGTATAATAGGAAACACTTTCGGAGGAGGCCTACTCTACATCTGGTGTTAAGCTTGGAGTTTTTTTATCACCTCTGGCTGCAGCATTGTCTTTCTAAAGTTTCTTTTTGAGAATTCAAAAAAGGTGGTAGGGTTTTACACATGCGCCGTAGTTATGGTAGTATTTCATATTTCTACTATTTTAGTAGTGGATACATGAGCACTAAAGGGAACTCATAAACCGCAACTCAGCGCACACGGAATTTACTTTGTGCCTTTAAGACTTACACAGTGTTTGCCATTTTATTCATTCATTAATTTTTTATTGCTGTAAAAACATGTGCAGAAAAAGGGAATGAAATGAAAAAAATCATACTTCAAATGCATAAGGATATAAAGAGCATGTAAATAAAATCCACGAAAGAGAGTACAAAATTTTACGCACTGTTGAATAATCAAAGAAAAATCGACATACATAGCGTGAGTTTCATAAAAATAAGAACACTAAAGTATACATTTTTTTATCATTTTAAATTTTAATATGTGAATTTTAATAGAGTATAAATTTCTGAAACGTATCACTTAAAATGGAGAAAATTTATTTTTGATCAATAATGGTATCATTTGGTGGCTTTTGAACAATACAAACAAATGCTTATTTTTGGTTTTGAAAAAAAAAATGTATTCTGCTCTATGGCCATTTGAAATTATTTTTATATCAAAGTTCAAAAACTTCCTATTTTGATAAATCAAATGCCCTTCCAAAACCTCTTCAAGAGCACCTTCTATATTTCTTTAAAAATTAATTTTATATTTACTTTTAAAATCGGTACAAAAACCATACAAAAAAATTTTTCCAGGGCAAGTTTTGGCACAAAAAAAATACCACATATGCAAAATATTACTCTCTAAGATATTCCGCTGAGAAAAAAATGCCCAGATATTTGGATGTCAGTTAACGTAACTTGAACACTTTCTGTTCTGTGGTTTTTAAACAAAATTACATTTTTTTATTCATAATTCTGTAAAAATCTTTGAGTTAGACACAGCGTTCTGTTAGAATAATTGAGTTTAAAAAAAAATGGGCACCAGAAGCGTGAATTGTCCGCGAACATCCAGAGTATCAAACTACGTTTTCAGAGAAAAATCCTTTTTCTCAGGAACTAGAAGAAAGAGAAAAGCCTTAATAATGTAGGAAGGTGTAACTAGTGTCTGAAATAAGAATTATTTAATTTCGTAGTATGTTTGTACATTTTTTTTTCAAAGTGCAGTTTTTCTCGATATACTATGTAAATCTACACCAACCAAAACTTGCTCTGGAAAATTTTTTTTTGCATGGTTTTTGCACAGTTTTCTAAAATATCTATATTTTAAATAAATTTTTAAAGAAATATATAATGTGCTTTTGAAAAGTTTTTGGAAGGGCATTTGAATTATCAAAATCGGTCCAAAAGCAAAAGTTATTGAACTTTGATATGAAAAGGACAAACATTTTCAAATGGCCATAGAACAGGATACAGTTTTTTTTTTTTTTTCAAAAAATCAAAGATATGCATTTGTTTGTATTGTTAATAGCCTCCAAATGATACCATTATTGATCAAAACCAATTTTCTCAATTTTAAGTGATCCGTTTCAAAAATTCTTATCCAATATTATTCTCATAGGATTCTTATTCAAAAAAGATTTCAAACATTCTTGTAATATTTTAAATCAGAAAATAAAAAATACACTTTTGTAACCCGTGAAATTTTAATATAATAAAGTTACAAATTTTTTCTATCATCCGCTTTCTTCCATATACAAATAATCATTATTCGTACGTTAAACAAAAAAAGATGCGGTTACCAAACTCTAAAAATGCGCTGAGATTTTTAAATATTGTAATCTTATAATTTGCTAGTTGGTCCTGCAGGTGTTGTCCTGCGTAAGGTTGTATGTATTAAAATAAAACTTCGATAAAAGCCTCTCTGATGTGTTAAGCCGAGAAGAAAATGAGTGACTAATGGGAAAGAAGTATTGTTTAACATTCAATCATTTATAAACAAAATTAAAATACGCAAAAACTGAATATAGAAATCAAAAGTGGTTTTATAACATTGAGCATTGTTGGAGTCAATCTGAAACACATAAGCTGGGTCAATCGGCAATCGGAACTGATGATTTTTGTTGAGATGTTTGCTTAATAGGTTGAGATCTTGCCGATTTAGAAGCACACTGAGATAATCTATATTTTTCGTTTTAGTGTAAAGTGCGAAAATGATCAAACCGGATGATTTTCCGACACGGGAACATGCTGCAAACAGTTGGCAATATGAAGAACAGCCATTTTCCAGATTCAGGCCACACTCAATGATTGGCACTCTGATTTATTGATTGCCATGGCGAAGGCGACATGAATTGTAAATCAGATTTGCTTAAGCTCTGCATGAGAAAATCCACACCTTTAAACTATCCTTTTCGTAGTGTTGCTTGAATCACTTTGCTCATGAGTAGTGTGCCCCCAAACGTGTTCCGTTGCATAATTGGATATTGGTTGATTCGTCTTGGTTTATTACACAGTCGATATATTTGAAGGAACTCAGTAGGACAAATATTTGATTTGGAATGTTGCAGTTTAAGTCATCTACATCCTTGTTCCATGCCGATAAAACTACTCTTCCACTTCATATTATGATCTTCCATTTCGTTGAGACGAAACTGCAAAAATTTTGCGGGAACGTTATCAATCCATTTGATATGTCCACAGGAATACGACCATTGCCTGAAGTGAGCAACTGATTGGAGATAGCTTCGGCAAATAGATCGTGTATGAATGCAACTCGCATGTTTCTCGTGAGGTGAGGTTTTTGTGCATAGCGCCAGAATATCGCTGATTTGAGAGAAGCATTGATCTCATCTGCAGCTGCCGATCGTGGTGGTACTGGTAGTGTTCGCCGTAAAACCGCCTGAAAGTAATCTTTTTGCGCCTTTTCTTTTTTGACAATAAAAATTGCTACAAAAACCATTAACACAGAACTTTTGTACATAAATAATTGTCCCGAAAAATTGCAAAAAAAAAAAATATTTCACAACGTTACATAAGCACAAACGTCATCGATCATTAAGATACCGCCGTAAAATCGCCCTTATATAAGAAAATAAATTTTATAATTATTTTTCCTGATTTTTCTTCAATTTTCTTGGGTATTCTACTTGGAGACGCAGTCCGAATTGAAACGAATCATTGAAATCTTTATCTTTATACCATGCTATATACCATATTAATTTTTTATGTTCCATCATTTGAATTCCAATAATTTCCTAATTTGAGAGTAATTTAAATTTGTATTCTAAACCTTGTGCACATCTTTAAAAAGATCAAACACGGGAGTGCTGCGGTCATGAAACGCGCTATATTTCCATACGCAAATGCATTCGCTCTTTTTGGGATTTTGCAACATGCTTTTGGAAATCGTAGTTATTATTGTTGTTGTAGTAGCTGCTCTTGGCGGTGGTGCCGCAACATATTACATCACCATTGTGCACACGCTAAACAACAATTCCCCCATCATCATCATCATCTTCATTGTCATCATCAAACAACTCGACTGTCACTTGTCACATCTCACATATCAACGCGTCAGTGCGTCAGTTAGAGGAGCGTTTCGCACATTTTGTTGCATGTTAGGAAGAGGAATTGCTGCTGTTGGCATTTGCTGCCATTCTTATTACAACTTTTCTGGTTGTTGTTGTGTTGTTATTATTGCATAGACTAGCGCCTAGATTAAAATGAATTATTCGCGTGAAGCACAAACCTGTCAAGGCGCTGTCAGTTAAAGAGGCGTGTTGTATGCGTGCTCATGTGAGTTGTTACCAACGGTGAATACTACATACAGGGTGGCTGATGAATTTTGCTACATTAAGAAACTGAAATAATTTTTTTTTCAGTGTATGGAATTCATTTTTCTTTTATTCATGTTAAAGCTCATTAAATTTTATTAAATATAGCTTAATTAGTTTTAAAAATAATGGAATTTAAATGCCCCCCTGCTCGTCGATGCATGTGCGGCATCTTACCAAAAAGTTGTTCATTACTGCTTGGAGAGTTGAGACAGGAATAGCCGCAATTGTTTCTCGAATGGATTGCCTTAGTTCATTCAAATTTGTTGGTTTTGCTTTGAAGACTTCCTGTTTGCAATAACCCCACAAGAAAAAGTCAGGTGCAGTAAGGTCAGGCGACCTGGGTGGCCAACGGAATGTGGAGTTTCTGGATATCAGCTTATTGGGAAATTTTCGTCGCAATTCTGTCATAACAGGTTGGGCTATATGAGGAGCTGCACCATTTTGCTGAAACCACACAGAGTTGAAAGAAATTCTCATTCGGCGTAATTCTGGATAGAAAATCTCTCTCAACATGCTCAAGTAACGGTCTCCAGTAACCGTAACGGTGTGACCGTTTTCTTCGAAGAAGTAGGGCCCGACAATGCAGCGTGATGAAACTGCACACCACACTGTGACACGAAGTGGATGCAATTCCGTCTCATGGAGTATCTGTGGGTTGGAAGCACTCCATATTCGACAATTTTGTTTGTTTATGTTGCCGTTTAAATCGAAATGGGCCTCGTCAGACATGAAAAGACAGTTCAACATGTTTCCATCCTCTTCCACCATTTGAAGCAACTTCTGGCAAAATTCCAAGCGAATCGGCAAATCTGCAGCGTTCAGTTTGTTGGCCATTTGAATTTTATATGGGAATAAGTCCAAATCTTTGTGCATAATTGACTGTAATGACTGTCTGCTTACACCCATTTGAGCAGATAAGCTTCTTGTCGAAACACGTGGATTGTTTTGTATGGCAGCAGCTACAGCAGCGATTGTTTCCTCCGTTCGAACTGAAGGGTTTCGATGGTAAGGTCTTCTGTTGACTGTCCCATGCTCGGCAAAATTGTTTACAAGTCTTATTATGGTCCATCTGCTCGGAGGATTGCCGCCAAACGTGCGCCTAAACTCTCTTTGAACCGAAACTACCGACTCCAGTGCGTGATAGCGGCGGACAATCCAAATTCTTGTTTCAGTGTCCCAGTTATCCATTTTTGTTAAATGTAAAAGTCAATCTGCAAAATAAAAAAAAACTTAACCAGATTCATTAAATAGAAAAAAAGTTATTTAATTTCTTTTTGGTAGCGGCTTTCATCAGCCACCCTGTACAATGTGCTCCCAACATCACTTCCTTTTTACCTTGTTGCTACCACGAGTTGGCATTGCGTGGCCTGAAGTTGAGCGAAAACTGTTTGCATTTTACCAAAGAGATGACAGGTAACACAGTTACTCAATATATGTATGTATGTGTGTTGTTATATGTTGAAATCTTTCATAAAACGGAAAAATCAAGGACCCCACCTTAAGATCACAACGCAGACGATTTTGGGCACCAAAAAAACAGAGAAATTTGGTATTTTAAGCTATTATTCGCTTTTGATGGGGCCATGTAAGGGTAAGAAAATCCCGACTAGATAAATCTCTATTACCCTAAATCTGTATCTTCATGTTGCAGATAATTTTAGAAGCAAAAATGAAAAGTTCTGGATCCTTTTATTACACGTGTACGCAATAAAACGATATCTTCAGCATTTTCTGGACAAGCAAAGGAAAGAGTTTGTCTGTCGAGGTCATTAATACCAGAGCTTTAGCCTAGAATTCCATTGACGAGTTTTCATTTGCCAATAATGGTTATTTGAAACAGAATTAACAAATTGCTATCGCCCATTTTTCTCAGGAACATTCCTTCTATTCATATAAATATGTGTGCTAAATTTCGTTTCGATATCTTGAACGGTTTTTGATTAAAGTTATTTCTAAATTTGACTTAATAAAAGCCACACCCATTTTTAAAAATTTTTTGAAAAATTTATTTTCTGCCTTAAAGTTAATGTACACACCAAATTGTATCCTTATCGGTGTATTATGTACTGAATAATCACTTTTTTTGTATTTTCAAAAATATTCTATATATAAAAAGTGGGCGTGGCTATCATCCGATTTCGCAAATTTTAAGTAGCGCTCCGAGATGAGTGCCAAGGAACCTGCATACCAAATTTCATTAAGATATTTCAAAATTTACTCAAGTTATCGTGTTATCAGACGGACGGACGGACATGGCCTGTTGTTGTTGTTAACAGTGCTTCGCCCTGCCCAATGGGCTCGATCACTCTAAATTGTCATCAGGCTCTTCTAACGGAGGTCCGAGGAAACGCGGAAGAGTTTGTTCGACTGAACAGAAGAAGAGATGTTTGGTATCATGAGGGGACATACCACATGCAGGGCATGTGTTTGGTATGTTGGGGTTCAGTCTGGATAAGTAAGAGTTTAACCTATTACAATATCCAGAGCGAAGTTGTGCTAGCATGACTCTAGTCTCCCTCGAAGTACGCTCCTCTTCAGCCAATTTAGGTGGTTGAGTATTAATAACGGGATTCACAGGTCATTTAGAGCCCGCCTATGGTTCCGCAGATCAAACGGCAAAGAGATATGGTGCCGGATCTCATCGTAGTGCTTACGAAGAGGTCTCCTTATGTCTCTGGAGGGGTGGTGCCACATCCAAAAGATGTCGATTTGGATGACTAGGCTTATGACAGTTCAGAAGGAACTGTCTACTCAAGAGTTCCGCGTGCTCTTGAACATTGAGCAGTTTTGCCTCTTGATGGAGGTGAGACTCAGATGACATTAGCAGATATCCCGTAGCAGTGGCCTAATCAATTTCTCTTTTCCTTCTGAAAATTTTGATATATATAACTCAATATCTATCTCGATCCGTTTATGCCGTTTCATACCACCGTTAGGCGTTAATATACCTTGTGTGCGTATGTGTGTCTGTGTCAAAGTACCCTACCGATCTCTATGAAATTTTTACAGTAGATTTTCGAGTTCTCTGGTTACAGTATAGGCTATATATAATGTTGGAAAAGTGGGCGCTGCCACGCCCCCATGTTATATAAAACTTTAATCTTTTATAGGCGTAAGAACTCAACCGATCTTTATTAAATTTTCACTGTAAATTCTCTGGTAAACTGGTTACAGCATAGGCTATATAAAGTTGGAGCTCAGCATAACTACGAATTTATTTATTCCAGATAATGATGTTTTATATAAACGTGTCGTACAGGTATTAAAAAAAAAAACTTTGGAAAAAGTGAGCGGTACTAAATGTTCCTGAATATGTGGGCAGCGCCACACCCATTTATCAAAATTTAAAAAGGTCATTAAAAAGATCATCAAGTTATTGCAGCTTCCAAATTCCAGCATTCTATCTATCTGCATCAGTAATGGAGATATGGCTTGTTCCAGTTTCCCACCTCTCTTTTAGAAATCTTTAGTACAAAAGTAGGCGTGTTCGTAAACCGATTTTACTTATTTTCCATGGGCGTACTCTAGAAGTTCATAGTAAACCTAATATCAAGTTTTGTAATTCTATCTTACACGGTTATGGAATTATAAAGAATAAAATAATGGATGTAACTGCTAAACTATGTCATTCTAGTCAATGAGATATGGGCAGTTCAGTATTCCTATTCCCTTTTCACATATGTTTAGGCCACCGGCCTAAATATCACGGTCGCCCCTCGTATTTGTGCAGCTTTACGTATCTGCCCGTGCGGTTAGTTTATCTCTTGTACCGATAACAGCTCTTACCCCTCCGAACCTAACGAAAGTAAGCATTCGGCGGCGGTACAGAACAAAATTAAAAGAAAGGGCTCGGGCACTTTATTATCGAGCGTACAAGAGTCACCAGCAGCCATCCGAGGTAAATATACAAGTTCCATAACTTTTTCTTATATTCATTATACTGTTGTATATTTAATTTCACCTTCCACTGTAATAAAAACCACTTATCCATTGTACTTATTTACATTGAATTCCGGTGTTTATTTATTTATTAACTCGTTGCCTTTTTTTCTTCCTACCCCTATTACGTGCGAGCGCGCCTCGTCATTGGAACGACTCCGCCGTAAAAACAACATAACTTTTATGAAAAAGTAGGCGTGGTTTCGCTTAATTTCTATGGGTGTATGTACCACAACTATGGTATACCTACTACAAAATTTCGTTATTCTCTAGCATAAACGGTTCTGTAATTATTAACAGTCGAAATTTTGTTCACTAATATGTGGGCGGTGCCACGACCCTTTTCCAAAAACTTTTTAAAATTGTGAAAGGGACGGCCATCTAAATAAATCTACCAAATTTCAGTAGGGCAGCTGCTTTTATTTTTGAATTATCTCGTTTTAAACGTGTTTCAAAATTTTCGATATCGTGAAAAGGGGAGAGTTTCGTTTCGCCTGTTTTAAATAGCAACCTATCTTGGCCAGAAATCATCTGTGTGCAAATTTTATTCAATAGCGTCAAACATTTGACATGTCCATTTTGTAGGGGTTACCCCTTTTTACAGTACCTTTACCAGTACAGATCGCGATCTTCTACAGGCGGCGCTGGTGCTTTGGCTTGTAAAACGGTGTTCGGGGGGCGGGAGCTAACAAAGGAACTTAGCTACCCAGTCTATATATTGTCAATAGGCTTTTTAATAAAAGGATCTTAATATATATTTGCAAAATCTGGGGAAGTGCCTGCGGATATATTTCCCTATGTCCCGGGTATTGGTTTGCCCTCACTAAATTGTCCTATAGGATGTTCGGCTTAGAAGGAACCAGCTGTTCAGCATTTCATTATGCTCTCTAACGCCAAACATTTTAGCCTCGCTGTGCAAGTGATGCTCGGGCAGTCTGATGCAGTCCTTAAATCTTGCCCGTGCCACTTCCTCCAGTACGTGGTTGCTCAGTTCAAATATGTGCGACGTATAGAGTGTTGTTTACCTTCATCGAGAGAGAACTTTAATTCTTAATCGCCTACTCATTCCGAAGTAGCATTGAATAGAATGAAAGTAATGGCTCTGGTACAATTTGTATTTTTCTACTTCTTCATGCCAGAATGACCATTAGTTTCTTGAGTTAACCAAAAATAATCCCTTGTGGGACTTATCATTATCAATTTCAAGTTATTTCAAAGTAGTATTAGTAAAATAAGATATTCATCTTTAATAGTACAAAATTAAGTTGGGAAAAAGATTATTTATATCGACAGACCATCACAAAACGCAACCCTCTTAAGGCGGGATTAAGTTAAACAGATACTACCCGCATACCTCTACTTTTCTTTTATAATTATTGACACATAATCTGCGCCAAATATTTTAACTATGTCGTAACCTTAACTTTATAGTTTTAAATGGTGGCAGAGTTCGTTATAGTCATTCTCGTTGAAAAATTTAGTGCAATTTGTAAAGAAAATTAGTTTTGACAGAAGGGTTTTTGGTAACTATAAAAAAGTGATAAAAAGGATTTCTTTAGTAAAAATCCATATTGGTAGTAAGTGAAATAATTGTTAAGGATTAGAAATTATGAAAAATATGTGGATTTATAATTTAGTTTATAAAATTATTGGCCAAAAATCATACCCTGCCTAAAGGAGGAGTATGCAGTTAACAGGCAAGTCCGGCTAGAGGCGGGATGGGGGATTACAGCCCCGAAAGCAAAATTATGAACCCTTTTGGATATATGACTTCAAATTCTAGTTTATCGCACTAGAGCGTTAAATGTGCTGGAGACCATGACTTTATTCTTATGATCGTTTATTTTCACTACAGGGAGCGTTGTTAAATATTTTCTTCCAAAATTATGCAAAAAGCATTTAAAGAATGACATGGTAGCTTCCACATGAAAGTATTCTGTCGGCATCAGTCAAGAAAACTTTAGTTAAAAATGGGTGTGATCGGCAGGCGATTCAGCTCATCTTCATTGGGCTTACTCTAATCGACTTAAGGATATGTACCTCCCACCAAGTCTATCGTATAGTGTTCTGAAGTTAATAGCTGCCGAAATTTTAAAATGTTGCTCATCATTATGTACCACTCCCATTTTTAAAAACTTTGCTAAATCAATAAAAAAATTAATTACCATGTCAATGCTACTTATAAATTTTAGCATTATCTCTACAACAGTCAGGATCAGGCAGCATCCTACCTTGTCCCGAAAGTAACATGTGCGCCGAATTTTATTTAGATATTAAAGTTCTCACTCAAGTTATCGTGTGTACGGACGGACGGACGGAAATGGCTCAATTTATTTGTCTATTCATTCTAATAGCTTTGATATATGGACCTCTATACATCGATTAACTTATACCACAGCTGGGTATAAAAACGAAGTTGCCAAAATAGCGTATAAAATTAGTTCCTCCGCTTTCTATCTACATATTTATTACTTTTATAAAATTTTCTAAGTACGCTTTACACAAATTTGTCGTTTCAAATTAATTAACTTAAATATAATTGCGGTTTTGTGAAATTCCCTTCAACTTGACATCATCTTTGTACGCGTTGCTCGTGGTTTGAGTAGTTCAAGGTTAGTCCTGACAGTAATGATTCAACGACAAAAACACACACATACTCGCAAATACTGACATATCGAGGTCTCTGTGCTGCTCTATGGACTTTTTGTGAATAATTGCACTGCAAGAGATCTGTTAGATCCATTGCCAACCCTACTCATCATCATGTTTCAGTCATCATCATCCTTCTCAGTTATTCAAACAACGGCAGCAGCGAGTGACAGTGACAATGTTGATGAATGACAATCAATCTCAAGTGTCAAGCAAATAGAAGTTTATTTCAATCTGCACCACACAATACGAGACACATTCATACACACCAAAATGCATAAATATTCAGCTCGTATATGAAACAAGAAAAGTTTTGAGTGAATGAAAAATATGCGAAAAAAAAGTCCCACAAATGAAATGAGAATATAAAATACGAAGTGAAATGAACGAGGCATTTATCTACAGGTCCTCACATCCATTTGCACATATTTATTCAAAGATATGTACGTGAGTGTGAATTCATATAAACAAATAGCTGGAACATGCACTCGTCAGTCAAGGCGTCAGTCCGCCATTTGCCTTCAATCTGTCACTCAGCCTAGGAAATAAATTTTTTCGCTGGCTGTACAGGGTTGAGGGGTTGTTGGGTTGAGTCGAGCTGCAGCCAACACTACACAAAAGTAATTCCCTTCTCAGTTCATGTTGATTGTCTTTCTGTCTGTTTGTGTCTGTTAGCGCACAAAGTAAAGTGACATTTGTGACACAACCGCACTAAGGAAAGAGCAAGCAAACGTGTTTGGTTGGAGTTGGTATTTGCTGGTGATAAGGGGATTTTAGGGCTGAAGTGGCATTGCATAATGGCGCAGAGTGTGGTGAAGTGTTGTCTATGGCAAATTGAAGTATGGCGTGAAATATTGAATTGTAAATGAGTAAAGCTTTAGAAGTGGAGAAATTTTGAAGTGCTGCCTTCAAAAGTGATATACCAACTGTGAGATGAAGCAATAAAAGCACAGTAGGAGACGTTTCGTGTGTGAAGATGTACGTATGTATGGTTTTGTGACAAGTCTGGGTTGCTTATGGGCACCAAGCAATGAGTTGCCCACTGCAATTAATAAAAATATTCACCTTGGCTCTGTTTTTAGGGACAGGCCGTACGGATACTGAAAAGAAGGGGAAAATTACGACTTACCACTTTAATGCTACTAAGGCCCGGTTTTTCAGTACAAGTTCAACTCAATTTGTCAATTAAACTAAGCTTAAACTTGTTACGCAGTTTTTCAGTCAACTTTAAACTAAGTTCAAACGTAGTTTAAGCGGCCAATTTGGCAGGGTTAAACTCTAGTTAACCTGTCAGCTGTTTGCATATTTGATGCTTTTGGTTGTGAAACAATAAACTGAACGCAATTAAAAAAGGACTATATTTTTATATTTAATTAAATACAGAATATATCATCTGACGAAAGTGATTATAGTGATGCAGAAATTAGCGAAATCCCAACTATTACAATGCTGAGGAGAAGCAATGGCGTTGAATATCTAAACAAATATTATCTGTTGCCGTATCTAGATAAAGAAAAAACCAATGTTGCCGTATAAAAAGCAAATCTTAAAAGCGGCCTTAAACTCTCACTGAAAAACCGCTCTGCAGTTTAACTGGAGTTTAAATTTATGCCGAGTTTAAGCAAACTTAGTTTAAACTGAGCTTAACCAAGGACTGAAAAACCGGGCCTAAATGATAGTTTATTATATTATATATGCTATACAAAAAGGAAAACATATTTTTCTCCTATGTTTTCAGTCTTCGGACACGTTTTTTCAAGTACAAATATTGCTGTCCGGGTAGTGAGAAAATAAGTTTCAATGTCCGGACAGTTAGCATTTTGTACAAACTTTGTTGTTTTTATCGATATTACTATTTAAAGAATGAATGCAGAATTTTACCTCAACCCTTCGAGGTTATAAGGTCAAACCCAACAATCATCAGACAAGCGGCAGCTTAGGACAGCTGCGGAACTCCTAATAGTCGGAGCCTTAATTTGGGGAGCGACAGGATCACAAAATATGTTCGAGCATTAATTGTACAACCTATAAAAACATAATATTGCAATCTTGCCGTTTTGCGGACAAGAGCTAGGTTGTTAACGACTTGCACACGGCCTCGGATACTTTGCCATCCCATGTTACTTCTAAGCCGTTATTGCTTGGTAGATCGTTCACAGCTCTTGACTGCTTTTCAATACTCTCAATCTGATGGGGAGTTCTATAGCATATTTTTCAAAAGACTTCCCCTTCCAGGGGAAGATATCATCCCCTTCGCTTCCATCTTTACCCATATGACCCATGAACAAGTATAGATGTACGTTCCCTCCTTGTAAATTCTTCCTAGTGCCTGTTGCACTTCAAGACACTTTTAGTTGTTGTAATTTACCTGCTTGAAGGATTTGTTTAACTGCGGATAAGTACAGTATAAAGCAGAGTTGGAGCAATCGGTGTAAATGTGTATGGTACCAACCGAACCTTACGCCAACCCTTCACATCTATCACTATTGTAGCTTCAACACCCATTTCGAAGTGCTGGCGGGACCATACAGTCTGTCGGCCCCGTTTTTGATGGCGCTGGTACAGGCTACTGCCACGAGGCATTGGGCCTAGTTTCAGTTGTCAACAATATACTTGCCCACTAAGTCTACGGGTGCGATGTACAGAATGACATTTAATAATTTCGGGGTGGCATTCAAGCCTCCCATTATACTAATTATTGATTATGTGCAAATTATTGGTCAATAGTTTATTCTTGACCTAAGCGCTATGGGCTAAATGATGAAGTCACTGGTTAATTCTTGACTTAAGCGCTATGCGCTACGTTTATTCAAGTTCCCGTTTAAGACTAAACTTACAAGCTAATTCTTACAACTACCCTACCTATCTTTACGCTTAGCTTAGCCGCTTGCTCGTGTGTGTTGTAGCTGTTGTTGTTGTTGTTGCGGCCGTTTATTAGCGTTTGAAATGGTCAAGGTGATGACACGCGCAAATTGGTAGACCTAACGTCAGCAAGTTGAAGCGTGGGACCAGAAGCAACCTTAGCCATATTCTTGGCTGTCTTGGCTATGGTAATGAAGTCTAAAATTGGCTAAGTATGTGTCGCTAACTTCTCCCCCTCTTAAGACGAAACGTCCCTGTTTCGATTGATATCTTTTATGGCATTTATTGTGGCCAGTTGCATGTCTTCCACACTCATACTACATACAGTTATCTGTGTATCTTGTTTTATTTTAATTAGGCAAATTAGTATACAGATTATCGTAGTTGATATAAGCGCCATCGATATCCAGGTTACTACATTTTTTGATTCGGTCTCAACTGCGATATGGTTTAGCCTTTTCGTGTTCATTATGTGGAGGTTATGCAGATGCTCGATGGTTAGGGGCTCGTTGTGGTCAGTTATATTTAGTAGTATAGTTTTGGGGGGTTCCGCCACATGTGTAGAAGCCTCTGTTGTTTAAATTTGGATGCGTTTATAAATAAGATGTTCTTAAATGTTATCAAATACGTTCCCTTTCTCAGTGTTATGATTGTCTTATTATGCTCTTCAACGTCGGCGGGAGACTCATTGATTATGATTAAACCATCATCAACATATTGTATTTTCGGTATTCCAGTCGGTGTTGTGGTCCGGCATGTGGCTGTATTGTTATTCATTAGAGCTGTTGAACAGGGCGCTTCTGTTGATTCCACACACACTAACATGCCTGCGGCTGGTTGGCATTCGCTTAGCGCTTTCTCAGTTTCCCTACATCTACCCATTATCTTACTTTCTATATTTAAAATTGAATTGTTACTGATAACTGGATAAATTTTAATCAATTTACATCGTTCTCCGATTTTTGGTAATTTTACAATATATTTTATTTCATTTTCGGAGGCATAGATTTTAACTTTAGCCAATAGCAAAAGGTCTGTTATAGAAATTGTGTAGTCTAATTTAATTAGTTTATTTATCTCATAATAATGAAATGTCATTGGATTTACAGTATTAACTTTGGAAAGTGCAATGCTATCTACAATATTTTTTAAGTCAGATATCATTATCCTATTCCTTATCATAGCTAGTTCTAAAATTTTGTATTTTTCCAAACAATCTGTGGATACTGCGTTACTCTTTTCAATCAAGCGATTCATTTTCTTGGTAATCTCGTTCATTGGAATTTGTAGGTTCTGATTTATATTAATTTGTGTGTTTCCGTTTTCTATAAGGGGCTCTTCTGTGGCATGCAACTGTACTAAATCATCGTGATCCGGAGAGCCGGAAATGAATTTCCAAACGGATCCGATTAGATCAATATATCTTTTCGATCGTGGATTTTTAAATAACGAAAGTAATTTCTTTATTTCAGTTTTGTCATGTTGCAATAGTGTGGACTCTCCCTTTTCACTGTGATACGCGTTTAAAAATTCCCTGTTTTCTTCCAAAATATCCTCATATTGTTTCAAATTAATCGTATGGGTTATGATGAGATTACCCTTCGTAATCGCTACTTTCCCATTGTTAATCGCTATTATCGGAGATGATGAATAGTCATGAATTTCTGATTTGACTGTTAGTCTGGAAAGATAGGATTTAGCTTATTACCTTGATATTGTCCTTGTGGATTATACGTCCATCTTTGAGTTTAACATGTGATCCTAAATCTTCGCTAACTTCGACCTCATTAAAAATACTTTTAATTTTACTTCCTAATCTATTGTTTACTTTCAAAAGCAACTTTTCTCCTTTCCGCACTACTTTGTACTCCCTGTTTTTGTTGTGGAACTTAATAATTTGAGTATTTTTTATTTTGTCCATTATGTCGGATCTCATCTTCTCTGAAGTAGACTTTATAATATCACACGACCTTTTCCTAGTTGTGGAATGAATTGTATTATTACACTTCGACGTACTTGTTAGTACTAGTTCCATTAATTCCATCGTTGGATTCTCGCCCTTAAGCATCTGGCAATTTCTATTAGAGTGGAATGAAATCTCTCCACCTGGCCGTTGCTCTTGCTATGAAGTGGATGCACTTTATGGTGGCGTATCCCCAAATTTTTGAACATACTCTTTATTGTCTTAGCGCAAAAAGCCCTTTCGTTGTCCGAAACGACAATCTTAGGCAAGAATATTGTGAAGGCTTCCAAGAAGGCCGGCTTAATATCAATTACGGATTTTGTTTTTATTGGTTTTACTATAGCCATTTTGGAAACCTTATCTATGCAAGTTAGGAATAATTTATTCTCTGTCGAAAAATATCAACGTGTAAAATTTCTCCTATTTCAGTGGTTATGGGCGTTTCCCCTAATAGTTGCTGCTTGGGCTTCCTATCATATTTACATGCTTGACAAACGGATCAGCTCTTTGTGACGGCTTTTAACATTTGTTTCATCTCCGGAAAATAGTATTGATTTAAAATCTGACAAAGGTTCTCCCTGAACTGCCTATGTGCCCTATTATGTTCTGTGTTAACAATTTCAAGTTTATCATTTTCATTAAATATGTCTATCACCATCTTCTCAGTGTGCTTAAACTTTACCGAAGGGAATGTGTCTATCAAGGTATTTTGGATTTTCCCCAAAATCTCCAGTAAGCAATAAATGCCATTTACTTCTTTAGGGTTGATTGCTGCCTGAAGTAAATGCATTAGCTCATTGATGGTATTAAAGTTTATGATATGTCTGACTCTGGTTTTGAAAATAATTTTCCTTCTATGATTTTGGCTTCCCTCTGAGATAAGAATCTGATTCTTAAAGGAGTTAATAGGGGTTTCAACAGATTTTATTGTAAAAGTATATGACTCTTCACTGTGGCAGGTGGCAGCAGTTGAATTATTTGAATCCTCCATTGCATTTATTTCCTATTGAAGAATGAAGACCGATCTATACTTTTTAAGCAGGACGTCAATTATTTCCTGACTGTCGTTGTCCATCATCACTTTTGACGAAATTAAGCTAAACTGTTTTTCTACCCTGTCATAATATTCACTAATTGCTAGTTTGCCCTGCTTCATCATACCAAGTTGTTGTTCTAATATGTGCAAGGGCCTCCTGTCTGCATAAGCATGATCTAATCTTGCAATAATGGCATCCAGATTCAAAACCGTATTGTATTCGGATAGAATCTGGTCCGCTTGCCCTGTAATTTTGGTCCTAATAATAATTACCGTTGCACATAAATTGTGGCTCTTTTATAGGCCTTATCCATATAGAGGGCCAGTCGCCTCCACGACGGGTAAGCCACTTTATCTCCTTTGAATTTGAGAACGGAATTTGAAAGGTCCACCTCCGTGTAGGGTTCGACTTTTGGCTCTAATGAAAGTTTATCGACCTGCTTCTGCAGCTCGTTTATCTTGGCATCGTAAAGCCTGTTGTTTGAATTTAGCAACTCTGCGATAGCGGCCTGAAACTCCGCTGAAGCCGTTTTTCAGTTAAAAAAAATTAGAATAAAGCCGAAATACAACTAAAATACGAAATATTGTGTTTTTATTTAATTTGGCCTTCAGCTCAAAAATTCAACAATGTTTTATTGAATATAAAAGGCTATTAATTCTTATGAAAATGTTAAAATTTCAATATTCCCTTAATCGCTCGAATGAAAAGGAACGCACTACCCTAAATAGCACAATTTTGTTCACACTTTCACTTTTTATTTTGTTTTTGTATCTTAAATATGCTTTTATTATAATTTTCTATTATTATTCCTTACGCTAAACAGCAAGTTATCACAACCAGATGAACCATTGTTCTTCCTTAGTTGGGCGCCAATTATGTGGTCAATAGTTTATTCTTGACTTAAGCGCTATGCGCTACGTTTATACAAGTTCCCGTTTAAGACTAAACTTACAAGCTAATTCTTGCAACTACCCTACCTATCTTTACGCTTAGCTTAGCCGCTCGCTTGTGTGAGTTGTAGCTGTTGTTGTTCTTGTTGCCGCTGCTTAAGCTTAGCCGCTTGCTCGTGTGTGTTGTAGCTGTTGTTGTTGTTGTTGTTGCGGCCGTTTATTAGCGTGTGAAATGGTCAAGGTGATGACACGCGCAAATTGGTAGACCTAACGTCAGCAAGTTGAAGCGTGAGACCGGAAGCAACCTTAGCCGTATTCTTGGCTGTTTTGGGTATGGGAATGAAGTGCCAATATTGGCTAAGTATGTGTCGCTAACGTGCATACTCTCTCCATTTTGTTAACAAAAGTTCTTTTTTTGTGTGGCTGGTAACCAAACGAGGACTACATAATGACTATTAGCTCCACAATCGCGGTGAATATTATTATTAGAAAGGTGAGAAGACTCACGTGCACCCCGACTCCTGAAGTTCCTGGACCTTCATATAGCTAATTGTTGGAAAAACTCTAAATAAAACATCAACTACGTACGCCGTAAGTTTGGCCGATCCCTGGAGCCACAGTTGGTTTATGACCAGTGTCCAAATCAGTGAGATGTCCATCCAGAGAGATGTGAATATGATTAAGACGTATTTATTGTATTCAAAGTCCTTCTTTATGATTCAGAAATACTTTACAAAAATATAGTGTATATACAAATTTCGAGTGTCCGGAAACTAAAACCAAAGTGTCCGGAAACTAAATTTTACTGTCCGGAAACTAGAGCAAATCGAACTTTTTTGAGTTTTTACTTTAATAATATTAACAACATTATATTTTTAAATTATACAGACGTCACATTATTGAGCAATATTTATGCTATTATAAACAGTATATCTTTTCGCGGTAGCGTATACATTTTTGTAATTTTCTTCTCTGAGGTTTGTTGAAAACCCGAAGCGAAATCTCGAAAGATAGTTTTATGTTGAATGAATCTATTATCTATTTCCATTATTAAATGATCAATAGATAGAAAACAGGGAGGGTGGGGCCGTGTGCAGAAGTCCACGCAAGTGGGGAAAGTTTCTGATCGCCATTCACCTGGGAATGGCCAGAGCGATTCGTTTGCATGCGGTTCAAGCAGCTCACTACTTCCGGGCTTTGCGCCCAAGTATCCTCTGGGTAACCACCGAACACCCGTTTGGTGGTGAGCTAAACGTGAGAAGGCGACAACCTGGTAAGGCCACTCCGACATAATCGGTTTAAGGGCTTGCTGGGGGGTTCAAACAGCAGCGTCTGATCACCAGGTGGTGCGGCTGCAAGCGGGCGTCTGTCTTGGATCAAGCGGCTCGCTATACAAACGTGTAATAGAATTCAACCTCCCGTGAAACGGGTTGTGCGTTGGGTTTGGGACCCACCACATAAAACAACGTTCCAATGAAATTCAACAACAAAGCCTCGGATATGAGAACCCCTTTTTTAGATGACAACACCCGCAAACGAAATAACGATTATGAGATAAGGGCATGTACCTGGAATGTACGGTCCTTAATGGGGAAGGTGCCGCTGCCCGGCTGGTTGAGGTCCTGAGGAAAGCAAAAGCTGACATCACCGCCATACAAGAGATGCGATGGACGGGGCGAGGAAACACGATCAAAACACCTTGCAACATCTACTGGAGTGGGCATGAAGACAAGCGCAGATTCGGCGTGGGATTTGTGGTGGGAGAGAGACTCCGTCACCGAGTACTGTCGTTCACACCCGTGAACGAGCGTCTCGCTGCAATCCGCATAAAAGTACGATTTTTCACCATATCGTTTATCTGCGCTCATGCACCGACGGAAGAGAAGGACGACGTGGAAAAGGATGCATTCTACGAGCGCCTGGAAGAAGCATACGAGCGCTGCCCCCGTCATGATATCAAAGTCGTGCTTGGCGACTTTAACGCCAGGGTGGGTAAGGAGGGTGTATTTGGCCCCACTGTCGGGAAGTTCAGTCTCCACGATCAGACTTCGCCAAATGGATTCAGGCTGATCGACTTCGCCGGTGCCCGAAACATGGTCATATCCAGCACTAGGTTTATGCACAAGAGGATCCATCAGGCTACATGGCTGTCCCCCCCTCGAAAAACACGCAACCAGATCGACCACGTTGTGATAGACGGACGGCATGCTTCCAGCGTTTTAGATGTTCGCACAATACGAGGACCTAACATCGACTCTGATCACTACCTAGTAGCAGCCAAGATTCGTACCCGCCTCTGTACGACAAAACAGGTGCCACAAAAAACGCAGGGAAAGCTGGACGTCGAAAAGCTTCAATCGCAACAGACCCCCAGACCAGATCGCCTCTCACACCTGCTCTCCGAGAGCACAATTCAACCTAGTGGAATGCATGAGCAGTGGGATCATATCTCAGGAGCACTCCGTACCGCAGCCGAAGAAGTAATTGGATTCCGGCGAACGCGAAGAAACAACTGGTATGATGATGAAGAGTGCCGGGCTGCAACGAAAAGAAAGGACGAAGCCTACAAGGCAACGCTGAGATCGAATGCAACGAGGAGTGTGTGTGAACACTACCGCGAGTTGAAGAGGGAAGCGAGGCGGCTTTTCCGGGCGAAAAAAAGAGAGGAAGAAAAGCGTGAAATAAAGGAGCTTGAGATGCTGGCCAACGGGAATAATGCCCGAAAATTCTATCAAAAAATTCGGCGAATGACAGAAGGTTTCAAGCCCGGGGCAAACTCGTGTAAGAATGAGAACGGCGACCTGGTGACCGATGTTCAGAGAACACTCAGAATATGGAGGGATCACTTCTCTGCCCTTTTAAATGGAGAAACTGAGCAAGAAACCAGATAAGATGCCGAACCCGAGCCCACAATCGAAGATGATGGAATTGACGTTCCACAACCCGACTATAATGAGGTGCGAATAGCAATATCCCGATTGAAATACAATAAAGCAGCTGGCGCTGATGGTTTGCCTGCTGAGCTATTCAAACACGGAGGCGAGGAGCTGGTAAGGCGCATGCATCAGCTTCTATGTAGAATTTGGTCGGATGAATGCATGCCTGAAGATTGGAATCTAAGTGTTCCCTGCCCAATCCACAAGAAGGGCGATCCTGCAAACTGCGCCAACTATCGCGGAATCAGCCTTTTGAATATCGCATATAAGGTCCTATCAAGCGTATTGTGCGAAAGACTGAAGCCTGATGTGAACAGACTGATTGGAACTTATCAGTGTGGCTTCAGACCTGGTAAATCTACCATCGACCAGATTTTTACAATACGCCAAATCTTGGAAAAAACCCGTGAAAAAAGAGTCGACACGCATCATCTCTTTGTTGATTTTAAAGCCGCTTTCGATAGCACGAAAAGGAGCTGCCTATATGCCGCTATGTCTGAATTTGGTTTCCCCGCAAAACTTATACGGCTATGCAAAATGACCTTGAGCAACACCGCCAGCTCGGTCAGAATTGGGAAGTACCTCTCCGAGCCGTTCGAAACTAAACGAGGTTTCAGACAGGGTGACCCCCTATCGTTCGATTTCTTTAATTTAATGCTGGAGAAAATAATACAAGCTGCAGAACTTAACCGCGCTGGAACAATATTTTATAAAAGCGTGCAACTGTTGGCATATGCTGACGATATTGATATCATTGGCCTTAACAACCGCGCCGTAACTTCTGCTTACTCCAAATTAGAAAAAGAAGCGGAGAAAATGGGATTGGTGGTGAACGGGGGCAAAACGAAGTACCTTCTGTCATCATGCAAAGAGTCAGCGCATTCGCGCCTTGGCAACCAAGCCACTGTTGGCAGCAATAATTTCGAAATAGTAAAGGACTTCGTTTACCTGGGAACCAGCATTAACAAAAACAATAATGTTAGCCTAGAAATCCGACGAAGAATTACTCTTGCAACCAAATGCTACTTCGGACTGAGTAGGCAATTGAAAAGTAAATTCCTCTCTCGACGAACGAAAATAACACTCTACAAGTCACTCATCGCACCCGTCCTGCTATATGGTGCAGAAGCGTGGACACTAACAACATCTGATGAGGCGGCTCTGGGAGTATTCGAGAGAAAGGTTCTTCGAAAGATTTGTGGACCTCTACGCGTTGGCGACGGCGAGTACCGAAGAAGATTTAATGATGAGCTGTATGAACTTTACGCAGACGCCGACATATTTCAGCGAATTAAAACACAGCGGCTTCGCTGGCTAGGCCACGTAGTGCGAATGAGCGAAGATGCTCCAGCCCAGAAGGTATTCTTATCGGCACCCGCCGGTGGAAGCAGAGGAAGAGGGAGACCACCACTCCGATGGAAGGACCAAGTGGAGACCGATTTGCGATCCCGCGGTGTTTCCAATTGGCGCCAGTTGGCGCAACGAAGAAACGACTGGCGAGCTATGTTGGACGGTCAAAATCGCCCAGGCGGTTAGATGACCATTTAAAGAAGAAGAAGATAGAAAACAGAAATCTTGAAATAAACAACTAGGTTACATGCTTGCAGACTTTGACTATCGGTTCTATTTAATTTCAATATCCACGTCACAAGTTCTGAACAATTTTTAAAAATCATGTTCGTCGGAACGAATACTTCGTAACTCCAGTACTAAGTTTTTAGCCAAATCCACCTCAAGCGCTAAGTCTATCTTTATTTGTTTATGTAAGTTTAACGAGCTCAAGACCAGTTGATAATAATTCTTGGTTAATTATTATTATTTTTGATTAGAGGAAAAATTGAAAGCAACAAACATATACAGGCTATAGTTATAGTACTATTTCGAAAACAGCCACGATTTCTCGTCAGACTAATTCGTATAGTTTTTGCTATTTTCAGAAGATCTTGTGGAGAATCGAACCCACTCACTCTGATTTGTTTAAGTTAATTACACATAGGCAGAACGCACCGTTTTCGAGTGAGGATTTTTTAATTTTGTGTTAACAAAAATGCCAAAAGCCTGCGTTTATTATTTAAAAAAAAAATTGTTTTTAATGTTGACCTAAGAATTTTATAATACTAAGCAATAGAGAAAATGTTGAAACTTTTTAAATTTTGAGCCTTTTGCGTAACCAAACTGACAACATAAATTTCTCAATAGATGCCCATAACACTGCTCTACAAAATTAAACTTTTTGCATTACCCTGGATCACCACTATTTTTTTTATTTGCTATAGTCCCCTAATTATAAAAATGGTCGAAATTTAAAATTCTATGGATACGTTTCTTGTTTTTTGTTTTCTAAAATTTGCCTTTTATGAAAAGGGAGATCAATTGATTTTATCATATCTCTGGAACGGGTTGTCCGATTTTCTTGGAGAAAACACTATATAATAGCAAATGAAATTACCTTAAAATTGTTTAAATATCATTTTTTAAATACTTATTGGGTTCAGAGTTATTTGTATCGCATTATAAAAAAAAATCGATTTTTTGTATTAAAAATATCCGTTTTATTTTTCTTCTTTAATTCGTAAAAAATCGAAAGAGACAAAAACTTACAACTTTTATTAGATGATCGTAAAACTGTGAACATTCCAAATACGGCAATTAAGGGAATGAAGGGAAAATATGTATTTTTAATATTTTTGTTTATTTAGCTATTTAAGATACCTTTATTAAAGAAATTCTACAAAATTGAGTACTTGAAATATTTTAAAATCTCTAGGTCTGTTATAAGGTCGTTTAACAAGGACTGTGTCAGAGGCTTTGGGCAAAATCCATCTGATACGCTGGATATTTTTGAAGACGAAGAAATAGGCAATGGAGGAACTTCAGTATACGTATTATGTTGATTTTCAGGTTATGGAACTCCATCTGAATCTAGCACGGGAAGAGTAAAACCACCAGCTGAAATCGTGGGATAAGACCAAATCATGTTTTCCAAATCCTTTTTTTTTACTTAAACAAAACTAACAGTTAGCATCATGATCACATGTTTCTCTCCACATCATAGGTTTTTCAATTTGCATGTTTTCTCTGTGAAAAATGAGTATCATAAATATTTTTAATTAATAAATGTAATTGTTACTTACTGAGGGTATGATTTCCATTTCTTTAAAATATATATACAGCTATCACAAATTGAATTTGACGTCCAATATTGGCTCAAATTCTCAACATCTATTTTAAAATAATCCTTATATGAATTTTGTAGTGAAATAGTGAAACATACGAGGTGTGTTCAAAACGTATCGCGAATTTTGAATTTTCGCTGGTTACGTACGAGTATATTCGAATTTCGAATTTTTTGTGGCGTTATGTTGGTACTCATGTCTCTCACTTATGCCGACAAGCTCGGCCATTTTGAATGTTCAGTTAATTGTTGACAGCTGCTTTGCTTGCACGTGTTTTGGATCGTCTTCGATTTTTACCTATTCAAAAAAATGGATCAAAGAACCTATATCAAATTTTGTGTGAAAAACGAAATTAAGTGCGCGGATGCATTCCGAATGTTGACTGTGGCATACGGAGAAGCTACCTTGTACCGAAGCAACGTTTATCGGTGGTACAAAATGTTCTCAGAAGGCCGAGAAGATGTGCAAAGAGAACAAAAATTGGCTTTTGCACCACGATAACGCCCCTGCTCACGCATCGTTGCTTGTGCGCGACTTTTTGGCCAAAAACAACACACTAATGATGCCGCAGCCACCGTATTCCCCAGATCTGGCCCCCTGTGACTTTTTCTTGTTCCCTAAACTGAAGAGGCCCATGAAAGGACGACGTTACGCTTCTCTTGACGAGATAAAGACGGCATCGAAGTAGGAGCTGAACAAGATACAAAAAATGATTTTTTGAAGTGCTTCGAAGATTGGGAAAACCGTTGGCACAAGTGTATAATATGTCATGGGGATTACTTTGAAGGGGACAAAATAGATATTCATGAATAAATAAATAATTTTTGAAAAAACACAAAATTCGCGATACTTTCTGAACACACCTTGTACATAACAAAATATATTCGGTTCATTTTTGCACACAAATTTTCTACTGTTATTATTCATTTTTTTAAAATTCACTAACCAATTAATAGTTTTTTGCTGTTGTTGACAACTTGACTTTTCGCGATCTAGCATTCCAGTTAAATAACATTGAATGAACTAAATGAATTACTTTAAATAGTCGCAGGCCACTTCGATTTTCAAAAGTATGTATCTTTCTTTTCGTTAAGTTTGTCACAATCGGCGACAGTATACCATACAGGTCAGGCATCTAATGAGTCTGCATATTTTTTAACCACTACCTGCGAAAGGGTTTGAAAAAAGGGGTTTTAAAAATAACTTCATATGCTATGGGAAATGGCCTGTGCAGGCTGGGATGTTCAGTAGGTAGGTATAACAGTTTCTATGACGGAGTGATAATTTGATTTGTTTGTTTTTATAATTTAAGCATTCTAAGAACATCGCAAGAAATGCCTCAAGGAAAAAGTTGTATATATTTGATAACAAATATATATACCATACTTCTTTCTTATGAAAACCCGCGTTGGCAACTTAAATTTTCCATACAGTATGAGGCATTTTTTCTTATGATCTGCGTTTTGCCTTAAGAAAAATTGACGGGGAAAAATTTCTTGAGTGTCATTATGGAGTTTTCTCATTTCTGGCGATGCGCAAAATGTCATACCTAAATAACTTGTTTGTCAAAAACAATAATAGGCTTGATATGCAAAATTTTCGCTAAATTGGGTATTTTCACTTTATTGTCAATAAAACCAACATTTATTCATTTATTTTCACGAAATAAGATTTCAATTATTTATAATGTTTACAGTTTTAAGACCGTGAAATAAAAATTGTAAGTTGTATATTGGAACGATTTTTCGTCATCCCTTGTCAAATTTGGTTTTGAGACAAACCGGTTTCGGCGTTGTGCCATCATCAGTGTCGATTTTCGTTCTGATCTGTTGTGGTCGTTTGTCTTGTATTTATAGTAGGTAGCAGGTAACGTCAGCATGGGTGTCTGTTTGTGTATGTGTGTGCATGTGTTGTGTGTGTACATTCAGAAACGGGGGTGGTTTGCATCGATCTGTTTTTTTGTGGTTGACTGAGGCAGGTAAAAGTTGGTGATTTTTGTTGTTTGACCTTTTTTGCTTGTTTGTTGTTTTTGATCTTTTGCTGTATTGTGCTTATTTGTCGGTGCGTGTGTGTTTGTTGTACCTGAGTGGTTGCTTTGTTTTTTGTAAACCAATTTTAAAGGTTCGAATATTGTGTCGGAAACAGTGTTTGTCTGTTCGTTTATTATTCTACCGTCGAATGTTTTTTGTTTGTAGATTTCCATGTTTTCGAGTACGTTCAGACGTCTGCCTTTTGCTTGTACATGTAGGACCTTGACTGTTTTTTTGATGTTTCCGGGGGGCATTTATTCTCCGCCATGTGATTCGCAAAGTTGGACTCTGGTATGATGGTTGGATTCCGTATCTTTTTGTTGTAATCTCTAATGTGTTCTCTGAACCTCGTTCTTACTTGTCGTCCGGTTTGTCCTAGGTAACTGTGCTGGCATTCACAAGTGAGCTTGTATACACCATGGCTGCTAAATGGATCTTCTGAGTTAGTTTTGGTTCTTAGCTTCCGTCCTAAATTGTTCGATGTTTTGAACGCTGTTTTGATGTTGTATTTTCTAAGGAAATTTGCTAATTTATGTGTTGCCCTTCCAGTATATGTCATTGTCGTCCAGGTTTGTGTACTTTCTTCTCCATTGTTTCTTTTTTGTTCTCTAAGGTCTCTCCTGAGTTTATCTACTAGTGGTTTTTTATATCCGTTGTTTGTAGCGATGTTATATATTATTCCAAGCTCTCTTCTATATGCTTCTTGTGTAAGAGGTGTTCTTTCCAATCTTTGTACTAAGTGCCTTAGCGCTGCATTTTTATGTTGTTGTGGGTGGTTCGAGGTATTATGTATTATTGTGTCGGTGGCCGTTGGTTTCCTATATATGTCGTAGTTGAATTTATTGCTAGCTTTATCAATACTTATTGTGAGGTCCAGATAATTGATTCCTCCGCCTTTTTCGGTTTCCATTGTGAATTTTATGTTCCCGTGCTGCTTGTTGAGGTACTCCAGTACTTGCTCTTCGTTGTTGGTAGTTAAAACGCATATGATATCATCCACGTACCTTGCGTAAAATAACACTCCTAATTTGGAATTTAATTCCTGTATATACTCTTTTTCCAGGTTTTGCATAAACGCTTCCATAAGAATAGCCGATGTTGGGTTTCCCATCGCAAGTCCGTTTGTTTGTCTGTATATTTTATTGTTGAATTGAAAATAGTTTTGACGTAGTGTGGTTCTTACCGTGTTCGTGATTTGCGTACTTTTTACTTTATCTTTTGTTTTATGTAGTATTATAGAGTTTACTATGTTCAATGTCTCTGCTAGTGGTATTGATGTGTATAGATCTTTTATGTCGAAAGATACCAATTTGCTGTCCTTTGTCACTTCAACGGTCCTAAGTTTGTTTATTAGTTCAGATGTATTAGTTATGGTGTGTTCGTTGCTAAGTTCCAGTGTGTCCTTCAATACTGTTTTTAAATATTTAGATAGCTTATAAAGGGTGTTTTTTTTAGGGGTATAGAACTTCGAATTGAAATAAAACACAAGAAAATCGTTTTAAGGTCCATCAATTTGGCTTTATTGGAAGGATAATTTTATGCCATTAATGTTTAAGTATGATTTCGGGCATGTGGCCGCCGCGGCTGGCTCGAATAAAGCCAATTCTACAGGTCCAATTTTCAACCACTTTTTCGAGCATATGGGGCCGTATGTCGGCAATAACGCCACGAATGTTGGCTTCCAATTCCCCTAACGTTTCTGGTTTGTTGGTGTAGACGAGCGACTTCACATATCCCCAAAGAAAATAATCCAATGGTGTCAAATCACACGACCTTGGTGGCCAATTGACAGGTCCATTCCGCGAAATTATGCGCTCATCGAATGTTTCCTTCAATAAATCGATTGTGACGTGCGCTGTGTGGCATGTAGCGCCGTCTTGTTGGAACCACAACTCATCCACATTCATGCCATCCAATTCGGGAACAAAATAGTCGGTTATCATGGCTCTATACCGGTCTCCATTAACGGTAGCTGCCTCTCCAGCATTATTGCGGAAGAAGTATGGCCCAATGACTCCACCAGCCCATAGAGCACACCAAACAGTCAGTTTTTGTGGATGTAATGGCGTTTCAAGGGTCTCATGTGGATTCTCTTCACTCCAAATGCGGCAATTTTGCTTGTTGACGTAGCCATTCAACCAAAAATGAGCCTCATCACTGAACAAAATTTTGCGATGAAAATCAGCATCGAAATCAATCTCATTTTCGGCCCATACACCAAAATCAGGACGCATTGCATGGTCTCGCGGCTTTAATTCTTACACAAGCTGGATCTTGTAAGGTCGCAAGCCAAGATCTTTGCGCAAAATCTTCCATAAAGTTGATGGACAAAGCTCCAATTGCTGTGCACGGTGGCGAATCGATTCATTCGGGTCCTCTTCAACACTTTGCTCTACAGCGGCAATTGTTTCTTCGGTGCGCACTGTTCGACGTCTCTGCGGATGCGTATTATCACATAGAGTAAACGTAGTGCGAAAACGATCCATGGTTAACCGAATTAATTGCTCTGATGGACGATTATGTCGACCATAAAATGGACGGAGCTCACGGTAAACTTCGCGAACTGAACCATTATTTTCGAAATAAATTTGCACGATTTGCAAGCGTTGTTCTTTTGTCAACCTGTTCATGATGAAATGGCAAACCAAACTGAACATAAATGACATTAGAGTTGCCAGATTTGACCACAAAATGCCAGTTTTATCTCTATTCGAAAAACAAACCTGTAAAAAAAACACCCTGTAGCATGGTACCGATTTAAAATTAATGATTGGTCTCATTGGATTGCCTGGCTTGTGGATTTTTGGTAGCGCAATCAGTGGTGGAGTTGACGGGTTCATTTGGACTAATGTATATGCCGAGTGTTTTCATCGAGGATATGGAATGTCGTAGAATAAGAGTGAACCCCACGGATGAATACCAGAAAGAAATCAAAGTGGCTATAAAAACTGCAACAAATATAATAGATACAATACATCAATCATTCACCCTGTCGGAAAAACAACAAAACAAAATAAAACAATTGTAAGTTCTTAAAACCTTCAACATTTTTATGTGAATAACTCCACAACCGTCGATCATATAAAAAAATGTTCTTATCAAGACTTGAAGCAAATTTTGCGGTGAATCCACTGGTCTTTCTCTCAAGGAATTTAGATAAGTAATTTCCAAGATATGATAAAATAAATGGAAAGACCTCTGTGAAAATTCGTGATTTTAGAAAAAGAAAAAACAAAAAAAATATATCCATAGAATTTTGGGTGTTTTTGTACTTAGGGGGCCATAATACATCGAAATTAAATAGTTAGACTTCAAAGTAATTTCTCTTGTTGACTAGTGTAATTGGTACTATTTTTGGCAACTTCACCAAGGCGCTTCATTATAAATACTAAAATTTTTAAAATTCGGATTAAAAGTGTAGAATTTTGATGAAACTTGGTTAAATGTTCCAGGGCTTTGAACAAAGTTTGAAATTTGTTCTTGAATATTTTTTATTAGATAATGGGCTATACTTTTATAAAAAACGTGTAAAAAATTCTTGCCGCTATCTTTTTTTCCGCCGTTGTGTGCTCTGATTAAATTAATGAGCCTGTCTACTCTAGTATTTTCAGACCGCCTGAATTCGGATCTTTAAAGACGTGAGAGATAAGGGAGTAGAGTTTAACTTAACAATATCAGACCTTCAAAATTACGGTATTATTTCAATCTGTTATTTTATTACTACCAGAACCAATGTGTACGCATACCTCGAAACCGTTCATTGACGAAGGGGGATCCATCCCCCCAATCCCCCGCGTCTGCGCCGTCCCCACATTATCATCACTCTCCCCTCTTCTCCTGCTGAATTCTTGTGCATTGGGACGCCTTGCGACCAGCGAACCCGTTGGGCTTTAATTCACTGCGCTATGTTCATATGTTTGTTTGTTTCCCGAAGGTTCTGGGGATTGTTGTTGACATCACAGTCATTTTCAGGATATGGACCAGGTACTAGTTTCATGCGCTACTAAGGTTTGACCAGTGCAATCTTCTAGGTCATGTCAGATGGGTAATGGGAGGTGAGAGGCATTATATCCGTAGATCAAACATCATTTTAGTCGGCCGACCCGCTATGCTCATATTTGCGAATAGTTGGTACCGGTTATTGGTAAATTTCGAGGAAGGCCGACTCCTAGCCATACATCAGGGCATGTATGATAAGCGACTTATAGAATGAGAGCTTTCTTTGACGAGAAAAGACTTTGTAAAGTAACACTTTTTATCAAGAAGATTTCTCCATTGGGTTTCTTTATTGTGATTATGTCGGAGCTGTTGGTAATGCTCCACGTCCTTGTTGATGTGCCAATATTTCGCCCTGACTAATTGGCACGTCCATTAGAGAGAATTTTAATCAATATCATCTGGTGCAACATAATCAGGCATAACCGTATGAGCTTTGCAGGGAAGTCGGACAAAGCAGCACACAGGCAACTAGTTTTGGTGCTGTCAAAAGCGGACTTCAAATCGACAAAGAGATGGTGTATGCCGGTCCTCTTGTCTTGGGTTCCCTACAGGATTCCTTTGCGGATAAGGTCGACAGTAGACTTACCATGTCTGAAGCCCATCTTGTGGACTGGCTGGATCCATTATGATATGACATATTAGTCTCTACAGCATGATTTCTATTACTTAAGGACTCAAGGCCACCAGAAAATGGCATTATTTCATTGCACATCACTGTATCTAAAAAAATGATGGAATACTCGACCCTTCATCAAGCTGACAATGCTTGACAGTAAGAAATGGCACGGCTATATATCTGCTGTAGCATATACATAGTAGGAATAGAGAAGTGGAAATGTTTTTGAGTGACAGCAGTGCGCACATTAGTGGCAATAGTGCACGGCAATGATCCATACCATCGTGATGTAGACTCCAATGTAGAGTTATGTACATTAGTATTGATATTATGACAGTGAATGTCTACAAATGGTCAATGAGATGAGGCGCCGATGGTGGCGCAGTAGCATCTGCTGCTGTCCATTTATGTTATTGTCACTTTTTGTCGTCTATCATGATTCACGACCGCTGTCATAGCTACAAATACATTTCTTCTACAAAGTCTATAGGTATTTGTGTATGCATAGTATTCGCTGTAGTGCTCACTGTTATATTCTATCCCTTTTAAATTTTTGATTTATTTATTTATTTATTTCTTGGCTGTCAGTGTGATTTAATCCTTTCATTTGATTTAAAAATCTGACAGCTAAGCCATTGTGGCATCAGCTGTATCTATCAGCGACGTTTGTGCTTCTGTGTTCGCTAAGGTGATTTGTTAAATTTTAATGCCAGTTTCGTTTTGAAGTTATTTATATCTTTGCACGCGTAGTTGAACCGAAATTCACAGTTTCGAAAAGTGTTGATTTATCTTAACTTGATGAACGAAATTAGAGAACTCAATAGGATTAAGTCGAAATGGTGATTAGGATTTACTTTTACTTATTTCTAACATTCATCATAAGATTCTGTGCTGCCATGGACTTGTGATTTATCTTTCACAACCAAATATTATAGAAATGTTAATTTAGCTTACTTTCAATAAAGAAAATCCTAATTCTGGCCATAGCCGGTAATTTTGTACCTCGAAGTTTATCTCCCCAAAAGCGTAAGTGTCGGCAATGCCCGTCATGTGTCCGCGATTGTAACTTACGCAACTTTACCATCTATCTTGGTGGTTACGCCAGGGCCACAGAGAGCCGATCCGGGCCCCGAGGATTTCGCGTTTCTTTCTCTTTGAAATCCTGATTAGAGTACTGTCAATACTGCTTTGCCTTGCCGGGCCCCCAAAAACCTTCCGGGCGACAGGGAAATTGCCCTGACTGCCCCCCCCCCTCTCCGCGGCCCTGGTTACGCCGGTTTAAATTTTAGTTCAATTAACTTAAACCGGCATAATAACAAAGGGTGTACAAGTTGGGAAATTATTTTTCGTCAGTGTCTAAAAATATTTTTATTATTTAAAAATATTGATAGGACGTAAAATACCTAATGTATGGTACCCATATTGGAGTATTTTATTTAAAAGAAACTTTATAGAGGTGGCAGCACTAGCAGGAGAGTTGGAAATGTAGCATATTACCTATATTCAAAAGAGTACTCAAATTATTCAAGTTTTTTTCGAGATACTAGCTGATGTAATAATAATAGATATAAAAAAATTCCCTTAACTAAATTAATCCGTCCAATAAGTCCGCGTACTTAAGAATGAGTAAAGAAAAGCGAACACTGAATAGATATAATACAGGGAGATGATGCGCCTGATTCTATAACCACCAGACTACTATAAAGTGAGCACAGTGATATTTGAATTCAAGATCAATAAAGCGCCGAAAATGACAGACTAACCGTCGAGCTGCTGAAGAATGCAGCATGAAGGGCAATGTTACAAATCGCACAAACTAAAGCGGAATAAGTATCCTCAATACTGCATATTGTATCTTATATATTGTGCTTGCAGCCCATTATTGACAAGTTATTCCAGGTTAAAAAAAAGGTACTGACAGCGCGAAAAGGATCTGCCTGTATTCTGCTATGTCTAATTTGACTCCCCTACAAAGCTTATACGGCTATGCTAAATGACGTTGGTCAATAGCAATAGTGCTGTATGAGTTGGAAAGAACTTCTCCGAGAAACTCGATAAGGCGATATTGCTGGAAAAGAGAATTCGAGAAGCAAAGGTTATATGCACTGACGCAATCCATAACAAGAGCGTGTTATTGCTGGCTTATGCTGATAATATTCACATTATTGACCTTAGGAAGCTCGCCGCAAGTTCTGTCCTCTCTGGTCTAAATGAAGAAGAGTAAGAAGTGGGTCTTTCTGTGACCTAGGACAAGCAGCCACGTCATGCTGACATATACAAATTTAAAACTTTATCAGCCGAGTAATTCACTCTCACCAACAAGTGCTACTTTGGGCTGAGTAGGCAATTGTGGAGTAAATGCCTGTCATTGAGTCTCTGGTTGTCGAAAGAAGTGCGAACACCAGAAGGTGTTCCTATCGGCAGCCGAAAACCTGAACGCCCCAGGTTTGGCGACGTCAGTTTAGAGCCCTCATGCGGCCATTGCATATCTAGTGAATTCTTTTATACCGTAAAGAGAGCAGACAGAGCTTTTCATGCGTGGTCATTACCCCTTCAGCAAACACCTCGCGATTTGAATAACATGAAAAGTTTCTAATTAATAACCACTTTCTATCTTATCACATATGAAAACTTTATAACAAGTGTAAATTAGAAGTCATTCGCTTTTAAACGCTTAAATGTCCAAACCATCAATTTCTTAGCTACATAGTTGCAGGTAGTTTCCACCAACGCACATTACAGAAAAGAACGAAATTGCAGGCAAAGCAAATCAAATTTCTGGTCGTTGTGGGCAGGGCATCATTATTACCGAGCACATGCCGCTTTCGTTTTTAAATTGAACTAGCGTATTGCTCCTGATGAGCCCAACAGCATGCGATTCCTCAGTGATAGCAACAAGATATTTTATGACTTAATTATCGGGCCTCAGTTAATGTGTTCAATAAACTTGTCTACAAAATTACATACACCAAATAATCGGATGAACGACGACTTTCGCACCGCTTAGCCTTTTCTGTCATTAAGGCGTTCGGTTGTCAGCCGGTGCGGTATACCCCGTAACGACAAATGCAACCATACACACATACGACGGTCCCTTACTAAAAATAAGCCTAAGGAGTATCTAGGAGGGTGCTTTAAGGTCTTTCGTACTCATCGGAATCATCGAAGCTTTTGTTGCGCTTAATATTTGCTACACGGCTGATGGTACGGCCTTTTTAGTCGACTTTGAACGGCTTTTCATAGCATAAATACACATGGTGGCTTAGGACTAATGTCAGAACCTATCTTTTGAATAAAAATTGCCCCAATTTTCGCTTTTATGTTCCTGACTCTAGGTTCTAAACTGATACTTTCGGTATCAAACGCTTCTTAGCAAAAATTCGCACCTTAACTTAAAAAGCTTTGCCACAGAAACAAGACCACGAAATTTATAAGTATTATTGTTAAGATAGTACGGGTCGAAAACTTGTGGCTTAATAAACAAACAGGAAATTCATCACAAGAGCAAAAGAGATGTGAAAGCATTAATTGGAAGTTGGAGCTATTGTTTATGACGTTTTGAATTCTTCTATTTATGTGCAACTCAAGGATTACCAATTTCTACTCTGCTATTTTTTTTTTGGAGTTTGCATTAACACCGGAAACAGAACGAATTCCATAATATTCCCAGTAGCTGACAGCAATGCGAAAATGATAAATACGCCTCTTACGGAGCACTCGCAAGAACCAAATGATTGATGGCTTTCGATGCTTCCTTCCCTCAGGAAAACCCTCCAGAAATCCTGATCCTTTGGGTACTTTAATGATGTTAAGTTGTAAAAAAATACCTGAAGCTACTCAAGAACATTAATTTCCCTGATATCACGATAGAGTCGGTACCCTTCCCTGCATTGTGGATAGATTTTGGCTCTGAAAAAATGTCTGTCATCCAGCTGCGGTAACGCAAATTTACTTGGGGGGATATTTTCCAAATACCGGAAGTTTCCTGAGCCGAATGATGTATTCCCAGCTCAAATTAGAGCTCTGAATTAAAATTTAAATAAATTCCTTTCATTTTCTTTTCGGCGGGCAAGTGCTATTACATTTCACAATGACAACAGGCCAATCAGTCTCTCGTTATTTCTTGGAGCACCGGATAGATCTGATGAGGGTGATTATCGGCATCACGGCTTGCCTAATGCAAGGGCAGGCTGACTGAAACGGATTTCAGATAACACAAGACATAGATCATTCCCTACATTCCAAGAAAGTTGATTTTGAAAGCTTTCTCTATATCGAATGGGAGCTCAGTAACGACCTTCCCGGAGTCTTTGGAAAGACTGTTGGCTGGTTTAAGCTTCGAAGGTGCTCTGGTTAATCTCATATATAGGTTCCCTTGAGATAGAACAGTCGAAGTGGGTAGAAACCTCAACCCAGAAACCCTAACTTAACCTTTTCACATCTTACGAAGTTATGGGATGATCTCCTTTTCTGCTACTGCAATGCGGAAACGTGACATGCGACTAATAAACCTAACGTAGGCCCCTCCAAAAAATTTTAGCTTCTAAGTACGCCTCTGTTTCGAGCATCAGAATTGCTGTTGATGCTTCTTCTGCTGATTTGTTTTATTTCTTTACTTCTTATGCGGTGACTTCTGATTAAACATTTAGTTTATTATTATTTTACACTCTCCTCACAGCATGTTGTAATTTTTGAGCGCTTTATATGTACTATTGTTGCTGTTGTTATACACTTATTACAATATTATATAGTATTTGACTGCGCTCGCGACATGTGACGTGACTGTGGCAGAGGCCATCAATTTGCTTTTAAATGCAACAATTTGATTGTTGTTGGTGTCTTACTTACTTACTGGCGGCCTGTATGTCGAGTTGATCACCTTATTTCTTGTTGCTGATACTCCTGTGTAACTTATACAAATGTTGACGCGAAGCATGGCTGCTCTTGCTTACCTACACCTAAGGACAAAATAATAGAAGTGTTGTAGTTAACTATATGTAATGCTGTATTGCTTTAGTTGTTCGATTTGCTAAAAAAAAAAAATAATTTATTTTAAAAGTATTGCACCAAAATTTTATAGGTACGTAGAATGTAGAAATTATCAGACATATTAATTAGTTTTAAATAAAAAATGTGTTGTAGTTTTCTCCAATGGGGTTATAAGAGATATGAAGAGAAATGTAACAAAACCACATAGAAATTGAGGCACAACATAGAAGTCGACACAAAATATTGTAGGATGTTCTGGTCAAATGGTAGACGATGTTCTAGAATATAAAACCAGAAATTAAGCTCGAGGAAGAAAGCCTAAAACCCAACACAAAAGCCTTTAAACACGTCAGTGCCAAAGTCATATATGGAGAAGTTATTCTCGGTCAAATCCACCTTATTGCTGGCACCGTTAATGAAAGATAATATGTAAAACAAGTAAGGAAGTCTAAGCTCGGGTGGAACCGAACATTATATACCTAGAAGTGATCTTTTATGGCATCCCAATTTACGCAAGCGGCGCTACGACCACTACCCCAAAATCCACAAAAATTTAAAAAGCTTATTATGTGTGTAAGACCTTATTGATACAGCTTGCACAATTATAGAACTATGTTAAAAAACTCGGCGTGGCCCTCAACCGATTTCGCCCATTTTGACAATAAACAGTTACTTTTATATATTCCACCTTTTCGCCAAATTTCCTTTCCACAAATTATTTTTTGCCACAATTATGGCATAAAAAGTTTTGTGAAATAATCCACTATAAAAGGGGCGGTTCCACGCCCATTTTCGAAAATTTCTATTTTTCGAATTTCTTCGTTTACGGACACATTGACAGTGAAACAGAAATGATATGAAGCTATTTTACGCAAAGTTATTGCTTATTAAATATATCTATGATCCTTTTTAAAATCTTTCATGTGAAAGTGAGCGTGGACATAATCAAAAGTGGGCGGTGCCACGCATATTTTTAAAAATTCCTTGAGACATTTATTTTCTGCCTTAACGTTAATGTACACACCAAATTTTATCCTTCTGCACTGAATAATCACTTTTTTTGTATTTTCGAAAATGTTCTGTTCATAAAAAGTGGGCGTGGCTATTATCCGATTTCACCCATTTTGAATAGTGCTCGGAGATGAGTGCATAATAAATTTCATTAAGATATATCTCAATTTACTCAAGTTATCTTGTTTACAGACGGACGGATGGACGGACATGGCTTAATCAATTTCTCTTTTCCTCCTGAATATTTTTATATACATAAGTCATTACCCATCTCGATTCGTTTATGTCGTTACATACTACCGTTAAGCGAGTAAAGTTAAAATACCTTGTGTGCGTAGCACTACTAGGTAGAAATATTAGAGGTTATTTACGTACGACCAAAACCACAAATGAGACGGTTGTATTTTTATCAGATAATGTATTTAGGAAAATAAATAATATACAATTTAAGATTGCTATAGATACAAATTCAAATTGATTAGCCAAAAAAACGCCACACGAGAGAAAAACTAATTGACTTCCCTCTCAGCGGATGTTGCTCAAAATCAGCTGCTATCAGTAAAGCAGCTGATTTTGACAACCGATGTTTTCTGCGCTAGAGATGAGTAGTATATTTAAGGTCTCATACGTGGGTCTAGATGGAGTATTATGTTTACAGGTAAGCCATAGAAAAGCTATGGACTGAAATAAACAAAAATTGGTAAGCGGAAACTAAGCAATTTAAGAGATTGCCTACATATTTTACCTTGACTTCAAGTCGTTTTATTATATTCGCGTTGCTTAGTTGTATTTCAAATAAGTTTTACAGTATTACATAGTTTTTACCCCTGCACGCCGATTATTTTGTGGACAGCTGTGCATATATACTTCACTCGGGCGAATGTATTGCTATCAGCAGACAACAACAACAACAACATTAGCATCTACAACAGTTGGAAGCCATTTATTGCTCGAATTGATGTCTACGACTGCTGCTAAAGTTACATTGGTTGTTGTTGTACTGTACGTGGATGGATAGAGGTGTTCCTGGCTACGACTAAGTTCGGCGTGGCCGAGTGCGCCAATAAAAATTCATTTAAAATGGCAGCGATTATGTCTCAACAGACCGTAAAAGTCACTAAAATGACAATTACTACTTAGGCATCGAACTGTCAGCACAAACCAGAATGTCGAATTAAATGTTGATCGAATTTAGTTCCAATTTGCGGTGACAGTGTTGTGTAGTGATGAAAAATCGATTGAACGGTGATGGTCGTGTGCCAAACAAAGGTATGGCAAAACGTAGTCATGCACACTTTAAGTAAGGCTGGCCAAAAACCAAGTTAATGATTAAGAAAGAAATGGTTTGATAAGTTTACCCTTAAAATATATGTGATTTCTTTTAGAACTACCCCCTCAAATAAAAATTGTGAAGAGCAATACAATTACCAACGAAGCCTTTCGGTGTGGACATGGATCTGGAAAGTATTCCCATTTCCACTTTACATATGAGATTTAGTGACGGCTGTCATATAAGCCAAAGCATCGGCACTGGCTGCAGAAGAATGCGATCTCGCTACGGAGACGAGAGTTCTTTTGACCCAACTCCGATCTGGATACTGTAAGAGACTAAATTCTTACTTGCGTTATGTCTGCTCATGAAACCATCTATTTAACTGCTCACCTTTCGTTAAAAGAGTTTTATGACAATTCGGATCCCAGATCTATTTACTAGGCCGGCCAAAGTTCTGCGACCTTACAGAATTTATATTTTAACTAAGGAACCCGTAGGGTTGATTTTTGTATTAACGATATTTCGCGTTGCCGTCACACTGCTTCCCTTGTTTTGTTTTCAATATGTTCTAAGGGAAGTCTTTGAAAATTGGCAGTGTCGATAGGGTTGGGCGAGAGTGAAGTTGGTGTTAGTAGAGTCTGCTCTATTGAGCAGGTTAACAGATGGCTAGTATTGTGTAGAGACACACTGCATGCCAGGCAAATAGTGCAATAGTGTCTTTGTAAGTAAATCTGAACTTAATCGAATTTCTGTCCCCTGAATCCGTGAAAGCAAGGAGTAGTTAGTGCTTCAACGTATCAAGAGAAATATGAATGCATTTCCGCAGGCTCATCCCGATTGCATCAGTGCTATTTCTAGGCAGATAGTCGACAATCATTTAATTTTCACTAGTTTTGATGAAGTTTAACTAGGTATGAGTCCTCCGTCCGTCCGTTATATGTGCTTGAAAAGTGAACTAGACATTTTCCACTGCCCATCTTGATTTTCAGCTTGGAGCAATCTATTCATCCCGGGTGTAGAGTAATGATGTATTCCCATTCGTTCGACTTTGGAATTCTTATATATAACTAGTAGACCCGGACGACGGCCTATTCGAAAATTGTTTTGACCAAAATTTGACAAATTGAACTATCTTAGTTCCGTTTTTTAGCTTTCTTTTCATTTTCCTCTTCGTTTTCTTCCTCTTGATTGCTTTTTATTGCCTGGGGCGTGGCACCGTCTACCTTTCCAAAACGATATACAAGTAAAGTCTATGCTGTACTCACTAATTACGTAAACATATTGACAAAATATCAAGAAGATCGGTTCAGTAATTTCGATCGGCTCAGTACAGGTTGGAGACCAGTGTACAATAAATCACTTCATGCAAGTTTTCGTTTGCTTTCCTCAGCATTCTGGTGCATCTAAACCTCATGTCGCTAAAGCGGAGAATTGCTTCGAGTCTGACTGTATTCCACCACACTAGAATTGGTCAGAGTGCACATGGACCACATAAACTTGCTTGAGGCGCACCGTCTCACTGGTTACTTATATTTAGAATTTTTGTAAATTTATTTTGTCATATTTGGCACACGCGCACCATTGAGCTTAACCAAGATCGAGCATAAATTTCTTCAATGTCTCTGGCATTCCGTATATCGTAAATATAATACTTAATGCATGCTTGAAGTAAACATTCCACATACATATAATTCAACAATTGAAACGACAACATCTCTTCTTAAATGCGTAAAAGCTTATTAGATTTATATTTCCCCTCAAAAGCGTGCCTCAGTCCATGAGTAGTTTATCAGTCTACTTGAGTATCTCATTCCTTATCCAATGCCACCACTTAAACCACTAGTGATGGGCTTATTCAACACATTATGGGCCCAATAAAATGTGATACAACGTTGTCTGTTTTGTATACTAGTAATAGCCACAGAATTTATATGCGACGGCGAGCCAACATCATAAAAGCACAAACACATTTCAATTCAAATGAGAATTGCTGGCTGAATGAGCGTATAGGGGTATGTACGAGTATTTTGCAATTAACAATAAATTTTCCAACTTCAAAATCAATTAGACTAGGCAGTACATATGTACGAGGTGTGTTGAAAAAGTATCTCGAATTTTGTGTTTTTTCAAAAATTATTTATTTATTCATGAATATCTATTTTGTCCCCTTCAAAGTAATCCGCATGAGATATTATACACTTGTGCCAACGGTTTTTCCAATCTTCGAAGCACTTCAAAAAATCATTTTTTTGTATCTTGTTCAGCTCCTCCTTCGATGGCGTCTTTATCTCGTCAAGAGAAGCGTAACGTCGTCCTTTCATGGGCCTCTTCAGTTTAGGGAACAAGAAAAAGTCACAGGGGGCCAGATCTGGGGAATACGGTGGCTGCGGCATCATTAGTGTGTTGTTTTTGCCAAAAAGTCGCGCACAAGCAACGATGCGTGAGCAGGGGCGTTATCGTGGTGCAAAAGCCAATTTTTGTTCTTCCACAAATCCGGGCGTTTCTGGCGGATTGCTTCGCGCAAATTGCGCATAATTTGCAGGTAATATTCCTTATTGACCGTTCTTCCCTGTGGCAAGAACTCATGATGCACCACGCCCCTGCAATCGAAGAAAACTGTCAGCAAAACTTTCACATTCGACCGAACTTGGCGCGCTCTTTTCGGTCTTGGTTCGTGCGGCAGCTTCCATTGAGATGATTGAGCTTTGGTTTCCACGTCATAACCATAAACCCACGATTCGTCACCAGTTATGACCCTCTGGAGCAAATTTGGGTCGTCGCGGACAGAGTTTAACATCTCATTAGCAATGTTCATGCGATGCTGTTTTTGGTCACAATTGAGCAATTTTGGTAAAAAAATAGGTAAAAATCGAAGACGATCCAAAACACGTGCAAGCAAAGCAGCTGTCAACAATTAACTGAACATTCAAAATGGCCGAGTTTGTCGGCATAAGTGAGAGACATGAGTACCAACATAACGCCACAAAAAATTCGAAATTCGAATATACGTAACCAGCGAAAATTCAAAATTCGCGATACTTTTTGAACACACCTCGTATGTATGGCATGGTCAGATTATGTATGCATTAACATAAAATCGAGAGATATTTAAACAGGAAATCATTAGTGGCCAAGATGGTCGTTTGTAGACTTATAGGTATATATTTTTGTTTATAAATTATATTTCATAAATACGTGTGTAGATACTTAAATAACTTAATACTATTATTATGTTATGGGAAATTAAGTTAGCTAGTTACATAAATTTATATTCCAAATATAAGGATTTAAGTTGATGCCTTGAAGTAAATTGGATATTCTCAAAATTAGTATAGAGTTGAGTTCAGTTAGGGATTACACTGGCACCTACGTGCAAAAAGTTCAGATTTGAACAGTGCTGAAAATAGATTTTTAAAAGCAGTGTGACCAGGTGTTAGAAAAGAAAGAGGCTAAGTCTGCAAAAAAAACGGTTAGAAAAGCTTAAAATTAAGAAAACAAGAAGCTAAAAATAGTCAGAAAATATTTTACGAAATCCATTTCAAGTTTTTTATTTTAGATTAAACTATTTCGCTCATTATCATAGTCAAATTAAAATAGAGTTTTGTCTACCTAAACATGGTTCTCAAATAAACGTCATTTCATGTCTGTCATAGTCAACTTAAAATACATCTTATGTCTAAGACGGAGTTTTAATTTTAAAATGACGAAACCGTCATTTTAAGATTTTAAAATCACGGTTTTTGTTTATGGTTGTGTTTGTGATATCGCTTACACCAAACTTGAGTTTGGCCTTTTCCGCTTACTGCCACATATATGCTATGGTTTATGAATAAAATAGTAGACACAGGGTGACCTTGCAAAACATAAAAAAATTCTTCATACCACCAACCACCTAATTTTTTTTTCATGAGGGAACCCTGTTACATCTCATTTTAGCTAAAATCTTTGTTTAATATGACTATGATTTACCAACATTTTAAATGTCTTTTTAAGTTAAGTAAAGATTTTAATTAAAACGCATGTTAAGCAACGACTATGATTATGGGCCTTTGTATATAAGGATGTAGACATAACTTAAAGGAACTATTCTTTTTCAACACATATCAGGCACATTTTCTTGACTAGCAATTTTTTCAAAGAAACAAGTACTAAAGAAAAATTACTGCAAACTAATTAATTTTATAATATTTTCGTCATCTGTTGAATCAGAAGAGTTTGAGTCTGCGTACAAAGTTTGGGTATTTATCATAGAGATGAGATCACGGTAATTGCAAAATTAGTGCAACATTTGGATAAGCGTTTTAACGAACATATAATATTAAGCAGCGAGTTAAGCATTTTAATTTTTTAATCTGTTCTTTAACTTAGTTTTTAAAATGCTCATGGCACTAAAAATTCTTTCAACCTCCGCATTACTGAAAGATAATAGCAAGATGCTAAATACGAGTTTTAAAAAAGGGGCTCGTTTAATGAATTTTTATGTTCTCCAACTTCCTCCCAAAATTCAATGGTAGAGGCCACACTTTTCCACTGTACGGTTATTAGCTTTCGCCACTGCATCTCAATCAATGCTAATTGACTTGGAGAATACCTAGACTTTTCTTCTTGAAAGTGAGAAAATACATTCACAGAATTATGAACGAAAAAAATGTATCTTTTGTAAAGAGTTCATATTATCAGGTAGGCGATGTCGCCATTGGGTTATCAACTCCATTAAAAATAGTTGACAATATTTACAAATAACTTTCGTCAGCAATATTACCTTCATTCCACTTTAATTTCATATATTCCTCGAAGTTGTATGAAAAATGTTGTATTGGGACCAGAAAAGGTTTGGAGTAAAAAACGGCTAGAAAAAAGCCACGAAGCTAAAACCAAAATTATGAGGCTAAAGGACAAAAAAAAGGCTAAATCTATCCTCGAAAAGGCTAACCTGTTCACACTGTTTTAAAGGTCCCGTCGAAGTTACTTGGAAGAATCACTGCTCCCTCTCTAGCTTAGGTGTTGAGCACCCCGGTGGTGTTTTTTCCAAACAAAGCACTCTCCCGTAAGTGTTCCATAATTCCCGTTAATATTGGCATGGTTTTCTGATAAACACAAAAATCAATGTAGAAAACAGATAAACAGAAATTCGAAAATTGAAAGGTCTAAAAACTTTTTTTGTAAAGTATCCTTTAAATAGCGTTTGTGTTATCGTCGGAGCAGATGCTAACTGTTGTTGTTGTTGTGGTAACGACAAAAACACTCCCCGAAGGTTTTGGGGAGTGTTGTCAAATTAACAGTCCTTGGCCGGATTTAAACCCAGTACGCTCCGGCACTCCCTTGCGGTACTGCCCGACTGTCGTTGTAGCGATTTGGTATGACCAGTGAAACCTTCTAGGTCATGTCATCCCTCCTTCCCAAAGGAAGAATAAAACGGGTAATGAGAGGTGAGAGTTGCACGTCATTACCTTTGTGCATATTAGTCGCCTCTTACGACCGGTATGCCTACCTCGGGCATATTCTGAACCCCTAACCCGCAGGGTTGCAGATGCTAACTCGCATCATTCACTGTAGGGTAGCTCAAATACCAAGCCAAGAAGTGAGTCACTTTTATACTTTATTCTAAATGAGGGGCTATGCACTTGTATCGGGGGTAATGAACCAAAGGTTGCTACTGCAGGGGATTTCCTACCTCTCTCTAGTCCCGGTAGACCCGTTTTCCCTTGAATCTGAGTGGAATGTTCTTCCAGAGCATTCCTTCTCAGATCATAGGTGCATTCAGTTTTCCCAGTAAAATCACGTTTAGGAATCCCAGACGTACAAACTTAGACCGATATTGCAGTAAGTTGGATGAATAGCACTCGTAGCGGCTTCATAATTATCTGGGACTGCTATTGGTGCTTGGAAAAATTCACCAATGCTTGTAATAAAGCGTTTAAAATCGCCTGTCCATTGAAAACCGTAGGTGGAAAGCGGTAACCACCGAGGCGGAAGAAGGAAATAGACTACTGTCACCTCATATGGTAACTCTTCAATCGCCTAAATACTCCTCTGCTGATGTTAACACGGCAACTCAGTAGTATTCAGGAAGGGATCCGTACGATTAGTCGAAACAAAAATGTCGAATCTTAAAAGACCGAATTGAAAAAAGCCTTATTATACCGAATACATTTTTGATTATACCGAATACATTTGAATTAAAAAATGTCGAAAAAAGGAAAATGACCGAAAAAGGCCGAAATTTGTATACTAACGATAAAAATACGAAAATTTAACCCCCTTATTCATAAAAAATAAAATAGGTTTATTACGCTCGTATAATTGGAAATTTGTATGGAAATGTCATTTTAAAATTGTTTATAAACCTTTAATATTTTTTTAAATTTACCATTTAGCTTTGCTGATTTTAAGAGAGTTACCGTTATTCATTGAGCTAATCTGTGTTAGAGATACTAGCTCATCGATGAATCGATATTTTCGATATATATCGGTGTGGAATTTGGCTAAACTTTATTATAATGCGATACGCTCTGGAAAAACTTACTTCTAGGGAACTGTAGAGATGGCCGTACAGATCACATCATTGAAAGTACAAACGTGCTGACGTGTATAGTTTAATGGTTTATATTATATGTTACCTTTCGAAAATTAGATAAAAAAAGTATCGAATGGGGCATCAAAACTCGCGTATTTATGCCTAGATTAATAATGTGAAGTATCATTTGACCAAAAAAATCTTTTTATGCTATATATTTTGGTCGAGTTTAGGTTTGATTTTGTACTATTGTCAAAAAATAGCTGTTAAATGTACTGAATATGTAAATTTTCATAAGCACACCGCTATATCGATACATCGACCATTTATATACCCAAAAAAGTTATCTAAAATCGGTACTTTTCTCACATCTATAACCGCATATTATGTACGGAGGGTTTTTTTTTTTATTGAGAAGAGCAGTGAGATTTGTTGAAAATGTTATAAGTTTACCGTAAGGCCTTATATTTGCTTAGAAGACATACTCGAAACAGAAAGACAAATAATTTCCAACATCAATGTATAACATGTAGGAGGGGTGTAGTTATTGATGTGTAAAATTCGGGCTTCCATAAGTTCGGCGATACTATTTTAGCTATTTTTTAATGCTATATTAGAAGTTTTTCCAAATTTTTACTTGATTAAAATTAGAAAAAATATCGAATTAATGTAATTAATTCGATATTTTTTGCTTCGACATTTTTTTTCGGCATTTTCGATTTCGACATTTTTTTTTCGGCATATTTAGATTCGACATTTAAATTTTCGACATATGGTACCAGACCCATTCACGAACACAGTCAGTATTAGTATTCACGAGCATAGAAAAAAATCATTCGTCAAATTTCTATCCTGACAAATTTAAATGTACATATCTTAAACTTAAATAAAACTTTTCCATCATAAAATATTCTGAGTCGTACTCTTTAATTATAAGAAGGAAAACGAAATCGGCCGGAAGTTAGTGTCACTACCTTAGAGCTTTCAGTAGTGGACTGTTCAACCAGGCCAGGCTTATTGGAAGCTCTAAAAAGCTGGATTGGGCATTTACAAGTCGGGGATCAGGAAGACAAAGCAATGTCTCCTTGACAGAATTGTGCGAAGCCATTCTTTCCGTGAATCCTGCGCTCTTAGGTTACTTAAAGAATGTAGATGGTGCCTGGGAATTGAGCGGCGAGGAATCCATTAGGCTTCTCATGGACGCTCATTTTCTTGACGTTGACTTTGCACAGGACATCGGTCCCTCATCGCCGGCAGATGCTGGCTTCCGGGATCCGCCAGTCATCCCAGCTTGGTCCATTAGATATTTTAAGCCGTACAAGTCAGCCAGGCCGGATGGCATAACTATTGCGCAACTAAAGATATTGGCTGCAGATGGTTGGCTCCCATCTACACCAACTGTTTGAGGTTGGGCCATATCGTCAACTCTTGGAATATGGTCAAAGTTACGTTTATCCGAAAGGCTAGAAAATGTTCTCATGTATTTCCCAAGAACTTTAGGCCAATCAATCACTCCATGTTTCTCTTAAAAACCGTTTTCGCCATCGAAACATGATTCGTGCAAAGGCAGCTCAACTGGACCTGGTTTTTATTCTGTTGCAAAACTTATAAAGGGTTCATCGAGAACAAAGAATTTACAAAAGTAAATTTGCTTCATGCATTGTATTGAAGAAAATACACCCCGAAAATTAAGGGAAATTTTTAAGCGAGTTCTAACTTGCATAATTTTATATTAACATTGATTGGGGTGCAAAACTGCGTACTCCAAAATTTTCTAGAAGTTCTGCCCAAAAATTTGCAGATTTTGATGGCCATTTTTTTAATTGTAATTAACTTTCTTGAACTGTGTCGAAACTTTGAAATTTCTTTTTATGTGGATTCTGTTATACAATTCGCTATATATTAAATAAAAATGCTAAAAAAACACAGTTTATTCTTATTTCTTCGAACGATATCCAATCTAATTTCACTGCTATTATTTCATCACACTGCTTTGTGGCAGGATTGTCATGACGGATTGGGGAGGTGCGGCTGCTGAGCGACGGGCGAGAAGGAGGTGTTATTTCCCCTTTTCTTTGGGTCATAGTCGTTAACGACTTGCTCGAGGCCCTCGAACGCAGAGGGCTGTGAAGTGGTGGCCTATGCTGATAGCTTAGCAATCCCGGTCAGGGGAATGTTTCTAAGTATTTTAAAGGATGTTCTGTAAGGATACCCAAGTAAAACGGAGTTAGTCCTCTTCACGAGAAGGTAAAAGGTACCTGGTTTTGAACTACCCTCTATTGCGGGAGTACCGCTGGTACTTTCTGACAGGGTTAGGTACCTAAGAATTATACATGATAAGAAGCTTTCATGGAAGCTTAATGTAAAGGACAGAGCTAGAATGTCCTATGTTGCTTTGTATTATTGTAGGGGGCTCACTACAAACGTGGTGCACTGGGTGAACGATATGGTGGTGAAACCAGTTCTATTTTATGGCGGATTGGTCGGGTGGGGCACACTAGATACGACATCCTCCACAAAACCAGATGGTTTCAGTGAAGCGAATGGCTCTATTTAGGATCAGTTGGGTCATGCGCACTACCACTGCCCTGGCATTGAATGTTATGCTAAACACTTCAGCATTCTATTGTGCACCGGTCTCCGCCTTGGTTAAACATTTTTCGACTTACATTCCTGTCGGTCTCCGCCTTGGTTAAACATTTTTCGACTTACATTCCTGTCTGGCGAACCTGTTTACGGATGGGTTAAATCTAGATAGGAGAGTTGAAGAGGTGTTTTCTGTCAGGAACTCGACCTTAGCATAAAATTTAAGCTACCCGACCGTTGTATGGTCTTCCAAGACTAGGTAACCGCTATTAAGGATGCGGTGGATGGATCGCTGTCTAGCGCAGTCACTGTTACAGAGCTCAATATTTACTCGGAAAGTTAAGCCGCTATTAAGGCCCTGAATGCAACCAACAACGATCGAGGATATTAAGCGACTGTTTGGCAACACTCATGGTTGCGTTTAGCTGCTTCGATATAACATTCCTGGCAATTGCCATTCTGATCTCTTGGTCAGAGTGGTTATTCTTGAAACGGACGTGGATAACGACAGGACACTGAGACTCCCTCTCGCCACCTGCAGTCTAATTTTGGGCAGGTGTTCCTCGGATCAGCTAAGCAAGTGCTGGAGTGACACCACCTCTTGTCGGGTGTCGAGGTCCTTCTGGCCAGTTGTTGACGCCAGGCGATCATCGGAACTGCTAGGGTTCCCTAAGGCACATCTCTCCATGATGATTGGGGTGTTAATGGGGCACTTCCCTAAAGGGGTTAATGAGGTGCAGCTGAATATCCTGGACAATCCCAACTGTATGAACTGGATGTAGGATGACGAGGTGGAATCATCAAATCACTTCATGCTCAGCTGCCCTGCTTTTGCTAGGACTAGGGGCAGATATCTCGGTTCGGATGTTCTTAGGATATATCGAAGATTGGTGTCTGCCTTATCCGAAGTTTTATTGTCGCTAGTCAGCCATTTTCTAAATAATTGTAAGTTGGTGACATCATAACGGTCCAAGTAAGCAGCTTTCTCAAGCGGACATCTGCCATATAACCTAACCTTTAAATATCCATTTACAGGCCAATTCTGCGCGTAACCAGAAATGTTGCACCTGTACCTTTGTTGGCAATGCAGTTCATGTAACCGCGATTTTAGCTTACTTGTCAACGCAGTCACAAACAAACAATGCGCAATAGAGAATAAAATTTGTAAAATAATGTAAAATTGTTTATTAATTCTTGTGAACTAGTATGTGTACAAAATTTTGCGGTATTTTCTGTCCACAAAAATATTTACAAAACACATGCAGTTTTTCGCGGTTAAGTGACTATACCACCTATTTCGATGGTTACGAAATGGAACTGCAACTTAAACCGCCAGAATACCAAAAGGGTGTAAAAGTTTCTAAAATGTTTATTTGCCGGCAAAACGAATGTTGTTGCCACACTAGAATTAAGGCATTACTATCATTTTTTTTTTCTATTTTGGTTGTTGACCCAATTTTTCACTCAATTTATTTAAGTTGTATTGTACTTCATCTATAATCATTGACTTTTAACACAAGAACTTGCTCTTAGGTCATGTTCCAAGCCCTGCAAATATTTTCAAAGCGGAGATAGAGAGAACCTGAGATTTATTGACGGACGGCTGAGTGAGAGGACGTTCCCTATGAATGCACCTATGCAGACAATCAAGCGACACTAATGGCGCTGAATTCCACCACCGCCTTCCTAGAGACCGTCAGTACAGACCAATGCTCTGTTCGGTTGTAAAATGTGTCAAATATTACGCTGGTCGGGATTCCCGCCCAAAGGAACAGCATTTCGAAACGCTACTTAAGGGACATAGATACCTTCACTGTATCCCTCAGTGTTTGCCGATTACTGATGCAAAGCCAATACAAATGTCCAAAAATACAAAAATGAATCAATGTACTAGTTCGAATATGTGCAATTAGCCTCCCTGATTTGGTTATAATGGTGCCTACCTACAACGACATATGCATCAAAATTAATTATTTACCCTAATTATGTTTAATTTAAATTAATGCCGCATGAATTAGTAGTATTTATTTAATACGGTCTTGGAAAGAAAAAATTGAATTGTTTCTTTCCCATTCAGCAAACTAAATGAGTTAATAAATTCAAACCAAAAGCCTTTTTGTCGAAATAATCTAATGTTTATCGCATTTGTCTGCTGATTGATTGCCCACTCAATGCTTGTCCTTTTGCATTTGTTAATAGCACAGCAGAGCTGTGAAATATTTTAATGAAAAATTATGAGACAAATGTAGCTGTAATAATTTGCTTGTGCTTTCTTCAAAGGCAAGCGTAATTTTTAATTTATCGTTCCACTGAATGCACATCAGCAACAGCAACATCATCAGATTTACTCAGAACGAAATGAGACAAATGGGCAGCTGAGTGAAAGATTGTATTTACGTATGTGTGTTTTTATGTTTATACGTTTGTAATAGGGATGCCAATTTTATTAGTTTTTCTGTGACTGGCATTCATTTTTACTATTCCGGTATTTTCGTTATATGAGTTTTCAATCCCGGAATAACAGAATTAGTGGCAGGATTGGGGATTTCGCTTTTCCCCCAACAGTTTAAGTGGAAATATTTGTAGGAATTGTTTGAGAAACTATCTAACCTTAATATGACAAATAACACTACCCGACAAATTTTCAAAAATTTCCATATCATTTCATGCATGATTCCTATGTAGAATTTTCTGCTGATTCAAAATATGTAATCAGATAGTTTAAAAGTAGAACAGTTTTCGAGATATTTTGAAATTTCAGTTGTTGAGCTAAGAAAAAAAGTAGAAGAGGATGAAATACCATTTCCACCAAAGCAAAAATAATTAAAATCTACGTTAAAGTGACGGAGTTATGGCGAACAAACATTTTTTTATATGCAAATTCTTAGTTTTTTTTCGACATTCATCTTCTTTGTTGTAATTTTTTTAACGAAGTATTAAATAACCTCCTGGTTTTACAATGCGAGTCAATAGCCTATTTCTTAGTAAACATTTTCGAACTATCCGGATGTCCGCCTGTCTGTTTGTACCCAAACTAGTCCCTCAGTTGTTGATATATCTTGATGAAATTTGATATGAAGCCGCCATTTTGCATGAGATTAATCATTTGTAGGTATCAGCAAGATCGGAGCAATACAACGCATAGCTCCCATACAATCGATAGTTTCGATAAATGGGTTTTGCGCTAAAAATTTTGCAATTAAAAAGCTAGGAACGTAAAACCTTGCACGTTTGGTACTTATTATATATGTAATGTGTGTAGTGAAAATTAGCCAGATCGGACTTACATAACATATAGCTCCCATACAATCGATTGTTCCGATAAATGGGGGTTTTCGCTATGTATCTTTAAATTATCAGTTTTGCAGAGTTTTTACTAAATGTGATGAAAGGTATAAAGTCTTCGGCACAGTCGAAAACAGCCCTTTCCTTACTTGTTAGTGGCTTATTTAGTTTATAACGAAGTTAATTTTATTGACAACATATAAATTTGAATTTTTGAATAAAATTTTTCGAATTGCCAATGGATGGTTTTTAGATCATCTTTAAATGGATACTCTTAAGCAAACCGAATGCTTATTTCTCAAATTTTCAAACTTCAACGGTTAATAAACTTAGAACCTTTCACGATAGAATGAGGAAATTTGGTACCGAACATATCTCTGTTATGTATAGAACACCTAGTGGAAGTGAGCGAAATCGTTATTCGATTATTTAATTAAAGTAAAAGTTTACTGAAAAGGGGATAAAAAACATAACATGGAGTTTCTCAGTGACCGCTAAAATGATAAAATTTCAAAAGTGATATTGTTAAGATAAGCACAAAACTATATTGAACTTCGAAATTCAGCAATTCCTGTAATAATTACATTTTCTAAACACTTCATGTACTACATCCCGTACCACACTCTCCTCATTGTGAACCAAGGTCGAGAGTTTAAAAAACCATTCTTTTAGTTGTTAAGAAGGATCCGGTTACCTTAAGTAGTAAAATCAACAAAGAAAAGTAAGAAATTCGAAAATATTGCATATCAGCAAAAAAGATTAAAATACTTTTCATAAATTAATCAAAAATTATACGTTATTAGTAACAGACTTCCAATCCTGAATATCCCGACATTGTGAGAAAATGCTGTGACTGGCATCCCTAGTTTGTACCCCGAAGTCAAATCAATTAGTTCTAAACGAACACAGAACTAGTATGAAAACGCCCAGTATACATAGAGGGCTCAATATGTAAATGTGCTACATTCTTCAACTAAATATGAGTATACTTGTTGGTATTTTAATGCATATACATTAGGGTGGGTCGATTTGTATGGACGAAAGTTTACCGATATCGCGCCATCGATTTTTCGATAGGTTTTGGGCTCAGGAAAAAAAGTTCCACTAAGCATACCCAAAAAAATAATTTTCGAGCCTGCGAAATTTCATTTTTTTGACGTTTTTCGACTTTGATTATTAAGGTTTTTTTCATAACCTACTAAAAAAATTTTCATTTGGTTTTAAAATTTTCATGTATACCCTGTCCGACCCAAAAATGTCCGCTAAAAACGTTGGCAATAACACCTTTTGAAAAAAAAAAATTTTTCTGGGTTTTGGGGAGTATTTTGGTCAAAAAATTGACCCTTTCGCCATTTTTTTAAGGGTTTTTTCAGCATACATGCAAAAATGTTTTCGATGAAAACGAATTTGTCTCAAATTTCCTGTCCCACTTAAAATTATGCGCTAAAAACGTTGGCGATAACAGTTTTTTGAAAAAAAAAGTTATTTTCGGGCTTTGGAAAAGTCGATTTTTCGACTAAAGTAAAACCCAAAACCGGAAAATACATTTTTTTTCAAAACACCGTTATCGCCAAATTTTTTAGCGCATAATTTTAAGTGGAACAGGAAATATGAGACAAATTCGTTTTCATCGAAACGTTTTTGCATGTATGCTGAAAAAACCCTTAAAAAAGACGAAAGGGCCAAAACTTATCGAAAAATCGATGGCGCGATATCGATTACTAAATCGACCCAGTCTAACATACATATATCATTGAAATTCAATGCTTTTTTTTAAATTTTTTTTGACGTTCGGGTTGTATAAATAAAAATGTGATTCTATCTATGTGAAGGCACAACATAATTCGACTCTCAAAAAAGTATTTCCCCATCATCGGTTTAGATTTTTTAGAGTCTGTCACTCCAGCATTCTCCAAAACTAAAGACTTGTTGATGAAACAAGTCAGTGCTTTTTGGCATAGTTCAACTTCAGTTTTAAAATTTTGTTTTCTGGCTTTGTTATTTTACTGCGGGGTACATATGTATGTTTGTATATATGGAAGCATATTTATTTCATGCTTTTGTCAGTTTGGGCATATTCGAAAGATTGCCAGAGGATTAAATATATTTATTTACAGATTGAATGTTTGTCCTCTCAGAGCAATGATTGAAGGAGGAATGCAGGCACTCATTAAGTAATTTACATATCTTGCGTCAAAATGTCAGTCATGCGTGCAATAATTTCTGGTTGGCGAAACTTCATTTCGAGTTTACATGTTTGTCATCTGCATAGGGCTCATTTTTGTATGTTTTCTTAGTGTTGTTATGCTTTTTATGTGCACATAATTAACCACTATCATTAATATGTATCTGTATATGTACATTAGAGTGGCCTTAAAAACGTAAATAAGGGTATGCTGTGAATACAAATTATAAAGAAATTAATGGAAAAGCTTCTAGGTGTCTCTTAATATATTCGGGTTTAATATTTCAGTTTCGTATGCTTAACAATCATATTAATACTTCTCCTCGTAGTTATAAGAAGATATTGAATCAATCAATTGCCGTTTTTATTATGTATAAACTTAATTGGGACTCCGTATGATTACGCTAATTAAAAAGTTTAAAAAACAGTTATTGTCGGGTAAAGCCCATCGTTGCAGCTGAGGGTATATTGCCGAAACTTTTTTGAACTTAGATACGAACTTAAATCGTATTGAAAATAGATAAAACAAAACAACAAGCGGGGCTGAGGTCACTTCGGGAAAATTAACCTTCTTTAACAGCTCTTCGACTCAGCTTTCTTTAGTATTCACTTTGGGTTTGAAGATACCGAGAAACGCATTTTCGGGTACTTTTGAACCTCTTCAAAACATGAATGTAATCAAATATTCCCCTATCTGTGGAGAGGAATGTGAAAGTTTGGCGAACACTGCGATCGTTACGAGTACTGCAGATCGCTTTTTATACATCTGAAGTGGACATCAAAGAAGTGGTAAATGATTTTGATGTAAAAATATCCATATGTAGATGGCTTAACTTTGTTTTAGACTAACTTTCAAAGCTTTAAGATTACTTTTCTTGTTTGTGTGAATTTTAATATCCCCCTTTAAAAAACCCCCCGCTACGGCACTGACTGCGATCGTCAGCCTTTCATTTCTGAATTAAAAAAGTTTACTTTTTCTTTTTGCCTTTTAAAACTTTCTGCACTAATTCCACTGCTTTTGTTTGCCCGATAAAGAAACATGAATGAATGCTTACAGCTGTTGCAAAAATATCAACACTAATTGCTTGCAACACCACACCGACAGACGAGTACGACATCAGCGAAAATATGAAATACCAAGTGCCAGATTTAGACTAAAACAACAACAACAACAAAATTTACACAATTAAGGATATCTCTCAAGTGATTACATTCCCCCTTAGCAAAAAAGCGAAGTATTGAAGTCATAATTCATTTTCCATGAATGACAAAATTTCGCTGTCAACTGTCAACCCCTATAAAGCGCTGTTAATATGCGTGTGACAACGGCGTCCGACCGAGTAAACTGAGCGCCGACAGTGCTGTAGCCGACCATGAAGATTTCTATAGCGATGAAGATTTCCGAATATTAATACGTAGTAGTGAGCCTGTATGTAGTTGTTCTGAGAAGGAGCGAGAGATAGTCGCTTGACTTTTAGATCAACTGTTGTAAGCGGCAGTATAGGCAGCCAGCGGGGCGTACACGCCTCCTAAGCAGCTATACTCGAATAACAATTGAAATCGAAACTGATAGACAACAGGGTTGGCGGGGCTGTGCTATGGGCGAGTGAGTGGTTGGGAGAAATGGAAATGCCTGAAACGCGTTTCAAGGCAGAGTTGGGCTAAATTCGATTCAGCTATAAGAGACAAATAATGTCGTCTGTTACTCTATTAAATGCACATTGCATGCATTTTCATGTATCTAATGTATATTACTCACAGACAACGGCCTGTGAAAATTTCTCTGTACATATGAAACGATTTTGAGCCTATATTTACTGTCACCACTGTATACAACAAAATCAAATTCAACCCAATTCTAAATAAGATGAGAGTTGGGAGTTTTTACACTTCTCCCTTATTCTGATTTATTTTCGAAAAGGGAAAAACCAGTTAAGAGAGAAATGTGGCTCTTACGAATGTGAGAAAAAGGGAGATACTATGTATTTTAGATCAAAAAGTACAAATAAACAACATAGTGCTGTTGATGCAAAGCCATCATTAAATTGTCTTTTTGAGTTGCTTAGAGTGCTATGTAAGGAGTTCCGGGCTTATTTACTCTATAATACTGTTTAAATTTGCAAACCGCAGAAAGTATTGAAAAATGCAAACAACAATATGTAGACAACGTTTGCGATAACTTGAGCGTATTTGTACTATCGAGAAGCCTTGTCCTCATAATCCTGTGTTTATTTTCCTGGAGCTCTTATTCGGTTTTTTTTCCGCCACTAACATATGAATAGAAATACTAAGCATTGTTTTATATTTTTTCTCTTATGTTAAAAAGGATCCTTCACAATATTTACGCTTTTAAATTTCTTTTTCTCTCTCTCTCTCTATGGCGCGATATACAACAGGTATATCATCATAAACCTCCTAAGAGATTTTTTGCGCCAAGCTTCTCTTCCAATTTGTGGTGTGCCGATTTGAATTTTCCCTACAAATTGGTGGGACCTACAGTTTTTTGCCGACTCCGAACGGCATCTACAAAGGAGACGAATTTTTGCTGAGAAGCCTGTCATGGCAGAAATACACTCGGAGAGTTTGCCAAACCACTGCCGAGGGCGACCCCGTTTTGAAAAACTTTTTTCAAATCACTTTTGATGTTACCTGTACCAGGGCTCGAACCATGGACCTTCGGTGTGGTAGGCCGGCAACACTAGCTTCACACCACGGCGGCCGCGTATGCCATGACAATTGTCAAACAAAATTCATCTTCGCCAACTATTCTTCTCCCTAGGAGAACATAATTGGAGTAATTTTTCTGCGGGAACAAAATAATCGGAGAGAAAAATATTCCACGATATTATTTAGAATTGGGCTGATTATATTTTCCCGCTTTAAAAGTAATCCTAAAATTTAAGAAAGAAATCTAGCAATATATCGGAGAAAGTTGTATACAATTATAGGCAGTATATTTTGAGTGATGAGCGTACAAACATACAGACATACTGACAAAAATTCTAATACGGACCCGTGACGGTACTGCAGGATCGACTGAGAATTTTTAAGTGTTAGTGCAATCGGCGGTCCTCGTGTCACACCTACTTGCATTTAGAGTTTAGCCAATCAACGCCGGCAGAGACACGATGACAGTCGAATGCAAGTAGGTGTGACATGGGGACCGCCGAGTGCACGAACACCTTAAATTGCTCCGTCAAGCCTGCAGTACCGTCACGGGGCCGTATAAAAACATGCATTTCCCCTTGATGACTGAACAGAAGTCTGTACATCGCTTTTGCTTGTTACAACATTTTTAAATAATAATCTCAGTAAAAATGTATTCAACTAATATGCCCAGCACTGCTGCGAGGTCTATAGGTGGTTGGGTGAAGGTATAACAACAACTCATACATATTTATCTCCTCACAAAACTGTCAAAAAGCATTAACATTTAATTGAGGCTAATTTAAGGCAAAATATATTTCTTATGGAAATTTATGCGTTCAGTTGCCACACACAACAACAACAACAGCAAAAACCACTACAAAAAAGCAATAAGTTCCCTTGAAGCGGCGGCAATTCGAATTATTTTTTCCCAACATTTTGGGTTTATTCAAGTCAAAATTTTTGTTTTTGGTTGTGGCATCGAATGGATACAATGCGAATTGTATTTATTTATTACTGCTGCCAGTTGCTTGCTGTGCATTTTGTTGTTGTAAAATGCTATATGGGTGTGTGGAAATGTGAGAAATGAACATTTTGTAAAAATGTCACATTAAATTTAATTTATGCGCTGTTGCGCGCAACACGAACGCGGACATACATACATAGATACCAACACACCCTGGGGCCCGGTTCGACAGGCTGCCAAACGACCAAGAAAATAAATGGCTAAAGCAAAAAAAAATTAAGTTCCCGAAGAGCTCAGCGACAGCTTGTTGACGCTCCTGCTCAGCGTTGTCACTTGAATAGTGCGAAGTTACCGTTGTCCGCATCCTCATCCACATCGCTGGTGGTGGTTTTGATTGTTTGCCACAATGTACGGCCCGCCAAGATAAATATCTTGCACATCAGTGCCTTCAACAGTTTTGTCTGTGCGCTCTCGTTCCAACATTACACGTTTGTATGTGCCAGCCGTATCAGCGCGTGTATCTGTTTGAAATTGCTGACGTTGATGATGAGCGGCATGCATTTCTTTCACTTTTTTGTTTTCTTTTTTTTCATATCCGCTGTGTTGGTTGTTAATTTCTGTTGATCACTGAGATTTAATGCCGGAAAATATGGCATACGTAATTTTTCATAAATTATTCAGTTGTTACATGTCATTATGGTCATCATTTGCTTTATCGCATTTCTTTTGCTCTTTGATCTCTTTTTGACCCCTCACACAGGAGTCGTTATTAAATGCACTTATGCGGTTTATCTGAAATTGCCTCTTTGTGTGTATCAATATGGGTGAGTTGAGGCAACGAGGGCGTGCTGCAACATTTGTTGCTATCATTTTGTTTATGAAAAATTACCTTTTCTTTCAGTAAAATCAGCACAATAATCTGCGCTAAATGCATCTAACTATCAATGTAGTGGGGAAAGTATTTTAGTGCCGTTTAAATGCAGGCCAGAACCTTATTTTTCGTTTTAATTTTCACGTGCTTGCTACTACTGATCCCTTACTGGCTACGTATCAAACCATAAATTAAAGTATGCAAAAGGGCAAGTTTGGTAGCATAAATGTAGCTTAAGAAACCAGCTATCCCTTTGTGGGGAGGAGAAACATCCACACCCTGTTAGTAAGGACATTGAATACCTTAATATATGGTGAATTTAGGACGCGCCACTCATTAGCATGGATTCCACAAAATACAGCCATAGGACCACCAAGTCGCTAAATGCTATAAGATAACCGACAAGTCAAACATTAATTTCAACGGCTTGTACATGGCTTCACTTTCCAGTTTCTCTAATATTTGGTTGCCATAAAACCTGTAATCGTCATCTGCTTTTACTCCGATCCAGTTGAATTTTGCAAACAACAAACATAATTAGCAAACAGCTACATGTTTGTCAGGACCGCCATATTAATATAGCACAGCAATGCTTAGAGTTGAAGTGTCCAATGACATGCTTAAGAGGGAACACTCCAGCAGATAAATACGTTGCGTAGAACCGAGCCACCAAATGCTCCTCGAGCAGCAAATACTAGTTATAATTCAAATAACCCATGTATAGGTCACCAAAAAGACGTATTAGTTTGTTAAGGCGAAGACTGACAGTCATCCAGCCTAAAATTATGGGTGTGATGTTCGACAACAGCCTCACCTTCGCTAGTCATGCCACCTGCCACCGCAATAGTCTCAAAGGTACCGAGCCGCAACAAGATCCTCAAATCACTGGCCGGCAGTACTTGGGGAATAGATAAAGAAAAGTTGCTAGCTACATATAAATATATTGGCCTACCGTTTATTGATTACGCTGCTCCCATATGGTCGCCCACCCTCGCTGACACCACCTGAAAAAAGTTGCAAGTCCGCCAAAACACCGCCATCAGAACTGCCACGGGATGTCTTCTTATGTCATCCGAGTCTCACCTCCACCAAGAGGCTTAAATGCTCAATGTTCGCGAGCATGCGGAAGACAGTTTTTACTGAACTGCCACAAACCTGGTCATCCAAAACGTCAACTATTGGATGAAGCTCCGCCCCTAGAGACATTAAGAAACATCTCCGTTAGCACTATGATGAGCTCGGGCACCACATTACCTTTCCGTTTGATCTGCGGCTCTTAACGACTTCCACACCGAGTGGGTAGATAGATCCCTCAGATTTCCGCCCGTGAGCCCAGTAAACGATATCACACCACCTAAAATAGCTGATGAAGTGCATATTCTTCCGAGGGAGACTAGATTCATTCTAGCACAACTTCGTTCTGGATATTGTAACAGGCTAAACTCTTACTTATCCAGACTGAACTCCACCATACCAAATACGAGCCCTGCATGTGGTATGTCTCCTCATGATAGTAAACATCCCCTTTTCTGTTCAGTTGAGCCTACTCTTCTGACATCAATATCACTCTGGTCCAACCCTGTTGAAACTGCGCGTTCCTTGGACTCCCGTTAGAAGAGCTTTATGACGATTTTTGGAGGGATCGTGCCCATTTGGCAGGACGAAGCACTGTTAATAACAACAATAACAACTGACTTAGAAAAGTGACAGTGTCAGCCAATAAAACTATTAAATACACTTTTACAGGGCTTCTACGGGGCAATTGAGATTATATACATATTTAATATTCCGAAAGCCTTCACGGCAACCGTATGCTAACAATTTGATTTTATTTATTTGCTGTAAATTGTAGGACCTTCAACACGTCCATATCAACTCTCCCTTATCAGTGTTCCTAATTCAAACAAGTAAGGGAGTTTCAGTTCGGGTGAAACACAACATTATATACTAAGCTGCGTGTAGCTTTTAGGCATTTTAATGGCTGTAAAAGTAATGTTAACTCGTTAACCAATTTCCATGAAAGCGGATATACATATAATTGAAGGAGTAACCATTTTCGATGATAGCAGGGAAAAGTGTAAATTTCGAGTTCAAGCGGGCCTGGCCGTGGTCACTTAAAATTTATTTTATTATTTTTAGCAAAATTGCAATGCTGCAACTCTTTTACTTAATTACTTTTTCGACGCTTTTATCAAAAGTGAGAGTGGCTATCAACCGATTTTCCTAATTTTTGCCGCAAATTGTGAGGGTACCTCAGCTCCTCATCAAGTTATGGATATCGAAACGGTAGGAAAGGGAGCAATTTCCACAACCTTTTTCAAAAAGGTTGATTTTTTTGGATTCCCCTCTTACAACGACACTTTGAAAGTAAAGTGAAATGTCTCAGAGCTTTTGGCTCTTCGGCACGTTCTTTATAAGAAACAAACCAAATTTTTATATTATTTGTGTTAATTGTGATTCGTAAAATTTACCTAATCAAAGTGGGCGCTGCCATGCCCTTTTACGAACAAATTAATTGAAGCCACAATTTAAATGTATGTACCAAATTTTGTCGCGTTAGGTGTGTTATGTATTTATTTTGTTTTGTATATTATGTACTTTTTGGTATTTCTCTTTTCCTCCTACAAACTTTGATAGACATACATACATATTTTCCGATTGATCTTTGGAAACAAAATCCATATAGTCTGCGAGCGTTGCCCAGCTGAGTATAAAAACATACAAACAACATTGCTTTCTTATATATGTATGTACACATTTTGCTTTCTCACTAACGGATCTTTGTATTTGAAACCCACTTCCGATTGCCCTGTCAAGACAAGCAGCAGCCAGTTTGGTCTGATACGGTGCTGACAAATTTAATACCACTATTCTTGACAAAAACAAAAATACGCACATAACAGAACAGTATAAGAAATGGTATTGACATAACGTACAACAACAAAAACACTCCGAAGCTTAGCCACGCAGCATTCACCAGATGAAAATATTAGAAAATAGAACAGACATTTTAATGAAGTTTCAATGGCTGCTGGCAGTAAGAGAATTTCATTTGACATTTGTGTAGTCGAAACAGACAGGTTCAGTGGGGGGGCAACGCAAGCAAATCCAAACTTAACGGTTTATATAAATGTATTGAGCAAAAATTCTATGAAATCTGCAAATTGCCATGTCATTATTTGTTAACATCAAAATGCCAAGCACACGCAAACACATACACAAGTACTAACAGTCAGCGCTACAACATTGCTGTTATCCACTTTTGCTATCAGCATGAACAGCTCTAGAGCTACATCAGCAAAAAATGCCACCAGCAAAGTGCTGGCTATGTGGCCACCCGTTGATATTATATTGTTGTTGTTGCTGTGCTTTTATAAAGCAAGTGGCAAGTGGCAACTGACAACTGTTGTTGCTGGTGTCAGAAAGTGTAATTGGCAACTTGGAAAAGGGGCATGACATACAACAAAAGCGAAACCAACAACCACAGCATTTCGAATAAAAAAACCGACGATTTAACTAAAATCATTTCGAGTTACAGCAATAACTGGAAACATAGACAGTTGGGTCGGTTAGCATCATTTTGTCATTTTATTTTATTTATTTGTTTTTGTATTATTCTTCGCCATCTGTACGGGCACAAGCTTTTGCTTGACAGCATAATATGCTTCAGTACAACATGTAAGTCTTACAAAGTACCACAAAAATGCGCAGATTCGAGTTGAAAGGCCAAAAGGATAAAAACGTTAATGAAATGAGAGTGAAAGTACGCAGTGCATATTTACAATGGGGAACCTCACCTAAAAAAACTGCGTTTTTCGTATCGGAGCTGTGAAACAATGTGGCTTAAAACGTGAGCTTGCTCCTGCCTTCTTTTAATCATCGCACTTTTCTTTTGATTCAATCCCGGCTTAAGGGCTCTTAATGTAAAACAATCCACACATGCCAAGGATTTACTAATTTTATTTTTGCTTCGCACAAATATGTTTACAACTTGATTATTTAGCTTATGATTATATCTCTACGATTAGTACTAGCCGAGTTATATCGATCTGAACAGCACAGCATTTGTTTGCCTCATGATAACACCATATCTTGACGAATCCATTTCACGAAAAAAAAAACTTAAAGAAATAAGCGTTCGGATACGTTTTAAATAGTGTTTACTATCATAAGTCCTATTCCTATTCATCTTCATATCAATATTTCCAATCCTCCACCTATTATCCTTCCTCGAATCCTTCATATATGTCTTTATACTTCATATACATATATAGGGTGGCGGAAGTCATAGGGGTCTAGTATGCTGGTTCCTGCTTCAGTTAATGGACCAGGTTACATCAAATGTAGCTTAGAAAATTATTTTCAAAACCGGGCCACCCCTCGACAGGAGTCGGCAACAATGCGAGTCTATTTCTGCTGTTAAAAAACTTTCAGTAAAAAGTTCGGCATAAAAAATATTTATGTAGGACACGCCAAAATGAAGGGAAAATTAGAAGCAGAACGCTACAAAGCAGAGCACAATCTCCTCGGAGCATATCGCTCCAATTTATTATTATTTCATATTTTGGCTATGCACATCAAAATTTAAAAGTCCCCTAATATTTTTTTTAATTGGGATTATGTCACCGAAAGCTTTTCCAAAATTCAATCTAGGTTCGTATATACTCGTAGGTTACATATATCCTAGTCAAATCAATCTGAAATAAATATAATAGTTAACTTGAATTGGTCCTTCTATTAATAATTTAGAAAAATTTTCGAAAGTGGTGTGGCCAGAATAACCAACAGGGTTACACTTTTTCTAGAAAAAAAGGTACATTAGACTTTCTTACTTGTGACTTTATTTTGGTTTTGATGATGATATGAAAGTCTATATCTATGTAGTTCTAGAAACGCATTCCGTTACAAACCATATATAATGCGAACAATATTATAATACCTTGTGTAGTAAGCATTTAATCTTTTCATTCCAGATCCCAACTATTGTCTCCGCAATACTAGGATGGGCAAATAAGTAGTTTCGAGTTCAAACCCAGCGCCTTTTTTGGATATTGTGTGGAGGTTAAGAGAATGTATAAAGATTTTTGCACCCGGAATGTATTTTTATCGATAGCAACAAAATAATAGGAGTATGTCGGATATATCAGGAAGAATAAAAGTCCTTTTGCTTTGTTAGAAATTCGTATCGATGGTAAAGTGTTATTTGAGTGAGCAACAATGTGGGTTTAAAACCCACAATTCAAATGCAATATTTCTTCCAATTCCGCTAGATTTTAATTTTGCTATCATTAACTTATTAAGGCAATCCACTTCAAAATGAACACATCTGATCAGATAATAAATTATATATATGTATATATATATTTTGTTGTTGTTAGCTGAATCCCATTTTTATGCTTCCATTATCAACGCCAGCTATTTTTAGCGCTAATCTCAAGGGTTCATTTACATGCGGCAAAGGCAATAAAATTTGAGATACCCGTAAAACGCTATTGTAATGTAAGCAAATGTCTGACAGGCAGACAGCTATTCACACAGAGATTTACGTATACACATACATACTGATGTGTCTGTCAAAAGGCGTTAATTCCGAGATTTACTTTATATTTACACATTACAATTTCTGTCAACTTTGAGAGCATCGAGATGCTGTCATTATTGTTGTTGTTGATTCTGTTGTTGCTTTTGCTGTCAGTGTCAACGACGTTGATGACTGACAGTTGTAAACAACGAATAAAGCAATATATTTCTTAATCAACTCAGAGATTTTTTATTTCATATACATATGTATATACCTACGAATATTAATATTTAACTTTACATTGCGATTGGTTTATTTTAGTTTTGTTTTTGCTGGTCTTTGATAAATAGCTACTATAACTTGCTAGTGACATGGTTGGCGCTGCTGCGGTTATGTAGAAATATTCACATTTTTCTTAATACACCGCAGAGAAAAATTTAAATCGCTACAAAAGGTCTACCTCTCACATCGCTCTTTAGCCGCGAGTTGAGATGAACGCAACCAAGCATATTTAAATATATATATGAACAATTTAATAGGAATGTGCGGTGTAAGTATGTCAGGGTAGGTGTAATAAACTCAGCACAGGAAATATACATTTATATTTCAATTAATTTACAATGTGATAAATTACAAGAATATACCTCATGGGACGCAGTCAACAGACTGGCTGTCGCATTGGGCCGTCATTTGTGCAACACCAAATTAAGCATACGTCTTGGTGGTATGGGTACATGTTCCACCGTATATACTCAGCCTAAAAATATAATAAACGAAGGACCCTTTATGTAAGTCTAATCTAAATAAAAAATAAGTCTTATAAGATAAGTTGGATGGAGGCAATGGCTCTCAATCAAACTTGGATGTACTCGTATGTACATTGGTAAGCACCTATGTTGAAGCCACTAGGTATTTATTAAGTCACGCGTCGATGGAAGCATAAACATAGGGAGACCCAAGTGGAGAACGACTTAAACGACGAAATGAAGAAGGGACTGGCCCACTTTGTTCGGCAGACAAAATCGTGTTAACGGCTAAACGCCTATTAGATGACTAAATATAGTTAATTTTGCATAGAACTGATACTGCTCACAAATTACATTTACTTACATATATAGGTCAACAGCCCTTAAGCGGCTGTTTGTTTAATCGTCTAAACGATTTTGACCTTCCAACAAAGCGCGCCACCTGACTCCATCCTTTGCCAGATGACGCCAATTAGAAACGTCAAGGGATCTCAGATTGTTCTCCACTTGGTCTTTCCAATGGAGTGGTGGCCTCCCTCTTCCTCTGCTTAAATACGTGTGCTGCGACAAGAATACCTTCGGGGCCGGAACATCTTCTTCCATTCGAATCACATGGCCTAGCTAACGTAGCCGCTGGGTTTTAATTCGTTGGATGTTTGCGTAGAACTCATACAATTCATCATTAAATCTTCTTCTGTAAACACCGTTGGCTTCCAAGGGTCGACTTATCAGCGACTGTTATCGTCCATGCTTCCGCTCCATATTGCAGCACGGGTATTGTAAGTGACTTGTAGAGCAAGGTTTTGTTCTTCGAGAGGTACTCTGCTTCAGAATTACCTACTCAGTCCAAAGTAACATTCATTGTGAAGTGAAATTCTTCGCTGGATTACTAAGCTGATATTATTGCTGGTGTTAATGCTGGTTCGCAGGTAAACGAAGTCCTGTACTGTTTCAAACCTATGGCTGCCAACAGTGGCGTGGGTGCCAAGGCGCGGATAGGCTGACTCTTTGCATGATGACAGAAGGTACTTCGTTTTGTTCACGTTCAACTCCAAACCCAATTTTTCGTTTCCGTCTCCAATTTGAAATATTTAGAACTTATGGCGTAATTATTTGAGCCAATGATGTCAACGTCATCGGCATATGCCACCAATTGCACGCTCTTCTAATAGATGGTTAATGAGCGGTAAAGCTCTGCGGCTTGTATTATTTTCTCTAGCATTAAATTGGAGAAATCGCGCGACAGGGGTCAACCTTTCTGAAACCTCGTTTAGTTTGAAACGGTTCGGAGAGGGCCTTCCTGATTCTAACTGAGATGGTGGTGTTTCTCAACGTTGTTGTTGGTAGTTTTAACGACAAAAACAATTTCCGAAGGTTTTGGGGAGTGTTGTCGAAAGAGACAGTCCATTGGCGGATATGAACCCGGTACGCTCCGCTACTCCCTTGTTGTACATGCCCGACTGCCGCGGGAGCAATTTTACATGACCAGTGCAACCCTTGATCATGTCACCCCCCTTTGAGTGATGCTCAACGTCATTTTGCACATCCGTATTAGTTTGGCAGGGAAACCAAATGAGGACATAGCGGCATATAGGCAGCTCTTTTACGCGCTGTCGAAATCGTCTCTTAAATCGACAAAAAGGTGATGCATGTCGATGATGTTTTCGCGGGGTTCTTACAAGATTTGGCGCTAAGTGAAAATCTGGTCTATGGTAGTCTTTCGCACAATACGATATTAAGGAGCCTGCTCCCGCGAGAATTGGTGCAGATTGTAGGATCTTCTTCCTTTCGGATTCTAATCGGCAGGTATGCACTCTTCATCCATATTGAGCATGGAAGCTAGTGAATGACTTTACCAACTACTCGCCGCCGTACTTCAATAGCTCAGCCGATATTGCTACTCATATCTTGTTAAAGTCGGGTGGGGGAACACTAATTACCGACCCCATGGGTTCTTCCTCTTGAAGGGAAAATATGTGCTCCCTTGATAGTCTAAGCACTCTCTGGTGTTTACAAAATCGCCTGTTTTTGTCATTACAAATGTTCGCACCGGTCTTAAATCGAACTGTCATTTGCCGAAGCTCAAGCGCTTCGAACTAACGCGTTTCTGCCTCTGGGGACAACCATGTAGTCTGATAGATTTTCTTGCGAATAAAGCTGGTGCTGGATGTGAATATGTTTCGGGCGAAGTCAATAAGACTTTATCCATTTGACTAAGTACGAGTATCATCGTGGAAACTGAATTGTATAACAGCGGGTCTTCCTGGCGTTAACGTTGCCCAGCACAACTTTGATATCAAGTCGGGGCAGCGTTCAAATATCCTTATCCTCCGTCGGTGCGTTGGCGCAAATTAATGAAAGGTTGAAAACTCTTGCCTTTATACAGCGAGACGCTCATCCACAGGTGTGAACGACAGTACTTGGCGACGAAGTCTCCCTACCACTTCAAATCTGACACTGAGCCTACGCCTGTCTGTATGACTACTCTAGTAGACGTCTCTAGGTTTAATGGTGGTATTGCCTTCCCGTCCATCGCATCCCTTGGATGGTGGTCATGCCAGCTTTTACTTTCACGAGGGCATTAACCTACCAGGAAGCGGAACCATTCTCATTAAGGGATCGGAAGTTCCAGTTGCATGCCCTCAATACGTAAGCCTTAAAACATTTGCTATATTCGTCATCAAAATGGGGTTATCTCGTTATCTGAGGCTTTTTTGGTGTTTCATTGTAACTTGTATTTATGTAATGACACATTTGCTTGGTCCAAGAGAGACGCCTGCTTGCAGCCCCACCTCATGGTGATCAGACCCTACTGATGAAATCCCATGGCAAGCCGGATTGGTCTTGTCAGGTTGTCGGCTTATCACATTTTGTTAATCACAGAACGCGTGTTCAGTGTCTATCCAGAGGATGCGTGGATGCAAGCTTCCGAACGTAGTAAGCTGCTTGAACCACATGCAAAAGAATAGATCTGGCCATTCCCAGGTGAATGGCGATCAGATTCTTTCCCCAACCGGGTGGATTTCCACACACGGCCCACACCTTAGCGCCAAATAAAAAAGCTTATATAAGGTGTAACCTTTTTTTGTGGGTATTTTCCTAGAAATTTGGATGTATATTTTGGGTTGCTAGTGTGCTTCTCAAAATCACATATATGCATATAAATATGTATGGATTTGTGTGCAGCATGTACTCGCGTTAGCCTGTCGCATGTGTCTTAATTTGATGTTTTTTCTCGGCTTAATTTCTACATTTTTTTTAAACTCCAGTGTCAACAAAACCAACTGATTTATTGTATTTTGATAACCTCAAACAACAATAATAATAATTGCTGTCATAATTTATTGCATTTCTACAGTACGTTTTAATAAATACGAGCACATAAGTTCATATTTTTTCTCGCATTGCTCTTTAAATATTTCAATTTTAAATTACTTTGTTTACAGTCGCAGCAGCAGCAGTAGCCGTAGCACAATTGCTTTTCTCGGATGCTGATTAATACGTACTATTGCTTCGTAATTCAAGAACGAGCACATTTACTCACATACTATAAATAATAACAAATTTATTCGCACAATAACCTACTAATTCGTAATGCGAAAGTTTAAAGAGTTAAACCTTGTTCTAACTTTAGTACCTGGGCCACCGAGCTTTGCTTGGCGTTTCCATTGGTTGATGTTAATTAATTTTTCTTATTGGTAACAAAGTTTGAATATATTATTTAGTGGCTGCTCGACAAGTTTTTACAAGATTTCATGCTGAATTGTATGGTTAGAGGCTTTCGGTTGTTATAAAATAATCGATAAAGAATAGGATTAGTGCTTTATATATAGGACAACATTCTTTATTTTTTCAAGATAGAATTATACATAACTTTTTCTATTTAATACATGAGAAATCTACGCCAACACTCCCTTCCACACCATTTTCCGATTACGTCTCTGATTCTCTTTCGGTCGCGTAACTCTTGAAAATGCCACATTTAACAAACCATGCATGAACATCGATAAATTTAACTCCATTCCGACAAACTCAAAACTCAAAAGTTTGTCCCTGAGCTTTGTCCACAGTCATGGCAAATGTTGGCCATACTGGAAATTGATGCCGTTGCATGATACACCCTAGCGGCCCCTTGGACGAGTGTGATTTTCAGTCACTCGAATTTTTATTAATATAAGAAATTTTTTTTAGCTATATGCACTTTTCAGAGCTTACTTTTTTCTTAAATATCACAAATTTATACATTTTTCAAATAACAATAGGTACTGTTTTACGGTTTAACGTACACCAGTTAAATGTCAAAATTTGATTTGATTTCACCAAGCGTTGTTAATGTCTCACGACTAGACGACTGAGGTTGCTTTAATTAACTTCCCATGGTGACATCTATCGTTTAGCACTTACGCGAAAAGCTCAGGTGGAAGCAATAAGTGGCAACCCTATTTAGAAATGGTTCTTTTTAAATGCGCAGGAAAATACCTTTCAATTGATATTCATATTTTATATCATATATATTTCACTTCATTTGTAAAAAAGTGCAGATAGGTGGCAACCCCTTACAAACATTCTTTCTGTCAACACCTAGGTAAAAAGTCCTACAATGTGGTACGCTATGTACATACATGCCAAATTTCAAGATAATAAAAAAAAGCGCCCCTTCTCAGATTTTTTCAACAACGCCGTATTTCATTGATTCAAAAACGCGCTACATCGGTTTAATATGTGTTGGAGCTTCGTTAGATGATGCATTTTTGAAATTGATTTTGGGATAGAACATATTCAAAATATATTTCGAAACATGGTGATCTTACACTTCCATCGTTTTCTAAGTAGATTGGAACCCACCAGTTGTATCATAGAAAATTTCAATAATTCACTTAAATCAACTAAATTCTAAAAATTCTCAACTGAATTTAGAATTAAACGGTTTGTGCAGAGCTACTCAGCACAAAATTCCTGTAGATATATATAAAACCATAAAAAATATTTTAATATCAAGAAAATTAAACCCGCCAGATCAGGGACTTAAACTCCGGACAATTGGGTTAAAAATTCGATTCTCTACCGTCAGTAGGTAGGGTGATCGCATGGCAATAGTTGATTCTCTTGAATAATGGCACGTGCACATATGCTGTATGTAGAGTTGTCACCTCTCAAATTAATTGTTTGTCTAATTTAGCAATATCAAAACACACAATAAAAGCATACAAATTTAGATAAGCTTACGCTATGTGTATACAAGCTATAGATATCTAGTTGTGAAGATCACGTGTGATGGTATAGCGCTCGGCCATCCTACATCCAACGGGGGTCATAAAAAGCTAATGCAAACACTTTGGGTATCTTGACAACATTGTGCGCCAGTTTTCCAAATCACTTGTGCAAACAAAATGGAGGACATCACACACCTGTACACTAAGGCACATATGCCAAGATAAACATTAGGTTGGTTAGAAATGTTTTCTATTCAAATCTTGATTATAGACTAGGCAGGTATTAACTCCTTTTAAACGTATTCAACAATTACGTAAGGGAATGATTGGTCTGTTGAAAACCACTCGAAAATTGCAGAGAATATGTTTCAACCAAAGGTGTTTCCGCGCTCAGAATTGCCACGGGATGTCTCCTTATGACATCATTGACAAAGTGAGTCACAAATCCTCAGTGTTAAAGATTATAATGAAATGTTTTGCTGGCAATTGTTGCTAAATTAGTGCAAGATCCGATTGCCGGAAAAGTAAAAATACATATCGGTAAGCACTTTGATCCACATAGAGTCTGTAAACTTCTTTGTCAGCTTCTGTTGTAGAAGAGGAACGCTAACATCCGAGGGAAGCAAGAGTCACACTGGCCCAACTTGGATCTAGATACAGACATACAACAGATTATATGAACTCTTACCTATCCAGACTAAGCACCGATTAGCAGAATTTTTTACAGGGACACCACACCAGTCTCACCATCTGTTCACCTAATCGACGGTGCAAACTCTTCTAAAACCAACTTCAATCTGGTCCAACCAATTGAAACCGCCAGGTTCCTGGGACTTCTGTTAGAAGATGTTGATGGCAATGCTGGCTGAGGAGGGTCACATCTAAGCAGGGCGAAGCATCGTTGAAACAACAAGAACAAAGCAAAACAAGCCTTGAGTGAAGACAAGAAACCAATTGGTTCAAATGAATCTAATAAGGCAGACCAAAAAACCTCCATACTTACCAAAAACTACCTGTGTTTCAATAACCTAATAAAGGTGTATTGTATTTTTACTGCTTATGGTGCAGTAGACATTATGTGCATTGTGATCATATTATTGTTAAGCTGATGCTTGACATCTTAAAACCTGTGACAAACGCTTAATAAATTTACTCCCAACGCTACCTCCAAGCATTAAAATAGAATTAAAAAGTGTCTACATTGTGTCACCCTTTTACAACTACATATGTCACTCGTATCTCTCATCAAATTCTCATTAGACTGGCCCTAATTTCATAAAATTTATCTGACTTCATTTTCGATCGGGCAAGATACACTTGGCATGCAGAGACCAGTCTTCTAATTTAAAATAATTTTTTGTTTTTCAAACACGCACCGTATGTCATTTCCTTGGCATTTAAAAAATTTCCTGGTTTTCTTTACATTATATCAGATACAGTATCCACGCTCAGACATATAACAGAGCAGTTGCAATAAGTGACTTTTTTGATGAGAGAGGACTTTACTTCTTGCTTGCCTATTTAGTACTTTGCAAGGCGAATAGCTCGTTAGATTTCTAGATTGATATTGCGTTGTTGTTATTCGTCAAAATTATGGCTACTTAATGGTGGTGAAGTTACTAAATCGTTGTTCAAAGCATCGACTTGAGTACAGTCACCCATATTTTCCGCTCATTTCTCTAAATTGTAGCTTGAATTATTTTCTTCAGCAATCAAATTAGGCGAAATCGCACGACAGGTGTCCACTAGGTCTGAAACCTGGATTGCTTCCATCGGCAAGGAAAGGTAATTCTTAATCATGCTTGGGCTTGTTTTGCCATCAGAGGCGGGTTTGAAAAATTGAAAATAGCGAAGTGTGAGAGAAAATTCGTATAGTTTTGATCAGACCTGGGTAATATCAAGTACCAGTACGACTTGTGACAAGTACATTTTAAAGGAATTGTACTGGTACTGGTACTGGCATTCCCAAATTTTTCAAGTATAAGTACAAGTACGAGTACAAGTAATTGCAAAATAATTGAAGTTTTAGCAAATACTTCAAAGTATTTGAAAAGAATTGAAAGTGCTTGAAAAGAATTGAAAAATGTACTTGAATCGATTTTTAATTCTTTTCAAGTACTTGCAATTACTTACAATCTTGAAACCAATATTTATAAAAAAAAATACAAAAATAAACGATATTATTTACATGTCGCTTGTAGTCCATATTATGTTTATTTAATAAAATGCAATTCATTGTTCACATTTAAAAATAAATATTGCATGATCATTTGAAATTTAACACAAATAAATAATTAAATTTAGTTTACAACTAAAAAAAATAATTCAACATAAAAAAATATATAAAATCGCAGGAATTCAACAAAAAATACATTGTTATTGCAAAAAAAAATTACTTTACTGCCAAGATGTATTAATACAGATGATTCCGGTAGAAGTCTGCTTCTTCTTAATGCGTCTTTTGAGCATGATTGTGTCAAATTATCGGCTGTTTTGCTTTTGTTTGTTTACATATTCTCAAATAAGGAAAGCAAATCTGTGCTTTTTTCACACAACCTTGCTCATATATGACCTGGTATTGTTGAATCATGCTTCACTGCATACAATTTTGTTGTCAAAATTTAGCAAAGAAAGTTACCACTCTAACATTTACTTACTTGTACATATAAACATCATATGGACTTACTTACTATTGTAAGTAATTGAAAGTACTTGAAAAGAATTAAAAATCGATTCAAGTACATTTTTCAATTCTTTTCAAGTACTTTCAATTCTTTTCAAATACTGTGAAGTATTTGCTAAAACTTCAATTATTTTGCAATTCCTTGTACTTGTACTTGTACTTGTACTTGAATATTCTGAAAGTACTTAGTACGGACTAATTACTTCAAGATCAAAATATAAAGTATTTAAGTACGTAATAGTCCAATTACTACTCAGTATTATCCAGGTCTGGTTTTGATCCCTCAGTAACCTAAGTACTCCCTAAAATTCGGTAAGCACACCACCGTTGTCATCATTAAAAGGGCTTCACCCGAGCTTCCATCATTATCACATCTTCCGTTGGTTTGTAGTATATTACAAAAAGGTTATATGGCATCTTTATCCCTTTAATACTCATTTCAAGTTACTCAGTAAAAAAAAATGTTCCATTTAGATTTAAAGTGTTCCATTTGAATAGACGAAAACAGCCAAAACAAGTTCCAAGGAAGTGTGTGGAGCTCTCCCAAATTTGGTCACCAAATGTTGTGAAAAGAGTACAAAGATCAATATTTCTTGACATTGGCAGATCTTTTAATAAGATAAATTTATAATATTGAAAACTGTTGAGAACATTGGAAAGGTTGGTTTTTGGACATACTTTTCAGCAATAGAGCTTAGCCCTTCTGCACCAAAAAAAACTTTCACATTATCCATTAAGGTCACGAAATGACCACCCATATATTTCAGTTCAAAAATTATAAAATGTTATTTAAAAAATCATAAATTCAGCTTTAATATATTTCAGATTAAACAAGATCTATATAATATCTTAAAATGACTTATTTTAAGGCTTTTTGGGAATGGTTTTTACAATAAGACACACTGTTTGACTAGCTTTCCGTTTGCGAGAAGGCTCAGTCATGGATGTGCTTAGTTGCTCGGACTCGGGCCTTACTTTTTAGACGATTGATGCCGACGCTGGTGATTTTGGTACACGTGGTCTGGGCTACGTTGTAAGCGCGATAGACAGTCTACAAAACAAAGCTAATTCCAAGCGGATATATCGATTCGCTTTTACAGGGGGAAGTCGCTATCAATTGATCGATTGTTTCTACTCCGCCTTTCGTATGCAAATAAAACATGTTTCAGAAAACCAACTAAGAAACATACGTTTTGCATACTAAAAATGTATATGCGACTTTACTGATTGAATGAAAAACCACGCATATTTTTTTCAACCGTACCATATTACTAATGTCAATGACAATTTTTAATAATAATATTTTCCCTCGTTGCCCTTTCGGTTGTCCTGGGCGATAACGACCTCACCATATCTAGAAAAATATCAAGCTAAATTAACTTCATCGCCAAGCTCAGCTTGGTTGTCATATATAGACTCCAAGCTGCTATCATCCGAAAACTCGTCTATATAGTAGATATTATCATTGATGTCAATACATTCATCAATTTCGTTATCGTTATCAAAAATTGCATCCAACATTTGCTGCAACTGCCTTAACGTGCATGAATTCGAATACCAGGCATAAGAAATTCTGTAACAATAATGCATACAGCCTATTAATGGTCATCAGATGACCTTAATGGTGAAATAAGCAAGTTTGCAAAATATTTTTATTTAAATAAAAAAGAAGAGATTTTAATTTTAAATTTTAATGCAAAATCATGGCATTTACGATAAGGTAAAGTGATATTTTAGTAATGCTTTTTGTTTTTAAGTTATAAGGAATTTTATATTAAAAAGGTCATAAAATGACCTTAATGGTGCAGAAGGGTTAAGTAGGAAGGAAACGATATTAGATCACTGATGTATATTGGAACGATTTTTCGTCATCCCTTGTCAAATTTGGTTTTGAGACAAACCGGTTTCGTCGTTGTGTCGTCATCAGTGTCGATTTTCGTTTCGATGATGGCACAACGCCGAAACCGGTTTGTCTCAAAACCAAATTTGACAAGAGATGACGAAAAATCCTTCCAATATACATCAATCATTCACCCTGTCGAAAAAACAACAAAACAAAATAAAACATATTAGATCACATTAGTATTTTCGCAATATGACTTTTTACGAGCTCAAATGTATGTATTAAACAAATACACAAATGCAAATTAATTACTAATTTCCGAAAGAGCGCATAACCTTATTAAAATTATTTAAATTTGTAACCGCTGCTCCAGTATCAACTGCAATAAGCGATGACGGCATTGATAATGCACACTTTTCAATGGAGTAAAATAATTTTATCAAATAAAATTGTCCGAGATCTTTAAATTTTCAGTGAACAGTGAAATGTTAACAATAATTTTTAATAGATAGCCATGTGGAATAATTTACTCAATTTTTAATTTCGTAGTAAGAAAGAAAATAAATGGTTTATTTTAATTATCCAACTTTTTTAAATCTGTTATTCAAATAAAACTACAGGCCGGCATATTCAATCATTTTTTCTTACAATATATTGACCAAAATCAAGGAAAGTTTAAACCCAATATTAATTTTTCAACCCGATTACAAAGAATTACGGCAATTTTTTTGTACCAAAGCTTGTAGGTTTTGTATATTTACGAGTACATACTTTGTGGCTCTTATTGTCGAGTTTCTCTGCCGACACTTTAACTACGCCGTTTAATATCAAATGACAAATTCTTAAGCCGACGGTTGCTGTATTTGTTTGCGCTGTTAACGCTTTATGACTGCTGAATTTATTTATTTAAATTAATTAAGGGTAATTACCGTTGATGGATGAGGCACATTAACTACTTTCGATGTTGCTTTTTTTAGCTACCAAATGACAAGCATTCTGGGTTGGGGTATTAAAATGTTTAACAGTATCTATCTAAATAAGTTAAAGCTTAAAATTATGATTTCGATTAAAGTAAAAGTAAGGGGCTTTACCAATGTACACATTACAGGTATAGTTCACCGACATTTGATATATGTACATTTATAGTACTCGTAATCTTTTAATTTACGACAAAAAAGCGTAAATGTTGGTCCATACTGGATTTTGCTGTCCTTTTTTGTTTGTTTACAAAGTCGTTCAAATATTCTTAGATATCACTTATGCCTCTCGTTTTAGGGGTTTATTTTTCATTTCACCGCTTGTAATGTAGTTCTTCTCACATATCTTCTCATATGCTCAACAGCGAACTGTCCTTCGAACCATTTGATATGTGACACGTTAAACCTGGTTAGTATATATTCCTTTTGTCGTGTAACGGTTAACTTGCCCAGGGCGTAAGTCACTGTTATTCGACCGCAGGTTCTTGGGATTACCGTTTGATGATCTCAATCATAATTCTTGAACGGGCTTTTCAGAAAAGCAGGAAAAAGTGAAGTCTTTTAACTCAGATTGTTTGAATTAGAATTTTTAAGCTTATTAAAGAAAAAAGTAGCCCCAATGCGCGCAGTTTTCTGCCAGCGCTAGGTAAAACCACTTCAAACAAAGAGACTTTTTTGTGCAGTGAAAAATGTACACGCTGTGAGGTGAAATTTCCCAAAAAACTGATTCTAGCATCCACCAGAATCACCAAACTATCTACCGATTTCCTGATAAAAAACACGTAACCAAAAAGGTCAGGATTTAAATGACTACAGTATTAGCTTCGACGTTCTGGATATGTGCACAATTCGCTGTTAAAATATCTCTCTCCCGTCTTCTTGTATCGCACTCAAAAACTATCCTCCATATCTCCGAAAATGTGCGACCAGAAAAGACAGGAATTTTGACCGTCGAGAAAGGAGAGTTAAAATATACCCGAGATAGGTATGTCTGTCGTAAGAGTCGACTAAAATACACATTGACTCATTCGGCACCAGCGAAATCATTCTCTCCGCCCTAGTACCGGACTCATATATGGCAAAAGACTAAGAATATCATATCCTAGCCTCGCAACTGCTCTATGGGGTAAATGTTTTTAGAGACTTTAGCCCGCCGCGATTTGCGGAGTTTTAATGAATACTGTATCTATGCTCCGGTACTAGCACCTCCTGGCTATCCCGACTGAGGCGCGAACGACTTGTTTGACCCGTGAATGATCTGATCGTCGATTGTATGCCAGCTTACCTTACCCCTTTTTATTCTAAGGCCCCTTTTTGATCAAACCAAAAATCATGAATAACTATCATTAGTAGAAGAGGAAAGGGGTACCCAATACGTTGGGTAGGTCATGTGAATAAGTACTTACCCTCTCTTGCTCCTTTCACTTGCTGTTAGCTCCAGGAAAGAAGCGATGTCTTTCGGCCTTTTTGTAAGACGACAATTAATGAATGAAAGAATCTCCCACATGTATTTTTCATATTGCTCCGATGGAGAACTTTAGAACAGGGATATTTGTTTGTGCGATTGTGTGAACTTAGCGGCTTAGAAAGGATGTTGCTGCATTCCCCCGGCAGTGTCATAATCCCAATTCTTTATAGTTTTCTTAAACAAAAGTTTTGTAACAAAGAGCTTTCGAACCTTTCAATGGCACCTGCCAGAATATATTCCTACGTATTTACATAAAATATCTCTATATAGACTTTTGGAGAACACTGAACGTAAGTATTTCAATAACGAAGGTGCCCTTAACAGCTAAGCAGCAGTATCTAAAACATGTTACAAGCATAATAAGTTGTCAATGTGTAAAGTTTCGAAATGAAAGTAAATATGCCGACTAATCACTTAAATGGCCGCGTTCTCGCTGAATACAGATAATTAAGCTCATAGATTACATAAATTTAGAAGTGATGAAAAACTGAACAACGACGTGTGCAGCTTAAAGCTTAAATAGCGTTAAGCGGTAATAGTCGGCCCCTTTGAAGCGTGTCATCTCAAAAACAAGACAACCAACAAAATGATAAAAGGAGCGCAGAAAGCTTTAGACTTAAAATGATTATGTCGCAGTTGTAAAAAATCAGTGATATTTTTCAAAATTCGAGACCAGACGGAAAGGGGCCAAGCTAGTCTCCCGATTGAGGTATGTACATGGTTGCAGAAAAAGCACTAAAACCAACCCAGCAACAACCAGTCATCGACGTTGAAACCAAAACTAAAGTGATTGTGTAGAAGAAATATGGAAGCTAAAATGTCATGACAGCATGAACTGTTCAGCACTGACAGTGCGGCAGTCGACAGTGGACAGGCTTTAAATGTGAGTGACAGCTTCTCAAAAGAGTTAATGCTGTTATTAAGCTGCGCGCTCTGCCGCCTTAACAGCCTTTTAGAGACGGTATTTGCCGCCACCATTGGCGGCATTTCTTATTTGGCTCGTTGAATACTTTGACGGTTTTGGTTAAGTGAGCGCGTAATAATTTTTGTACGCTTTAATGTTGTGATATTTGAAACGATTATTGTGTACACTTAGACATTTTCGAACCAATTTTATATATAGTGGTGGTAAAGCGGTTAGATAGAGTACTTCAGTGACTAGCCAACAGACCTGTAAAGTACAGAGTAAATAGGTGCTTGTACTGGTACAAAAAAGTAAAAGTTCTCAAGCTTTCAATGATGAAGTGCAAAGTACAGGTACCATAGTACTTGTACTTCGAATTTGAAAGTACAGACACATGTAAATATTAGTATTTTTAAGTACTTTTTTTTTATAAAAAACGTCAGTTTGCGTTTAAATAAACAAGTATCAGGTGTCATAACATATTTATTAGATCGATTAGTTTTAAAAAAGAAGAACAAGTAGTTAATAGTGTTAAATAAGTATAAATGTCCAAAGGTACTTACAGTTTAGTACTTTTTCTTGAGAATGAACTTCTCCTGAATCGGCTGAAATTATGGGACCCTTAAATATACATGTCTTGATCAAAAAGAAATAAAGAGATGATAAAAAAAAATTTTGAAAACTCCCCTTATATTAATTTCGTAAAAAGCAGCAGAAAATATTTCCTTAAAAAAGATTGGCGTTGGTGATATTTGATTTTGAAATTTTGATCATACCAACTTTAATCAATTTATGGTTTTGAAAACGGTAGAGCGAACTTTTCCAAACTTAGACAATCAATTCCTTAAAACCCATGTGGAAGTTTGGCATATGAGAAAAGATTTAAGGTCCTTTAATTGTATTCCGACTTCATAGTTTCAAATCTCAAAAATTTATTACGCTGGTTAGGACACATTTCCTGCCTTTTTGACGACATTAATTTATTGTATATACTTTTGTTTGACTTTGATTTTTAATAAATCGGTTATAAGAATTACACTTTAAATTAAAAATTTAAGGGTAAACAGTATACTGACAATTTGTGATGGTAAGCATTCATATTAATTTTTTTTTACCATTAGCTTTACCCATATTGCAGCGTGTGATGATTTGATTTCAGTTTTGACGGAAAAATTTGTTTACATTTTTTAATCTCATTGTTTTGCATTATTTTTCTTCTTCTTCTTTAAATGGTCATCTAACCGCCTGGGCGATTTTGACCGTCCAACATAGCTCGCCAGTCGTTTCTTCGTTGCGCCAACTGGCGCCAATTGGAAACACCGCGGGATCGCAAATCGGTCTCCACTTGGTCCTTCCATCGGAGTGGTGGTCTCCCTCTTCCTCTGCTTCCACCGGCGGGTGCCGATAAGAATACCTTCTGGGCTGGAGCATCTTCGCTCATTCGCACTACGTGGCCTAGCCAGCGAAGCCGCTGTGTTTTAATTCGCTGAACTATGTCGGCGTCTGCATTATTTTTACTGTGATAAAATATTTAAAAGTCGAAGCTGAATAAATCGATTCAGAATTAATAGTATCTGAAACTCGTCCATTTGGCTTTATTTCATATCTATTATTTTAAAAGATTCTCTCTCGATCCGTGCGCCATATATCAATTTGTTCTCTTGAATGTTGCATTGCCACCGGAGTCTGCATTATCTTTTAAGCTTAAGATCCATAAATTAACTGGAAGTTACGCAAAATTCGATCGCAAGATTCCAAAGGAAATTTCTAACTACCTATAGAAGTTTTCATAAAATATTACAACGCTCAAATTCTCTACCTCAGAACCAAGTAACTTAAATTCCGAATTATCTAAATACCGTACTTCTACTTATTTTTAATAGAATGTAGACGGACAAGCAATACAGTGACCCAACATAAAGGTATCAATAACTAGTAAATAAACATCATACTGAAAGATTTTCCGAGTTGGTGCTTAACCGTCTGGAAGAAATGCTTGGCCGCGCCTAGAAAATGAGATGCTGCTCCACGTGATCTTTATAGAGCAGTGCAAACTCACATGACCTAGGTTATTACTGAATGCATAAATAAGTTGAGTGAAATATTTGATCTTAGTTTGCCTATAGTTTTCATCTCCCCTGAACCTTTTGGGATAAGTTTTATCATTAAAAGCAACAATAGTGAGAACAGATAAGCAAGGTAAGATGGCGGTCAAATAAAATATTCCCGCAACAGTTGGACTAGAGAAGGGACGTGCACGTGTGGCAATGAACGGTGACCGTCGTCAACACAAATTTCCACCTTCAGGGAGCGTTTTTCATAATACAGCAAACACCTCGTGTTATCCACTTTCAGCGAAGAACATTTGTTCTTTTCCTTATCCATGCCGTAGAAGGCAGAGGTTGTAGCGAGAGTGATAAACTCGGTAAGTTCAATATCATCAACTTATGACAATGAAAAGAATTCACTTTAATAGATAATTCCCGAGTGCCTTAATTCAGGACCTTTGGTCGAAGTGCAGTCATCTAAAATATATCTACGTCTCGGAATAAACTTCCTCATAGGCATGTATCCTGATCCAAAGATACCGAAAAACAGATGAGAATCATTTATTTAAGGTTTAAAAAGTTGAGATTTTCTATAAACCTAAAACCAACGTTCAGATTACAGGTTTAGTTTTAGTTGTTGTAATAGTATATCGGTTCTTCCCGGAAGTTCCCGAAAACTAGCAGCTTAAATAGGGTTGGATCATAATGAGTGACTGCGCACACCACATATTGAGCATACATTTGGTATGTTGGTTAGTTTGGCGGAGTTGTAGCGATTGGCTCAAACTCATAAATAATGAGAGCGTGAGAGGAATTACTGACAGATCACGACTTAACTGTAGATCGAAGTTAAAGTGTAATATAAAACATAAATTCTAGCATTCAACTTTTTTTCAGTGTACTTCAGAAATATGTACAAACTTACAAGCACTTCTTAATGTCTTACAATCATCTTTCTTTGGCTTAGTTTCATACTTTTTATGTCTTTGCTTTTCAACATGACTGTTGGGCCAAAAAATCCCTCATTGCTTCATACAAATCAAAGCAAATTTATCCGCTCAAATGCCCGAAACTGTCATTTTGACAGTTTTGAGTGATTTGTGAAGACAGTGCGATAATAATGGCGTTTCTGTCATCAAACACAAGCGATGCGGCTATAGTACGGTCGAATGACTAAATTTGCAAGGGTTTCACTAAAGGTACTTAGATACATACATATGTTCATACTTTTTCCATTCTTACGAAAGCCATGTTTTGATATATGTACATACATATGTATAAAGAAATGGCGGGATGGTGGGTACTGGATGTATGCCATCTTGCGAAATATAGCTTTGAGGAGCGTAAGTGGCATCTATAACTCTTGGGCAGACGAACAGTACCTGCTAAGGCATAACAAATGTTTTATTTTTAAACATTTTTAACGCTAGTTGATCGGCACTTAAAAGATACCGTACTCAAGAAGTTTTCTGAGCGTATATAAGCTGGACCCAAATCGGCCCATGTAAACTAAATGTAGAGAAATGAGATAATAAAACTTTGCATGCATTTAAATAATAAAGATTATGTGTAAGAGCTAAGGGCCGGTTTCACCAGCTCGACTAAACTAAGTTAAGTCGAGTTTTTCACTTTTTCAGTTTCACCATCTAACTTAACTAAGTCACAACCTAGTCAGCCTGCCAGCTGACTTATTCTCGACTGAGTCAGTGTTGCTGTCGTTCATAACCTAAATGCCAGTAATGCCCCTTATTTGTTTTGTACAATGTCCCAGCCGGAAAACTCGTCAAGCATTAGTTTAACGGCGTATGCGTAGATGCATGTGAAAGCTTGTTTTCTAGCATGAAACCATTAAGAAACTATCGTTTTCAATTAAGCGCTAAATTTAGTACCTTCCAACTAAAGGTAAATGGGTGTAAGATCAATACATTCCTTCGTGTATGGCCATACACGCCCATTTCGCACTGGGGTATTGGGATGCGCAAAATTGTCAGGTATGCAAAAATACTACTATGCATAAAACAGCTGATCGGGTTGTTGTGTTCAGAATTATTTAAGTCGCTCAGTTGGTGAAACCCAAAATTTAGTTAGTCTCGAATCTGTGCTAACTTAAGTCACAACTTAGTTTTAGTCCTAGTCACGTTGGTGAAACCGCCCCTAAGTGTTGTTGGCAAGGGTTTAGACGACGAACCGCTATTTAAAGATAATTTAATGCCAATGATTTTCATTTCATTTATATTAATATTCGTCCGTTGATTTAATTTTTAAATTATTCGCATGTTAATACTCATAAGTAGCAACGACCCTCCAGAACTGTCGATAGATAAGTACCCTGCAGTAAAATTGCGAACCAGTCTTCAAAAGAGACAGTCTTAATCTGCACGATTTGCGAACCGTCCGTCCGGTTACAAAAGTGATAGTTTAAAGACAATTTGAAATATCGGATATCCATAATCACTCACCCACAATCAAAACTACCTCCAAACTTTCCGAAACGACACAGGTTGAGAAATAGCCAATTGGATTCTTTTCATAAAACGATCTTCCCATATCGATGTATCTCTAAAAAAAATCGATTGGGTAGTTTAGTAAGCATTATAATCCAACGGACGGTATTCAAGTAAGTTGGTAGCTGTCACCCCAACTTAATTAACTAGACCGCAGCTAGTAAAAGCTTTCTAAGAATGTAAATATGTCCCAAGTCCCTAAACTTAGAACTTTCTGATAAAACAATAGCTAAAACAAAAATAAAAAAATTTTGCAATCAAAATGGAGAGCTGGACTTACATTTCGATATATCTTTCGTTTAGTCTCACAAACATTGCGGAATTTGGTAAACACCGCCAAACGTGTTAGGGACACAATAAGAAAGTATTTTTAGGCTTGTCATAAAATTAACTTGTTTGGACATTTATGTCACTTTGTGAGTATTAGGGATATTTTGTCGCATATTTGCCAATGTTTTCCTGTTAGGTAATCATCTTCACTTTTAAGTAGACTTTAACTGATAGCACGAGAGTTAACACGACCTTGATACAATGAGAGAAGAAAGGTGCTAAACACGTGAAAAACTTGTGCTGCGGTTAATGTGTTGTGACTACACGAAATATTGTTTTGAATAGATAACGGTTTGGTCATAAAAAGTTAAGTCACGTGTTTACTGAAGGCTTATGATGGATTTTGTTGAAATTTTGCGCGTAGGTACATAGGAGATTACTCTCTAAATGTTAAAGTCTGCGGACTATTTTGAAATAAATATAATATCAGAGTGAAATGCTGCATTGTTTTCCTGTCATGTTTTGTATTTTAATGAGATTTACGTTGGCTGCCCTTCCATTGTTCTTTTTGAGAAGATTTTGCAAAGCAGACCCAAGTTTCGAAAGTTTTTCGTAGTCTTGTGAATACATTATTTCTTTGTACTTTAATAGAATATTTTATGAATGATTTTTCTGGATCGATTTTAATAAATCGAGTATAAGAATTACGCATTTTAAAACAATTTTTTATAAATAACGGATGAAAAAATTAGTGAAACTGTGTGCACTTCTTTAAATGGTCATCTAACCGCCTGGGCGATTTTGACCGTCCAACATAGCTCGCCAGTCGTTTCTTCGTTGCGCCAACTGGCGCCAATTGGAAACACCGCGGGATCGCAAATCGGTCTCCACTTGGTCCTTCCATCGGAGTGGTGGTCTCCCTCTTCCTCTGCTTCCACCGGCGGGTGCCGATAAGAATACCTTCTGGGCTGGAGCATCTTCGCTCATTCGCACTACGTGGCCTAGCCAGCGAAGCCACTGTGTTTTAATTCGCTGAACTATGTCGGCGTCTGCGTAAAGTTCATACAGCTCATCATTAAATCTTCTTCGGTACTCGCCGTCGCCAACGCGTAGAGGTCCACAAATCTTTCGAAGAACATTTCTCTCGAATACTCCCAGAGCCGCCTCATCAGATGTTGTTAGTGTCCACGCTTCTGCACCATATAGCAGGACGGGTGCGATGAGTGACTTGTAGAGTGTTATTTTCGTTCGTCGAGAGAGGACTTTACTTTTCAATTGCCTACTCAGTCCGAAGTAGCATTTGTTTGCAAGAGTGATTCTTCGTCGGATTTCTAGGCTAACATTATTGTTGGTATTAATGCTGGTTCCCAGGTAAACGAAGTCCTTTACTATTTCGAAATTATTGCTGCCAACAGTGGCTTGGTTGCCAAGGCGCGAATGCGCTGACTCTTTGCATGATGACAGAAGGTACTTCGTTTTGCCCTCGTTCACCACCAATCCCATTTTCTCCGCTTCTTTTTCTAATTTGGAGTAAGCAGAAGTTACGGCGCGGTTGTTAAGGCCAATGATATCAATATCGTCAGCATATGCCAACAGTTGGACGCTTTTATAAAATATTGTTCCAGCGCGGTTAAGTTCTGCAGCTTGTATTATTTTCTCCAGCATTAAATTAAAGAAATCGCACGATAGGGGGTCACCCTGTCTGAAACCTCGTTTAGTTTCGAACGGCTCGGAGAGGTACTTCCCAATTCTGACCGAGCTGGCGGTGTTGCTCAAGGTCATTTTGCATAGCCGTATAAGTTTTGCGGGGAAACCAAATTCAGACATAGCGGCATATAGGCAGCTCCTTTTCGTGCTATCGAAAGCGGCTTTAAAATCAACAAAGAGATGATGCGTGTCGATTCTTTTTTCACGGGTTTTTTCCAAGATTTGGCGTATTGTAAAAATCTGGTCGATGGTAGATTTACCAGGTCTGAAGCCACACTGATAAGGTCCAATCAGTCTGTTCACATCAGGTTTCAGTCTTTCGCACAATACGCTTGATAGGACCTTATATGCGATATTCAAACTGTGTGCACACTACAACTAAAAACACATATTTTCATATAAATCACTTCAAATCAATCTTGATTCTAGTCGCATCTTAGATCTTGAGATCAAGAAATTTTTAAATTTTTTACTCTTATTCGTGTATATTATTATATTAACTCCAACCGCCCTCCCTTTGGTCCCCGGTCGGGCGAATGCTATCAGCTGGCATCACTAACTCTGAGTGAGATGAGCTTATTTACTACAAAGATTCGGTATCACTAACTCGAACTTAACTTGATATGTGGCAACACTAGCTAAGACAATGTCGTTATTGCTATTTTTATTGTAATACAATATTTGAGGGGATTGAAAAGTTTTATGTGAGTTATTGGGATCTGATTTTATATATCGTCTATCTGAATTGATTTTCTCTTGAATTAATTATTCATGTTTTTACCCCAACATGGAATTTTTTTTTTCGTACAAAAAATCATTTATGAGTAAAACTCGATTATTTAGTAATTGATAAAGGAAGTACTAGAAATATTAACACTTAAAGATGATAAACCTCTGAGGATAGTATGCAGCAATTATTCCTTCAAATTACCCGAACCTGGAGGTTTTCCTTGTATCGAATTTTTAAAGAATATTTGATGTTACCTGTCACTGTTAGAGCAAGTACTATACACCTCAAATTTGTAAGTTTTCACCAGTGTACTCCGAACATTATATTTCGATAGTTCTCAGATGCATTTTGGAGGCTATTATAGCTCTTTATCAGAGCCACCACTTTACTGTCCCTCTGCTTGTAAACCAAGTTTTCTATGACGTTATCGGCTGGGACTTGGCCGACACTTTGTTCGAGCATTTGTCTCTCCTGGCTCGCGTGTCCACGGAACGCCTCCGTTCTGCTTTGTGTCCATTTGCCTCAGTGTTCACTGTCGGAAACTTACTTTTTCGCCTAACATTTAACTACTATCTTTGATGTTATAGCTCCTAAAACTTATTGCGGTTTGCAATTTTTTGTTAGGAGTATCAACTCCGTTTTTTCTGCCGCCAGCTGGAGGCCTCCCAGGTCAAGGCACTCTTTTGTGCATATCTTAACCTAATTGAGATTTTTTCGTGCTTTTCTGTATTCCCGGCGGTAGTGATTGCGGATAAGATTAAAGATATTCAACCAATTCAAATCTATGGAAAAAGGAATACCACAGGGACAATTTTCCTCGTCTAGGACATCACCAGTTGATTGCATGGAAAAGAAATTTAAGACTATATACAAGGTGGCGCAAAAGTAAGCTTCCGATGCTCAGCATATCGGTTGTGGCACGTGCAGTGTGTGCTGTTGCACCGTCTTGTTGGAACCACATGTTTTCCAATCCCAATTCATCAAGTTGCGGCAAAAAGAACTCGTTGATCATTGCTCTGTAGCGCTCACCATTCACAGTAACCGTTTGGCCCCGACCGATTATTGGTCAAATAAATAGTCAGCAATATTCCGCGTTCTGGAGCAGTGTAGCGTAACATTGTTCATTAACGTGTATTTCGCATGTGTTTACTACACAAATGTCAAAACAGAACTGACTTTAGGGGCCAATCGCAAAATGTATAGCATTTTCTGATAGGAGGATTACTTTTGCGCAGTAACCGTTTTTCACCGACCGAAAGAAATAGTCAGCAATATTCCGCGTTCTGGAGCAGTGTAGCGTAACATTGTTTATTAACGTGTATTTCGCATGTGTTTACTACACTAATGTCAAAACAGAACTGACTTTAGGGGCCAATCGCAAAATTTATAGCATTTTCTGATAGGAGGATGACTTTTGCGCCACCCTGTATATACTCGTATGTGTTTGTTTTCATAAATACCTATCACGGAATGTACTGAGTTAGCCAGTTTTTAGAAGCGGCACTGGTACGTTGCATACCGTATTAAACAAGGAGTTGTCCCACCAATATAATTCAATATCCCTCTCTGTCTGGAAAGGTTTAAATCTATTATTTCTACTCAGAGCAAGTAAACATGTAGAATTGGCACTAAAACTAGACCCAAGCCCTACTCAAGTTACCTTATTTAAAATATGTTGAAAAGAAAATGTGCGCCTAACAAATATTCAAACAAATAATTAATATTTCTTGATCGTTTCTCGTAATAGTATCGTTATTTATTGTGTAGTATACGTATGTATGTACATTGGTAGTGGGACTATTTTCGAATAATATTCGAATAAACGAATAATAATATTCGTTTCAAAAAATTCGAATAGTATTTATTCGAATAATTTATCAGTTTATTCGAATAACATTAATCAAATAGTATTATTCGAATAGTGCTATTCGAATAGCACGTTTTGTATGTATGTATGTTTACGTGTACAAAAGAGTGCATAAGCTATAGTGATATTTGTTTAACTATTCGAATAGTACTACTCGAATAATGCTAGTATTCGAATAATACTATTCGAATAAAAGTATACATTATTCGAATAAATATTATTCGAATTATTTACAGCCTTCGAATAAGTGGATTTTTATTCGAATAATTATTATTCGAATAGTCCCATGCCTAATGTACATATGTATATATGTACATATGTATATAAGTATTATATTTTCACAACCCACACTAATTGCTTGTCTAGATATTTTACGCGATAATAAATAAATAATGCCAAATGATTTCTCGACCTCATGTTTTCTAAGTTATGTACATAAGTATCTTTTAAGACTTATAAATATGTTGTTAGTGCACCCGAAATGTTGCCCTCACATAGGAATTAGTCGTGTTAACTGTCACTGCATTTTTTTACAGGTGATGAATGAAATGATTTTCAAACACATTAATATTTGAGGGCAACCCAAGAAACACTGCTTACACAGCAAAACAACAGTGACAAAAAAAAACATTACCAACACAAAAAATTTATATGAATATTATTAATAAGAGTGCGGTTAATAAATACAACGAACAATTATACACAAGGAAAAAATCACGTGGTTAGTTGGAGTTGTATTCTTTAAATATTCTCTGTAGGAATAGTATTTATATTGGTAATTTGCGCCAGGTTATTGAATTAGAAACCATTATTAGTTGACCTTTGTTTAGAATTTCACTTCAGTCGGGCGCAGAGACTGCTATTAAGTACACCAAATATTGCCACCTGTGGAGACACCCTATACAGAGGGGTTGGACCTCTCTACTAGCACCTCTATGGAAACCACAGGAAAAATCCAAATTAGTCATTCTTTCGCTTAAAAATTGTCACGCTCATTTTACAAAAGGTGCAAAATTTTATTATTGTAGCTGCTTGTAAAAATGTATTATTTCATTGTGTACGTTTATCGAAATCGGGGTCTGACGAGAAGTTGGTGACTTCGAAACATGTCATCCCATACCATCGTAAGCACATCGTTCTAATTTTTCTCTGATATCAATTAAAAATAATTTCCATCCACTAAGGAGTACAGGGCAAAGGGGCGTGGCACCTTCTATACAAATATTTTCTTTTATATTACAGAGCTCTGGAAGTATTCATACCAGACGACGAAAATTCGGTAAGTAGCTATATGGTGTTAACTTCCCACAATTCCTGAAAAATTAGAAATAAAGGAAAAGAGAGCATAGCACCTCCGATGCAAATCGCATTTGTAAGGAGCTATGGACGTCCATTTTCAGGACGTCCAAAAAATGGCCCAAGAAGAGGCACTAGCCGTACCGAAGTACATCTCACCAGCTGATGTTTCATCCATGGCCAATTATGCGTAACCTGCTCCAGAGATGGCGCACGGAAACGCCAATATTGGCGATATTTATCGCAAGAAATATCGTATACATATGTAAACTATATTCTTCAGCAATATCTGAACTCCATTCTAATTACACAACTATATAAACAAATTTAAAGCTGTTTTATATATTTTGAATCTTTGGTAAAAGCTAGTATACTTTGTAGAAATTCTTAACCCTAATTATACATATGTAGATCTTCAGTCTCAAATTTTCTCTGCAGGGTTTGGACACATATTCATGTTCGTACATATATATGACTTGCTATATGATATATGTTGATATATTTGTACATTGGCTCGTACAACAAAACGGACAAGAATAATTCGTAGACAAGCGGCTACTGCTGACACTACAGCTGCCACCGGTTGACTTGCAAAGGCGACACCGCCAACGATGCAACGTTGCTTGCTTTGGCTACTTGATCTGGCTGCTACAAACATATTTAGTTGGCCAAGCTCCACTGACATAGCCACCATCAACGTTTTCGATTGTTTCGCTTTGTTTTGGTTTATTTGGGATCGATACAGCGCAACCTTTTTTTATCAAAGCTCCCCACAAAACAAAAGAAAATGTTTCGTATGTTATGTTATTTTGTTGTTGTTATTATTATTAATGGTCTGGTGTGGCTATACTTCAAAATGACTAATGGGCAGTGATTATCGGGCGATAAACAAGAAATAAAGGCAACATGAAATTTATTTTATTGTTTTGAACATTTGTCAGTGACATTGTGCGTATGTAGTTAGCAATGGCTATGTGTATACTTTTGTAGACAGGCGGCTGGACCCGACTTCTCCTAAGAAATTTGCATTGGTACTCGTAGATATCTTTCTCTCTAAGTATATCCAAACATTTTCCAATAGTACGGGCTTCTTGCGGGGCAAGAGCTGTGGGAAATTTTCGCCATTGTCAACCACGCCACGCTTCTCCATAACCTAGACGAAACTTCGTCTGCCTAGAAACTGAAAAGTGGACCGCAATTTATCTGAACGGCTTTTATGCAATTCGGAATTGACTCATAAAAATCAAAAATTATCAAACGTGATCCATTTAAAATTGTGCTTACCTACTATTTATTTAAAAGTGTTTCTTTCAGGTCCAGGCTGAGCCAACATTACGTTAGAAAAATTTTAGAAATACCTCTACAGCATCTCAAAATCTCTGATGTGGATTTGTTTAGAATATTTTCCTTCACACACATGTCACCGCTACTATCATCAAAATACTGAGTTTAAAAGTAATCCTTGAGTTATCGCCTGCATTATTTGATAATAAGAAAAAAAATAGTTACTGTCAACATGCGTGACCATCGGGCTGCCAAACACTTTACTACCTAAAATACATCGAGGATACAAGTCTTCCCCGTAGTCTGAGAAGGTGAACCCCGTATTATCTGAGTGATCGGCAGGTATCTATATAGTTCTGTCCAGAAAGGTCAAAATTCCGCAGGAGTAATCAAATCGTACTACAGAGTTCAGGGTCCACAGGCACACCAATCTAGATTGCTATAAAGCGCAACAGCCCAGTAGATAATTGCTTCAAGCTCACTCGTAAGTAACGAGCCATCTCCGAAAGCATTACGATAAAATCAGTCATCACATAATAAGGCGGTTTAATATATAAGACCGTTAGAAGGGTTTGGTGATTAGTCAAGGCTAAGTACTGTTACAATTTCGACAACGATCTAAAAATATCTTTTAATAAAAATATATTATCTTATAAAAACGACAACAAACATCACACAGAAAATAACTCGTTTCGACCCATCCGATGATGTCCAATAAGATTGTGGAAGACTTAATGTTAGAGTGGTTGCAGAAATGCTCTTCTTATGAATTGGGTACAGTAATCATAACTTCAAAACTGCTCTCGACCAACCATATTTTGCATACGAGTTGTTGCAGGCTTTTGATCGACTTTTCAACTCTGTATTAGAACAGTTTAGCAAGAACCCGATTTTGTATTAGAGACTGCGAGCATTATTTCATGTATGTTTATCCAATCTATGATTTACAAAAAACTTTACAGACTTTATTCAAACAAAAATTTCTTCGAAAATAAGTTGTTATCAATAAAGATTTTAACTTAAGACAGAATATAACAGATTTGTAAAGCACTGCTTAGTCAAAGAAAAATCAATACCGTGATTGTTATTAATTCAGGCTTATTCACCATGGGCGTATAACTCAAAAAATGTTTGACAGATTTGGATTAAAATTCCACCTTTGCATTACTGGATATCTAACTTAACATTTCAGATAAGTTATCGACCAATATTTGGAACAAAATATGTTAGCACAATATGTATATCGAACCAAAGGTACTAATCAGTGCTGCAAGAAGCGGTGTGGTTAACTTTCGTATCTTAACTGGTTTCGGAGATGTGGTGATGAAAGTCGGATACAGACTATGACGCAGCGAAGCGTGGCCTTGTTTCCTTATTAGATCTAAAATTATCTAAAGAAAACATTTTATGTTGTCGAAAATGACGTGAAGGGACAAAAAAGTCCAAAGACTCTAGAAGTATTGGATTCATATCTTTCTCAACAACGTGCATAAAATAGCTGCATTGTTCAAAACAAGCGCTTACATCGTTTATAGGCATAACGAAGAACGGACCAAGGATAATGTCTTGGGCACACCAGAGGTGGCCACGTAGGGTGCATACTTTGCATTATCTATAACTTTTTGTTAGATAAGTAAGAAACAGATCACAACTAGGTATGTACATACATCATGTTCGGTTTTAAGTTCGTATAAAACTCCCTTGAGACTCCGTCACCGAGTACTGTCGTTCACACCCGTGAACGAGCGTCTCACCGCAATTCGCATAAAAGTATGATTTTTCACCATATCGTTTATCTGCGCTCATGCACCGACGGAAGAGAAGGACGACGTGGAAAAGGATGGATTCTACGAGCGCCTGGAAGAAGCATACGGGCGCTGCCCCCGTCATGATATCAAAGTCGTGCTTGGCGTTTTTAACGCCAGGGTGGGTAAGGAGGGTGTATTCGGCCCCAGTGTCGGGAAGTTTAGTCTCCACTACAGACTTCGCCAAATGGATACAGGCTGATCGACTTCGCCGGTACCCGGAACATGGTCATATCCAGCACTAGGTTTATGCACAAGAAGATCCATCAGGCTACATGGCTGTCCCCCGATCGAAAAACACGCAACCAGATCGACTACGTTGTGTTAGACGGACGGCATGCTTCCAGCGTTTTAGACGTTCGCACAATACAAGGACCGAACATCGACTCTGATCAGCCTCTGTTGGACAAAACATGTGCAACAAAAAACGCAGGGAAAGCTGCACGTCGAAAAGCTGTAATAGCAACAGACCGCCAATTATTTCGCAGATCGCCTCCCACACCTGCTCTCCGAGAGCACAATTCAACCTTGTGGAATGCATGAGCAGTGAGATCATATCTTAGGAGAACTCCGTAACGCAGCCGAAAAAGTAATTGGATTCCGGCGAACGCGAAGAAACAACTGTTATGATGATGAAGAGTGCCGCGCTGCAACGAAAATAAAGCACGAAGCCTACAAGACAACTCTGAGATTGAATGCGACGAGGAGTGTGTATGAACACCACCGCGAGTTGAAGAAGGAAGCGAGGCGGCTTTTCCGGGCGAAAAAAAGAGAGGCAGAAAAGCGTGAAATAAAGGAGCTTGAGACACTGGCCAACGGGAATAACGGCAGAAAATTCTATCAAAAAATTCGGCGAGTGACAAAAGGTTTTAAGTCCGGGGCAAAATCCTCTAAGAATAAGAACGGCGACCTTGTGGCACTCAGAGTATGGAGGGATCACTTATCTTCCCTTTCAAACTGAGAAACTGAGCAAGAAACCAGGGAAGATGCCGAACCCCAGCCCACAATCGAAGATGATGGAATTGACGTTCCACAACCCGACTATAATGAGGTGCGAATAGCAATATCCCGATTGAAAAACAATAAAGCAGCTGGCGCTGATGGTTTGCCTGCTGAGCTATTCAAACACGGAGGCGAGGAGCTGGTAAGGCTTATGCATCAGCTTCTATGCAGAATATGGTCGGATGAATGCATGCCTGAAGATTGGAATCTAAGTGTTCTCTGCCCAATCCACAAGAAGGGCGATCCTGCAAACTGCGCCAACTATCGCGGAATCAGCCTTTTGAATATCGCACATAAGGTCCTATCAAGCGTATTGTGCCAAAGACTGAAGCCTGACGTGAACGGACTGATTGGACTTTATCAGTGTGACTTCAGACCTGGTAAATCTACCATCGACCAGATTTTTACAATACGCCAAATCTTGGAAAAAACCGTGAGAAAACAATCGACACATATCATCTCTTTGCTGATTTTATAGCCGCTTTCGATAGCACGAAAAGGAGCTGCCTACATGGCGCTATGTCTGCATTTGGTTTCCCCGCAAAACTTATACGGCTATGCACCTCTTCGATCCGTTCAATACTAAACGAGGTTTCAGACAGGGTGTCCCCCTATCGTGCGATTTCTTTAATTTAATGCTCGAGAAAAAAATACAAGTTATATATAAGTTCTGCAGTTAACCGCGCTGGAACAATATTTTATAAAAGAGTGCAACTGTTGGCGTATGCTGTGGATATGGATATCATTGGCCTTAACAACCGCGCCATAACTTCTGCTTACTCCAAATTAGAAAAAGAAGCGGAGAAAATGGGATTGGTGGTGAACGAGGGCAAAACGAAGTACCTTCTGTCATCATGCAAAGAGTCAGCGCATTCGCGCCTTGGCAACCACGTCAATGTTGGCAGCAATAATTTCGAAATAGTAAAGGACTTGGTTTACCTGGGAACCAGCATTAACACCAACAATAATGTTAGCCTAGAAATCCGACGAAGAATTACTCTTGCGAACAAATACTACTTCGGAATGAGTAGACAGTTGTAAAGTAAAGTTAAAATTAAAATTGTGTTTCACTTTTTACTCAAATACATAAAAATAATAAAGCATAACAATATTTTAAATATTTTTATTGCAGCCTTTTATGGTCTAATGTTGGCATGTCTGACCTGAATTTCACCCAAATAATTTATTTTGGCTTTGAATTTCAATTAAATTTTATATGAGTGTACATTTGTAAATGTGTATGTATTCGTTAAGTAAGTTCGCTTGTCCTATGTGTCCAGTAAGTGTTGCTGTCAGATAACGCAAACTGAATTGTCAATTTATATTTATATTTATGGATTAGTTGACAACTGTCGTAAATTGAAGGCGACCGCTATTTGAAATTTTAAGTGCCACTCATTTGATTTGCCTTTGATAGAACGATTTATATGGTAAGATTAGTGTTTAATTTTTTTTAGGAAATATTTGGAAGCATATTAAAATGTTGCGTGCTCAAAGCTATCTTCAAATGATACTCTCGTGATTTTAAAAAATGCTTCTATGATTTCAATATGCGATTTGGTTGATTTTAAAACAATATGTTTACATAAGATATGTATGTGCATTGGAGTGACCAGAAAATAGCGAAATGTTTTAATTTAAACGTTCCGGAAAAATCGATCTAAAGCAAAAAGATTCGTTGACGAAAGCTTGTGTGTCAATCACTTTGTTCGTGTTCTATGAACAGTTTTAACTTTAGTAATGAATTTTTTGGGATCATCTAGAGACCTTGCCTTCCATAGAATTTTAATATCTCGTGAAAAACGGCATTGGTAAATCAAAACAGTACAATTTTGGAACATATATGTACAGGGTGGCTGATGAATTTTGCTACATTAAGAAACTCAAATAATTTTTTTTTCAGTGTATGGAATTCATTTTTCTTTTATTCATGTTAAAGCTCATTAAATTTTATTAAATATAGCTTAATTAGTTTTAAAAATAATGGAATTTAAATGCCCCCCCTGCTCGTCGATGCATGTGCGGCATCTTACCAAAAAGTTGTTCATTACTGCTTGGAGAGTTGAGACAGGAATAGCCGCAATTGTTTCTCGAATGGATTGCCTTAGTTCATTCAAATTTGTTGGTTTTGCTTTGAAGACTTCCTGTTTGCAATAACCCCACAAGAAAAAGTCAGGTGCAGTAAGGTCAGGCGACCTGGGTGGCCAACGGAATGTGGAGTTTCTGGATATCAGCTTATTGGGAAATTTTCGTCGCAATTCTGTCATAACAGGTTGGGCTATATGAGGAGCTGCACCATCTTGCTGAAACCACACAGAGTTGAAAGAAATTCTCATTCGGCGTAATTCTGGATAGAAAAACTCTCTCAACATGCTCAAGTAACGGTCTCCAGTAACCGTAACGGTGTGACCGTTTTCTTCGAAGAAGTAGGGCCCGACAATGCAGCGTGATGAAACTGCACACCACACTGTGACACGAAGTGGATGCAATTCCGTCTCATGGAGTATCTGTGGGTTGGAAGCACTCCATATTCGACAATTTTGTTTGTTTATGTTGCCGTTTAAATCGAAATGGGCCTCGTCAGACATGAAAAGACAGTTCAACATGTTTCCATCCTCTTCCACCATTTGAAGCATCTTCTGGCAAAATTCCAAGCGAATCGGCAAGTCTGCAGCGTTCAGTTTGTTGGCCATTTGAATTTTATATGGGAATAAGTCCAAATCTTTGTGCATAATTGACTGTAATGACTGTCTGCTTACACCCATTTGAGCAGATAAGCTTCGAAACACGTGGATTGTTTTGTATGGCAGCAGCTACAGCAGCGATTGTTTCCTCCGTTCGAACTGAAGGGTTTCGATGGTAAGGTCTTCTGTTGACTGCCCCATGCTCGTCAAAATTGTTTACAAGTCTTATTATGGTCCATCTGCTCGGAGGATTGCCGCCAAACGTGCGCCTATACTCTCTTTGAACCGAAACAATCCAAATTCTTGTTTCAGTGTCCCAGTTATCCATTTTTGTTAAATGTAAAAGTCAATCTGCAAAATAAAAAAAAAATTAACCAGATTCATTAAATAGAAAAAAAGTTATTTAATTTTTTTTTGGTAGCGGCTTTCATTAGCCACCCTGTATAATGTGGATCTAAGTGGCAACACAGCTGCGCCAGAATTGTACCGTTTGTTATCAGTTCAAGCAGGACATGCCAGTTAATTTAGTAAAACTACACTTTTTAGTAGACTACCCTAATATATATACATATATCATAATTTTTTACATCCTATTTACAAAAAATCAAGAATACGAAAAATTTTAATTAAATCCTGAACTTAAAAACACAGTTTTTCTCTCAGTGGACTGTTTCGTTGAACTTCTGCTCTCAGTGTGAATTAAAGATATGGAAAAAACATGATTTGCTTTGTTTGAAATAAATACCTGTTTATCGAAAAATCGCTTGATAATATATTTTAAAATTAGTGGGCAAATGTTGTGTTGATCTATTTTCTTTCCGAGGACTTTTCTAAGCTATTGGATAGTTTTCATAATTTTTTTTATGTATTGCTGCTTAGAGTAAGAACAATCCACTCTGATTCTCCTTTCCTTCGGCAGTTTTAGTTAACTAAACCACTGATGGTGTTTAAAAAAAGCCGAAATCCATGAATAGACTCGTCGGCGTTCCAGGAATTGAAAAATTAATAATTTTCACAGGGGACTAGTTGTGGAGTTGTTTAGGTCACTTGGTTTTGCTAAACTGACAAAATGAAAATATATGGAAAAAATATTCGTGTAACGTTTACAAAAAAGTTGCTTGGAAGGTTCGTGGTATATGTAGGTAAATGTGACAAACATAAAAATTGTCCACGAAACACTAAAATCATGTAATTTGCCTTCTTCACGGTAAGTGTAAAATTTAATGAATCATCAATCAATTTCTGCAAATGGTATTGCCACTAAATCCCAACTTATGTGCCAAATTAGAAGCCTCCAAATTTAAATTTCAAACCAATTTTCTAAATACCTTCATGCATCGTATAGAAATGAGCGGAGAGACAAGAAAGTGACTTAATATAAAGGTAATAAAAAGGAGCTTAAACATTGTTGAAGGAAGACATGCTATGAATACATGTCGCAACAGTTTTTTGAATTTTGGTCTGTCCGTCTGTATGTTTGGTCGCACATCACTCAAAAACTTCTGAATGGAATTGAATGGAACTTTTACCGTTGCATTACTAGAAGTTTAACTTAAAAAATATTTAATATAGCTTGACTAGTTTCGGAGATATCGACCTATATGTGGACCAAGGTGACGCAAAATGTGTGAGCACAATATGGGTAAAGGTGATAATGGGTGCTGCAATAAGCTATGTAATTAAGTTCCATATTCTATCTGGTATGGGATATAATGATTAAAAATGGACTCAGTCTATTATTAGTTCTGAGATGCAGCGAATCGGGCCGGGTTTACTAGTAACAGAAAAAAATACTATTCACTTACATTCAAAATTATCTCATACTCCTGATCTGAGGAAACGATTGTAATATTCAAAACAAATTTACTTTCGAATCTATGAATCTTTCTTACGACCAAGCCTATTTATTTTTTATACTACCTTTATATTAAGTCCCTTTCTTGTTTGTCCGCTGAGTTCCATACGATTTTTTGGAATCTTGCAAAGTCTTTTTAAGTAACTTCCTGTAGAACTAGCCACTTGAAACTTGTAACATAGTTCCGAACTCCGCGACAGTGCAATGTGCCTGGAAAAAATATTCGGTAGGTGGCGCCCAGATCTAGATACATATACGAAAAATTGATTGAAAATTTGGTATCTTGTTTTTGATTTTTAAGTAACTTCAGGGTAAGCTAAAGCATTGAAACTGGACACATAGATCAACAATGAAATGCTTTGCAATACCCTTTGCAAAAAATTCCGCTAGATGGCGCCCTGATCTAAACAAATGAAAATCGCTGAAAAACGAGGGGGAATTCTGCGTTAAATTTTTGAGTAACTTGCCGCTGAGCTACAGACTCCAAACTTGTCACATAGTTCAGAATCCGGTGACAATGCAATATTTCGCTAGATGGAATCTGGGAATCTTGCGACCAATTTTTAACTAACTTTCTGGTGACCTAGGGACTTGAAACTTTGCGCATAAGCTAAGACGCTTTGACAATATAAGTTGTAGAAATCAAAATCGCACTAGGTGGCACGCTGATCGAGATAACGTAAAATCGCTGAAAAATGTGGGAATATTGCGATAAATTTTTGAGTAAGTTCCCGGTAATCTAAAGACTTTAAACTTGACACATGCTTTAGAATATGGTGAAAAACATTATTTGATTGAAAAAATTTCGCTTTTAACTAATTTCCTGGTAACTTAATGATTTCAGCCTTGGCACATAGGTCAGGACACAATGACAATATTGTCGGTTAAAAATAAAATTCCGCTAGGTGGCGTGCTGATCGATATAGGTGAAAAACGGAGGAAATCTTGCGATTGATTTTATGTAACTTCCCTGTAAGGTAAAGACTTAAACTTGACATATGGCTACCTATATTAAATAATATATCCCCTAATAATTGTTATCAGGGTAGCATTGTGCCAACTGTGCTGCTGTGTGACACTTTCCTACTATTTTGTGTGAATGCGGATCTTTTGAATGCGAAGTGGGCTGAAAAATAATTACAACTGCAATTGCTTAGCACTAAAAAATAGTAAATTAAAAGATGATAACAAATTTTTAAGACTACCTTTATATCTATGTCGCCAAAAATCAGCAGCAAATTTGTGCTTAAACAAAGACATGGTATATGTCAGTCTTGATTTTGAAATTTTAATCATACCAAGTGTGATCAATTTATGAGATTTGAAAATATAAAGGTGGAGTGAAAACATTTTGGCGACATAAATATAAAGGTAATCTTTAAAAAAATTTTATCATCTTTTTATTTCATATTCAAGTAAAAAAAAAAATTGCTGATTACTTAATTTGAAATATGTTTTCATTTCGATTTACATTGGAGAAAATAAAATATGAATATTTCTTAGCTACATTACTGCATACTTACCGTCCTTTCTCCTTTATCTACAATCTTATGTGTACTTACTCATTCGACAATTCAAAACACTACACCACCTACCCCTTTAGTTATTTTGTGTTCCAACTCGTCCACTAGGAATAGTAGGTACGTATGAACATATTTTCAGTATTTATGAGTACTTTTGCTAAGCTCTCGGCAGGAAGCCGTCAGGCCACAAATCAATTTCATTCGAATTGTGATAAGTTTGTTATTTTGTTTGCCAAACGATTTATGAGTGCACAAAAATCGGAGGAAATCAACGGACAAACACACGCTTACCCAACCAACATTTTGAAGAATAGCAGAAACAAAATTAGTCTTCTGGGAACAACAATGTACAATAAGGTAAGCATTGGGTAAGATAATTGTTCGAACTTTAACACTTTTTCCGCATTGTCAATATGCCCGTAAAATTTTTTGGAGTTTTTATTCCTCAGAAATATCATTTAATTCAAATTGCGCTACAGTAGTTGTGATAGTACAGGGACCTTCATTTATTAAACAAGAGATGTAGATCAACTTTCAGTACCTTCCGTAGTGAAAATTTGTTCCGTTCTTTAAACTTTACACCAAATAAATTAGTTTTGACAAAGATCGTCCTAAATCACTCCCGAAAAAGTGTGAATTAGAAAGAGAAAATCGTGTATTGTTATGATAGGGCAGATCACTGTCCACCATACCACGAGTGTTCTTATACGCCCCTCGATCTTCTGGTGCGTTTAACAGCCCTGCAGTCAACTGCCAAAGTGGTTAGTAAACATTCTAGTTCATTAACTAGAATTTCGTGGGCTTATTCATACCAGTTTGAGTGATTGCAACGTTTCTGCTATCATAAGCAGCAACAACCCTCTAAAATTGTCGATACATGCCTACACGAGCGAAAAAGAAAAAACTCAGTATCCGGCATTGTTTACCCTTACTAGTTTGGAATGTTCTTTTGCGAATCGGAGTGGAAGGTAGTGAATGAAGGTCCTCCGAGGGAGTGTAATGAAGGAAATCGCGTTCAGAGTTGTTTGAAAGTAAAAACTGGAATTAAAAATCATAATTTTAACTCAAATTAACATTCTGTAGGAACTGGTAAGGTGTTATAACTGCTTTATATTCAATAATTTGGGTGTTTTATGTTTTTACGTTCAATATTTAGATGGCATTGTTTTATATTGAATCCAACGCACCCCGTGTGGTTTGTGTGTGTGCAGATTCGCAGTATGTTGCGCTACACTTTAAAAAACGTTGGAGCATCGGAGTACTCCAGCACTTATCCTCATTCATATAAAAAAGGTGGTCCAATTTACATAGCGATGTCCGGTGATTGGATCACCTAATCCTACTTGGAGTACCATTTACTATGCTTCCGAATAGTCTATAGATCACCTACGTTGGAGTACTTTGAAAATGCTGCCAAAAGATTACTCTATAGAGTATTCTAGACGAAAGCCAGAAGGGAGTATGTGTTCTTTTGATGACCACCTACTCCCACTCTCGCTTTGCTGTTGAATACTCCATAGAGTAATCCCATGGGAGTATTTTGAGAGTACTCTCACATAGTAGTCTATAAAGTATTCAAAAGCAAAGAAACGGAGTACTCCGAAATGAATTAGGGGATCCAATCACCGGGCATCGCTATGTGAATTGCACCACCTTTTTTATATGAATGAGGATATGTGTTGGAGTACTCTGATAAACCTTTAGGAGTATTCTTTGGAGTATGAAACTAAATGTTTCCGATTCTTGCAGGGTACTATTAGACATATACTATGGTATTCGGGCCGCAATCGGTAAGTTAACAACGCCGTCCTACATTTTAATATTCTATCCAACTAATATTCTGAGTTTTTAAATATCCATTTAATTTAATTAAATTTAAAACTTTCTTGTAAATAATATTTCTGATAGTAAAATCATAATCCTTTTGAGAATTTCGTGGTTTAAATAGTATCGTACATATGGGTTGCAAATTATGTACGTATGTGCATGTCAACAAAATCACCCTTATTTTTGCCACGTCACTACCGCAATAACGGCCAGCAGCAAAGCAACAACGAATAAGAAATGTTCAAATGAAGCCACGAAGAAAATTTAAAACGAAACAATCATCTGTCAAATCAATTGTGTAAGTAAATAACATTTCTATTTGGAACAATTTCAGTAACCTTTATCTAATAAAAACGTTTCAAAAAATTCACGAAACAAATATTGAATTGTTGTTAATTTTCAGGGTTGATTTATTGTGATTTTGAAATGGAGTTTTCATAAATAAAATAACAATTAATCTCCAACGGAATCGTTTAAAAGCTGCAACAACGAAATTGACGAGCAGAGGCACATACAATAACAAGATTAAAATAGCACTTTTTAAAACTCCGAAACTTAAAACTTTCACCATAAAAAGTTGATCTTCCTGGAATTTTCTTAATTTTATGTAAAGATATTTTTACAAGTATGGATTAGATTCTATCTGAGATTAATATTTAAATTTTAAAAATTTCCATAAAATGTTTTTAGAAAATTTAAAGACTTATGCTTATAAAAATCAATTTTAAAATTCAATCAAAAAAGGACTATTATTAAAAAAGGAGAAAATTACTTTCTAGAAAGGTTTTCCAAGGGTAAAATTATGAATAGCGACTATATTTTTATTGAAATTGGTTTCATTTGTTTAATTTAGTGATAGATATATTTTTATATCTGATGACATATATTTGATATATGATGACTGAATTTTCAAGAAATTTGCAATTTTCGGGTATTTTTAAACCAAAACTGAACTAACATACTATGAAGTGGTACAGTAACTGGTACGATACTCATGCATAGGCTGACTACTATGACGGCTGGTGTATATACTGAATAGTATGTAAGCTGGTATGAACCTGATGTATATACGCCCTGGTATGTTGAATGGTATCTTGATGTATATAATGACTATACTAGTTAACTGGTATATAGCTGATGCAGAGACTGACTAGTATGTCAATTGGTATGGTTCTGATGCATAAGCAGACAATTGCCATCCCGTAGAACATCGCCGTGTTAGAAATACCAGTTGCTAATATGGAAAAATTTACAGAACTCGAACTAGTTGAGCCGGTTTGGCAAACTACTATTTGACTAATATAAAACTAGTAGAATTGACTGCAGGGGAGGTCCACATTATTAATATCATAAATAGTAGAACTAACATTAAATTATTATTACTAGAGTTCACCCAGTGGTTGAAATTCAACCAGTAAACTTTATTTTATTTTATTTTTTTGCTGTATCCTTTATCCGCCTTTTTTTCTTCCTTTCTATGTCGTTCCTTTCCTCTAACATATTTTTATTTTCCTTGATTTCTTCTTTTACTCTCTTATTTTATTTTTTCCTTTCCTCAAACTTCTTTTCCTTTCCCTTCCCTTCCTTTTATTTTCTTTTTTCCCCCTTCGTTTTCTTACCTTTCCTTTAATTCCCTTTCCCTTCCCTTCCTTTCATTTCCTTACCATTTCTTTCCTTTAATTTTCCTTCCTTTCCTATCCTTTCCATTCCCTTCCCTTCCTTTCCTTTCCTTTTTTTCCTTTAATTTTCCTTCCTTGTAATTCTTTTCCTTTCCTCTATTTTCCTTTAATTTTCTTCGGTGTTTACCCTGCAAAAAACGGAAATACTCCGTTTCATACTCCATAGAATACTCCTATAGGAGTATCAGAGTACTCCAACACATATCCTCATTCATATAAAAAAGGTGGTCCAATTTACATGGCAATGTCCGGTAATTGGATCACCTAATCCATCTCGGAGTACTCCGTTTCTTTGCTTTTGAATACTCTATAGACCACCTACGTGAGAGTACTCTCAAAATACTCCCATGGGATTACTCTATAGAGTATTCAACAGCAAAGCGAGAGCGGGAGTAGGTGGTCCTCAGAAGAACACATACTCCCATTCTCGCTTTTGTCTAGAGTACTCTATAGAGTAATCTTTTGGCAGCATTTTCAAAGTACTCCAACGTAGGTGCTCTATAGACTATTCAGAAGCAAAGTAAATGGTACTCCGAACAGGATTAGGTGATCCAATCACCGGACATCGCTATGTAAATTGGACCACCTTTTTTATATGAATGAGGATAAGTGTTGGAGTACTCTGATGCTCCAACGTTTTTTACAGGGTAATACTCTTTATGAGTAATCATTTATTTTATTTTTGTAAACCCTGTTTGTAGGTATCAGCAATTTTACATATTTGCTCATATTTTACATTGCTTGTTTAATGTATCCAACAAAGCAACTTTTCGTGCTCTCAGGAGAGCAGCTGACACTGGGCATCGTAGCCAGTAATCAATACAATAACAACAACTAAAGCAAAAATGCATGACACAACAGAGTATCTATAGTGCGAATACTTATTTTTCATTGGTCCACTACCAACTCTTCGCACTCACAGTGAGAGCCGACCACACGAATAACACAAATACATGCATGGCAAGTCTACTCACACTACTACGGCTCTTAATTTTTTCTTACAACGCAACTCCTCGGCCATGCTCACGATTCAGCATAGTACACAAAAAGCAAGTACACACACACACAGCGTGTCTATAGTGTGAATAAGTGAATGTGTAGTGGTGTGACTTTTATGTTAAATTTTTTATATTAAAATGATTTTTAAAATTTTTTTTATTTACGGATAAAAGTACACCTCAAAATTTCCTATCTACGAGGTGTGTTCAAAAAGTATCGCGAATTTTGTGTTTTTCAAAAATTATTTATTTATTCATGAATATCTATTTTGTCCCCTTCAAAGTAATCCCCATGAGATATTATACACTTGTGCCAACGGTTTTTCCAACCTTTGAAGCACTTCAAAAAATCATTTTTTTGTATCTTGTTCAGCTCCTCCTTCGATGCCGTCTTTATCTCGTCAAGAGAAGCGTAACGTCGTCCTTTCATGGGCCTCTTCAGTTTAGGGAACAAGAAAAAGGCACAGGGGGCCAGATCTGGGGAATACGGTGGCTGCGGCATCATTAGTGTGTTGTTTTTGGCCAAAAAGTCGCGCACAAGCAACGATGCGTGAGCAGGGGCGTTATCGTGGTGCAAAAGCCAATTTTTGTTCTTCCACAAATCCGGGCGTTTCTGGCGGATTGCTTCGCGCAAATTGCGCATAACTTGCAGGTAATATTCCTTGTTGACCGTTCTTCCCTGTGGCAAGAACTCATGATGCACCACGCCCCTGCAATCGAAGAAAACTGTCAGCAAAACTTTCACATTCGACCGAACTTGGCGCGCTTTTTTCGGTCTTGGTTCGTGCGGCAGCTTCCATTGGGTTGATTGAGCTTTGGTTTCCACGTCATAACCATAAACCCACGATTCGTCACCAGTTATGACCCTCTGGAGCAAATTTGGGTCGTCGCGGACAGAGTTTAACATCTCATTAGCAATGTTGTTTTTGGTCACAATTGAGCAATTTTGGTACGAATTTCGCGTAAAAATCGAAGACGATCCAAAACAGGTGCAAGCAAAGCAGCTGTCAACCATTAACTGAACATTCAAAATGGCCGAGCTTGTCGGCATAAGTGAGAGACATGAGTACCAACATAACGCCACAAAAAATTCGAAATTCGAATATACGTAACCAGCGAAAATTCAAAATTCGCGATACTTTTTGAACACACCTCGTATACATATATAACTTGTATACCTTAGAATTATAGTTTAGCAGAAAACGGTTCTACATTTCATTCATCTTGTCTATTTATATATAAGATAATTATTATTATTATTATGTTATTAATGTTATTATTATTATAAATTATTTTATATTTGTTAACAGTGGCTTACATTGACATTTTATTGAAAAATATATTTTAAAACTCCTAAGAAAAATTGCAGTATTGTATGAATTCACGACGAAAGTCGCTCCTCTGTCTAGTTTGCTATTTTTTACATACGGATGTTTCGCAATAAGCAATATTTTGCAACTGAGTGAACTTCTGCATTATATATGATAGGTCTTCATTTGTATATTCTTCAACCAGCAATAAGTTTTGTTGTACAGAAAAACTACATCACACACTATTCTAAGCGAAAAACACGGAGCAATCCACAAAAAGCTCGCTGGGTATCTACTCCTATTCGCATTAATGCATAAATAACTGCATACAAACGAATATTGAAACATAATAAATTTACGGATGGTGGTAATATGAGTATTGGCACGTCTGGGAGTTACAGCTGCAGAATACACACATTACACACATGGGCAACTAACTACAAACAGATTTGAATTACGCCGAAAGGGCGGGAAAGGATAAGCATGGTCAGGCGGATTGGGTCATATGGTGTTGCAATTTGAAGAGGTGGCGAAGAGAAATTGACTTTGCCCAACAGTGGCAGTGGCAATTTTGTTTGCATTGAATTCCAACGAATATAAATTATTGTTCATACACAACACAAAGGCAACAAAAGCAATAAAAACAGCAGAATACAATATCAAGAGGCGTCAGAGACAGCAATGGCAAGCAAAATCATTCGCATTGGTCATAGAAATATTGTTTATGGCAATTGGAAACATATTCGCTAAATCGATTTGTAACTGGAGTGGGGGCAAATGTTGGTTATTGAGCAAGAAGACAAAGTAGAAAAAATATGAATCCATACACTACCAACCCTGGCTAACCACTTCTGATGAGCTAAAAAACTCGAATTCCAACAAATTTTTTCTCCTGCATACCAACACCAACACATATTTATGGAATTTGTATGGTAAACACCAAGTGCTTTTAAGTATGCATCCGCTAGGAAAGCCTTACACGGAGAAGCTATTTCAATATGGTTAAAAACTTAACCTCTCCTAACAAAATTACCGGATTTTTTATAACCTTTTTTGGTGGGCACGATTTACTGTTTACCCAGATTATTCCCCACTAGTGGTTGGAAGGGTAGGAATCTAGCTACGAATATATAAACTGTCACAGTGCAAATTTAAAGTATTTGCGATTACTTTCACAATGATTTTGAAAAATGTGCTATACTTTTTTGTAAATAGGGCTAGTTGCGGCCATAAGAAACGCGAAGGGAGGGAGGCTAAACTAAAGAGAAGAATATAGTAGTGAATTTGCAAATAAATCGTAGCTTAAATCTAAATTCCGTAGGAGAATGTTCATATTTATATGTACGTACATGTATACCGTGCAGAAAATTGGGCTAGCTCAGTACTATACCAGAGCTAAACAAATTGACGGTACTAGTAGTTCTTACTCAATACCCAAGAAATGCTTTAAACCGTCCACTTTTACATGGCGATATCATTGAAGATGGAAAAGGTCGCCTAATGCATTTCTTGGCAAACTCGTTCTTAATCGGTTTACATTCTGACAGTTCTAAGATAGCTTCGCTTAGGCTAGTCCTCTACGGGTCCATTTCGGATAGTTAAGGGGTAGTTCTGGTTGGGGGTAAGCGATTATTGATATCGGATATTTTAAGGCGTCTTTCAACCATTACCTACGTAATCGGTATAATCGCTTAAAATTGTCTTATCCGTAGAATTATGGTTAGCGAACATACCAGTTCGCCTGAACTATGTCGTTGCTAGTACCGAAAACAGAATGCAATCAGCGTCAAATGTAAAACACGTATTATTAAATAAATTTTTTAAAGCATTTTACTGGAAAAGCAAAGGTCCAATGGAATAAAGTGATGCTTTTAGTACTTTTGCAAGCTGAACATTCGCTTGGTGGTGAGAATGAAACAGCCTGGTGTAGCCACTCAGACAAATTCGCCTTAAGGGCTTGATGGTGGGTCTTAGAGAAGCCGATGGACGAGAATGGCGACATGGAAAAGAAGCTTTGTGAAAGTGCATAATCCTACAGCTGGGAAGGTAGGCCACCACGACAAGACTTCGCCTTATATATTTGGGTTGACTTGGACTTCGCCGATGGTTTATGCATAGATTTAAACATTATCAGATTCCCAAGATGCATGGCTGTCTCCCGATTGAAAAATAGAACTTTCGAGCAAAGGCATGCTTCCAGCGTTTTAGAAGTGCCCACGATTCCTAGACCATTTATCGACTTGAACCATTATTCACCGCCAAATGAAATAACTGTGCGAGAAAAAGGCTGCATGGACAAGGAAAACTGGACGTTGAAAAGCCACAATCAGAAGAGGGCACCAATGACTTTGTAACTTAACAAAAGGAAACGCATTGGCAGTGGAAGCATATCTTAGGCTCTGACGAAGTAATTGGATACCGTCTGTCAAGCAAAAACGCTAAGTATGATAAAGAGAGCTGTGTTGCAGCAAAAGGAATGGAGTATGCTTCCCGATAATCATTGCAGAAACCTCTGACTCCAATTTCCTAATTAAAAGGATTTATACTCCCGGCGATATATGAATAAATTGACTGAATGAGACAGCTGCTTATTCGAAAAGCAAAATTTACAAATAATACGATTTCCGATCTCAATATAAAAATCACAAAGCTCCAGGGGGTTAATTCTGGTTTTGCGTTATTGTGTGTTCTCAAACAAAGAGTATTCACCGCACATATCAGAATCGCATTTTAGAGCCCAATGAAGTGTGGAAAGGAAGACGTCAAGTGATAATTAAAATAAAAATATTTCTTTCACTTCACGATAACGCCCAACCAGAATTAGCCCCAAGGACATTTATTTTAAAAATCGATTTAATCTTAAACTCTTTACCATAATGTTTATAAACTAACATGTTTTGTGAGACTATAAACAGGTCCTTTCCAACTTCGGGTGATCTTACATCTGTTGTTTCTATATATACGTATGTTAACTTACGTTTATGCTCGTGTTATAATGTTATTTACAAATACCTCGTCTGTAAGATTTGTTGAAGGTTATAAAGCTGTTATAATTCAAAATTTGTATCGAAATATCATTTTAAAAACCTTTATAAACCAATTTTTAAACCAATATTTTTTATGAATATTGGGGTTAACCTCTACAAATAATAAAATTGTCACAGGTCGATGCCCGTACATTGCAGATATTCAAGTAAAAATTGATAGAGATCATTAAGCCAATAGAAGCCAAATCAACAGTTTTTGAATTTTCGTCTGTCTGTGTGTCTGTTTGGTCGCACATCACCTAAAAACTGCTAAATGAAATTGAATGGAACTCTTACCGTTGTATTAAAATTTAACTTAAAATTTAATAAATCACTTATTCCGATAGCTCGACCAATATGTGGACCAATATGGAGTTAGGTACATGGGTATCAAACGAATAAGTGCTGCAATAAGCGATGGAAGTAAGTGCCATATCTTATATGGTATGGGAGATATAATGATTAAAATTGGAATCAGTATATTAGTAGTTCTGAGAAGCAGCGTAGCGGCGCCGGGTTTACTACCAAATAAATAAATAAATAACAATTTTCCCTAGACACCAGTTTCTCGTTCATTCTTCCTCTTACTTATTTTTTTCTACAAACCACTAAAAGGGCCTCCTTCATACAAGTGAAATGCAAATCTATATAAGAAAACTTTTTCAAAAGCATTCGAACTTTAACTACCCAAAACCAGCACTCTACCAACAAACATATCAGATCAAAACCAGTAACTTATGTGTGTGGTCAAACTTAATACAAGACCAACACTAACATTCAACTTAACTTAAAATATATCATCCCTGCGGATTATCAATCAATTAGCAACCCAATCGACGGTTAGCGGCAAAGAGTAGAGTGTGGCACGCGTCCTGAGCAACATCGGTTTGGTAACGAAGAATAACAAAACAACTAAATACAAAATAGCTTTATTTTACTTATCCTTAATAAACGCGAATTATAAGCAATGTACAAAAGTGCATAATTGGCCGTGTTTTTAATAATTAGAATCCTGACAAAACGAAAGGCGTAAGTATAGACGCTTTCACATATTACTGTTTTTATAATGCAATAAAGAAGACAAACGTATATTTGCAAAATCGTACGTACCCATTGTAAATCTAAATTTATAGGAATTTTCTGTATAACAGTTCGCGGTGAAATAAAACAGCTGCTAGCCCCTCCTGAAAAATTTGAATGGGAACACTTAACCTTCCCTGGTGCTTAACAGTGACTTTACGAAAAAGTTACGATCTTTTAAATACTTTTTCAAACCCATATATATTTTTCTTGAAAATAAACTAACAGATTTTAATGGTAAGAGACTCTTACAACTTTTAACACAAAATTTGGTCACGCTGTTTGTACTTTTACCGACGATATGTAAGCAACTTATTTTCGTCAGGTGCCCTGAAACCGACACTAGTAAACTATTTTCGAATCAGGGTTGGGTTACTTTGCATAATAAAAATTTGTAACGAAACACTGAGCACAGAATCGAAACCTGAAACTCTACCTCTGTAACAAAACTGTAACAAAATATATCTGTATAGAACAAAAACTGGGAACTGTTTCTCGTAATCAAAACTGTATAGAAACCTAAGGTATGGAAACAATACTAGTAGCGTTTCTTGAGTACCGAAACTGTAACGAAACAGAAACAAAACCCTATGCGGTTTCTGCTAGTGAGTTGTTGTTTATAATTATGTATGTATACATATGAAATTTTTATTTAACCATATTTTCTACTCATTTTGAAGCAAAAGGTCAGCCGGCTCGCCGTAAAGAAGTGTTAAATATTTGAAAAGTAACTTACTTTTCCAAATTGTTTAAATCATAGCCAAGAAGAACGGCTACGACTTGGATAATTTTTTAGCATTTGGCAGTGCTGCAAGTACGAAAAAAACGATTTACCAGGCACTCTTGCTACAATACTGTATCAGGCAATGTGTGCTAGAGAAACTCATCTCATGGAAAATGATATGTACCTGGATCCACGATTCTCATTACTGCTGACATAGCATCGTCATATAGACACAGTATGAATGACACCCCAGCGCTGCATAAACACCCACACCTACTCCAACTAGTGAGTCGAACTCTGGGACAATTTCGCAAAATTAAAGCCCAGCATTCATGAAAGTGTTAAATGCCGCCATGAAGTCTGCATAAGAAAATTACTGATTGACTTTCGAGGATCAACATCACTGACGCCAGAGGTTGATACGCAACAGCTGTATCAATTGACAAAAATTGTAAATGGTGCAGCCGCAACTGAAGTTAGCATAGAACGGCTCTTCTCGGGAGTGCACTACATAAATTCGTCACTCAGAACAAACATGAAATTGAGTATATTGAATGATATATTACTTATCAGGTGCAATGACAAATTTAAGGCAACTTGCAACAAAAATAGATCTAGAGGCGGTGCAAAACATAAGTCTAATATTCCAATATCCAGAGAAAATGCTATCAAACGATCCATAAAAATGAGGATCAAGACATTGCAATACAACAAACTTTATATGAATTAACATTAGAAAATGAAATTTTTAATGATAATTATAATTAATTATTAAAGTAAATTTTTCACAATCCGTTCCCTCATGTATGAATAAGAATTTTTATTTTTACGAATCAAACAAAATTTGTACTTTTTACCCGCCCTCCCTTCTAGTGAAACACTGTACATGTACTGCATGCCACTATTATTATTTGGATTTCGTTTCTAAGGTTTCATTACAAGTTTTGTTTCTATACAGTTTGGTTTCGTTACAGTTTGGTTACTGAGGTTTCGTTACAAGTTTTTTTCTATACCTGGCGTTTTTGGTACAGTTCTGTTATTGTGATAAAATCTGTAGGTAGTTTCGGTACAGGTTTTGTTTCTGCTGCAACCGTTCCCGGAAAATTGTTCCTAGTTGTGTTAAAAAGGAGTATCGTTTATCAGGGTGTCGTTACACGTTTTGGTATAACATGTAACGATACAGTTTTGTTTCGTTACTTGCCTGTGGAACAATTACGAAACAGAAACGCGTTACAATACCCTGATAAAATGTTATTTGTTATTAAACAAATTTTGAATAAAAGATAAACTTTCAATTTTTATTCAAGCTCTTTAAAGTAAATAAAAAATAAACACATCGAGATACAGCAAAAATATATCCATATGTGCATTTAGATATAATGTGTATGTATGAAAATTTTTTAGGTTATTTCTGTATAAATTGAGATTCACTGAGTTGATTTGAATCAAGTTCGGGATCATTGCTGCGCAATATAAACAGGAATAACCAAAAAAAACTTTATAAATACACATTATGTTTATATGCACATATCTGTATAACTTTGTTGTATTTCGATGTGCTTATTTTTTATTTCAAAAAGCTTGAATAAAAATTGAAATTTTATTCTTTATTCTAAGTTTTTTGAGCAACCAATAAAATTTCACTCATCACTCAAACTTATTTGAACAGTAAATAAGATTAAATTTTAAATTTTTTCGTCAGTCGTCACTCAAACTTTTGAAAACGCCCATTCCTGTTTGAAATTATAATCAAAATAATCATTATGATTTTTTTGGCGCACCCTAAAATGTAAAAATATAAATTTATCTTCCTATTTCCTAGTTTTTTGACTTTTAGTTGATTGTCGACGACATTCATTGCCGTAATTTTAATGAACTTCGTGTCGTTTGAATCGAAGCGTACCTCATTAGTTGCACCTCCTTACAAGTGGCCCACTTCGCAAGTAAGGTATTGAAATGTGTAAGAAGGTACGCCCCTATTTGCACTTTAGAGAACATTTTGCCATACATTTTTAAATATGTAGACGAAGGATGTAGAGAGGAGAAATACTTCATGGGTATGTCTGTATGAAGGTAAAATGAAGTAAGTAGCAAGAAACAAATTCTATGAAAGACAAATAAACACATAAACCGTACAAGTTGCCTAACACGATATTTCTTACATAGTGCATATAGACACGGGTGTTTGAACAAAAACACACAACTCATATATGTAAATGCATGTAAGTAGTAGCTAAGTTACATAAATGTGTAGACACATGTGTTAAAATAAAATAAATGTATCTCATGGGAATGTTGACAGCTCAGCCTGTCACCTACAACTGTCGACTTAAATTTTACAACATTGCATTGCAACAATGTCAACAACAATAACAATAAAAATAAATAAAAACAAGAAACTCTGTATACAACAACAACGCACATAGCAATCATGATGATGACAGCAATGGTAGTGCTGACAACTGCAACAGCCAGCGAGCGATGATGACTGTGACAATGACAGGCAACAAAACAACAACTAATAAAACGACGTTTGTCAGGCGTAGACGTAACTTAAGAAAGTGTCAAACTAAACATAACGAAAATGACAGAAGGAAGCCATAAATATTACAGTTAAGGAGTGCAGCAACAAAAATAAAATAAAAGAGAAATGAAAAACAAAAGATATTAACAAACAAATGCAATTATGGAAGGCGATACTTGTTCAGTAGCAACAACAAATGCAAGCAAACGATTGCTGGCTGACAAGCACCCTACAAGTGTCACTCGCAGCAAATAAAATCTAATTCACTTGACTTCTTGTAGGAAAAATGTTTAGGCATGCATAAGCTGATAATTGCCTTTATTAAAACGTTAAAAAAAACACCACAATGCAAAATTAAGTAAGAACTAACCGAAAAGGTAAAGGCGGTTTTGGCTTAGAGTTGAAAATATTGTTAACATGTACGCCAGTTAAGAGCCTTGGTAGAAAATGTGATAAATGGCTAGATTTTCCCTTTTAAAATCATGGGCCTGCCAAGGGAAGCATGCGCACGCCATAGCAAGTTTGGTACTGCTTTTTAAGAAAGGGCCTGGTAGTAATGCCTATATAGATCCTGACTAGTTTCTCCTATCTAATTTCCTCCACATGACAGTCGTTTTCTCTAAGATCCCTTGGCAACGCTCAGCAAATTATTGTGTGTAACCATAGCAACCGGTGATTGTGTAAATTGTAAATGGTGCAGTCGGGTGATTGTCGCTTGCCCGGGAACGCACTATTAGAAAGCGTCAATCGATATTTGCACTGAAAATTCGGAGCAATAGGTTGTAGGCTGCCCAACGATTTTTTTGTTAATATACTTTATTATTATTCCTTAATTACTCGACAATCTTTAATTATAGGTTTCATTTTGCATGAGATTAATCATTTGTCGGAATCAGCAAGATCGGAGCAATACAACTCATAGCTCCCATACAATCGATAGTTTCGATAAATGGGTTTTCGGCTATAAATTTTGCAATTACAACGCTAGGAACGTGACGTTTTGCAGGTTTGGTACTCATTATGTACGTAATGTGTGTAGTGAAAATCACCCAGATCGGACCTACATAACATATAGCTCCCATACAATCGACTGCTCGGATAAATGGGGTTTTTGCTATGTATGTATCTTTAAATGATCAGATTTGCAGAGTTTTTACTAATTGTGAGTAAGGATCGGACACTTAAAACCGTGATGCATATTCATGAAAGGTATAAAGTCTTTGGCACCGTCGAAGACAGCCCTTTCCTTACTTGTTTTTTTATTAATTTTAAGGGCATTAAAATAAGAACAAGACTTATTTTATATTGCATTTCATGGCATACAGGATAAAACTGTTAATTTTTTTTTATCCGTACATGAGTTCGTCATGAGAGCCGCGAGGCGACTGAGCCTGCTTGTTCGTCAAACATTTCGGCCACTATCAAATATGCCATCTGTCAAACGAAAAAAATTAAACATTTTTGATTTTCATCAACGCGAGCCGACAAAAATTACGTATGAGCACGAGTACCACCACTTGCGACGATTGCTATGGTAACTACCCGTTGCCATAGTTACACACAAGCATTTGTTGTGTGTTGCAGTGGGCCATAACCATTCAGCTATTGGCCATTGTAGAGATTGTGCTAGATTATTTCTTTCCCGAGAACAATAACAACATCCGTCTAGATATCCAAGAAAGAACTACACATAAATATTACTTCGGACTCATTAGGCAATTGAGCAAGTCTTATAATGTATTACACTATAATAAATAAATAATAATAATTTGTGGTGTGCTGCTTCTAATTTTTCCTAAAAATTGGTTGGACCTACAGTTTTTTGCCGATTCCGAACGGCATCGGAGACGGCTTCCATGGCAAAAATACATTCGGAGAGTTTGCCAAACTACTGCCGAGGGGCGACCCCGTGTTTGAAAAAACGTTTTCAAACAACTTTTGATGTTACACACCAGGTCAGCCGCTTTACACTATCTATTGACCAAAATTTCAACGAAATTGGTGGCGAAGCTTCCGATATAATAATGGAAATACAATTATATGTATACAAAAGAATACCAAGCTTGTTTCAAGTTATAGGAAACAAAATGACTGCAACTTTTTAAAATACAGGTTTAGAGAATTCCGTAGAAGAATTGGATTACCCCAAGATTAACCTCTGGCCCCACCCACTATGTGGTTTACATCCACTATCTCGCTTTTCTAATTTCCGCTGCTTCTCATGTTTCTCAGGGATAGTGACGGTTTCTTTCATACTAGAGTTCGCCCAGTGCTTGAAATTCAACCAGTAAACTTTATTTTATTTTATTTTTTTGCTGTATCTTTTATCCGCCTTTTTTTCTTCCTTTCTATGTCGTTCCTTTCCTCTAACATATTTTTATTTTCCTTGATTTCTTCTTTTACTCTCTTATTTTATTTTTTCCTTTCCTCAAACTTCTTTTCCTTTCCCTTCCCTTCCTTTTATTTTCTTTCTTTCCCCGTCGTTTTCTTACCTTTCCTTTAATTCCCTTTCCCTTCCCTTCCTTTCATTTCCTTACCATTTCCTTCTTTCCTTTAATTTTCCTTCCTTTCCTATCCTTTCCATTCCCTTCCCTTCCTTTCCTTTTCCTTTTCTTTCCTTTTTTTCCTTTAATTTTCCTTCCTTTCAATTCTTTTCCTTTCCTCTATTTTCCTTTAATTTTCTTCGGTGTTTAATACTCTTTATGAGTAATCATTTATTTTATTTTTGTAAACCCTGTTTGTAGGTATCAGCATACTTATTTTTCATTGGTCCACTACCAACTCTTCGCACTCACAGTGAGAGCCGACCACACGAATAACACAAAAACATGCATGGCAAGTCTACTCACACTACTACGGCTCTTAATTTTTTCTTAGAACGCAACTCCTCGGCCATGCTCACGATTCAGCATAGTACACAAAAAGCAAGTACACACACACACAGCGTATCTATAGTGTGAATAAGTGAATGTGTAGTGGTGTGACTTTTATGTTAAATTTTTTATATTAAAATGATTTTTAAAATTTTTTTTATTTACGGATAAAAGTACACCTCAAAATTTCCTATCTATACATATATAATTTGTATACCTTAGAATTATAGTTTAGCAGAAAACTGTTCTACATTTCATTCATCTTGTCTATTTATATATAAGATAATGTGGGCTCTGCTGTCAGCTGGCGCTAAAATGCCATTTCGTTGTCACTTCACATATGATGGAGTGCTATTCAAATTAACTTGGTAAATGAAAAAATGTGAGTATAAACCTAATAAAAGTGGCGCTAATTATTGTTTTCCATATCCATCATCGCAGCATTCGTCGCAAAAGCCCAGTGAGCACTAATCCCTTCTATGGATCTTGACAAGAGTTAAAGATGGTACTTCATTGTGGAAAGTCGTAGGACTGCAACTCCTTCCACTCTTTCTTAGATTCCTACGCCAGTGCGGAAAAATGCGACCTCTGATGAGCCTCTGGAGTACAAAGACCTCCCCAAGCCAGTCCATCAATCATCTCGTCTACCTGTATAAACCGACACGCAAATTAAAGAAACCATTTGTCGACTCACTGCTATGTTAACTTTTCTGAGCATAAAGAGACGCTCGGCGGTCACAATAGATTGGTATAAATGATGATGACCACACCCAGAAATGGCCTGCAGGCCCTTCTGAACAACGTAGATAGGCAAACCGCGTGTTGCAATCAGGTTCCTTTTACTCTACAAGCAATTTTTGATAACTACAATGTCAAATTACTGAGTGAACTTCCCATCTTTCACCAAAAGGAAGTTAGTATTAAAGTTTGTATCGAATACGGTTCTGGGACAGACGAAGTCCCTTTTCGTTATAATAAAGAGGTCTTTACAATATAGCAAAAAAAAACTCGTTCCAGAGCACAACTACCAAAGCCTGCGTGATAAAAAAGATCGGCCAGCAGTATGTTCATATCACATCACAAGAACGTAAGAGCCGAAAAATAAATGTTTCTGTGAACGCAAACAAGACAAAGTAAGTACAGTGCAGCTTTAGAAGCATCGCAGCAGCCGACAGCTACAAATTTCTAACTGTTTTGGGAACTAACAATATGCTTATAAGAAAGGGTATCACCATGAACAGAATGACTATATGTGGCAACAAATATAACAATCGTTTGCTCTACCGATATAGAGTCATTAACGGTGGATCACTTAACTTATCACCTCTATATACTGTATCAAATTTCACTCTCATTCAGAATAAGCTCTGACTTAGGCACGCCAGTCTTGCACGCTAGATCCCACGCACATTACAAATGACCTCTTTGCATGATCATTTCAACAAAGTAATACTAGTACGACCCCACAGTCAAGCTGATTCCTTCCTGCACATTTTGAGTACAGACATATTTCCGTATACATGACGAAATTACATTTTGTCCTTTCGACACTCACTTACGTCACATTACATGATCCGGTGTACAACATAAATCATCAACTTCAAAACCGCTACCATTTTTCTTCGTACTTATCAAATTTGAGAAAATTTCATATAAAGTACTGTTACATGCTGCCCTATAACCTAATTTTAAGTACATATGCACTCATACATTTATTTATGGTATCCACTACATCGTTCCAAACTGATATTTGTTGCTGCAATTACTTGTGGTGAATGGATGGCACTTATAATGACTTTACTTGGTGTTTTTGTTATTGAGCCTATTTAGTAGTGGAGGTCTCTTCTGTGAGGTCGTACCAATGTAGGCTGCGATATAATCTATATTTTATAGCATTGCATGCAAGTTGCTAACTTTTGTTGTTGTTGTATTTAATGTTTGCAGCTATCCGTTCAAGGGGTGGCTCATCGTGTAATTTATAACAAAATTGTTAATTAGCTGCAACATCAGCTGTTCGAGTATAATTTATGACTGCTTGAAATGTAAGGTCAAAATTATAAGTACAACAATAAATATAAACATACATACATGCACACATAATGCAACAACCCAATAAACACAAGAACTTTAATGATATCGTATCGAATTCGAGGCAGATTTTCGAAATTAGATTTTGTCGACAGTAATTTCTTGGACACATGTCGAGTTCGAAGAAAGCTGGACTCTATCAATTTTAGCGAGATGCTAGCAAGTCAACTCTGCTAGTACAAGTAATCCAGATAAATCGAATGACCAAAAAGAAGGAAGCTAAACACTGACGATGGCGGAACCCCGAAACCGGTTGGTTACAAAACCAAGTTTGATTAGGGATGACGGAAAATCGTTCAAATATACATCAACTTTTCACCTTGTCGGAAAATCAGCAAAGCAAAATAAATCAAATAGTTATACCTTAAATTGCTGACGATCCGATGTAAAAAAAAAATTACAATTTTAAAAGCGCTCAAGTCTCTATTAGCTGATGAGAGAAAAACTCTTATATTCGACGGAAATGCTGGAATCGCTATTAATTCGAATACGGACTCGCAGTTTCGCCACTATAATATTATCAGATAAAGCCAATTCGTCTAGTATTCGCCCTGAGTTCATTGGGCTTACTGGGAGCACAGAAAAATACACATGCAAGAGAGCTTATTACAAATTAATGGCATGATTGGAAAGCCTAGGATACGTGTCTGATGCATTGGCTGCATGAATGCCATGTTGCTCTACATACATACTTAGTGCATCATGGAGGTACGACCCCAACCCTTGCGCGTTGAGTGTCCGTAACTCAACGCAGTGCCGGAGGTATGAATACATTAATTTTTTGATGAGGCAATTATGTGCATGTTGCTTGTGCCCGCCCCCCTCTTTTCATTTTTACCACCAAATGCTGATGATGTGCGGTTGTTACTGTGACACTCCATGGGTTTGACTGATGCAGTTGTTGCGTGACTGTCTGCATGACTGCCTGTATGAGGTGTTGAAAGCGATTGCAGGCAAGAAGTAAAGGAGTAGATGGGTAATTTGGACTGAAATGAGAAAGAGAAAATGAGAAGTCATAGTTAAAACAAGACAGAAAACACGGATGAGAACAAATGAAAGCATTACAACATGGAGTTGGCAAAGGTAATCAATTTTGTTGCACGGATTAAGTAGCAAATCAAGCGAATGCATGAAGAGGCGTAAATAAGTGTGTATGTATGTAAACCTATTCATATGAGATGAGATACTCGGCTGGTAATGAGTGATTATACAATAATTGAGGCAAGGAAAAGGATATGCATGTCAAGTTAAAGGGTACGAACATCAAATACGTCCAAGGTAACACGAATACGTATCTTAAATGTATATACTTATAAATGCCTTTTCCCAAAACCAAAATGTTTCAGCAAGATCAATATGAGAAGTGGATATCTTTGCAACACACTATGTATCTCTCGGACCCACACAGCATACAGGGCACTACTGTGTATGGAAATCACTGCTAATAATCACCAATGTCTGTCTGACGGGTTCGATGGTTAGTCCCCCCAGAGAGTGGAGCATATGGAGAGTGTACATATCCTTCCTCTAATATGTGTAATGGGGGCATCATAATATCCTGCAAAACGAGATAGCGGATGAGCTGGTTTGGCATTGATTGGCTCTAGGTCCTAAGAGGCGACTAAAATCTACAAAGTTTAATGACGCTCAACTTGATGGTTGATCTACTGATATGATGCCTCTCACCTCTTATTACCCATTCCTTGCGGTAGGCGGGGTGACATGACTGCATACCAAACCGCTACCACGACAGTCGGGCAGTACCCCAAGGTATTACGAGAGCGTACCGAGTCCATATCCGGCAAAGGACTGTCAATTTCGACAACACTAACCAAAAACTTCGGGGAGTAAAAACAACAACAACAGATGCACCCCTAGGACTTAACAGGTACCCTTTTCTCTTAGCGCTCTTTTAACGATCAAATAATAGATGGCAGCATTTTCAGTCCTCCAAAGTGTCAAAGAGCTGTTGTATTGCGTGGGCGGAAGAGACGCACTGCAGAACGAAATTTTAAAGAAAATCGTTCTTCCATAGCTTTTTGGTACTCGGATTCATAATTTCTGGTTAGATTCGAAAATATTTAAACTCAGCTTCATGAATATAGTGAAACTGAGATCATATCAGGGCTTTTAAAAATCCGTCAGTTTTCATTGGATAATTCACTAGACGTGGTAGAGGGCAGCCCTACACAATTTCTAAACGGTCTATCAATGCCGACTTTTTTGGTAGAGACACAGATCCGTTCTTGTTGGATAATTTAGAACGTCATATTCGAAGAATCATGTCATAACATCGTTTTCATATAAATACGAAATCACTTATATAAAGGGGCATAATAAAACCCTTACAATCAGTTTCTGCTATGTAGACGAACACAACAATGGAATCGGCCAATATATAATTAATTGGGTTATCAACGACATTTATCTCTTTTTCACTACTAGCTGTTGGGCTTCCCAACCTACCTTGGGAAACTGCAACATTCTGTCTTGAACTTGCATAACATAAATACAATAATAGACTAACGCATTTATATCCACGATGATCTCAAATGAAGTATAAAGTGAAGGGGAATGTCTCGGGCCAAGCTATAGTGTTCCTATGACACCGCTATCGGTATGTTCGTCAGATTGTTCTATAGGTCCCACAAAAACCCAGGCTGTAGTTGCATGATCCGGTAGTTCTACCAAGCACTCTGGCTACGCTATACGCGATCTTCTAATACCACATAATTAATAACTATACGATATAGCTCACCTTACCAGATGTCGTTGGAGAGGCGAAAAGTCACACCGTGCATGTATCCTATGAAGTGTCTATATCAACAACTCTACAACCAGGCATGAAGAGGCAAGAGCTTGTGCTGTTTCTTTTAGGAGCTGTTTAGCTAAACATTATTGATTTTATTACTTACGTCTGCCATGTACGTCAAGGAGTGTAGGGCAAAATACTCTTGCTAGAACAAGACGGAGTCAGGTATGTGAATACGCATTAGACACATTATAATGACTCCAATCTCCCTATGATCATACCGTGCTCTCGGAATTACTAGTTGTCAGATCTAGATCCGTTCATAGTTAACCCCCTGATTCACAGTGGCGTCCCATGTACGTTAGAAGAACTATGATCCCTCCTTGTTTCTTGCTTTTACTAAAATTAATTCAAAAAAAGAAAAAGAAAGTCTCATGTTCCTTATACTTAGCTTCTCATACAAATGTTCCCTCTTCAATTTTCGTCTGCAGACTGAGTATAAATATATGTAGATTTGCACGTTTTATTTTTGTTTTATGAGTTATAAATAAATTACTTGTCATAGTTTAATACTCAAACGGCGATCAATCAAAAGATTAATGCACGCCAATAAGCTAGTCGAACTTGAACATTATCTAAATGGTACTTAAATACATAACTATTATGTACTCGAGTACATACAGCTGTGTTCAATATAATAGTAGTGAAATTAAAATGGATATCGTTCGACGAAAAACGAAGAAGCTGCGATTTTAATAATTTTCATTTAAAATATAGCGAATTCCATAACAGAAACCACATAAAAAGAAATTTCAAAGTTTACAAAAAGTTCAGTAAATTTAATAAAACTTAAAAAAATGGTTATCAAGATCTTCAAATTTTTTTCCAGAATTTCCAAAAATTTTTTGAGTACGCAGTTTTGTAGACCAATTAATTTTAGTATAATATTATGCAAGTTAGAACTCGCTGAAAAATGTCCCCGAATTTTCAGAGTTTTTTTCGTAAAGGGTGTTGAGTGACTTCTTCCATATAACGCATGAACAAAAATAATTTTTGATGATTGTTGTTGGAGCACAGCTCTAATTTTTTTTTTTTTTATGTTTGTTTGTTAATTGATATTAGAAAAAAAATTACAACGTTATGCACTGCGATGGTATAATGACATGTTTCGAAGTGCCATACTTCTCATCAGACCCCTTCTCGGACACTGAGATACGAACCCGAGTGTCTGCACCAAAGCCGCTGTTAGAGTACTCTAACAACTAAGCTATGATGCCCTGTAACGTCACGATGCATTTTTCCTCTAATGTGCCATTTGCTTATTCCTTTTATACATTCTTTGGTACATATATTTTTTATATGTCAACTCAAGGAAAGTGGAATATTTTTTAGGCGCGTTCATAGAACAGTTTTAGATACAGAAGGCCTTTTTTGCATATCAACACTTCCGTGTTATTTGTTATGCACCCGCACTGTACCTGTAACAATTACAGTTATGGTGATTGTTGTTGGAGCAAAGCTCAAATTTTTTGTTTTTATGTTTGTTTGTTAATTGATATTAAGGAAAAATTACAACGTTATGCACAGCGAATTTTTGTATGAAAAAAAAAAAATACCCAACAACCTTGACAAAAAAAAATTCAAAAAATTCAGCGGAATTTTTAAGTACTTCTAACTTGCATATTATTATACTAAAGTTGAATGGACTAAGCAACTCCGTACTCAAAAAATTTCTAAAAATTCTGCCCAAAAATATTAAAAATATTATTATTCCAGAACTTTGTATAAACTTTGAAACTTCTTTTACGTATTTTCTGTTATGGAATTCTCTATATTTTTAATGAAAATTATTAAAATCACGGCTTCTTCTTATTTCGTCAAAAGATATTCAATTTAATTTCACTACTATTATACTGAACACAACTGTACATATAAATTGCATATTTTTATTCATTTATTATTTTTTTTTAGTTTCACACCCAATTAAATTTGGGATTTACGTCAAGTTTATCGAAGCTTATTTCGTTTATTGGCATACATCACTTACTGTATAAAGTATTTCAGTAGTTGGTAAAACGCAAAAACAGTGCCAACACCTCAATGGAAACCTTCCATAAAATCGTCTGACTTATTACTAATCTCCGCGCCTAATCCATTCAGTCTGCAGTTGGCTGTAGTGCAATTTTAATATGCGTAGCACACTCATAAAGGTTAAAAGATATGTGCGACCGTACAAGTTTATATAGTACAGAGATTGGTTTTCTCGTACCCGTTCGGGTATAAATAGGTACAATTGGTCTCTCAATAGGACATTCTCAAACAAATGTGAACAGTTCACCCCATATAACGAGATCAGAACTGGGACACCGAAAAACTTTGTAGACTTCTAAATGAACTAGTACCAAGTATAAAGGCTGAAATTCTACAATATTTTAAGATAAATTGTGGTCGTCGAATGTTTACTGCGTAGTATGTACCCTGAAGTCAATTCTACTAGTTTACCAAACCTGCTCAACTAGTTAGAGGTCTGTAATTTTTCCATATTAGCAACTGGAATTTTTAACACGGCGACGTCCTACGAAATGCCAATTGTCCGCTTCTGCATCAGCACCATACCAATTAGCATACTAGTCAGCCTCTCCACTAAGAATATATCAGTTGCCATACTAGTCAGTATATATACCAGTATCAAACCAGCCTTCATACTGGGCAGCTTATGCATCAGTATCAAACCAGTTACTGCACCACTTCATAGTAGGCTAGTTCATTTTGGGTTGAAAAATACAAGAAAACTCCAAAATTACATTACAAACCACTTTATTGAAAATTCAGTCATCAGATATAAAATATGGGTATATCAAAATAAATATTACTATATTGAACAATTGAAACAAATTTCAATAAAAATATTATATATAATGGATAATAGTAATTTGTTTAATGAATTTTGTAATTGAATTCTCAGGCATTAAATATTGTGGAAAATTTAAAAATGTAAATACTAATCTCAGATAGAATCTAATCCATACTTGTAAAAATATACTTAAAGGAAATATTAGCTTTTTATGGTAAAAACTATAAGTTTCGAGTCATTTGCAAATAACCATATAGTACATAATGTGTAAGTTCTCAGTAAATAATTTTTTTATAAAATGCTATTTTAGCCATCTTTTTTGTCTTCTCGCCATTTTCGTTGTTGAAGCTTCTAAACGATTCCGTTGGAGGTTCACTCTTATTTTATTTATGAAAACTGCATTTCACAATTACAAAAAGGCTACCCTGAAAAATAACAACACTTCAGTATTACTTTTATGTGTTTTGTTGAAAACTTTTTCTTCAGAAAAACGTTACTTTGATTATTCCAAAAACAGTTTTTGTCGATTACGAACGGCATCTGCAAAGCAAATGATTTTTGCTGAGAAGCCTTCCATGGCAGAAATGCACTCGGAGAGTTCGAAAAACCACTGCCGAGGGGCGACCCCGTTTTGTTACCTGTACCAGGGCTGTAACCTCGGAGCTTCAGTGTGGTAGCTCAGCAATACTACCGTCACACCAGGGCGGCCGCCGTGGTTTCTTATTATTAAAATGATTAACAAGTAAGGAAGTTTAAGTTCGTAGTAATGATCTATTATGGCATCCCATTTATTCAGGTCTATTTTTATACTTTCAGTTCGTATTTGCGTTCAAATAGACAGACGGGCAGACAGATAGACGTATCGACAGACGGACATGGCTACATCGACTCAGCTCATCCTCCTGATCATTTCAGTATACTTTTTGATGGGACTATCTCTTCTTCTTTAACAGGAATAATGCCCGAAAATTCTATCAAAAAATTCGGCGAATGACAGAAGGTTTTAAACCCGGGGCAAACTCCTGTAAGAATGAGAACGGCGACCTGGTGGCCGATGTTCAGACAGCACTCAGAATATGGAGGGATCACTTCTCTGCCCTTTTAAATGGAGAAACTGAGCAAGAAACCAGAGAAGATGCCGAACCCGAGCCCACAATCGAAGATGATGGAATTGATGTTCCACAACCCGACTATAACGAGGTGCGAATAGCAATATCCCGATTGAAAAACAATAATGCAGCTGGCGCTGATGGTTTGCCTGCTGAGCTATTCAAACACGGAGGCGAGGAGCTGGTAAGGCGCATGCATCAGCTTCTATGCAGAATATGGTCGGATGAATGCATGCCTGAAGATTGGAATCTAAGTGTTCTCTGCCCAATCCACAAGAAGGGCGATCCTACAAACTGCGCCAACCATCGCGGAATCAGCCTTTTGAATATCGCACATAAGGTCCTATCAAGCGTATTGTGCGAAAGACTGAAGCCTGATGTGAACAGACTGATTGGACCTTATCAGTGTGGCTTCAGACCTGGTAAATCTAACATCGACCAGATTTTTACAATACGCCAAATCTTGGAAAGAATTCATGAAAAAAGAATCAACACACATCATCTCTTTGTTGATTTTAAAGCCGCTTTCGATAGCACGAAAAGGAGCTGCATATATGCCGCTATGTCTGAATTTGGTTTCCCCGCAAAACTTATACGGCTATTCAAAATGACCTTGAGCAACACCGCCAGCTCGGTCAGAATTGGGAAGTACCTCTCCGAGCCGTTCGAAACTAAACGAGGTTTCAGACAGGGTGACCCCCTATCGTGCGATTTCTTTAATTTAATGCCGGAGAAAATAATACAAGCTGCAGAACGTAACCGCGCTGGAACAATACTTTATAAAAGCGTGCAACTGTTGGCATATGGTGACGATATTGATATCATTGGTCTTAACAACCGCGCCGTAACTTCTGCTTACTCCAAATTAGAAAAAGAAGCGGAGAAAATGGCATTGGTTGTGAAAGAGGGCAAAACGAAGTACCTTCTGTCATCATGCAAAGAGTCAGCGCATTCGCGCCTTGGCAACCAAGCCACTGTTGGCAGCAATAATTTCGAAATAGTAAAGGACTTCGTTTACCTGGGAACCAGCATAAACACCAACAATAATGTTAGCCTAGAAATCCGACGAAGAATTACTCTTGCAAACAAATGCTACTTCGGACTGAGTAGGCAATTGAAAAGTAAATTCCTCTCTCGACGAACGAAAATAACACTCTACAAGTCACTCATCGCACCCGTCCTGCTATATGGTGCAGTAGCGTGGACCCTAACAACATCTGATGAGGCGGCTCTGGGAGTATTCGAGAGAAAGGTTCTTCGAAAGATTTGTGGACCTCTACGCGTTGGCGACGGCGAGTAACGAAGAAGATTTAATGATGAGCTGTATAAACTTTACGCAGACGCCGACATAGTTCAGCGAATTAAAACACAGCGGCTTCACTGGCTAGGCCACGTAGTGCGAATGAGCGAAGATGCTCCAGCCCAGAAGGTATTCTTACCGGCACCCACCGGTGGAAGCAGAGGAAGAGGGAGACCACCACTCCGATGGAAGGACCAAGTGGAGACCGATTTGCGATAACGCGGTGTTTCCAACTGGCGCCAGTTGGCGCAACGAAGAAACGACTGGCGAGCTATGTTGGACGGTCAAAATCGCTCAGGCGGTTAGATGACCATTTAAAGAAGAAGAAGATCAAGATTGAATTATAAGCGATTGCGTTTGAAAATAGCAGACATTTTATGCTGAAAATTGTGCGGCGCCACGCCTACTTCTTCAAAATTTACAAAATTTTATTACGGCCAAGGTTTTCTTAAAAAGCTTATTATGTGTGCAAAATCTGATTGATATAACTTGCCTAGTTGTAGAAATATCGCTTTTTAAATTTCACAAAAAAATTTTTAAGAACTATGTAAAAAACTGGGTGTCGACATTAACCGATTTCGCCCTTTTTTGCAGCAAACAGTTAGCTTTATATATAGAACATTATCACCAAATTTTGTTTCGACAAGTCATTTTTGGCGGAGTTATGGCATAAAAAGTTTTGTGGAATAGTCCACTATAAAAGGGGCGAAGCCACGCCCATTTGCGAAAATTTTAAGGTTTTGGATTTCCTTGTTTACGGAAACTTTAAAAGTGAAATATAAATGATGTAAAGCTATTTTACGCAAAGTTATTGCCTATTTAATATATCTACGATCCTCCTCAAAATCTTTCATATAAAAGTGGGGGTAGACCTTAACCGATCCCGCCCATTTTTTCCTGGAACACTCCTTGCATACCTGGAAACCTGCGTGCTGAACTACGTTTCGATATCTTGAACGGTTTTTGATTTATGATTAATATTATTTCTAAATTTGACTTAATCAAAAGTGGGCGGTGCCACTCCCATTTTCAAAGATTGGTTGAAAAATTTATATTATGCCTCAATCTCAATGTATTCACCAAATTTAAAGGTGTGTTATGTTCTGAGTAATCACTTTTTTTGTGTTTTCGAAAATATTCTATATATAAAAAGTGGGCGCTCGGAGATAAGTGCCAAGAAACCCGCATACCATTAAGATATCTCAAAATTTACTCAAGTTATCGTGTTCACAGAAGGATGGACGGACGGACGGACATGGCTTAATCAATTTCTCTTTTCGTCCTGAACATTTTGATATACTCGTATATAAGTCAATATCTATCTCGATCCGTTTATACCGTTACGTACTGCCGTTAGGCGACTAAAGTTAATATACCTTGTGTGCGTAGCACTACTAGGTATAAAACACAGGTTCTTTTTATTTCGTCGAACGATATCCAATTTAATTTCAGTACTATTATATTGAACACAACTGTAGGTAAATAACTATTTGTATATGACCATACAATATTGCGCAAGGCACGTATGCTCCTCAGTGCCCCAAGTATCGATCGATCCTGGCCACTATCAACGTGCTACAAACCAAAACAATAAACAATGAATAAAGAATGATTTCAAATTTGACGTTTGACTTTTTGATTAAAAGAAGCATAGTAGGTACCTAAACGAACATTGGCTTAACACGACTAGCCAGCGAAGTATTTGGGTTTAATTGGTGCAAACACTTCGTCGTGCCCTCGTTCACTGCAAGAACTACTTTCTTCGCTCTTTATTTAGAAAAAATAGGGCAAATCATTATCATAAATTGGAAAATAGTTAAAAGAATCAAACTCTTTCCATAAAGTCATTATTTTTCTTCAAATTAAGCAATTTTGTAGCTGCAAAACAGCCAAACTGAGATGTCAGATACGTAGATTAATAAATTTTTAAACTTGATTGTCAGCGGAATTTGTTTGCAAAACAATTTAAACATAATCAGTGGTCCATAATTTGATAACTTTTCTCAGAAGAAAATCAGCGGTTTGTCGCTCATCAGACATTGATTAGACGGGTTTTGGGCCAACCTCTGATAAAGTCTTGATTAACCGATTAATAAGACATTACAAGGGCAATAACTGTCCACCTCACGCAGTTTCATTCAGTATTTCTACCAGTTCAGACGAGGAGACGCTATAGTAACCTGCTAGTTTGTAAACAGAATAAAGAAAACGCTATCCCTTTGACTAGTACATAAACATGACCCTACATTCATATCGTATCATACCCCGTTGCCACAGCTTTGCACCATGCAGTCTGCCAGGGACATTGTTTACCCTTACTAGTTTGGCATCTTCTTTTGCGAATCGGAGTGGAAGGTAGTTGATGAAGGTACTACGAGAAAGTGTAATGAAGGAAATTGCGTTCAGAGTTGTTTTAAGATAAAAAGGACAACTAAAAATTTCAATTTAAACTGAAATTTATATTCTGTAGGAACTAGTAAGGTGTTATAACTGCTTTATATTCAATAATTTTGGTGTTTTATGTCTTCACGTTCAATATTGCATTTGATTGGTTTCTTATTGAATACAACGCACCCTGTGTGGTTTGTGTGTGCGTGCATATTCGGAGTAAGTTGCGCTACTAATAGACATATACTATGGCCAGTTAGACGGCGTAATACTACAGGCTGCTACAAGCTGTCCCGATGCATTAAGAACGGCTGTAGTTGGTAACGTCGTGTTGTTGGCTCCCAGTCTATGAGTAGGACGTGAAGAATGGCTTATAATGTTGCTCTCGGAGTGGCTCTCAAGGCTGCTGACTGATTGGGGGAGGGTAATTTGTTCAAAAATTATACTTAAAATTTGTTGCATGACAAATCACATGCTTGTTATCATGTAAACGCTTTCTTAACCTCATCAATGCTGCTTAAATATTTAAAAATAATTTAAGAAATAGTTTAGCCATGTTAGACTAATTGAGCTTGAAGAGCTGTAAGCTGACAGCCAAAGTACAAATGTGCCTAAGAAAGATACCAATTGCATACATACAAAGTGATTTGAGTAAAGGTAAATGTAATATTTTTCAGCTTCATGACGTAAACGCCATAACTTGATGATGATAAATGATTTTTTTGCCGACTCTATTGGTAATTTTCAATAATATTAATTTTCGATAAATTTTTAACGCTGTTATTTTATTTGGTAATATACACGACTGACCGGAAAACAATTTTCATGAAATATAAAACCGTATTATATATTTTTTTGCTTCAGTACCCTGTGGGAAATTCGTTGGCCGACTACTATACTAGCTTACTTTTAGTCGTCTTATTGTGTCTAACTATTAGTTGGTTTCAAAGTCAATCAGTGTTCAATCGAAAAATTGTATCTAACATTTTTTTAAACACTTGAATATCAGATAAAAAATATTTGCTAGCAAAAAATCTCAATTGTATTTCTTTATGTTACTTTTTTTCATTAGAATCAATAAAATTTTCATTTCCTATTTCTATTTTATTGAAAATTTGCATACCTCTACATGGTGGTTATGGCTTAAGACATTGGTTTCTGACCATGTTTTGAGAGCAGGACATCCACATATTTATGCATGAAACACATGAATACACATTGACCATGATATAGTTAAAATATATATATTTATTAACTAATAAGTATAGGCATCAAAAATTCCCTAGTATTGAGCTGGCTACAAGTCAACATAAAAGTAGTCAACTTGTAGTCAGCCGAAAAACCCCTCACTTTTTCGGCGCCATCGCCATGTACAAGTAGTCAGCTAAAAGCAATGTAAAGTAGTTGAGGGAAAGGCAAAGGTAGCTGAAAAATAGTGAACTAATAGTCGACTTATAGTTAACTGATTTCCGTGGAGGGATAGGTTAGCTACCACACAGTGAAACACCAAACTAGTCAGACAAAACACTAATTTAGTTAAACCGTAAAAATGAATATAAAAAACAGATAAACGCATATTCCTAAAGGGATTTGAATGCTGAAATAGAATCCGGGTCAAAGTTCGGCATTAGTAGCAATGCGAAATCAGAAAATAATAACCATGCTTAAAGCTTGATAACTATGGAACTGCCTTCCAGAGGAAAATTTTCATTCAAAACCTTATTTTGTGAGGAATTCCATTTCCTACAAAGCTGTATGCAGGTCTAAATTTTTGTCAGCGCAGCTGTAAGCAAAAATAAGATCACTCTTTCAAAATCAGCACTAGCAATGATAGGCCTCTAGAAATTAATATTAAGAGCAAATTATTTTTTGCTCATTATTTTTGAAAGAATAAAAAAAAAATTAGGTTTCGGCTTTATGGTACCAGCCTTAATACCCAGCTTTACAGCCCATTTCTGGCCAGAATTTACATCAGGAACAGGGGAATAATCAAAACAAAGTGGGAAACAACAACATATTTATAACGAGGGGCTAAGGCTAATAAATGTTTAAAACTTTAAAGAAATTTAAAAAGTAAAATCAGCATGGAATGTCATGCACAAACGCAGAAATAATCGGTATTTTGGCCAATAATCGGCAATTCCGATGTATGATGATGATTATCGGTCGGACTTACCATGATTGAAGTAAGATATATTTTGGCCTATTTTGACAGCAAAATATATTTTATCATCGCGTAGAATACTTTCATATTAGAAGTACTCGTATCACTTATTTATATGAAAAAGCGACAAACTAATGACTAGTTTCCTTGTATTTCACACTAGTTGCAAAGTAAGTCGCAAGTAATTGGTTTGACTGTATGGTACATACTCGTACAAGCAGCTCTACATACGTCCAAATATAAGTTTGGTATTGTGGGTATGGTTTAAATGTAACCATAACATCCATAATTTTACTGACATTTTCTTGATGATTAATTAGTTAATAAGTTTACATTTTAACTGCTAACGTAAAAATCGTTATTTAATGACATTTTCCTAAGCTTCACATAAAGACACTAATTCCATCGTTGCCACACACATATCGGCGTATATCAAAAGATTAAAATAAAAATTTCGTTCTGCGCCCTGTGTTTTGCTTTTGATTGTCAATATTCCATATCTTACAACTCAATCTAAACAGCTATCAACTGGCTGAATTTTCCGTATGTGATAAGAAATTACTAGAGAAAATCGCGACGTTGTTGTGCCATATTTACTTATGTTTTTCATTTTGTATACCTTTCATGCACATGAAATGGTATTATAACTTTGGTCCGATGTTTGTATGTATGAGAAGAAGAAGAGATAGACCCACTAATAAGTATACGGAAATGATCAGGGCGATGAGCTGAGTCGATTTAGCCATGCCCGTCTGTCCGTATGTCTGTTTGAACGCAAACTAGTTCTTCAATTATAGAGATATCTTGATGAAACTAACATATAGCTCCCATACAATCGATTGTTCCGAAAAATGGGTTTTGTGCTATAAATTTTCCAATTAAAGAGCTCTCATTAAAATTTGGTATGCAGGTTCCTTGGCACTTATCTCCGAGCGCTATTTAAAATGGGGCAAATCGGATGATAGCCACGCCCACTTTTTATATAGAATATTTTCGATAATACAAAAAAGTGATTACTCAGTACATAATACACCTATAAGGATATAATTGGTGTGTACCTTAACATAAAGGCTGAAAACAAATTTTTCAAGAAATTTTAGAAAATGAGTGTGGCACCGCCCACTTTTGATTAAGTCAAATTTAGAAATATTAATAATCATAAATCAAAAACCGTTCAAGATATCGAAACGAAATTCAACACAAAGATTTCCACTACCAAAGGGAATGTTCCGGGAAAACATGGGGGGAATCGGTTAAGGCCAGCACCCACTTTTATTTTGAAAAGGATGATAGATATATATAATAGCCAATAACTTTGCGTAAATAACTTTTTTATCATTTTTATTTCACTTTTAAAGTGTCCGCAAACGAAGAAAGTCGAAAAATAAAAATCTTCGAAAATGGGTGTGACCCGCCTCTTTTATAGTGGATTATTCCAAAAATATTTTTATGCCATAACTCCCGGAAAAATTTATTTATCGAAACGATATTTGGCCAAAATGTTGAATATATAAAGGTAACTGTTTGATGTAAAAATGGGCGAAATCGGTTAAGGGCTACGTCCAGTTTGTTAACATAGTTCCGAAAAATTTGTTTGTAAAATTTAAAACGGGATATTTCTATAACTATGCAAGTTATATCAATTAAGTCTTACACACATAATGAGCTTTTTAAGCAAAACTCAACCGCAAAAAAAAATTTTGTAGATTTTGGGGAAGTAGGCTCCCACTCTTCAGCACAAAAGTTCTGCTATTTTCAAAGGCGATTGCTTGTAATTTCAATGAAAATTGGTCACCTGCTGTAGTATGCTCCTGCCAAAAATTAGGCAAATCGGATAACATACAAGCAAAATATCCGGGCAAATAGTTAGTACCCCACTGCAATAGATTTTTTGATTTTCATACCTTTCATGAACATGAAAAGTTTGTAAGTATGAGAAGAAGAAAAGATGGGCCCATCAATAAGTATACTGAAATAATCAGGACGATGAGCTGAATCGATTTAGTCATGTCCGGCTCTCTGTCCGTCTGTATACTTGAACACAATTTTTTCAAACATAAAATGTGCATGTATTGGTGTTTTGAAAAAATTTGGTTAGCAGTGGTTCGTAGGGAAGCTATTTATATAAAAATAAATTAATTTACTACTCAAAACTCCTAACAGAAGTGTTTTTATTGAAAACAATCAGCTGGCTTGTTAATACGAACTGAAAAGTATTAAAATAGACCTGCGTAAATTGGGATCCCATAATAGATCACTACTAGGTATATAATGTCCGGTTCAACCCTTACCTGTTTCAGTTACCTTCTACTCCGAATGGAGTCTCAAAAACGGCAGCTGAATTTCTCTGAGCCATACATTTTTTGACATAAACACATTAGAAATGTGAGGAATTCCATTTTCTACAATGGATAACCAAGTGAAATCCCAACAGTAAACTTTGTATTATAATTTTGTTGCTTCGACCAGCGCGGCTTGAAATCAATACCTTTAAGCTACGCCCAGGTATGGATGATAATTGGTTTTTTTTTTAATTTTAGCGAAATTGCCTTGATTATTGATTCTAAATGTTGGAAAATTGTTGCTTTGATCATAGATGCCCTGCTCGCGACTAAAAGATCAAGCAAATTATGTACGACGATAATAAAAAACAAAAGAACAGTTAAAGCAAGCTGCCGACGGGGCGTATGAGTAATATTAGATGCAATCGGATTTTAAACCAATAAAGAACTTGATCAAGGCTCGCAACAAAGACGCGTTTGTAATCTAATATTAGCTTCTATTTCAGAACATACTGCGTAACCACCATTTGTGTCACAAGTTATCTGAGGCTCCTGCCAATAAAATCTGTTCATTTATTCTTCTTCAGAAAACTAAATGATGGTTTTCAAGGAATCGAGAAACTTGTGCCACAAAGCAACTTCATCTTTCTTTAAATGGCGCTGGACAATCTACACAATTTAAGCCGTTCATCATAGCTCGTCATTCGTTCCTTCTCTCTGCTAACTGGCGCCAGTTGGAAACACCACGAGATCATATTCATTCAATTCAGCCATTTTTTTCATTCGATGAACCATATCGACGTCAAGCGTCCACATTAAACTAAATTGCATGGCAACCTCGAAAAATTAGGAGGACAGCTCGGTCGCAAAGGAACTAGTTTTAATTTAAGCCAAAATAAATTTGTTTGCTTATGTTGCCTCAAGCTATTATTGCTTAAGGCCCCAGGTATGTAATTAGTTTACTGAAAAATTAAGCTCACATTCTACTTCCGTTGATTGATTGATAGATTTAATTTTCCGCCCTTTCATTGAGCGGCGTTGTTTGTCTTATTTTTCCATATTTTGATGTTGGCCAGCAATTACTTGCTTAAAGGGTTTAATTTTTTTATTTGTTAAGCTTGCACATGAGCTGATTACAATTGATTTTCTATACGTTTCTTTAGCTTTATGTTTTTTTTTCGCAGAGATTAATTGATAGGCAATGATTAGTTTTCAGTTTGAAAAAGCCCACAAAATTGATGTGGTAGTCATTACTGTCTTCCATCAGTTATGACTTGAATTGAAAAATGAGGCTTTTTTTTTAACTGAGCCTTGTTATCTATTGTCGAAGTCATTTATTTTAATTATACAATTATTCAAAATATAATAAAACAAGCAGTTCCAGGTGATGTTGGCCTGCCCCATAACTTAGACATATGCTAAATAGGCGGACTAAAAAAATGTTTTTTTTTTTAAATTATATTGATATTATTTTCCAGAATGGCGAAAACAAAATACTGTAAAAGCTACACATCTTATTATTAATTTCTAGAAGAATGTCATTGCTAGTCTAGATACTGAAGAACTGTTCTAATTTTGTTTGTAAAACTGCCAACCAAATGAAGTAAAATAATTTTACCGTAGTTCGGCCTCAACTCAAAAAGAAAAGATAGTTCCTTGTTTTCGTTTTTTTGGGTGTGATGGCGGATTAAGTTTCAGCGTCTTCAAAATACATGGAATTGCATGTATCGAACTTGTATGTAACCCCTGCGGGTTAGGGGCTTAGAATATGCCCGAGGTAGGCATACCGGTCGTAAGAGGCGACTAATATGCACAAAGGTAATGACGTGCAACTCGATGGTTGATCTACGGATATGATGCCTCTCACCTCTCATTACCCATCTCTCTTTCCTTACGGAAGGAGGGGTGACATGACCTAGAAGGTTCCACTGGTCATAAATCGCTACCACGACAGTCGGGCAGTACCGCAAGGGAGTACCGGAGCGTACCGGATTCATATCCGGCCAAGGACTGTCAGTTCGACAGCACTCCCCAAAACCTTCGGGGAGTGTTTTTGTCGTTACAACAACAACAACAACAACAACTTGTATGTAACTTTTTTTATAGACCGTTAAATTTTCTTTAAGAATTTTTGTGTATTTTTTTCTTAAATTGACTCTTGCGTGTTTCACCAATTCCAAAATAAGAAGTGAAAGTGCTTAAAGTGTTATTACTCTGGAATGGCGCAACTCTCCTAATAAATCCCTGAACACAATTAGCAAACAACTGTTGAATAATTTTTCAAAATTCAATTGCACTAAATAAGGAAATCTACTGCTATAGCTATTTGAAAAAAAATGGAAATTTCCACTACTGTAATCGTCATCGTTTTCAAAGGGGTATTCCTTCCCTGCCAGCTCTTTTTGGTTTGTTTATTAAAGTGTATGGAAACATATTTTTCTGAAATGAAACATGCATGGGTTTTTTTTTAATTTGGAAGTCGGTCTCTCGATATACTGATCAAGGTTTTAGCCGTAAAATGTATATACATACGTATCCGTTAGTAAGATATCTTATTTCCAGAAAACTGTATATTTGGTCGTATATTACGTAATATGCCACAGTATATATCACAAACTATACCGCGATAATGTTTTGTTTTGTAAGCGCATACTAGGTTCTTCACAGCTTCCGGATGTCGCATGTTTAATGTGCTTGTCTGCATTTAATTATAAAATAAGTTCTAAAATCACATTATATCAGCACTAATCTCAATTCTGTACCCTAGAATCATTGCCCACATCGGATAAGCTTTTGGGTTTAGCTTCAATAAAAACAGTCATTAATCATAGCCATCCCACTTAAAGTGAACATGAGCTTATAAGCTAAACAAATCTCAGTTATTAGTTACCTTTTCACGGCTTTTGCTTAACTCAATAAATCTCAGAAAATAAACTGAAATAGTTAAGGCAATAAAAATAAATTAATTCATTTTATTTGATGATTTGCTGTTAATGTGTCAGATAAGCCATTGTCAGCTAATGACATAAATCAAGTCAAGCCGTAAAACCACGATGTGCATAGCAGGGTTAAAATAATATTTTATGGCTTACTTAATTGCGATAAGATTTTAATGGTGTTGATTAGGGTTGGATTAATGATTAATGTGACGATGTCGTGAAAAGTAGTAAAAGTCATAAAAAATAATAGCTTGACAGTTTTAAAAATATATTCCCGCAACTGCAAAATACGTTTTTGAAAATAGCAATAGGAGCGTGCTATTATGGTCTATATTTATATTATTGAACATGGATGCCGCACTTGATAACTTATGAAATAAATTATTTAAGTTACCCACCTAGATATGGAACTGGCGGAACTATCGTGGCTTGGCATGCTGATTGTCAAACTATCATTGACGATCCTTACGACTCCTGAGACTTAAATGCCTAAAATTTTACTTAAGGGCAAGACGTTCAACTGAGAGACGCCTCGTGTGCTGGTGTGTTTCATAATTTAATTAAGGATGTGCACATTTAAAATAGAGATTAATACGCCTCTTAACTGAAAAAAATTTTGAAATTGGGGTAATATGGATAACTGGTTATCTCGACTTTCTGGCGTTAAATTGTGAGTGGTTTCAATGTGATTGTCTACGGCAAGGTCTGGTATTCGGGAAATAGTGTTTTATTTTTATACCTAGTACTCCTACGCTCACAAGGTATATTAACTTTAGTCGCGTAACGGTGGCATGTAACGGCATAAACGGATCGAGATAGATATTGACTTATACATATCAAAATGTTCAGGAGGAAAAAAGAAATTGATTAAGCCATGTCCGTCCGTGCGTCCGTCCGTCCGTCTGTTAACACGATCACTTGAGTAAATTTATGGAATTTGGTTCCTTGGCGCTTATCTCCGAGCTCTATTTAAAATGGGCGAAATCGGATGATAGCCACGCCGACTTTATATATATAGAATATTTTCGAAAATACAAAAAAGTGTTTATTCAGTACATAATACACTTACAAGGATAAAATTTGGTGTGTACATTAATGTTAAGGCAAGAAATAAATTCTTCAAGAAATTTTTGAAAACGGGGGTGGCACCGCTCACTTTTGATTAAGTCAAATTTAGAAATAATATTAATCATAAATCAAAAATCGTTCAAGGAAAGGAATTTTCGATTATATTAATACAAGGTATGTTCCGGAGAAAAATGGGCAAAATCCCTTAAAGTCCACGCCCACTTTTATACGAAAAATTTTGAAAAGGATCATAGATATATTTAATAGGCAATAACTTTGCGTACAAAAGTTTTATATCATTTAAAAGTGTCCACGAACGAAGAAAGTCGAAAAATATAAATTTTTGAAAATGGGCGTGGCCCCGCCCCTTTTATAGTGGATTATTTCACAAAACCTTTTATGCCATAACTCTAGCAAAACTTTATTTATCGAAACGATATTTGGCGAAAATGTTGTACATATAAAGCTGAATGGCCGCGCCCAGGTTTTTAACATAGTTTTGCAAAATTTATTTGTAAAATGTAAAACGCGATATTTTTATTACCATGCAAGCTATATCAATAAAATCTTCCACGCATAATAAGCTTTTTAAGCTTAACTCAAGAGCAGAAACAATTTTGTAGATTTTGGGGAAGTAGGCGTGGAGCCGTCCACTTTTCAGCTTAAAAATGTTGCTATTTTCAAAGGCGATTGCTTGTAGTTCCAACTAGATATTTCAATAAAAATTGGTCAGATGCTTCTCAATAGTATGTAGTATACTCCTGCCAAGCAAATTAAGCAAATAGGATAACACACAAGTAAAACATCTGGGCAAGTTGTTAATACACCACTGCAATAGGGAAGTTATATACCTAGTTTGATTATCATACCATTAATAAACATGAAAGGTTTGTAAGTATGATGAGTATATAAAAATGAATTAATGACAGCCGCCGTGGTGTGGCGGTAGTGTTGCCGACCTACCACACCGAAGGACCAAGGTTCTAGTCCTGGGACAGGTAACTTCAAAAGTGATTTGAACAAGTTTTTCAAAACGGGTTCGCCCTACGGAAGTGGTTTGGCAAACTCTCTGAGTGTCTTTCTGCTATGGAAGGCTTCTCAGCAAAAAATCATCTCCTCTATTGAAATCGGCAAAAATCTGTAGGCCCCGCCAATTTGGGGGAAAAAATTCAAAACTGCGCACCACAAATTGAAAGGGATGCTCGGCGCAAAAATCTCTTAGGAGGCTTATATGATCATATAGCTGTTGTATAACGGGCCATATATTTATTTTACTTTTTAATTACTTTTTGCTAAATGTAAATTGTTATAGTTTAAAAAATATAGTTAAGATTCGAATTTAATGAAGTTATTTCGCCAGCACCGATTGTTTGTAGTATAGACCACTACGATCTGGGCTATTTGTAAAAAGTATTCAGCCTTTGAACGGGTTAAAAAATAAATATATTTTCGAGTATAAATTAACTAACTAAACGGTAACGCCAATAGCAAGAACGCGAGTTTCGCAAAATATAATTTGAATACCTTTTTTATTATTATTTAAAAGGAAATAAACATATTAGATCTTCAGCAAACATTTTTTTCACCGTATATACATATAGTCCGCTTAAAATTACTATGAAAAGTATGTTTGATTGGGAACATGAGCTACCTGGTCTATATTACCGCCTAATATTTTTGTTTTAAGCTAATCAAACAAATTTGATTATAATAATGCAATTATTTTATCAGCTATTAACCAAAAAAAATTGTTTTTCAATATTTGCTTGATTAAAAACATTTTAGTTCTCGATAGGCTTTTTTTATGAAAGCATTCACTATACAGTTTCCTCACGAAAATTGCTTTTCACTAACTACTAAAAAATTTAATGTAAAGCACAACTACGTTGACTAAAAAAGCATTTAAATTTTTTATTTCCTTGAAATATTCCACAATAAAAAATAAAAAAATTAATATAACTTTAGAAACGTCAAAACAAATTTGTGTGAAATTATAAAACCAAAAATATGTGTACATTTTATTTACTATTGGCCAGTTTTACAGTTCCGAGATAACTTACACTCCACATTTAACTATCCTTTCCCAATTTCAGCTATTGTGCTAAATGTTTACAGTCCAATACACACTAGACAACCTTATGATTTCTAACCAGAGGTTAACTCACCAATATTGGATGTTAAAAACGAAAGTTAACTGTGGTAGATATATTAAATAGCCCTAAGAATCATATCGACCGCCACTTCGGTGCCCAACTACAAACATTTTATGTGGTTGCCTGCCTAAAAGTATGCCGCAAATATAACTTTCGTTCTAAACTTCGAACTATAGCCTAAAAAATGTATTTAAGATACGAATATTTCAAAAATTAAAAACAATTTTTAAAATCGGACCCATTGCAAAACCGCGTAACGCACAAATGCAAAACCACGTAAGTGACATTTGTGTTAAAAACTTGCATAGGCCCCAGTCATTAATATAATATAATTCTATAAAGTCATTATTCGTCTTCAAATTAAGCAATTCGTAGTTGAAAAACCGAGAACTGAGCTTTAGAGTGTCACCGACGATATGTATCTCCAGAATATCTATGGCAAAACATCGGTGAAGCGACTAATAAGTTCAATGTAGTAGTTATTCCTTGATTCGCATACAAACCCACATGCAGACGTAAAATCGAATTAGTTTTGCTTCCCTTGCTCTAGTTATGTACGGACATTGGCCTGTTCCAATTTCACTAGGTATATTTAATAAAGTATTTAAATCTAACTTGAACGGCCACCACCGTATACAACAGATATAAAATGTTTCTTTGCTGCAAAAAGCATCCTTAACTTTGAGTTGGGCAACTAACAAAACATCGGTGAAAGTTTTATCCAGATAAGCAGACTGACATACAAAATAACAACTCTTGTATTGGCATCTATTACTGTTATAAAGAACCCACGTATGCATTTTTCTTTCACTTAAGTGTAATGTAAAGCTATCGGCCCGTTTCAATTTTCCCAATAGGCAAAATTCGTTTGCTATAAGCTGACGATAAACTTACTTTAGCAAGCTTTTGTTCGGCAAACGTTTGCTATACTTAATCATTGTAAAACGGTTGAAAAAAAATTGTCGAATCAAAAAAATGGATCCCTTTTACAATTGCTTTTTAATAATTTTTAATTAAGGGTTTATTCAACATATACTTTGTTGAAAACTGATTGATAAAACTCCAACTTAGGTAACCATTGTGAAAATAGGCTAGTAGCCTAATGAATATGTACTAGACCTTCGCTTTGAAAGTTGCTGCTTCGAATCCCAACAATTGTCTGAACCTTTTTTTCATTAAATAAATTATTAAAATTATTTTGAAATATGTTTTATATTTATTTCAATTAAATTTTATTTTCACAATTTAAATATAATAAAGTTAATGTGAATTATGTAAGTAAATTATTTACCAAAACAATTAATCAACGTATTTTTAATTTAATTAACTAGGACTTGCACATTATTATACTAAAACTGATTTGTGTACAAAACTTTTCTAGAAACCCTGCCAAAAATTTAAAGATTTTGATGCCCATTTTTTAAAGTTTCAATTAACTTTCCTGCACTTTGTGTAAACTTTGAAATTTCACTACTATTATTGTGAACACAGCTGTACATAAATATACAATTCTAGTAAAATAACCTTGTTGGCTCTGAGCTTCACAATCCAAACTGCAGTTGGCATCCACTGCAAGAACGAGTTGGATTGTCAACGTCACGTAACTTCTCAATCCCCAAACATTTTAACAAGCTTCTACTGCGTTCCGCACACTCCTTTTGTATTTACGAGGTGTGTTCAAAACGTATCGCGAATTTTGAATTTTCGCTGGTTACGTATATTCGAATTTCGAATTTTTTGTGGCGTTATGTTGGTACTCATGTCTCTCACTTATGCCGACAAGCTCGGCCATTTTGAATGTTCAGTTAATTGTTGACAGCTGCTTTGCTTGCACGTGTTTTGGATCGTCTTCGATTTTTACCCATTCAAAAAAATTGATCAAAGAACCTGTATCAAATTTTGTGTGAAAAACGAAATTGAGTGCGCGGATGCATTCCGAATGTTGACTGTGGCATACGGAGAAGCTACCTTGGACCGAAGCAACGTTTATCGTTGGTACAAAATGTTCTCAGAAGGCCGAGAAGATGTGCAAAAAAAGAACAAAAATTGGCTTTTGCACCACCATAACACCCCTGCTCACGCATCGTTGCTTGTGCGCGACTTTTTGGCCAAAAACAACACACTAATGATGCCGCAGCCACCGTATTCCCCAGATCTGGCCCCCTGTGACTTTTTCTTGTTCCCTAAACTGAAGAGGCCCATGAAAGGACGACGTTACGCTTCTCTTGACGAGATAAAGACGGCATCGAAGGAGGAGCTGAACAAGATACAAAAAAATGATTTTTTGAAGTGCTTCGAAGATTGGAAAAACCGTTGGCACAAGTGTATAATATCTCATGGGGATTACTTTGAAGGGGACAAAATAGATATTCATGAATAAATAAATAATTTTTGAAAAAACACAAAATTCGCGATACTTTTTGAACACACCTCGTATAAGGCATGTTTTTAATGAAGTCATTCACTAAACTCGATTTTATTTTAAATTTTTCCGAAACGTTTAAGAAATCACGATAGTTTTAAAAGCTTGACTTCAACGTTTGCAAAATATTATTTGTTGGGTTTTTATATGTAAATATTAGGTCTTTTTTTATCAATAATTTTTAAAAAATATAAAAATAAGTATAACTTGGGCTCGTCCGGGATTTGAACCCGGGACCTCCCGCACCCTAAGCGGAAATCATACCCCTAGACCAACGAGCCAGCTGAAAGTTGTGTGTCCAATGTCGTATACACGCCACGTTTGGAGCCACATAAATACTAAATGTACATATGTTTGTAGTATGTATGAACAAAAACTAAAAACCGAAAGAGAAGAAAACGAAAATCCAACTGAATTCAACTAATCGTGATTTTTTATTTGTTACATATGTATCGTGCGTATGGAAATGCATGCATTTTGTCAGCGTAAAACACTTAAATAAACAAAATCGTATATTATAGTTTCTTTTGCAAATTTAAGCTGGTGTTTCTTTTGTTTTATATTCGTATTTATGTTTTATTAGCAAACTTTTAAGATCCGTTATCAGCGCGGTCTGACCAACATTTACCTTATAGTGGCTGCAGCAAAAAACTTGTTTGTGCTACAGTTGACTACGGTGGAGTACCCCGCAAAACCTACTAGTAACTATAGGTATACATACATACATCAGGCGATATACCAGCAGCTCAAACCTCTGTATTAAACAAGATAATGTATTATTTCATAGTATGGTTGGAAAATACACGAAATCTCCTGAACTAGTTTGTAGAACATTTTATTCACCAAATATAAAATACATCTGTGGCGATAAGCAGTAACAGAAGAGGTAATTTTTTTTATTTTCCAGGAGAGCATTTCGAAAGTTAAACTTGTTATGCGGACTCAAGATATGGCTTTTTGCACATAAAATCTAAGTTTTTGTTAGTGTGATAGTAGATTTTAGATTTTAGTACTGAGAATACAATACTGATAACAACTCACTTCCGCCTTAGCTCGTCTTCAGTTTTTATTAGAGTAAGTTATGGTATTGTGATATAGGCAGCCCTTTTTCGGCTGCTACTCAACATTTTGTTAAGTAGACAGGTATAGAAAAGCATACAATTCTAAAGATTCCAGTATTGTGAACCGCATTCCAAGCATAGTATATGTCTACTAGTAGCGCAACTTACTCCGAATCTGCACACACACACAAACCACACAGGGTGCGTTGTATGCAGTAATAAAACAATCAAATTTAAGGTAATTGTTTCCTTTAGGAGACAACTGCTAAAACACGTCCAAAAATATCGAGAAAGGTATCTCAAGACGCGTTTTGATCTCGGTAACAATAATCCGGATTTTCCAGTTTTTGTTTCAGTGAGGAGATATTTGCAACCAAAGTTGAAAATTTTCTGTCATGTGTCAGTGGTTGTTGTAATCACAGATTAGGGTGTACCGAAAAGTGCAAAAAGTGTGTTCTGCACAGAAATACTGTGGACCGCGTAGCCGGTATTGGACCGGCCAAGGGTTATTTTTTTTAGGCGCGGCCGAAGGCCGCATACGCAGAAAGGTGTTGTGCACATAAATACCTTGGATCAAGCCCCCTATTTGGGATCGGATCCGGGTGATATTTGGGGTTTTTGCGAATAACTTTTCACTAAAACAAAAAATTGGAAAGCCGCTTCCGGATTGTTGATACCGAAGTCAAAAAGCGTTGTTTGACACCTCTCCCGATATTTTTGGACGTTTTTTAGCAGTTGTCTCCTAAAGGAAACAATTACCAAAATTAAATATTGCAAACTTGAACATGAAGACTTGAAACTCCTGATATACTATACCACATACTTGGCTCTTCTATGGAAGATGTGTTAACCGCATGAAATAATAAAGCCACATTGTAAATATGGTAATTTGCATTCATACAGATATGTGACAAGCTGATTCGAGACCATGAAGTGCCATGTTCCATAAAAAGTGGAGAAGGTTTTCCTTTTTCTGTTGATCTTATGCACTCAATTTGCTTTTCTGTTGTAGCTAACATTTTCGGGTGCTTACTTTGCGTGATAGACACCCCTGTGTCATCAACTTTTCAAATCCTAGTTGGAGGAAATTTATACTTTTCATACTCCTGTTCCACATTGAACTACTTCTACCATATCACATACCCAAACTAGAGCTCTTAAGAAACGAAAAATTGTTTCACCAAAATTAATTTCAAAGTATTAAGTAATCTGAAGTATTGGTGCCTCTATTTATTAAAAACGAAAATAAAATAAAAGAAGTTGACAACCTAAGAACATTTGCATCGAATACCGGGCGACCTACCCCCTTTCACAGTCAGAATTAACATGTAATATATGCATATAATAAAGTTTGAATTTCAACATTTTTGGCATAGACACCTAACTTAACCCTCTAACCGGCAGTACTGCCTTTACGTTGCTGGATAACTGTTATGGATGAGAAATATTTTTTTTCGTTGGCAAAAAAATTTGAATTTGAAAAAAATTGTATTTCCTTCATAATAGTTTCGAGATGATAAAAAGTAGTATTCACGCACACTCCTCGTTGCATTCGCTCTTAGCGTGGCCCTGTAGTCAGCATCCCTTTTGCCTTGCAACGCGGCACTCTTCATCATCGTGCCAGTTTTTTCTTCGAAATCGCCAATATCCAATAACGTCTTCTCATGTGGAACGGAGTGCTTGCGAGATATGCGCTCACTAAATACCAAGTAACTAAAGATTTTACGGATGAGCTCCGCTATCAATTTGTGGCTGCTCCTAATTTACTACAAATTGGCAGAAATACACTCGGAAAGTTTTGCCAAACCCTTGCCGAGGGGCGACCACATTCTTAAAAAAAAAATTTGAAACCAGCAACACCACCGTCACACCACACCAGCCGCCGTTATATGCTTCCACTGCTCACTCATATTTTGCTGCACTTATTTTGTCGTACAGAGACGGATACTAATGTTGGCTGTTAGAGGTTTAAATTGTATTCGAACAACTAAAACTTTGACGCATCTATCACAACGTGGTGGATATGGCTGTGTGGTTTACAATAGAGGGGCAGACATGCAGCCTGAAATTTTTACAGCAGATTCTTGGGCTTCCTGAGTACAGCATAAGCTGTATATAGTTCTGGAAAAGGGGGCAATGCCATGCTCACAGGCTATATAAGTTTGAATCCGACTAAAATGAACACCATGGGTGGTAAAGAGGGTGTGTTTGGCCGTAGACTCGGAAAGTTCAGTTTCTACCATGGGATTTCCTCATATGATAGACTTCCAGGCAACATAGCTGTACTCCGATCGAAAATCACGCATCCAGATCTTCTACCGCGTTGTGATTAATGGACGGTATTCCTCCAGTGTCAAACGACGAACCAGGTGCAGCAAGAAATGTATGAGATGTGGGAGCATATGGGACACCACCTTCAATGCTATGGTAAGAGCAAGTGCAACGAGGAGTGTGTGTGAATACTAATATATGTATATCATCCAGAAACTGTTATGAAGGAAATAACAAAATTTATTTCAAATTCAAATATTTTTTTTGGCAACGAAAAAAAATATTTCTCCTCCATAAGAGTTATCCAGCAACGTTAATAATAAACGTTGACAAATAACTCTTATCTCCAAAAAATAAAATAAACGTTGACGCGTAACTCTTATTTGAAAAATAAATTTTTTTTCATCGAATAATTGTTATGAAGCAACGTTTACTCGATAAAACTTATAACTGTTATGTCTCTGTATCTATTTTATAGTTTTAAGTGGTTGATTTTATAGTTTTAAGTGGTGGCAGAGTCCCGTTATAATCTTTCTCGTTGAAAAATTTAGTGGAATTTTAAAAAAAAATCAGTTCTGAGAGAAGTGTTTTTGGTAACTACAAAAAATTTATAAAAAAGATTTTTCCTATCTTGTTTTATTCCTGGATATTTTTTAGTCGGACAAGGTATACATGAAAATTTTAAAATCAAACGAAATTTTTTTAGGTCATGAAAAAAACCTTAATAATCAAATTTCGCAGGCTTTTTTTTCCTAAACCCAAAACCTATCGAAAAATCGATGGCGCGATATCGGTTAATAAACCGACCCAGTATATTAGATATGTGTTCTAGCTGCTTCCACTTCTTTAAAAAACTCAAAAAGGTTTCGATAAAGTAAAAAAAAACACCTTTGTCATATTTTAAATACCCAGTAGAACTTGAAGCGAGATCTCGCCAAGCGATGAATTAGAGAGTGCCCCCTTTGACATCCTTTTGGAACAATAGAAGATATTTTTTTTCATTTTCTGATCTTATGCTACTCTTTGTGGAGGAAAAGGAGAGATATCCTCAAGCCATGAACATGAGAGTACTCGTCTTTACATCCTTTCGGAACGATAGCAGAGGTTTCTACACTCTGTGCTCCGAGTTTACTAATCTTGGAGCAAGAGGCGAGACCTCCTTAAGTTAATCATAAAATATTACCCCCTTCTATATATTTTTGGGGCGAAAGTAGAGATTTCTTCAACTTCTACTCCCGACTTACTACTTTTTGAGTAAGCCGAATTTCTCTGTCAACAAAAGAAAAAAAATGTTGATAAAAGAAAAAAGTTTCAGTAATAGAAAATGTAATATTTAATTTAGATTCGATACCATTTGTGGTTGTTCAATTTTTTTATATGAATGGTATTTGTGCCATTTTCCATAATTTATCCCTTTTTGCTGGTATGTGAGGTATTTGCGTTTCCATTCCTTTTTTTGCTGCCATAGAAGGATTGAGGCCTGATTCTACAAAGAACTTTCGTTGGTCTTTTAGGAGGAATATGAAATGTCTCCCTCATTACTCTCCTGGGAGGTCTTCTGAAATTCCCCAAAACTCCCCCATTACTCGATTACGGTTCATAAAAAAGTAAAAACTAAAACTCCATTCTTGTTTTTTGTGAGGTAAAAAGGAGTTTTTCTATTACTCGCCCTCGACATTCAATGTTAAAAGAGAGTACACAAAATTATATGGTAATCCAATACGCTCAAGGATTAATAAAACGATGATCCCTGGTTCTACTGGCTATACAGTTCATCAAATTCTTATAAAACAAAGTACAAATTTTAAGTACTTTAAAAAAAAGTTGTGTTTCTAATGACATCTTCCTTTTTTCATATAAAAATAAATGTCGGTTATACATTTCATGGTTTAAAATGTATTAGAACTTGATGGGCTACAAACAGGGTTGAGAGTAAAGGACAAAAAATGTCTGCTATTCATTAATAAAAATTTATAAAATTTAGAAAAAAATCGACCAGTATCTAAATTTCAGTTATTTCAAGAAGCAATTTTTTTTATTTAACGAGGAAGATACTATTTAAGGAATGATATATGTAGTTTATAAAGTCGGCTCTTTCGATTACATTATTGCATCTACTGTGCTTGTATTTAGTTTATTTATAATTCTGTGTTTATTAGATTTAAATATGAACATTTTCTCTCGGATGCAGCGGAACTATGAGGAAATGATAAGCTATTAAAAACGAAGCTTGCGGGGCTTACAGAATTGCTCAGCTAAGTCGTATCAGAATAAATACTCTGTTATTAACTATATATGTATAAATCCAGGTATGTATATAAAAGTCTGCTCGTGCTGTTTCGCAGCGATTCCAACTGAGAGCACGAAGAGTTAAGTAATGTATGGACACACCTTTACTGTCCGTTGTAGTACCACATTGACTAACGGTGACCTGACTTTAAATTATTTCTTAAACCATTGCGTCGGAAGGATATAGTTCCGGCTAAGGTTCACTTCGATCTCGGAAAGCTTCTCCGGCTGGTCGAATATACCCATGGTGACAAAGATGGCGCGTCTAGCGATTTCTCTGCTGCTTCCCACGCCTCCGGGTCCTCTCACAGATGCCCTCTATAGACCTTTGTCTCTTACTTACAACATTTTCAGCAGGCATCCCCTCGGACCCACTAGGCTCCTGGACTGTGTCAGCTCTGCTCAAAACAATCCTGGCCCGCTCCAGCGTGCTTCTCGAGAGGAGCGCTCTCGCTACCCTAGCGGTTGGAGCTCTCAGGTGATGAGCCCACGCCTTCCCTGGTGCTTGCATTATTATTCCTTTCACCTGTGGAGGTGAAAAGTATAAGAAATCTTTAAAGGTTAAGGGTGTTGTAAAAGTCGATAGCAACCGCTGTAGAATACCGAGTTTAGATTTTTTTGAGATTGTGCCGTGCTGAATTTGTAAATTTTGTGTCGGAATTTTTAAATAAGTTATGATTTTCGAGACATTCGACGAAAAAGATTGAAAATACGTTTTCTGCTATTTCATTAAAGAGTTCCGTTTAAAAACCTCGTGTAGCCATTCCGTATCGGGTGTGTTGGTATGTATGTTATTTGTCAACTAAACGCAAACCAATTTGTCCATATAATTATTAATATTTAAAAATACTAATTGTGTTGACAGCAAACAAAATAAGCTAACAATGATTCATCAATTTAGCTAGCAAATGGTGACATATTTTAAATATAAAAGTGTAAATGGTGGAACGAACAATGATGAAGGTATGGACGGAAAGCTTAAAACACATTAGCTATTCATGTCAGGCATCATAAAGTGGCTAAGCAGTCACAACACAATAATTGACAATAATAATAAAAACGTTTCAAAATCTACAATAGAACCAAACCAAACCAACAACATGAAACGGTTAACCACTACAAAAACAATAACAGCAAGGCATTTAATTGAATTAACAAATAAATTCAGCTAAATGACAACAACAACAAAAAAGGTGTAACAAATTTCATATAATATAAGAGGATAGTCACAGGTGTGACGTGAGGAGGGGGCGTACAGTTGAAGAGTTTATTGCGCGCTTTTAGCAGCTGTCAGTCATAAAAAACTTTTAACTATAAACGCGCTTAACATATCTAATTGAGTATACCATTTATATAGGATTGTACATACATTTGCATATGGTAACATACACATAATTGCATACATGTTGATTATGTAAGAAAATATAGCATATGTATGTAAGTAGCCATTAGACTGTTTTAGAGAATGTTTCTTCTTTGAAGTGATGGACAATTTTTTAAAAAACAACCAAGTCAAAGTGACCGACACCTCTCTCTATACGGAAGTATGCATGAATGCCAATCCAGGAGACCCGTGCTGCTTATAGGTGCCGATAATAACAGGATTTTTTATACAAATTTTATGAAGAATTTTGAACTCAAGTGCCCCGGCACCTGATCTGAGGCCTTCCTTTCGGAAACTTATGGCTTGATAACAAACGAGAAGCATTTCTTATAGGGTCTAATGTACATATGTATACACTTGAGCATATATGGATGTATGTTTACCAATGAAAATTGTATTTACATTTCTACTTGACGTTCATAGGATCTGAATTGCTGATCATTAAAAAGCTTTAAAAATCATTGTCATCGCATTTGTAAATCAAATTTAAAATTAGAAAAAACTTACTCTTTTTTATGAACATATGTATATGATGGCGATGCCAATCCCATGATCCCGTACTACGATTTCTTTCTTTCATAAAACCCCAAAATTTTCGGAGTCTGAAATGTGTTATAAATTTTTATGAAGCAAATGTTATGGTGCGTAATATTTTTTTAAAATTTGGCTACAGTTACACAATACTTTTAATGCAAATACATACTTAAATATATAACAAAGATGAAAAGAGATTTTTAGCTATATTTGAATTAAGAAAATTTTATATATAAATTTTCGAAACTTTTTTCAAATTAAACTGTTACAAAATAATGATTACCCGAACTCGATAGCTAAACCCAGCATAAATACCGCGATTGTCAAAATCCAAGAAATTGGCATGCCCATCATCCAAAAGTTTAACTCTGGGATGAGGTTACAAAGAAAAAATTCGTAAAAATAAGACTGCTGACGTAGTATGGCGAGTAGTAAACCTAATTTCCATACCAAGGGCGTATTTTGTGGGAAGAACAAATGGGAAACCATCCCCTTATTTAAATCCGAATTTGTTGTAAAAATTCTCACAAAAGTTTTGATGAAGTAATTAAATTTTAGTTGGGAAATATATAGGGTTTGGTAACTGTGAATGAGCCTCCCAACCTTGTTTCTTACTATACTGAAAACTTTTAAAATTACTGCTGAAATTAAATTATATTTAAATGGGCGTGGGTGTGTCTCTTCTTGTCTACTGCAGCCTTCTTACCTAGTGATTCATATAAGCACACATACCCAGTAAAGCTTAATCAGTAGTTATGACTTATGGAAATCTTATGGTTACATTGAAAATAAAGGCATACCATTATGCTTCCACGTAAAGAATACCGAAAAGTTTTTGTGACAAATAATAATAATATCTGATGATTTGACGCTCTGTACTTCCGAGTAAACTAAGTTCTAGCTTTTCTACGAATTTGTGGTGTGCTGATTGAAATTTTTTCCTAAATATTGGCAAAAACCTACATGTTTTTTTGCCGACTCAGAATGGAACCTGCCAAGGTAAGTGCATTTTTGCTAACAAGCTTTCTACCGTTAGAAATATATTCTGAAAGTTGCCGGCTGCTACGGAGGTGCAAATCCCTTTTAGAAAAATCCGTTTTCTATTCCGGTGTGCTATGCCAGCACACTACACCAAGGTGGCCCCTCTAGACCGCCTTTAATCCCTACCTAAATACGCTCCTGATGTATATATGTGCGTATGGTTTTTTACGTAACAGTACTTCGTTCCGCATGAATACGGCATTTGAATGGCAATAATTTATTTTAATCAATCGAAAATTGTCACAATCAATTTATTTATGAGCGAGTTCAAGTATGAGAATTTTTTTGATTGGCTCGTCATCTCGAACCGTAAATAGTCATATAGTTATAGTAGATTATTTGTATGCCGATAACAAATATTCATTAGCCGTGTTGATTCACCCCTTCGTTCCCGGTCTGATTACACGCCAACTCAGAACATAATGAGAATATTCCATCGATATAAAACAAATAGCGGTCGAATAGCTAATTAGGCAGTGAGGAAGCCGCCCCTGCTCATATGGTACCGTCTACACAGTAGACAAAGAGATATATTGCAGGTAATTGGGACCTACTAACGGATTTATGTATTGCCAGATATGTATTCTTAGGTGACTGGTCAGAAAGGTATTGTAACCTTGAGAAATAGTTTCTTAACAGTGTAAAGAGAATTAAAAAAAGAATGCGTTGTTTAATGGTAACTTTGATTTATCATTTTTATAAGTATCGAATTTTTTTCCCCATCAGAAACTACGTACTTAAAATTCTCTATATTGATGACTGCTGGGCAATGTCCATATGCATCGCTGTTGAGGGCATTTGATCTTGGACACAAGCTCAGACCCGCGCACCATATACTGTAGTAGTTTTAATTCATACGCCCCTAAGGCTCTGAGACATGCGATACATTTTCCTGAGTACGGGGAGTCTCACCAAACTTTTTTTTTTATAATAATTCCCAAACGGATTACCCGCCACATCCCGCCCGACCGGCACGAGGGGCGCATCCGCATAACGCGCGGATTGTTCGTTCGTTCCGAGTCGTTGAAAGGCTTTGGTTTGTTAATCGTCGAGATCTAAAACTTCTCGGCTACAGGGAAAACCTCATCAGCTAAGTAAAATAGATATAAAATAGGTTACACATTAAGAAATAATTAGTTAACACAATAAAATTATTGTTAGAAGTTAATATAAAAGTCAAAGAATACGAAACAATTAGTTGCTATGTAATTAGGATAGAGAGAATTGATTTTTTTATGCTGAAAAGCGAGTCTGAAATATGAAATCTACCCGAAAGAGAGTTATAATCTTGACACAAACAGCGAAAAGGCTCATTTAACTGAAAATTGGTTCGGCACTGTTTTAAGACTTGAGGTTTAAAATGCCTTGAAGGACGAGACGGTACATTGAAGTTCACTTCACTTAGAAGAAACGGGCTTGAGAGTGAACCATTTAGCAATTTAATCATAAAAACAATTCCAAGCATTTCCCTCCGACAAGAAAATCTCTTAAGACAAACAGTAAAAATTGTTTTTGAACCGATTATAGGCGATCTACATGAACCTGGTAACGCGGGTTCCATATTATAGAACCGTATTCAAGTATCGGTCTGACTAATGTAGTGAAGAGAGCTTTAGTTACATAAGGGTCGCTAAATTATTTAGACCATCGTTTAACGAATGCTAGAACACCTCTAGCCTTATTGACTGTTGCGTTAATATGGCGGTTGAAACTGAGTTTATGGTCCATAAAATAAATAAGGATCTTCTTCACAATTTACGTAACCTTGAAACTGTATTTAACTTTCGAACCAAAGGATTGATAATACCTCAGTGAGGATTGTTTGGAAAGCTGGGCCGATCACCGTGAAGGGAGTAAGATGTTGGTTGACATAATTTTTCCCGATACTACATCTGATTTTGTTCCACAACGTCCAAGATAGTGAAATCGGCAATATATCTATCTAAAAGGTGTTTCAGAAACCCGAGCCTAATTTACTTCTCGGTTGAGAGGACAAAACTTTCCAACTAAAACAAACTCATCTCCCATCAATCTTTCTCAGGTTTAAATCGAAATACTATGTTGCCTTTGCATCCTGAATGTCTTACAGACTATTACTTGATGCAAAACCATGGGATTTATAAGAAAGTCTGGAAGGCTTCATATCCGCGAATCAGCATTCTAATTGCAGTTCACTACCCTTTGCGGCATTGAAGCAGATGAAAAATCGACAAATACGTCATTCAAGCACCTACCCTTCATACACTTATTTACCGATGAGCTACTTGAACTCTTGGCAATGCAAAAACAATTATTTTTAGCCTATCTAAAGGCAATTCACCATGGCTGCCAACTTGGTGCTGTTAACAAATAAATAGATCGGAAAGTTATCTAGGACATAGTTCCCCTTTCCAGAACTAATATGTATAAATAAAATAGAGTATTGCTTAAGCAAAATCTGAATACGGTCGTTCTTCGACCAAATTCTGACACAGAGCCTTCTCTTAAGACAGATTGATTACTATTTCGCTATTAGACGTACCGATTACGTAGGGCGAAATACCGCTACGACAAACAATATACGGTGTTTTCGTACTGGTTCTCTTCTCATGCCTCTGGGTGCGCGTGTACCAACCGACATCTGTTTCGATGATTCCACTATACCGCTATGGGAGTATTCGAGGGAAACTTTTCCTCGAAAAATGTATAGACCTCTACGCTTAGTACTGAAGAAGATTTAATGATACGCTTTTCGCAGACGTCGAATTAGTCCCGTGAATCAAAACCCAGCGGCGTCGTTGGCTACGCCATGTTGAGCGATTGAGCGAAGATGTTCCCGCAAAGAAGGTATTCTTAAAGGCACTCGCCAGTGGAAGCACCAAGCATAGACCGACTTTTTATTCCGTGGTGTCCCCAATTAACGCAAAGAGGAAATGACTGGAGAGCTTTGTTGGACGGTTAGATCAAAATTACCTAGACGGTTAGATGACTATTTAAAGTAAAAGTACGTGTGAAATACGATATGATTTTCCATTTTTGGTGTATTTTGAAATACAAAGTTGGTAATCACTTACCTCCATGACTGTGACCCATGTACGTAATTTTTATATTAAGACTAAATTTAGCACCTTAAAAGTGCCACTCATAAGTGTCTAGCGATCGTGCTGATACAAATGATCGCACTTATTTTGACAATGATATTGAAGGACTGCTAACATGTTAGAAGTACTCTTAAATGTCTAAATGCTGTCAACATTGATTGACAGTACAATAAATCATCCATAAGTCCATATCAATGTAGTTAAAAGTGAGTGACTATTTGATTCGAAAGTGACTTTGATTTGTGACTTAAACAGAAATTATTGCTAAAAATTAAAGGAAAGCAAATCTGCGGATGTACGAATATACGTATTTGCAAGAAGAAATAGTTATAAAATAAATCTGTTTTCGTAAATACGGCTTAAAATAAAGCTGCCGTGGTAATAACATAGCGTAGGCTTCACTTGACCTGAGAACTGTTACTTAAAGTTTTATTAAATGAATTTTGCATATTGACTTAGAAGTCCGTTGATTTTGGATTTTATATTTAAGTGCTAAGTGGCGATTACATTTTCGGAAAAAGTTCAAGGTTTCTTAGTTCATTTTAGGATGATTTTTTGCTTGTTGACATTTGGTGAGCGTCAAATAAATACATTAAGCTGACTTCTTTAATTCCGGAGCAAACCAAGTATGATTCAAGATTGAATGTTATAAGTGGAGTATACAAAAGGTTAAGTTGACAAGTGGGGTCAAGTGAAATCTATGCCATGCGAGACTAAAAGCAGCTTAAGTGTCGTGTTTATGTTAGGATAAGCCTTATTTGTATGGAGAAAAGTTTTTAAGCTGAAAAGCAAGGCTGTCTCTAGAAATGTTCGTTAGGTCGTTGCGAAAAGGCCTTTAAGCAACCCATATTACTTAGGGCCGTTTACTCAATGTCTGATTAACTGCTTAATCGAGACTTTATCAGAGGTTGGTCCAAAAACCATTTACTCAATGTCTGATTATCGACGATGCGCTGATTATCTTCTGATAAAAGTTATCGAAGGATGGACCTCTGATTATGTGCTTAGCAAACCAAAAAGTTCCATAAAATAATCAAAAATTAAAATGAATTAAAATAAATTTTAAAGTTTATTTTAGTGTCCGACCGGCGCCGATGGAGCACTTAGCGCAATCGCGTTAACACATTGCGCTGATACTGGCTATGGCACTCTCTTCATTGTATAAGCGCCGTTACCCAACCATATTACATCAGCAACAGGAGGTTAATAAAAATTATTTCTGAGTAGAGTTAATAATTATAGGAGGATCACAATTGAGTAAAATTTCATAAAACGAAGAAAATAAACAAAAATTCTTTTTTTCTCATAGTGAAATTTTAAATACGTGTTAATGATCAAACCATAACCACGAGGCTTAACTGAGTTTTACTAAATTATGAAAACCTCGAATATGTTGTTAACATTTCCACTTAAAAAATCATCAGGAAAAATGTGACGATTGGAGATATGAGCTATTACGCATAACCTCAATTTCTCACAATTTTCAAAAAACGACTACACTTGGCTGTGTTCAATCACGGGAGCGCTCCGTATTCACCATTAAAAAGTAATCAAAAGAATGAATCAAAAATATTTTCGACTCAAAAAACATTTTGTAGAACAAGCCCTGCTTGGTTTAAAAGGCAAGCGAGCAAAGTAGGGCACACCCTTATGTAGGAACATGAGTATAAGCCAGCTATTACGACTTTGTTTGGCGTTTTTAATGCGATTATCGTTAGTATCTACTTTCACTTCGCTGAGCTTATCGCTGCTAACTATTAACAAAAACACTATTAAGTTCAATTTGAGTACTCGTATTGATATGTACAAACATGTGTGTATACATTTGTACATACATACATTTGTGATATTTATGAGCAAACATGCCTAGTAAACTTGTGATGTGGTGCTAATAATGATGTGATTTTATTCGAAAATCGCTTACGCTTGTTTGCTTCTTTACAATCTGATTATGAAGAAAAACAAATAGAGACGATTGATTAATGATAACCAAGTCGATAGGAAGTGCTGGGTTGTTTTACGAGTATTTATGGGCTAATTGATGTTGTGAGTAATTTATATACATACCTGGTTTAGGTGCAGGCATCCATGGTAATATATCAGTTTACATTGAGTTTTCCCTAGAAAAAGTACTTTCATAAGTGATAAAAATGCTGAAAATAAAAAATTTTGGTCGGTATATTAAAGCCACACCCTTCCTTTATTTGGGGAGAAGGAATTGAAGTTTAGGAAGAACATAACCATCCAGCCGCAAGAACCATGGGTCCTATATAGTACTACTATTTATCAAGACGGCAGAGTTATTATTTAATGGGTAACCTGGTCCTTGATAGGGTCGACCGAACTTGTGGTAAAACTATGGACACATGCAGTCTTTGCGGGGCCTTTACAGACCAACCAGGTCAACGTACCGGACAGCGGCACACCGCAGCTGAATGATTTGCGGTATATTAACATGTGGTACAAATATGGACACATGCAGTCTTTGCGAGGTCTTTACAGACCAACCAGTTCAACGCACTGGACAGCGGCACACCGCAGCTGAATGATGTGATCATAGCTAACAGGTGTAGTACGTTAAAAAATATGGTGGTTAATCGACATCTGATTTTCAAGTAGTCTTGGGTGGATTAACGAAACTGGGTGTACATTGTATTGGCCCTTCCATGCGAAGACTGTCATACTTAGAGAGCAGATCTTTAATCCGTTGGAAATATTTAACACAACGTTTAACGCTGAAACGAGCAGAACTTATGCTAACTTCTACAGAATAGCCAAGAAGGTGATCAACCTAGGCCTGGCATATATATTACCACCCTACTTTATGTGATGAAATATGCTGCGTTAAAAACACTAAGCATCGCAAAAGACATTTTACCCAAGGAGCTGTTTAATTCAACTTACTTCTATCTTTGATATCGCCATCTCAGTAGAGATGGCATTTTTGGAAGTTAGACATCTTTCAGCTGCATTCCAAGGTCATGGATATATGTCTCTGTTGTTTATTCTTCCTGAAGCCGATATAGCTTCACAATTAAAACCTTTCACAGAATTGTGAACAATTTTATTTCTCTCCAATCGGCAAAAGTCGACTTCAGCATTACGAAAGCTAGATCAGAAATGATAGACCTATAGAAATTAATATTAAGACTAGTGTAATGAACACGCTTACCCCAGGCACAAATAAATTCATGTAAGTATCCGAATAGTCGTCCGACTGGGTTCTCAGCATCAACTTTAACAAAATTGAACTAGCGATGTCTACGAACAAGACTAACTTGCGTTGGATAATGCAGGTCTCTGGTGTTCATGTTGGATAGCCGTTTGACCTGGAAGGAAAATATTATTCGGCCCTATAAATAGCCTGCTGGGCCTATATAATAGAGATATTGGCAAAAAGTGGCGTCTAAGGCGCCATATTTGCCGATGGATATATAGTACGACAATGGGACCCATTCTTGTACTTGGGGTGTTAGTGTGATGGGTAATATTTTGGCTAAGGTGCAGATATCCAATATAATTACGAGATCTGCTCCGAGTGTATTTCTGCCATAAAAACTTCTCTAACTCAATTTGTGAGAAAAAACACAGATTGGAAGAGAATTTTGGGTCTTAATCTTCTTGGCGGTATATTTAAAAACACTTTGGAGCTGACCCCAGCAGAGCCAGAGAAAGCCAACAATGGACGCACAACGAGGTCAGATGACATCGCGTCAAAACTAACTTAACAGCCAACAAGGACTATTTCAAGTCAGTTAGGGGCGGAGAAAGTAGAATATCCCTCAAGGGAAGAGTTGGAGGAAGGTCTAATCACTGGTAAAAAATGGAATGGGAGCTGGACAACACTGCCACTGATTCGTCTTCCAAAAGTGCAGCTAGATTGCTGCGGGATAGAATGATATCATGAACATGTCTATGATTTTCCTTGACAGCCAAGCTGCCTTAAAGGCATTCGAATTCAACTTTCTAAAATTTAGCATTTCTCTTTGCTATAGGACACTGCGTTATCGTACCACAAGCTCCCTATGCTAAAATTGCCAGGATGAGGAGGAAGAAAAGTCAAGGCATCACCTTTTATTGATGTCCAGGATTGCAGACAAGGCGACTCAGATTTCTGGGAGCACGACAATCAGGCGGCTGTGAGGGAAGTCGATCTTTCATTCTACTTATGTTGGTATGAGAAAGTAAGTACTTGTAAAGGATTAAGTGAAAAGGACCTTGTTGGACAAGTATGACCCACCCGATACGCAATTAGGGCATTTACAATATGTGTATACGAGTGGAAGTGTGGGCTAACGTAACCCTTGGGACACTTTCTTATTGGTAGGTGTGGTTAGGCGTTCCGTTCCGTAAATATGTGAAACCTTTAAGGGCGCTGATGAGAAAGATACGATAGGAACCTTTCTCTAGGTTCGAGCCAGCTGTCAATAGTGGACTTGAACAATCTATTGTGCTTCATTCGACTTTGTGTTGGCCTTTTCAAAATTGCCGCCAGTTGTGTTGCTTATCGGTGGCTGCCAATCCAACATCCCTACCAATCTAGTAAACAGAATCTGTGTATTAACTATCTTTTAGAATGAAAACGTCAGCATTTATATTTAATTATTTTTATTTATTATCTTCATTTAATTGTGAAATGAAAACTAATTATTCCATCAAGTTTTAAGTTGAAGTTTTTTGACTGACTTTATATGATATTTTACATAAATTTTGTTAAAGTCTATAAACACATACATACAAGCGCTTAATATGTAGTTTCGCACATGGTGTTTTGTAAATATGAAAAATATTATTCTGCGCTTTCTTTGCTTGTTTAAATATTACATTTATTACTTAGCTAATCAAATTTCGTGAAAGCCTTTAAAAACATACACGTAAAAGTGAAAGGCGGCGCTTTTTGTATGTGCTTTCCGTACCAATTACACGAATAAAAAATAAAAACTATTTCACAATATTCACGCTTAAAATTACATAATTAAAGGCAAATGAACGTACAAACATGCATTCGCATGAATAATAATATTTTTAAATTAATATATAGTAACAAAAAAAAACTAGTTATTGTAATTGTTTAGTTTTATAAAGGTTTCGTGATTAATGGAAAAATGCTTTGGCTGCATTTTACAACTTAAATTTTAATTATTTTTCACATTTTCTTAAACATACATAAATGTGCTTTCACGTACACATGTACATGCTTTTGTTTATCATTTTAAACCTAATAAGCCTAGCATCCAACTACATTTTAGTATCACAGTGTAAAATGATCGCAACGAAGCGCATTCTTAAATTGTTTTTGTTTTTCTTCTGTACTTTTTACTTGAAACGCAATTTTGTTTTAATCATTTCTTTTTAACTTTTTGTTTTTTCTTGCCTATTCTCCGCAACTTTAACTCCATTTAGTTTTTGGTATGCATATTGTAATTGAGCGCGCATGACCCACTGTATGGCTTGATCGGTACATACATACATATTATCGGCCACGTAGTTGTTATAGACGTGCACGCGCACTTCCAAAAGATCACACTTCGGTTAGCCTTTCATTCTCCGATTGACTAGCCTTACTGCAAGCTTGTTAGCTCAATACGCTTGAGCGCTGCTTACTGATGAACCGCTGCCGATCCAATACGTTGTCCATACATCGCGTAGGGTGAATAGTAGGGGCCTAAAGCAGCAGCGGCAGCCGCTGCAGCAGGATTAAAACCAGTCATGCCAAATGCTGACGGTGCTGTTAACGCGCTTGCTGGTATGCCACCAGGTTTGGCATAAGGATGATAGCGCGCCGCAGCAGCGCTCATGGGACTCAATGGTGGTGTTGGGTAGCCACCGCGTAGCGCTGATGGTGGAAAAAGCGAACCCAATAATGATTGTGCTTGTGATTGTGCTAATGCGGCGGCGGCAGCAGCTGGGTCCGAAAGATTGCCCGTATGTGTGCGTAGATGTGAGAATAATTCGTCGGAGGTTTGGAAACGTTTGCCACAATAGGCATCTCCCACTACCCAACTGCAGACGTAGGGCGCCGAACGTGCAGCAGCAGCGTTGGCAGCAGCGGCAGCAGCAGCTTGCGAATATGGATGATTTGGTGGTAGGCCAGTAGCGCTGCTCATCATTGCCATGCCATATTTTTGATGTTCACATTGCGAGCAACCAGCAGGGCACGGTGCGCCCATGAGCATTTGTTGTGTATGTGCCGAATATGGGCAGCCGGGACAGTAGGGATCCTTACAAATCGGTACAATAGCTTCACCGCCCGATGGTGTTTTGATGCGTTGGTAACTGATGTAGGGGTTAGGCTGGGAGCCGGGACCATTGGGACCGCCTGGATAGCCACCACTTGCGGCAGCAGCAGCCAACATAGCAGCATGATGATGTGAGAAGCCGCCAGCGAATGGTGGACGAAAAGCGGGATTACCATGCTGTTCCATACCAGGTGGGCAACACAGTGCTGAAAGCGCATTCATGCCATAGGGACTGGCTGCCTTGTAAGCGGCAGCAGCAGCGGCGGCTGCAGCAGCCATGCTACTCATCTCCTTTGGGTGTGTGGCTGAGCCGTTGGCATTATTAAGTACCTCCATGCCAGAGCGTACAATAGGGCTAGCACCACGCTGTGATGAGCCGGCGGGTGAGACAGTTTTTCGATTTTGATCGTTGGGTGTGGGTGTGCCACCATGGCCATTTTCCATTTTGATTGTATGCATATCCGGTGTGCCATTCAATTTGCTGCGTGATGGCACACGTGTATTATTATTATCACCACCGTTGGACGAGCACTTGGAGCTGGGGCGCTGCTCGTCGGCAATCGTTGATGCAGATTTGAATGAATTATGATTTTGAGCGCTAAGCACATTTGTTTCGTATGGTTTGAATGCCAATTTCACTTCGGTGGTTGTGGGTGTGGTGGATTTTGGTGATTTAGCCTGTGTTGGTGACTTGGAGGCGCTCAAATCCGAACTGCCGTTTGAAGAGGTGGACGAGGAGGATGAAGATGTGGATTTCTTTGATTTATCCATGGCGAGTATTGGCTTAACAGCTGAGGAATCAGCGCCAATTTGTGAACAAGTCTGTGCCAACAGAGCGAGCGGACTCTTTTTGGAATCCATCTGTAACGGAAAGAGGAAATACAAAATTTATAAGTAAAACGTTTTGGTTTCCAGAAAAAGAAAGAAGACAACAACTCAGCTACTCTTGCGTAAATGAAGCATACTTTGTTCTCCGATATCTCTAAGCTACTAAGCGCTATGCACTGCTTGTAATTACCTAAAATCCTTAAAATAGAACATCTGTAATAATCACAATTTTCCCGCATGAAAATTACAGTGTTTTTTTTTTTTTTTAAATACTTTAAGGTTGTATTCCACTTTTTATGAGCCAATTAAAGAAAATAACAAAGTATTTAAAATTTGAGCAACTACATTGTTGATGGTATTCCAAAAGCCGCTTTCACCGCCAGTGACATAGTCATAAAGACATTTTTAGTGTGACTCTAATGATCTACTTTAATGGGTCTATATTGTGACACTGAGATTATTTAGTCAATAAAATTGTTGATATGGTAATAAAAATAAATTTCGTTTAATATGTTTCATTGGGTTTTTAAGAAGATTTTTTTATTGTGCACTAAATTTTATTTTACGAGTGCATAAACATGTTTTTGTAAATTAACGAAAAATTAATGCCATCTAAAAGAAGCAGCAAAGTGATGACTGAAATTTGAAAATTATATTAGTTGGCAGTGAACTATTTTTATGAGGTTTTTTACACATAAGAGAGGTATGCAATTAAAATAGTTACTTAAGGAGTGCAAAGTGTATAAGGAAAATTGTACATATATGTATGTATGTTGCCATGTTTAATTTTATGTTTGTATAGCGACAAAAATCTCTACCCGAAGGTTGTAGGAAGCGTTGTTATGTTTTACTCATGTCTATCACTTGCACTTTTTTTATATAAATCCAACTTAAGAATCCTATAAATCTATATTCTAAACTTGATATACAGTTTTACAAAGTTGAAAAAAGTTTAGAAACCAAAATAAATTTACGTATTTTCAATCAGAAAACCGAAAATACAGTTAATGACTATAAGTCTATAAAATTCTGGTATATCAAAGCAAAAATTTAAGGTATTTTAAAAATAACGTTGAAATGTTAAAAAATTTACCCAAAAGATAACATCAGAAAAAAAGTTCTAAAAATTCAACGAGATTTTTCAAAACTTTTACTTCATTCTGTTAGAGTTTGATTGGCTAAATGGCTGTATTTTCATTCTTTTCTTATTTTCTTGTTTAAAATATGTAAATTTTCGTTTAACTTTCTTTCAAGGAAAATTATTCGCACGTAGAAAATATACATTTGGAGTGCAGTCTACTGAACTGATTTACCAGGCCTTACTAAACCTTTCTCTAGCACTGCCATCAGTGAAAACCTATTTTCTAAAAATGGTCAGAAAGTTAAAATGCTATCTCAAAGATTACCAACGGCGACAGATGATATGGCGTTGAAATAAAAAAAATTTCAAAAAACGGTTATTTGAAGTTTACCACTGCTTTTGATAACTCCGCAAAGTACCTATAATGTTTTCAAGGGCCAGCCAAATATTGTGAACAACTTAATTCTTTCAGCTGTGAAGGTGAACGCACTAAGGTAAAAATGAATTCATAAAAAAATTAAGTAAACATTTTGAGTGAAAATTGCATGACAGAAAATAATGGGTAACTTTTTTGTCATGACGACCTTGTCAATAAAAAAACACTGTATTGTTATGAAAACTTATAAAGAACAAAATAGGAACAGGCTTTTCTTATAAGTTTTCACAGTTTTCGGACATAATATATTTATAAAAAATGTCAATGAACATTTTTTCAATACAGTTTTAATTTTTTTTCAGGGCAAAGAACATAAACTAATCTCGCTTTAAGTTAACCGCCCAAAATTGAGTTCGAGAACACATACTTTTCAAATTAATTGGGAAGTTAATAAAATATATAGGACCTTTGTTTTCCGAAGTTACTCGACTAAATTGTATAATTTCTTTAAAAAATATACTTATAAAAATCATATTGTTTAGTATTCATGCCCATTAAAATATATCCACGGTCCGTCATTACCATGGATATCAACCGCTTCGCACTCAAGTTCCGCTAACTAATTTACCGGCTCACTTATATTAGCCGATTGTGAAACATGAATGTGAATGTCGCTTGAAAGATAGCAACCGAAATTGTAAGCGCTTATAACTTTTTCAGCTTGCTAGTATAGAAATAACAAAGAAAAACGGTCATTATTACAATCCCAAGTATTCCAAAAAGAATCAAGTTCGTGTTTTTTGAAATTTATAATATTTATCCTATCAAAGTTACAATGAAGCAACTTCGAAATAACTTCAAGTAGGAAGATATATCAGATCGTTCCCGTCAATAAATAGAACCTAAAAATTAAAGCTACAAATAAGGTTTTGATATCTTGTTCAATTATATGAACGTAGAAGAACCTAGAAGGTTTTGGGGAGTGCTGTCGAGCTGACCGTCCTTGGCCGGATATGAATCCGGTACGCTCCGGTACTCCTTTGCGGTACTGCCTGACTGTCCTGGTAGCGATTTGGTATGACCAGTGGAACCTTCTAGGTCATGTCACCACTTCTTCCGTAAGGAAGGAGAGATGGGTAATGAGAGGTGAGAGGCATGATATCCGTAGATCAACCATCGAGTTTCACGTTATTACCTTTGTGCATATTAGTCGCCTCTTACGACCGGTATGCCTACCTCGGGCATATTCTAAACACCTAACCCGCAGGGTCGGAAATATTTTCTTCGGATACTGTAATAGCATAATTTTATCAGCTGTTGCTTTGTAATAGTTTGTTTTTTATTATTTCAAAGTGAATGAGTTTTCATGTTTTTTCAAAAGAGTTACTCAGAACAGAAATGTTTCCCTAATGACAATGTGCCTGGATGAATGAGTTATGCCACATTTTTCGAATTTCGCAGCTTTATTCATGGATGAATTTTGTTAGCCAAGCATGGGCGTTTTTCATTAAAAAATTTTAAAATATAGATTTGATATCCCGTCGACGCTACTAGTTTTTTATGAAAACTTAGAATATTAAGTTAAATTTTTTCAAAAATTTTATTTTCCGCCACTAAGGCTCCAAAATTAAATCCATGCAATCAGCTAACCATTTGTACTCCAGAAGCCTAAATAGGTCCATATGTAGTTGCAGAGTTGGTGAAGAGTTAATCCAAAGGAGAGTATTAAAACTTAATGTGCGCCATTCGTAAAAAGCTAATAAGAAGTTGCGAGTGAAAAAATAGAGATGCATGACTTCAATGCAAAAAAGTACCGCTTTTTTAAGATAGGTTATTCATAACCGCAGTAATTCAAGCTCAAACGAATTTTCTTGATTTTGAAAAACAATTACACCTTCAAGCCTTTACGACTAGTTAATCTTTAACTTTCTTCTTCTTTTTCAAATGGCGCTTTATCGCCAAAGTGAGCTTGACCGCCCAACAAAGTTCACCAGGCGTTTCTTTTCTTTGCCAACTGGCGCAAATTGGAAACACTAGGGGATCGCAAATCTGTATCCACTTGGTCTGTTCATCGGAGTGGCATATACCGAAATATGTTTTACCTATCTCTTCAATGAACCTAAATATTCTCCATCTATTTGTCAATGTAGCAAAATTGCTTTTCGTAATGGATACTTTTAAAAAAAAAATTTTTGTAATTTTCTGACTTTAGACTAGAATAATAATTTTAATACGAATAGAGTATTTCCCTTCAACCTAACAGCTCTGGTTCCTTCAACTTTTTCCAATTCAGCATTTTTTCTAGATTTACTCAAACTCAATTTTTAATATCCAAAATATTGAATGTTGCTTTCAATTTTCAAATTAAATCTGCTACATTTATGTCTTTTTGAACATTTTTTAGCGTAAATTTCCAACTCACCGTTGCTGGTATTGGTGATAAATAATCCGGTTGTAAATATTGGTTGTTGCCAATTGTAACAACACCGCCGCCACCTTCCAATACAACCATTTTACGTAAATCCAGAGGTTGTGTAAAAAGCGTTGGTAGCGAGTTTAAATTGTATAGCTAATCCACAAAAATTAAGGTTTAATCCAATTTGTAAATGTTGTTGTGACTGTTGAGCTTGTAGGCTCTACTTGTTATATTTGTAGGCGTAGATCAAATCCAATTTTTATAATTTGCTCTTTTTTATTACAGTTGAGCTGCTCTTGTAATTTATTTCGCAAACTAAGCAGCGTTAGCACAATTGCATTTATTTTGCAGTTTTTATAGCAATCACTGTATGATATCAAATTTTATTAATATTTTTTTTTTTAATTTTATTCAAGCGCTTTTTTCCTTCGAAATTATCGCATTTTTTTAAATATTCAATTTTTCTTTAATACAGCACACTAAGCGCTTTTGATAACTGCCTTTGCACAAATAACTTGTGAATTTTTTTTTTCTTTATTTCAGCGCTACTTGTATAAGCACAATTGGTGTAGATTAAACTCTCAAATTATTTTAAGAGTATACAAATATCTATAGCCAAAGGTATTTGGATTGCTACGTTCCGAGTATATTTTCAAACACGTTCGAACGCAAAGAAAGCCAAACACGAACTGAATTTTCTATGGCACAAAACTTGCTAACGTACTAGCTAAACGAGCGAGTGGTAACAAATTAACTCACGGACAGAGCACAACACTGTTTGCAACCTCAACAGCACTCTTGGAGAGAGCGTGTGTTCTCTATTGCTATACTTCAGCGCGCTCCTCTTCTCATAACTGGAAAGGAGCACGCCATTACTTAAAGTACCGTTTGTGTAAGCGGGCAAGCAGGAGCGTGTGCGAGTGAGAGCGCTATAGAAAGATTTTCAAATATGGCGTACTTTTCGTCCAATCAAATCGCATGCGCCATACAAATTTGTTTACGCTTTGATCTTTTATAAATCTGCGACGGCAGAGGTAGTTAAATTTATATGTATAGATATGTGTTGCTGCTAATTGTGGCAGCCAGCTGTCAAGCGGTTGTTAATGGATAGATGAATGAATGGCTGGCTTGGTTGTGTGTTTGTGATGCATGCAATGGCAAGATATTGATAGAGAGCGCCAAAAAAACATTTAAATAGCGCGCTTATAAATTTCAACTATAAAAGTAACAGGTTTTCGGTGTAGCGCACATAGCCTGTTTTGCTTCTAGGAGAGGAGCATTACATAATTGAGCGCATACTTGCCACTAAACTTTAACTAAAGCGCTCTCAGTGCAACAACATATTTAGCGCTCAATTTATTTATGCAGCCACAATTTATAGCCAATCAATGCGGATTATTGACTGCATGGCACAATGGCAACACTTCAAAATGGGGTTGCCTAAACAGAAATATGTAGTGAGCGCGCCTCATTTGAGTGTCGCGTAGAGCATTTGTGGCTATTGAGTGCCACACTCTTTCACGCTTTTTATATATTTTAAACATATGATTAAATACGAAATTAATGTAATGCTCTTCCTACTTTGGCTTTGTGTTTGTTTATCACGCGCGCGAGTAATAACGATCCTACATATTACCAGTTCGTACGCTCACGTGCGCTCGCCGCTCTGGTTCTCTTTGGGAGGCGACGGCTGTAGTGGTGGCGGCAATCATTGCGTTTGGTTAAGTGACCAAAAGGTTGCAATTAAACTGTCACGTTTATCACGCCTTTCAGTACAACATCTACACAAATAACTATAACAACAACTAACAGTAGCAGGCAACTTGAATAAAAAACAACAACAAAAAGGCGCACCATACAAGCACTATAATTTTCATTTTTATTTTTATTGAGCTCGTTTGCAGCATAACAAGCAGAGCTCCAGCGCATTTTGTAGTGTGTTGAGCGGCGCCATAGTGTTGTTGGATGTTGGCTGTGGCGCGCCGCATCACAGCGCTTGTTCAACTTGTCGAAGTTAGTATTCAACTACTAAATGGTTGCATTCGTTTGTAAATCGTTCACATTTCTGCCTCTTTAGTGGCATTAAAAAGTTGGTTAGCACGTCGCAAGTTAAACATGCATACATATGTACATAATAAAGTACTTGTTATATCTATTATTACTTACATACAACGTGTGCGCAAGCATAAATCGATATAAAACATAAGAAATTTATGCTCTCGTAAAGTTTTACCACTTCAATTTAACGCGCATTTTTTGGTCTTGTGAAACTTAAAAATAGTTGTTCACTCGTACAGCTTATTATTTATGTAGTACATAACTACTAGTCTAGTCATATTATTTATGGTTTTCGACAGTTAAGTGAAAAGTAATACTTGCAAACACGTTTCACATGAATGCAGTTTAGTTTGTTGCAGCATCGTAAGGTAGTCACGTTTTGCCGTCGGAGTTTCAACCTTCCTCCCACACTTATGAAAATGTTTGCGTAGTTTTCCGTTATTAAAAAAATTATATTACTAATAATGAAGAACGGTACAAATCTAATTTTCAGTGCACCTAAACCATTTCAGTCTGCAATCGCTTTCAGCAGGAGCCTGAAGTTGAATGAAAGGCTGATAGATATTATCTATCTATCTAGTTATATCCGGAGACTGCCAAAACATGATGAATTGGATTGAAGCGGCCGATGTTGGAAACGGTTAGCATTCAGGTCTACAGTGGTATTCCTAGCAATTGAGCTGCTTACCGTCTGTCTAGGAAGGAAAGCATAGCACGTGTTTTTAAAGGAAGGACGTGTAGCTCAACAGGATTCGTCTGGAATTGAGGTATTTCAATACCACGTAAAGTAGGATACATGGCATGGCTTTTTTAGTATCTTATAGGGAAAATATAGGGTGTTTTTTTACAGGTTTGTTTTTCGAATAGAGATAAAACTGGCATTTTGTGGTCAAATCTGGCAACTCTAATGTCATTTATGTTCAGTTTGGTTTGCCATTTCATCATGAACAGGTTGACAAAAGAACAACGCTTGCAAATCGTGCAAATTTATTTCGAAAATAATGGTTCAGTTCGCGAAGTTTACCGTGAGCTCCGTCCATTTTATGGTCGACATAATCGTCCATCAGAGCAATTAATTCGGTTAACCATGGATCGTTTTCGCACTACGTTTACTCTATGTGATAATACGCATCCGCAGAGACGTCGAACAGTGCGCACCGAAGAAACAATTGCCGCTGTAGAGCAAAGTGTTGAAGAGGACCCGAATGAATCGATTCGCCACCGTGCACAGCAATTGGAGCTTTGTCCATCAACTTTATGGAAGATTTTGCGCAAAGATCTTGGCTTGCGACCTTACAAGATCCAGCTTGTGCAAGAATTAAAGCCGCGAGACCATGCAATGCGTCGTGATTTTGGTGTATGGGCCGAAAATGAGATTGATTTCGATGCTGATTTTCATCGCAAAATTTTGTTCAGTGATGAGGCTCATTTTTGGTTGAATGGCTACGTCAACAAGCAAAATTGCCGCATTTGGAGTGAAGAGAATCCACATGAGACCCTTGAAACGCCATTACATCCACAAAAACTGACTGTTTGGTGTGCTCTATGGGCTGGTGGAGTCATTGGGCCATACTTCTTCCGCAATAATGCTGGAGAGGCAGCTACCGTTAATGGAGACCGGTATAGAGCCATGATAACCGACTATTTTGTTCCCGAATTGGATGGCATGAATGTGGATGAGTTGTGGTTCCAACAAGACGGCGCTACATGCCACACAGCGCACGTCACAATCGATTTATTGAAGGAAACATTCGATGAGCGCATAATTTCGCGGAATGGACCTGTCAATTGGCCACCAAGGTCGTGTGATTTGACACCATTGGATTATTTTCTTTGGGGATATGTGAAGTCGCTCGTCTACACCAACAAACCAGAAACGTTAGGGGAATTGGAAGCCAACATTCGTGGCGTTATTGCCGACATACGGCCCCATATGCTCGAAAAAGTGGTTGAAAATTGGACCTGTAGAATTGGCTTTATTCGAGCCAGCCGCGACGGCCACATGCCCGAAGTCATATTTAAACATTAATGGCATAAAATTATCCTTCCAATAAAGCCAAATTGATGGACCTTAAAACGATTTTCTTGTGTTTTATTTCAATTCGAAGTTATATACCCCTAAAAAAACACCCTTTACTTGAAAATACAGAAATGTCGGAATAAATTAGTTATCAAAATACTAGGAGAGTCCACTTTCTAAATTTTTGGAGTCGAAAATAATCGGAACCACAGACTAGCATGAAAGCCAAGGTATGAAATTGCCAGAAACCCCCTATTCGCCGGCACATAAGCTATTGAATGTAATGCCCCCTTGACTTTTTAATTTTTGTCTATGGAACGGTTTTACAAGACCCCACAGTCTAGCAAGGCAGCTGCTGTTTTTATTTCTTTTATAGCAATTAGACCTGCCTAGCCGGCACGTCCAGCATAAGAATTGTCATCAATCTTTTCTAACGGATCTCCTAGGATGTGAGCAGTTTCCACAGGGTTGGACCACAATGTGTTTGCTGTACGGCTCTGCTCAGCTGAGCATATGCGAATATGATTTGTGCATGGAGTGGATACACCGTGTACCAGATCGAAGTCCTGCAGCTTTCACTGTTGAGGTTTCGACTGGCTGGATAACTTTGTTCACGGAGCAGGAGTCGGAAAAGGGACATAACAACTCTGTGTGGATGTTACTGAGAGCCTACCGGAACACATTTGGATCAAACATCGACTGGATTGCGTGGTGCCGTATTTGTAGACAACGCCACATCCCTGTCCTTCATTGCATCCTCTGGTGTTCCGCAGGGAAGTATTCTTGGGCCTTTATTTTTTATATTATTTATTAACGATAATGGCTCATGTTTCTCTTTTGCGGAATATTTGTTATATGCTGATGATTTGAAAATATTCGCTGTCATAAATAGTTCACATGACTCCGAACGGCTGAAATCAGACCTTTTCAACCTCGAAAACTGGTGTTGTTTAAATCGACTAACGCTGAACATCAAAAAGTGTTTCCATGTGACTTTTTCGAAGTCTGCGAATACCCTACGTACTTCGTATAGTATTGCCGGCTGTGCCTTGGAATCCGTTGAAGAAATCAAGGACTTGGGTGTATTTTTCGACTCTAAATTTAGTTTCTCTAACCAAGTCAACTACGTGGTAGCTCGGTCTTATGCGATGTGGGCGTTCATACGCAGAAATTGTTCTGCATTCACTAACCCTCACACCCTGAAGTCTCTATATTGTTCTTTTGTCAGATCGAGATTGGAGTATGCTGCTCCCATTTGGAGACCCTACCAAATTGGGCCCTCTAAACGAATTGAGAGAGTCCAGAAAGTTTTCCTACGTTTTGCTCTCCGTTCTTTGAATTTTTCTGATCCTTTACCATCATATGAATCTCGATGTCTTTTAATTGAACTAAGTACGCTTGAAAATAGACGAACCATTTTATCGTGCTCGTTTGTTATTGGCTTACTTTCTGGAGCTGTTGATTGTCCATCACTTCTGGCAAAAATTCACCTCAATGTCCCATGCAGAAATTTTCGGCATTTTGAGACCTTTAAAATTGGTTTTGCAAGGACCAACTATGCTGCAAATGCTCCTATCCCTAGGGCATGTGCGGATCTTAATTTGTTTTTCAGTTCTTCAGGTGTTGACCTCACTTCTTCGTATGCAACCCTAATTAGTCATTTAAGATCTTTCTTTTTCTAATTTAGTATGATAGTCTGTAAGAATTTTTTGAATTTAAAGACTGAAATAAATAAATAAATAAATAAATAATTTTATCTTACAAATCTTTGGGACCTACATTTTTTTTCTGACACCAAACGCCATCTGTCAAGTTTAACTTTGGCTGAGAAGCATTTGCATGACAGTAATACACCTGTAGGTTTACAGGCCACTTCCAAGAGGCATTACTTGATCTTGGGATCTTCGTGTGGCAGTGGGTTAAGGGCTTAGAAAATACCAGAGGAAAGGTATTCGTGTCGTTAAAGTGAACTGAAGTCCACGATCCGAAGGTTCACATGTTTAAAGTCGTTCCAGTAGCAGTCAGCCTATCTATAACACTCCACAAGACTATAGGGAGTGATTCGCTATTACAAAAGCAACATTAACAACATAAGGTGATCTTCGACTCAGCCGTCGGCATTTAAATTCCCCATTAACTGAAAGCGAATAAATTCTCATAACCTTTTCATACTTGGTTCGAAATGGAATGGTGGAAACTTTCCCAGAAAAAACTAGACATTGGTCATTGGGTAAAAGTATAATGCCACTACTTGCAGTTCATATGGTCAACTAGATTAGTATTTGTTTTTTTGTTTAATTTGAATAGCTAAATTAAATGCTAAAAACGTTTGATATACATAAACTTCTTATGTACCCGTAGTTTTAATCGCAACTCGCTAACTCCCATGATCAATTATGCACAAGTGCGAATGTGTCGAGTGGGCTTTTAGAGAAAGCGAGCGTGAAGCATTTGGTTTATGATTCCGTCGGTGTTCAAGCACTTCAAATAGAATGGTCGTAATATTTATGCAATTTCAAAGCCGGAACAAAATGAACCTGTAATTTTTTTTTGGTTTATTTGTCGAGAGGCCAGAGTAGAGTAATGATAGAGTGAGGGCAACGGAGAATGTATGCGCATACTTTGTAGAGCAATAAGCGAAGTAACAACAGTAAAAACTCAAAAGAATACTCGTAAATTATATGAAAATTGGTAGCACGAAAGGAAGAAACTCATAAAATTAACCACATTTTTCTTCATTTTTATAGCATTTATTATCACATTGCTCCAAAGGAGGAAAAATGGCAAGACGTAAGCTGAAGTGGTCGGCGAAGCTACACAGAGAAATAATGTAAGAGAGATGGAGAGTGTGCTTGTAGTATGATATTTATTTGAGTGCCATAAAAATGTGCAGCCTTCCCGCATTCGTTATTGGAGCTGGTATGGAGCGGCGCATTTGCCTTGGCTTTTGATTTATGCACACCCCAACTGCGGCAGTGCAACCGTGGCAAGTGAGGCAAAATAATGTAATAAATTTGACATTATCGCGCACAGCTATAAGATATGGCGGAATTGGTAATGGCACTAGGCTATTGCAAAAATGAACGAAGCGGGTGTGTGGAGTTGCGAAAAGGTGGAAAATATGCCTCCCTCAGAGGAAATGCTGCAAATGGGCGCTTTCAGGCGCGGATCCAGAAAATAATTTGGGGGGGGTCCAACTTTTTTTTTTTTTTTGTCATAAAAATGATTTTGAGAGTAAAGTTAGGTATTGTGCTGTTCACTTGAAAATTAAAATGTTTTGAAGTGTGCCTGGCATCGTTTCCCATTAGATTCAGTCATGGACGCTGGCAACATTTTGCAGTGAAAATCGTCGTTTAAAAACATGCTCAAGGCATGAAAAGATCTGAATCTAATGGGAAACGATGCCAGGAAGATATTCTATGTTCAAAACATTTACACCGTTATTCATAAAAAATATTAAAGGTTTATAAAGCTTTTTTAAATGAGATTTCCATACAAATTTTCAATTATAAGAGCTTAATAAACTTATTTTATTTTTGATTTAGAAGAGGGTTAAAGTGTCGTCTCAAATAGTTTCTAGGCGACTTGAGACATTTTCACCTGAAAACCACAATACCAAGCATAAAATGGAAATGACAAAGTTACAGTTTAATATTATATACATAAGAGGCTTTCCCAACAAACAACAAACAACTGTGTCAATTACAAGCATTGGCGCTGCATCACGTAACCACGGTTGGCACTTTAGTCTGATTGGATCAAAAAATGATTCGTGCCGTTTATTTCTTTTTTTTAATTTTATTATGTTGATTTTTTTTACTCTAACAGTCCAGAAAGTTTGGACCCTCCCTTATCCATCCCTGACGCAAAATCCATATAGTTTCATGACCTAAAATGCCTTTATTTTAACACTTATTAGCGCCTGGGCGCTTTGTACAGTGTACGGTTTTGAGAAGCAGATGGACGAAAGTTTTGAAAAGATTGATTCAGGTAAACCAGCGAAGTCGATTATTCTGACCAATTTTTTTCTAGGAAGCAAATATGGCTTAACATCTTTATACATCCAAATATCTCTAAATCCATGAAAGCTTAAACCTCTGCGTCTACTCATTTTTGCTCTCATTTCTGCTAGCTTCTGCAGTGCCCAAAGATTACACGAATATCGCCAGTAGGTAGTGCAATAACAATGGGTAGATAATCTCTCGGACAGCTGGTTACAGGGGATGTAGATGTTAATTATTTCAAGGAGGAAATAAATTCTTTGACATTCTAAGGTGTTGTCATTGTGGTCTATACCGAAGTTAAATTAAGTTACTGTGCAGTATGATATGGTATGACATCAAGTCCAAGCCATAGTTGCGTTTTACTTGGTTTCGATGATATACACAATGTTGATGTTATACCTCCACACAGTGGCGTAGTCAAGATTTGGGAAAGGGCCGGGGAGGATGAAATTTTTTTTTTATCGAAAGCTCAAATTTGAGACACACTATAAAGTTTGTTTTGAAAATGTACACAAAATTCGCGAAAATGCATAGCAATTTTTTCAAAGTGTTACATTATTTTGACAATCTTTTGAATTTTGTGGAGCATGCAGTCCTGTAGTTCATTAAATTTGAATGGGGTAATGTGTCAATCTTAAGGTCGTGACACATTTTGCTGATTTTTGGTAATTTTTTTCCGAAGAGCTAAAGTGTTTTCTTTCATATAAAAGAAACTGCTTTCATAACCTTGTATTGAAGAAAATACAGAAATCCCCAAGAAAATATTTCTTGAGAGTTTTTAACCTGGAAACCAGCATTAACGCCAACAATAATGTCAGCCTAGAAATCCAACAAAGGATCACTCACGCAAACAAGTGCTAATTCGGACTGAGTAGGCAATTGAGAAGTAAAGTCCTCTCTCGAAGAACGAAAATAACACTCTATAACTCACTTATCGTATCCGTCCTGGTTTATGGTGGAGAAGGGAGTATTCGAAAGAAATATTCTTAGAGAGATTTACGGTACCTTACGCGTTGGCGACGGCGAGTACCGAAGAAAATTTAATGATGAGATGTATGAGCCATATGCAGACAACGACATAGTCCAAAGAATGAAAACCCAACGTCCTAATTGGCTAGGCCATGTTGTGCGAATGAATGAAGATGTTCCGGCCCAGAAGCTGTTCTTATCGGCACTTACCGGTGGTAGCAGAGGAAGAGGGAGACCACCACTCCAAGGAAGGACGAAGGACGAGCAGCTCTGAAGTGAGTGAAATGCAGTTTTTGGCGGAAGATTATGTCACTTTAAAAACCTTCTCCATAAATTGGTTTCGGCCACTATATTTTGGCTTTGAACAAGTGGTTCATAAAATTCAGCAAGCTTAAATAAGTTTTTGTCATTTTCTTCTCTGTGGTTTGATGAAAAATCGAAGCGAAATCTCTAAAGACAATTTTACATTGAATGAATCGAGTATCTATTTCCATTTTTATTTGATCGATACATAAATGGATAAAAACCAAAATCTGCAAATAAACCTCTAGGTTACATGCTTGCAGACTTTGACTAGATTTGAATCGGTTCTATTTGATTTCAATATTTATGTCACAAGCTCTGAACAATTTTTCAAAATCATGTTCGTCGGAACGAATACGTCGTAACTCGAGTACTAAGTTTTTTGCGATATCCACTTTAAGCGCTAAATCTATCTATATTTGTTGAAGTTTATTACACAAAGGCAGAACGCACTGTTTTTAGGTTAGGGATTTTTAGTTTTGTGTTAGACTGCGTTTATTATTTAATAAGAAAAATAGTTTTTAATGTTGACCTACGAATTTTATAATACTAAGCAATAGAGAAAATGTTGAAATTTACACCATAAATTTATCAATAAATGCCCAAAATTGCCACTATTTTTTGCCAACTTCACCCTGGCACTTTATTAGAAATACTAAAATTGAATAGGTCGTAAAACTACAAATACAAATTTTTTATAACAACTCGGATTAAGAAGTGTAAAATTGGAAAAATTTTCTTAGGTTTTGAACAAAGTTTGAAATTTGTTCTTGAATATTTATTATTAGATAATGGGCTATACTTTTGTAAAAAATGTGTAAAAAAAGCTCGTCGCTGTCTATTTTTCCGCCAATGCTTGCTCTGGTTAAATTCTGGTTAAATTAATGAGCCTGCCTACTCTAGTATTTTCAGACCGCCTGAATTCGAGTTTTTAAAGACGTGAGACATGGAGGAGTAGAGTTTTAGCAGTTTTACGGTATTATTTCGATCTGTTAGTTTATTACTAACAGAGCCAATGTGTACGCATACCTCGAAACCGGGTTTGTTATTTCGAAAAAAAAAATTGGTAGGTCTGAAAAAACTAGCATACATATATAGGCCTAATATTCAAACGCATAATCCACTAACCGATAATTTCATATACTCATAAAAATGCACTTTGTCATTAGTATAAAATAAGAAAATTATAAATCAGAAGCATAAAATGGTGTTGTCTTATTCAATCGAAAGTTGAAAAATAGTAGTTTATTGACATAGGGGGGATCTTTTCCCCCCAATACCACCCCTGGCTAAGCCACTGCCTCCACATAAACATCACCGCGGTTATACCAACTATCTTACTGGTAAGACCAGTCTGGTTCGTTGGTGTTGTTGTTATTAGCAGGGCTTCATCCTGCCTAATGGGCACGATCCCTCCAAGAATCGTCATCAAGGTCTTCAAACGGGAGTCCAAGGAAACGAGCAGTTTCAACTGCGTTGGACCAGAGTGATATTGGTGTTAGAATAATAGGTTCAATTGAACAGAAAAAGATATGATTAGTATCATGAGGGGACATACCACATGCAGGGCACGTATTTGGTATGGTGGGGCTTTCTTCACCGCCTAGTATTAAGTCCAAGTCATATTTAAGGCAGCGTCGAATTTGTCGCCGTTCTTGGCTCTTAAGTCGACAACACGGCAGAACGTACTTATCGGTTCAAAGGTTTCTGCTGCCAAGCTTTGACCATAACAGCAAGTGAGACACTCCAAGGTAGCAGTTGATCGGTGAAAAACCCCCGGAGATAGTGTTAATGTCTTGCGCTAGTGCCGGTGTTGAAGAAAAGTGAACGAAGTATGGTCGAAGTGATGGGGCGTCAGCTAAAGTAGGAGTCACATTGAATAGAATGTGTGGTATTTCTTAATAGATTTCCCTACAGCGACTATTTCTACCTAATAATAGTCGGGTAGGGGGAACATTAATAACATTATCTTCGATTTGGGTTCAAGCTCATCGTTAATCTTTAAATTCTCAGTTGAAAAAGTCAGTCACTTTGCTCAATAATCTATGTACTCTGTTAACGTCGGCAACAGGACTAAAATTTTACAAAATAGTGTCCCTAAATATTCCTCAAAAACCAGGGTTTTAATCAGATGAATTTTAATATAACAAAAAAACTTCTTTGTGCTTCAGACACTTCAAAATCGTACACTGCGTGCCGTGGCGACTACAGACTCGTCTACATCCACATACAAATTCATTCCGCTTAACTTACATGCGCGTAAGTCATAAAAATGTGAAAATACAACAACAGCTTTTAATAAAAAAACTGTACTAAAGAAGTCATATAAATATTCAAAAGGGTATCGCCAAAGAAGTGCTACGATAAGTTCGTATCTTCGTGTGCTTGTCCGTCCAGATACATATCAAAATATTCTTCAATACAAATACAAAGTCGGAGAATACTTTTAAAAAGAAAATGTGTATATAATGTGATGAGAGTACCTTTAAGGAGATAAATGCGGAAAAAATGGCTGTACATAAATGCAATGAATGGCTAAATTGCGTTGGGCATCAAAGTGTTTCTAGTATCGGAAACAATTCCACTACAAATACACCATGACAGGTTCGCAACATACTCAAGAAATACTCACCGCCTCATAAAATGCAAAGAACGTCGCTTGAGCGGATAAGCTGCATTGGTTTTTATGATCTGCTAAGAAGGTGGTCTCCCTTAAGCATGACCCAAAGAACCATTTACTCAAGCACACAAAAAGTTATAAAAATAACAAAACAAAACAACTCCATTTTTTATCGTGTATGTTTGGCTTTTATTTTTCCGATTTTGCATAAACTTATGCTTGGATACATTCGTCTGAGTTTACATACATACAGGGTGGCTGATGAATTTTGCTACATTAAGAAACTCAAATAATTTTTTTTTGAGTGTATGAAATTCATTTTTCTTTTATTCATGTTAAAGCTCATTAAATTTTATTAAAAATAGCTTAATTAGTTTTAAAAATAATGGAATTTAAATGCCCCCCCTGCTCGTCGATGCATGTGCGGCATCTTACCAAAAAGTTGTTCATTACTGCTTGGAGAGTTGAGACAGAAATAGCCGCAATTGTTTCTCGAATGGATTGCCTTAGTTCATTCAAATTTGTTGGTTTTGCTTTGAAGACTTCCTGTTTGCAATAACCCCACAAGAAAAAGTCAGGTGCAGTAAGGTCAGGCGACCTGGGTGGCCAAGGGAATGTGGAGTTTCTGGATATCAGCTTATTGGGAAATTTTCGTCGCAATGCTGTCATAACAGGTTGGGCTATATGAGGAGCTGCACCATCTTGCTGAAACCACACATAGTTGAAAGAAATTCTCATTCGGCGTAATTCTGGATAGAAAAACTCTCTCAACATGCTCAAGTAACGGTCTCCAGTAACCGTAACGGTGTGACCGTTTTCTTCGAAGAAGTAGGGCCCGACAATGCAGCGTGATGACTCTGCACACCACACTGTGACACGAAGTGGATGCAATTCCGTCTCATGGAGTATCTGTGGGTTGGAAGCACTCCATATTCGACAATTTTGTTTGTTTATGTTGCCGTTTAAATCGAAATGGGCCTCGTCAGACATGAAAAGACAGCTCAACATGTTCCCATCCTCTTCCACCATTTGAAGCATCTTCTGGCAAAATTCCAAGCGAATCGGCAAGTCTGCAGCGTTCAGTTTGTTGGCCATTTGAATTTTATATGGGAATAAGTCCAAATCTTTGTGCATAATTGACTGTAATGACTGTCTGCTTACACCCATTTGAGCAGATAAGCTTCTCGTCGAAACACGTGGATTGTTTTGTATGGCAGCAGCTACAGCAGCGATTGTTTCCTCCGTTCGAACTGAAGGGTTTCGATGGTAAGGTCTTCTGCTGACTGTCCCATGCTCGGCAAAATTGTTTACAAGTCTTATTATGGTCCATCTGCTCGGAGGATTGCCGCCAAACGTGCGCCTATACTCTCTTTGAACCGAAACTACGGACTCCAGTGCGTGATAGCGGCGGACAATCCAAATGCTTGTTTCAGTGTCCCAGTTATCCATTTTTGTTAAATGTAAAAGTCAATCTGCAAAATAAAAAAAAAATTTACCAGATTCATTAAATAGAAAAAAAGTTATTTAATTTTTTTTTGGTAGCGGCTTTCATTAGCCACCCTGTATATGTATACTCGTAATCTCATAAGTGGGCCATAAAACTGAAATCGTTCAACTTCAACGCATTTAACTGACTAAAGTGTAGGTTTTATGATTGAGTTGTATTTAGGGCTCACTGGATAATTCCTGTGCGTCGCCGGTTCGTTTTTTATGCCGTAAATACTGCATAAGGATGTTGTAAAGAAAGATAAAAATATACCTTTATATACAGTGGCGGACATAAGTGTACATACAGTCGTTTTCTGCGATTTTCACAAATTTTGACCTTAATAAAATTATTTTAACAAAGCTTGAGTAAAAACATGTGTCAAGGTCTAATACAACAACTATAATTTTTGTTTTGAAAATGCTCACAAAATTAGAGGAAATTCCAAAAATATTATTAAAATTTTGATTTTTTTTCTAGAATTTAAAAAATTTTTTGGAGTATGCACTTTTGTAGGCCATTAAATTTTAGTACAATAAGGTTTTAATCTTAAGTTCGTGACACATTCCCTGAATTTTGAAAATTTGCAAAAATCAGCCAAATCTGGGCTACAAAACTGCATACTCAAAAAAATGCTAAAAATTCTGAAATTGAATTTCCACTAATTTTGTGTACATTTTTAAAACAAAATTTATAGTTGTGGTATTAGACCCTGACACATGTTTTTACTCAAGCTTTGTTAAAATAATTTTATTAAGGCCGACATTTGTGAAAATCGCAGAAAACGGCTGTATGTACACTTATGTCCGCCACTGTATAGTAGCAGGTTGATATTATTTTCATATTATTAGAGATGTGTGCAATAAATCGGTACCACTGTATCCGGAGCAACAATTTTTAAGACTTGAACGAGTAGAGAGCAGAGCACCTCTCCAAGATTTGTATCATAACCCTGCAAAACTAGCGATTAGTATAGTATGAATCCAATTTTGATCTATTTGTATGGGTTGAAGTGATCTGTTTTGTTTTAGCAAGTCCTAAGAAAAGACTAATTTGTCCCTTTCATGCCCCAAAAGGGTACTGTCGAACAGATGCTCTTTGTTTCCCTACGGGTACGATCGGACAAGTTTACTTTCAACACCTTAAAGTGGGATACAGAAATTAAAATCGACTTATCCACACCATGCCTATAACGGAATAGTTGGGATCAATTGTTGCCCACTGACTCTCTTTAGAGTCAGTCCCACCATTTGAAAGGAAGCGATTTGAATGAATGTGCCTATAAAATCTTTGACCTTCGCACAATTAGATTGAGAAACCCACTATTTGTGGGGAATCAATGTTTTGTCTGCGGTAACAAAACTTAGCAAAATTTCAGTGGGATTGCATTCGCTCAGTTGGGATGCCTGTGGTCTGAACTACAGGGTGGCGCAAAAGTAATACTCCTATCAGAAAATGCTATAAATTTTGCGATTGGCCCCTAAAGTCAGTTCTGTTTTGACATTTGTGTAGTAAACACATGCGAAATACACGTTAATAAACAATGTTACGCTACACTGCTCCAGAACGCGGAATATTGCTGACTATTTATTTGACCAATAATCGGTCGGGGCCAAACGGTTACTGTGAATGGTGAGCGCTACAGAGCAATGATCAACGAGTTCTTTTTGCCGCAACTTGATGAATTGGGATTGCAAAACATGTGGTTCCAACAAGACGGTGCAACAGCACACACTGCACGTGCCACAACCGATATGCTGAAGATCGGAAGCTTACTTTTGCGCCACCTTGTATTTCACGCACTTTCATTCAGCAATGGCACATTAGGACTCCTTGGGTGTTTCATTGGGTGATCCGAACATTTGGAACGGAACTCAGTAAACTTATTCTTAATCATTGAAACTGATGACGCAGAGTTTCTTTCAAGGTTTATTTTGTTGTGTTGATCTTCCGACAGGGTAGTAAGCTGATTTTTGTTGGAACGATTTTCCGTCATCCGTTGTCAAGTTCGACTGAAGCTAGGCATTGAAAATGGCAGAGCGCCGAAACCGGTTTGTCACAAAACCAAACTTGACAAGGGATGACGGAAAATCGTTCCAACAAAAATCATTTCTTTCAAGTCTTTCCTTGCTTTTTTGGACAAAAATAGTACTTAATCAGAAGACGAAACACCTTTTTTTTAATATTTTTCGAAGCTGAAGAGGATATGAATGGTTTTTTCAAAAATATAATGGAGAGGAGAAATAGGAAATATCAGATGAATAGGAAAAGGAATAGAAACAAGAATAAGAGTGACAATAGACATACCATAGGAGCAGGAATAAAAATAAGCGAGGGAATAGGTCCTATTCCTATATGGGAATAAACAAAGCCAGCGGAATAGGAAGATTGTTGTAGGAGTAGAGTAAATTTTTTCAAATGTAGAATACAGAATATCATATTTACTTTAAATTATTTTCACCGATTACCTGAGTTTTCACATTGGCGAGTTAACTTACATTCCACAGTTAACTCGCTCAACATTTATAGTTTAACTCTAGTTAGAAATCATAAGGTTGTCTAGTGTGCTCTTAAAATCATTCTGATGTAAGAAAATTAGTTAAGAGTCATGACCCAAAAACCGAGATTGACTTGTAAGAAAATCTCACTAAATTTCAAATCTTCAATTAATTGCCCTGTGTGGAAGTCAAAAACTAGTGAGAATAATTTCTGGTTCAGAACTAGAGATAAAGTGGCTAATAAGAACTATTGATAAAGTAACTAGATTTTCACTAGTTCGAAACCGGCAGTTGTGTAATCAATAAAATTTAATAAAAAAACATAAAAAATGTATCAGTTGGTAGGATTCGAACTAGGACTAGAGCAATATTAGCAACAAACGAACTATATCCTAAATGTCGAATTTTTAACTAGTTTGGAACTGTCGAAAAGGTAATCCAGGGGGGGACAATTTCCACCGCCTAGGACATCGCCATGTTAAATTCGCTAGTTGATTACATGTGAAAGAGATTGAAGGCGAACTACTTCTGGTTCAGAAACGCACTAGATGCGCACCAGTTCAGAACTAGAGATTTTCCCCAGAGGGTGTATTTTCTTTTTTTCAAAAACATACATATTCGCTATTAGTACCAAGTGTCTTATACACACTCCTTTCAAGTTAGAATTCGAAATAGAATTAAACAAGACAAAAACGCAAAAGTTAATCTTTTCCGACAAACTCATCATTCAACGGATATGTTCCACATGAATGTCCGTCCATATGAATAATGTGTTTATGTGCTGCTGTTGTTGTATTAATTTGCGTTATTGTGCGCAGCACACGTTCATCAATAATCTCATTATTTTCCCTTTTCATTTCTAAATCATTTATTTATTTTTCCTGCTGTCACACACACACACACACACACACATAAACAACAGTGTGCACATAAATTCAACTGTAAAATTTTCAATGTCACGTTTCGACGCAGTATTAATTGTCTGAATGTAGGTAAGTGTGTATGTGCATTTGTGTTTTGTTTGCTTCGCATTCTCCACTCTATTAAATAAATGACTGTCAATAAATTATCGAAAGAAAAGCAGAGCGGATATGAAACGACCACTATTTGTTCAACTAAGTGCCATATATGTACATGAGCAAGGATAAATGCGCTCTTCACGTTTGCTTGAATGTGTGTATGGCTATGGAGGGTAACTGTTGTAAGTAGGGGTGTTGCTAGCACTGTAGGATAACAGGACATTTCTATGGTACCAATTTACACACACACATGCAGAAGCATAGAATTTCTGATAGGTAGCACTGCTGCTATTACGGCGACAAGACATAAATAAATGGATGACAATCTTGATTTTGTATTTGTTTTTTTCCCCGCTTTCTTTTTTTACTATTTCTGGTTGCTTTTCGACTGCTGCGGAGCATAACGCTACTTCATAGGTCCTCCTGATTTTTATGCAGCACATTGCAATCCTAAATTTATGGCCATTTCTTCTCCTTCATTTTGTTTCGTTGTTATTGTTGCTGATTACTTTTCGGCTTAAAATTTTTTTCGCATTTATTTTTGCCCATTTTCTGAGTGAATTATTGCTCTTGTAGTATTGCAACGGTAACTAACGTATGTTTCATACGTATCTGTATATGTGTTGTTGCCGTTATTACCATTGCTGCCATCATTTATGTTGCGGTATAATTTCAGCTTTAGATACACAGTTGCAATTTATTTATTTTTTATAAATTTTGTTTGTTTGTTTGTCTGGTTTGTCTGGTTTTGTGGGTGTTCCATGCAGATTAATCGCCGTAACTGCCAATAGTCACTAACAGACGCATAAAAAATGCACTGTAGCTCAATTTACCCATTCGTATGAAACGACTTTGTCATAGTATGGACTATATTCAATGGATACGTAAGTAAAGTTTAGTATGACTGCAGCGATAGTTGGTTATTTGTTAGGGTTTGCAAAACTTTTACAGCAAGATCTTACAGTTCTCCTATAATGACGTCTTCACTAACTTTTAGCTAAAGGGAACAGAATTTATGCCAAACTAAAAATTAAAAACACCTTGAAATGCTATCCTCGGTTTTTATTTGTTTAAATAGCAACCAAAATGCTATATAACACTTGTTTATGAGTCTAAAGTAAGAAAAGCTTACCGGCGAAACTACTACACTATAATATTGTGGTAAATCTCGTCAAAGCATTTTGGCTGTTTTCCGATCGACTTTTTTCAATATTTAAAGTTTTGTTTCAAGGTCCGACTGTGAAGGCCTCTTTAGGGGCGTTATCAGACTTAGTATTTGTATGATGAGCAAACTTCTAATTCTTACGTGGAACACCAACATGTTTGGGTGCATCGTTTCTGAAAGCGCGGCTGTTGCATAAACTTGAATTTTGTAGTCTTCCATTGATAAAAATCTCTGAAATTCCACTATTCCTTGGAATTTATGAAACTGGACTAAAGCTGTTTCCCGTGCCATTACCCTTTCTTTGGGAGGAGAGTTTACCACTTGTTTTACCACCCTTCATACAATATACAAATAATCATTCACTGATATATCCTACCAACTTCCAGAAACTCAAATCTCAATTCAAAACCTGAATAATAACAGACCCAACAGACATTGTTCTGTTGAAAGTTTTAAGAATCTTCCGAATTATATCCCTCTCTCTTAATTTTCACTTGTTTCTTGAGCCCCCCCGGTTATCATCATCTTAACTGGTCAAATTTAGTCTACATATGTAAGGGTTCGGGTTATATGTCTGTCCTTTGACAAATTAAAATATTTGATGAAGAAAATAGTTGATGCCTTCAGGAAAATAATGCGATTTCTACCCACTTCGTAAATATAAAATTGAAGAAGCTAGAAACTACGTTTTTGGTTTTTTGTATTTCGTCTCATCGAAAAACCGGATACAAATAATGAAAATTATCGAAATTATCTTCCGAACTCTGATAAATTTCGAGGTTTCTATCGAGCTTCTCTTTCCGAAGGAACTGGGTAGTGATATATATGAATATTCTAATATTATGACATATAAGCTGCATATAAGTTTACCTTAAGCCGAAAATTATTGAGAAAAAAAAAAATTCCTCTGGCGGTTTTTTAAAAAAAATTCGTTTTTTCACTTCAAAATAGAGGTCTTAAACCGAAAAATATTAGGTTAAAAATCTAATAAATTAAAAAAAAATAAAAATAAGAAGTTTTCATATATTTAAAACAAATTAAAAAAAAAAAAAAAAAAAAACTTGTCCAGAGAACCTGTACCAGAACCTTGGAACACGCGTTCTGTTTGAGACGCTTACCACCTGCGCTACTTCGGTATGTGGAACAAGGCAGTCAGATACTGTAGTTAAGCGCTATGGCTTTATGCAGAAAACTTTATTATTATGAATTATTACAAATAAATGAAGGACTATTTGTTAAAAAAAAATATGCTTTTACAGTTTAGGTAAGATATACTCTGGCAATTGATTGTATGGAAAAAATGTTAGCCTATTAATATATAGATTATTCATGACATCTATATATAAAGTTTAGCTGAAATAAATTCCAAAAATCATTTTTTAGAATTTATTTTTTATTGGAGTAGATAGATTTTTTTTCAGGTACCTGTATTTAGTCGATTCTATAGATATGTATGTATTCCTCATACAGATTTCCTTGCATTTGAACTTAGGATTTTCGAGAAATGGGTATTTGAAAAAGCGGTTGTCAAACTTTCAAAAATTCAAAAGCTTATAGCAAGTTTGACTTACTAGTTTGACCTAATCTATTCTGGTCAAAACCACATGGAAACGTTTTCATTGTCGTTCGTTTTCAGATCAAAATAACGGTTACGGTTGCAGTCCTTTCGCAAAATGCATCTTAACTGTAGGTTGAACATATAGCTATGCATCGGTGAAATTGTATTCATTTCTAAAAATGGACCCGAAAGCATTTCCTACCTGGCAATACATTCAAATTGAGCGGGATGTTTATTTAACTCCATACTACTTACTACTTAGACATTTTTTTGTAAGCCTTAAAGAAAGTCTTACTGTGGAAGAGGTATTTCAAACACCTCTGGTTTTTACTTTTTAATCTTATAAAAAACCAGTAAGGAAGTCTAAGTTCGGGTGGAACCTAACATTATATACCTAGTAGTGATCTATTATGTCATCCCAATTTACGCAGGTCTATTTTAATACTTTCAGCTCGCATTTGCGCTCAAATAGACAGACGGACAGACAGATAGACGCATCGAGAGAAGGGCATGGCTATATCGACTCTGCTCATCCTCCTGATCATTTCAGTATACTTTTTGATGGGACTATCTCTTTTTCTTCTCATACGTACAAACATTTCATGTTCATGAAAGGTATGAAAATCAACTTCGCTTTTGCAGTGGGGTATTAACTACTTGCCCGGATATTTTACTTTTCATCCTGAACGTTTTGATATACATTAATAAATATATATCTCGATTCGTTTATGCCGAATAAAGTAATATACCTTGTGTGCGTAACAAAAATAGATATAAAAAAGGGTGTCTTTCATAGGCGCCGAAGAACTCAACCGATCTTTATGAAATTTTTAATATATACTTGGGTTCACTGAGTACAGCATAGACAATATATAGTTTTGGGAAAGTAGGCGAAGCCACGCCCCCAGGCTATATAAAGTTTTAATTCATCATAACTCCGAACTTTTTTGGTCTAAATTAATGAAATTTGGATATACGAGTATGTGTCACTTAGTCAATATCTACATAATTTTTGAAAAGTGGGCGGTGCCACGCCCACATATTTTGTGTTTTGTTTTGCTCTTGAACTTTGACGATAAGCTCAGGAGTTCGCTGGGCACGACACAGTCTGTATATAGCTTTTGGAGAACCCCCAGGTCATATAAAGCTGCAGTTCGGTATAGTTAGGAGTTTATTTGGTTCAAGTTAATTACATTTTATATATAGATGTGTTCTATGTATCAAAACGTCAAAACAACGTCTACTGGGTTTGCTAGTATGTTATAAAATGGCGAAAGCAAACAACGAATTACAGCATTCTTTTGTAAAACTCAGATACTAGTTTGCATTCAAAAAGACAGACGGAAAGGCAGACGGACAGAAGGAGAGACGGACATGGCTAAATCGACTCCGCTCATCGTGCTGATCATTCTATTAAACTTTTCTCTTCTTGTTCTCGTACTTACATACACTTAATGTTTATGAAAGGTATGAAAATCAAAAAAGATATATAACTTCGCTATTGCAGTGGGCTATTAACTACGTGCCCGAATATTTTGCTTGCGTGGTTCCCGATTTGGCTAATTTTTGGCAGGAGTATAATACATACTACTGAGAAGCAGCTGACCAATTTTCATTGAAATATAAATATTGAATTATATGCGATTGCCTTTGATTGCGGCGTCACGCCTACTTCTTCAAAATTGACAAAATTTTTTAGCGGCCGAGTTTTTCTTGAAAAGTTTTGTATGTGCGCAAAATCTGATTGATATAACTTGCTTAGTTGTAGAAATATCGCTTTTTAAATTTTCCAAAAAAATTTTTCAGAACTATGTTAAATAGCTGGGCGTGGACAATAACCGATTTCGACTATTTTTACAGCAAACAGTATATAGAATATTATCACCAAATTTCGTTTCGACAAATCAATTTTTGGCGGAGTTATGGCATAAAAAGTTTTGTGGAATAGTCCACTATAAAAAAAGGGCGTCCCACGCCCATTTTCGAAAATTTATATTTTTCGACTTTCTTCATTTACGGACACTTTGAAAGTGTAATATAAATGATGTAAAGATATTTTACGCAAAGTTATTGCCTATTTAATATATCTACGATCCTCTTCAAAATCTCTCATACAAAAGTAGGCGTAGACCTTAACCGATCCCGCCCATTTTTTCCTGGAACATTCCTTGTATACCTGGAAACCTGCGTGCTGAATTTCGTTTAGATATCTTGAACGGTTTTCGCTTTATGATTAATATTATTTCTAAATTTGACTTAATCAAAAATGGGCGGTGCCGCACCCATTTTCAAAAATTTCTACAAAAATGTATTTTATGCCTCAATCTCAATGTAGTCACCAAATTGTATCCTTATAGGTGTATTATGTATGGAGTAATCACTTTTTTTGTGTTTTCGAAAATATTCTATACATAAAAAGTGGGCGTGGATATTATCCGATTTCGCCCATTTTAAACAGCGTTTGGAGATGAGTGCCAAGGATCCCGCATAGCTAATTTCATTAAGATATCTCAAAATTTACTCAAGTTATCGTGTTCACAGACGGACGAACATGGCTTAATCAATTTCTCTTTTCGTCCTGAACATTTTGATATACATATGTAAGTCAATATCAATCTCGATCCGTTTATGCCGTTACGTACTGCCGTTAGGCGACTAAAGTTAATATACCTTGTGTGCGTAGCACTACTTGGTATAAAAAACATAACTAGCATACATTACGAGGCTAAAATTTGGCAAGGGCGGAGTGAGATAGCGCTAGTCCAGTGAGGTTGAATCTGAATCTTAAAGACACTTTTAATCAACTAACATATCGCTGCGAGTAACACATTGTGGATAAGCGCGAGAGACACGTATATGCAACAATAAGCAATAGAATTAAAAAATAACTAGCGTACTATCGTATCATTTGACATCTGTAGCTATAGTAATTTGAAATTTCGTTTACCACCATATAACTTGTATGCATAGTTGTTGCAACATCTGCACAGCTCTCAAGCCGAGTCCGCAGATTCTTCAAGGATAACGCAACTTGATATATGAACTGTGAATTGAAGAATTATGGTCATAAGATGTTTTATTTGCACAAGATAAAAGAGGGCTCGTATAAAAAACAAATAAATGAAAGCAGTTGCAAACAGCAACACACACATCCATATGCACCATCGCCTACAAATAAACAAATGCCAAGGGCAACTAACTGACAGGACTGACAAATGCATAAAATCTCAATAAAATTATTTGTCAATGTTGTTTGCGAAAATGTCAGGAGCATCAAACGTCAATAGCTTAAATGTATGTGTGTGTGTGTGTTTGTAAATTCGTGTACATTATCCCGCAGCGAAAGGAGGGCGCGTCAAATAGTGACAGCAACAAATAAGCGTCAAAATGTGTGTGTCGAAATAAATGATGGCTATAAATCAAAACAATTAAATGGGAAAAGCAATGCGAGAAACAATACAAAACAAAAGCATCAAAAGTGGTAGAAGGTGATAAATAGCTGGCGAATGAGAAAATAGGTGGGTAAATGTATGTATGTATATTCACAGATCCATTTGTGCCAAGGACATTTCAACGTTATTTATTGCAAGGGTCTTTGTTGCTCTGCACACGCGCTTTTCAATCACATTTTGTGCATTGCTGCGCATCCTTGAAATACACGCCTAGGAAGGATGGAAAACTGCATTTTTGTGCTATGTTATTCAATGAATCAGGAGCCTGAAGCTAGGAATGGGCAAGAGAAATTCGTTTTTTCATGGGCAATAATTTTGTATTAAAACTGACAGGCAGCCTGTCTATTTGTGGCACAATCATCTTGCAACATTATGTGGCACGCACATATACCTAAAAAGTCCTTTCTACATGCAAACAATAGGCGACAATTAAGTGGTAGCGATGTGTGTCGCCATTAAGCAAAGAACATTTTTCACAAATGAAACTTTCATTGTAGATAGTCCTAAGTAAATAGTTTATTCCGAGTTGATACTTAGTGCATGTTCTTTATCTACATAGAAACAAATTTTAACAATGAAAGCAAGCGATTAAGAAACTTCTATACTACGAGGTGTGTTCAAACCGTATCGCGAATTTTGAATTTTCGCTGGTTACGTATATTCGAATTTCGAATTTTTTGTGGCGTTATGTTGGTACTCATGTCTCTCACTTATGCCGACAAGCTCGGCCATTTTGAATGCTCAGTTAATTGTTGACAGCTGCTTTGCTTGCACGTGTTTTGGATCGTCTTCGATTTTTACCTATTCAAAAAAATGGATCAAAGAACCTGTATCAAATTTTGTGTGAAAAACGAAATTAAGTGCGCGGATGCATTCCGAATGTTGACTGTGGCATACGGAGAAGCTACCTTGGACCGAAGCAACGTTTATCGGTGGTACAAAATGTTCTCAGAAGGCCGAGAAGATGTGCAAAGAGAACAAAAATTGGCTTTTGCACCACGATAACGCCCCTGCTCACGCATCGTTGCTTATGCGTGACTTTTTGGCCAAAAACAACACACTAATGATGCCGCAGCCACCGTATTCCCCAGATCTGGCCCCCTGTGACTTTTTCTTGTTCCCTAAACTGAAGAGGCCCATGAAAGGACGACGTTACGCTTCTCTTGACGAGATAAAGCCGCCATCGAAGGAGGAGCTGAACAAGATACAAAAAAATGATTTTTTGAAGTGCTTCGAAGATTGGAAAAACCGTTGGCACAAGTGTATAATATCTCATGGGGATTACTTTGAAGGGGACAAAATAGATATTCATGAATAAATAAATAATTTTTGAAAAAACACAAAATTCGCGATACTTTTTGAACACACCTCGTATATAGGCAGCTAATTTTCGTGATGCCGAAGTTTCTTGAAACTGGAAAAAGAGATGATGTTTGTCAGCTATTTCCAAGACTTGGCGAATTGTGAAAATCCGGCCGGCAAAGCCAAGATACTGAGAAGTCTAATATTTGAGCATAAACGTACTCTTCCAAGTTGTTTAAATTGTTTTCTAAATAAATGGTTTATTTTTATTAAAATAGAATAAAGTACCCATCTCAAATCAATTTTGTAACCTGTTGTTCGGAAAATTGAGCGTAATTTTGTGATTTTTGATAAAAAATCAAGTGCCTGACGTTTCGCTACGAGTTCCGTTTCTGTAGCGTTACTATTTTTCTTTTTATATCTATAACCTGCGATTCGGTTACTGTTCTGTTCTTGTGGTCATCGTTGGGGCAGTTTCTGTAGGGGTTTGGTTTCTACTGTGACCGTTTCCTGGAAATTGTTACTCGTTCTGATACAAAAGAGTACCGTTTCTAACAATTTCGTTACCCTTTTTGGTATAGCAAATCGTCGGTGAGACTGTAAAATCGCTGAATGCACAAATGCAAAACCGAGTAAGAGACATTTAGTCAAAAACTTTAACGGGCCCCTGCCATCAAGGCAACTACATTTTGCTTTGGAAAATAGTTAAAAGAATCGACTTTGTTGGGAACTTTTCTCGTACAATGACTATTCATCTTAAAATTAAGCAATTTATAGTTGAAAAACAGTCAACTTGAGATATTACTTACGTGGTATTGCATTTGTGCGTTGCGCAGTTCTGCAGTGTCACCGTTGATATAGCAATACAATTCTGTTTCGCTACTTACCTGTAGAACAATAAAGAAAGAGAAACGCGTTTGAAGTCCCGGATTTTTAGTGTTACTCTCTCGCTTACAGCAGATCTTTAGTATTTGACAGTTTTACTAGTTATAGCAAGAAATATGCGTGATCAGACCTTATATTAAACATCCACGTCTATGGCATCCTCCATCGATAGTCCAAAATCTTCGGTGTGACGTTTGATAACAAAAGAATAAAGAATCTAGGAAACCCTCAGCTAACTGGTTGGCGGTATTTGAGGTAAAATTTTTATTTAAACAGACCGATGATCCATTTTTAAAATTTGTTTCAAAAATTCAAAAGTTGTGCAAGAAAATGCGGGTACCAATGCATATAATTTTGCTTTAAAAGAACATTAAACATTCAGTGGCTTATCTACAGGGTGGCAAGTTGGCAAAATGCCACGGCCCGCAGCCGGAAGGTGTCAAAGGAGAATCGCAATCGCCAACATTTATTGTGGAAAAATGCTCGGCAACTAAGCAGATGATATCTATGACGCTATCTTGCTGAATTGGTCAACTACAACTATATTATGTTGCTGGTTTTCCATGCAACCCTTAGACGCTGCTTCTAAAGCACATCCCTACTAGACGGGCCTAACCACACTCACCAATACAAGCGAGCGAAAATTGTAAATTACTAACACAGACAAAGCCTTTTGTCAAGTTTTTACTTTTCTTTTTGTATTTTCTTCTTTGAGAATGTGAGCAAAATGTAAGTGCGTCTTGAAAAAATTTATAAAATGTTTAACAAGGAGTTCTGCAGTGAAGTTGCTACTTATACGCCAAGAAAGGGCAAGTGTATTGTGCAAAATATTGTTATTTACCAATTCAAGTCCTGGTTTATATATTTATGCTCACAAAATTTTATATTTTCAGATGGACGAGCAAGTAGTAAAATTATAGTTTTGTAAATGTTTAGTGATATAAATATGTATTTATAGATGTTATTGACTATTGTGAACGTGAAAATTATGTTATTTTAAATTATAATAAACATTAACAACCAAATCTAATAATACAAACAATTGTTTTCATTGTTAGCTAAATATGAAGTTTCCGCCATTCATAACCATTAGGACTGGCACATGTTTGCCATAATCATAACCATTAGCGGTGGCATGTGTTTGCACTATACCTGACTGTTAGCGCTAGCCAAACTTTTCATTATGGATAATGAGAGTGAAAAGTGCAGATATATGTAGTTTTACATGCGCTAGAAAGGGATGCCGTATACTGTAAGTGTGCACACGGACAGCAAACACATAGTTAGATTTGGCACACTGCTCTTCAGAAACTAATTGAGAAAAATAAGCAAAAATAACGCAAACGCAAGTCAGGCCGAGAGGGTATCTGACCAACCATTTAACTGGTACCTGTCTAGTAGGGATAAATCTAAGGCCATCGATGATTAAAATACTTCAAAGCGTTGCCCAGTCCGTCTAAAAGAACTTGAACAGTATCTAGTGATATTATTGACACTTTCGCTGAAAAGAAAGGCCGAAGAAAACAATTTTATTAATTCAAATTTTTTACTTAAACTACAATTGTGTTTCAGTTCAATATGTTTTTAAGTAAGGCAACTTTAATGCAATCATTATTTGTTATATATTTTAAGGTCAGATGGTTCTTCATACAATTTTCTGACTTGGTTCATACTAAATTGTTGGAGAATAACGAATACCCAGATTCAACTAAGTTTGTAAAATGAGATCCTAAAAATACCGTGGTTGATCAAATCTAAAAAAGTGTCACCCTTATATAGGTGCCATTACCAAAGGTAACAAATTAAAGAAAGCTCCGAAAGGACGCCATCCCATGATTTCAAATATTGTTTGCAAACATTGTCCCTTTGAAATTTAGTAAAATACGCTTTCCTAAAATACAATTTTGGTCAAGTAAAAACGCAATAAATTAAATACTTAATTTACATATTTCATTAAACCAGTTGGCAACCGTTACGCATTTTCTAGTGTGTATGGAAGCAAATACTTAAAAACATTCACTCTGTCCCACTAAAATGCGAGAATTTAAACGTTATAATGATCAGTGTTCAACTGTCCTTTCGCTTGTTTCGAATTATGATTGTTGTTGTTACAGGATTAAAAACCAGCACCATTATGTAAATTCCTTTACAAACATAAAAGGGTACGTGAGTGCATATTTATTTATCAATTCAAAGGGCTTTCTTCTTTGTTGTTTGAAGGACAAATAACAACTACATAAATGAACTACTTGAATATGTGGAAATCCGTTGAAAAGCTGTATTCTTTGCGCTTTTTCATTGTCATTTCCAACAAGTAATACACGCGTGTTTATCATTTTTTTCCTGTTTTAATAAGTTGATCACCTCGTTTGAGTTGACAAATAAGGGATAGCTGATGAACAAGCGTCAAGCTATGCAAATTTCACGAATTTCTGGTTTTCACAATAAATAAACTTAACTTAGTAATTTTGGTATTTTGCTGGATAATTGCGGTGGGGCGAATTTTATAGCATTCGAGAGTTTCTCAGAGTGTTTTCCAGCTAAGCTAATTTCGTTCCCTTGCTTGTGTTTTTCCCAGCAGTTTGATCCTACACAAGTTTGGGTAGTTCCCTTTCAAGTCGCGCATTTTCCTTTACTTTTCTACATTTTCCCTTCCTATTCATTATTTAATTTCTTTCCTTTCCTTTCTGTACCGTTTAACAATGCAGTTCGTTTTTTTTTATTTATATTTTAATCGGTTTCTCTTCGCCGTACGTACACGGTTAAAATTTGAAGCCTAAATTTCCAATTTTTCATAACTAGAAATTTTAACTTTTTAGGAAAACACAAACAATGTTTTGTCACTTTGTATATTTCAATAGTCAAATTGTACGTTTAATTACGGCAGTGCTGAGAAGAAGTCACGTAAATTTTAAAGGTTTGAAAGCAAAATTAAATTCATATTATTGAGTAGAAGATGTTTTATTTTAGCTTTACATTTTTCATACAGAGTAAGTTCACTTTACTATTAAAAATTTATTCAGGCAATAGTAATTGCATATGGAGAATTTTTTAATACTATACTCGTACATACAAAAAAATAAAAATTTGTTTTCTGTTAGCGGAATAAAGATGTACATATTTGCGCTTGATTCACTTTACATTCAAAAATCAAAGCATGTTGAATGAGAAGAGCTGATGTACCTCTGAATTCCATCAAGAAATAGTTAAACTTAAGAATTTCATAATATTTATAAAATAGAGATGCAAGAAAATGTATTTCCGCCATTTTTATCTCATTTAGTATTGTATAAAAATGATCATAATGTCATCGACCAGTTAGTAAAACATATGATAATTCTCAAAAATGTAAAACGTTGAGTTATATATATTTACAATAAAACATGTGACATAACCGAACCAAGTTCGGTTTATAAATTAAAAGAACCAAAATTGTCTGACCAATTAAATAATTTTTTGTCCGTTAGCAGCTATCGAAGCGACTCTACCCCAACGATACTCGTGGAAATGTTTAGAGAACAGATCAGCAGATAATCCTTCATTTCCCGGCGCTTTATTATTTTGAGCCGGGATATTTTCATTCGCCGCTATTAAACAATGAGGAGAAGTGTTCCCTCCAGAACTTAAGTAAGCTATATTGGTTTGTTGTCAAGTCGCCATTATTGTCCTCACAACGAAGGGTGGCACTTCCGACAGCGTTATTTTTTCCGAAGAAGAGCGACGTTCCTCACCGACGGGACGTAGTGACTGAGAAACATGCTTCCACTGCTCGGTTGCATCAATTTTGATATCATGCTTCGGGCGCCAATATGATCATCAACAGTACTTTGTGGAACAGTTGTTTTTATATGTCGGGCCCCACATCCAGCGAATAGCCCCACAACGGAATTACACATCTGTATAGCGAATCACTTGCTCCGCCACACGACCTGGTGAACATAGAACAAAACAAATCTTCAGTAAGTCCTTTAGCCGAGAATGTCGGAGTGGCCTCGCTGAGTTTCCTGCTCTTTCTGTTGCGATACAGGTTGGCTACCGCATTTTATACTCCGATAGCCGGCGTTAATGAGTGCATGGACGAGGACGTAACGAGGGTTACACGTTCTTCTGCCTACTTACAACAATAAATCAATTATTCGCCGTAACGCGAATTCAAATCATTTGTAGAGATTTACTCCTCGATGGATTACCATCATAAGGGTCTAAGTGAATTTTTTTATACCCAGCGTGTATTAGTACACATTGTATTATAGTTTTGATCATATAACGGTGGTTTGTAACGGTACCAAATCATAGAGATATATATGGAGTTCCATATATCAAAGTTCTTAGAATGTACAGAGGAATTCATTGAGACATATCCGTCCGTCCGTCCGTGGACACGATAACTTGAGTTAAAATTGGGATAGTTGAATCAAATTTGGCCCCAGGTTGCTTTCCGGCCAAGGTAGTTTGCTCTTTGAATTTTCGATATCGAAAATTTCGAAAAACGTATAAAATGGGTTAATTCAATAATAGAAGCAGCTACAATGATAAAATTTGCTAGATTTATTAATTTCGTTGTCCTATTGACGATTTAATCAAATTTTTGGAAAAGGGGTGTGGCACCGCCCACATATGAGTAAAGAAATTTTCAAACTTCGACTGTTAATAACTTCAGAACCGTTTACGTTAGTATAACGAAATTTCGTAGGAGGCATACTCTTGTTGTGATAAATCGCTTTTCGACCACGCCTACTTTTTCATAAAAGTTATTTGGAAAGAAAGATATATTGAACTGCCCATATCTAATTAACTGATACAGGTATAATAATATAATTTGGTACTTACATCAATTTTCTTATTCTTTATATGATTTTTGCAAAATTTTGGAAAGTGTTCATGGCACCGCTCACTTATGAGTCAATCAAATTTCAAATTCGACTGTTAATAACTTCAGAATGGTGTAATATAGAATTACGAAACCAAATACGAGGTATACTGTAGACATGTAGAGTACGCCCACGGATAATAAGGAAAGTCGGTGGACGACCATGCCCATTTTTGGGCCAAAGTTTTCTAAAAGAGGGGTAGGAAACCAGAACATGCCATATCCCCTTCACTGATGCAAATAGAATGCTAGAATTTCGTGGTTACAATAACCTGATAACCTTATTAATGATTTTTTTTTTAAATTTTGGAAAATAGGCGTGGAACCACTCACATATCAATGAACAAAATATCAAATTTCAACTATTATTAACTTCAGAACCGTGTTAAATTAAATTACGAAATATGATAAGAGGTATACTATCTACGCTTTTCAAAATTATATATAGCCTATGCTATAACCAGTGAATCCAAGAATCTACTGCGAAAATTTCATAAAGATCGGTTGAGTACCTTGGACGCGTATACAAGATTCAAATTTTATATATTTCATAAAGATCGGTTAAGTACTTTGGACGCCAGACACACAGACAAACATTCATTATTTATTTTTAAGATTGCCCACATGGTAGTAGAAAAAGTTTAAAACCTTTACAGGTCATAACTCCACAACAATTTACCAATTTACAACGACCACTTTTACACAGCTGGGTATTTAATGTTCGGTTCCACCCGAACTTAGACTTCCTTACTTGTTTTTAAATATATTTGTATAGTTAAATATAGTTGTTTTGGTGACCACTTACTACCATCTATTACCTGTGAAATAAACCATTTCAAATTTATTTTGCAAAAAGTAGTCAACTTTAAGTTTAATTATCTCAAAACAATCTCAGACTTATTTAGATTCCCTTGATTCGATCCCTTCATATTACCTTCAAAACCAGTGTTTTGTGTATTATATAGTCCTTAGTACTGATATCTTCTAGCTCCATTGACTATGTGTCAGGTTTACTATAATAAATTCAACTAAGTCCTCGAGCCCGTTCACAAAGTTTTCGAATTCATACCGACAATAGCGCATTTGGATTTGACATGGAATGACCCCTTAGTTTTCTATATCTCTTATTAGTTTATATCTTTTACATCTGCCTATGTTTATGTTCTCGTGCATGCATAAGGGCAAGTTGACGTTTGTTTTGTATGTCAGTTTTTCGTGTTAATTTGGTGTGAAATGTTTGTGAGTAGACCATTTCTTTTTTGTATTTGCCGGCAAGCACTTCATGGTATTTAGCATAATTAATCGGCGGCACTACCGCTGTCACTACAACAACACATACGTGCATACAAATGCAGCTTACCGAATTCGAGAGCACTTTCCTGTCGTTCCTTTATTTTACTTAATTTTATTTTTGACAAAGTACTTTATTTATGTGGTCATAATTTAAATTTACACCGTGACTTACTTGTACTTTACACAAATTATGTAAAAATTTATAGGCTTGAAAAATTATTTAATCGAGCATGGTAAAAGAAAGTATGAATTTATGAGTGAGATTACGAAATTACGCATGAATAAACATATTTTGGCTAAGATTTTGGAATGGGGTATTATAATTTCAAATATCTAAAGAGGTTCGGGTCTTATTCTTTTCCGTTTTTTTATTTGTGAGAAAAAAGTAAGAACGCTAATTAAGATAAGTGAGATTTATGACCTCAACCTTTCGACGAATTAAACAAAATTTTAGTTATAATACTGCTACTGCAACGATGTAAGCGCTAACTCCACATCTATAGTCTTGAAAGTTTTAGGCCATGTATGTAGAATTTCACTACTTTATATTTAATATGCACAGCCATATAATGTTTGAAATGAGAAAAATATTAAAATTCATTTGATTGACTGAAAATGAGGTGTGAACACAGAACAAATCAAGTCGTTACTGATATCAATTTTATTCTGTTGGTATATTATTTCCAGATATTGTTAACATAAGCAAGATGTGTTAGCTTGTGTGCCGTATTAAGAAATGGTTTTTATTTAGATTGTTTAAGTAGCGATAACAATGTGGAAATCCCCTGCCGAATATGGATCCGGTAGTAGCACATACGGGTACAGTAGACGCTCACAAATCATAATCCCATTGCTTTCAGAACGATTCTAATTTTTGAAAATTTCATATTCCTGGGAGTTCCTGTATTTGTATATAAGCTCAAAGTTTACTTCAAAAGCTTCAATGAAATTTATTTTATTAAATTTTTTTAATAAAAACACGTAAACGAAAGATAATAAAATAAAAGATTAATTGTCGAAAGATAGACCGATTGTTTACGAATATGGGGCAAAGAAGAACCTTCGAGAACACGATGAATGAACAACCTAAAACAGCAAGGTGAGTAAAATCGCATCCTGCTGGACTATAAAAGGCAGTAAACAAGCATGATATGAGAAATATTCCATGTTTGTTAGTAGCAAATAACGCTAACTATTAGCTAACAGTATTGGCCAGGTTTATTTGACTTTATAGCGATTCAAACCCGGAGAAAATATTTGAGGAACAATCGAATTCGTCACAATAGGCTTAGAAATGTGGCTTTTCAGTTCTGATTTCAGACTGTTTACTGTAATGCAAATGGTTATTCTAATTTCTGGAAATACTTGTTACTGAAGATTCTAATTAATGAGCGACTACTGTACTAGCCCGACTGTCATGACAAAGCTTGGGGTCAGATTTTACTCGCCTATTACGACAGGCATACATTGTCGTGGGGTTTGTTTCGGTAACACTATTTTCTGGTCACAGTACTGCTGGTATCAATTCGAATAACGGGTTATTAAAAATTTCATAAAATAAAACGAAGTAAATTAAATCCGCCACAATATAAATTAGATACCGCAATCAGCAAAAGATTTTCTGCTAAACAACTTCAACACTCCGTGCAAGGCGAGAGAAAGGCGCCATAATAACCAACAAATACAAGTACTTAGGCATTGATACTGTGTATATGGAAGGGATAGCAAAAATTTTCCACTTTACTGCTCCGCCAATTAAGTGCAGCTCCAATTACACACTCACATCCTTCAGCGCACTCATAATGAAAACGTTTAACCTGTCTGTCTTCTCAACTGCCACAACGATGAAGGGACTCAAGTGTTTCCGTGCGACTTGACAGCTCAGCTGAAAAAGGAAGAACACTTTGATAGACTATGACGAAGAGCATGGAAACCTAAGCGTACCTACATACTTAAGTAGTAAAATGAAATGAAATGAGAATACGTAAAATGGAAAAAAGAGTAGTTATAAGGAGCAAATGATGACTGAACTATATAAACATTGAATAGAACATCGAGCAAAGAGTATGAGGGGCAAAAAGATTAACCCAAAACATAATAAAATGATAGGCAGATGAGCGGACTCGAAGGTTGGTTGCTATTAGATTTAAATGAAAATTACAAAAACAAATATCTTTGAATAAATAAGTCATTCAAGTGTTTGCAAAGCGTTGAGCAAATACTACATACAGCAACAATCATGATCATTAGACTGGCTTTTTACTTCGTTTTGAAATTGTATGCTTATTCGCATGGGCTTCCCGTAGCTATGTCTCATTTTCTATATAAAACAGTTCGGTGGAGTTTTATATGGCCACAGCCTTTTTTTTGTCCTTTAGCCTCATAATTTTGGTTTGAGCTTCGTGGCTTTTTTCTAGCCTTTTTTTACTCCAAACCTTTTTTCTAGCCTTTTTTTACTCCAAACCTTTTCTGGTCCCAACACCATATTTTTCATACAACTTCGAGAAATATATAAAATTAAAGTTGAATAAAGGTAGTATTGATGACGAAATACAGAAAATTATTCGTAAAAGTTGTGAACTATTTTTATGGAGTTATAAGAGAGATAATATGAACTCTTTACAAAAGATAATTTTTTTTCAGTTGATAATTCTTTGAAAGTTACAAAGCCGGATGTATTTTCTCACTTTCAAAAATAAAAGTCTAGGTATAACCGTACAGGGGGCCAGTATGACCCCTACCATTAAAAGTCCGAGAACATAAAAGTTCATTAAACGAACCCCCTTTTTTAGAACTTGTCGAATTTGTATTTAACTTTTTGGTATTACCTTTTAGTAATGGGGAGGTTAAAAGAACTTTTAGTGCCATAAACATTTGAAAAACTAAGTTAAGGAACAGATTAAAAATTAAAATGCTTACCTCGCTGCTTAATATAAGACGTTCGTTAAAACGCTTATCCAAATGTTGCACTGATTTTGAAATTACCGATGATCTCATCTCTATGATAGCTACACAAACTTTGTACGCAGACTCAAGCTCTTCTGATTCATCAGACGAAGTGATTTTTCTATAGTATGTGTTTCCTTGAAAAGATTCCTAGTCAAGGAAAATGTGCCTGATATGTGTTGAAACAAGAATAGTTCCTTTAAGTTATTTCTACAGCCTTATATACAAATAGTTTAATCTAAAATAAGAAATCGTGGCGGTCTTCGAAATAGTTCTATAACTATAGCCTGTATATGTTTGTTGCTTTCAATTTTTCCTCTAATCAAAAATAATAATAATTAACTAAGAATTATTATCAACTGGTCTTGAGCTCGTTAAAACTTACAAAAATGTGTAAAATGATCAGACAATAAAACCGCCAACAAAATAAATAAAAAATTTGAAATGGATTTCGCAAAAAAATTTCTGACTTTTTTTAGCTTCTTTTTTTTCTTAATTTCAGCCTTTTCTAGATCTAGATATCTACCACTGCTCACAGGAGAAAATAGTATCGATCTAGATATCTAACACTGCCTTGGGTGAAGTTCGAGGGCATGTGGTATACCGAATTGTTTGAAATTGGCGTATTGCTAACTGAAAACAGGCGAAAATACTCAACTTTAGAGCTATCGTGCATGGCTCAGCATGAGAGCGAAGGACCAATAGGGAAAGGTAGCCAAAATGCTATACGGAATATCTATACCCAACAGCAGATGAGGACATTGGAATATAAACTTTACTGCTTTTGCAATAGGCGACTAAAATACACGACTCTAAAGTCCAAGTACCAGGGCCTGCTGGTATCGAAGTGTACCGGATTTATTCCGCCCAAGCACTATCATATCCCAAACCTTCTAGAGTGTTTTTGAGGTTCCACAACAAAAGCGAGGATCTTTCTGAGTGGAGAGATTCTAAGGAGCAGCACGGGAAAAGAACTCTAATGAGAGCCACCCTACTGTATACCATACCTATACCAAATTACCGCGCTTTAGCTTCAGCTAAAACTTGGCACATAAGCAGCATGAATATATAGGTGGCATACGGACAAGACTAGTTGCTTAGATGGTTGAGCGCGTTGAGGCGCATCGAGTTTTCTTTGCCGCTGTCATTAATGAGACGTCTTCTCCACTTTGAAATGTCAGTGTTTTATAAATATTCGCCATGCCGACCGGCTTGAGTACGGTAAGAAAGAGACATTAAGACGATGAAATTTGGATCGTTTGTTGCCTGCATGAAATGCTTCTTGAATAAACCTACGTCTTGACAGTTGTAGCCGGGACAGCTTAGAACAATCTTCGGCACTATTCAGCCAAGCAAGCAGTCAAGCTGCCACATTTTGTCAGCCGCAATAGTGTCAGCATGTGCCCTCATGCAATCTGTGGCAAGTATCTTGAGCTCGCGTCATGTTGCGCCTACTTGTCGTACATTTTACTCAGATTGTATGTTTGATTTAGTGTTTGTATAAGTATGTTTGTGTATGTGTGTTTGGGTATACAAATTGAAAAGGGAATGAAAAATTTGTTAAATGAGCGTATCGTGTCTTTGATCTTACGCTTCACTTCTAATTTGATTATAGCCATCGTTGCTTCCGCTAAATTGCTGAGCATTTTGAAAGTATTTAACTATGTAAATGTGTGAGTGACATGTGAAATGAGGCTGTCTAAAATAACGTCATTTAAAACGTCAACATATGCATAGTCAACAGACTCGTTGGTTCCCGTATAAAAGAGCCAACCGCATTTGCCGACAATCAAATTGTGGTCTGAAGTTTTGGGGTTAAGCACTTTTGAGGGGAATCGTATAAAACCACTAGGAAAAGTGGGAATAGGCTGAAATGAGCACGAAATACGAGCTCGTTTATATACACCCGTACAAATACTAGGGCATGCTAGATAACGGGATGCACAGCAGAGCATATGATTCTTGTATCGTTATTACAATTATTCTTACACCACTCAGTCTTTCTTATTTATCATGTGGCAATCTTCATTTCCTTTCCAGCCTCCTGTTTGCATTACGACCAAAATTTTACCAACACACTTTTTTAAATCATCGATTCCATTCGTGGTTACTTATATGTATAGAATTATTAGTGTCTGAAAGAAGAAAATTATTTAAAAACAGTTAAGTGTGTGTAAAATGATGAGGGTCCTTTATAGAAAAGTTCGTAAATTGTGTTTAAATTATGAACAAATAAAGGAGATATTCAACAGTATCATCAATACTTAAAAGCGAAACAAAAGCAATTGCATGTGTAGCTCCTGATTTATGGAAAAATATAATTTTTATCACCAAAGGAAGCATCTTCTAACTCTTACACCCTTTTGCTAGTTGAGGGCTGAAGTTTTCGGACGAAGCTGGGTGGTAACGTGTTGTAAACGTGAAAAATTGCAAGTGTTTCGTAAATATTTTTGTCATATTTTTTTGTAAATCATGTTGAATCAACAAACAACCAGTATATCTCCAAAACCAGTAGAGATATGGTAGCGCTCATCGGCACCTTTCGTATAAGTCGATAAATCCGAAACCGGGAGTTATCAGAAAAAAGATATCTTAAATTTTAGGTTAGATATATAGAATTATATTCAATTCTAGTGAGCAGTTTTCGAGCGATCCCTTATGCAAACATACAGACAGATAGACAAACCAAAATTAAAAAAACGGTTGATTTGGATTGTATTGTTTCTATAACTTTACTTGAATATCTGCAATGTACAAACATCGACCTGTCACAATCTTATTGTATGGCGTTTCCATGTAGGCCAGAATAGCGGTAGTATGAAATGCTTACGATTTTCGGTTACGTAAGCCACCAGTGGTAAAATTACCGGTTACGCCCAGAATAAGGAAGTTATTGCGTAGATACCTGATCGCTATAAAAATGCAAAAAAAAAAAACTATATTCTCAATACTAAGGAAATTCTTCTTTTTATCTAAAGCAAAAACAAGCCAAGAATAAGAGCAACAGTTTTTGAGATGGCGCACCAAAATGTTACGGTCGATGATCTAAATAAGCGGTTTAGCTTCACCACTCAGACTTCAGCATCAAGTTGAAGAAACTGCACTGCACTGTGTTCAATATAATAGTAGTGAAATTAAAATGGATATCGGCCGACGAAATAAAAAGATGTGATTTTAAAAATTTTCATTTAAAATATAGCGAATTCCATAAAAGAAAGCACAAAAAATTAGATTTCAAAGTTTACACAAAGTTCAGGAAACTTAATTAAACTTTAAAAAATGGCCATCGAAATCTTAAAATTTTTGGCAGAATTTCTAGAGAATATTTAAGTAAGCAGTTTGGTAGACCAATCAATTTTTTTCGTCAAGGGTGTTGAGTGATTTCTTCCATACAACGCATGACGAAAAATCTATCTTGTATGGAAAAAAATACACAACATCCTTGACAAAAAAAAAATCCAAAAATTCAGGGGAAATTTTGAAGTACTTCTAACTTGCAGAAATAATGAAATTGTTACGTAAATTTTCAAAAGTTTAATTAACTCTCCTGAACTTTGTGTAAACTTTGAAATTTCTTTTTATGTGGTTTCTGTTATGGAATTAGCCATATTTTATATGAAAATTATTAATGTGCGGAGAGATCCTTCCGAATCTGTTGCTCTTGCTGTTTAGCTCTGCTTCTCAAATTATCTTCCCTAGTATTAAGTTTACAAACCCGCAACTGTTGTCATTGTGGCAATATTTTGTCCTGCCCAATGTGCACGTAAATTACAGAAAAGTTTCAGCAATCTCTTCTTGCCGGACGTCATCATCATATCCGTATGAGCTTTGGGGGAAAGTCAAATTTAGACATGGCAGCATACAAAAAAACAAAAGCTGCTGTAATCGACAAAGACACATCATGCGTCTTCTCCAGGATTTTGTGTACCGTGAAATCTCTTCTATAGTAGATTTACAAGGTCTTAAAATGCACTAATAAGGTCCAATCCCCTTGGACTTCAGTCTTTTGCAAAATACCCTATATAAAGGTGAATATGCATTAGACTGAAGTAAAATAATTTAGTTGCAAATAATTATAAATTTAAAACAAATTATAAATTTAAAAACTTAAAAGCTAAAATTTTCGTCATGAAGGCCGTTCGCGAGTAATCTGGCTCTATACATTGATATTGTTTAGGATTTCACGTTTTTGCTTTGGAAATCTTTCAAAACAACCAAAATCTATATAGCAAAGAGATAAATACGGATCCTTAAAGAGAATCGGCTGCTGAAATTCGATATCAGAATTGAATAACGGGCCGACGTTTGGCTTTAGCCGCTCAAAAAAACGTCAGTGATTTGTTTTCATTTGGTGAATTCTGATGTCAGATTTGGATACATAACATAGAGATAGCATATTGGTAGTGTGTTAACTTGAACATTGCTAATCAAATAAAGTTTAGACTCTAGATCCCTAATTCTAGCAAAATGTTCAACAAAAAATATAGAAACTTTATTTCTATAGCAAAATACTTGTAAGCAAGCTCGTATGTGGGCAAATAATGATAACAATTTATATAAGCAGATAATGATTAACACAATTTCATCACATTTCGTATGTGGTATTTTTGGGGAGCTGTTAGTCAATTGGAATATCACACCGACAACACGCGCATCTATCAAAAGTAGGCATGGGACTATTCGAAAAAAAAATTATTCGAATAAAAAATCCATTTATTCGAAGGCTATTAAAAAATTCGAATAATATGTATATGTTGGAATAATTTATACTCTTATTCGAATAGTATTATTCGCATTTCAATACAATTATTCTAACAATAATATTCGAATAAACGGATAAATTATTCGAATAAATACTATTTTTATTCGTTTATTCGAATAGTATTTATTCGAATATTATTCGAAAATAGTCCCACTACTAATCAAAAGACTTGCGCAACAAACGCATAAATCTTAACCTTTTCGTGAATTTTTATTTTGGTTTTTCTGTTTAACCGTACTGTCAATAAATTACAAAGAGTCAATTAATAGTTAGATTTATTTATTATATAAAGCAGTTTATTTCAAAGATAATTGATTGAACTGCGGCATGCCTGCGATGGCCACCACATTTACGCATTCAGGACGCATGTATTTACGTACATTCTCGTAAATGCCAACTAGCCAACATACGACACGAACAAATGGTGTGTTGTGCATGAGTTTGCAGTTTGAAAGTAACAGCAAATTTTATGTGAGCTGCCCAGGATTTATGTGGTAATTTTAGCCTGCAAATAAATGGCTTTCGCTCGTTTTGCGTTAAACCCATCACGTGCCGACAACGACGTTTTGCCATCATGCAACAAATAACCGGAGCACAAACAAAAATGTGCACTCGAACGAAAATAAACTGTACATATGTTTGTGTATACATATTTATTTATTTATATGTAGCAGTTTATCTAAATGTTTGTAAGTAAAGGCTTCCCTGTAAAAAACGTTGGAGCATCTGGAGTACACTTATCCTCATTAATATAAAAAAGGTGGTCCAATTTACATGGCAATGTCCGGTGATTGGATCACCTAATCCTATTCGGAGTACCATTTACTTTGCTTCTGAATAGTCTATAGAGTACCTACGTTGGAGTACTTTGAAAATGCTGCCAAAAGATTACTCTATAGAGTATTCTAGGCGAAAGCGAGAAGGGAGTATGTGTTCCTTTGAGGACCACCTACTCCCGCTCTCGCTTTGCTGTTGAATACTCTATAGAGTAATCCCATGGGAGTATTTTGAGAGTACTCTCACGTAGGTGGTCTATAGAGTATTCAAAAGCAAAGAAACGGAGTACTCCGAGATGGATTAGGTGATCCAATCACCGGACATTGCCATGTAAATTGGACCACCTTTTTTATATGAATGAGGATATGTGTTGGAGTACTCTGATACTCCTTTAGGAGTATTCTATGGAGTATTTCCGTTTTTTGCAGGTTTAGAGGGTTCTAGCAAATAAATGCGCATCGAGGCTCAAACAATTGTCACATTGAAAATTAGTGGTAAAGAAATGCACTTTTAGATGTACATTTATATTATATATATTTACGTATTTGTATACGTACCTTGTAGGAAAAATTTTTATTCGGAACCACTACTAGTACATTCTCAATCTCTTTTCCATGTAACAGTTTGGCGAATGTAACATTCCGATGCCCTAGGCGGTGGAAATCGTCCCAACTGCATTACCTTTTCTACAGTTCGGAACTATTAGCGCTTCCGACCAAAGATTTTCCTTACAGGGTATGTAGCGATGTGTGCTTGTATTTAGAGACATTTATATGAATTTATGTCACGCCCATATATATCACTGCTGCCACTGTCGCTTCCACAACAACACTTTACTTACTCAAAGGATTCGATGTTAGCTTTTTATACTGCTGCTGCTCTTTATCCTTACAAATGCTGCATAAATCTCATTTCATTTTGTTTGTTGGCCAATAAATTCATTAAGTGGCATTTAGAACCTTTCACCTTTCGATGTTTTTGTTGTTGTTGTTATTGTGGTACCTAATTCTTCTTGTCAAAAGCTACATAGTTGTCGATTAGGTGTCCATACTAGTGAAACCCCACAATTGACTTGACCGAGAGCTCTGACTATTTGACCGCACGCCAACAACAGCATTGATAGCTTAGGACCGTTAACCATTTGTGACCCTTTTACTGAACGTACAAGAACTGATTGGGGTTGGTTAGTTGGTTGACTGCTGCAATTTATAGTGACCAAACTAAGTGCATACATATATATATGTTAGGGTGTTTGATTATTTCACTTTTGGTCTCCGAATGGAAAAGAAGCTAACCCAGAACCACGGTCTTCTTTAACATTATCTATTGTGATAGGTATGTTTCAAATTGATCAGCTCTTCTCTTGAGATCATCAAAGCAGAATTCTGAATTTTATCTTCATCCATAGTTGAGAATTGATAAAAAAAAAGCAAATTTTGCATGGCTCTTACTTAATGAACGATGACTAAAACGTTTTTTTTTTGTAATCGGTTACTTCCTCTGTATCCCCTCGAACATCTACTTGCTGCTCATCCCAAAATCATCTGGGTTTCCTCTTTATGGCTGAAGGGAATGATGGCGAAAACTGTAAATCGGAGTGTGTGCGCTCAAAATGTATTACTTCATTGTCTATAGTAAAAGCTCTGGCTTGAAGAATATTGCTTATGTCATTAATGGAGCTAAAAATCATAGACCAAATCGAAGTCATCAAATCATTAGACCAAATCGAAGACTCAAACTTGGTTAAGTACTTTGGGATCGAGTTTTTATATCTAGGAATTGCTGATGCCAAATTGAATTCAATTCAATCTTCTTAGGCGTTTTGTTATTCCTTGGGATGTTTTGCGAAAGGGTTGACTTCGTCGATTCTAACAAATCATCTTGTGTTTGAGAGTTTGTTAAATGAACTTCGTACATATATTTTGACGATTTTCCAACGTTGTGCACGACTGCTGAATATGTTGAAACACTTTTGAGCAGATCCAAAGAAGGCGATTGTGCTTTTACAACATTCTGCAGAGGCCACACAGCACAAATTAAATCTATAAGCAGGGCAGGCTGAATAACCGGACACTGATTTTTCTCGAGAATATGACTTTGTGTACTTATACTACCGCCGTTGTGATATCCTTGTGCATAACAATCTTTTAAAGGATTTTTGTATTTTTCCAGAGTTTCCCAAAACAAATTGGCGATTCCTGCAACAGTTTTTCTATTGCAATCGACGAAACAAAGAAATCGTTGCTGAATTGTAAAAATCTTCTTCTCCGGGTCAAAATGAAAGTACAGCAAAACAAATATGTTCTGATCGACATGACTCGTATCGGGCGTAGCATCAACGATATTAGCAAAGTATTTGGCACTTTTACGTTCTTCCTGTGTTTCTGAAATCACATTTTGAGCACAAATACCGATAGACTGGCTTTTAATATCATTGAGGGAGTCTAATGATTTCCAAATGCTCACGTAGTATCGAATGGCTTAGGAATTTCACGATATCTAAAAACTTCCGTTGTATGTTTGTGCCCATCGTATTCCCAGGGGCTTTACATTTTCTTTGTCTTAAAAGCAGAGAAGTGCTCTCCAGTAATATAAGTACTATCCGAACATCTTTCAATAAGTCATTATTTTTATTCTTCGGGTCAATTCTGTGCGTGACAGATAATTTTGTACCTGGAAGATTATCTAACCGAAAATCGTAACCGTGCAGTTCATGTAACCGCGATTCTAGAGTACATGGCAACGCTGTCAAAAACAAACAATGCGCAATAGAGAATAAAATGCAAACGCGAACGAAACTTCTTCCAAAGTAAAATAGTGTTTATATTGTTTATTAATTCTTGCGAACAAGCATGTGTACAAAATTTTGCGATATTTTCTGTCTACAAAAATATTTACAAAAGACGTGGAATTTTTCGCGGTTACGCGACGTAACCACCTATTTTGGTGGTTACGAAATTGAATCGCAACTTAAGCTGGCAGAATATCAAAAGGGTGTAAAATTTTCCAAACTATTTATTTTCCGGTAAAACGAATGTTGTTACCACACTAGAATTAGAGCGTTAGAGTCAAATTTTTGAGCTATCAGGTCAAAAGTTCTAGCTCGTCGCACTGACGCGTTAATGAATCGCTTTCCTTCTTTCGGTAGCTTACACATTGTAGGCAGTATTTCACTCGATATATCTAGGTACGCGGAAATTACGGTCGAGCTTTTCTTCAATTTTTTGGTGGGATACCTTTGTTTTTTCCCTACAAATTGGCAGGTCCTACATGTTTTATGCCGATTATGTGCAGCATCAGGAAATAAGGCCTAAAAATGTTTGCTGATAAGCTTTTCATAAAAGAAATGAATTTCAAAGATTGCAGAACACATCGAGGTTCGTCTCGATATGGCAAGCTGACCCATTACACCATTACGGCTGCCGTTTATTACTTTAGTAAAATCCAAAAATCACCAAAAATAAAATTATTATTTTAATACTAAAGCCCGTGTTCTTTTATTTTTTTTTTGAAATATTATTTAGAAAAAATTAGAATTGAACATTTTTAGACAATCACCTTAATATATAGTTACAAACTCGTATTTGTAGTATAGCATATCTTCATACACATAGTCTCTGCTCTATTACTTTTTATAAGAATTTATTATACGAAAATGAAGTAGCAACCGAGAGTTTAGCACAAATAAATTATTTGCAATATATGCTCATAAGCGTGTACATCTGTAAGTAAGTAACCATTTATCTATACAAAAGTCCAAAAGTGTGTGCTAATATCTTGCGCTTGCGTTCGTGGCGAGGGCAAAAGCTAGTCCAGATGCAATCAGGGTTGGTTAGACCTGCGACGCTTTTGTTACTTTTATATGGAATAAATGCCCTTTATACAGGGTGGCGCAAAAAATATACTCCTATCAGAAAATGCTATAAATTTTGCGATTGGCCCCTAAAGTCAGTTCTGTTTTGACATTTGTGTAGTAAACACATGCGAAATACACGTTAATAAACAATGTTACGCTACACTGCTCCAGAACGCGGAATATTGCTGCCTATTTATTTGACCAATAATCGGTCGGGGCCAAACGGTTACTGTGAATGGTGAGCGCTACAGAGCAATGATCAACGAGTTCTTTTTGCCGCAACTTGATGAATTGGGATTGGAAAACATGTGGTTCCAACAAGACGGTGCAACAGCACACACTGCACGTGCCACAACCGATATGCTGAGCATCGGAAGCTTACTTTTGCGCCACCTTGTATAAACGAACGGATCTCAAGTGTGACTTGTTGTATTGTTTTCAATACTGTTTTTTTGTTTACTCTTTAGTACCCAAAAAGGTGTTTTTTATATTTTAATTTCTTTTGATTTTCTCTCTTCGAGGTTTCAGTAGATTTCCAGCATAACAAATTAAATAGAATTTAGAAATACAATTGTACTAAACCACTAAAGTGTGTGACTAATCGTTGCGCAGACGTATCCAATAAAGGCTAACCTGGATCACTCGCTTTAGGGTGTAGTGGCATTAATTTTGGCTGGGAAGCCGTCGAAATTGTTTCACCACTACCATTTTACTTGTTCTTAGTAAGCCCTGTGTTTCAGATTTTCACTAACAATTTGTTTTGCCCATAAATTTGTGGATACAATTTTGTACGTCGAGGCAGGAAGATTTTAACCCTAATTTAGACGTGGTACATGGCTTCATTTGCCCGTCCATACATGTATCTACGTACATACAAGTGTGTTCACAATAATAGTAGTGAAACTAAAATGGATATCGTTTGACGAAATAAGAAGAAACATATTTTAATTTTCATTTAAAATATAGCGAATTACGTAACAGAAAAAACATAAAAAGAAATTTCAAAATTTACACAAAGTAACAAAATTAATTTTTCTTCATGCGTTATATGGAAGAAATCACTCAACACCCTCGACAAAAAATTCAGGAAAATTTTTGAGCGTGTTTTAACTTGTACAATGTGATACTAAAATTGATTGGGCTTTAAAACTGAGTATGCAGAAACTAGAAACTCTGCCAAAAAATATGAAGATTATGATCACCATTTTTTATATCTCTCATGAACATGAAATGGTATTATAACTTTGGTCCGATGGATTTAAGTATGAGAAGGAGAAGAGATAGACCCACCAATAAGTTTACCGAAATGATCAGGTAAATGAGCTAAGTCGATTTAGACATATCCTTCTGTCCGTCCGTCTTTCTGTTTGAACGCAAACTAGTCCGTCAGTTTTAAAGATATCCCGATAGAATTTGGGATGGGGCCGCCATTTTGTAATATATTAATCATTTGTCAGAACCAGTGTTGCTCAAATTATTTTTTTTGGTAGGGTAAATCACAATATATGTACAAAAATATGTGTACTCAGAGATTTTTTTGAAATTGAGTAAGGACAAAAAAAAAGTTTCGAAAATGTTTTGGAGACATCACAAAAAAAAACTTTTAATAAACGAGTCCGGTTCCAAGCATGATCAGTTCAGGCGTGATAGGTTGCATAAAGTGATGGGGTCCACTTATTAAGAATTTATTTCTTTTTTAATTACGGAGATTTTGCTAATTTTAGCTATGTAACTCAAGCAGCACAATTTCGACAATTATAACAAACGTTGGTGTACGTGGATTCTCGAGAAGATGGTATAGGTAACAAAATAAATTTCAAACAAACTTATACCGCTACAGGTTTCAGTTAAACCTGTTAAAAGGACCATTTGCAAGTTAAAGTTAGGCGTGGTTACTTCTCGATTCCTCACATTTTCGGTAACAAATTTCCTATGCCAACTGAAATAAGTATACCAAATTTCATTCTGTCTCCATCTAAACGGTACATATTGAAAAAGCTGGTATTTTTTTGGTATATCAGGGATTGGTCCTGGCTAATATCTTTCGATTTTTCTGAGACCAGAAGTCTATTCTTATACCCAGCTGCACTATCGACGGTTGCGATCATCTATGTTTTGGACAGTTTTAACCAGGATTGCTTCATTTTAATGGCTTTTGGAACCAAGTTTATGTTCATTTAGACCTTTTTGTGTTTCTTATAAGGCTTAGAAATGGTTTAATGCATCAAAATTCCGCTCCCATATGTTTTCCTTTTTTGTTCAATTAAATTCGAGTACATTCAATTCTGAATATAAATTTTTCTCAGTGCCTCAATATTTAAAAAAAATTTTCATTGTCAATTTGTTAGTGTAAATTTCTATTTCATATGGAAGTGCCGGAGCTTCATACCAAATTGTTTTTGTTTTGCACTTCCATATGAATTTTATTTATATGTGAGGGCATATGGGAGTGCTTTGAAATTTTCTTTTTGTATTCAAAGTGTAAATTTGTATCTGTGCCTATATTTGAGGGCAAAACAAAAACAAAGGTGCTTCAAGTGTATAGGGATTGCGCAGCCCTGGTCAGAGCCAATAGTGGCTAGTGAAAATCAGCCAGATCGGGCCTACATAACTATAAGCTCCCATGCACTCGATTGCTCCTGGGTTTGGGATATAACTATTGCAATTTAATAGCGAGGAACACAAAATTTAGCAGCTACTGGAAATGTTTTCGCAAACTAGGAAATCGTTTAACTGTAGTAAGTAGATAATAATTGGCGCTTTGTATACCTCCTGGGGAGATTAAGGCCGAGCTTCTCTACCAAGTGGTGGTGTGCTGCTTCTAATTTTTCCTACGAATTGGCGGGACCTACAGCTTTTTGCCGATTCCGAACGGCATCTGCAAATCAGATGAATTTTTGCTGAGAAGCCTTCCATGGCAGAAATACACTCGGAGAGTTTGCCAAACCACTGTCGAGGGGCGACCCCGTTTTGATATTACCTGTACCAGGGCTCGAACCTTAGACCTTCGGTGTGGTATCCCAGTAACACTACCGCCACACCACGGTGTAATATATTTGAAGAATTACTTAGTAGCTGTTGCCACAAAGCATGCTTTTTTGAGCCTATAAGATTTTTTTTGTAATAAAATGAGATATGCCCATATGGATATGAAACGGAAGGCATTGTACGTAGGAATTCAACAAAAATATTTCTAGGTAGGGCCCAAGTTAATGATATTTTATATATAGATATGTGTTCTATATATCAAAAATTCTTAGAAACGGAAAGCAGTACCAGGATCAATTAAAAGTTAATTCGATATATCTTCGAAAGTATGTACATGTCAATACCCGCAGAGGAAAATAGAAATTTGAGATATAGAGGTGGTGTTAAAGGAAAATTAACAGGGTAAAGAAGAGTAATGGTATATGGGGATGGGGGAAAAGCAAAAGTAGAAAGAAAAATTAGGAGATAAGGATAAATTGGTTAAATGTAGGCAAGTAAAATTTTAGGCAGGGCAACGTCTGCCGGGTCTGCTAGTTTACAATAAGCACAAACTGTCCGTCATTTAAAGTTCTCACCTATTCAATTGAAATGTATATTATTTGGGGGTTACATATTATATTGGTGCGATCTTGTTGGTTCCGACAAATTATTAATATATTGTAAAATTGTGGCTTCCTACCGTATTGTATCCAAATAAACTCAGGGAAAAATTTGCGTTCAAATAGACAAACGATTTCGGTATAATTATTTTTGTGTGCATCTCTTCCTTCATTTTCATGAAAGGTATATAAACGGCCAGAATGCCTTTACTGGCAAAAATGAGCAAAGCTCGGTCGCCCAGGTACTATTAGAAAAACGTGTAATAAATAATAAACAGTAGCAGTGGGAAAAGGAAACGGCTCCCAACAGGGAGTCATATATAATGGGTTACACCAGACACAAATGCATAAAGGTAGCGATAAAAAGGATGTTATAAGATCTATGTTAGAGGTAACGCTACACCGTCGATCCCATAAAAGACTATCTAGACTCGTTTATATCGAGTATTGTGCGCTTTGTTATTTTAAATGCTTGATGTGCTACCTGTCAGTGAATTAATGTAAAACAATGATAATTAATTAGACACAATGTTCATGAAGGAATAGGCAAAAGTAAAGATAAACGATCTCTTTTATGCTGGTAAAGGGGTAGAATTGGATAGTTGTTAATACAAATTTAAATACATATTTAAAGGGTAAATTTTATCAAGGTTTTCTAGCCAAAACGTATGTTTGGATATATTTTATGCGTGGTGACTACGAATTTCTAGACAGAAATTTAGAGAAAGAGTGAACAGAACCGTGTTTCTAAACTAGAGTGAAATTACATACAAGCTACGGTAACCACCCCAGTAAAAGCTAGTGCCTCCGTGCAGAACGAAAAGTGAAAACTATACTCAATTTCCAACATTTGCATTAGTATTGAAATTCTGGGAGCTTACAGCTTTAACTAATCCATAAGAAGGCACCAAAAACTATACCGAGTCACTTTCCAATATATGTTTAAAGCATTATTTTAGTTATTTGACGGACCTGTAACTTTAAGAATCCTGGTGTAATCGGTAGTTTTCCTAGCACAGGTTCTATTACCAAAAAATAGATTTTAATATTTTTTTATAAAATTGTAATATTCGAATATCAGCCTGCAATTCAGGTTAACCGAAAAATTACCTGTAAATATGAAATCAGACGATGAAATGGAAATACAAGTAAATATATATCAACAAAAGTCGGTCGTTATTACTTACAGAGACAGTTTGTCAGACATACTTTCTTTTTTAAATGTAAATAAAAGTGCTGGATTTTATTTATCGTTGGTGTAAAGAATTCAATAACCCTCATATACAGGGTGGCGCAAAAGTAATCCTCCTATCAGAAAATGCTATAAATTTTGCGATTGGCCCCTAAAGTCAGTTCTGTTTTGACATTTGTGCAGTAAACACATGGGAAATACACGGTAATAAACAATGTTGCGCTACACTGCTCCAGAACGCGGAATATTGCTGACTATTTATTTGACCAATAATCGGTCGGGGCCAAACGGTTACTGTGAATGGTGAGCGCTACAGAGCAATGATCAACGAGTTCTTTTTGCCGCAACTTGATGAATTGGGATTGGAAAACATGTGGTTCCAACAAGACGGTGCAACAGCACACACTGCACGTGCCACAACCGATATGCTGAGCATCGGAAGCTTACTTTTGCGCCACCTTGTATTAGAAAAATCTCTTTGGCAAGTCCGTTTTTGGAAAATACTTCTTTACTGTGGAATTTGATACATCTGACTCGATTTGCATAGTTAAAAGATTTCAACACCATCGTTAAATTAAGAAATTGATCAAATCGAAAGTTGGCCTTGAAACCTGTCCCTTTCAACCCATGCAGTCATAACTACCCATTCGAAACTCTAAATTTACAAATAATAGCCATAGTTCTGCAGTTCTGCTGGTGCCTCTCAGTGATCCTAAACTCTGTGGCTAGGTATCGCACATATTTCGGTATGAAAAGTATGTTAAATATGTTAAATTGCATTTAAGCTCATGCATTGGCGGCCGCCGTGGTGTGAAGGTAGTGTTGCCGGCCTACCCCACCGAAGGTCCATGGTTTGAGCCCTGGTACAGGTAACATCAAAAGCGATTTGAAAAAAGTTTTTCAAAACGGGGCCGCCCCTCGGCAGTGGTTTGGCAAACTCTCCGAGTGTATTTCTGCCATGACAGGCTTCTCAGCAAAAATTCGTCTCCTTTGTAGATGCCGTTCGGAGTCGGCAAAAAACTGTAGGTCCAACCAATTTGTAGGGAAAATTCAAATCGGCACACCACAAATTGGAAGAGAAGCTTGGCGCAAAAATCTCTTAGGAGGTTTATGATGATATACCTGTTGTATATCGCGCCATAGAGATAGAGAGAGAAATTGTTATATTGTGATACTTAGTCTGTAAGATTTGTTGAATCTGTAGTCTTAATAAATTAATAAATGAAGAACAACATGCTGGACGTAGGGGAAGATCCCACTTTTCTTTTTGTTTTGCTTTTCCTACAAACCATCGAGACCGACTCTGAACGGCATTAGCTGGAATTACACTCTGACGGCCTGTAAAACAGTGGCGAAGATCAAATCTATATTGATAAATTTTTCAGAAGAATGCTAATTTGAGCTACCGTGCGACTCTCGGGGAAGAAGTTATGTTTTGCAAAGCCGCGCATATATACACATTGTATACAATGTGCCAAAATAAGATTTGCAAACCCGCGTAAGCTGCAATGAATCGGAATATAACCATGATTATGCTTTTCTCACCACAATTTAAAGTTGGGTTGGAGGTATATTTGAAAACAATTAAGGAAGTTTAAGTTTGTGTGGAACCGAGCATTATATACCTAGCAGTGATCTATTATGGCATCCCAATTTACGCAGGTCTATTTTAATACTTTTTAGTTAGTATTATAAAGCCAGCAAAAGGACAGACAGACGGACGGAGAGACGGACAGGGCTAAATCGACTCAGCTCATCGTCCTGATCATTTCAGTTTACTTATTGATGGGCCCATCTCTTCTTCTTCTCATACTTACATACATTTAATGGTCATAAAAGGTATGAAAATCAAAAGAAGATATATAACTTATCTATTGGATTGGGGTAGTAACTACTTGCGAGCTTTGCTTAAAAATGTGTGCTATGTGTGCTAGATCTTATTGATATAGCTTGCATAGTTATAGAAATATGGGGTTTAAATTTTACAAACAAATTTTCCGGAACTAAGTTAGAAAACTACAACAAACAGTAACTTTTATGTATTCAACATTTTCGCTAAATTTCGTTTCGACAAATCTATTTTTGCCGGAGTTATGGCATAAAAAGTTTTGTGAAATAATCCACTATAAAAGAGGCGGGCCACGCCCATTTTAGAAAATTTATATTTTTCGAATTTCTTCGTTCACGGACACTTTGAAAGTGATATAGAAATAATATAAAGCTATTTTACGCAAAGTTATTGAGTATTAAATATATCTATGATCCTTTTCAAAATCTTTCATTTAAAATTGGGCGTGGACTTGAACCGAATCCGCCCATGTTTTCACGGAACATTCCCTATATTAATGAAAATCTGTGTGCTGAATTTCGTTTTGATATCTTGAAGTGTTTTTTAATTATGATTGTTAATATTTCTAAATTTTACTTTATCAAAAGTGGGCGGTGCCAAGGCCATTTTCAAAAATTTCTTGAAAAATGTACTTTGTGCCTTAATGTTAATGTACACACCAAATTTTATCCTTATAGGTGTATTATCCACTAAATAATCACTTTTTTTGTATTTTCGAAAATATTCTATATATAAAAAATGGGCGTGGCTATCATCCGATTTCGCCCATTTTAAATAGCGCGCGGAGATAAGTGACAAGGAACCTGCATACCAAATTTCATTAAGATATCTCAAAATTTACTCAAGTCCTTATCCTGTTCTTTTCCTCCTCAACATTTTGATATATAATAAGTCAATATCTATTTCGATTTGTTTATGTCGTTACTTACTACCGTTAGGCGAATGACGTTTGTATACCTTGTGTACGTAGCACTACTAGGTATAAATATAGCTTTGTAGGAATTTAACCAATTAAATAACGGTTTGTGTTGAAGTAAAACAGGTGTTTGCTCCTCCTGTAAACTTGGAGTGACAACACTTACGCGGTTTTGCATTTTTGCGTTACGCGGCTGATATTTAAATTTGAAAATCACATCTTGAAGTTTTCTGGATACGAGAAGCATCTGCGGCACATCAAAATTGGCCCTGGACACTGAGCGTAATGAATTCAATTCTAGACATTTCCCTGTTAGCGCAAAGCCTATGACATCCCTAACGTACCCTCATATGTACATACGTTTTTAATAATAAATTAATTTGTTACATAATAAAATACTTTTAAAGTATTACAAATGTACACACATATGCACGGAAGCATTTCGTTAAGCGTGAATAATTCGAAGGACGAAAAAATGCGCCGCCACAAATGCCTCATTACGCATTGTTGTCATTACATTTGCGGCTGAATGAGTTTTGTTGCTATGCTTAACTAATTCTTAATGATTTAATGCAAAAATTTATGTAGCACACTAAGGCAGACAAATGTGTCGGAAGACAAGACATAAAAGCAGAATGACACGTACATAAACTGTGGTGTTTCAAAAAGATATATGAACATAGAGATCAGGGTGTTAAAGTAAATATGCAACCCTTCAGATTTAAAATAACATTATTTAAAACGGTCTAAAAGGGATAAGAAATTTAATGTCTCCGTTTTTTATACCTTTCATGAACATGACTTATTATAACTTTGGTCCGATGTTTGTAAGTATGAGAAGAAGAAGAGATAGACCCACCAATAAGCATACCGAAATGATCAGGGCGATGAGCTGAGCCGATTTAGCCATGTCCGTCTGTCCGTCTGTCTGTTTGTACGCAAACTAGTTCCTCAGTTTTTGAGATATCTTGATGAAATTTGGTATGGAGCCGCCATTTTTCATGAGATTAATCATTCGTCGGAATCAGCAAAGATCGGAGCAATACAACGCATAGCTCCCATACAATCGATAGTTTCGATAAATGGGTTTTGGGCTATAAATTTTGCATTTAAAAAGCTAGGAACGTAAACCTTTGCACGTTTGGTACTTATTATGTATGTAATGTGTGTAGTGAAAATCAGCCAGATCGGACCTACATAACATATAGCTCCCATACAACCGATTGTTCCGATAAATGGAGTTTGGGCTATGTATCTTTAAATGATCAGTTTTGCAGAGTTTTTGCTAATTGTGAGTAAGGATCGGACACTTAAAACCGTGATGCGTATTCATGAAAGGTATAAAGTCTTCGGCACAGTCGAAGACAGCCCTTTCCTTACTTGTTTAGGTATATGAAATGTGTCCGTAATACGTACATACTTTGTATATTTGGGGATAAAAAAATCTTGCCGACAGCTGTGAAAAATAACCTGACACTTTAGAGCGCAGAAATTTACGTAAGACAAATAATTAAGTGAATCCTAGCTGGTATTTTCTTTTCTGAAAGTAATGTTGCATGTTTGGGTTACAGTCGTTTTTGGTAAGTATGAAATGTCCAGTGTAACCTCTCCTTGAACTACAAACTGCCCATTGTACTACTTCCCTGTTTCTTTTAGCTAATTTTTAACCCGATTTAAAATCTAAGCCGAGTTTTAGGTGTTTAAGATCTCAGACGTTTATCCCTAACACATCTATCTCATAAGTCTAGTACGTGTTTCCGCGAGTCTTGGCCACCTAATTTTATATACCAAATTGCTTCCCCACAGTAGTCCCCAGTACCGTATGCTCTACGTGATTAGACACATAGCCAGACCATCTGAGCTGAATAACATCATGAGTTTCCTCTACTTACAGCCCATAGATGCTTTGTTGTCTAAAAATAGCTAAATATCTGCAAAGTCTCTCACCGTGGCTTTAATAACCGAACTATTGAGGGAAGGTTGCGACTCAGAAATGCCTGCTAGATTTGACAAATTATCAGCCGTCTCACTTCCAGGAACAACATTGTGACCCGAACAACGCAGAATAGTAAGCCGTTATATTTGAACCCCGGAACCGCGGTCGAAGTGGATCTTAGTCGCCACTTACGACTGGCATACCTACCTTGGCTTTCCACCTTTTCTCCCACGCAGCATAGTCAACAAAACTAGAGAATAGCGAATAAATCAGAATCGAAAACTTAAATATATCCTCCTAGAGAAAATGAAGTTCAAAACACTGTAAAATTGCATACATAGGTTTGCTGCTTCACTGACGACATGTCGTGGTTCCATTTTTAGTTGCTCTGCTGTGTGTGCCTGATTTTACATACATACATTGTTCTCCATTTGCTCGAATAAGAATTGTATATTTTCTTAAGTAAAAGCACACATCAAATCGTAACGCAAGTAGACTAACAAAGTTCACACATAATTTGTTGTTGACGCGTCGTGGATCGCATGCAACGCCGGCATTTTACAAAGTCTAAATACAACTGAAATGTATCTTTATTTCAACATAGGAATAAACATATGTACTCACATCTTTATGTCTGGTGCTGGCTAACCCTTATACACTATGCATTATGCGAGACTAAATAAAATAATGCGTGGGTTCACCGCCATTGCAATCACAATCAGTGCAACATCACTGTGGCACGGCTCACATCCAAATGTGTGTGCGGCCAGTGTACTCATGCATAATTTAGTATGCAGAAGAGCGGCCTATTCCGATTGCACCAATGTTTAAATCTTAAGAACTTGTATATCCTTCCTAGTGTTACGCTTAATGATTCAATCAAAATGCTACGCATGCGCAGACGCATTCAACTTTTTATTACTCTTTAACCATTTCACTTCATCTCATTGACATTTCATGCACCATTCCTTGCTCACAACTTTACTTTGCTGCAATTTTACCTCCACTCGCTTTACACTTGGTGTCAGTTCAGTAAGCGGCATAAACCACACGTACATATGTATGTATGACGCCAGCTCTTATCAGAGACACAATTTTTAATTAAATCATTTTTACAAATATAGTTAATTGTAAATCAAAAATCGTTGAAGATATTACAACACAATTCAGAAAACATCAGAATATTCGGGAAATAAAAGGACCACTGTCATTTTTATATTAAAGAGTTTTAAAACATCACAGCATTATATCGCAATCAGCCTCCCGGTTAGATCGTGTCACTTCCTCTTTGTTGTTGTTGTAATCGTAAAACTCTATCCGAAGGATGACTATGCCAAAAAAAATTATTATAGCACAACGGCCGCCATCAGGTCAGAAAATTTTCAAGTATTTTTTTTTTGTATCATTCTAATAAATTAGCTCAAGGGAAAGAATAATAATTTTTATGAAAATTAGTATTGTTTTTATTTGAAATAGTTTTTATTAATTAATAAAAGTTTTTATTTGAATCGGAAAGGAAAATTTAGAGATAAGCGCCATAGCTTTTCTTATAGATACATTTATAAACTACTAGAATTCATCATCAGGGAAATTTTGGAACATTCTGTTAATCATTAGGCTATCGATGGTTTTTTGTCAGCTTAACTCCTATTTCCAAATCTGTTTTCATTATCATTAACAATGTCGGCTCGTTTATTGTACAAATTACCAGCAACAAGTTATGTTAATAAAGTTACCGGAAGAATCCGAAATGCTTTGATATGGCCTCTTAGAGGCCTTATGGCGTAGACGTGTCCAAGATACAGTAATAGTAATAGTGTGCATACAATCAAAAAAATTAAAACCAAATGTCAGGAGCATACAAAGGGGAAACAAAAACAATACCTAAATGCCATTGTTAAAATTTTTAAAATATTTTACTTTCGCATACAGGCATCATGATTTTATTTTATTCGCAACCAGACAATCAACCAACTACGCCTGCCACATCATCATGTACCCTGCTGCCACGAAACATTGGCGTTGACAGCATAAAACAAAAATGGCAGGCAAGATGTTCTTTGCAAAGGCGGAAAAAAAAGTGATGCAAGCAGACAAGAGGAAGCAGAAGTTTAAAGGAAAAGAAATTTCACAAGTCTAGCAAAATAACGAAACAATTGCAATTATTTGTAAGTGCAATGGAAACAAAGTGAACTGAATGTAAAAACAAGTAAGGAAAGGGCTGTCTTTGACTGTGCCGAAGACTTTATACCTTTCATGAATACGCATCACGGTTTTAAGTGTCCTATCCTTACTTACAATTAGTAAAAACTCTGCAAAACTGATAATTTAAAGATACATAGCCCAAACCCCATTTATCGGAAAAATCGGTTGTATGGGAGCTATATGTTATGTAGGTCCGATCTGGCTGATTTTCACTACACACATTACATACATAATAAGTGCCAAACCTGCAAAACTTTACGTTCCTAGCTTTTTCATTGCAAAATTTATAGACCAAAACCCATTTATCGAAGCAATCGATTGTATGGGAGATGTATGTTATGTAGGTCTGCTCTGGCTGATTTTCACTACACACATTAGATACATAATAAGTGCCAAACCTGCAGAACTTTACGTTCCTAGCTTTTTAATTGCAAAATTTATAGCCCAAAACCCATTTATCGAAACTATCGATTGTATGGGAGCTATGCGTTGTATTGCTCCGATCTTGCTGATTCCGACGAATGATTAATCTCATGTAAAATGGCTGCTCCATACCAAATTTCATCAAGATATCTCAAAAACTGAGGGACTAGTTTGCGTACAAACAGACAGACGGACATAGCTAAATCGACTCAGCTTATCGCCCTGATCATTTCGGTATACTTATTGGTGGGTGTTTCTCTTCTTCTTCTCATACTTACAAACATCGGACCAAAGTTATAATACCATTTCATGTTCATGAAAGGTATAATAAAATATGAAAGAAAGGTTAGACAATAGTTACCAATACAAAACGAAGACTGTTTCTCAATGAGGTGGTGCCAAGGCAGGAATTGCTTGGCAAGTGACAGTGACAGCAAAACACTGAACTGGCTGACAGTATCAGTGACAGTTGTCAACTTGGCGCTGTCACCAAGAAGAAGGAAAGAATCTTTGTTCTTGTAATGGCGCATTTCAAGAATTATTCAAAAATTTAACAGGAAATCAAGTTTATAATTAAATGAAAAATATATATTAGGATGTACCAGGTATAGATATCTATTCACGTTAAACGTGCACTTTTCCTACAAATACTCCCGAAGGTGGACTTACATGTATTACTCGGTATGAACAAGCGTTTGTTGGCACATGTTCGGATACTACGTCTGCATTGTTTTCGCTCTCAACACTAGCAAACGATGGAAGCAGGTAATTCGTTTTATCAACAAACATTTCTTCAACTTCTTTTTCCAGAAGGTTAGTTTATCGGCTAGTGTTAAGCCCGTAGAAACCAACGCGTTAGCAGCTTTAAATATTTTCTCCAGTACCAATTTAAAGTAATCGCACGGTAGAGGGTCACCCTGTCGGAAACCTCCTTTAGTTGTATAAGGCGTGGAGGTATCCGTCAATAATATACGTTCCTTCTGCACATCGCCTAGTAGGACACCATTCCCGTTCTACAAGAGCTCGCCCAAAACTGAATCCTTTGACCCACATTTCCTCTTGTTGTTGTTGTTGTAGCAGGACATCGCCCTGCTTGATCATTACGCCCATGACAGGGATTTGTAATCAATATCTTCCAATACTTGTCCTAAGGAATAAGCAAACAAGCAGTGGCAAAGGAGTTGGACCATAGTGAGTGTGTTGCTAGAAGAGTCTGCTCCCTTGAGCAGTTAAATAGATGTTTGGTGCCATGGGGGACAAGCCACATACTAAACGATTGCAGCTTTCGCACCTATCGTCTTTCGAAGCGATCGTCGATCTTGTCTGAGACGAGATAGTGATCCAAGTCGATGCTAGGTACTAGAACCAGGCGATCAAGTATGCTGTACATCTATCCCAAAATGTTAGATTTGGTTGCCTTTCATAGAATTAGTCCTTTCTACATAGTCCTGCTTCTCCGTCGTGCTTGGCTATCAAGTGTTCGTGACAACATTTGATTACAACTCCCAGCCTGTCTCTAAAAAGTAGATTTCGGAAGCCACCGCTCATTCTGTTCAAATTTCTGTTATGGATCGCTGCCATCATGAAAAAGCAATGCTTACATTTCAAAAAAGGGTACATCAATACGTTTCAGAGATACCCTTTATTTAGCAAGCACAAAGAAACTGAATCACTAGGTCATTAGCATTTGAAATAAATTTATTTCCAGGGTTGCGATGGCTTTTGTTAGATTAGCGCACATTTTTGCAAAGTATGTAATTAAATGAACGTTGAAAAAATTTAGTATCGACATAAATTTGATGCTATCATTAATCTACAATTGCATTCATCCTGCCAGTTCCAAAACAAATGCTTCAATCAGAAAGACACATACATCCTTGCATCTATTATTCTAGAGGTACAAATTTACATATAATCTGCAACACTTTCAGCTGCTCCTTTCACAGTGCTACGTAGCAGAGGCACCTGAAGGGGTTCCGTTCATACAACAACTTTTCTATTTTAGCACCCCTCCCCTTTCACGCGCACTTCTTTTTATTTACGCATTCACCTTGTTTCGACTCTCAAAAGCGCCAGTTACCGCTCTATGTAATTTATGTCCTTGTTTCGGTATATGAAAACGTCTTTTCAAGAGTTTGTTCATATTGTATACAAAACTTTATTTATGTGTTTGTACAGACGGGTGTATGTGCGCACTAGTATTTGTGCGCATATTTTATTCAGCTTTTATTACCCAAGCCAAATGAATTATTTTTAGTCGTATTTTTTCCGGCGCATCGTGTTAAGTGCCCCGAAAGGTAACTAAGTATCTGTATACTTCCATGGTCGTATGCAAGGCTGGAGCAAGTGGGAGCGCTGTTTCAACGTAAACTTCATTATGATTATGATTTACCCGTAGCTTTCCCTTTTCAAGATTTAACATACCTTCGAGTTAGGAATGGGGCAAAGAACCCGTGAACCGGTTCACTGATTGATCGAAGTTGAAAGAAATTGTTGAAGGGGAAGTTTTCTCCCGGAAGTTTAGGTTGCAATAATGCTGTAGATGAAGGCTACTATATATATGTACGATCTGAAATCAACATCAGTGTGGTAGAGAGTGGTTTTGATAAGCCTGGGGCCGAATTACGACATACGTTCGATGATCGTAAACCGGAGCATGGTGTCAACGCAAAATTGAGCTTTGCTGTTACATCCTTTATCTAGCCTTTTCAGCATGGGTTCGTTCCTGGCAGATCTACGGTTTCCAATCTTGCTGTATTTAGTGAATATTGTATTGAGTCTTTTTCCGCAGGTTTCCTCTTACCTAAGTAACAGACAGTGTGTTGTTGCCATTGAAGGTAAAACATCTAGTCCCTTTGCCGCCACATCCGGTGTTCCCCAAGGAAGTATCTTAGGCTCGCTTTTATTTATTGATTTATTTTGTTGTGTTGATCTTCCGACAGGGTAGTAAGCTGATTTTTGTTGGAACGATTTTCCGTCATCCCTTGTCAAGTTTGGTTTTGTGACAAACCGGTTTCGGCGTTCTGCCATTTTCAATGCCTAGTTTCGTTCTGATCTGTGTCTATCCGCTGCGTTGTTTTTATAGTCCGTGGGTGCTGTGGCAGGTAATGTCAATCTATGTGTTCGTGGTAGGTAACGTTAATATGCGTGTGTGTGTGCGCGGTATTGATACGTCCGAATTGTTATCTGTCCCAAGGGTTGTTTTTGTAGGTATGTAGACATACCGCTTGTTAGCTAAGCGGTAGGTTGATGTAGGTAGAAATCGGTGATTTTTGCAGTTTGGTTCATATTTCGTTTTTGCTTGTTCATTGTTACGTGTTTGGTTGCTGTACCTGCTGGCTTGTGCTGTTTTTTGTAAACTAGTTTTAAGGGTTCAAATATTTCGTCAGAGATAGTGTTGGTTTGTTCGTTTATGATCCTGCCGTCAAATGTTTTTAACTTGTATATCTCCATGTTCTCAAGTACATTAAGCCGCCGGCCTTTTCCTTGTACGTGAAGTATTCGAGCCGTTGTTTTTATGTTAGCTGGGGTGCAGTTGTTCTCAAACATGTGGTTCGCGAAATTAGATTCTGGTATTATGGTGGGTTTTTGTGCTTTTTTGTTGTAGTCCCTGATATGCTCTCGGAATCTTGTGCTTATTTTTCTTCCTGTTTGTCCTATGTAGCTGTATTGACATTCACAAGTAAGCCTATACACTCCGTGTCTGTTGAATGGGTCATCAGAATTAGTGTCGGTTCTTAGTTTTTGTCCGACGTTGTTAGATGTTCTGAATGCTGTGTTGATGTTATATCTTTTAAAGAACTTTGCTAATTTGTACGTCGCTTTTCCAGTGTATGTCATTGCCGTCCAAACCATTGGATTTTCCTCTACGTTTACTCTTTTTTTTTTTTTTGTGTTCCATGGCTACTTCTGAGTTTATCCACAAGTGCTTTCTTGTATCCATTATTTGCCGCTATGTTATATATTGTATTAAGCTCTCTCCAGTATGCTTCCTGTGTGAGCGGCGTTCTCTGAAGCCTATCCACTAAGTGCCTCAATGCTGCATTTTTGTGCTGTTGCGGATGGTTTGATGTAGAGTGTATAATGGTGTCCGTGGCAGTCGGTTTTCTATAAATGCCGTAGTTGAACCTATTTGTTATTTTGTCTATCCCTATAGTTAGGTCCAGGTAGTTCATTATTCCATCTTTTTCTACTTCCATTGTGAACTCTATGTTGCTATGTTGCCTGTTGAGGAACTCTAGTAGTTGCTCTTCGTTATCGTCATTTAGGATGCAGATGATGTCATCCACGTATCTAGCGTAGAATGCCACGCCTAACTTGGTTTTTAACTCCTGTATATATTTTCCTTCCAAGTTTTGCATGAATGTTTCCATGAGAATGGCCGATGTTGGGTTACCCATTCCTAGTCCGATTGTCTGTCTATATATTTTGTTGTTGAACCGGAAATAGTTTTGCCGCAGCGTTGTTCTTAGCGCGTTGATAATTTGCGCAGTTTTTACCTTATCTTCAGTTTTGTCCAGTAGTGTTTTGTTGACTATATCCATTGTATCTGTTAATGGTATTGATGGGTATAAGTCCTTTATATCAAAGGATACGAGTTTACTGCTCCTTGTGAGTTTAACGGTCTCAAGTCTTTGTAGTAGTTCTATCGTATTGCTTATTGTGTATTCGTGCCCTAGTTTCAGAGTGTCCTTTAACTTATACCCATCAATACCACTAACAGATACAATGGATATAGTCAACAAAACACTACTGGACAAAACTGAAGATAAGGTAAAAACTGCGCAAATTATCAACGCGCTAAGAACAACGCTGCGGCAAAACTATTTCCGGTTCAACAACAAAATATATAGACAGACAATCGGACTAGGAATGGGTAACCCAACATCGGCCATTCTCATGGAAACATTCATGCAAAACTTGGAAGGAAAATATATACAGGAGTTAAAAACCAAGTTAGGCGTGGCATTCTACGCTAGATACGTGGATGACATCATCTGCATCCTAAATGACGATAACGAAGAGCAACTACTAGAGTTCCTCAACAGGCAACATAGCAACATAGAGTTCACAATGGAAGTAGAAAAAGATGGAATAATGAACTACCTGGACCTAACTATAGGGATAGACAAAATAACAAATAGGTTCAACTACGGCATTTATAGAAAACCGACTGCCACGGACACCATTATACACTCTACATCAAACCATCCGCAACAGCACAAAAATGCAGCATTGAGGCACTTAGTGGATAGGCTTCAGAGAACGCCGCTCACACAGGAAGCATACTGGAGAGAGCTTAATACAATATATAAGATAGCGGCAAATAATGGATACAAGAAAGCACTTGTGGATAAACTCAGAAGTAGCCATGGAACACAAAAAAAAAAAGAGTAAACGTAGAGGAAAATCCAATGGTTTGGACGGCAATGACATACACTGGAAAAGCGACGTACAAATTAGCAAAGTTCTTTAAAAGATATAACATCAACACAGCATTCAGAACATCTAACAACGTCGGACAAAAACTAAGAACCGACACTAATTCTGATGACCCATTCAACAGACACGGAGTGTATAGGCTTACTTGTGAATGTCAATACAGCTACATAGGACAAACAGGAAGAAAAATAAGCACAAGATTCCGAGAGCATATCAGGGACTACAACAAAAAAGCACGAAAACCCACCATAATACCAGAATCTAATTTCGCGAACCACATGTTTGAGAACAACTGCACCCCAGCTAACATAAAAACAACGGCTCGAATACTTCACGTACAAGGAAAAGGCCGGCGGCTTAATGTACTTGAGAACATGGAGATATACAAGTTAAAAACATTTGACAGCAGGATCATAAACGAACAAACCAACACTATCTCTGACGAAATATTTGAACCCTTAAAACTAGTTTACAAAAAACAGCACAAGCCAGCAGGTACAGCAACCAAACACGTAACAATGAACAAGCAAAAACGAAATATGAACCAAACTGCAAAAATCACCGATTTCTACCTACATCAACCTACCGCTTAGCTAACAAGCGGTATGTCTACATACCTACAAAAACAACCCTTGGGACAGATAACAATTCGGACGTATCAATACCGCGCACACACACACGCATATTAACGTTACCTACCACGAACACATAGATTGACATTACCTGCCACAGCACCCACGGACTATAAAAACAACGCAGCGAATAGACACAGATCAGAACGAAACTAGGCATTGAAAATGGCAGAACGCCGAAACCGGTTTGTCACAAAACCAAACTTGACAAGGGATGACGGAAAATCGTTCCAACAAAAATCAGCTTTTATTTATTATTTTTATTAATGGCATAAGCAGTTGTTTCTCATTTGCGAAGTGTTTGCTACATGCCGCCGACTTAAAGATATTCTTCGATTAAGACTCTAGTTTATGCCACAAAATTTAAATATGACGTTAACAGACTTCACCTTTGGTGCCTCAATTCTCGACTTTATTTTGATCTTGCCAAATGCTTTCAAATGACCTATTCCAAGTCTAGTAACACAGTGTCTATAAAATACAGTATATCTCACTCTGAGCTCTAATGTGTTAGGGAGACTAGGGATCTTGGTGTTGTCTTTGATTGTAAGTTTTCTTTTATCAACCACATAAATTATATAACATCTAAACTCTATGCTCGGTTTTGTGTGGCGAAACGCTATTAAGTTCTCTGACCTCTACACTCTCAAACTACTATATACGTCCTTTGTTGGGTCTTATCTTGAATATGCTGTTTTTATTTGAAGACCAAGTAATCTTACACATATAAATAGAATTGTGCGAATACAGAAAGTTTTTCTCAAATATGCTCTTCGACCATTAAACTTCACTTATCCGATACCATCCTACTCTGCTCGTCTTATGCTTTTAAATCTTAAATGTTTGGAAAATCGTAGATCTATACTGTGCCTATCATTCACTCATAATATTATTAATGGCCTTGTTGACTGTGCATACTGGTTAGAAAGAGTTCGATTTAATGTTCCAATGAGGTCTCTCCGGAATTACTATCCTTTCTATTAGGATAATGTAAAAACAAATTATGCTTGCAATGCTCTTTTATTCGGGGTATTCGTGAGTTTAACTCACCAAGTAATTTAGTTGCCTTGGATTTTTCTGTGCCCAGGGTTGACTTTATGATTATTTTAGATTTTGCTTTTTAGAACTCTAAGATATTTATTAGTTTACATTTTATTCAAATAATGTTGCATCATAGTCTGTAAGGATTGTAATCCATGGACTTAAATAAATAAGTAAATTTATTAATTCTCATTTAGCCCTGGTGTTCGTTATTCTGATGGGGTGCTGCCTAATTTGAGTACGCTCAGTGCTATATCAGATATTAGGAAATCCTTTCTGCTGCAGGTATATGCAGGATGATGAGGCGGTATTATCAAGTCACTTTAAGCTTGGCTGTCTAAAATTAGGTGTAGGTACTTCGATCTTGGCTTACTCGATTCTCCGTGTTGCTTATGTAAGGTCGAATACAGTTTTATTTGGAATTACGTATATCGTTGAAACGCAATAAAATATTTTAAGACGTCACCGTGCATGTGGCAAATTGTCCATAGTTACCTCTCAAGCTAACTGATTTTTTCAGTTAAGGTTGCTGAGGCCATATGGTTCACTAATCAAGCCCAAACAGCTCATACAATGCAAATGATGGACCTAAACATAATGATATCAAAATAATTAGTTAAGAAAAACTGTGTTTCAAAGAAATAATAATAATCAAATAATCTATTGAATTTTGTGCTCGACATGTTGCTTGAGAAAGTTCTGAGGATTTTAGGATTTATTGAAATCATTTCTTTGCTCATACATACTTCACCCCCAACTCGACACCGGGTACGCCATTGCGTACCTGTACTTGAAAATCTACATACCTACATACATTACTTCATATGGAATCTACTAGTCTTCATTCATGTCTGGCAACTCTCTTTGTATAATATATCTTCTCTTGGCTGGTTTATTTGTATGAAGCTGTGTATGTTTCAATTTGAAAAGGGTGCAAAAATTAGCATAAACAAATTTCACGTAACGGTGTTGCAAGCTATAATAATAAATTGAAGACATTTATAATTTTAATGCCGCTATGCTCTGTGTATGTATGTGAGTATATAGTCAAGTAGAAGTATCCTTTTATCCTGTACACTCATTACTTTTAGGTATTCATTCGCTCGCTCCTCGCAGCTCGTTATTCGTTGCGTTCACCAAATGAACTCGTTTTCATTGAATTATCGCATCGTTGTTGTGCTTATTGCTTGCGGCAATAAATTTTAATTACTGCCACAATGGTGTTTTTTCTTTGCACATAAATAAATACATTTTAACATACGTATGTACATGGTACTTAAAAATTTATGAGCTTGCTGTGAAGAGCAAATAGTTGCAGGTGATGATGTTAAATGTTGAATAAGATATCAGATAAGCAACATGCAGTGGCGACAGGATATTGAAATATGTCTGCGTATTATTTGTTGCAATACTGAGAATACATACTGTGAAGTGACATCGGATCTCAGAGTCCAAATAAATTTAAAAGCATGCCTACTACTTATTTACTTCAACTATTCATGAGAGAAGTTTCCTTTCATACAAAAGCTGATGATAATTTGTCGAATTGGGAATACATGCCCGACTGTCGTGGGAGCGATTTGGTGTGACCAGTGCAACCTTCTGTTTCCGGCTTATTCTAAACCCCTAACCCATAGGGCAATCATATATATCATATAAGCGTTCTGCCTGGCCGTTAAAGTGCGTAATTTTTCTCAGTTGGGTTCTTAAGGGCGATATCAGGCGAGGTCTTTGTTAGGATAATGCAGGCGTACCGTATGACATCATTTTCTAACTCCAAACATGAATCAAGTATAATGTTTATAAGACGGGACCAAAAAAATTTATTTGTTTTTCTATAACTTTTAACGCATGTCCTAAGAGGCAAGCAGTCTTAATAGACATTGTCTAGTAACAATTGCACCCATGTGTTCCGTAGCACCCATGACTTCATTCACTAAATCAGAATCCAAAGAATTCGAGCATTTCTGACTTACATAGAATAGTTCGATATGAATAGTTGAACGTAAACTGATAAGCCTTCTTTAACTTAATAGAGTATGTACATTTGTATTTTTGTTTAATGCGTCTACCACATCAAACAACTTTTATAAGATTCTTTGTCGTAGGTCCTTTCCTTGAGACATGCTGTCCGTAGGTTTTGCCAATTTTATGAGACCTGCAATTTTACGCTCACCTCAAACAAGGTCTGTTGAATACAACCGAGATTTCGTAGTCGAATACCAAATAGAGAGTTTGTCAAGGCCTGAAGAGCTGCGACTTCCACAAAACAAAGTATCGAGTCATAAATGCCATTTGGCATATTTATGTATTTTCAAATCTTTCATGTCTTTTTTGTTACACTAGAAAAACTCCAAACACCTCCTCACAACTGATATTTTCTCTACTCGCCCATCATGTGGCCTACAAGTGCATATTTCAAGTACCTTCTGAGCATTTGTTATTACGTGTTGGCATTGCACTTTTTGTCAAACCATATTTTATTCATATATCAAAATTATCATATACCAAATGCACGCATCTCAAAACAACTTAAGTAAGTAAGTACTTAAGCGATGCTACAAATTATGCTATCAACTTAAGTTGAAAGCAAAAAAAGGAAGTAGACACTCGAAGGCAGACAATATAATTTTTGCTCCCTTTAAGAAACATTTTACTTTGAAACAGTGGAAAGGATCAAAGCAAAATAAGAGTATTTAAATTGGTTTGTGGAAACCCACTTGAGAATACAAGAGACGTGTGAGTTATCGGCTTTGTTACTATTTCTATGAAAATAAATATGTTTTATAATTCATATCTGAAAAATTAAAGGAAATTTGTGATCCTGGTTCGCACATAAGCCACTCTGAATGTAGCATGAAAAATATATACGAGTATGTATGGTCAATCTCTTTCTTGTTTAAAGATAGATTCTCCTTTAATGCCTTTTCCCAGAGCTGGAGAAGGTTTTCAAAAGTGTTTTGTTTATGGTTTTTGTTTTGTTATAGAAAGTTTCAAAATAAGAATTATACATATATTGCCTGTGACCGGATAACTCATTTCCAAACTTCTGTAACTTCCGAATAAGCGATTTTATATCAGTAAAACCTTGTTTACCGACAATCGCTTTATTTTGATGTCCTCTTCTGTGGTTTAATGTTCGGCGGTGACACTGTAGTTGGTACCAGCAGGTCTGTCTACACGTGATCTAATCTGCCCTGAATGTCATGCTGAATTTATATTCGGTGGACAATAGTAAAGGGTATTGGTGGTGTATTTAAAAGTTACCTATAACACTAACCGATAGTGAATATTCTTTGCAGCAGGGTATTGAAAAATGTGGGCAGAAAAGTTCTCCGGAAGATTAAGGGTCCCTCGCGTGATGCCAAAGGCGGGTATCGAAGGAAATTTAACGACGATAAGTGTGACCATAGTGCTACGAATTAAAGCCCAAAAGTTCCGCTGACTGGGTCATGTTATGCGAATGGACAAAGAAGCCGTGGCCCAGAAGGTTTTCTTATCAACACCAGAATTTGCTAGCAGAGTAAGCGGAGACCTCGTGCAAGATGGAAAAACCTTGTTACCCATGAGACTCCCACTTTTAATTGGGATTATAACACTGTAGGCTGGGTGTCAGTATCCCAAGTAGAAATGAAACATAATCCCGAGCTTATATATATATTAATGCTCCCCAGATTTTCTTCTCTTCTATAAAAAACCACCCTTAGCCAAAAACCCTTCCCTCTGCAGTGTCATAATCCCAAGTAAAAAAGTTGGGATTATTACACTCCCGATGTAGAGGGAGGGGACTGGGATTAAATCATGGCATCTTGGATACGCAACAGCCAAAATCGCCTAGTCGGTTGAACGGCAATAAATGATGAATGCAAGCAAATAAGTTAAGATTTTGTGTTCATTTAAACTTTGCAATAGGGGATATTATTTAAAAAAAAAAGAGTGAAATAATCACATCTAACAACCCTGCAAAAAGTTGTTAAAGATAAATAACAAAAAATAAAATGATTTACGATCAACCACCAGTTGAAAAGAGCACTCAAAAATGAATTATGTCATGTCGCTCTCTTTGTAGTCTCTAATTTATCACTGCCTGTTTCCTACTATGATTTGCATATGTGCAAATACGCAAATGTACAATTTGAACAATGATGCACCCTTTTACTTCCACATAATTCTTCCGAAGAGACAGGCATATGCATTCGTGCGAATGTCTGTGATTTAGAATGTTTGAATTACCCAGAAACAGCTTTAGCACATCAACAAATAACTGCGAAAAGCTTATAATGCTAATTTAAATAATAATGTAAAAGTTGATTAGCATAAGGCTGTTCGAAACTAAAAACAAGTAAGGAAGACTACGGTCGAGTGAAAGGGGACATTATATACCTAGTGGTGATCTATTAATTATATATCACTCCAGGCAGGACTATCGTTTTACTTTAAAATAAAAAATAATAGCAAATATAAATATGTGTTATACTAACACCCGATTTGTTTAATTCGTAATATACGCCAATCTTGGGAAACTTACGACCAATTTCCATCAAAAATAGCGGAGGTTCGATTTCGGACATGTTCACAACAAACAGCTATTGTTATAAACCAGCAATGATAAAAATTATATGATAATTCCTGAATTTTTAACAACATTTTTTCGAATTTCCTTAAAATAATAACAATGTAATAAAATTAAAAAAATTTTATGTATATTTTCACATACACTTTTTTTAATATTAGTGGCCGACCGAAGGTTTTGCCTAGTTTCGTTTTTCGGCTGATTCTGCTGGTATTTTATATTCTGGTATTATGAACGTTGACTTATAAAAAATATTTAATATGCCAGAACATCGATAATGTATTTTAAGATTTTAACCATCAGTTTTTCCTAGTGCATCTCTATATTTTACAGCTTATTTTTATATGACTGCGAGGCGCGAGTGCTTCAAAGGTACACAATTGCGTTTTGCAATGATTTTGTAGAAACATTATAGCTATTTTGAAGGTAATGTGACCCAGAAGATGTGTCCACGGGAAGAAATTTAAAAAAGGGTGGAGAGTTTAGTTAAAGACCAATTTTTATACCCCTAGACCACCGAAGGGCAAAACGGCAAGTGCAAGTATGTGGGTTCGAAGAAGAGAGCAATATACTTACACAGGTTAACCTTTTCGAGGCTAGGTTTAGCCTTTTTTTGTCCTTTAGACTCATAATTTTGGGTGTAGCTTCGTGGCTTTTTTCTAGCCTTTTTTTACTCCAAACCTTTTCTGGCCCCAACACCATATTTTTCATACAATTTCGAGGAATATATAAAATTAAAGTTAAATGAAGGTGGTATTGATGATGGAGTACAGAAAATTATTCGTAAAAATTGTCAACTATTTTTAATGGAGTTGATAACCCAATTGATAATACGAACCCTATACAAAAGACTTTTTTTTTTAATTGATAATTCTTTGAAAGTTACAAAGCCGGATGAATTTTCTCACTTTCAAGAAGAAAAGTCTAGGTATTCTCCAAGTCAAGTAGCATTAATTGAGCTGCAGTGGCGAAAGCTAATAACCGTCCAGTGGACAAGTGTGACCTATCCATTGAATTTTGGGCGGAAGTCCCAGAAACTAAAAATTCACTAAACCAACTCCCTTTTCTAGAACTTGTCGAATTCGTATTTTACTTTTTGGTATTACCTTTTAGTAATGAAAGAACTTTTAGTGCCATAAACATTTGAAAAACTAAGTTAAGGAACAGATTAAAAATTAAAATGCTTAGCTCGCTGCTTAATATAAGACGTTCGTTACAACGCTTATTCAAATGTTGCACTGATTTTGAAATTACCGATGATCTCATCTCTATGATAGCTACACAAACTTTGTACGCAGACTCAAGCTCTTCTGATTCATCAGATGAAGAAAATATTGTAATATTAATTAGTTTGTAGTGATTTTTCTATAGTATGTATATCTTTGAAAAGATTCCTAGTCAAGGAAAATGTACCTGATATGTGTTGAAACAAGAATAGTTTAAGTTATGTCTACTTTATATACAAATTGTTTAAACTAAAATAAAAAATTGAAATGGATTTCGTAAAAAAATATCTGACTTTTTTAGCTTCTTTTTTTCATAATTTTAGCCTTTTCTAACCTTTTTTTGGCCGATTTAGCCTTTTTTTCTATCACCTGGTCACACTGCCTACACATATATAAGATTCATAAAGAGAGAGTTTGCTGTCTTGTGCATGTGTGACAAAACTAGAGTGGCCATCGACTTATGATATTCAAATTATTAAATATTCCTGACTTTATTCACTCAGTCCACTTAAAATTAAATTTTAGGAAGCTGAATTGTAAGGCGCTTGAGTCTTGCTTTTTTTGGTATTTACTTTTTTTGCAGAAATGCTCCAAATGTACAAACAATATTGGATTTCTGCTGCTGTATGCATATATATGGAAATATTTTTATTTTTTACTTTCATAGAGCAGCCGAGCTCTTCAAATTTATTTACTTGGCAAAAGTCCTAATTGAATGAATGTTTATATGACTAAATAAAGCTAATACTCATTCATATAAGAAATTGGATCGAACTTATTTTGCGATGTCCTAGGATGGCTTCCTCGCTATATTTCTGGGTACTATATAATTTTTACATATTTAGCAGTAAAAGTAGCTATATTTGAAAAACTTAATAAAACTCGTAAAATAAGTTGATGTTTATGCGTTTTGTACCTTTTTTTCAATTGGAGCCTAATATATTTTCTTCTAGCTCGCGGCAACACTGCCAAACTCTGAGGAGAGTTTCGTTTTCACACGATTGTATGAGAAATGAACATTACTTCAATTTTCTACTATTTACTACTTCCTCTAAAAATAATAATAATTCCCAGCGGATAACCCACCATCCCGCCCAACCGGCACGAGGGGGGCATCCGCATAACGCACGGCTTTTTATATATATATATACTTGAATATCGCCGAGTCGTTGAAAGACAGGGGTTTGGTAAGTGTCGAGATCTCGAACTGCACAGCTACTACAGAAAAAAACGTATCACCTAAGTAACATGAAAGTTAAAAAATATATCTTATTTGTTAAAAGCAGGAAGAATCAGATGGATTGTAAATACTAGCCATATATTCATAAAGTTATTATTGATTAAGTGAGGATAGTATTGATTTTCCAATGCTGAAAAGCGAGTCAGAAACATCAAATGTGCTGGAATGAGAGTTATAGTTATGACATAAACATCGGAAAGGCTCATTTAATTCTAAATTGGTTCTACATTGTTTCAGGAAAAGAGGTATAAAATGTCTTGATGGCCGCGAGGGAAAGTTGAAGTTCACTTCGCTCAGCAGAAATATAACTATAAATATGATTCCGAACACTTCCCTGCGACTAGAAAGGGTGGGAATATTAATAAGTTTCAAGCGACCAGTCTGGGTGGAGATTGTACAAGGAATCCCAAGAAAGTAAGAACCGTATTCTAGTATCGGTTACCAATGTCGTGAAAATGGCTTTAGTTACATAATACTACTAGTGGTACAATACTTCTTTAAATATTTATATAAGTATATGACAAAATAAATTGGTTTGTATATAATTGAATATATGCAAGAGCGAATGAATATAAAACATGCGTTGATTAACATAAACTCGACTTTTGTCTATTTATATTCCGTTTTTCGCAGAGAGAATATCTTCTTTCACATCTTTGGTATTTCCGCAACCTTGTTGCGATGGATATCATTTGCGGCGAAGCGTATTATATTTTATATGTATTTCTTACTCCTCTGACACCGCTAAATATACAAACGCCCCACCCAGCACTCGCTGGCTCTGAAAATTATTTATGAGCCAAATATTGGCCCATTCCTGTCCCAGATGATCAAACTTCTTTTTTTGGCATATAAGATAAAGTTTTTTTATCGTAAATGTTAATAACGTTAAGACTGAACTATTTTTAAGTTTTTTGTCTATGTTTCCAACTATGTATTTTGGTAAGTTGTTTCTTTTATCTAAGAAATAACAAAAGAGAATATTTCTCTCTCTATGGCGCGATATACAACAGGTATATCATCATAAACCTCCTAAGAGATTTTTGCGCCAAGTTTCTCTTCCAATTTGTGGTGTGCCGATTTGAATTTTCCCTACAAATTGGTGGGACCTACAGTTTTTTGCCGATTCCGAACGGCATCTATGTACAAAGGAGACGAATTTTTGCTGAGAAGCCTGTCATGGCAGAAATACACTCGGAGAGTTTGCCAAACCACTGCCGAGGGGCGACCCCGCTTTGAAAAACTTTTTTCAAATCACTTTTGATGTTACCTGTACCAGGGCTCGAACCATGGACCTTCGGTGTGGTAGGCCGGCAACACTACCTTCACACCACGATATTTATGACATATAAAATTAGAAACATTAATATGTTTTATTTTATTAAATTTAACTTTAATATTCGGCTTCGGTGTTCTTACGAATATTTAGGATTCGCCAATATTCCGCCTTCGGTCGGACACAAATAAAAATATATACCTATTCAGTTCTTGCTTACCTTTCCATTTCGAAGCTATTGCAACTGGAAACTCATAACTTTTCCACGCTTGTCACCTTTGTCAGCAGGTTTAATTGTCTACCCATTTTGTTTTATACGCTTTTTTTGTAAATTTTTTTATTTTTCTTTTCGGTAGTGAACTGTTGAATTATTATTATAATTCCCCGACTTCCTCCGCAGCCAACTATTTAGTTAGATTATGTGGTTAACTACGTCACTGCTCTTGTGGCGCTCCGCGTTGGTTAATTACAAATAAAATTTAGTACCTTTATAAAAATGGTTACTCCAATTAATTGCCACAGAAATATGGGGTGACTAAATTTTTTCTGCTACTGAATATTTATGAATACATACAGATGCATGTGTCTGAAATACTCACAAATATGTAAATATCTTTGCAGTTGTTGCGCCTTTAACGCTTTTATGTTCTCGCGCTTAAACATCGAATTGAAAATTTAGTAAAATTGGTTTCTATTTATAAAGGCAATAGGTAGATAGTGACAAATACAAAGGACCTACTAAGTCACTCATTCAGCGTTTGTAATCGTTGTGCGGTAGTTATCCATAATTTCCTCATTTGTTCAAATATAATAGGAACAATTTATTACAGCCGTCAATCTGCATGCGGGTAGAATGAGCTCGAGAATGGGTAAATTTCGTATATACAGTATTTCAAAAAAGTATGCGTTAGTAGTCTGCATGTGATATATTGGCCCTTCGTACTTACTTATTTCTAAACGGCGGAGATCAGCGGGATTCTTCGACAGACCGGAAAACCCCTGTTTCCCTACACTCAATCGAAGTTAAAAAAAATTCAGAAACTTTATAAAATCTTGTTCATGGAGAAACCAGAAATAAAGTTATGGGCCCATATATACTTTTTTGACCGCTAACTTCAGATTTCGGGAATTTTTAGGTTGTATTGGAAATGTTTAGTCAGTAGTCTATGTATGTTTGGTAGGGCCTGTACCATATGTGAAATTCGGAAAAATTATTTTCAATATTTGTTGGTGTCATACAGAGTTTTTGATTTAGGATTTTTGGATATATTTTGAAGTGTTCATGTTTATCTACATATGTTCGTTGTCAATTATGTGTAGTAAATTCTCATGTTGAAAGTCTCACTGCCGGTTTCACGAAAGAAATTTAAATGCAAAATGATTTTTTTACTTGAAATTTATATGAAATCTGACAGTGAAAAATATATATTTTTTTTAATTGTTTCGTGAAACTGGCTGTTAATACCTCCATGCATTTGTTTTAGCAAATTATTTAAACTTTTTTCTAGTAAATTTGAAACCTACTAGGATTTTTACTTTCTTTATGTTTAACCTAACTAAATAAAAAGTCTTTAATCTTTAAATAGTTTTCAAACAAAACGAAAAAGTTGAAATCTTTTGTCGATAAGCATAGTGGAATCACAAGGTGAAGTAAATAAAAAGAGAAAGAAAATGAACGCTATCTGAAATGGTAGGGATGTATTTTGTCGAGTGAGAATGGGGTGAAACCCCAAACAGTTTTTGCCCTTTTTGGTAGAAAGGGGGGAAAATAATTTATTAAACATATTTGTATTTGATTTAAAAAAAAAATATGCTAAGTGCAATAAAAAAAGACTATCACAGCTAAAAAATTCATATTAACGTAATTGAATGATATTTTCATTTATGGTTTTTCTTAAAATATAAAAAATTAGCCAATGAAACCCATATTACATTTATACGATGTGATTACAATTAAATACAAATTCGTGAATATAAAAGTGAAACGACTGCATTTGCAGCTAGGGTATCTTGAGGTCAATACCTATTGGAAGTTATTAATATTAAAATCTACTTTAGGTCTTTGGATTTTAGGACCACTTACCGAATATATATAAAATGTGTTGTTTTTGAATAAAAAGTTAAACGAAAAGACGTTATGAGTAAAAAAGTGGATTTGCAGGTAGTTTCTTGCTCAACAAGGGTATCTTGAGGTCAATACCTATTGGAAGTCATTAATATTAAAATCGACTTTAGGTCCTTGGATTTTAGGACCACTTACCGAATATATATAAAATGCGTTGTTTTTGAATAAAAAGTTAAACGAAAAGACTGGATAGCTTATATTTTGTTTGGCAGACTAAAAAGCAACACGACTTGAAATGGAGGGTCTGGTACGAGAAACGAATAATAAGTGACTGATTTCAGAAAGAAGAAGAAAGCCAGAACCGTCAAGCGTTCTTCTGGTGGCAGCTGATTGACGTTTTGCATTAATTCAATAATGAAATGCAATATTCCGTCATTAAATTTCAACTTTTGCATCCATTTTTGTAATGCCGACTCGCACGGTAGTGGAAAACCTTTTTGATATAGGTGCCTGTACGCACGGGGCCCTGCCGCATGGAGTGTGAGTGCATTAGATATATCAAACTAGCTCCAGTGAACAAGCTGCTCAGGATGAGCCAGCTTTCTCAGTTGGCCTTCAGTAAACACTTGTCTTACATTGTTTACTAATGCCTCGTTTTTTGCCTTTTTAATTTTTAAATTTACATTCTCCATCCCAATATTTCGAAGCTGCGACTTCAATGTTGCGATTTGGATATGCAAATCGTTTTCACTTTCACAACTGAAAAACTGCATAGATATACTATATAACGCGCAATTAGTTTACCATAAAATATTCGTTATTATACAATTGTTGTATTGTTTGTGTTGTTGTTGAGCTATCTGTCTGCCGACTCGGTGTACGGGTAACCCTGTCGAATTGTTTGTGTGGACAAATCTACCTTCACACCGACATTCCAAACAACACGAATACATGTTTTTTTACCATTCGGGAATATGTTTTGGGCCGATTTTTGTAAGTATGAGAAGAAGATCAGAACAAACGACCTAAGTCGATTTAGCTATGTCCGCCTATTTGTCTATCTGTTTGTACGCAAACAAGCCCCTCAGTTTCAGATATATCGCACAGTGAAAATCGTGAGACGTACTCAATTATAAAGTAAGCGAGACAACTACCTATTAGATCGTATAAACATATAAAATCAAAGATAGTTAAGACCTTATGCCATTTAGCCCCAAGACTGGACCAAAAGAGAACTGGATGCATGTGTTGTTAATACATATATACATACTTTTAGAACTAGTTTTAATTAAGGGTAATAAGTGAATGCATTTTGCAAAGATAAGCATTATAAAACATAAGTAAAAAACCATAAATTAAAGAAAACTGCACTTTGCAAACATATGCACCATTATTCAAATATGCACCATTATTCAAAAACTGCACTTTGCAAACATATGCACCATTATTCAAATATGTACTGTTGTTCTACCGAGTCGAACATGTCTAATACTCTGTAGTGAACACAATTATGTATGGATATTCAAATCATCATACTTAGCTTGTGTTGCCTTGTCCACTATTTGCAGTACTTCCTCAGCTGAATCCCAAGACGTCAGCAGTTCCACAGCCATTGGCACCGCTTCCTTACATAACAACCGTCGGTTTTTCGTTTGCTGAAAATCATTTTTCGAAAAGTGCAATTCGCATATTCTGGAGCTGTGTGTGAGTGCTACCCCGCTGCTTTTACACCACCTTTTCAGCCTCTTCTCCTCCACAGGAGCACTAAATAGGCTGAAACCCTCCGCCGTCCAAGTTTTTTTGCACAATGCGCGGCTCGGTCTTGGCATTCTTAATAATTTTACGGGAAAATTTTAATTTTAACGATCATTTTCTTTGAGAAATAACAGCGGAATGTGAAATTACACAACACCTTGATAGAACAACAACACTGTTTTCGGGGACAACATTGCCTCAAAATTTTCAGATAGCCGACTGACAGAACAAAGAAGAAATTAGAGCAAGACATCTGACAGCTTACTTCACCTTGTTGATTACACTATGGTCGATAAGAAGAAAAAGCATTTTGTTTTGTTTGCTTTTATATTGTTGAAAGCCTTTTCAAGTCATGGGATTATTTCTTGAACTTTTTTTATGTTGGGTAGTATCTTTCGTATCTGCTGGAGGTCGGGAGTTGAGTCAAATCCTGGTCACTGCCTTGTTTTTGTTCAATTTTTAAAATATTTTTGGTTTAAAATTTAAACCCTTTTCACCAACTCATTTTCTGGAAACTTTAAGTTAACGTTTTAAACCAAATTTTGTTTGCTCATCTACATATGTAATTCAAAAAGCTTATAGCTTCGGCTCAAAGTTCTAACCATGTAAAGTCTAATGGGTAGGCCTGATCCATAAAGAGCGGCGTCAACGTTCCATGTTCAATAAAGCCTAAGGTTAAAAAATTGTCCTTTTCTAGAGAAAACTAAGCAGTACAATTTAGCACCAAGTTTTCAAGTTTTGGGTGCGAATATAAGGTCATAGTGTATCAGCTATAATATAAAGTTGAGGGAAATTGTCCCAATTTATGGCCAAACTATACATTTAAGGTATTTACATATGCATATGTGTGAATAGGTATGGCCAAACTGCAGTACCGTCATCAAAATAACTTTGAAAAAAATTAATTATAATATAGAAAAATTTGTTTACAAACTACACCAACACAAATGCCAAACATGTATTCCCATTATAGAGCCGTAGTTGTGTGAGTAGGCATGCCTTGCATGGTATTGTATTACTCGTGTGATCGGCTGTCACTGTGAGTGCGAATAGTTGGTAGTGGACCAATGAAAAACAAGTATTCGCACTATAGAGCCGATGTTGGCTGAGTAAACATGTCATTCATTTTTGCTATAGCAGTTGTTATTGCATTGATCATTGGCTACGATGCCCAGGGTCAGTGGCTCTCCTGAGACCACGAAGAGCTGCTTTGAGCAAATATGTGAAATATGAGCAAATATGTTAGATCATAAAAACAGTGTTTACAAAAACAAAATATTGGATTATTCATAGAGTGTTTAACACCGGAGTTAGTTTTGTTTTTATATTTGTGGTTGGGTTTGTGTGAATTGAAATTAAATAAAATAAATAAGAAAAATAAAACAAAATTTATTAAAAGTAAGGAAAGGGAAAGAAAGGCAATCCCTGCCGGTAAAAGGTTTCGAATATGCCCAAGGAAGGTATACCTGTCGTAAGAGGCGACTAAAATTCACAAAGGTAATGACGTGCAACTCGATGGTTGATCTACGGACATGATGCCTCTCACCTCACATTGCCCATCTTCTCGTTCCTTACGGAGAGGGATGACATGACCTAGAAAGTTGTACTGTTCATATCAAATCGCTCCAGCGATAGTCGAGCATGTACCGCAAGGGAGTAAAGGATTCATATCCGGCAACTTAAAAGACAAGACCTTTGTCCCCCACTGTAATAAGTACTAAGTTAGGTAAATTGCGACTTCATGCCTGACGAGATTCGGGACCAACTTCTTGTGGAAACACTTTTATATGCTGACTTGGAACGCCAAGTGCCTAGGCTGATAAACTTTTTGTCGAGACGGTTTTCATGTCAGCGAGTGCTGTTCGGTAAAGCTTTCCCAGTGTCGAGCACAGAACCTCTGTTAGTTATGTAACGGCTTCGGTAAGTAACATGATATATATATAAGTACACATGAACATGTATTTACATATAAATTACAAGTTTATGTATGCGAAGGAAACACCTGTTATGAGCTTCCCTACCCTGCAACTATTTTAATATTTGTATAGTGAACTATAACATTTTGATAATATCTAACGTAGAGGCTCTACACTTAGAAAAGCAATACCCAACTTCTTTCACAATCTAAAAAGCCAAATTAGTTATACCATTTTATACATGCAGTAAATGAAATATATCAAAAATAATTCGGTAGTAAAACAAGTCTACTAATTTCGTATTATGTTTATAGTGCATAAATTTATTTTTATGCTTACGACTACTTTATTTAAATTTATGCCTTTAGGAGTAATAAAATTCCATTGTTAGCTCGTTGTAATGGAAACTTTTTCAATTGGCTCTCACGTGATGGCTTTCATAAAAATATTTATTCTTGGATACTTAGATTTAACCAAAAAAAAAAAATATATATATATTTTTAAATTATATAATAACACTATGTCATCATGTTTGTGGAAAAAGGTTGTTTAAATAAGTACCAATTTTTTACAGAAAACTCCAAATTTTCCTATTTTTCTTTCAAAATATTGTAGTTGGAACTATTACAGTTGGTTTTTTTTTTAAATATTATAACTATTACAACAATAAACATATTTCATGGAAATAAACGGTGTCAAATACATAAACTACCAACTTAAGTTAAAGGTGAGCATGAAAAGAGAGGAGTCCTCTCTCGACAAACACAAAACCCGAAAACTTCTCTTATCATAACTTTGGAATACAAAATGAAATAGATTTTAAGGATAATCTACAAATCAAATACAATTAATTCATATACGAGTATATGCAAGATTAGTGTTGATCGCCACCTGGAGCCTGGATTGCAAAGGGTCTTTCATGAATACGTGCAAACTCCGATCTTAGTGATTTTTTTTTACCAACTCTTTTACCATCTATGAGCAAATATCTCTCTTCGATCGGTTGTATGGGATATATATGTACTATATATAGCTCCGATCTTAGCGATTTTTTAACCAAATTTTTCATTATCTGTAAGCAAATATCTCACCAAGTTTCAAGTTTTAATCTTCCAAAATGAGGTATAAATGGCCATAATCCTCCAATCTGAACGATCGGTTGTATGGGATATATACTATATATAGCTCCGATCTTGCTGACTTCTTTACGAAATCTTTTACTATCCATAAGAAAATATCTCACCAAGTTTCAAATTTAATTCTTCTAAAATGAGGGATGGCCATAATCCTCTTATCCGAACGATCGGTTGTATGGGATATATACTATATATACGTATTCATGAAAGGTATAAAGCCTTCGGCACAGCCGAAGACAGCGCCGTCCTTACTTGTTTTTTTTTTAATTTTAGGATTTGAAATCGATAACTGTAAATTAGTGCGACAACAAAGTGATCACAAATCGTTCCAACTCTGCGGTGGAAACTAAATAAAGCCCGCAAAACTTACATAATCTCACCTAAGAAATTATATAACGAATACATGCCTCCTGACTTTTCCCCAATTTGTCTTCTATACAATAATTACAGGAATATTTATTTTCTCGATGTATATACATTGGTATATTATGTGCTGTAACTGTGCTTGGCAACTGCACATTTTTCATTTTATCCACCTCCTGAATTGTATTGCATTTGACAAATGATCGAAAGTCCTGCGAGTCGTTTGCAAGCTGAGCTACGCAAAGAAAGCAGCAGTCGACAGCGAGAGATTTGAACAGCAACACAGCATAAAAACCTTAAATCAAGGAGGAGGGAAAAAGGGTGTTCAAGTAAAGAGCGCATTTTCTCGCTGCATGGACGAGCTTACATTTCGGATAGAGTTAGCCATCAAAATAACAAATAACCTCGACTAACAAAATTGATTGCTTGCCATTAATTTTCATTTCAAATTACACTGGCAGTATGTTTTCGGTGTTAGTGCGACGACGCTTGGCACAGAACAAAAGGCGACAGAGGCGTCACCGACCAAAAGGGATGGTTGATAGCCTGACAGGATATTTAAGTAGAGAAATGCTGATTGTTGGCAGCAAAGAAGACAAAGCTCAACACAAAACGAAAGCTGACAACAAGAAAATTTATAGGAGTTAGTAGATGATTTTGATTAACGGATTGTACTTGCTTTAGTTCAGGGCGTTTTTCATTTACATACAAACATACAAAATTACGACCCAATTTTGCACCTTATTTTAAGCTTATTTCATTTAATTTGTCGGAACTGGCACCCCAAATCCTGGGATCCCTTCCCGAACCACAAATTTCAGGATCTTTGACACTGGTTCAAAAATTTAAAAACAAATGTTAGTTTTCATAAAATTGTTGTTTATCCCTTCAGTGTCCATTGGGCTATGACAAATACTAATACTATACTTGAGCCTTACTCTGATCGATCGAAACGACGAGCAATCATACGTACATAGTGCACTGCTTTTGTGTATTCTCCAAGTGTCAAGCGTCTAGCTCTCCGGGATGTTACTTCAAAACCGATAGCATTATTTCCAGTTTTCTAAATATATTTAACCGAGAGTGGCATAACAAAATGCATGTTCCAGGTTTTAAATGTATATACTTTGTATGGGAATACCAAGGGTCCAAGGTTCGAGTCCTGGGACAGGTAACGTCAAAAGGTCTTTCAAAAAGCAGTGGCTTGGCATACTCTCCGGGAAAGGCTTCTGAGCAAAAATTCATCTGCTTTGCTGATGCCGTTCGGAGTCGGGGGAAAAAAATGGGCTCCGCCAATTTGTAGGAAATATTAGAAGCAACACTCCAAAAATTAGTAGATAAGCTTGGCTTTAATCTCCTCGGAGGTATATCATACATACATATTTATATTAAAAATATAGCTTTCAGATATATTTTTTTAAATTTAATCTGTTTATCTTTACATCGCCATCCGTATCGCTAATTCATACTATTTACTATCAATACATCCAACTTGATTGCGTCAATAATATTGCAATGACAAGTTGATTATTTTTCTTTTGCTTCACCACAGGTTTTCCCCATATCCCCCTTTGCGTGTCAGCTTGATTCACAGTATTTGATAAACATGACGGCACCCCATCGTCTATTCAATTGCTTCGTAGTCAATCATCTTCTAGCAGATGTGACACTCCTTCAAGTTGACAAGAAAATTTTGCGGGAGCCTTAGTTATTGCTTTTCAAGCTTATAATGAGGGTAAGTCTATAAGGACTAGTGCGAGCTTATATAAAGGCAATTGGTTTGTTTGGCTGTAATCTACCACATTGGTGATTTCAATACTAATTAATTATGAATATTTTTGAAATATGCTAAGAACATTATAAGTATATTGGTATTAAAAAAGTATGTATGATTGTGCTGGGGATGTTCTCTTTTTCGACTTTTGTGATGCTACAACATTATACTGCTACAATGTTTAATCACTTTAAAGGCTTTAAGGATTTAAAATTTTTTTTTGTTCTTTTTAGTATCGTAGGTAATGAAATAGTGTAATACAAATTTTAACAGATATTTTATATCATATCAGTCGGGCAGTACCACAAGGGAGTACCGGAGCGTACCGGGTTCATATCAGACCAAGGCCCAAAACCTTCGGGGAGTGTTTTGTCGTTACGAACACCAACAACATCATTACTAAATAACTAATGAACAAAACCTTTTGGTTGAACTGGTTCGCTAGTTCCTTTAGTAAAGTAAACTAAACTTTTATGTGGCAACTTTGACCGTGAAAATTTGTAAAAAGTTGTTTTAAAACGTGTAACAGCTCCCTTCGTCTCCATGTACCATAACAGCTGATAGAATTTCGCCGTAATTTTTATAATCTATATGTTTCACAAGGGAAATTTGAAGCTATCCCACTCAATGTAAGCAAATCTGTATTGTTTTGTTTTGATTTTCCAAGAACAATTATAATTTTTAAGAGATATAGAACAAAATGATATAAGTGACATTTCAATTTATTTTATTTTTAATATTCTTCCAGCTTATTTAAAAATTTGTCATTACTCCAAGGGCAAACAATTTTATATTTTAACTTAGTTTTACTATGGTTTTCAGATACAAGTGAATAAGTCTAATCTGATTACTACCTATGGACTACCTGAATTAGGTTACATTATTGTGAAATGAATATACATACAAAATAAATGTTTTACCTAAATAATTTTTTTCTAATTGTAAAGCGTTGTTGTTTATATAACATAGTAAGGATTTAAATTAATTGCAAGGAATTTCTCGATATTTTTTAGTTTTTTATTTATCTATATATAATTTGATTTCTTTCAAATTATTTAAGTTACTTTACGTTGCTATTACAAATTCAAGCTATCAGACAGCAGGCATTAAGAGTTAGGTTGTTGGCATATAGAATCTAGATCTTTTTTAACGAAAGCCATGAGAATTTGGGTTATTCATAAACTTAGTTCTACTCCGACTTTGGCTATTATTGGTTCTGGACACAGATATGACGATTAAATCAGAAAACTAATTTACGGAGTTTCAAAATGAAGTATGGGACTTGTTTCATTGGTTGTACTGCAGCTCAACTGGTTGCACTCTAAAAAAAATCTGGTTCATAATATTTTGCAAATTTGTTTGCATATATCTTTATATATCAAAATTAATCGTAGCTGGGTCGTCACGCTAAAACGTGAAAACGACTGAACCAAATTGAGGGTTTGTTTGTAATTAATACGTTCAAGTTTAGTAAAAATTGATCTTGGAGGTGTACTATTTTCAAAAGGGTTCATGGTAGGGATCTGAGAATTTGTATGGAGATATACCATATCAATAACATACTCATAGGAAAAAAGTGCGAGTTATCGAAAAAGTGGGCGTGGCACTTCCCATACATTTTAATTTTTAATTCTGAAAATCTCTAAAAGAGTTAAAGATAGGGACAACCTGAAAATTGTAATGGAAATATACGATATCAATACCATACTCGCGGTATAGAAGTGGGAGTTATAGGAAAAGGAGGCGTGGCACCTCCCTTTCAACTTAAATTTTTCAAGCTGAATATTTTTATAAGGGTTCAGGGTACGGACCTGTAAATTGGTATGAAGATATACGATATCAATACCATACTCACGGAATATGAGTGGGAGTTATCGGAAAAGGGGTCGTGTCACCTCCTTTTTTTACAAGGAAAGCGAATCATACTATTCAGTTTCGCCAGCCATCAAAACCAGATATAAGCAAGTATGTAAATGTATACCAGTTTTTGAGACCGTTTATGGTACTGGCGGCAAAGAAATATTTCCGATTACTTCTTACCTAAAACGAATATCGAAAATTGGTGAGCGCAGAAGTATGGACAACAGATAGTGCTAACTGTTTTGAAATTACATAGAATGAAAACTTTAACATAATATCCATCTGCTTAAAATTTAGAACTACTATTTTTATATTTGTTTATAAGAAATCTTTAAAATCGCACGGTTATTAGGCAATGACTTTATCAAGCATGGTAACTCAAGGCTTGTATCCCTAAAACACACGTAGTCTCCTTTTACTGTATTCTCATTCAATCAGCTGTTAGCATTATCTGAACTTCGGAGTCCTATGTGAATTGGCTAGCATATTTACAGTCATAAATTAAAGTGTTATAATGAACATAACCATTTGAAACTTTACGTAAATGATTCTATGCAACAGTATGATTAAATAATATGATATGGAGTAACCAGTTATTCATTTCCATTTAATCAAGTCGACAAGTTGACATGCAGTTTTATGTAATATCCAAGTTCATCCACAAAGAGTGCTAAATGCCTATCCAGTTTCTCTGAAAATATGACATTGTTAATAGAGCTGGGTTATAAGGATGGTCTAATATCGATGTAAAAACCCATGGCGATACCACGTTACTACCCTTTATAAGACAAACATGACTTAGGTTGAAATAGTATATCCCACAATTCTACTGTGATACATTTATTCACATTCTATATGTCCTATTAAACCATATACTTTCCCCAGGCAATCGAAAGAACGTACTCTTATCCTGACAGCACTTGCATAGGATACATTTTGGTATACGCGATCCACGAAACACCGGCATAATACCATAACTTCATATGTTAAGATCTATAAGCACACGCACAACTAAATGGTTTAATTTGAGAAAAACATCCATTTCCAACCGAAAAATTTTCTTAGGGGATTTTTATATCCCACGATCCACCCGAAGTGATTGTGCCACGGTTATCCATGCTGAGTTTTGGAACTCTTTTTTGAAAACCATTTGTTGAAACTAATAGAATTGTTTTTGCATGTCGATCTTGAAAGCCGACTTAAGCCATCAAGAAAGAAAGTTTTAAAAACCAAAACCAAAACTAAGCTGAAATCTGTTTTGAATCGGTTCATTCTTTAGTTGTAATTTTACCTGTGCTGGCACTTGAACAAAAACAGTGAAGGGATTAAGGGAATTATTATGTTTATATTTTTGGTATATCCATTAATTCTCAATAAACTTTTTTCTTCCCCAACTATCTACTTAATTTCCATCACGGCAATACAACATTTTTTTGCTTTTCCTTTCCCTACACGGTATGTTCCTTTATTCACTATGGGAGGATGTGCTCTTGTACGCATTCAAGCAACTCAAAAGCAATTCATGAATTCATAAAAGGCGTCAATTGAATTGAACTTTGAACGGCTCGTTGACAGAAAGATTTATGCAGATGGAAACTTGCGAATGTTGTTAGCACAAGGAGTTTGGTGTGGTAATGTTAAGAAAGTGTGTACGTATGTTTGTATGTAAATTGAATGCGTAACAAATTTTCTACAAATTTTCCTCTATAGTAATTTTATTGTTATGTGATTGCCGATTGCCGCCTCAAATCGAAGACATCCATTTAGTCGGCAACAAAAAGCTTATTATCAGTAGTTGGGTGAAGGGTAAGTTGGGCTTTAGGTGTTATTGGGCTTGATTGAAAGAATATTTGGCGTTGGATCTATGTGTAAATTGGCGCTAAAGTTTCAGTATTTTCTCGTCTTCTTTACACGTTTTGTTAGCAATGAAGCATGCCCAAATGCTGTACAGTTTGAAGCTCTGCCGTGGAATAAATTGTTGATTGTGCTGTGGTGAGGTGCATGGTTGCACAACGCTCCGTTAATTCGAAAAAAGATTTTTATACCTTTCACGAACATGAAATGGTATTATAACATTAGTCCGATGTTTGTAAGTATGAGAAGAAGAAAATATAGGCCCACCAATAAGCATACAGAAATGATCAGGGGATGAGCTGAGTTGATTTAGCCATGTCCGTCTGTCCTTCCATCCGTCCGTCCATCCGTCCGTCTGCCCTCAGTTTTAGAGATATATGGTAGGGGGCAGCCATTTTGTAAAGCATTAATCATTTGTCGGCACCAGCATGATCGGACCAATACAACGCATAGCTCCCATACAATCGATTGCTCCGATAAACGGGTTTTGGCCTATAGCAGTTGCAATTAAAAATTTAGGAACGTAAATTTTTTTGCAGATTTGGTACATATTATATATGTAGTGAAAATCACCTAAATCGGACCAACATAACATATAGCTCCCATAAAATCGATTTTTCCGATAAATGGGGTTTGGGCAATGTATCTTTAAAGTAGTAAGAGTAAGGATCGGACGCTTAAAACCGTGATACATATTCATGAAAGGTATAAAGTCTTCGGCACAGTCTAAGACAGGCCTTTCCTTTCTTGTTTTAATTTATTTTTGACAAATTAAAGTACCGTACTTCGTATCTGAATTGTTCAATATATTCGAAAGCATTTTGTTGCTTGGCGTAGCTTAGTAGGTAGACCACCCGGCTGCAACGAAGGTGACGAGAGATCCTAACTTTCCTACAAAAAAATCATAGAACTTGGATATGTATCTATTTCTCCCTAGTAAACAGAGGCCAGTTATCCACCACTTTGTTTCAACAGCTCAGTGTGGGTATTTCTCTTCCTCTGTTCGTAATAACTACTAAGGGCCGGTTTCACCAGCTCGAGTTAACTTAGTTAAGTCAAGTTTCTCACTTAGTCAGTTTCACCACATAACTAAGCCAAGTCACACATTAGTCAACCTGCCAGCTGACTTACTCTCGACTAAGTCAGTGTTGCTTTCGTTCAAAACCTAAATGTCAGTAATGCTCCTAATTTGTTTTGTACAATGTCCCAGCCGGAAAATTCGTCAAGCATGACTTTACCGACGTATGCGTAGATGCATGTGAACGCTTGTTTTCTAGCATGCAACCATTGCGAAACTATCGTTTTCACCTAATCGCTAATTTTAGTACCTTCCAACTAAAGAGAAATGGGTGTAAGATCAATACATTCCTTCGTGTATGGCCATACATGCCCATTTCGCACTGGGGTATTGGGGTGCGCAGAGTTGTCTGGTATGAAAAAATACTGCTATGCATAAAACATCGGGTTGTTGTTATTTAAGTCGATCAGTTGGTGAAACCCAAAATTAAGTTAGTCTCGAATCTGTGCTAACTTAAGTCACGACTTAGTTTTAGTCTTAGTCGCGTTGGTGAAACCGGCCCTAAGATGTACCTGGGTAAAGTGGGACGAAATAATAGATCCCTGGGTAGGTAATATTCGGTATCATCTAAACTTATACTTCGATACTTGTTATACCTTTCATGAGCATGAAATGGTATTATAATTTTGGTCCGATATTTGTAAGTGTTAAAAGAAGAAGAGATAGAAAAAGGTAAGATTTCAAATAAGGAGCAGAGAGTGAAAATCGTGATTCATATAAGACAGCGCTCTGTTTTTTCATGTTTCTTATAAATCTTTTATAAATTTCTCTTGTTTTTTTTTTTAAGATCTTCTAAGCAAGTAATCACCCTACACTCTATTAAGTTTACCACACAAGTGCTTAAGTAGGCAAGCATTTAAAAGCGCACTTATGTGTGTATGCATGATAGTGCTTATTCCTTAGACTAAGTTTCGCCCCCAACCAAATTTTTGGAGAAACAAGCCAATACCTAAAACCGAAATAATCCGCTTACAAAAGCAACGACAACAACAATTACGCTGACACCACTCGAAATACATTCGAAGCATATAAATAGTCATGTCGACCACTTTTGCATACGTTTTTTTGTTTTTTTTTTTCTTTTAGACATTGTACCACCAACCACTTACATCCTCGAATCCCGTAAACAACCAAGCAAGTTGCTACCTCGTCTACATACCAATAATGTATGCATGGAAGTAGCTAAGTGGGAGGGTGATGACTTCGTCGCACAATTACAAATGCACACTTACCATCCTAAATACATACCGTGTAGGGAAAGTTGCAAGTTCATAAAGGGTGAGCTCTAGTGCATTCGTCCTAAATCTCCTTTACATGCACTCAGCATTCCTTCTTTTATAGTTCCAAACTAGTTTAATATTACAAAGTTTGGGTCTATTTCCCTCTTTGATACAATTTCGTTGGTTCCGAGCCAGACCAAAATTCTAGACATTCGTTATAGCACAACTCCAACATGTTTGGCGATAGTTCTTAACCTCTCTTTAAATCTAGATAGATATTGAAACCGTCTGAACGGTTTTACCTACTACTTATTTTTTAAGAATTTATAAGGGACAATGACTACTTGAGTTGACTTCAGAAACCGACAATTAATAATTGATTACTATTATAAAAAATAAAAATCAAATCGTTGCAATAAATAAGTAATAATAAAAAATAATTTAAAACTCTAAAATAAGCATTACTATTAATTAGTTTTAACCGCAAAAAAGCATTATTACATCAATAATAATCTATGAAGCGGCCGCCGTGTTGTAGCGGTAGTGTTAGTGAAATACCACACCGAAGGTCCATGGTTCGAGCCTTGGACCAGATAACATCAAAAGTGGTTTGAAAAACTCTCCGAGTGTATTTCTTCCATGGAAGGCTTCTCAGCAAAAATTCATCTGCTTTGCAGATGCCGTTCGGAATCGGCAAAAAACTGTAGGTCCCGCTAATTTGTAAAAAAAATTGGAAGCATCACACCACAAATTAGTAAAGAAGCTCGGCCTTAATCTTAACTTAGAAAATAAAAAATATGATAATTGATAATTAAATGGCATCTCAATAAAATAAATATTTCAATTGGTCAACATTACAACTAGTAATCATTACTCATCAGTTCTGGCTTAAATATGAAATTTATAATTCTTTATATTAACAGTATATGGTTTAAGATATTTATTGTAAATTATTAAAAAAAGATTGGCACGATAAATAGTTTTAGTAGTAGAAAAAATTAAAACAAAGGCAATTTGAAATTCCTAGTGAACGTTACCCAACTGGTTTTGAAGTAGTGAAAATCTAGTTCCTATCGAACTAGTTCTTATTCGGCAACTTGATATCTAATTCTGAACCAGAAATTTGTCTCACTAGTTACTGGATTTCTTGCAGGATAAATATGTACATATATTGTTTTTGCGTTTTCCAATATTTCCTGTCGTCTTTATATTCCATGTTGCTTTCGTTGGTAGCGTCGGCGGGGTGGGTGTAGGTTAGTTGTTTTGGCTGACGGCTGTCAACGCCGGAGATTGTTCGCTTGTTAGATGACAAAAAGTTGGCACATGTTAATTTGAGTTGTTTTGTGTAAGTGTCTGTCATTGGAAGTTTAATTTGTGTAGTTGTTGCTGTTCTTGTAACGCATTCATTTTCGTTCATGTTGTAGTGGTGGCTGCTATTGTTTGTGTGTGTTTTGGTGCCTGAGGCTTTCTAGATTAATTGAGAGTTTTTGTTCGTTTAGGTTATTTATTTTGCGTATTTTGGTTTGGAGAAAGTGGGAGGTTGACACTTTAGGATAAATTAGTTTGTGGCAAAGTTGCTTATTTATTTACTAATACCTATAAAGGAAACATGCCTGTTTTGGGGTGTGTTTGCTTTACTTATGTATGTGTGTAGGCTGAATGCGGTTTACGTAACCTGCAAAAAATGCAATTAGTCTAAAATGAGCCCGGGACGAGTCGCAAGGGAGCATGCGACTAGCGCCAGTTCTGATCTCCTTATATGGGCTCAGCTGTTTACATTTGTTTGACCATCTCCTGATCCCTCCAATTGTACCCATTTATATCGGAAAGAGTAGGATAGGACTAATCCTCTTTCTACCCAAATGGGTACAATCCAAGATGTTTTTTACCTCCTATGAGTATGTTATACAAATGAAATATGTATTTTTACCATGTGACTATGCTACACAAATTAAAATGTATTTATATATAATTAATGCCGACTGTAGGGTAAAGAGATTAATCACGGATCACTCTCTTTAGAGATTAGTCACACGATTTTTGCGTCAGTTTATTCTATCAACAAGTGCTCCAGTTATTTGTATGCAGGACTAAAACGTCATTTTAAAGAATTAAAATTCTATATTTTTCTATGAATATTTGCGAGAACACGAAAAATTTATAAGGAAAGAGAAGATATAAAAATAAAATTAAACAACTGGACAGCAATCAACGAATTTTTTTTGGAGTTTTGTGATTCTAGATGATACTACTGTCGATTTGTTTTCAACATATTTTGGGAACTAAGGGTATTGCCATCAGCTCTTACTTCAGAAGTCGATCCTTAAAGAAATGCAATTGCAGATTCTGACTAAGGCGATAATTTAACTCAAGACCTAAGTTACCATTTGCTATTGATTTAAACTGATGGGGAACCGGGATGAAGGTTAGTATTTTCGGGTTGCAATGAAACAGGGTTGACGCTTGTGAAGACAGAAAGGCTGCCCCTGGGGGTTAGGGGTTTAGAATATGCCCGAGGTAGACATACCAGTCGTAAGAGGCGACTAATATGCACAAAGATAATGACGTGCAACTCGATGGTTGATCTACGGATATGATACCTCTCACCTCCCATTACCCACCTTATCCTTCCTTACGGAAGGAAGGGTGACATGACCTAGAAGGTTTCACTGGTCATAAATCGCTACCACGACAGTCGGGCAATACCGCAAGGGAGTGCGGGAGCGTACAGAGTTCAAATCTCGCCAAGGGCTGTTAATTCGACAACACTCTCCAAAACCTTCGGGGAGTGTTTTCGTCGTTACCACAACAACAACAACAAGCAAGAAAGGCTGGTTGTTCAAAACTTTACTTACTTGTGAGCAAATATTCTTATTTAATTCATAAAATAGTACCCCAATCCATCTCTTTCCAAAAACATAGACAATATCTTTCGAAAGCCGAAGCATATTAGCGAAAGAGTTTTCAAAACCAAATTTATAAGTGAATATTTTAATGTACATACATCACCAATAATATGTTAAATAAAAAGTAATTTCACTATTTCGCTAAATAAAAAATTATCCAATATTTCGATTAATCGATATCTTTGATTGTTTGTCCTTGCAACAAATCATTTGATACGTTAATCGCTCAATAATTTTTGTTTACCATCCCTATATGTGAACCATATGTCAAATATTTTCATTATGTTTAATTCTAAAATTACTTTTCGTTTATCATATCTTCTTATTCTCTGTACTTTAATCATAAAACATCTTGGGGAAGTTATTCAAATTCTTATTACTCGCTTTGCGTGCCACAAAATGATTTTTGATCGATGCTTTTGACGCTGTCAGTTTAATAAATTCTTGGCAACAACCTGCTTGCCTTCAATGAACCCTTACTACCCCTAGAGCGTTAGACATTTCAACTAAAGTTTTTTGGCAATCCGTCTTCCCTTACTTCATTCCCTTCTGCATAATTTCAACAAAGTAATCATTTTAAATTTTTTCCAACATTTCTGTATGCGGGCGTATTTTTCTTTTTGTCAGAATGACAGCCTGACAGGATAAATTACTGCCTAAATGAATGAGGGAAAATAAGGCTAAATCATCATCATCAACGAGGAGGAAGCGGCTATATAAATACATACATACACCAATGAAAAGCACCGAAGAAAAAATTCACTAACTCACTTATCGTCCTGCATTATATCTACCATTGTTTGCCTTACCTCTAATGTTTGTTTTATTTTCATAGCACTTCTTATCCTATTTTCACTTCACCCCCTCTCTCCTTTCCTGCTATTTTGAGCGTTTTTGCTATAAACACTGGCAGCAAAATTAATAGGCATAATAATTTTTTGACATTACAAGGATACGCGCTACTTTAGAGCCAGTCGGCAGCCTTCTACAGTCATCAATTTGTTTTTGTACGAGTACAGGGTCGTTCGCCGGTACTGGAACAATACATATTACCTTACATACATACGTAAAAAATGCAAGGCGTAGCTGTAAACTACAGCATGCTAGTACACAATTCCTTACAGCTATGCCGCCTTCACTACAAATAACGATATATCTCAGCAAGTACTACGGCGAGATCCGACCTGACACTGATTAACAATGGGTTCTCCCCAAGGAGATGCAAGTCAGTAGAGATGGATTAACTTCGGTCTGGATATTGTAATTAGTTAAACTCTGACTTTTCCAGTCTAAACACCGATATGTCAAATGATTTCCTGATATATGATATGCCCTGCAATGGCATCAATCCTTTTTGACCACTCAACTTACCAGGCTCTTTTAACAGTGAAATACCATGATCAAATCTTGTTGAAACTGCTAACTTTCTAGCAGCAGTTCCTTTTCACATAAGGATTCTTAGCGGTATTATGTTCTGAAACACATGGAGATACCGATTTTCCGTAAATTGATTTCATTTTGAGCAAAATATATTAATGCCATGATACTAACAGCAGTCCCTTTATTCATTCTAATGTATCGATCAGTCATGCACAGCAAAGAGAACCCGGTCTAGGAAACCCGATTCTTTAGAAAGGATGTCTCCCTACATGAAAGGACTCAAACGTGTGTCTGAATGAACCCAAGCTCGATTCTGAACGACCGCAAGAACGTCCCTGGGTACTGGATAACTAAAACAAATTTATAGAAATGTTTACGGGCTAAACCTGATTGTAGTTTAAGGCGATTTTTAACGGACAAATTTCTGTAATAGCTTTTACTGAAAGTGACTAGATTTTATAATGGAAGTGTCACAATATTTTTAACCCACAAAAAATCTGTTGGATATAATTCAAGCTTCAGAAAACCGTCCTCAAGTTAAATAAACTATCAGAATGCTAAACGGGACGAATACGCACAGAACCGGTTCTTGCCTTACTCTAAACCGCTCATCACTATTGAATCCATTTTCGATTGTGTGAGCGATATAAAAGTAAGCATTTGGTAAGCATATTTTATGTGTTAGTGATATGACGTTGTTGGTGGCAATTTTGACAGACAGGTTGATGATAAATGATGTCGTCAGTACTGCCGTCGTCATCGCCCTCCACATCAACGTCATCTTCAACACCAACTACTACAAAAACATAACCAACAACTGTATATTTAAACGCCAAGAAACCAAGAAAATATTATATAATATAAAGAAATATTGTTCGTAGCAGGAGCAACAGGGCTCATCGTCATTTATTTTATTCTCCTTTTAGGTTTTTATGTACTCTGTCAGTTAGCCCTCCATTTACTCAGTCGACAGCAAATCTAGATAGTCATCAGTTGATGTTTGATGATGTGTACTCCTAAGTTATAAATTGTGTGGGCTCGTTTATGATAATGATGTTGAGCTATGTATTTAGTAGATAGCAGTGCCTTGTAGAAATGGATATCGGTTATACTAAATTGATATAATCTGCAAGGACTTATAAGGGCAAGTTATTTCAGTGTAATCATATTTTTTTTTTTGTTAACTCTTATTTTTTTGGGCTTATGAAATTAGCTTCACGTCCCAACAAGCAAAGTAAACTTAAAACCGAAATAAGTATTAAGCTTACAAAATTCAGAACTTTCGTTTATAAAACGTTTGAAAATAAATGTTGTGTAATTGAAACGACACGTTGATAAAAAGCTTATTAATTTAAACCTACAAAAAAGATTTTAAAGAAAGCTTTCTAAAAGTTTTTTTTTAACTTTATTCAAACAATATTTTGTATATTATTTAGATATTGCAATAAAATAAATAACTAAGTTCTAATCATACATTGAATGCTGCAACTTAAACCTACTATTACCAGTTTGCGAAAGTGGTTAAGATGCAGCCATGATTTTTGCTTTTTCGCCGTCATTCTCATATAAAATCTTGTTTGAAAAGAATTGGAAATATTTTAAGTTGAAAAGAAAAAAACTGACAAATAGTTTTTTCTGAATTTTTATTACATTAAACATTTGCATTTCACTTTTCAATTGAAATTATTTGTAACAGTTTTTTCTGGAAGTTTATAAAAAATTTACTTGAAACTTTCAAATAAATTAAAACTGAAAAAGCTTATAACTATATGGCTTATTGTAGCAAGTTTACTTTAAATTATTTTGAAAAACATTTACAAAAATGATTGTTGGGGTATCTTTGCCGACAGTAACTGTTAATGGAAACCAATTTGTTTGAGTGTGTAATAAATCATAATGCATGTTGAAATATAATGCCTGCACAATAAATCTATTGTACATCTGTACAGGTAATGGCCGAATATATATGTACGTTCAAGCAAGGCATCATAATCGCTTTGGCAAACAATTTTTCAGCTAAAAAAAGCTGTGATCTGCAGCAAGAAAACTCCTCAGCTGCATAAAAGTGCCTTGCTATATGGATTCGAATCAACGACGGTAACCTCAGCTGTGGTTTTGTATGACAGTGGTGGAATGGCAGAGGGCAAGTAAAGAACAAGTAGCCACTAGAATAAAGTTCTACTAATTTCCAGAGCTATTATCTACTAGAGTGATTATGATTTCTTTATAAACTTAAACAAATATCATAAACATGGCCACATTCTATAGAACTAAGACAAATATGTTCAAACTATAACCAATATATGAGCTGACTGATAGATTACGTAACTACGTAAAACAATCTTATGCAGTTTTTAAACAATATTCATCATACAAGAAACAGCAACTACTCAACAAACACAGCTTCTACCATTGGAGAAATTTTGGTTGACACATTACATAACTAGTATATTTCTCAGGTCGAGAAAGTTGTTAGAAAACTACACTAGCAACCGACTTGAGAATTATTATGGAACTAATGCAAATTATATTCATATTAGAATCCCATTGGGGAATTATATAAGAATTACTGTATCCGGCTTTATTGTTTTTAATTCAAAATTTTTATTTTATATTACGCATTGTCTCGATCTTATGAATTTAAAATAAAGAAAAATTAAATGATTAATTTCATAATTAATCAAACAAATTAGCTTAACTTGATGAATTACTTAATCAGATAAAACTCGTTATCCATTTATTAAGCGATTCAGTTCCTGATTAATCACAGTTTTATTAATAGTAATAATAATGTAATTATTTTGATTATACAAGACATTTCGAAATCACAAACTTTATCAATTATAATTAAATCAATATAGCTACCAGGTTTTAACTTTTTAGTTGAATCAGTTAATTACTTATTTGATTTTATTTCGTCCATATTTTAAAGAAACCTTTCTTGGCCAAAAATTTATTTATAACAAATTTCATATCAATATCTATAAGAACTTCTGTATATGGAACTTTATACCTATTTTTATTCCTTTAAGCACTTACAAACTCCAGTTATATTTCCAAAGTTATAACACCTTGTGTACCAGTACAGCTGAATATTATAATACAGCCCCTGCAGTAAATGAAGCTAGCTCAAAACTAGAGTAGAACTATCGCATTAAGAGGCGGTACTGGTTCTCCCTTTATCTTCATACAATGCTTTCAACTGACACTTTTAGGATTGTGATGTCCAACGAAGTGGCAATTACCCCCCTCTGCAAAGCTCTAGAACGCGTTCTGCAGCCCGATTCTGTAACTTTTAACCACTCGCCGAGCGTTAAGCTTATCGCCAAATTTCAGCGTTTGTTCTTAACGAAAGTGCGATTCTGTAACTCTCCTTTAACGCCGCTGAACAGCTGACTCTTGATAGTGATAAAATATGGCAATACTTTTCTTTTCGCCGTATTTTGCACTAAATTACATGCAAAAAACTCAAAACTAAAAGTTACTGAATAGGGAAAAGCGTTAAAAATGGTGTTAAGCGAAGTTAACGCTAACAACACCTGGCGTTAAAATAGTTACAGAATCGACCTACTGAACGCTCTCATTAGTAGCCGCTTTAGATATGGTTCGGAAATCCATAGTCCAGAGCTAGTGTAAGAACAACTACTTCGAACCCAATTCAAAGTGGATAGCTTAGAACTAGTTCAAATATTTGTAGCTATGAGGTAGTGCAAAAAAACCAAAGGAAAATTTCGAGAAAAGAAATATAGCAATTTATTTTAAAATTCAATTTTATTTTGAATTCACATTTCCTGTGTTTATATGAAAAAAAAAGTTCAGTTTTTATTAAGAAATTTCAATTCTATTTTTATTTACAATCTACACTCATTACTTTTATTTTGCACGAACTTCTAAGCAACTTATAAAATCAACAAATGAGATTTATTTTATTAGTGATATGATTCAGGTAAACACTGCTGATGAGATGTACCTTTTTATTCGCTAAAGTTTGGTTCGAGTTTAACAAACTTACTGCACATAAGTACTGCTAATTTTGGCAGCTATGTTATGTATATTTTATGGTCTTTAAAAATATGTGCTTAAGTTGTGGTACTTATATTTTCTCGAATCAGTATTTTTTGGAAAGCCATTATATATTGGAAGAGAAAATTCACGTACTTATGTAGATATATGCTTACACAGCAGTTTTAGAGCAGGCCGATATTCGATTATTGCTGTTCACGTAAATCGGTAAATGTCTGGGTTAAAACACAACTCAAGTCTTCAGAAAAACTGTCGGAAAGAATATCCAAATACGAATTTATTTACAGAAATATAATAATTGGAATGTTGAAATTATTAAGCATGGAAAAGTAATCACCAGAACGCATTACAAAACTAGCATATTTTATAATTCTTTACTTTGGCGTACAATTACTAAAAAATATTCCGAAACACTTAAAGCGTTTCAAATCGGTGTATAGCTATGCCCACCTAGAAGTTATTTTTAGTTTCAATATAGATTGGACAACAGCGCTGTTGGTACAAGTATGGCCACCAAACTACCCTGCTTTGCATCCGATTAGCACCAGTTCGGAGCTAGTCATAAACTCTCTAAAGCGAAACTGGCACTTTCAGTGACTGTCTCCCATTTTGACTGCAGGGGCATTACATCACCAACGTACTCACCAAGGCATTCGTTCACGTAACTCATCATCAATTCAGCTATTTGTAATGCTTTCCTGCTTTATTAAACAAAAAATACCTATGTAAAAATTAAAGGAAAATACAAAGTATTGCCTTGTGCAGCCTGGCTACGTGTTCGTGGGTTCTTAAAATCAACGAAACCAAAAAAATGGCTAAGAAGAAACCGACAAAGTTATTGCTGACTTGTATAAAAATTTAAAATATTCGCAGTCATTATGATGCAGTTTAATACAAAAATACTTATCATACCAATCCAATTGCCCCTTCTGTCTATTTGCATTGTACAATAATAAAGTTGTGTAATTAATTGATGAAATGGATGGAACACGATGATGACGCTTCATATTAATGTTGACACTGAGTGATTGGATCTTAGCTTGACTGAGCAGATGACTGGTATTTTGAAAAATTATATTTTTGGGCTTGGGTGGTACGAATGTATGTATGTATGGATGTCTGTCTGTTTGTATATGTTAGCCGTTATTGAGACTTTGTATTGTGCACTGGCTGATTCATTCACTGACACCCATCCCCATGTAGACGTCATTCAAATTGCACGCCTGCTAAAGATTTATTGTATGAAAGCAAGAAAATGAAATATGCAAAGTCACGAGGATATAATTTATCAACTGCTTCCATATTCTTGCAGCCATTGCTTTACTACTTTACTGTCATTGTGTGGTATTGTTGTTATTTAGAAGGAACATATTGTTGCCACTCCATGTCGGGTTGATGTGTCAATTTGAAGTGTGAGAAGATTTTCATAACCAAAATATTATATTATGATGAATGATGACGAAAATAATTAATGAAAGCAATTAAGTTTACTTTCACATATAATATGTATGCATACACACAAATACTTACATATTGATTGCTTTCATTTTTAGCAAAGATTTTCGTTTATCTTTTGAAAGCCGATTAAGGCAAAAAGATTTTTCGGAAAAGTGCTACCGTCATTTTTTATTAACTATTGAAAATGAAATCATAAAAGTCATCCATAATGCTAATGTATATCCTTACAAAGAGATACGAAATCATTAGCAAACTTTGTTTTCTTTATGACGAAGGATGTATAGTCATATTTTGAAATAGTAAATATTTTAACTTGTCAGCTTGAACAGCTTAGGTATAAATATATTTGATGTATTCATTAAAGTTGTGCGGTTCCGAGAACTGGTTTTGGCGAGTATGGTCACAAACCGTACAGTATAATTGGACGTGTTCCGCTCAACCTCGTAAAAAGGGGAATTTCTAAGAGGCAGGAGAGATGCCTGTTTTACCAAAAAATTTGACGAATGAGGGAAGGTTTCAAGACCGATGCGAATTCCTGGAAATACAGTAATGACGACCTGCGGCCACTTGCGCCGACAAGTTATCTCTTAAGCTTTTCAATTTTGCGAAGAGCACTTGTCAGCTCTTTTTCTAGGGAGGGTACACTTCTTTCTATTGCTCGTTAATATAGAGGATAATATATATGTATATAATACCCTGCGGCAAATGGCAGCGTGCAACTCTATGGCAAATTTATAAGTATCGCAGATTTCCCTACCAATTCTAATATTCTTCACACTAGGTGGTCTTGCACGAAATTGTAAAATTCCGAATTTCACTCATCAAATCCAAATCAAATCGACGAGCAATAGCCAATGACTGAATCAACGATGACAAAAAACTTTTTCGGTTTTTTCATCCAAATAGTTTCTGCTCTTAATCCAAATATTTTCTGCGTTACCTCTCTCTGTTGAAGGTAATAATGAAGGAAGCTCTAGATATTTTACTTTAATGTCGATGGTGACATCTCTGTTTTGAAAGAATATATTATATTCACTATAGTGCTGATTTCATTGATGAATTTAAAAAATCTTCAAATAAACCGAGGACTTGAGGAACACTCAAATTTGGTTAGGTAGTAGTAAAGTATTGTTCTATTTTTCCAAGGTTCACAAATCAAATTGGCGATTGGTGTTCTAGTTTTTTTCTTGTTTTTACCAGCGACAAACGCAGAACTAAAGGTATCGTAAAAGTCAGTGATATAGTTCATGTAACGCAACTTAAGCTAGTTGAGTACCAAAAGGGTGTAGAAATTTGATAAATTATTACTTCGTCGGTAAAAAATATGATTGACACACTAGAATCAAGGGGTAATCACAACGTAAATATCTCGCAGAGCATTACTGACGCCGCTCCGTTCAAACATGTCGGCTTATAGTTAATGTCACTGAAAACCTTCGCCAGAACCTTTACGAAGAAAGTGTAGCTTCATATAAATATATAGTTTGTATGAAACATTTGTATATCTACTAAAACTCCTTAAAATATAACTCTCAACAATCAATAATCGTTTTATTTATTTACGGTTCATGTGAATGATGCTAACGGATTGTTGACAGCACTCCTGTCACTACGCTTAGGAATGATTTACAGCGCAGGCTTCTATTCCAAATTTCTTATGTTGTCAGACGTCTCTAGCTATTTATTTGAACAAAATGAACATATTGGAAAGCTCTCAAATCGCAATCAAACTAAATGTCGGGTAGCTTGGTATGAGCTAAAGATATAAAAACATTTACGCACATACAGGGGGGCTTGGGCGAGAAGTTTTTATACGTTTTTAAAAAAGTATAGCCCATTATCTGATTAAAACTATTCAAGAACAAATTTCAAGCTTTGTTCAAAACCTAGGAAAATTTAACCAAAATTCATCAAAATTCTACACTTTTTGATCCGAATTTTTATAAAAAATTTGGACTTACAGTTTTATGACCTATTAAACTTAAGTATTTGTAATAAAGTTTCAGTGTGAAGTTAGCAAAAATTGTGCCAATTATGGGCATTTATTGATAAATTTATGGTGTAAGTTTTGTTATGCGAAAGGCTCAAAATTAAAAAAAATTCAACATTTTCTCTATTGCTTAGTATTATAAAATTCTATTCAATCAAACAACTTTTAATAATTAATTAAAAATGATTATTAAAAAATAAAAACAATAATAATTTTCGTAAAAATTCAAAAAGTGAAAAGTTATTATTCTCGGCCTCGAGCTCGTTTCATGAATACTTCAAAATGTACAGGCCGTAAATCAACAAAAGTTGTTGGTGTAAAAAGCAATAACAAAACCGAGAGCACGGGGTAAGGCAGTTCTGCTGATAAAACAGATCTGTCAAAAAATCCATCATGATGACACTACTAACTGTCACATGGCGGAAGTGGTTCATGCATATGGTAAAGGAGAATAGAACCAGGAGTTAAGATGACATCAAAACCGGCGTATTGTTAGCTTAATGGTTAGCAATGCGTGCCAAGATTTCTCTGATGAAGAAGCTTAGCAGCTTCCGAAATGGATCTATAAAAAAAGATATGGCAGTTGTCTCTAAACATTTTTCCTACTCTATTCAATCAAAAAACATTTAATAATTAATTAATTAAAAATGATAATTAAAAAATAAAAAAAATAATAATTTTCATAAAAATTCAAAAAGTGAAAAATTATTATTCTTGGCCTTGAGCTCGTTTCATGAATACTTGAAAATGTACAGGCCGTAAATCAACAAAAATTGTTGGTATACAAAAGCAATTCTTCGGTCAACATTTTTTTTAAATAATAAACCAGTCTTTTAGCATCTTTTTTAACACAATGCGTTCTGCCTTTGTGTACTAAACTTCAACAAAAAAAGATAGACTTAGCGCTTGTAGCGGATTTCGAAAAATACTTAGTACTAGAGTTACGTTGTTCAGAACTTGTGACATTGATATTGAAATCAAATAGAACCGATTCAAATCTAGTCAAAGTCTGCAAGCATGTAACCTAAAGGCTTAATTCAAGATTTCTGGTTTTTATCCATTCATGTGTTGATCATTTAACAATGGAAACAGATAGTCGATTCACTCAACATAAAACTATCTTTAGAGATTTCGCTTCGGTTTTTCAACAAACCACAGAGAAGGAAATGACAAAAATTTATTTAAGTTTGACCAATTTTATGAACCACTTGTTCAAAACCAAAATGTAGTGGCCGAAACCAATTTATGGAAAAGGTTCTTAAAATTGACATAATCTTCCGCCAAAAACTGCGTTTTACGCACTTCAGAGCTGCGACAAAACGTTATTTCATAATTTATACAAATTGCTAAAAAATTTGTTCCAATTTTAAACCAGGAATGTCTTACCAATTGAAAAAATATATATATTTGTATTAGATGGTAGGATTCGAACCGACGCCCTCCGTATCGGAGTCTTCTACTCCAACCACTCAGCTACAGTGCCCACAACATTTTTATGAGAAACATTCAATGACTTGAAAAATATATTAAAAATTAGTAAAACAAAATAAAAACCTTTAGACATTTTCTTCACTTAGCTTTTACAGCTAAACCGAAAAAGTCGTTGTAGGGAATTGGAACAGTTTGGAATTTACTACAAAACAGTTAAAAAAATTGTAAGCTCAAATTTTTAACTGGGTGTAAGTGTAATTAAATTAATAAAATAAAAAAGAATTTTTACAAAAAATCTGTATCGCCCGAGCAGGGACTTGAACCCTGGACCCTTGGATTAAAAGTCCAATGCTCTACCGACTGAGCTACCCGGGCACATGTGCTGTAAGCAAACTAAAGCGTAGTGCATTCGAAAAGCATTTCATACAAAATTCCACAAAAAAGAAAACAAGTAGTATTTTGGAACATTAAAAAAACTTTTCATTTAAGGGTTATTTTGTATGTAAATCTCTTTGGTAGTTTAACGCTTTTTTCGCATGTTCTGTGAGCATTGTTTAGCAGCACTCACTTCTTATCGCTAAATCTGCGGTTGTATTTAGTTGAGATTATCGTTTCAGTTTTTGTTAGTAAAATGTCTAGACGTGTAGTGTGAGGTAAATAGCAAATACGAAATAAAAAGTGGTACTGTAAAATTGATAATGTACTAGACATGCCAGCCTAGGGGCTCCGTGCTTTTTAATGTGCCGAATATTACGCAATTTCTTTCGTGATTTTCGGGACTGGACATATGTATGTTACTAAAAACTAAATATTTGTGATTGATTTATAGAAACTATCCCAATTTTTTTGTTTTTTGTATGCTCAGTATTTTAAATAAATTTGATTTACTTTGTTGAGCGTAACTGGTAATTTTGTACCTGGAAGATTGTCTCCGAAAATCGCTACCGTCGGCAATACAGTTTTTGTGTACATGGAAATGCAGTCAAAATCGAAAAATGCGCAATTAAGAATAAAATAAAAACACGAATAAAACAAAGTGCTAATGTGGTTCATTAATTCTTGATAACTAGAATCTACACAAAATGTGTGCTATTTTGTGTGTTATGTGACGTTACTCTCCATTTTATTGGTTACGAAACTAACTAGAGCTCTCAGAATACAAAAAGGATATAAAAACTGCCAAATTATTTATTTCACAGTAAAAATAATGTTGTTACCACACTAGAATCGGGTAAAATGAGCCTTTCTAGCAAACTAACGCGAAGCCGTAGTTCTACCGCACCCAATATCGATTTTTATATTTAGTAGTGTTACGCACACAGAATAGATATTGACTTATATATATCAAAATGTTTAGGAGGAAAAAGAAATTGATTAAGCCATATTCGTCCGTCCGTCCGTCTGTGAGCACGATAACTTGAGTAAATTTCTAGATACCTTATTGAAATTTGGTATGCAGTTTCCTTGGCACTCATCTCCGAGCGATATTTAAAATTGGCGAAATCGGATGATAGCCAAGCCGACTTTATATATATAGAATATTTTATAAAATACAAAATTGATTATTCAGTACATAACTTATAAGGATAAAATTTGGTGTTACATTAACGTTAAGGCAGAAAATCAAATTTTCAAGAGATTTTTTTAAATGGGAGTGGCACCGCCCACTTTCATTAAGTCAAATTTAGAAATAATATTAATCATAAATAAAATAAAAAAACCATTTAAGGTATCGAAACGAAATTCCGCACACGTATTTATATTAATACAAGGAATGTTCCGGAAAAAAATGGGCGAATCGGTTAAGGTCCACGCCCACTTTTATACAAAATATTGTGAAAAGGATCATAGATATATTTAATACACAGTAACTTTGCGGAAAACAGCTTTATATCATTTCTATTTCACTTTATAAGTGTACGTGAACGAAGAAAGAAATATAAGTTTTCGAAAATGGCCCCCTTCCTTTTATAGTGGATTATTCCACAAAACTTTTTATGCTGTAACTCCGGCAAATATGGATTTATCGAATGTTCAATACAAAAAGGTAACTGTTTTTTGTAAAAACGGGCGAAATCGGTCATCGGCCACGCCCAGTTTTTTAACACAGTTTTGAAAAATTTGTTTGTAAAATGTAAAACGCGATATTTCTATAACTATGCAATTTATATCAATAAGATCTTGCACACATAATAAACTTTTTAAGCGAAACTTGACCGCAAAAAAATTTTGTCCGGGCAACTAATTAATACCCCACTGCAATAGATAAGTTTACCTCTCAAAACTCAAAATAGAAGTTTTTTTATTGAAAACAATCAGCTGGCTTTATAATACGAACTAAAAAGTATTCAAATAGACCTGCGAAAATTGGTATGCCATACAAGATCACTACTAGGTATATAATGTTCGGTTCCACCCGAACTTAGACTTCCTTACTTGTTTTTATTTTTTTTCATTTTCTTTTTTCATCTTCTATAGCAAAAAGTTAGTTAACACGTATTTTAAACTTTAAAATTGTAACTTTCTTGGCCTTATAAACACATTTTTTTTTTCATAAAAACATAAACACACTTTTTCGACGATGATACATCTTAAACATTTTCTAAAAAGTAGTTTATAAAATAAAAAACCCTTGGAAAAAATTGTTGATTTCCCTTTATTACCAATGTTATACGCAGGGATAGGATTTTTAGGACCTAAAAACTTTTAAAAAAGCCAAAACAAAGTGACGAAATAGCCAGGAAAAGGCACTAAGAAATATAAAAAAAGGCAATCAAAAGGCAGCAAAAAAAAAAATAATAATAATGAAAAATTCATGTATTTTCATGAAGACGCTTATTTTTGAACTTATAACGAAAACGATAAAAAGCCATACTTGCTTCATTATACTTTTGGTTTTAACTTTGATTCCAATCGAGCTTTTAACTCAAAAACCCTACTCTCTATAGTTGTGGTAACATTGTACCACAATCTGCATATCAAAATTTTTGGGTAGCGTTTTCATTTAATTAACGCAAGGAAAGATTTTAATTTAATAAAAGTGCGCTCGACCTGCGCTGATACAAGTGGTGCCCCAAAAATAGATGAAATATTGGAAGTTTTGAAATTATGAGAACATTCTCCTCGCCATTTAATATTTTATCAAAATCCTTTACTATGGCGTATGGCGTGTCAAGCAAACAGTCTGTAAAGGTGTTTTGAGCAAACGTAATGCACTTTTAAATTAACTATTTCTTTTAAAAATATGAAAGAGAAAATAATTATTCAAAAACTAGAAAAATTAATTTATTTCGAAAACGGCAAAAAGGCATTTATTTAGAAAAAGGCAAAAAAAGGCAAAACAAAATGTGCATATCTGGCATCAGGTGAAGCTTATTCGTGGTCATTGTCAATCAAAATCACCATATCTGTTACCAATTCCATTAAATTTGGCAGCTAACTATCATAATGCTAATACATTCCAAAACTGCTATAGAAAATTTGGGTATAAAAAAAAAAATATATTTCAACTTAAAACATAACTTCTCCAGTTTTACATCGATTTACATGAAACTTTTAACATTTTGTAGATAAAGAATTAATGGAAACAACTGTTGAAGGCAATTAAAAGATATACAAGTAGTATGTTATAAAAAGAATGGAAAGTCAAATAAAAAAAAACAGTTTAACAATTATTTACAAATTCCATGTAACCCCTTCTTGCAACGGCAACAGATAAGGTTGGAACGTTTTATTCCAGTCCTCCTATTACTGCAGACCGCACACTGCCGTAAATTGCGTCCAGGTAGTTTTTCCAAAGCAAATTTTGGGCTTGAAGTTGATGCTTCATTTTCCATATTTCTAAAGGTCATCCATGCTTCTTCGATTTGTTCAATAATAGCGGATGTGAATTGCAGCCAGGTAATTTTTTTTCTGTGGTGTTAGATTTATATAGGATATAGCTATTCAACACCATCCTTCCAAAAATGTTGAAACCACCTTCTTCCAGAATTTGAAAGTTCTCCTCTCATCTAAGTAGGAATACAGCATTTTGTCTGATTCATCTACCCCTCCCATATGTAGATTGTAGTCGTGAATCATACTTGGTTTTTCTTTTGTATACTCGTAAGAGCCCTTCTTTTGTAACTCTTACACTGTCCGAATTTGCATTGGAAGAAATAAGAATCACTGGAGTCCGAAAAATTATCATCACTCGACATGGCTACGTTTTTCAATGCGAAAAAAAAGTTTTAAAAACAATATTTAAAAAATAAAAACTGATGTATCGTACTTTTTAAACTTGAGAAAGAGCACTTTTATTTATAAAACACATGAACGGCAAGAAACAACCTCACACGACGATCGACAAACTTGCACTGAATTGGCAGCGCTATCGCGCCGCTCAGCTATTCTAGATCGAAGCGCGATGGCGCTGCGTAGCTGCCAAACGGTTAACACTGGTTATAACGTTCATTTAAAAAAAAGATACTAAAATAATAAGTTGTAATCCAAATATTTGTTATATCGTTGCCTCTTCCCATTAGCATAAGTTTGCAATTTTTCCTATTTGACAAAAAATCTCCAGATCCAATTGTAAAGCGTGTTTTTTTTAGGGGTATAGAACTTCGAATTGAAATAAAACACAAGAAAATCGTTTTAAGGTCCATCAATTTGGCTTTATTGGAAGGATAATTTTATGCCATTAATGTTTAAATATGATTTCGGGCATGTGGCCGCCGCGGCTGGCTCGAATAAAGCCAATTCTACAGGTCCAATTTTCAACCACTTTTTCGAGCATATGGGGCCGTATGTCGGCAATAACGCCACGAATGTTGGCTTCCAATTCCCCTAACGTTTCTGGTTTGTTGGTGTAGACGAGCGACTTCACATATCCCCAAAGAAAATAATCCAATGGTGTCAAATCACACGACCTTGGTGGCCAATTGACAGGTCCATTCCGCGAAATTATGCGCTCATCGAATGTTTCCTTCAATAAATCGATTGTGACGTGCGCTGTGTGGCATGTAGCGCCGTCTTGTTGGAACCACAACTCATCCACATTCATGCCATCCAATTCGGGAACAAAATAGTCGGTTATCATGGCTCTATACCGGTCTCCATTAACGGTAGCTGCCTCTCCAGCATTATTGCGGAAGAAGTATGGCCCAATGACTCCACCAGCACATAGAGCACACCAAACAGTCAGTTTTTGTGGATGTAATGGCGTTTCAAGGGTCTCATGTGGATTCTCTTCACTCCAAATGCGGCAATTTTGCTTGTTGACGTAGCCATTCAACCAAAAATGAGCCTCATCACTGAACAAAATTTTGCGATGAAAATCAGCATCGAAATCAATCTCATTTTCGGCCCATACACCAAAATCACGACGCATTGCATGGTCTCGCGGCTTTAATTCTTGCACAAGCTGGATCTTGTAAGGTCGCAAGCCAAGATCTTTGCGCAAAATCTTCCATAAAGTTGATGGACAAAGCTCCAATTGCTGTGCACGGTGGCGAATCGATTCATTCGGGTCCTCTTCAACACTTTGCTCTACAGCGGCAATTGTTTCTTCTTCACTGTTCGACGTCTCTGCGGATGCGTATTATCACATAGAGTAAACGTAGTGCGAAAACGATCCATGGTTAACCGAATTAATTGCTCTGATGGACGATTATGTCGACCATAAAATGGACGGAGCTCACGGTAAACTTCGCGAACTGAACCATTATTTTCGAAATAAATTTGCACGATTTGCAAGCGTTGTTCTTTTGTCAACCTGTTCATGATGAAATGGCAAACCAAACTGAACATAAATGACATTAGAGTTGCCAGATTTGACCACAAAATGCCAGTTTTATCTCTATTCGAAAAACAAACCTGTAAAAAAAAAACACCCTGTACAAGCAAACCATAATATTTTAAGGTCTAACTTACCTCAATGAGCAGAAATCTGTTATGAGGATACATATAAGCTTATAAAAGCCCCTTAAAGCTTGTGAGCCATATAAAGTTCGTAAACTTGAAAAGTATATATATGTATATATATACATATATACATATCTAAAAACTGTATAAGCTTTACGAGGCTTTAAGTTTATACGAATCACTTATTGATTGATTTTCCAAAAACAATTAACTTTTTAGCTTGATTTCCCAAATTTTTCATTTTAGCACATATATGTTTCTTTCGAAAGGGCTTTCCTCATATTTTTTTTTTTAGTTTTTGTATCTGTATTCATTTGCTAATTAAATTTTGTTTATATTTTTCCTATTGTCATACTCAGGATCAGCTGCTTACGTGACACCATCCAGTGAATATTAAACTGCTCTCACTTGTCAGTGCCAGTTTCCAGTGGATTTACAACTGATTTCAATTGTAGTCATCAACATTCCCCTCCGGGTAGGGAAGAGTAATGAAAGAATATACCCGGGGTAAGGCATGCCAGTCGTAAAAGGCGAAAAAAATCCCGGTCAGCCGGACCGAGAGCTGGGCAGGGCTCTACCGGTTAATGAGTAGTCTGGTCAACACTTCCTGGATGTGGCTTGTTTTATACATACTGCGTACGGGAGGTGCAGGCTACTTGCGAGTCCAACCAGGGGACCTCTCTGGTACCACGGGGAACAGGAGCCCTAGGGCGGCAGCAGCGCACATGTGCTCCGGCATTCGCGTGTGTGTGCGGCTGCCTTACCTGTTCGCTGGGAACGGCCCTTCGGGGAGTTTCGTGGTGGCTGTGGCTCAACCTAAATGCGGGGAGAGCCTACACTTCCTGGGCTACGACCGTTTAACGACTCTCTTTCAATGGTGAAAATGCTTGATGTATTCCTTGAATGCATCAAGTGTATTATTGGTGGGGTGTATGCTCAAATCGGAGGACTATATGTGGTTAGGCTTATTGTCAAAATCGAAGTTAAGTTGGAGGAAAGAGAGTCGGATGATGGCCGTGGCCTCATGAAGTGGCCTCGATCTTGTACCGACCCTTTATGAAGAAAGTGAATAATGTGGTAACCGAAGAATCTAATGATTCGGAGGAAATAAAAAGCAGAACTGATAAATAAATAATAGTTGCAATAACAGGTGTAAACAAGCAGAATTGTGTCAGAATGATTATCAAAGCGTTAATTAGATGATAATCAGCAGAGATAATATAATAAAAGTTCATTCTGGGCCAAACTTTGTTTGATCCACGATATGAACAATTGACGAAAAATAAACAGGGGGTCGGTACTTGGTTGTTGCGGCTCGAAGTGGAGATGCTTTCAACCGGGTTCCGGACCCATAGCACGGCAGAGGTTTAGATAGCCCTCGAACCATACCAAGGTAACTAGTACGGCCGCCCACGTACGTTAATTAACACCAAAAACTTGTTTTTTGGGCGATGATCAAACGTCCCATTTGATCCAGTGTTGAGAGCACGATAATCAAAACACCTCTGTGGTCATCAACAGTACTTATCCAGTGCCACCCAAGCGATCTAGCACAACCCAGTTTTACCATAATTGTGTAGCGGTTTAGGGTTCTTACCGAATTAAAAAAAAAACGCTTTTATTTTTTAATCATTGTCGTAAACTGTACTCAATTATAACAAATAATTGTGCAAAAAATTTTTAATATCTTTGATGTAAGCTTAAGTATCTTAGTATTATTTCACTCACTGATAACAAGGAGAAAATAAAATCGTATGTACATATGTTTAATCTCGTTTTTTGGTCAAAAAAGTGCAACGAAGCCATCAAAGCTTCGCTGCGTCTCAGAACTTATAATAGACTGAGTTCGATTTGAATCATTATATCATCCAGCCACCCTTTATGTTGTTCCATTGCTTGCTCAGCGACGAAGATATAAATACTAATGACGGAATCGTGACCTATGCTGGGAACTTGGAGAAAAACTAGAATTTGAAGCATGGTTCAAAAAGCGGGAACAAAGTAATATTAGCGGAAAAAGCGACTTCAAAATGATAGCTGCATTCAAATTCCTGAAGTATTAATGCGATCTTATCTACACCTCTAAAAAAGGTTTAAATTTTAAACCAGAAACGTTTTAACAATTAAAAAACATAAAAAGCATTTGCATCCGTTGGCAGTATTTGAACAGAATCTCCCCGAATCAGAGTCGTCTGCTCTACATACAGAGCTACGCAGCACACAAAACTGTAATTTGAAAAATTCATTGACTTGAAAAAACCTTCAGAAATAACTTAAAAGAAATATAAAAATTTTACACGTTTTTTCAGTTCACTTTTAAATCTAAACTACAACAAATTGAAAATTGGTGTCGGTAAGTGAAAGGTTTGAAATTTATTACAAAAAAGTTTAAAAAATTGCTTAAACCGACGAATGATTGAAAATTTATGCTCAAATTTTTAGGCGTGTATTGATAAATATTTTCGAATAACCTCTTGTCAACAATTTTAAAATTTAGTAAGCCAAAACTCCACTAATTTCTACTCATGACAATTAAGTAATAAATATTGCTGATTTTGCCTTTTTCTCCTAGCAAATACGATAATCTTTCAATAACCAACAATAAAACCTGTAAATACATCGTTCGCAAACGAGACTTTACCACGCTTATATTTACTTTTGTAGATTTTATAAAAAATTCTTGGATATTTCTCAATATCTTAGACAATTAAAATTGTATTTCCTCCCGCATGTTTACTTACACGCCTATTAGTGCGCAACGAAATGAAAAAGTAGTAGCTGACATAAATCATATCCACCAAAAGCCTGTTCCCGCTGTGGCGGTAGCTACAAAGTAAAACGAGCAAATCAACTACGATACAACATAAAGTATAAATGTTGACTCACACTTCCGAAGAAACATTTTCTATGAATCGAATGCCAGGTCAAAGCAACAGAACATCTGCCCATAGAAATGCCATACCCATGAAAGGTGTTATCCATACATCACCAGCATAAGCGGTAAATGACAACAAGGATAAACAATTAAAGACAAACAGTGAAATTTTGTGAGGTTTCAGATTAGGCTGTACTATGCATGTAGTGAGCTCACTGGTAAAAATGCATTTCAGTCGCATATATCATACTCAGTGCACACCTACTCTTATGCACAACAATGCGTCTCTAACCCTCATCATCGGTCTCATCAACTTGTAACACTTTGCTGATTTACTATGGTCACAATGTCATTATACGTTTAAAATCTGAGGTGACCTCGACTTCGTTATTCCGTTTGTGCCGATTTTTTCTTGGCTTAAAACGAAAGGATTTCGCAAGAAAATTCAGCAAGTACATACATACTTCCATACACATACCTCGACATATCTGATATTGCAATCCCCGTTTTTGCGAGGAGGTTTAGAAGAACAATACACTCATGGACGGCAACATCAAAGGCCTGCCAAAGGGCCGGTATCTCAGTTTCGCCTTCACTACGTGCATTCGCCTTTTTTTTCTACCATTTTAAACATTCTTCTTTCTTTCTTTGTTTTTTGCTTAATTATTATCCTTTTTTTGGGGATGTCGTTCATTATGACTTTCTTTGGCCCACGTTTGCTGCTTTCAAATTTTCCTAGGAAGTTAAAGTGTGACAAATTCATATTCTCCTTGCTCTTCGTGCTGTGTTGTTTTATCCTCCAGAAAGTAGTTTTTATTTAAGTGTGTATCTACATACATACATATACACATACATACATAGGTTGTATAGGACGCATCTTAAATTATTGGCCTCTGCTCAACGTTGGTCGTGAGAATACCGTTTATTTGGTGATTACCTTTGCGACATTTCTGTTTGTTTATTCTTTATTTGTTCTGTTTTGGCTGTTTTCGTTGGAATTGCGAAAATATTCGAAGAATCCATTTATGTTGACGTTTCGCATTTTCAGAAATTTGCTTTGATGTACCGAAAATGTAAAATAGTTTACGCAATCTTTTGTATAAGATCTTGGTAAATTTCAAACCAGCAAACCTTTCCGCTAATATATCTTTAATATTATTTGAAGTCCTTTAAAAGGTGCCTGGGCGCTATCTCGCATTTGATTTTCAAAAGAAAATAAGAAAAAAATTCATTTTGTTATTTGGTTCAAGCCGACCATTTCAGACTAATCAACCCTTAACTATTGGTACGCTTTCCTGATTTCATTCTTTTACTCTGGACATATACGCCATCAGAATTATTTTGGGTAGAGGTTCGGCCTTAACTTTTCTTTCAGTTTTACTATTTTACGGTGGTTTGTAACAGTACAAAATAATGGTGATAGGTATAGAGTTCCGTCCGTCCGTGGACACAATAACTTGAATGAAAACTTAGATGTTTGAATGAAATTTAGCATACAGGCTGGTTTCTGGCTAAGGTAGGCTGCTATTTAAAATAGGCCATATCGAACCATAACTACGCCCCTTTATCCGATATCAAAAATTTTGAAAAACGTTTAAAATAAGATAGTTCAATAACAAAAGCAGATACAATAATGAAATTCGGTAGATTTATTTAGTTGGTCCTCCCATTGACGATTTTACCAAATTTTTGCAAAAGGGCGTGGCACCGCCCACAAATGAGTGAACATATTTTCAAATTTGGACTGTAAATAACTTCATAACCGTGTAAGATTGAATGATGAAACTTGATACCAGGTTTACTATGGACATGTAGAGTACGCCTACGGAAAATAATCAATATTGGTGGAGGGTCACGCCCACTTTGGGACTAAAGTTTTCTAATAGGGAGGTAGGAAAATAGAACTTGCCATATCTCCTTCACTGACGCAGATAGAATGCTAGAATTTGGTAGTCACAATGACCTGAAGATCTAAGTACCGCTAAATTTTTCCAAACTTAAGGTTATTCAAAAGCTATATAGGGCAAAGTTTTCTAAAAATTGAGGGCGGATTCAAATTTTTTAATTATACTGTAAACTTTAGGCTTCAAAACAGTTTTTTTAGATTTCTGTTTTAAAATATGTATGTTGTTTCATTACTATCACCTTCATTCATCTATATAATATAATTTTTCCCCATTTTATATAAATCGGCATTCAAAATTGTGTGTACATCCTTAAAAAGCAAAATTTTGAGTGTGCCATAGCTATAGAACAGAATAGTTGGCCAAGGACCATCATGATCTACTTTCTAATATATATAAATTAACTGTTAGCAAAGCTTATTTTTTAAGTCAAACTTTTACCTAACAACACTAGCGGTGAACATATTGAAATCTAACACGGCATCACTTAATTTTTCTTACCACTTCTCAAAGCCACACTACAACGGAACTACGAACGACTACATGAGTACCATCAAAAGGAAACGGAAATGCTTACGCCATTTGGCAAATTTGTTTTGTGGTCAGTTTCATTGCCTTAACACCAGCTGCCATTATTCAGCTCTTACCAATTCTCCACTAGCTAAACTCCAGCTATTTCGCCTCTAGCGCTAGAAATATTTCCCACTAACCAGTGGGACTTTATATGTCTGCATTCTCATTTAGTTTGCACCACAAAAGTGCCAGTAAGTTGTTGGTGTCTTAGTATGTACAAATGAAATGTTTTTGCCCCTTCTTCATTCGTGTCCATACCAAAAAGATTCTCAATAACACTCGCCTTCACTTTGCTGACAACTCAACTATGTATTTCCTTTTTCTGTGTTCCGCCATCTAACTACCTACACAGCACTCTTCACAGCTCCTTGCCCTAAAGTGTTGGCTACTTGTCGTACAGATTACGTTTGAAGTTGACATTTTGGGGGCTTCTACAGTGTCGTGTTTGTGGATTAAATGGTCTTTTGATTTGTCTGACATTGTGGCATCCACACACGCCCTGTCGCCTCGTTTCGTATGACTCTTCCTGTTCGCTGTCCATTGTGGGTCTTAGCTTGCATGGTATGTTACTTCTTTTCACACTTGCATAATTTTTATGTGCGCTCTCGTGTTGGCTGCTTGCTTTCTGACCGATTTCACAGGCTATACAAACCGCCTCCCTCTTAGCTCTGTCATCCTTAGTCGGTGAAATTTTAGACTTTACGTATGTACCTATACATTCTAACTTATTCAACTAGTCAGCAAAAATGGTATTTTACAACTAGAATTTGTTAGCTCGCGGCAAACTAGACCGAAAGAGATTAAATTTTTACCAATGAAAACTTCAATATTTAGACCATTATTCTCTAGAGTGCCTAGGGTTAGAAAAAACACACTACATTTTTTTTTTTTAATTTTAGGTTTTCAGCACCAGAGCTCGAAGGTATGCTCGAATACTGAACTACCATGCCCTGAAGCACTTAATCATTTTGGTATGTTTTAAATTAGTTTGAGACGGACATATGTCTGTCCGAAATTTGACAGTTGATATCCCGTAGGGCATCGCCAATTTAAAAATACTAGTTGCTTATAAGAAAATATCTTAGTTGGCAGACTAGTGTGGCTTGGTATTCCAACAAGCTTTGAAATAATTTCTAACTAGTTAGTTTAATGGCAGGGTATCAGTAGCTACATACATAAATGCATCTATAGCGCATTTCTATGTCTTTTTTATTCTCTGCCCACTTCACTTTTTACGAGCTTAAGCCCATTTTAACGTGTTCATACATTTGTTGCTTTGGCTTTTAGCTCGTGGCCATCTTCGTCTTGTCATTTAGTGACTTAATCTGTGGGTGAGTCGCAATGAGCATTGGGTTTTGTCTTCCTGTTATTTGCTTTTTGTTCATGTTTCAGTTGTGTTTAGTTTTAAAATTGGATTCCATGCCAATCCTAATTGACAATTAACATAGTCGGGTTCATTCTTTGAAAGACTTAAGCATTCATATAAGTACGTATGGCAATGTTAAGCGTACGTTTACATTCTCTTGTTTTTATATTCAGGAGCGTTGAAAAGTTATTTTAAGCCATTGACATTATTGTAAGCCACCCAACATACGAAACGTGTCGAAAAAATGCGTTAAACGTGCTTGGTTCTTATTAAAGCAAGTAGAAATTCCCTTCTTTTAACATAAAATAATGTTAAAATTAGCTTCTCATGTTCTACATTACTTATTGCTAGTAAGAAACCAGCTGCGGAGTGTCGAAGTCCTTATGGATAAATTTTAAGGATGCAGGAACTTTCGTGAAATGAATTTTCCAGCTTTTCACTGCCAATTGCCAGAGCACATAATCCTGACTACTTTGTGAGATCATCGTGGAATCGTGCAATGCCTGTGTAGATAAATCAGGTTATACTTTGAGATGCATGCTTTCTAGCGATAACCTTGACGAACGGTTGAGGTTTTTATTTTATCTTATTTTATTTCATTTCGTACCACATCACCTGATTTCATTCTATTCTAAAATCTTTAACTTTTTAATACAATTATATTTTATTTTTTTAAATTTATTTTATATTTTTAATTTATTTAATTTCGTTTTAATTCATTTCATTTTATTGTATTTCATTTAATTTAATTGAATTTTTTTTTTTATTATAGTTTATTTTATTTTTTTATTTTTTATTTTATTTTATTTTATTTTATTTTATTTAACTTTATTTTATTTTATTTTATTTTATTATATTTTACTTCTATTTATTTAATTTAATTTAATTTTTTTAAAATTTTTTTTTTTTATTTTATTTTATTCTATTTTAATTTATTTTATTTTATTTTGTATACCGAAAATTCAAGTGAATTGTTGTTTTTACGGCCTGTACATTTTTAAAGTACCATGACTATAAACGAGCTCAAGGCGAAAAATAAAAATGGTTTTTTTTATTTATGAAAGTTAGTTTTTTAATAATTATTTTTACAGACAACCGCCATGGCTTTTCTTATAAATCCATTTCGGAAGCTGCTAAACTTCTTCATCAGAGAAATTTTGGCACTCTGTACTAACCATTAAGCTAACGGAGCGCTGGCTTTTGTGGCAGCTATTCTATTCTAATACATTTTTTTATAATTACTTAAAAATAATTATAAAAACAATAACAATTTTTATAAATAAAAAGAAAAATTATTATTCTTGGCCTTGACCTTGAGCTCGTTTATAATCATGGTTATTTTATTTTATTTTATTTATTTTTATATATATTATTTATGAGCTCTAGGCCTATTTTAAATAAAACAACTGCATTTGTTGCATCACAGCGGAAGATTCCTGATGATGATATCAGAGTGATATCGAAATATCGAAAATAAATATTAACAACAAATCCAGTTGTTTTATTTAAAATAGGCCTAGAGCTCATAAGTAATATATATATTTATTAACGGCCAATAAACAAATTAATTATTTATTTTTTTTTTCTTTTCCTAATTCTATTTAATTTTATTATAAAATTGTTGCTTAATTATGCCTGGCCGTGAGCTCATTTAAAGTCATGGATACTTTATTTTATTTTATTTTAATTTATTTTATTTTGGTTTTATTTTATTTTTCGTTCTTTCCTTGTTGTTTTGTTTTTTCCTTCCCCTTCTCTTCCGCTCCTTTCTATTCTCTTTTCTTAACTTTTTTTCGTAGCCCGTCATTTCGTTTTTTTTTACTTTCCTCTTCATTTTGTTTCCTTTACTTTTCTTGCCGCCTATAAGGCACCTTGAGGCTTTGTTAGGCGCCGAAAATCGGGATTGGAAATATGTTAATAAAAACTAAATATGTGTGATTTCTTGATGAATATTATCTTAATTTTTAGGGTGTACCATGCAACGGCATCAATTTCCAGTAAAGAGAGCGTTTGGCATAACTGCGCATAAAACTCAGGGGCAAACACTTGAGTTTGTCAGAGTGGAGCTAAATTCAAATACGTTAATAGTAATGCTACCGAAATAAAATCCGAGACGCACTCGGAACATGGTATGGAAGGAAGTGTTGCCTTAGATTTCATATGTATTGAATATAAAAAGTTATGGATAATTCTATCTGAAAAAATTAGAAGACATCAAAGATTGTTGACAGATATATGGAGCACTAACAGACTAATATACCCATGTGACCCTATTCTTTCTCGATTATTTGATAACAATTGACAGCCTCTAGCCACACAATTCAGCAAAAAATCTTGTAAGGACTTGTCGAAAATATGCGGATAACTTTTTTGAGCAGCCACCAAGGAGTTATGAGTATTCAAACTTTGTTACCAATAAAAAAAAATATTTAATATCTTCCTATTATCAAAATATGTTTTTAAAATCACTTTTTGTAAAGCCCCACTTCTGCTTACTATAATTAATCATACAATCAGAATGTATTTACTGATGAGTATCTAAAAGTAAACTAAATTGTATGGCAACCTATGAAAATGCGTAACAAAGCTTGGTCGACCAGGTGCTATATATATATTAGGTCGAAGCTGCTATCTCGAAGTACTTTTAAAGGTTAAGAAAAAAATATATGAAATAAGATATTGAGACTGGTTGCATTTTGCCACTAGTAGTTTGATCCAAAGATGTTGCGGGACTATTCGCATCCCTTTTCCCCTATATTGCATTCTAGTTATGACTCTGTAACAAACATCTAACTCTGTGATAATTTTTGCGGGATATTGTATTATGTTTACTTTTATATATATATAGGTAAAGTGGCTTCCTTTTTCCTATGGGATTAGAGTGAAATCGCTACAATCTCGTGTTACAATTTCTCTATGTTTATTTTTTTCACATAAATTTCATTTTAAACTTCACTAATTGGCAAAATATCTTTTGTGCTAATTCCAATTACTGAAGTCAATGAAGTAAACATATTTTTGAGAATAAAACAAGTTGCCCACAATGAAAATGTTACCTCTCTCCTTCCCTATTAAATTTGTGTGCAGCACTTACATGAAAAGTCAAACAGGCCAAGTTGCACTTCTCACTTTCAATGGCCAACCACATAAAGAAAGAAATCGTGGAGGGGAAAAACGAAGGGAAGTTGGTAGTTTTATTTCATTACAAAGCTGGCCAAGGTTTTACTTTTTAAGAGTGTCATTGAGAATTTCAACATTAAGTGCGGTTTCTTTTTTAATTCATTCACATTTTCATGCACTTCATGTTACCTATTTTAACGTTATAAAAGGCATAGAATTGTTATTGTTTTATTTTTCAAAACTCAACAATCAGCGGCAAAGCACTCTTGACAAGGGTGTACGCTTTCTAGTCGAATATGCAATGGTCCTCCGTTCTCAGGGAAAAGTTGCGCATGCGTTATTAACCCTGCAACAAAAACAACAACATCAAGCATCTTGAGGCAAAAATTTACCTAAATGCGCATAAAGGGCGTCACCAATTTAAGTGGCAATTGTTGTCAACGTCGTCATGGCTTGTCAACAGCAACGTTAACGACCATCAACCTAGACACTTGGAATAATTTGTGTTGATTTATATTTACAATTCATGGATTACGAAACAGTGTAATAAAAAAGGAACAACAAAATCATACACAGCTCACAACCACAATAGAATAGAAACATTTTAGACAATACATCTCACATAGACATATACATACATATGTAGGTACTAATTCATACCAATATGCATGGAGAAAGGAGTAAACCTTCTATTCTTTCAGTGATTTACTTTCCGAATGCAGCGGTGGGAAAATGTAACGGTTACATTGGGTTTTGATAATAACAATTTCGGGCACGCAGCATCTTAATTCACAGGCAAGACATAGCATAGCCATCGTGTAGCTCACATTTTTAGCGCTGCACTACATAGCTCTTTGTTTGCGTAAAGCTCGTCATTAAATATGCTTCGATACTTACATGGGCAGTACGAGAAAGTCCATAGGTCTTTTCTTAGCGATTACTGACTCTAATTGGAAACACCAAGGGAAGCAAAGTCATCCTGCACATGTTTTGAAATCTTAGACCGAGCATCACACTTCGTCTGCTTCTGATTTCTTGTATCGATAGAAAACCCGTATTTTCCTGAGATCCTTAGTTCATTTGCATAACGTGAAACAGGCCGTGAAGCCGTTGGCCTTTAGTTTGGTGCATTTTGCTCATATGTGCGGTAAGCACATACACGGGGTCGTTAAATTTACTAGATACCCAATTTTAGGATCGCCAGATGGGCCATACATCTTGGGGACAATTTGTCTCGGGATGTTTGTTCGGCGGGAGAAGACTTTACTTCTCAGTCGGCTACGCAGTAGCTGACATTATTTTTACTGTTAAATATGTTTCCCAAATATACGACAGTGCTGGTCAACTAAGACGAAATATCTCTGGTTCAAGTATCGAAAATATAAGACCAAAATGGGTGCGAAAAAAGTTTTCCAAACAGGAGAAAAGGAAAAAGGAGCCCATTAGGCAAAACTTTGATAACTACCGCAATGAAAGGCCACTTTAACAAGAATAGCTACGGGCTCTAAGTAAACCCCAGTATTCTTTTTTAAGTATACAAAGCCGATGATGCCTTTTTCGTACTTTACTGTGCATTGAGCTTCAAGAAATATGATGTCTAGTATAGTCCAGGCGAGGAAGACAGAAAATCGACTGAATACGGAAGTTGTTTAAAAGTCAGATTTTTAAGAAAAATGTATAGGAGTGATCATTTTTGACCCAATAGAATCCAAATCAACAGCTTTTAGATTTGTTGTCTGTCTGAATGGACCTTTCATCACGTCACGTCTGTCTTAAAATTTAAGATATTCTTTAATTCGATATCTCGACCGGTTTCGAAGTTGTCGACCAATATGTGGACCAGGATGACCCAAAATGTCTTGGTACAATATGGGTATCAAACGAAAGGTGTTAATGAGTGCTGCAATAAGCGGTGTGATTAAGCCCCATATCTCAACTGTTTCGGAGAAACGGTGTTTAAGACCGGGCACAGTCTATTATAAGTTCTCAGACGCAGCGAAGCGTGGGCGGTCTAGTAGGCTTTTATTTATCTAGCAAACTAATGCACAAAAAGTCCCTCTGCTAAACATGAATAAATAATAAAAGTGTTTAGGTTTTAAATTTTGTATTTGTTTTTATTTATGAGATCCACATATTAGTTATTTGAAATATGGATCAAAAAAACTGTTTTCAGGGTCCATAAAAATAAAATCGGTAAGTATCGAAAAGTAAAATCGGCCAATCTTTCGTGGACTAAAAATATTTGTTTTTGTTTCCACAAGAAGTTTTATGAAAGAATTTGTGATATCCACCTCACGTAGGACTGGTTAAAGACGTGCTCTTTAAGACCGATTACTTCATTTCGGAGCTTTGAAACTCCTTTGATTAAAGATAGAAGAGAAATCGGAGTAGTACAATACGATGAGGAATCTTATTTTCGGTCAAATAAAAGTTTTCTGAAATATGGTGAAACACGGTTGAGGCAGTGAGGACGATTCTCTGGTCATGGAGTGGGTCCAATTCATAAGATTGAACTGGTATTGGATCGTTTCATCTTCAAAGATATTCATACATTTTTCATCCAATTTTTTGAGGGGAAAGAATGCCACTGAAGTGGAGCAGAAAGACATTCTGCAGAAACATATAGCGATTTGATTCCAAAAACAATTTAGGTCTAATAATGTTGACGTATTGTAGTGGTCCGTGCTATTTAACCGAACATAAAATCTATAGAAAATGATAGATCCTAAAATTCCGTAGGAAAATTGCAGCTACAAAGAGTGTCTATTCGGACAAGTTGAGCAGGGGTGGACAATAATTTCCCAAGTTATTTTACTTGAATTATTATTTACTCAATGCCAACACAATATGAACCTGCCATAAAGAGCCACGCATATGCCACCAAATAACAAAAAAAAACGGGTTATTCTCATAAATATTTAATGGCTTAGCTTTGTCGCTCCACTTTTTGAGTTCATCGGATTCTTTGTGCAATATTTTGGATCGCTGCTAAACAACGTTTATTTATTGTAATCTATAATACCTAATAAGTATTCTTCCTGAATAAAAACGACTAAAAATTATAGAACTTGTACTTACGATTTTTTTGAGTAAAATGTTTTAAAGGGAGTCTCGGTGCTTAATGTAATATTATATGGTTTCGAAATTGAGGGGAGGGGGCGGTAAAAAAGTATTGTGCACCGGTCGCGATTTAAGCTCACTACGCCACTATGTTATAGTGGAGTTGTGTCTGAAGTCATTGCCAAACGAGCCTTAAATAACCAGATATTTCTTTTGTCCTACTTTAATTCAGTATTTAAAATGCTTTTATAATTTTATGATAGTTTACGAGTCTCCATAAATGCTCATAAACAACAGCAGTCGAGTACTACTACCACTCTTTTGAAATTAAATATTATCCTTCTTATTACACATGATCTGCTGATCCAACGCTTTTAATAAGTTCATACATGCATAATATAAAAACCGTTAATGGGGCTAGACAGCTGTGAGAGGAAAATAAATATGTTAGTTTGTTTATTTACCCTGCTGTGAAACACTAAACAGAAAAATAATTTTCTGTCTAAAGTTAAACTAGTTCAAACAGGCCCAAAATTGTATAAAAGAAATGTCAAAGTTAAGCAGAATATTGTAGTGCCCAGAGTTGGAACTGTTTGGAACCTGGAAGTAAAAATTTTGAAGGAAATTACCATGCTAAAAATACCAGTTCACTCTGAGGAAAAAATACAGTTGGCGAGTAGTTGTTTTGGGATTTATACTAGTAGAGCGATAGTTCACAACTTATTGGGTTGACTGCAGGGTACGTACATACATTTGCTATTTCGTAATTGTAGGTTGATAGCTAAGCCCTGGGTTGTACGCATCAGGGGCATAACAAAAGTAATTTCAACAACATGTTTCCCCCTTGAATTGTTCTACATGACCCAAGCAACACACGAAGAGAGCGCTGCATATACCGAAGTGGATAAAAGTATAATAAGAAGCATTCAGAACAAAAAAGGATACACTTCCATTGTACTTTTTATGTCTACTTTCACTTTTTTATGCATAACATCACTTTTCTTGCTTTATTTATGTTGCCCGCTACCCTTAGACGAATCAGTATCAAAACGGGTCTCATTTTCATCCTCTAAACATTATCCGGCCCACTGTATCGCAAAACTTTTCTTCATATTTTTCACATAAAACTCTTGGTCCCTACTTTTGCCAGTACATATATTTCGCTTTATTCTCTTCTCCTTTTATAGTTTCGCGTGCCTTCTTGTTATCGCTTGCAGCTTAATGTAGTTATTTTATGGTTTTAATAAAACAACTTCCTATGTCACCGCTCTGATTTTTTTCTTTTTATCACCTTTTAACCTTTCTTTTTTACACCCATTGCTTTCTTTTGTCCATTTTTTTAATATAAAATGTTAGGCTCCGTTGCATGTATGGCGATACAAAACTGTTTATACGGTATGGTGCAAAAACCGCTTAAGTGGTGGTAATGGTGAGTCAAATTCCTACAAAGATAAGTTTCTAAAATATATTTCCAACCAAGGACCGACACCGTCATTTTGATCTGAGAAAAAGGAAACCGCATTCGTTTCAAAAGGCGGAACCGGTTTTAAATGTATTTAATTTTCGGAGAAACTATTTTGACCGGAATAGAACTACCTGCAAAAAATGTGATGAATCTGGGATGAGTCACAAAGGATCACGCGACCAATGACAGTTTTGATCTTTGTATGGGTTAAAGTGATCCCTTTTGTTTGAACATGTCCTATAAAGAGACTAATTGATCACTTGCATGTCTTAATCGGTAGTGTCGAACAGATTCCCTTTGTTCTCCTACGGGTCCGTTCGGACAAGTTTACTTTTAACACCTATAAGTATGCTACAGGAATTAAAATCGACTTATCCCAGCTAAGCCTACAAGGAAATAGTTGGGATCAAGACGAAAGGTATTGATCGAGGATCGTTCTCTTTAGAGATTGATTGCACAATTTGTTTGCAGGGTAGTGAACCAAACTTTCTGAAGCGATTATTAAAATAATTGTCTTGTATTAATTTTTTTACCTATTAGTGTGTTAGTGACCTATAATTCAATGACAACACCTAATTCAAATTTCGATTTTTCAAAAAGACGAAATTCAGATTCAATCAAATTTGCATGATGGATAAATACATATCTATAGAATCAAGTAAATACAGGTATCGAAAAAAATCTATAACTTTTCTGATAAAAAAACGTCTTAATTTTTAGAATTTATTTGGGAAAAATTTTATCCATATATGGCATGAAAAATATTTACTTATATTATTATGTTAGTGGAAATCCATGATGCGCGCACACACCGCTCTGCTGTCAAGAATAAGTTCAACAAAAATGGGCACAAAAAGTGTGAATGAGGTTTTGTCTGGGACCATCCCAAATGTCGAACTACGTTTTCAGTAAAATCGCGGCCGCTCGTTTCGCGAAATATCCCACTTTAACCCTTTTTGAGCTCTAAAACTAACAAACAAGCAAACAAAAATAACGTTTGTATGTTTGTTGGTGTAGACGGTTTTTATTACTTACATAAATTGACAAAAGTCACACTTTTTAAAAAAATTTGCCAAACTACAAGGTGGCGCAAAAGTAAGCTTCCGATGTTCAGCATATCGGTTGTGGCACGTGCAGTATGTGCTGTTGCACCGTCTTGTTGGAACCACATGTTTTTCAATCCCAATTCATAAAGTTGCGGCAAAGAGAACTCGTTGATCATTGCTCTGTAGCGCTCACCATTCACAGTAACCGTTTGGCCCCGACCGATTATTGGTCAAATAAATAGTCAGCAATATTCCGCGTTCTGGAGCAGTGTAGCGTAACGTTGTTTATTAACGTGTATTTCGCATGTGTTTACTATACAAATGTCAAAACAGAACTGACTTTAGGGGCCAATCGCAAAATTTATAGCATTTTCTGATAAGAGGATTACTTTTGCGCAGTAACCGTTTTTCACCGACCGAAATAAATAGTCAGCAATATTCCGCGTTCTGGAGCAGTGTAGCGTAACATTGTTTATTAACGTGTATTTCGCATGTGTTTACTACACAAATGTCAAAACAGAACTGACTTTAGGGGCCAATCGCAAAATTTATAGCATTTTCTGATAGGAGGATGACTTTTGAGGAACCCTGTACTATTAAATAAAACTAGTTATTCGTATTTGGGGCACTAGTTACAAGGCCGTTTATTTTAAATGCAAAAAACAAAATCAAAATTATTTCTTGAGGCTTTTTTTATGATGAACACGAATCCGTGGTCGAAAATTTCCCATCGTGTCTCCTTCCTGAGAAAAAATGTTTTGGGACCCCAAAATTAGTAGAACTTGAACAAGCCCTTCGTGCTCTGGTTGCACATCCCTGATTTGATCCTCGGCTTATTTATAGAACAAGGTTTTGAAAACATTATCTGATATAAGAAAAAATTGTGTCATGCCACAATTATTTTATACAGTTTTTAAAAGTTGGCCGAAACGGAAAATTAGTTTTTTTGCACATTTTTGAAAAATTATTTAAATTAACGCTGATGTTCCACCAGAAATAATTTTGATTTTGTTTTTTGCATTAAAAATACAAGGTCCTGTAACTAGTGCCCCAAATACGAATAATTAATTTTATTTAATAGTAGTTTGCCAAATTTTTTTTAAAAAGTGTAACTTTTGTCAATTTTGTGTAATTAATAATACATTAAACCATTTGATTTAAATAGGTGTTATGTCAATCTAACAGTCTCATTAAGTAAAACGCAACTAGTCACTTCTTCTCGTTTAAAGAACAATTCTTATTATATAAAGGCGCACGCTCCCTTCGGGTGAATGTGAGTGACTGAGTCTTCGTTCGAAATGTCAGCCGAGAAATTCAATAGAGATTCACTATTGGCAACAAGAAGTTAAGATCTGAAGTAATCTCTATACACGCTCTCAAAGTCTCACATCATACGTGTTCTGATGTGTGGCTCGGATTCATTGGCAGGCACTCGAAGATTTATGAGCTTCAGTAGATTCAAGCAGATACAATCAGCGGCGAATTAAAACCTCTGAATTGGAAAGAATCCATTGAGAATGACTTAGCCTCCACTGGTATTTCCAACTTGCACCGCTTTAAAGGGTGTCTGGCGGGCAAGTTACGATTTTGTAATTTATTTTCCCTTCTCTTCACATCTGTTGTGTGTTATTTCTTTCTAAGCAGAGCACTTGTTGACAATTACGGGGCACTCTTTTAAAGTCATGGACCTGTAGCGCTTATTACATGGATACCTACATCATATTCACATTGTCACATGCACACCATCAATACCACTTACATCGCGTAGCCGTCAGCACCAGTGTCTTTGTCGACGATTGACAGATTGCAAATTGATTTTCATGCCAGTGTCAAAATTCTGTCAGTTTGCAAGACGGAAAAGCAAAACGCCATTTGACATGAATAATTCCAGCAAATATCGTGTGGGATGGAAGAAAAGCTAAGAGAGACGCAATTGAAACAGGGCAAGAGAGTGCCAGATAGAATGGGAAGTTGGAAAATGAAAAAGGTTACATATTGCTTTATGCACATACCCATGATGAGTTTGTAATTGCTTCACTACAACTGTGTAGGTCCTGCAGAGAAAGGAACTTTGATATGTTATAAAATATTTAGGTTTCGACAGGTATGTAATAGAATTAAGTATTTACAACTAAAGTTTGAATGCTACAGTACGAACAGGAGCTTTTATTTTGTTCGTGATTATTTCCTACAAACAATTGGGCTAGGCACCAACACATTAAAGATAATTTGAATCACGATATATTTGTGTTTGAAAGACGGCGGCAGACTGCAGCCTAGACTGTAATGTCGATCTCGTGAATATGGCGCTCGTGTATTACTCTCTGACAAAGTTAAGTTTTACGAAGTGAATTGATCGATACTATAGCGACAAATAGGTTAAACTCTTACTTATCCTGACTGAACCCCAACATACCAAACACATGCCCTGCATGTGGTATGCCCCCTCTTGATACCAAACATATTTTCTCCTGTTCAGTCGAACCCACTCTTCTAACACCTACATCACTCTGGTCCATTCCTGTGGAAACTGCGCGTTTCCTCGGACTTCCGTTTGAAGAGCGTGATGACAACTTAGAGTGATCGAGCCCATTGGGCAGGGCAAAGCACTGTTAACAACAACAACAACATACTATAGCGACGTCATTAGCAGAGAAAATATTTAATTTTAGCAGCTAAAGATCGAGGTGAAATTTTACAACTTCTAAAAAGCTTGATGTGTGGCGAGTCTCAAATTCATGTTATAGTACGGTTGAACTAGTACGACCTAGAGTACTATCTGCTACTACGAAAATAAGAGTTATGGGTATATATGATGGTTTTTGATGTTGTAGCAGCACTTCAATTTCGTAATTGAGATCATTTAAAGGTGGTGCTACGCACGTGCAGTTTGAAAAGCAGTAGACTACAGTAACAAAAGGAAATTAGCAGGTTTCATTTCCTTTGCGAAGATATGGTTCTTATGGTGCGCGGAACCACTTTCCAAGCATTGATACCTCTCGGCTTACTCCGGAGTCGGTCGACACATCGCGCTCTTATTGTGCTCTTACTAAGCTTCTAATGCTCGTATTGTCTTCTTGATGGTTTTGTCATTTTATTAGCTACGAGTATATTTTACCCTGTCTGCATAGAATGTAGAATAACTTGCAGGCAAAAAAATCCAGCATATCGCTTCGTGTCCGACAATACACAGTCAATGAGTGCTAAATTTTCATCTGTTCTATGTTTATCACGTCGGACATATCTTTGGCATTTGGTTAGGAGACCCTTGATATTATTCCGTTGATATACCTGATTCGGCGAATTAAGCGAGTTGACATCGGTGCACCGAACCGTGGCTATCTTATGTTTTCGTCCACCAATTTAGCTTGTTGGATATGATTAAAGATATATAGCTAGGGCCCGATCGATTAATCGACATTGATATTGCCGATCATGGACCGATAGTATCGGCCGATTCTTTCTGCGTTTTTGCATTACATTTAATGCGGTTTTGACTTCTTTACTTTCTTCAAAATTTTGAACCTTAAGTCACCTGAGTACACGGTATTAATGTGTTTTCTGCTTTGTTTTGATGATTGCCCTCATGTAAATTAGGCTTACTAGCCCTGATAGCATGAAACCACTGCCTTAGCCGCCCATTAGTTTTTTTGTATAGAATAGTCCCTGATACCATTTTGGTAGTGGTGCCGTAATAGACAAAAACAATTTATTGAAACTTTTTTGTTAACACTTTCCAACAGTTTCAAACCTTAATATTTCGCACGCGGATTGTGATTACTGGGACCGAATATAGTCTTTGGGTAACCCTCTTAAATTCAAATACAGTTTTTGCTATAAGGATTCCTGAAAACAATTACTTATAAACATATGCATGTAACCTATCAACGTCATATCCCCTTGCATACCAGAACCAACATAGACACATGGGCAGAAACGCTCCACCACACAAAGCCGTGACTCGTCATTCAAAATGCTTGTCCCTGAAATACGTAAACTTTACATTATATGAATATATTTTTGGTTATTTTCGTTGCCTAAACAAACATTGTTGTAGTGTATATTAGGGATGCTACGAATGTCATACTTATGCAATGTTTTGAAGTAATATTGGAAAAAGTAATGTCGGAAAAAGAAATTGTCCTCCTCTAAGACGATTTCTTAGAGGGTCGTATACAAAGCCATCTGCCCTGAAGATTGAAGTTCGGCCACTGTTTTAGCTTAGTATGACAGTTGACTCTCTATTGTCCTAAGTCAATATCATCGATCAAGGAACGCACAGTTGGTGAACTCCCAATAATTTTCAGCTGTTCAATTTCTCAAGTTAAAATAATGATAACTTTCTGTATTATAAATATAAAAACTTCGAAGATAATTAAGAGGCGCTGAAAAGGGCTCCTTAGGAAATTCTTTCGATCAGCCTCTGTATGTTTTATCTTGCATGCATATATTCTGGGAGTGATCGATTTTTTCCAGCTTGGTAAATGAGCCTATTGTGCCTGGAATACCGGAATTTATTTTTTAATAAACTCTGTCGACCTGGGGTATCTCGTCGGCTGAGTGGTATACCTCCATACCTCAGTTGCCGGTTCAGAAACACCTTATATACATAGCGACAAATTTTGGAGCACTCTTGATTGCTACAGAGTACACTGTACTTCTTAATTTTTTAGGAGTATTTACTTACATGTACATTTGTACCAAGATACACATATGTGTGCCTGATCAAAGGATCTAAAAATTAATTTAGCTAGCTTTCAATAATACGCCACAAACATGCCCTCAAGTTAGTTGAATGAGATTCATATGTTCGTGTGGGTGCGCATAAGTGAGCTGTCAAGTTGACGTAAACACACACTCGCCATAAGTGACAGCAATAATAGCAACAAAAATAGTAAAATACATGAAAGTGCTACACAGCATCGCCTTTTTATTGCTGTCATTTGTCATTGTTATTGGTGTATGTTGTTATTTTTGTTGTAGTTTTGTAATGCCAGCCACAAGATATATTAAATTCTTCATCAGCATTCTCTTTAATTTTTCCTCCCTTCCATTTACTTTCACCAATTCACCGCCTTGCCAATATGAGAAATGTCATCTGTTTATGATGGCTTTTTGACATCTCGTTATTGAAGTTGGCGTTGCTATTCTGCATTTTATGAAGAATGGGGTTTCAGCAGGAAAATTGAACACTCTGTGCTGCTTGCGGAGTCAAAGTAAAGTGCCTACATATTATGCTGTCGTTTTTGTAGTATGTTTGTCGCTTGCGGTTGATTGGGGGGTTATTACTTGTGCAGAGAACGAAACGATTTTCTTAAACAATTTCACCTGCCTATAGAAATACATGTATGTTTTCCATTTAAAAAAAAATTAGCTGAATTAAAAAAGAAATTGAATACAAAATTTTTGGCTTTGAGATGAAGATCAATGTGATAACTTGACTTCGGAATTCTATGAAATTCGTACAGAGAGAAAATATGAAAAAAATATACAAGGTATAAGCAAAAAAAATGAAATCGATACTTGTATAAAATCAAAGCTGGTTCTTGATCAATAACTTCATATACAAAACCACTTTAGCTCCTGCTTATTTAGTATATCAATTATTTTTTAGTATGTGTCGACTAACCAACATATATATATATTTATATATATATATCTTCCGCATGTCTGTCTATGACTTAACTCCTTCTAAACGGCTTGACTGATTTTGATGAAATTTGTTGTGCGTTTTAAAAAGGGCTTAAGGACGGCTTAGATTTATAATTTGACTAGGCCCTGGTGGTATCGATCAAATATACGCTGCAAGGTAACCCTAAAACGTGTTTGTACAATATGGGTATTGAAATGAAAGCTGTTGGTATTTGATTTTATATGGAATAACTTCTGTTACGTTATCGTTGAGACTTACCCCAAAATATGGATATTTCTGGAATGTATTTATATGGGATGGGTATCATACAAAACGTAATGACGTGGGTAATAATAGGGGACAATTTTCACCTTCTCACCTTTATTTGTTGTAGTGGAGGTAGAGAGGTAGAGATAGAGGAATATAAATAGTGATATTGATAGGAATACGAACAGCAAGACAACTTCGAAGAGGAAAAGAAAAAGTCAGGGGAAGAGGATATTGGGGAGAAGGAGTAAAGAAAAAATGATATTGAGAGTTCGGATACCAAATGAAATCTACTGATGAGAGCTGAGTATTTTGAATTTTGATTTACTAACCCGTTTGCGATATATAGCTCAATATGATAAAAGGGCTTTTAAATTCAGTACCATACTTAGATTCTGGGAACTGTTCAAAATACAGGGTGGCTGATGAATTTTGCTACATTAAGAAACTCAAATAATTTTTTTTTCAGTGTATGGAATTCATTTTTCTTTTATGCATGTTAAAGCTCATTAAATTTTATTAAATATAGCTTAATTAGTTTTAAAAATAATGGAATTTAAATGCCCCCGCTGCTTGTCGATGCATAATAATAATAATAATTCCCAACGGATTACCCACCATATCCCGCCCGACCGGCGCGAGGGGCGCATCCGCATAACGCGCGGATTATTCGTTCGTGCCGAGTCGTTGAAAGGCTTTGGTTTGTTAATCGTCGAGATCTAAAACTGCTCAGCTACAGAGAAAACCTCATCAGCTAAGTAAAGTAGATATAGGATAGATTATACATTAAGAAATAACTAGTTAACAGAATAAAATTATTGTTAAAAGTTAAAATAGAAGTCAAAGAATAAAAAACAATTAGTAGCTATGAATTTAGGACAGAAAGAATTGATTTTTTTATGCTGAAAAGCGAACAGAGTAACAACTCAGAACCAAAGTCGTCTCTACGCAAACAAATACCACACTCCCTAATTATGGATCGTATTCTTGGACAATGTTGAAAGTAAATCTGATGGCTCTTACATGATACCAAGCATGGATATCGAAAGAAACTGAACGATGTATGTGGCGTCATCTCCATGGCTAGCCTCTTGAGCATTTCAGGCGTACTTCGTGTTTTAGCTATATCATCTACACAGCTAAAAAAACAAGGTGAACGAACGCCTAAAAACGCTTAACGGGAGAGTCATAGAACCCCGAAGTCTGTATTGGAAACGTTAAATTATTCGAATGAACAGAGAAACTGCGGCCCAGAGGGGTTCCCCGTAAAAACACGAGGAAACCCCCTGAGATGAAGAAGGCAAGTATAGAATGAAATGGCCTCCGTGGTGCTTCGAAATGGTTTCAGTTATCACTAAAAAGGGACGGCAGGCAATGCAAAGGGCAAAATCGCCTAGGCGATTAATGAATGGCAATGATGATTTACACCGCCGTTGGCACCCACTTTGTCTTGACTTGTTTGTCTCACAACTAGCCAATCTGTTGAGTTGCAGTCTCTTCTTTCTACACTACTTCTTCTTTTTTTTGGAGCCACTCCATCCATGCTTATTGCTGCTGTCAATTTCGTTCAATTTTCTCTTTTGAGGTTGATGTGGCAGCAACCATTGACATCACAGTCCAACAGTTCAATATTTGCTAGCTAAGTATTGCTCTCTACACAACCAACAACAAAAAGACGGTTTACTGTTGTTGTCTGCTGGCCTCCTGCAAGTTGTCTGCTCCTTCAATTTGCTTCGTCTTGTATTGAATTTCTTTCAGCTGTCAACATTGATTTTATGCAGTCGCATACCTCTACTAAGGATACATACTTAAGTGGTGCTGTTGTTGTTGGTTTGGCGGTTGTTGGCACTTGCAGCATCTCTGCATACGCCAGTTTACTACAACCAAGTAAGTATTTTCCTTATTTTCTGCTGCTGTCATTTCTATCAAAACGAACGTCAATGTTTTTGTTTGTTAAGTTTGCATTTGCTGGTTCGATGCTGTTATCGGTTTGTTGGTTGTTTGCTTGGTTGCTTAGTTGGTTACCAACAGCAACATCATCTGTATCAGTAAACAGCTCGGCATACAACAAAAGCAACTCCATCATCAACACCGTTTTTATTGTCATTCTTGTCGCTGTCATTGTCATCACCAACGCCATCGGTATTGCTATCATCATGGTTATTATTATCTATGTATATATTACTATTTTCATATTTTTGTTGTTCTTGTTGTGTAATTATTATAGTCATCTCTCGCGCATGATCCTTGTCAGTGTCAATTTGCTCGTTTGTTAACCACAAAAACCACTTGTTTGTTTGCTGTCGTTGATTATTTTGACAAACTATACGATACCCCCGCAGGGGTCCAGAGCAGCACGAAGCATTCATTGGAGCACGTAGCTCGAAGCTTTTATGTTAATATGGTTAATGGTAAGAAGGCGTTTGCTATTACTTTGTGCTTGGCGTAATCATTGTTATTGACACTTGCATCTTTGTGTTGGAAAGAAGTCTTGCTAAAAGCTGTCTAGCGCAAAAGTAATCCTCCTATCAGAAAATGCTATAAATTTTGCGATTGGCCCCTAAAGTCAGTTCTGTTTTGACATTTGTGTAGTAAACACATGCGAAATACACGTTAATAAACAATGTTACGCTACACTGCTCCAGAACGCGGAATATTGCTGACTATTTATTTCGGTCGGTGAAAAACGGTTACTGCGCAAAAGTAATCCTCCTATCAGAAAATGCTATAAATTTTGCGATTGGCCCCTAAAGTCAGTTCTGTTTTGACATTTGTGTAGTAAACACATGCGAAATACACGTTCATAAACAATGTTATGCTACACTGCTCCAGAACGCGGAATATTGCTGACTATTTATTTGACCAATAATCGGTCGGGGCCAAACGGTTACTGTGAATGGTGAGCGCTACAGGGCAATGATCAACGAGTTCTTTTTGCCGCAACTTGATGAATTGGGATTGGAAAACATGTGGTTCCAACAAGACGGTGCAACAGCACACACTGCACGTGCCACAAACGATATGCTGAACATCGGAAGCTTACTTTTAATTTGTTCGGTCATTCAATTTCATGAAGACAATTTTTAGAATTTGTAATTGTACTTGACCAAGTTATCCATATAGACTCTCACAATTTTTTTTCTCCTCCCTGGTGAAACAGCTGACTTATTGAGCTTTCTTGTTTCTGTGTGACACTGAAGAATCTAATATTGGTTGACTTGAACTTATATAGTATTTTCCATCGCAAAGGACTGCGGCGTGAATTCATGTGATGGTTTGAAGGACTTTTCCAAGGTGGTGGGGGTCTTCTTTCTCAACAAGCAGGTTCTAGCTACTCCAAACGCGAGCCCACACATGACCGATCACACATGATACAGAAATGTGGAAAGTCTTCGCATGACACGAAGTACCTGTTCAAATGCGTTATTTTTATCACTTATCACTTCTGTAGTAAGATGCTCCTAAAATCGTCAGATTCTCTTTTTTTATCGCAACCACAGCAATAGGCCTTTTTTCCATCAAGTGATATAATGTTAAGTTGGTTATTATTACAGTACCATGCTTGGTTCCTAATGCCTAATTGCATAATTGCTATCGCTTAGTTATTGTTTATGAGAAATGTCGAAAGAATAAAAATACGACAAAAGTAAAATGATTGCAACAACAAGAAGCAATTGAGAATCACAAGAAATTAATCCCCAACAAAAAACAAATGCCACAGAAAGTGACGCCCAATAATTCGAACGGTTTTATTGAGGTCGTAAAAAATATTGACTGAATATCGTAAAAAATTTAATAGCATTGTATGGCATAAAGATGTCTGTATGGCTAAAATCTAATAGAGCACAAAAAGTAAATGTAATCTGAAAGCTGTTGAAAAATTACAACTTCTAAAATGACAGCAAAGATTACGAATCAAAGTTTAGTTTTGATATTTATAAAAACACGTTTGGATACAAGTAGAGAAAAAGACAGACGCCCATAATTGACTGGCTATTTCAAAACGACAGCTAAGAAGTTGAAGGAATCAAATAATAAAGGTGGATGGAAAAAGAGATTGCTGTTAAATTTTATTTTTATACTAGTAAACCCGGCCCGCTGCGCTGCGTCTCACAACTTGTAATAGACTGAGTTCGACTGTTATCATTATATCCCATGCCAGATAAGATATGGAACTTAATTACAACGCTTATTGGAGCACTCATTACCACCTTTCGTTTGATACCCATTCTGTACTAAACACATTTTCGGTCACTTTGGCCCACACATAGGTCAATATATCCGAAACTGGTTTAGCTATCGAAATCTTAAATTTTAAGTTAAACGTCTAGTAATTAAACGATGAAGGTTCCATTCAGCAGTTTTTGAGTGATGCGCGCCGAAACATACAGACAGGCAAACGGACAGACAGACAAAAATTCTAAAAACAGTTGATTTGGCTTCTATTGGCTTTATAATGATCCCTCCTATCGATTTTTCTTAAATATCTGCAATGTACAGAGATATATATCCCTACAGATCAATTTAACCCTAGAAAGATACTATGCGTAAAATGTACGCATGCACTTTGGAAAAATAGCTTTTTCTCTGTAAATAGCGGCAGTTCGCTGCTGTTCGCTTTGTTTATCTCAGTCGTTGGGTAGGCCTTTCGTGCGGCACACACGTTGCTGCTGTAAGTATCACCAATTTTGATTCATAACGTTCTGGTGAGTCAAATTGACTCATGATTATCTTTTACGAGACTTTTAAGAATTTTATTTTTACGAAAATTGACTTTGTTGTTTAATTTGATCTCCACAGTTCTACATATTATTTCGGTGTTTTATATCATATTTTGTATTTTATATTTATATAGTTTTATATTTGTTGATATTCTGACTGAAAACACGATGGCGCGTCGGAAGTTAGACGAAGACCGTATCCTGGCTGCTCTTTTAGAAACCGATGATGAGATGTCCTGTGAGGAAACGGATAGCGAGGTAGAAAGCCATGAGAGCGAAGATGACGTGCAAAGTGACGAAGAGGAAACTTTCGAAGACGAAAAGAGAGAACAACCAGCTACCGACAACGGAGAAAGTGTCGAACATCCAGCTTCTCAGCGAATAATTACTTTGCAGCAGAGAAATATAAGAGGGAAGAATAGACATTGCTGATCGACTTCAAAACCAACTAGGCGTGGCCGAGTGCCAGCAATGAATACTGTTAGATTCCGAAGAGGCCCCCAACGAGTTTGTCGTAATCTATATGACCCTCTTTTATGTTTCAATAGTTTTTTCACGGCAGAAATAATGAACGAAATGGTGAAGTGGACTAATGCCGAGATAAATTTGAAACGAAACATATCTATGACTGGTGCTACATTTCGCGATACCAACGCAGCTAAAATTCGTGCCTTGATTGGGATTCTAGTGATGACAGCAGTAAGAAAGGATAACCACATGTCTACAGATGAGTTATTTGACCGGTCTTCTTCAATGGTGTATGTGTCTGTGATGAGTCGTGAAAGGTTTGATTTTTTGATAAGATGTCTCCGAATGGATGATAAAAGTTTACGTCCCACATTACGAGAAAGTGATGTATTTAGTCCTGTTAGAAAAATATGGGATATTTTTGTAAACCAATGTATCGCTAATTATACTCCGGGAGATCATTTAACTATAGATGAGCAATTAATTGGCTTTCGCGGCCGCTGTCCATTTAGGATGTATATTCCAAATAAGCCAAGAAAATATGGAATAAAAATTGTAATGATGTGTGACAGTGGTACAAAATATATGATAAATGGAATGCCTTATTTGGGAAAAGGCACCCAAACCAATGGAACTCCACTTGCCGAATATTACGTGAAGGAGTTGTCAAATCCCGTTCATGGCAGTTGCCGTTGTATAACATGCTACAATTAGTTCACTTCAATCCCATTGGCAAAGATCAGGAACCTTACAAGCTGACTATGGTGGGAACGGTCCGTTCAAACAAACGCGAAATTCCAGAAGAGATGAAAAACAGTCGCCCTAGGCCAATGGGAACATCAATGTTTTGTTTTGACGGACCTCTTACACTGATCTCTCATAAACCTAAGCCAGCTAAAATTGTTTACTTGTTATCATCGTGCGATGAAGACGCCAATGTCAGTGAAACTACCGGAAAGCCTGAAATGATTATGTATTATAATCAAACTAAGGGCGGATACTCTTGATCAAATGTGTGCAGTGATGTCCTGTAGTAGGAAGACGAACAGATGGTCCATGGCTGTTTTCTACGGGATGAATAATATTGCGTGCATTAATGCGTATATTATATATTCCCACAATATCAGCAGCAAAGGGGATAAGGTTTTAAGCCGCAACAGCTTCATGATAAACCTTAGCAAGGAACTTACATCGCCATATATGCGTAAGAGAATAGAACAACCTACTTTGAAGAGCTACTTAGGGGAAAGTATAACTAATATGTTACCAAAAGAAACTGTTCATTCATCCGAAGATGATGCTGCTGAAGAGCCTGAACCAAAAAAGCGAACTTACCCTCAAAAATAAGGCGCAAAGCAAATGCAATGTGCATTAAATGCAAAAAAGTTATTTGCCGTGAGCATAATATTGATGTGTGCCAAAGCTGTGTCTGACTGATTTTTTAAACCTATGAATTTTTATCTTGCAAAATATTTCTTTTATATTTAGTTTATAAGTCAAAATGGCTAATAATAGTCTGAAAATAAATTATTTTCCACCCCTTTGTTGAAAATTTAAGAAGTGGAATTGTTTTTGTTTTTTTTTTTGCATTAAATAAATAAACAAAAATTCTAAATGATGATATTTGTATTTCATTTGCATGTAAGAGTGTAATCCATATTAGTTTATTCGATTTTAGTAAGTAAAATATGATAATATATCTGACATGATTATCCTTTACGTATGTCAGAATATGATTATCTTTCTAGGGTTAAAGTAATATTCAAAATGTTTACACTTTCCTAAATTTTTCCGGCACTTTTCGAGGTTGCTGCGTGGTTTTATTTGGTTTATTCTAGGTACTTATCAGTAGAGAACATCCTAAACGGCAACACTTAAGTAGGAGAGCTCGCATTGTGTACAGAACATTACCTATTTATAAAAGTTCATTCAAAGTGTCATGTCGTTTTAGGTATGAAAGCAGATATGTAAAAAATACATAATAATACATATGTACGCGAATAACTTTGTGAAAATAAGAATTAAAATTTCTCTACTAAAACATAGAATTAGATAAGTGGCAACGCTTAATTAGGACTTTATTAAAGAGTGCATTACCTATATTCAAAAGTACATAAATCTTATCCGAATTCAAAATGTTAAAATCAAAGAGAAAGTTCAGTAATTTATTTATCAAATAAATATGTATTGTGCAATGATTTATAACAATAGTGAGATCAAACTAAATATTTTGTAAAAAAAAACTTGTAATTTTTCTTTTTGTAAGAGGACAGATTTTGATCTTATGCTGCCTTATATTGAGCTCTGTTTATTTATTGTAGACATTTTCTGCAAGAGCTTACTATTAGTGGATTACACAGTAATAGGATTAGATTGACACCCGAGATGACAGCTGTGTTCAATATGATAGTAGCGAAATTAAAATGGATATCGGGCGACGAAATAAGAAGCTGGTATTTTAGTAATTTTCATTTAAAATATAACGAATTCCATAACAGAAACCACATAAAAAGAATTTTCGAAGATTACACAAAGTTCAGGAAAGTTAATGGAACTTTAAAAATTTGCCATCAAAATTTTCAAATTTTTTGGCAGAATTCCTAGAAAATGTTTGAGTACGCAGTTTTTCAGACCAATCAATTTATTCTATTGTACAGATTAGAATTCGCTCGAAAAATTCTATGAATTTTCTAAACTTTTTTCGTGAAGGGTGTTGAAGAAAAATTAATTTGGAAAAAAATACCCAACATCCTTGACAAAAAAATTTTTTTAATTCGGGGAAAATTTTGAGGTACTTCTAAATTGCACATTATTATGTTTAAATTTAATGAGCTATACAACTCAAAATATTGAAATTTTGATGTAGATTTTTAAAAGTTTAATTAACTTTCCTAAGCTTTGTGTAAACTTTGAAATTTCTTTTTATGCGGTTTCTGTTACGGAAGATATCCAATCTAATTTCACTACGATTATATTGAACACAACTCTATGCTGGAGCTCACCGTAAAACATCTTTCGTTTTTGTATTAATATTGGTATACCGTACATAATTTTTACAAATTTTTAAATATGAGGCAACTTCACTATCTGCGTATAACCAGTGTCACAGTGTTTGTGGTTATACTTCGGCGAAACGGCTTAATCGATTTTAAAAAACTATATATCTACATATATTCAGTAGTTCTGAGAATAGGTTGCCTGATACAGTTTCCCAGTAAATGGCCCTACGAAGGTATCCTTTGCTGATACTAATATTAGGAATAATAGGCAACTCTGCCTAGGGCCTGCCAGAGCTCTTGCAAAAGAGCCTGTCTGATTTTTCCCAGGCTACGCCTTGATTGCAAAATCTTGTTGGATGGGGCTTAACTAGATTTTTCACAATTGTTGAACTTGTGGGCACTATGTGGTAAAACCTTCAAAGGTCCTGTCTAGTTTTTTCTAGCTTGCGCTTTCTTTGCCTAGTTTTTCCTCGATTATTAAATGTGTGTGCATTAAATTGAAGTTGTTTAATTCCTGAAAAGATTTCACTGATTGTAATAGCTCAATGGATAGATAAGGCGGCTGTGATGTGGAAGTGTTCGGATTCGATGTTGCCTAGGTAACATTTATCATATTTTCAACGCGGGTTGGCTCAATTGATTTCTTTTTTTGATTCTGTTAATTTAAAAGTTTAAAAATTCAAACAAAGTAGATAACCAAATAAACACTATGACACTGATGTCTCCCGCTGCTACCGACACAGGATAAAACCTCAGTAAAAAGCAAGATTAGAATCCAAATTAACGTTTCATTTTAGCAGCTGTTACGTTGTAACGAAGACAAACGAAAAAGGCTTCTTATACATATGCACGAATGTCGGTAGGAACATTTTTTTTATTGAAAAAAGAACCTGCACACATACATATTCACGAGTCGTAATTTTAAGCCTCAAATTTGTTGTCTGCAGCTGAGAGCTGTCAATAAACTTTCAGATTATGACAATTACTAACATGGCTGTTGTGGTTGTCGTAGAGCGATAGGTTCTGTCCCAGCTTCACTAGCCACCAGTTAGAATATATTAATCCAAATGTGCATGTACATACAAGGTGGCGCAAAAGTAAGCTTCCGATGTTCAGCATATCGGTTGTGGCACGTGCAGTGTGTGCTGTTGCACCGTCTTGTTGGAACCACATGTTTTCCAATCCCAGTTCATCAAGTTGCGGCAAAAAGAACTCGTTGATCATTGCTCTGTAGCGCTCACCATTCACAGTAACCGTTTGGCCCCGACCGATTATTGGTCAAATAAACAGTCAGCAATATTCCGCGTTCTGGAGCAGTGTAGCGTAACATTGTTTATTACCGTGTATTTCGCATGTGTTTACTACACAAATGTCAAAACAGAACTGACTTTAGGGGCCAATCGCAAAATTTATAGCATTTTCTGATAGGAGGATTACTTTTGCGCAGTAACCGTTTTTCACCGACCGATTACACAGTCCAACAAAATAAGACTTTTTGAATGGAACAGAATAGCGACCCCATAATTCTGAAGGTGTATGTTGAGTAGATCATTTTTGTAGAACAAACTTATGGTCCAGCACGTCTAAGTTTTTTTTACAGTGGGTCAAAGTTTTCATTTTTTGGTCGAAGGGAGCATTATACTATATGAAAAAAATGCTGTAAGTTAATGTCTGAGAGAATTGTTATGGTCAGAGTTGTATTGTGGAATTGTATGAGGATTATTTTTGTGGCAGATCTTAACCCTCTAACTGGTCTCTTTTTTTTGAGAAAATCAAAAAATATCGTTTAAAAAAGGACATTTAAGGATTAAAATATTCCACGAAAATGTTTGCCGGAATATTTCAGTGGGGGTCACCAAAGACACCATTGTGGTAAATAAAGCTCTTTACGATTAATTGGCAAAATTACACACCAACTTCTATAAAAAAATTATAATTTTGTTTTAATAGTGGTTTATTATAGTATGTACATATTTATTTTTTTGCTTCAAATTTTCGAGTAAAAGGGAATTGGGAAATAGCAGTAGTATGACAAAGGATTAAAGATTAAACTGAATATGCTTTCCTGTATTTAGCTTGACGTGAATGTCCCGAAGCGTCAAGGTTTCTGTACAAGCCCCATACGTATTCAGCAAGCATTACACTTTGGGATTTCAATTTGAGTCTTTCTTCCAATTTTATTTTCTCAAAAAAGGGTCAAAATTGACCCATAAAGAGACCAGTTAGAGGGTTAAGATATTCCACAAAAATAATCCTCATACAATTCCACAATACAACTCTGACCATAACAATTCTCTCAGACATTAACTTACAGCATTTTTTTCATATAGTATAATGCTCCCTTCAACCAAAAAATGAAAACTTTGACCCACTGTAAAAAAAAACTCAGACGTGCTGGACCATAAGTTTGTTCTACAAAAATGATCTACTCAACATACACCTTCAGAATTGTGGGGTCGCTATTCTGTTCCAAAAATGCTGTTGGACAGTGTTATTGGTCAAATAAATAGTCAGCAATATTCCGCGTTCTGGAGCAGTGTAGCGTAACATTGGTATTAACGTGTATTTCGCATGTGTTTACTACACAAATGTCAAAACAGAACTGACTTTAGGGGCCAATCGCAAAATTTATAGCATTTTCTGATAGGAGGATTACTTTTGGGCCACCTTGTACATACATTAGACTGGGTCGAAAAAATCTTTGTTTTAATTGCATTGATATCCATTATTTTTAAAATTTTTAGAAGACTATCAAAGCTAGTTCAGAGGACTGATAAATTTATGTGTGTTTTATAAGAATTTAAAACTTAGAAAAAAATTATAATTTGGAATACTTTTTTGTTGCTTTGCGCATAGTATACGTTTTTAGAGTCAATTTGGGCGATTTATATAAATAACATTTAAAATTAATTACGGTTTCGAAATAAAAAAGTATTACAATAAACAAAAACCTTAATTTTTGAAACCGGGATGGTTTTATTAACTTCTCAAAACGGGACGAGAAAATATAAACCAATGAAATTGTGTCTGCTGGACTACCACGTCAGTGTAATAGTTTAAATAAATGCACGTTAGTCGCAGAGGGTTAAAACTGCCACACTATTACGGAAAAATATCTGTAGATAAGTATATAGCACTGTAGGAAAATTAATTCCTCATAAAAAGTTCTGAATAAAAATACTCGTCATACGTAGCATTCTGGATTAACCTAGCTTTAGAATTTATTTTTTTTCATGTTTTTTATTTACATACAAATAATTTCAAATACAAAATTTAAAGAAAAAAGATAAATACATATCCTTAGGACCTTTTCACAATCTCTAGTTAGCGCTGACTGGCACTTCACCTGACAGATTGCCGATTGTTTTTTTTAATTTAACTGTCAGTTAGCTATAACTGCGGATGGTTAAAACTGCCCTTAAAGGGATAATTGGCTTAATCGTGAAAGCATTTCTAATTCACACAAAAAATAGGTACATATCGGTCCGGTCTATTATACCAATGTATACTAAAAGTATGCGATATCCACATTTTCTTCTTAAAAGTCACTTCATTTCAACATACAAAACGGCTTAATGTGACACGACGTGTGTCCGTGGTGGTTCGCGGTTAGCCTATCATTTGCAGCTATTCAATAGTCCGCCATACGAATAGTCTGTCTGTCGGTCAATAATTCAAACAGTCTTTACGATCCCACTTCGTTCAGCTGCTCAAATGTGTTGTCATAAAGAATTATTTTGCTATAAAATGAAATCCATACATGACCAAGTCCACTATTAACTGATGAGCACCTCTAAAAATACGACTTGTAGTGCTTTTTATTTAAAGTTTTTTTGCCATCCCTCTACCTCTTGTTATTGCCTTCTGCTGGGTTAGCGCCTTAGCGTCGATTGTTGGCTTTCATGGCACATTGAGTGAGATCGCTGTTGACATTAAGTGCCAATGAAATCAATTTCCAACTCTTTAATACCATAATGTATGCGCTTGACTGAAGCTACCAGGAATGGCTGCTGCTTTGTCGCCGTTGGTGGTATGCTCATACTATCATATCTTATCACACATTCTCAACAAGTTACATCAAAATTCAATAGCTCAGCTTGTCGGATGTAGCTTTAATTTAGCTACTAACTTTTCTAAGCTCTTCCCATTGTCTTATAAAAAATTACAGCCTTTGGTGCAATGCCTGATCTCCGATGAAATGACGCCTTGTATTTTCGATTCACTGGGAAGTATCTTAGTTGATTTCGGTTTGAGCTCTGCATATTATTGTAACTTGACTCCTGTTGCAAGAGCTCTGTGAAATGGAACAAAACACTGCCGAAACCAAAGATGATCCGCGCCCATGTCTCCATATCACTACAGAGATGTCTGCTGATTTAAATAATGTATAATAGTGGCAGGCTTCCCGATACAAAGTTCGATTCAATCGAGATTCATGATCATGTTGTAAAGGGCAGACTTGTCAGATCGATGTTGATTGGATGTACTATTATTGCGTCACATATAGGCATTTGGCCATTGCGTAACGAAGCACGCCAGTCGCCCCTTCTTATCGATAACTAGTGCTAATTGAAAACGGCAAGGGCTAGGTCATACTCCACCTGTTTTCTTCCAAGTAGGCGGATACCCTATTCTACTGTCAAAATCGGGTGTCGATAAGAACATCTTCTGGGCCGGAACGTCTTTGTCACATCGAAACATAGTATATACTATTTTGATATCTTGCACTTATTGCCTTTTTCTGTTAAAAATATAATCCCACCCAACAGTTACCGTTATTTTATCGCCACAAATTGGTTTTGTAATTTTGCATACGCCCATAATTTGTGAGTATTTTTTTTTCGTTTTTTGCAAAATGAAAAAAAAACATTACCCTCATTTGACTATGTATATTCGATCACATTGACATTTGTGTTCTTATTTGCTTTTGTTGTTTTTGGGTTTTCGCCTTGTCAAATCAATCATTGTCAGTTTTATTGACATAAAACCATAATTTTTCATTGCATGCGCCAATGACATTAATTTTGTTGACAGTTCTTTTGCTAAGCCCATCATCAGTGCTGTCAACGACGAGCACAAATTTCTACATATCTAAGTACATGTGAACTGACGAATAGTAGTATTTGCGTTGGAGATGGGCTCGTGACCGATTTTGGCTAAAGTGAAAGTCGGATTATGGCAGCGATTTTGTAGAGTACGCATATTAGCGTTAAGATTAATTTTGCCCAGCCAGTTTTTTAAAGTTTTGTTCAAAACTATTTTTTTTAAGGAAAACTTTAATGAAATTTTAAAATGAGAAATATGACGGTCGCGATATAGTTGGTAATACCGATGTTACGGAACCCTACTGGACAATCCTGAGTCGCACCAACACATCCATACAGAAGTTAGATCAGCGACAACTAATCTAAGATTCAGATCTGAAGTAGAGCGGCACACGGCTCTCACAAACAAAAATGTTGTGATCAGATTTTTCAAAAGCGTCTCAGAAATCTTATCAGAATTCTGACGCCTGACTAAATCAGCTGAGTTGTCACTGATCAAACAGGTGTCCGGTAAAAGAGTGAGTTTATCGGAACAGGAATTGAATTTTGCAAAATTTGGTTTATCGGCGGTCGAAGCAAGTTGCAAGAGACAAATGTCTAGTTGCATGTACAGAGGATGTCGAATAAAACAATAACGCAAAGGTAATGTACGAATTTTGTTTTCATTTCATCAGATTTTCGGAAAGAAACGGATTCGATTAATTTCGTTCTAGTTAATCGATTCAATGTAATCGTTTGCCTAAGAATATTATTGTGGCGATTATTCTCAAGCATGTACCATCCCTAACTCCATAACACTCCCACCACTAGTTAACACACAACTGAGATAACGATGGCTACGCTTATGCATGCAAGCGTGTAACTAGGAAGAGAAAGAGAGATGGCGCGAGTGTTTGCGAATACGATGCAAAGAGGAGATGCTAATAAATAACACCGACCCTTCCAGAACAAGAAAAGCGAACAACCAAGAAAGTTCTCGGTGCGTAGGCAAGCACCCTGTCGGACTATATAAGGCAGTGACCAAGCAAGGCAGACTGTTCAGTTTATTTTCAAGCGTTCAATAGTGAACTACTGTAAAGTTATCAAACTCTTAAAATTGTTTTGCGTTTATTACTAGTAAATAAACTAGCTATTACTTACATTATCTGTGCGTGTGTTTATTCGACTTTATAGTGATCGAACCCAGGATTGATAATCAAGGAATAATCGAATTCGTCACAATTGGTGTCAGAAGCGGTATTGTTGAATAAATACCAGTGAATTTAAGGATAACAAGGACATGGCGAAGCTGAATGAATTAAAGATTCAGCAACTCAAAAATGAGTTGGAACAGCGCGGACTAAACACTACAGGCAATAAATCAGAGTTACAGTCACGATTGCGGGAGGCTATGGAAGCAGAAGGAATCAACGTTGATGATTATGGTTTTCATCTTGTGGAGGAGGCACCGACAAAAATGGAAGAAAAAAAGGAGTCTCCGAATCCAGTAGCAACCGTGGACACAAACATGATATTGGCTGTATTAACCCAGATGTCGACTAAAATGGAAGAACAGAAAACTTGTATAGTTGCTCAGCTGGAAGAACACATGGCATCTCAGCTTGAAGAACAGGATACACGTATTACATCTCGAATGGCATCTCAGCTCGAGGAACAGAAGACACATATGACATCCCAGATTTCAGCTCAACTAGATGAAACGAAGGCATACATGAGATCTCAAATGGAAGAACAGAAGGCATATATCTCATCGCAGTTGAAAGAACAGGAAGCAAAGGTGTCATCGAAACTAGAAGTGCAAGATGCAAAAATTGCACAATTGCAGGATAAAATCGATGCTGAGGTAGATGCATTGAGAGGTCGTATCCAGGAGTTGCAACTAAATCGCACATCTGCTTTAGCGAATACTCCCAAGGTAAAATCACCTTCCTTTGATGGTTCTGTTCCATTCCAGGTATTTAAGCTGCAATTTGAGAAGACGGCTGCGGTGAATAATTGGGGCACTGAAGATAAAGTTGCAGCACTGTTCGTGGCATTGAAGGGTCCTGCAGCCGAAATCTTACAGACGATTCCAGACGGTGAACGCAATAATTATGAAGCATTGATGGGTGCAGTTGAGAGACGCTATGGTAGCGAACATCGAAAACAGATATACCAAATAGAGCTACAGAATCGCTGTCAGAAGGCTAATGAGACATTGCAGGAATTTGCATCGGATATCGAGAGGTTGGCCCATCTAGCAAATGCGGACGCACCCATGGAGTATACTGAGAGGGTAAAAATCCAGTGTTTCATAAATGGAATACGCGATGTGGAGACGAAGCGGGCCACATATGCAAACCCCAAAAGGACATACGCTGAAACGGTATCGCATGCTCTGACGCAGGAAACAGCCTCACTTTTGAGTAAACCTGCATACAAGGCTCATCGTGTAGAAGTGGAAACTCCGGCTTGGGTTGACAAAATTTTGGAAGCGTTGAACGGAGTACAGAAAAAAAGTGATGGTGCCATTAAATGCTTTAAGTGCGGAAAACCAGGTCACATAGCACGTTATTGCGGCACTGGCTCCAGTAATCCTGGCAATTTAAGTGGAAGTAAACGCAAAGCTGGAGAAGATGAGCAAGATGAATGCCCTATAATCTCTGTGTCACAACTCGAACGGAAAGCGAGTAATGTTACTGTTGAAGGCTACGTGGACGGGAAAGAGCGCTTGCTGACTGTGGATACGGGTGCATCACATTCCATCATTCGGAGTGACTTGGTCAGCGGGAAGGTGAGACTATTGCGGAAAGCTAAGTTGTGGACAGTAACTGGTGACAGCAAGCAAGTCCTGGGAGAAGTGAAATGCAAGGTTGTGATTGGGAATGTGGCCACGTATCACAACTTTTTGGTAGCGAATATTGTCGACGAAGTCATCATTGGCGTCGATTTCTTGGCTGAGAGAGACATTCACATCAACGTAAGGAACAGGGTTATGACTTACAACGGCCAAGAAGTTCCTCTGGTTTTTGGACACAATAAAGGCTATACTACCAAAGGAGTGATCTTGAAGATGAAGCAACAGGAGCCTCGTAAAGCAGAGGTAGATCCTCGACCAAAGGCTTTCGCGGACAAGTACCTCCTGAAGAAGATTCGGCAAGGCCAGGAGGAAGATCCAGATTTGGCACGTGTGTTGAAAGGAATAAAGAAAAACAAACAGCCAGGAAGAGAAGAGATGGTAGCAGAGAGTCGTATTGCAAAAGCATACTGGGCACAATGGAGTAGTTTGAAGCTAATATCTGGTTGTTTGCATCGGATATGGGAAAGTGAAGATGGCCAGAATCATCGATCACTTATTGTTGTTCCAAAGGCAAGAATTCCAGATGTTATCAAAGCGTCGCATAGTTGCCCAGATGGAAGGCACATGGGAATAAAGAAAACGCTGCAAGAGGTAAAGCGGCGGTTCTATTGGATCGGTTGCAAACAAACTGTGAGGAAATGGATTACTAAGTGTGCAGAGTGTGCTGAGAATAAAAGACGAACATCTGGTGGTCATGTTCCGAGGAAGCAACGCAACTTAGTGGATAATGTGAAACAGTGCAATGGGCATGAGAGAACGGAACGGAATCCTGAAGAAACGAGCTGCAGGAATGTTTGCCGGGTACCACTGGGAACGAAAGTGAAGGCACAAATCCATTCGGGATTAAGAACGGACAAAATGGTTGGAATATGTGACACTGCAATACATTGTGGGAATCTCTGCAGGAGAGGATTGATGTCGGAGTTTCAATCCCTGGAGGAAATGAGGTTTGGTAAAGCAGTGCCAACCATTGAGCGTCTAGCAGCGTTTGGTTTGGGAAAAGTGTCTGATCGGGACGATCAGACTTAGGTGGAGGGCAGTGTGGCGATTATTCTCAAGCATGTACCATCCCTAACTCCATAACACTCCCACCACTAGTTAACACACAACTGAGATAACGATGGCTACGCTTATGCATGCAAGCGTGTAACTAGGAAGAGAAAGAGAGATGGCGCGAGTGTTTGCGAATACGATGCAAAGAGGAGATGCTAATAAATAACACCGACCCTTCCAGAACAAGAAAAGCGAACAACCAAGAAAGTTCTCGGTGCGTAGGCAAGCACCCTGTCGGACTATATAAGGCAGTGACCAAGCAAGGCAGACTGTTCAGTTTATTTTCAAGCGTTCAATAGTGAACTACTGTAAAGTTATCAAACTCTTAAAATTGTTTTGCGTTTATTACTAGTAAATAAAACTAGCTATTACTTACATTATCTGTGCGTGTGTTTATTCGACTTTATAGTGATCGAACCCAGGATTGATAATCAAGGAATCATCGAATTCGTCACATTATTCAATTAGCGCTATTCATTTAATTAATCTTGTCATCTCTATATTGCCATCTCTGGCCGTTAATGTGTATTTTCTAAATATCACTCATGTCCATAGTGACGTCTTGTCACCGTAAAAGTTGTAAGCTTTTCCCATCTCTAATTTGTCTACTTATATCTGTATGTTGTAGTTGTTGGGTACTAATACGAGTATTTCGATGTACTTGTGTACGCCCATATTAATTGAACACATGGATTGGGACGACGGATGACAGCTTTTGGCGTGATGCATGTTGCTAGCATGTCGTTGTGGCTTTACTGTCAACAATGTATGAATGTATGTTTGCATGCCTACAGTGGTGTGCGCTGCAATATATCCAGTGTATGTGAGGAGGTGTATTAGTTGTAATCACATATATTCCGTGATTCATATAACTACTGTGAGTTGCGATGTTAATTGCAATAGCCTTGTACGTATACTGCAGCACTCATCAAAAAAGACTAACCGGTTGCAAAATTCGAAAATTTTCCAGGGTAAATTAACGCTGATCCGATATTTCCAAAATAGCGTGTACATACCCTTTGCATTGCTGAAAAATAAGAATAAAGATCACCCAACCCTACGATACTTATGTATATTGGGCACAAAAGTATGACTAGGGATCCCAGGATCGCCTACTTTCTTAGGTGATGAAAATCACGGAATTTGTTTCCTACAATCATGGGATTTTGGGGATTGGTAGTATTTTACTAATTAAACTTGTGATTTATTTAGCTTTATTCTTGAAGTGTGACATTCTCCAATATTTTGGCACGTTCCATTGTAAACAGATGTAATTCAAAATTCTCGTTTTTCGAGATTTTAAGTTGATCCAAAATAACCGGCTGATGAGATTGTGCTTTGGGTTGCAGAATGATCAAATGGATCAAAAATTACGGTCATGGATGTCTTGATAACATTTTTAAAATGTAGATAATACGAAACTGTGACGCATCCACTTTCGACAGTTTTTTTATTTATTTTTTTAATATGATATTTTTTATTTCAATTTTACTGGTTTTAATCTTAACAAAAGAGGCGTTTTCGTACGTATGTATTTTAAAGATTTCATAAAAAACATGTATTATAACAATTTAAAAAACTTAGCTTTAAGAATTCAAAACTTATAATGAAATTGTGTAATTTTGGTATTTTTTAAATGAAGTAACTTTTCGTTTCTAAAGAAACTTCTTCACTCTCTTTAACCCAAACCGTTGGAGAATAAGGAAAACTCAAATCCCGGCACTTATCCCGGGATTGTAAAAATCAAAAAAAAACTGGCATACCTAGGATGTACCCATCAAAAAAATTAGTAGACAAGTAATTTTATTAGACTAGCGGTTGTACAGGGTGGCGCAAAAGTAATCCTCCTATCAGAAAATGCTATACATTTTGCGATTGGCCCCTAAAGTCAGTTCTGTTTTGACATTTGTGTAGTAAACACATGCGAAATACACGTTCATAAACAATGTTACGCTACACTGCTCCAGAACGCGGAATATTGCTGACTATTTATTTGACCAATAATCGGTCGGGGCCAAACGGTTACTGTGAATGGTGAGCGCTACAGGGCAATGATCAACGAGTTCTTTTTGCCGCAACTTGATGAATTGGGATTGGAAAACATGAGGTTCCAACAAGACGGTGCAACAGCACACACTGCACGTGCCACAACCGATATGCTGAACATCGGAAGCTTACTTTTGCGCCACCTTGTATTATAAAAATTATTCTACTACACCTTAGTCTGTTGTACTGATGCCATCAGGCATAAAATTTCAATTTCTCTTTGAAAGATAGGCCTTTACAATGCTTACCTTGGCTTATCTTCACTTACAACAACCAAGAGCTGAGCCCACACTGGGTAAGTAAACTTTTATAAATAGGAAATTTCGCATATTATTTCATTTTTAAATTTCACAATACACTCCGAAAGACTCGCACGCCCTTAGATACAAACATGTACATGTTGGAATGTATGAATATGCGTCCCAATTTAGAGTTCAGCGTCCCAATAATCACAAGAAATTTATTCTCGAACTTTTAAGAAATCTTTAATTCTCAAGTTGAGTCTCAGCATACCTTACCATTTTAGATAAGCATTTTCCCTTAGCTTATTTTTCAACGTGTGCAGTATTTGAGAAACATTTGAAAAAGTATTAACAGTTTTCTGGCAGCACTTGTTCACAGCAATACTTTTCAAATTCAATCAAATTTCTCATAATTGAGAGGCTCGTAATTTTAAATACTAAGGGCCGGTTTCACCAGCTCGACTTAACTAAGTTAAGTCGTTTTTTTCACTTTTTCAGTTTCACCATCTAACTTAACTAAGTCACAACTTAGTCAGCCTGCCAGCTGACTTATTCTCGACTAAGTCAGTGTTGCTGTCGTTCAAAACCTATGTGTCAGTAATGCTCCTAATTTGTTTTGTACAATGTCCCAGCCGGAAAATTCGTCATGCATGACTTTAACGCCGTATGCGTAGATGCATGTGAACGCTTGTTTTATAGCATGCAACCATTACGAAACTATCGTTTCCAAGGAAGCGCTAAATTTAGTACCTTCCAACTAAAGAGAAATGGGTGCAAGATCAATACATTCCTTCGTGTATGGGCATACATGACCATTTCGCACTGGGGTATTGGGATGCGCAGAGTTGTCTGGTATGAAAAAATACTACTATGCATAAAACAGCTGGTCGGGTTGTTGTGTTCACAATTATTTAAGTCGCTCAGTTGGTGAAACCCAAAATTAAGTTAGTGTCGAATCTGTGCTAACTTAAGTCACGACTTAGTTTTAGTCTTAGTCGCGTTGGTGAAAGCGGCCCTAAGTATCAGTTAGGGTGTGCAATAATCTTCCGTTTAATAAATGCATTAATTTGATAAACGTCAAAGCTTTAATTTCACTTGAAACACAAAAAATTCATTTAAAGTGTTTTGTATTACATAACCTATAATTGGTTTTATATTATATTATATTATATTATATCGTCCCATTTCTGCGTTAGGCTCGTAACTAGACTTTCTGAGAAAATTCGTGTTTTGATAATCAGTAGGGCATGGAAATCTATGCAAATACATGTTTTTCTTAGACTTAGGTAAAGCAAAATAAATAAACAATCTTTGCGAATCGTGAAATTATCTTAAAAATGGCATTCAAATGTTTTTGCATTTTTTAGTCATATACGAGTATGCAGATTTTTAAATATTTTGCTTGCTTGCATTTTTTTTAGTACATTTTACCCTATTTTTGTAGTTTATTTATTTATTTATTTATGTCTAAAGTACAGCAGACAGTTAAGATTACAAATTATATTAAACTTACATTATTTGTTACATACAAAATAAGTTTTTAATTTAAATTGAGATACCAGTTTAGAACTCGATAAATCCAAATCTAAAAAAATTTGAGAAATAGTTAAATTCAGATAGAGTTCTATTCAAAGGATCATTAGCTCCATACACAGTTCTATTAAAAGCACTACGAAACACGGCGGCCGCCGTGGTGTGAAGGTAGTGTTGCCGGCCTACCACACCGAAGGTCCATGGTTCGAGCCCTGGTACAGGTAACATCAAAAATGATTTGAAAAAAGTTTTTCAAAACGGGGTCGCCCCTCGGCAGTGGTTTGGCAAACTCTCCGAGTGTATTTCTGCCATGACAGGCTTCTCAGCAAAAATTCGTCTCCTTTGTAGATGCCGTTCGGAGTCGGCAAAAAACTGTAGGTCCCACCAATTTGTAGGGACAATTCAAATCGGCACACCACAAATTGGAAGAGAAGCTTGGCGCAAAAATCTCTTAGGAGGTTTATGATGATATACCTGTTGTATATCGCGCCATAGAGAGAGAGAAACACTTCAAAACTACCAAAGTTTCTGCAGGGAACATTAAAATTTATAAGCTGTAGAAGAGAAGGGCAATCAATCTTGCCAGAGACAAGATCAACAATAAATGAAATTGACAAAAGCGTTCTCCCTTTTGATAGTGATAATAAACTTATTAATCGGCACCGTGAAACGTAGGACGGAATCGGATCAGAAAAGTTAAGATATCGGAGGGCAAAACGAATAAAGCACTTTTGTGCTGGTTGACAATTTTACACAACAAAATTCGTGCAAAACAGCCATCCGACGAAGAATAGAGTTTAGTGTGAACACGGCTATTATGTATTTTCGATACAGTGCATACCTATCTGCAAATACAGAAGTGTTGATTTTTATATTTCTGTGTCACTCTAAGCCATTAGGCGGAAAGTTTTTTGTAACAATTTTACTCCAATAAAAACGCTTGAAAATACGTAAGTTCCACTTAAAGATTTTTACTTATTCAAATAATTCCTTAACTTCTTAAATTAGTTTAGTTTGCAATGCCGAAATTAAGGAGAACACAAGCAGAAAAATTTAAGATATTTTTGAAAGCGCATCAGGATGTCTACAAGACAGATATATCTCTTCTTTTCTGCAAATCATGCAACGAAATTTCTAGTAGATCAACATTTAAGAAGTCAGAAACATAAACATATGCATAGCCGGCGCGTTGAAAAGTCGTCGCGGTCCTTGTTGTCCGTTTCAGAGAGAACTAAATAACCCATATCTAAGTTTTATTTTGTTGTGTTGATCTTCCGACAGGATAATAAGCTGATTTTTGTTGGAACGATTTTCCGTCATCCCTTGTCAAGTTTGGTTTTGTGAAAAATCGGTTTCGGCGTTCTGTCATTTTCAATGCCGAGTTTCGTGAGAACGAGTGTCTAAGTAGTTTTCTAAAGAAATACACAAGCGAAAACATTCCCTCGGACTCAACTCTGAGAAAGACTTATATCGATAAGTTATACGCTAAACAATTAAATCGAATAAAATCAGGGTTAAAAGGAAATTTTTTGTGGGTGGCAATGGATGAAACGAATGATATCCAGGGTAGGTTCATAGCGAATGCTATTGTTGGAGTTCTGCATGAAGATCAAGAACTAAGCGAGAAAAAATGTCTGCTTAATGTTGCAGAATTGGAAAGAACCAATTACGCCTCTGTTGATCGCACATATTTTTGAAAGCACGGACGCGTGTTGGCTTTTTTAAAGAAAAATTTCCTAACATACCTCTTCCGCCAGAACCAGTTATTACCAGATGGGGAAATTACTAAAATCTGTTGAATATTATGTAAAGTATTTTGAAGAGTTTGTAGAAGTGGTCAACGAATTCGACACCAGCAAGTCGTTTTCTATTAAGAAGGTTCAAGAAGCATTAAAGGCTAGTTCAATTATATCTCGGTTGGTTTTTATTCACACAAATTACTGATTTTCAAACGAAACTATTACAAAGTTGTAAAAAAAGAATTCACTTAAAACGCAAATAAGTTTAATAAGCGATGCACATAAAAAGATTAATGATGTAGAGGGCCATATCGCACAACTTATTAAAAAAAATTAAAGGCTGTTGGAGAAAAATCAAGGATACAAAAAAAATTAAGAAATTGTTACTATTTTTGATTTGAGTAACGAGAAGAGTGTTGTACCATATGAATATACGCCAAGCGAGCTCGCAGTTTTCAAGCATGCTTCTATTACCTCTGGGGATGTAGAACGTTCGTTTTCTATGTATAAAAACTTTTTTCGACCGAAAGTTTTCTTTTTGAGAATATGGAAAAATATTTCATTGTCTACGCTAATGAATCGCTAACTAAAAATTAACTTTTGCTTATTAAGTATCTGATATAGCATTACAAGACTGAATTTATGTATCTATAGACCATCCATGTATTTGAATATATGAATTTATTTGCTAAGAGCAAAATTGAATTAAAAAATGTTTGTACCTAATTTAAACATGAATTAACTGAAGTCCAAAATTTTTTTTTGATTTTTATGCATATTTCTCAGTTTTGGTTACATTTTTTATGTTCATTTTTTTTATTTGTTAGTATATAAAATTCCTAAAATAAAATATGTTTTATTTTTTTCTTTCATCATTTACTTGGTATCTATATTTTCCTGGAATTTGACCGAATTGTAAACACGAGGATAACTTTAGTGGTTGCTTTAAATTGCAAAAAAAAAGATAACTTCTAACCCGCATGTTGATCAAAAATTCAAAATTTGTATGGAAATGTCATTTTAAAAAGCTTTATAAACCCATTTTATTTTTATGAATATGGGGGTAAGACTCCATTTGGACAAATTCCGTTGAGGTCGACTTGAGAATGAAGTAAATAGGGATATTAAGAAAGTACATTTTAGGTTGAGAACACATTCTTTCCGGTATTGCGAATTAACGTTGGAGATTTGAGAAATTGATGTTATATCAAATGAAATTGTTTGTTGGGATGCAGCACATATTTCCCTTCAACATTACCGACTAACAATAATTGAAGTTGTCATTTGTCATTTTGGGTTGCATACGAAATTATGATTTTGACATTTATGTCAATGATAAATTCCCTTTTCACGTTTGATAAGGGTCACTTTTTGACTTCGTTAAACAAACCCATAAGCAAAACTAAATGCACGCACACAAATGTTCTCATTTGCACAGTCATTCAACCATAGGCGGTATGCCGAATATAAAGCCAACAGCGATTCCAACAGTCTAACTAGCTGTGAATATGCCAAACGAGCACATCCTAACAGAAAATTGGACTAACGCAGTGTTCAGATAACTTCGATTTGGCTAGTTCTCAGTTGGATCCACTTCTGATAGCTCAAATTGTCTTTAAACTATTACCTATGTAAACGGTACAGATTGAGTCACGTGGAGACTGCTTCGCAATTTTACTGCAGAGATAGTACACATGTGTGTCAGTGTGTGTGCATATGTGAACATTCCCAACATCAAACATAATTACTTGTAAACGATGATTTCAGATCAAAGCTAGCTATTTTTATTCCATACCATCAAAGTATGTACATTTTCGATGAAGAACGTAGCAGTCTAGTTTGAAATAGGGCAAATCCGCCGTAGTGTTACATTTTTGGCAAAAAAAAATTTTTTTGAAACATCGAAGCACAAGAATAACTTTTTGCTGGTACATTGGTAGATAAAGAGGAGCTTAAATTTATCGGCGTAATTCGTCTTACATAATGCCTCAAAAAGATATAGTCAATAGATCGGAGATAATATATACAAGGTGGCGCAAAAGTAAGCTTCCGATGTTCAGCATATCGGTTGTGGCACGTGCAGTGTGTGCTGTTGCACCGTCTTGTTGGAATCGCATGTGTTTACTACACAAATGTCAAAACAGAACTGACTTTAGGGGCCAATCGCAAAATTTATAGCATTTTCTGATAGGAGGATTACTTTTGCGCAGTAACCGTTTTTCACCGACCGAAATAAATAGTCAGCAATATTCCGCGTTCTGGAGCAGTGTAGCGTAACATTGTTTATTAACGTGTATTTCGCATGTGTTTACTACACAAATGTCAAAACAGAACTGACTTTAGCAGCCAATCGCAAAACTTATAGCATTTTCTGATAGGAGGATTACTTTTGCGCCACCCTGTATAAATTCAACTGAAATTTTAGCAACGTGTGGAGATATAAGAAGCTTATATTTAGGCCAAATTGTTTTGATATCCGACATCCGGTTTTGGAGATATCGTTAAAAATATATAGCCGAAAAACCGTAAAATATTTTTTAGTGCCAAGTTGGTTATGCATTCATTTTAATAGTTTCCTACCAATCATCTTGAAATTTTACCAGCGTACTGACGATTAAACGAAGAATGATTTGAGAAAAAATTGTCGATATCCGAAAACCTGTTTCGGATATATCAATGAAAGTAAAACCCGAAAAACCGTTAAATATTTTTGCTAATTTGAGCACTTCTTTACCGATTATGTTAAAAGTTTAGCAGCATGTAGATATTTATGTAAAGTATATTTGGGTAAACTTTTTTTGATACCCAAAACCCGGTTTTCGAGATACCCTCAAAAATATGAAACCGGGTAAAAAATCTTTCTACCTGCAATATGGCTATCAAACGAAAGGTACTGAAGAGAGCTTTGACGTACTATGGTTCTCATATCGATATTTCTACTTCTTCGGAGGTGCATTCCGATATTTGGACCCAGGGACCCACAAAACTTGTCTAAACAATAAGGGTATCAAATAGACGTAGAAGCGAGGTGGTTTCGACTTCATGGTAAAAGTAGTGTGGAAAAATAAAACGAAAAATAATACTTGCATGTTTTGATTTTTTTTAATTATTATACTTAATTTGTGTTTCATTTCACTAACGTTTGAATAAAAATTAGTTTGGAAGTAATTAGATATATTTTTCCAAATTTTTTTACGGTTTCTGATATATCTCGAAAATTTCCCATATTTGCCCCTTGTACAAATTTCAATAACTTTCGTTATGTTAATCTTTCAAAATGAGGCATTTGGTTTTATACTACTGTAGTGTGGGACAACAAATTACAAAAGAGTAACATGTAATAAAAGTAACACTGTAGCTGTGCCAACAAAAAAACATGCTACCGAAAAAAAATTACGCAGCAAAGTACCTCGACATTTCTGCCTCTAACTTCAAAACTACAGAGAGCACATCAAATTCAAAACCACCGAAAGTTTCGCTGTATAATAGGCTATCATCGCGTGTAACCAAAATTTTAATACTCTGTTGCCTCAAAAACTTATAAGCACAAATTTACAAATATTGAAAAAGGCCAAAAATAGAGTATCGCTACTTGCATTGATGATAACTTTAAATATTGGAGGAGCACATTAACCCCGCTTAAATTTTTAGAATCTCCGTCTTAAAAGCTACACCCAGTTAAAATTTCAAAGCGACACATTGATGCCGCAAAATTTTATAGAACAAATACCAAAAAAAAAACGAGTATCAGTTGAAAAAACGGAAAAATCGACGTTTTTCACTCTTCAAAGTTCTGAAAAAACTTTTTGTCTACATTTTTTCCATCCATATCTTCAGAGGTGATAGTGAATACGTCAAACTAAATAGCCATATGCTTTTTACCGGCTTTAATTCATTAACGCATGTGTATCATCCGAGTATCCAAAAATGTAACATTACGGCGGATTTGCCCATATGTACTATGGCCTACTTAGTGTTATTATTGTAGCAATTGAGAACAAAGTTTATTATTTTTCTCATTAAGGCTGTACCGCTGCTCTCTCAGCTGTTCTCATATATCAGGCGGGTTAGATAATAAGCTCTTCAAGCAAACCCATAATTTTTTTAGATACTGAACAAGGACAGCCTGCTGAATATGAGAACAAGTAATAACTGATTTTAGAGCTAATAATGAAGGTAGTTCTGCTAAGTGGAAGATCGCCTTATTTTAAAATATTTTTAAAAAAACTCCTTAGCTCAGAATTTGTTAAATGATCTTACTATTTAAAAATGAGGCTGAAGAATATCCTATCTCAGAACAAGTTTCAAATAGCCTTATCTGAACGAAAATTCAATACAAATAGGTCTTGTTTGAAAAAAAAAATTTATGTAGTAGGCTTTTTCGGCGTTTTTTTTTTAAATAGGGTGATATTCCAATCAGGAGTCGATATGTACCGAAAAATGGCTGAAATAGTTGTGTGGTACTTGTTTGAGGAAGTTTACTTGATATAGTCATAGTTAGAAAACACCGCCAAAGTTAAAAAATAGACACCGAAGTCATCTCAAATAGAAAAATTGCAGCTCGTGTCACATTGAGACTTATCAAAACTGCCTGGATAGTGCTGAGGCTCCGACCACTTGCTTAAGGTATGAACTCGTATTTTGAAGAAGTCTTTTTTATTTCAACCTATCGCGATTCAAAGCAGGAAATTCTAGTTGCAAACTAGTTCTTTTTGTTACTAGTTAGTTTCGCAGCTGGTTTGGTTCTTTACTGCATACTTCACTTGATATTTTGTACAAATGGGACTGGCATTTAAATTACCATGAATAATTTCAAGTTCCTGACGATTTTCCGCATGGCGACGTTTCTACGCATCTGCAAATTGTTGTCACAGCGGCCTCTTTTACCTCTCATACTGAGACATGTCTATATTTACTCTTTGTATACAAATTCAAATAAATTTTGTTGGATATCCATATGAATATGACATGCTGTTTCTCAAGTGATTGTATGCTCATTTGACATGCTGCGTTGAAAAACACTTCAGTTTCCATCTTGAGTGCCACAAAACAGTGGGAAAGTCGCCTTATCAAGATGTACATACATACAAATATATATTGGTTTTTGCTTACATATTTTCATATTCGTATGTGGTCATTTCAATTATTGAAGAGTCATTGTGTATTCAATTAAGATCTTTATATATTTCTTGTGTTATTTTTAATTATTCAGGTCATTGAATGTATTTTAATGTTGGGTTTTAATAGTTTGCTTAGGCTTCTGTGCCTTGGGAATTGAAAATAAAATAATAATGATGAAATAAAATTAGTTTTGTGACCTAAACGTTTGAGTTGTTTTACACCCAGCTGTGCCTAGCAAGCAGGATTTTAGAAAAAATTCTCAAGTGTGTGTACTTCTCAGACTTCCTCATACTAGACGCACAGTCCAATTCACCACCTAGGCCCATCGAATGGAGAGGGAGTTTTTCTGCAAGTTACGTTGGAAAAGAAAAATTCAGTTCTTTGTCATGATTTTCGAAACGTGTAAATTCGATTACATAGTAAGGACAATGAAAACGCTGAAATCCAGGACGCACACTGACGGACTCGCAACTATCGGTGGAATGCCATTTGGAGTGAACTCGAAACCTTTGAAGACATCTTGAAAAATATTGAGACATTATCCGCATCAGTTAAAAAAATTAAACGCAAAGCTGCATCACTAAACAGGAAAACCGAAAACATCAGCCGGTTCTATCGTACCGAAATGACCCGGGATCAAAAACACTCAAAGGAAAATAAAACCTTCGGGGATTGTTTTTGTCGCTACACAAACACACGGTAAGAGGTTGATTGACTTCGAAGTGGCTCGAAGTATGGTCATAAATAGAATCGGGTTAAAGCATAAAATACCAAAGAAGGCTGCTTTCTGCTTCCTCATCAGCCATTACTACAGCGCCCTGCCTGCGCACCTTCAAAATTATCCAATAACAATACGAACCGCCATCTTGTGGTAGACAAGATACGCAGTCGGCTCTCACTAACAAGAAAAATGGACTAAAATTCTACCAAAGGCCATACAGAGCGTACTTAAGTTTAACTTCCCTGCAAAGCTTATGACATTGAGCAATACCAACTGAAGTCCTCTCTCGACGAACGAAGTTCACGGTCTATAAGTTTCTCATCATATCTTACTTGGAGTCATGAACAGTGTGGAACAAAGATTGGATGACCTTGACTATGACTAACAACGCAACATGTACCTTTGTACTTGGCACTTGGGGGTAGTGTCTTGGCGTAATCACAGGCGATACACTCGGTCGCTATTTACGTACCTTTAATAAGTCCTTGTGAAAAATTTGCTTTTGTAGCTTAAGAGTAAAACCTTAAAATGTAAGTTGCACCCGTCTCCGCGAACAAGCTTCGCATTAAGGTCTCGTATAGCTTTTAATGCCATATGTCCGTTTTTGGAAAAAAATTTTTATTTGGTTTATTTTTCTTAAGCATTTAATATATGTATTAAAAATTAATGTCAGACAGGTTTTTCCAAAAACGCTAGGTACATGAAAAATTATCCGCCTGAAATCACAAAAAATTGGCTGTGAAATCCTAGTTTCGCAGCTGAAAATTTATATATTAACGTTACTAAAACACAAACGCGCTCTTTGGTGTCTGTAAAATAACTCCAATTAAATTTTCTTTATTTGCATTAAACCTCTTTTAAGTAAAGCTTACATTTTATTTGATCTCTTAAAAAATAGTATTCTTCTTGTTACTCTAATTTATCTTATTAGTACGTAGATTAATTATTGTTGTAAATATATAAGTAAGTATGTGTGTTTATATGTTTAAGTTATGTATGAATGAAGTATGTGCAAAGGAACATATGAGTCCCTGATTATTCAGAATTTCTTTACTTGAAAATCAATATTTAACTTATAAAAAAAAACAAAAACAAGTAAATATTTTTTCGATTGTTGTTGGAGCAAAGCTCGAATTTTTTTTTATGTTTGTTTGTTAATTGATATTAGAGAAAAATTACAACGTTATGCACAGCGATGGTATGGGATGACATGTTTCGAAGTGCCCAGCTTCTCATCAGACCCCTTCTCGGACACTGAGATACGAACCCAAGTGTCTGCACCAAAGCCGCTGTTAGAGTACTCTAACAACTAAGCTATGATGCCCTGTAGCGTCACGATGCATTTTTCCTCTAATGTGCCATTTGCTTATTCCTTTTATACATTCTTTGGAACATATATTTTATATGTCAACTCAAGGAAAGTGGAATATTTTTAGGCGCGTTCATAGAACAGTTTTAGATACAGAAGGGCTTTTTTGCATATCAACACTTCCGTGTTATTTGTTATGCACCCGCACTGTACCTGTAACATTTGTTAACATAAACTTAATTTTGACTATGTTTTTTTTTTTGTTTATTTCAAATTTATTTATTCAACAAAAAAAAAATGTTTATATGTATATCTAACCTGAAAAATATGTATTTTTTCCTCAATCTTTTTTTCCTTTTTTTTTTTTTTTTAAATTTGCTAACATAAACTGATTTTTTTATGTCTTTCGCTTAACTTGGGATTTATATATTTTTTTGAACTTGTTATCGTTTGATACTAAGTAATTTCCATCTTGTTTATAATTAATCATTTTCTTGTATTTAGGTTTTGCTTTGCTAACCCTGTTGTTATTAACAATGCTGTTGGCAAAACTTTCTGTATCAACTCTATTGGCTTTTTGATTCAATTTATTTATTCGTTTTATTTGTGAAAGTTTAGATATTTCTTCTTGTGCAATTATATTATTCAAAAGATCAATTGGTCGAAAATTAGTAGTAGTGTGAATTTAGTTGTTGTATGATATTATTGCCTTATGAACATTTTCGTTAATATCATCTTTATTATTTGGATCCGCATTAAAGAGTCTAATATGCTCATTAAGAGTTCCATGTAGTCTTTCGATATCTGCATTGCCTGTTTTCAGATACGCTGTGGTAGTATGGAACTTTATTTCTTGTTCTTTTAAAAATTCTCTGATCACTGCAGTGTCTAACTCATTGTCGAATATTAAAAGATTGGGCTTCCCTAAATACTGTATTCTTTGCTTAAGTGCCTTAAGTATTGACACCCAGGTTCTATCTTCTAAGTAGTACGCAGTTGCATACTTCGTGAGCTTATCTATGGTCGTCAGGTACATGGTGCCTCGTTGTGGGTACCATATATCTACATGCACAATATCGTTGTGCTTTGTTGGGGTGGGCGTAATATTTAAATTATATTTTATAGGGGACCTATCGTGTTTTGCGAGCTTACATATTTCGCAACTGTTGATGTATTTTTGAATTTCTTTTTGGAATTTGGGGTAAAAATAATCTTTTCTTAATTCCTCATAAACTTCATTAATACCCCTGTGATTATTTTTAATATGCGTTTTTTCAATTAACTGCAAAAGTGTTTCTCTATCAGTTATATCTTCTATAAATAAATTAGCTTTTAATACTTTAAGGTTTTTGTTTTTTGCAAAATACTTAATATACAAAGATTGAAATTCCTTGTATAGCTCAATATTTGGACAAAAAACTACAACGAGACCCTTTGAAGGAAGTTTATCTTTAAAGAAATTCAAAATACCGTCTGCATTTGCTACCTTTAAGTTGTGCCGGATTTTATTTTTAAACATTATTTTCGTTTTACAGGAGTTTTCGTTTGAAGTTTGTATAAATACTTGATTTTTGAACATATTTATTGGATTTTCTGTAATTTTAATGTAGTCAGCATCGTCGCTTTCTGCGCTGTGAACTGTATCAGCGTCCTCATCGAAAAACTCGTGTAAATTTACTTCAATTTCACTATTTGATGCTTCATAACTTAACCTACTTAGACCATCAGCTACTACGTTTTCCTTTCCCTTTATGTAATTTATATCGAAATCGAATTCATTAAGCTTAATTTTCCATCGTTGGATTTTTGCATTAGGTTCCTTAATATTGTTTAACCAAACTAAAGGGCGGTGGTCTGTTTTTATTACAAACCTACGGCCAAAAAGGTAAGGACGAAAATACTTTGTAGCCCACACAATGGCTAATAATTCCTTCTCTATTGTACTATAGTTTTTTTCATGCCCATTTAATGTGCGGCTTGCAAAGGATACTGCTCTGTTTCCTTGCATAAGTACAGCTCCTAACGCAAAATTGCTTGCATCGGTTACAAGCGTAAACGTTTTTATCGAAATCGGGATGAATAAGTATAGGTTCATTTTTGAGTAATTTTTTCAATTTTTCAAATGCCGTTTTATATTCTTTATCATTTGTACCAATTTTTGCCCCTTCCTTTAAATATTTGATAAGATGATGCGCTATCTTCGAATAGTCTTTAATAAAGCGTCTATAAAAACCGGTTATGCCTAAAAATGATTTGATTTCTTTTTGAGTTTTTGGTAAAGCTATTTTATCTATAGCTTTCAACTTTTCAGGGTTGGGTTTGATGCCTTCGGCAGTGACAACGTGGCCTAAAAACTCAGTTTCTTTGGCGAGAAATGTGCATTTGTCAACTTTCAATTTCAAATTGGACTGGCTTAAACGTTTTAATACTTTCTCTATTGCTTCTAGAAAAAATTCGAACGTCATCTAAATAAACTAAACAGATTGAACCAATGTATTCTTTCAATACGTTGTTAATCAGTCTTTGAAAAGTTGCTGGCGCATTCCGGAGCCCAAACGGCATGCGCAAAAACTCATAATGGCCAGTTGCTGTAGAAAATGCGGTTTTTTGAATGTCATCTGGATGAAGAGTAGAGAAGTACTGACATTTTCCTAGTTTATCAACAATATCATCAATATTTGGCATTGGGAATCTATCTTCAATGGTAATATCGTTGAGTTTCCGATAATCAATCACTATGCGCCAATTTTGTTTATTGGACGAATCTAATTTTTTTGGAACGATCCATATCGGGCTATTATAAGGACTATTTGAGTGTCTTATTATATTTTGTTTTAGCATATTTTCTATCTGATTATTAACTTCTGCTTTATGCACCTCAGGATATCTATATAACTTGGAATAAACTGGCATGTCATGCTTCGTTGCAATCTTATGCTTTATTTCATTAGTAAAAGTTAGACTGTCGTCTTTATCGTAAAATATTTGTTTAGATTTTCTAATAATTTTTAATAATTTTTCTCTTTCATATTCTTCTAGATGGCTCGTTCGAATGTGGGATAAAATGTTAGCTCTTTCAATCTCGCAATTAAAAACAAAACCTTCTTTATAAGCTATATCATCATAAGTTTCTTTTTCTTTATTCAAAAAAATAGTAACACCGGCATTAAATAGTAACACCGGCATTATTATTACCTATATCAAAGTTTTCATTGAAAGGATATTCCAAAAACTCACAAAAATAATTACTTAAATTAAACTCTTTGAACATAGGAAATTTACAAAGTTTTGTTATTGATATTTTTGTACCTAATGCTCTTGCTACTACTTTCACATTTTGCTTAAAATTGGGGTGGCAGGTATTAGGGTTAATTATACTAAATTCAGCTCCAGTGTCAATTATAAATCTTAGTTTCTTCTCGGGATTATGATCTACTATGTAAGGAAGTTTTGCTCCTCTGCTACAGGAAAATTTACATTCGAATTTCCTATTTCCATAGGTTCGATTTGTTGGTTAACGTTGCTAAAATGGTGTGCCGGTTGCCTAGTTTGATAAGAAGTAGTTTCGGGGTTAAAATGTGTAAAATTTCTATTTGTTGCTTGTCTAGTTTGATAGGAACTAGTATACGGGTTAAATGTGGAAAGTTTCTATTAGCTGCTTGTGAAAAGTTTGATCGTCTTGTTTGACCTGTTGAATTGGAATTGGAAGGTATATTATGATAAAAATTAGGATTAGAAAACTGTTTATTTAGATATGGGAAACTTCTTGAGATTTCGGTACTGAATTATTGTTATTGGGCCTATTATTAGCATTATTGTAATTATCACTGAAATTTGTTCTCATATTTGTATTCATATAGTCTCATTTTGCTGGGCCAAACTGCGTGTAATGTTGATGTCTTGCATCTATTATTATCTTAAAGGCATCTTCCAATGTTTTGGGGCCCCTGGCAAATATCATAGTTCGTGTTGGTTCAGGAAGATGGTCTCTGAACGTTTTAAGTGAAATCCTATGAACTTCGTCTGTTGTGTATACATTATCCCCATGGGTTAAGTTTCGATTGTGAATCCTATTGGCAAGCTTATTAATTTTAAAATAATAATTTTCTATAGTTCCTTGTAGTCTACAAGTTTTTAGATCATCCATCAAATCGTTACTACTATATTTTTCGCCAAAGTTTTTAGTTAAAATATCTTTTAAAATCGGCCAAGTAGTTACATTTGCGTACCTATGAATTGCTTCTCTAGTTTTGCCAACACATTTGTTTTTAATGTAGCCAAAAAGAATATTTTTGTTGTTAGTATCAAACTCCGAAATAGTTGGAAGAATGTTTTCGACTTGGTTTATGTAATCAGGTAGCTGATTCGGATCACTACCGTCAAAACTTTCAATGTTTTTATGCAGGTTAAAACCAAATTAAATCTGTTTATCTCTAGTGCATCCATATTGTTTTTTTTTTTTTTTGTTTTGATATGGAATGAAAATATGTATGAAAAAAAAAATTAATAAATGTTCTTGGTTAATCGATACAAAATAAAAGAAAAGAAATAAACATGTAGCCTAATGTACTTATACTTATTTTTGTTGATGTTGTTGTGATTGCAATTGCTTTGATAGTTTTTGTTGTAATGTAATAAATACGTGGCGAAATATGCTTATACTAATTGTTGTGATTGCATTTTACCATTCTTATTGTTGTTGTAATATAATAACTACATATGTTTGTAGCGAAATGTATTTATACTTATTGTTGTTGATATTGTTGTGTTGCATTTTACTATGTTAGTTGTTGTTATAATTCTGGCTGCTACTCTAAGTGACGAACGCGTAAGGTTTAAATGAGTATGATATGACCTGGTTGCTGTCCAAATGTGTCTCCTCTTCTTGCGCTGTGTACATAAAATATGTTGTTTTTGTTACGTTTTTTCTTCCAATCAATTTATTTTTGTTGTAAGTTTAAATTTAAGGTAATCGTTTTTCTGAGAGCGGCTTACTCAATTTATTTGTGCTGTATTCATATAATGTGTTGTTGCGATTTCTTTTCAATCATAGTATTTTTGTTGTAAGTTTAAATTTAAGGTACATAATCGTTTTTTTGTTTGAGAGTGGGCTACTCGTTTACGATTATTAAGCCATTGATGTTGTTGTTTTACATGTACATGACGAGTATAGTCTTTGACTATTTGTAGTATTTGCCTTTGTTGTTTTTATTTATTTTACGTATTTTTTTTTTTTTGTGAGAGAATGGCCACTTTATAAGTTAACGCCTGCAGCTAAGCGCAATTGCAGCTTATTAAAAAAATTTTGTTTAGTCACTCTTGTTTTGTTATATATTTTGTTTTTATATTAGAGAGAGTAAATTTTAACGATTAAGCAAACGTACTATCGGTATGATAGGCAATCGATGATGTGGCCAAAATGTTGTTGTTATATTATGTTGTCTTTTTGGTTGATAAAAGACGAATATTTTGTTTTTATATATTCTTTATTTCTCTTAAGTAAGATTCAAAATAGATTACTGCTAACGGACGACTGATGTCTCTCACAAATTTTGATCATATTTGTCTTTGACAAGGGTGCATGTCTTTATATTTGCACTTTTGCACTTTAATCTCATTGGAACTTAGCTCACCTTCATAGAGGTCATACATATAGATGTATGTAAATGACTTTTTTCACAGGATTCCGTTTTTTCCTTTTTTCAATTGGGGCCACTTTCACTTGCCCTTATCTAGTTATTGTACTTACTTTCTTTTTATGAATAGCCAAAAAAAAAGTTTATTCACCTCTTTTTTTTTTTTTTTTGTTTTGTTTTAATAAAAAAAACTGTCACTAATAAATTTTTAGAGTTTTACTTCTTGAAAATTTCACATTGCCTTTGCAAGAGTCCCGTATGCTTGGACATGTAAATGTAGTTTTTGATTAAATTTCACAGTTTTCTTATTGTCTTTAGCTTAAAATATAGCTATGCTTATTCAGCAATTCAATTTAAGAATACCAAATATTTAATTCCAATTAAATATTGCTTTAATAATTTGTTTTCCTCGTCGTCATTAACGTTACTAAAACACAAACGCACTCTTTGGTGTCTGTAAAATAACTCCACGTCTTAAATTTTCTTTATTTGCATTAAACCTCTTTTAAGTAAAGCTTACATTTCATTTGATCTCTTAAAAAATAGTATTCTTCTTCTTACTCTAATTTCTCTTATTAGTACGTAGATTAATTATTGTTGTAAATATATAAGTAAGTATGTGTGTTTATATGTTTGAGTTATGTATGAATGAAGTATGTGCAAAGGAACATATGGGTTCTAATATTACAATATGTTATGTAGTTAGATTAACATTTGTCACAAAAAAGCAAGGAATGATCAGAAGAAATAGCTTAGTTTCCAAACTGTCAAACTTTCACGGCCAACATTTGTAAAGCTTATGGGCTTATATGCGTGCTTATTAGTTTTCGAAAATATTTTTTTTTTCAAGTATTCATCAAATATTCGCTTGGAGATCAATTGCAAATATTACTAATGAAACGTCAAACCCTTATCGGCCCAAACTGAATTACCCAGGTAACTGGCTTAAAAAAAATAATCCCAAAAATATGCAATTTTACCCAGAGAAACAATGGAAAGTCTGAAAGGATAAAATTACTTAACTATTATACACGTTTTTATGTGACAGAATAGGGAAGTTCTTGAATGCTGAAATAATTTTCACTCATTTGTCAACATTTGTCAAAACTGTCAAAAATTTGACACGTAACAAACAAGTATGCTATTAAACGGCATGGTTGCATGCGCACACACATCCCTTCACATACATCACATATGCAGCTGTAAACAAATGGAAATTGATTTATTTATACTTTTTTGCGAAAGGGCGTTGCAGCAGCCAGCTTCCCTTGATGTTGCATGCACTACGTAGCGGATGTGAAGGCGTAACGTGTGCAGTATGAAGCAGTGTTTGGTAAAAGGGGTAAAAAGTTTGAGCATGACATTTTACGAGAAATTAATAATACGCTAAAATGAAAATAACACCGCACCAACGATAATAATAATAAGCGTAACGCAGTAACAAAACCACTCGTCTCAACTGGTGCTAAATAAACAAAGAAAGTTGATGCACTCCACTCGGTGGGAAGGGAGTAACACCTTCGATGAATTCGGCCTAACTGTTGAAGAATGAGGGTTCTATGTACATACAGGCAGCAATTACTGCACACGCTTCCCAGTAAACTATATATACATATTACAAGGTATTTGAAAAAAGTTATAGTAGTCGTGTTGTTTTCGATTGTAACGGTATGTTCAGGCACTAACACCTCCTGGTATAAACCTGTCTACCGAACCTTCAGGACGTTGATTTTAGATGCGTCTTGCGACATGAATTCTTTTCCACGGGTAAATTCTAAGTCATATCAGCCCTTGGAAGAGAACAAGTCGAAAATCTATATATATAAAATTCAAATTATGTATGCATTTGTAGACCGACTTGTGTCCTAAACGTATAAACCGATCATAACCTTATTTGAAACACGCACTCGATATCTTCCAAGGATGGGCATGCGCTGAAAAATATTTTAATATACAGGGTGGCTAATGAAAGCCGCTACCAAAAAAAAATTAAATAACTTTTTTTCTATTTAATGAATCTGGTTAATTTTTTTTTTATTTTGCAGATTGGCTTTTACATTTAACAAAAATAGATAACTGGGACACTGAAACAAGAATTTGGATTGTCCGCCGCTATCACGCACTGGAGTCCGTAGTTTCTGTTCAAAGAGAGTATAGGCGCACGTTTGGCGGCAATCCTCCGAGCAGATGGACCATAATAAGACTTGTAAACAATTTTGCCGAGCATGGGACAGTCAACAGAAGACCTTACCATCGAAACCCTTCAGTTCGAACGGAGGAAACAATCGCTGCTGTAGCTGCTGCCATACAAAACAATCCACGTGTTTCGACAAGAAGCTTATCTGCTCAAATGGGTGTGAGCAGACAGTCATTACAGTCAATTATGCACAAAGATTTGGACTTATTCCCATATAAAATTCAAATGGCCAACAAACTGAACGCTGCAGACTTGCCGATTCGCTTGGAATTTTGCCAGAAGATGCTTCAAATGGTGGAAGAGGATGGAAACATGTTGAACTGTCTTTTCATGTCTGACGAGGCCCATTTCGATTTAAAAGGCAACATAAACAAACAAAATTGTCGAATATGGAGTGCTTCCAACCCACAGATACTCCATGAGACGGAATTGCATCCACTTCGTGTCACAGTGTGGTGTGCAGTTTCATCACGCTGCATTGTCGGGCCCTACTTCTTCGAAGAAAACGGTCACACCGTTACGGTTACTGGAGACCGTTACTTGAGCATGTTGAGAGAGTTTTTCTATCCAGAATTACGCCGAATGAGAATTTCTTTCAACTCTGTGTGGTTTCAGCAAGATGGTGCAGCTCCTCATATAGCCCAACCTGTTATGACAGAATTGCGACGAAAATTTCCCAATAAGCTGATATCCAGAAACTCCACATTCCGTTGGCCACCCAGGTCGCCTGACCTTACTGCACCTGACTTTTTCTTGTGGGGTTATTGCAAACAGGAAGTCTTCAAAGCAAAACCCACAAATTTGAATGAACTCCATTCGAGAAACAATTGCGGCTATTCCTGTCTCAACTCTCCAAGCAGTAATGAACAACTTTTTGGTAAGATGCCGCACATGCATCGACGAGCAGGGGGGGCATTTAAATTCCATTATTTTTAAAACTAATTAAGCTATATTTAATAAAATTTAATGAGCTTTAACATGAATAAAAGAAAAATGAATTCCATACACTGAGAAAAAAATTATTTGAGTTTCTTAATGTAGCAAAATTCATCAGCCACCCTGTATATAGGGGGAGTGGCACCTCCCATAAAAATTGAATTTTTCATAGTCCGTATCTCTGGATGTATTTACGTTAGACGTCTGAAATTTGGTAAGTCGTTATATGAAATTAATCCCTGCCACCTCCAACTGCGGATAACGATAAAGGGGGCGTGGAACCTCCCATACAACGGGATTTTTTTTTTTTTTAATTTGGGGTGAAACCAACGGGTATAAGCTAGTATGTACATGATATTTATAAGGTGGCCGTAGCCTCAGCACTTTATGAGTTAACCATATTCATTCACTGACACAGCAGGGTCCAGATAGCTGACATATCTCATGAGTTAATATGTTTGAAATAGTGTATGCTTCAAGAGTAATATGTTCACTAGTCTTATTTCACAATTTCTGGAAAGGTTTCGCCCCTTTTACGGCGAACCTACGGGTATAAGGTATATACAATTACGTATGTACCGATAGGTCTGCTCAAGATGCGTTGGTATCCATCAAAAGAATTAATTATAACATGGAAAATCAGTTTAAAAGTGACACCGCAACTGTCAAACAGATATTCGTACTATCAAGTCGTTGTTGTGTGAGTTAGCTTTGTGTGCAACCAAAAATAAAATAAAATAACATCAAATAAAATAAAATAAAATAAAATAAAATAAAATAAAATAAAATAAAATAAAATAAAATAAACTAAAATAAAATAAAATAAACTAAAATAAAATAAAACAAAATAAAATAAAATAAAATAAAATAAAATAAAATAAAATAAAATAGAATAAAATAAAATAAACTAAAGTAAAATTAAATAGCAAGCAAAGCAAAGTAAAATAAAACGTTCAAGCAAAGAACAGAAAGGAAAGCAACCGATAGAATAAAATAGATTGAAACGAAAGCAAAAGAATGGAGATGGGTCTAAGGAAAATTATCGAAAAGTAATGGGTAGCAATATCAAAGAAAAGTACAGAAATGAAAGAGAAGGAATGAAGCAGCAAGAAAAGTAGACAATGCAATAAAATAAAACAAAACGAATGAAAATAGAAATAGTATTATTAAATAGTGTAAAAAGCAAAGGAAAGAAAGAAAAAAGAAAAATATATTAAATTTAAGGAACATCAAAGAAAGGAAGAGCAAGAAAGGAGTAGAAGAGGAAAGTCAAATACTCGTATACTGAACTATGATAATCTGCCAAAACACTTTTTTTTTTTTTTTCGAAAATGTTAGGGTTCTACTGTCGTTTATCTCAAGTGACATTTTCCTATTTGGGCTAAGACATCGCTTGAGACATAGTAGCAATAAACTTTCTCTCTGTCATTATATAAGGGCCGTCTAAACCGTGATCGCCTTCGAACACCTGTTTGGATCCCGTTTTCAAGCACTACACAAGCCAGCAGGTGAGATGGAAGAAAAGTCAATGACCACAAAGGAGGGCAGGCTTTCAAATATACGTTAAGCTCCACAGTTGCCTGGCCAAAAAAAATAACCAGAAATCTTTGACTTTGAAAGCGCTCAAATCATCTATAGTGCCATAGTGGACGATTAAGACTATACAAAAGTCTCAGTTTAATTTTCCATAATAATACGAGTATTTGTTGGATTGTTCCGAAAGCCCTAGTTAAAACCCGATATCATGTCATATTGTGCCACTTGTTGGCAACGATTAGTCAACATGGGAGGAATGATAACGTTTTTGTTTGCTGGGTCAGCACTGTCTGGGCTACACAGTCTTTAAAAAGTTTTGAAAAGTTGTGGATTGAGCCTAGCTGATTGTTCGGACTGTCTACGCAAAATTTTTGCTTTACGTATAAGTAGATGTATGTACATATACAAACATATATTTCAAAGGATATTTTATGGTAGTTCAATAAAATATGTAAGGATACGTTTGTTGAAAAATATTGGTGGTTAAAGCTGGGGGGAACAAATGTAAACGATGCCTTTCAAAGCTGAGGGCTGTCAAAAATACGACAATTCATGCCTTCCAGGCATATGTGCTGCATCTGTTATACAAGTAGACAGATTAACTGACGCCCTTTTGCGTAGAGGAAGGATATGAATTTCCATTACGGTATATGTTCACTTTGACGTTTGTTCGCTGCGGTTTGATAATAATAATCTTTGATAAAAACTATCATCACTCAAACACTCACAATTTCAGGCTGACAGCCAGCGAAAGGGTGTTGAGTTTTTCGACGACATTGCGGTGTTTGTCTAGCAACACATTTCAACCCCTGCAAGCAACGGTTTAATGATATATAAACAGACATTAAGTTGTAGACTTTTGAAAGCGTGCAGCAAATTTTGAACAGAGTAAACCTTTTTTTTTTTAATATTTTATTTAGTTAATTCCGTTTTGATCCGACCCTTTGGTAATATAGAATTTCAAGCAGATTTCAATTTGATTTCATGCGATTTAGCGCTTTTTGATTTATGTTTATTACCAACTTTTCAACGCTGCAGCCGTTGTTCTTTGCCTACATCTGCACATTTTTTGAAAAGGGGCGGTTGTATCGGTGTGCCATGCATAAAGTGATTTGACTTCGCTCAACACCGTGGCTCATTTGACATGCGTCGGCCGTGTCAGCAATAGGCCTGTTACCAAGCCCATTCTATATCGCTTCGGTTGCTGTAATGCGACGATTGCATCACAAATTACCGATATTATTCTTACTTAACAAGGATAAACATAAATCTAACTAATTGTTAGAAGAAAAAAATATATATTTCCATGGCATGCGTCGTGATATTCGACACCACACATACTTCATGCATAATTTGATTTGTTCCAATTGTTTTTGTTGTTGCACTAAATTGGTTAGTGAAACAAATTTAAGGCGTAAATACAGTCGATTTATTTCTTCTTGCAACGCTAATCAGAAACACCACACAAAGCCTCAAATGTAGAACTTTACTAGAATCATAGCAGATTTACTTAATTTTTAGAAATTTAAAAATCCACTACACCTTTACTTTTTACAATACCTCACACGCTGCCCCTGAGCAAGCAATAAAAGGAAACCCAAAACTGAAAATGTACTATTTGTTAAATGTTAACTATTTTGGCTGAATTCAATAAAGCTGCCCGTTAATCCTCGTTTCCAATGACTGACGCAGATTATTTAGACCAAGGGCGCGCGAGTTTACTCGACATTGCTCATGTATGGTTATTCTACCCCTTCCTCTGCCGTTAGCAGCAGACTTCGACAGAAATGCTTTAACCCATGCATTATTTAAAATTTACCTTAAAAATAATGAAAACTTTACAAAAGTGAACTGCCCTAAAACATGCTATACATACATTTGTAGTAATTTCAGATTTAGATACATATATATTTTGATCTGAAATTGAAACATATTTTAGAGGTTTTTTCTTAAATTAGTTAAAGTTGCTCTCAATTTAAAAATAGAAAAGATTATCGTAAATAAATTTTGTACAAACACTTTTTGTAGCAATAAGCAGATATATTCAATTGAAATTTTACGTTGCGCAAATGCAACGTTGGGACTTAACACTATACATTTTCGGTCATGTGACAGCACTCTAAATATTGAACAGCGAACAGCTGATATTATTTATTTACATTTTCTTTTGTGTGTGATTTTCTTTTCTTGCATAGTGTTTTCCATGGCAGAAAAAAGGAGGTAGTTCCATTGTCAATTGTTGGTGGCCATGTTAGCTACCTGACAATTAAAGAGATTATGACGTGTTGTGCTACCAGTTCCATTAAAAAAACTTGTTTGGGTCGCTTTGTTTGTTTACAAATCAAAAAATTGTTTGAAAAATTATTGAAAAGTTTTGTGTAGGAAATAGAAAATATGAAATGTAAATTTAATTACAAACGCGAAGGACATTATGATATTGATCTGGCCCTCAAGGAAAACATTTTTGATATATTACCCATTATTATAATGATGCATGGAAATCGGATAGAGCTGCTTCACAATTCAAACCTGGGAATACCTGCTCAAGCCAAATCACGTAGACCAACAACTCTCTCTGTAAGGGCTAGCTCCTAATCAGCTTATTTAACGCTCCGATATGATTTGTTCGCAGCCAGCAGTGGCATAGTAAAAGGCTCCTCGACATATAATGAAGACAAGAGCTCAAATGCTGGACCGTGAAATATTCTTCCTTTCTATCCATCTTAACCATCAGCTTTGCATTTAAAATCCCGAAACACTAGACCCTGGTGCATCTTGGCTTCGGCAGCGCGTTGCGATAAAGTCCATTACTTCAGTGACAGAACCTTCAACCTTCTCCCACCAATTTTTTGTCACCACACCTGAAGAAGTTATATTACAACTGACCATCGCCGTTTATGGCACAATAATCCCCACAGTAAACAAATATGTTGTGCTATTTCTCGACAAACACAACAATGCACCGAAATTACTTGGTTTAATCCCACCAATGGGCTTTGTTATAACCTTGTTTAAAACATCCCATTCCGTGGTGACAAGAGACTAAGCCGCGCGACTATTGTTACAACAAGAGAGTCAATAAGGGGCCACAAAATGTGCAGTAAATATTCTAAGGCTTTCACCCATAAATATTTTCAAATTAATAAAAAACAAATTTTAAAACACAGAAATACAGTTCTATTAGCATCGATCTTTCACATCCCTCTTTTAGAGGTTCAAATAAAAAATTGCATAATTGTATCGTTAAATGAAAGTTTTTATTATATAAGCTTCCACAAATAACAAATTGGCAAAATCCCCAATATATGGTTAAAAATTTTCCTTTACCGTATATCCCATTGGGCAACACTATGCTAAATTTTGACACCAAAAGATCGTCAATAATCTCTTATTTAATCAAAAATGAAATAAGATTGACAACCAATTTCTGGCAATGGAACTATCTTCTTTTTTATACCATGGTGTTTTCGAAAAGATATTTATCTAAAAGAGATATAGAATATGAATCGGACGAGGAGGATGAGGTAGTAAACAAAGTTAAAAACGCGGAATCCGTTCAAAGGATATTGCTGCCGCCTGAGATTGTAGATGTTCAGCTGCTTTCTGATACAGCCTAGGAAATTACTGGGGAAGTTGCTGGTGCAGTTAAAATAGTTTGTTTCTACAATGATGATAATAATAGCTTTAAAGAAAGCCAACTCGGAGAGTCCATTCCTGACCAAGTTATCATGCCAGAAAAAACTAATTGCAGTAAGTCCTCAAGATATGAATTTTCACAACAACCTGTTGATTCTTCATCTGAAACTTATGAAAGCTTGTTTGAAAAACTGGCTGAGTACATAAATAGTGAAAGCAGTGGTGAAAGCTGTAACCATGCTCCAAAATTTCAGGAACACTAAATCCATACGAGCTATTTGCACTAAATTCTGACGATGAAGTGATTGATTTATTGGTGCAGAGTGCAAACACCTATGCAAATTTAGATTGTAGCTATACTTTGTTTTCCACAGATTCTAAAGGGATCCGAACGTTCATTGGAATTTTGATTGTTACTGGTTACTATACAATGCCATCAATAAGAAGTTACTGCTCAAACTGCCCTTCTCTTGGAAGCTCAGTAATAAAATCAGCAATAAGCCGCTATAATTTTAACGAATAAAGAAATATTTCCATGTTTGTGATAATAGAAAGCTTGACGCAAATGAGAAATTTTCCAAAGTGTCAAACTGTATGATCTACTTTCATAAAAATTCTTGCAGTTCGGCATATTTGCTCACAATCTTTCAATAGATGAGCAAATGATTGCATATTTTGTAAGGCATTCATGTAAAATGTTTATGAAATCCAGACCAATCCGATTTAGATACAAATACTTCTACCTCTGCTCGGCAAAGGGCTACCTATTTGCTTCAATACCCTATTCCAGAGCTTCATTTCTCAGAGATACAAACTTAGGTCTTCGCCAGTTGATTGTGTTGTAACTTCTTGAACATATTGACACATGTAAGCGAAGCCAACACAGAATTTTTTTCAACAATTTTTTCACAGCTTTCAAGCTATGTCTCAACTAAATAGGCACTGTACGTGAAAATCGCACTGCTGGCGCAGAGCTTATAGATATCAAAAAGCACCTCGCGGATCTAGCGAAGATGCATTCGACAAAAATAATAAAATAATAGTGGTAAGATGGAATGACAATTCCGTAGTTACTATTCTTTCCAATCATTTGGAGCACAACGCTACTAATAAAGTAATTCGATATGATAAAAAGATGAAAAAAACGTGGCAATCTCGATCCCTCGTCCCATCTATGAGTATAATCGCAACATGGGTGGTGGAGATCTGTACGATAACGCAATGAGAAACTACAGGATTCGCATCCGTGGAAAAAAATGGTATTGGCCGTTTATAACAAATGCGCAAGATTCGGCAATGGTGAGTGCCTGGAAAAATGCACTATCTGTTGCAAACACAAGGAAATGCTCCGTTTATGGGACAGCTTTAGTTTAGAGTTTTCGTTGCCGAATTCTTGCTCGAAGCTCCTTTAAGGAAATTTCAAGGCGAACAGGATGAGAGGGCTGCGCCGAAAAATTCTCATTTGGTTCACCTGCCTATTTTGACTGTAAAGTGTTTACGCTGTCGATCATGCACAAACCAAAGCCATATATGTGAAATTGGGCTTCATCCAAAATGTTTGGTGAATATCACAATTGAATAATTTTTTTTTTTATCTTTTAGGTTTTCTTCTTTTTAAATTTTTGTACAAAGGAAGTCAATTTTTAAATAAAAAAACGAAATGAACTGAAATTCAAAAATTTGTTTATCATTAAGGCCTAAAGCTTCGTCTGCGCAACGTGCTCCACTTCCCGAACGGATTTATATGCTCACAGAAAATTTCATTGAAATTGCCTCGGCCCTTCTATGATCAGGACTTTCGCCTTGAGCTCGCACAGCCTAACATTAAATGAGCTTCGAACCATATCTTTGTCACCGCACTCGGGTCCATAAATCCCCAGAAGAATGTTTCTCCTAAGGTCATCTCGTGTGATGTTTCCATATCCCGTCCAAAGGGGAACTTGTTGGCAAGAGTGCTCCTTCGAAAGAAAGAACCAGCACAGAGAGATATAAAAGCCGGCATCCTGTCCAATAGGTGACACTCAAAACATCATACCCACATCCGTAAACCTATCTGAAGTATTTCTACGGTAACACAACAGCAACCGCAACAACATGGTTACTAAGGCACAAATGCGATAACTGTCTCTTCGATGATAGCGCGTAATTTTTCTTACCCTCGCTGACCGTTGCACTCATATACAAATTATTTAAGAAGGGTCACCTGCTGGTGTGACACTTTCCTAGCGAAAAATAGCTTGACGAGCAACCGCCTTCCAGTAAAATAAAGATACACTTCATGCCTGATCCGAACATTTGAAGCGAAGTTGTATCGACAGGTAATCAGCGCCATCTCGATTGCAAATGGATAAGAGTTACTGAAAGCTGATAAGAATATCGTGTTTCTGCCGCTCTAGAAAACTCTATTAAAAGTTTTGATTCTCAAGCCTTCGCTTGTGAAGAATACTCGTAAGGGCGAGGCCCGTATATATTGAAACATCATTTATGGATTATATTTCTAGCAAAGTGCTCATATAACATCAAGAGCAACAAACCGAAAAGTATTTGGAGGACACATGTAGTGGCTTACACTTCGCGTCAGGTCATACGTCCTGTAAATTTTAGAGGAAATTTGTCAATAGAACCATATTTTTGCAAACGTCTGCTCCGACCTAGATACAGAATTGTTTGTAAGTAGTTATTAAGTCCCGACAAATAAGCAAACAAAAAAAGTTTTAAATGGGGTGTCAAAGACAAGTGTTAATAGGAATGAATACATCTACATTAGACAAGATCTTTGTGATAAAACAATTCCTGGTATAACCTATATAAGACAATTGGCAAGCCCTATCCCTCTGCAACTTTCTATAGCCCGAATGCATAGTGCTATATCTGAGCTTCACTTCCTTGGAAGGGCTGAGAGAAATGACGGTGAGCCATACCAGGATTTCAAAGCACCTCTCCGGCTGGTTCGAAACCCAGCTAGACTTCAGACAAGGCCGGCGATTTCTTTAAACAGGTGCTTTAGAATATAGTTAGAGAAGCAGCTCTGAACCGCACTGGTACAATCTATTACAATTTCTGTCTTCTCGACGAAGTCTAAATAGACCAAGCCTACTCTTTATTTGATGGCAGTAAGTATAGGGTGTTTTTTTTACAGGTTTGTTTTTCGAATAGATATAAAACTGGGGTTTTGTGGTCAAATCTGGCAACTCTTATGTCATTTATGTTCAGTTTGGTTTGCCATTTCATCATGAACAGGTTGACAAAAGAACAACGCTTGCAAATTGTGCAAATTTATTTCGAAAATAATGGTTCAGTTCGCGAAGTTTACCGTGAGCTCCGTCCATTTTATGGTCGACATAATCGTCCATCAGAGCAATTAATTCGGTTAACCATGGATCGTTTTCGCACTACGTTTACTCTATGTGATAATACGCATCCGCAGAGACGTCGAACAGTGCGCACCGAAGAAACAATTGCCGCTGTAGAGCAAAGTGTTGAAGAGGACCCGAATGAATCGATTCGCCACCGTGCACAGCAATTGGAGCTTTGTCCATCAACTTTATGGAAGATTTTGCGCAAAGATCTTGGCTTGCGACCTTACAAGATCCAGCTTGTGCAAGAATTAAAGCCGCGAGACCATGCAATGCGTCGTGATTTTGGTGTATGGGCCGAAAATGAGATTGATTTCGATGCTGATTTTCATCGCAAAATTTTGTTCAGTGATGAGGCTCATTTTTGGTTGAATGGCTACGTCAACAAGCAAAATTGCCGCATTTGGAGTGAAGAGAATCCACATGAGACCCTTGAAACGCCATTACATCCACAAAAACTGACTGTTTGGTGTGCTCTATGGGCTGGTGGAGTCATTGGGCCATACTTCTTCCGCAATAATGCTGGAGAGGCAGCTACCGTTAATGGAGACCGGTATAGAGCCATGATAACCGACTATTTTGTTCCCGAATTGGATGGCATGAATGTGGATGAGTTGTGGTTCCAACAAGACGGCGCTACATGCCACACAGCGCACGTCACAATCGATTTATTGAAGGAAACATTCGATGAGCGCATAATTTCGCGGAATGGACCTGTCAATTGGCCACCAAGGTCGTGTGATTTGACACCATTGGATTATTTTCTTTGGGGATATGTGAAGTCGTTCGTCTACACCAACAAACCAGAAACGTTAGGGGAATTGGAAGCCAACATTCGTGGCGTTATTGCCGACATACGGCCCCATATGCTCGAAAAAGTGGTTGAAAATTGGACCTGTAGAATTGGCTTTATTCGAGCCAGCCGCGGCGGCCACATGCCCGAAATCATATTTAAACATTAATGGCATAAAATTATCCTTCCAATAAAGCCAAATTGATGGACCTTAAAACGATTTTCTTGTGTTTTATTTCAATTCGAAGTTCTATACCCCTAAAAAAAAACACGCTTTACTTCGTCTTGTCCTAAACTTTGTAATGGTTAATGAAAAATTGCTAACTACGTCTACTCGACAATCGATAGTTTTGCGAGCTCCACGTGATTACAAAAAAATCCGCTCACTTTCCTTTAACGAATTGCTGTCGAAGTAAAATTAAAATGCAACTAACAACTCAATTTCCTACTAGCCAACATTTGTTTATGTGATTACCCATCAATGGTATTACTCGTAAATTGAAATAAGTACAAAAACACAACCAATATGCAAATAATTTACAAGAAATTGTTAAAATGTTTCTAGTTCATTTCGATACGTCTTTATCTTTATGTAGATAATCATATTAGACGGCACAGAAAATAATTGTATTTTTTTCTTTCGAGAGATTTCAGAGCTTCGGTGAATAAAACATAGTGCGTTTTATAACTATAGCACACTCGGGATTTACGTGTGTAGCACATTTATGTATTCGAATTTCAATATTTTTCTATAAGAATACTAGTTTAAGACGTAATCCAAAAAGTTCATTACAGTTTGGAAAACTTTTCGTTTTGAAATATTTTATATCGGAAAACCGCGTGACCCCGCCCCTTTTATAGTGGATTATTTCACACAACTTTTAATACCATAACTCCGGCAAAAATTGTGTTAACACAACAATATTTGGCGAAAATATTGACTATATAGGGGTAGGTTTGTTGTAAAAATGGGCGAAATCGGTTAAGGTCCCCGCCCCCTTCCAGCATAAAAATTCTGCTATTTTCAAAGGCGATTGCTTGTAATTTGAACTAGATATTCCAATGAAAATTGGTTAACTGCTTCTCAATAGTATGTAGTATACTCCAACCAAAAATTTTCCAAATCGAAAAACACAAAAGCAAAATATCCGGGCAAGTAGTAGCAAGTCACTGCAATAGGTAAGTTATATATCTTTTTTTGATTTGTATGCCTTTCATGAGCATGCAATGTTTGTAAGTATTAGAAGAAGAAGAGATGTGCCCATCAATAAGTATACTGAAATGATTATGACGATGAGCTGAGTCGACTTAGCCGTGCCCGTCTCTCCATCCGTCTGTCTATTTGAACGCAAATTTTTCGAACATAAAATGTGCATGTATTGATACTTTAAAAAAAATGTGGTGATAAGTGGGTGGTATGGCTATTTGGAGCTATTTATATACAAATAAGTTAATTTACTACTCAGAACTCATAACAGAAGTGTTTTTATTGAAAACAATCAGCTGGCTTTATAATACGAACTGAAAAGTATTAAAATAGACCTGCATAAATTGGGATGTCATAATAGATCACTACTAGGTATTTAATGTTTTCGTTCTACTTACTTAGACTTCCTTACTTTTTATATTTGTATTGTATGTATTGTTTCTCCTGTTTTTCTTTTATAAATCTGTTTTCTAAACATTGGGCACATCTTTAAAAGACCAAAATTATGAAACTCACTATAAAACTACCAAAAACAAATCTTTCCGACATTTTGAATATGGAAAATAAGGGCGTAGTTTGCATCCGATATCGCACATTGTGATTATTCTACCAAATTTCTTTCAAATGTCCTAATTTTTACTGAAACGGAGCTATCGCATTTTACGGGCCTTGTATTGAACAACGAACATTAACCAATTTTATTTTCAAATTCTAAAATCTAACCGTAAATCACTGTGGAAAAGGAGATCATCCGTGTGTCACTTTCGGTTTGGTTATTATAATAAGTTAAACTGCTTGCTAGTTCTAATAACTGTGTTAGTTATATATCTTGAAATCCAGTTCGGATGTTAAACAAATTTTATTTGATCAGTCTACTGTTTATATATACATAGATGTTTACTAAAGATCTGTGGGTATGAATAAATTTTGCATCTAGATAGTTGTGTATTTGTTAGCAATCGCTTACTACTTGTACTTACATGCATAACTGTGTCTACTTCAGACAGATTAAACTGCCAAATATTCGCATTTTGTTGGCACTCGTGTCCGACATGCAAATTATCAAAGCCAATTTGAGTAGTAATTGCCCATTGCAATCAAATCTACATCAAAAGCATACCAGCAAATCAACACCACTTTGCACCACAAAACAAAGTCAAATCTGTATCCCAAACAGTGCTGCTGCTACTCGATAAAATGAATCGGTGAAGCGTAGAGATCGCAAAAAAGGTACAACATGGCTAGATTGCAGCAAAAGTATTCGATGTGGTAAACAGTGTTTAGGTTACATTAAAGATGTGATAAATCCTATTTTAAAATAGTATTTACATAGTTTTTAGAGGTTGCACACTCCATAAGATTGCCTTAATCATAATTTCAAGGGATGAGAAGGCAAAGCGCTGATTAATTTCCATCCATTTTATTTTCAGCAGACATTTAGCATTACAACTAAGCCGCATTCTATATATTTATGGATCTTAATTCAACACTGAACATTCTTCCCCAAGTACCTCGTGCACTAGGCTGAGTTGAAATTTTGTTTCGATTTTGGAATGGGGGTAGAATTTGTACACAAAAAAAGTGTTCACCTAAGCTTTTATGGTGCCCCACTGGATTATTAGTTGAATAAATAATTGTTCCAGCAACAAAATCAAAAATTGAAATGTGTTCTAGAAGTTGAATAAAACTCATTTCTGTTATCAAAAATCAAAGATATTGAGTGCACTTTCTTTTGTATTAGAATTAAATGGAATTTTAAAAAAATTGCTTTCGACCATTTTAATTATTATATTTCTAATTTTATTATGTTTAGTATAGTAAAAATAATTTTTTTCTTTTAATTTTAATTTTCCTTTATTAAAAGACACAAATTTTTTTAAAATTAGTAGGGGCGTAAAATTGTTTTTTTTGTAGGGTGCAAACTTTACCCCACAATAAGCGATTCACAATTTTTTTTTTTATTTTCATTTTTAAAATGTCTGGCTTTATATGAAGGCTCTCCTAACTCATTTTTATACCTACTTATAGCTACGCACACAAGGTATATTAACTTTAGTCGCCTAACGGCAGTACGTAACGGCATAAGCGGATCGAGATAGATATTGACATATATATATCAAAATGTTCAGGACGGAAAGAAAAATTGATTAAGCCATGTCCGTCCGTCCGTCCGTATGTGAACACGGTAACTTGAGTAAATTTTGAGATATCTTAATGAAATTCGGTATGCGGGTTCCTTGGCACTCATCTCCGATAGGATGATAGCCACGCCCACTTTTTATATATAGAATATTTTCGAAAACACAAAAAAGTGATTACTCAGTACATAATACAACTATAAGGATAAAATTTGGTGAATATATTGAGATTGAGGCATAAAATAAATTTTTCAACAATGGTCAAATTTAGAAATAATATTAATCATAAATTAAAAACCGTTCTAGATATTGAAACGAAATTCAGTACGCAGGTTTTCACGTATGCAGGGAATGTTCCAGGAAAAAATGGGCGGGATCGGTTAAGGTCCACGCCCATTTTTATATGAAAGATTTTGAAGAGGATCGTATATATATTAAATAGGCAATAACTTTGCGTAAAATAGCTTTACATTATTTATATTTCACTTTTAAAGTTTCCGTACACAAAGAAATCCAAAAACTTACAATCTTCGAAAATGGGCATGGCCCCGCCCCTTTTATAGTGAACTATTCCACAAAACTGTTTATGCCATAACTCCGCCAAAAATTGACTCGTCGAAACGAAATTTGGTGATACTGTTCTATATATAAAGTTAACTGTTTGCTGTACAAATGGGCGAAATCGGTTAATGTCCACGCCCAGTGTTTGAACATAGTTCTGAAAAATTTTTTTTTTTAATTTAAAAAGCGATATTTCTACAATTAAGCAAGTTATATCAATCAGATTTTGCACACATAATAAGCTTTTCAAGAAGAACTCGGCCGCAAAAAAGTTTGTCAATTTTGAAGAAGTAGGCGTGGCGCCGCCCACTTTTCAGCATAAAATGTCTGCTGTTTTCAAAGGCAATCGCTTATAATTCGATCTTGATATTTCAATGAAAATTGGTCAGCAGCTGCTTAGTAGTATGTATTATACTCCTGGCAAAAATTAGCCAAATCGGGAAACACACCAGCAAAATATTCCGGCACGTAGGTAATAGCCCACTGCAATAGCGAAGTTATATATCTTTTTTGATTTTCATACCTTTCATAAACATTAAATGTATGTAAGTATGAGAACAAGAAGAGAAAAGTTCACTAAAATGATCAGCACGATGAGCGGAGTCGATTTCTGTCTGTCCGTCTGTCTATTTGAACGCAAGCTAGGCTCTCAGTTTTACAAAAGAATGCTGAAATTCGTGGTTTGCTTTGGCCGTTTTATAATATACTAGGAAACCTGATATACGTTGTTTTGACGTTTTGATATATAGAACACCTCTATATATAAAATTTCATTCACTTGTACCAAATAAACTCCTAACTATACCGAACTGCAGCTTTATATGACCTGGGGGATTTTCCAAAAGCTATATACAGACGTGTCGTGCCCAGCGAACTCCTGAACTTATCGTGAAAGTTCAAGAGCAAAACAAAACACAAAATATGTGGGAGTGGCACCGCCCACTTTTGTAAAATTCTGTAGATATTGACTAAGCGACACATATATCCAAATTTCATTAATTTAGACCAAAAAACTTCGGAATTATGACGAATTGAAACTTTATATGGCCTGGGGGCGTGGCTCCGCCTACTTTTCCAAAACTATATATTGTCTATGCTATACCCAGTGAACCCAAGTATATATTGTGAAAATTTCATAAAGATCGGTTGAGTTCTTTGGCGCCTATGAAAGACACCCTTTTTATATCTATTTTTGTTACGCACACAAGGTATATTACTTTATTCGGCATAAACGAATCGAGATATATATTTATTAATGTATATCAAAACCTTCAGGATGAAAAGTAAAATATCCGTGCAAGTAGTTAATATCCCACTGCAAAAGCGAAGTTGTATATCTTTTTTGATATTCATTCCTTTCATGGACATGAAATGTTTGTACGTATACTGAAATGATCAGGAGGATGAGCTGGGTCGATGTAGCCATGTCCGTCTGTCTATTTGAACGCATATACGTACTAAAAGTATTAAAATAGACCTGCTTAAATTGGGATGTCATAATAGATCACTACTAGGTATATAATGTTCGGTTCCACCCGAACTTAGACTTCCTTACTTGTTTTGTCATAACTCCGTCACTTTACCGTCGTTGTTAAAATTTTTGCTTTGGTGGAAGTGGTATTTCACCCTGTCAAAATAAAATGAAATTGCATAAAAATCGGGACTTAATGACAAAGATATTGATCAAATTTTTTGTTCTTAGCTCAAAAACTGAAATCTCAAAATATCTCAAAAACTGTTTACTACTTTTAAACTATCTGTCTACATATTTGGAATCAGCAGAACATTCTACATAGGAATCATGCATGAAATGTCAAGGATATAGAAATATTTTGAAAATTTGTCAGGTGGTGTAAGTTGTCATTGAAAATATTTTACAGTTACGTATAGAGAGAATACAAATATTTATTGTGCTCTACTCATGGCTGTTCTAGAACAGCTACAGCCACGAGTGTACTAAATGGGCCTTAACCTGAAATTTAACTCTAGTCACAGCTCTCAAAGTTTGGAGAAGGTCATAAATTCAATCACATTACTTGAATTTCAATTCCCCTTGATCCACTGTTGTTCTGACAAAGAAGGGTTTGATGGTAAATACACAATGGACTAACTACTTATTCGCCGAAAGATAGCCAGATATGATCTAGCTAAGGCAGTCTGCTCTTTCTTTAACACCTAAAAAAAAGGATTGAAACTCGATGGCACCACCATTCAGTGGCGGAATGGGGGGGGGGGGGTACATGGGGTGTCATCATGCCCCGGGCGCTACTCACAGAGGGGCGCCAAATGGTCCGCAAAACAATAAGTGGCTGGATGGTTTTTATTTGTAGTATAATTGATTAATTCAATTTTATTTTAATTTTGGTCCTGGAGTAATATAATGAGTGTTAATCTCTACATCTAATAAAATTGTAACAGGTCGAAATCTGTACATTGAAGATATTTAAGGAAGGATCATTATTGAGCCAATAGAATCCAAATCAACACCTTTTAGAATTTTTCTCTGTCTGAATGGAACTTCTACCACGTCACATCTATCTTAAATTTTAAGGTATCCTTTAATTCGACATCTCGACCGGTTTCGGTGTTATCGACCAATATGAGGACCGGGGTGACCCAAAATGTATTGGTACAATATGGATATCAAACGAAAGGTGTTAATGAGTGCTGTAATAAGCGATGTGATTAAGTAGAATATCTCAAACAATGATTAAGACCGAACACAGTCTATTATAAGTTCTAAGACGCTGCGAAGCGTGGGTGGCTCTATTAGTGAACTTATATTTATCTAGCAACGTTTCACAATTTTTTCCCCAATTGCAGTATTCGAATGACTTGTAGAGCTTTTTGCGCGTCTGTAGCTTTGTGGTTGTTGTCTTTTACATATTTACATATAGCTAATAATATATGGTTTCAACATTTGGGGGAGGGGGGCGCTAAAAAGTATTGTGCACCGGACGCGAGTTAAGGTCACTGCGCCACTGCACAAATCAGCTGGTTTTTTATATTTTTTTTATTCTCATCTTAAATATATCACATTGAATTATCAAATATACCATTACGCTATACCCTTAATACCTTTTTAGCTTGGCAATCCTTCTGCCACATCGTTGCTGTTCGCCGTGCCGTCTCACAGGATCACTTGTTATCAAAGGAGTTTCAAAAGTCCTAGCTAAATTCTAGTGCATTGGAATTACATTAAAACAATTTTTTAACGACCTTACCCACAGTGCAATAACGCCACATCAAGCACATCGTCAGAAACAGAAATTCCGCAAATGTTCGCTGCCATTACAAATTCGTACATTCGTCTTTCAGCCACTCAATCAGTCTTTTCGTTGTTCCACTAATATTTCATTTTGCAAATTTCATTCGCCTGCCAGTCTTTTTAAATGTAACAACGACTACTAGTCTATCTGCCAGTCTTGTTGGCCTTTCAACCGAATGTCTATTCGTCTGTTTGTCTGCCAGATTTTGCGCTCGTTTATATAGAAGTACAATGAAACCACAAAACAAAACTTGGGAATGCCTCTCAAGCTTTTGTCTCTTTTCGATGCTGCTTCACGAGCTTGATGCTGTGGGGCTCGGCTGCTGTCCAAAGTGTCGGCGCACATCAACGCTGACAAGTCCTGTCAGTTGTGCTCTGAATGTACCAGCCCGAAATGCTGCGAACGAATGTGTTGTTTCTCGTTTTTGATCCCTTGCAACCGTTAGTACTTTGCACTTTTTCCGATTTATTTTTTGTGTTGCTGAGCTTTTATTTTACTCGAACTGGTAATGAGGAAAAGTCGTGCATATATGAAATGCGAACAGAGAGGTCCGTCCGTTCGTCCATCCAGCTGTCCGTTTGCCTGTTTTGTTTGATCTAACCTCGCATTTGCACATTTGCGCACAAAAATGCTTTGCATGCCACAACTACTGCCGCCGTGGCTGTCACAGTGTGGATGACGTTGGTAGTTATTTGCTCGACTGATGACGGCTGATGGGTGACGGTTGCGGATGCTTCATGATGTGAGCAAAAAGTTTTAGTTGGTGCCGATTTCTGATGCCACACGCTGCTGCTGGTGCTGTCGCCGCTTGACGTTTGACAGTTGACGGTTGATGCCTGATGTAAGAGTGAATGAGCCATGAATCACATCAGACATCTTTTAATTAAAACAAACAACATTGTTTCCTTCAACTGTTGCTGCTGTCGCTTCATGGTGGCTGTCAACAAAGCGCCCGCAATTTTCTTTCACATGTGCTATGATGAGTGCAAACTTATGCAAAATTACATTTTATTTAGTTGCGAAATAGTTGCATGTGTAACTACGCTTAATGCTCATGAATTTTTCGTCATCTCCGTTTATTGGCGTAAACCCGCTCAGGCTATTTTGGTGAACTGGGCATAGAGTTAATGGTGGCATAATCCCGAGCGTCGACCCCAGGGCAATTCCATAAAATGTAGATGGTTTCGCTGGCCGTTCAGGGGATGACGACTCAGCAATTAAACTACATGATTGGTGAATTAATTATTGAAGAAAGGTCTGTAATTCTGCATTTCATTTTGACGAAATATGATAGGTGATAAAAACGAGCGCAGCACCCACTATCATAGTTGAGTTTTCCTTAACTTAATCATCTCGGAATATTTAAAATTTACTAAGACCGGCTTATTCTGTGATTTAATGAGATCAAGCTCATTTAGTCTACGGCTTGCTTTACACAAGCTGGCAGAGTAACTGGAGATCCCTAAATCAGGGACCTCAGATGGAAACCAACTCCCTTAATATGGGACTAATTTACAGTGAGCCAATTATCAGCATGATTTTCGTAAAACGACCAGCTCCACTAACTCGAAACCACACTGACACCTTGATTAATTTATACATGCCGATGCCTACTGTTAGCCTACCTTAGTTGCACCAAAAACAAAATTGCCGGCGTAGTACTGTGGACCTTCTCTAATGGATCCGGCAAGTTACTTATGATAGCTCTATCTCTGCTATTACGCAAAATTTTTTGAATTTGGAAATATTGGTTTGTAGCCATATTTTTCCCTTAGAAGGATACTTTTCGAAGACTGATGGGTCATACATTTGGGCTATTTATAATGGGAGATTGATGGAACTTGTAATAACTCCTGCACTACGGATTTCATGGAACTTAGAGTTATGTATTTAGACCAAGCGCAATGGGAAAGAGAGAATCCATATACTGACACCGATTAAGAGGTCTTTCAAACGAATATCCCTCAAAGGGAGCATAAACCAAACTTATTAGTCTGGGCATAGAGGATCTACGAACTATCCCTGGGTACTATGGTATTAAGCTAAATCTATTCGGCACATAAACCTGCCGCTTTTGAGGATGAAACGCCGGTTTATAGTGCTTTAGACTGTTGATCCGTTTCTGATAAAAAGAAAACACCCGGAAATATTCCACATATAACAATAACCTGGAAGCACAATATATTTGAATAACTTTGTCAGTGATAACAGTGAACGAATAATATGTATTTAAATTTTATTTATATTGTAGCATTCTCTTAATCTTGTTCTTATGTATAACTTAGAAAAAAAATATTTTCCTCAACTGATTATACGCTAAGATAAGCCAAACTCAAGTCCACGTACCTAATTTCATTTAAAAATAGCTTATTAACAACAAATACTTAATGACTAAAGAACAAAGCGAAAGCGCTCATTATTGTCGCTCGCGCTCTCATACTAACTACCTGAATCCCCACTGCATACAACGATCAATAGTAGCAAATTATTAACAACAAATTCGACCAGTGTGTTTTTGTTTATTACTCACCGTTTTCTTTTCACATATTGATCTAAAACTACTTATTTATTAATACTTACGAATGTTTGGCCAGCAACTAAACCTACATAAAAATTTTGTTTATCAGACACTGCCCGTTCATTTACTCTTCCGTTGGCGCGCTCTTTCCCAACAGCACATTCACACATATGTATGTCTAATATGTACATATGTACTTACATATATACAGCTTATTTTCTCTTAAGTAAGCTATTGTCTTTTGGCAGCTCCCCAAAACAAGGGGGTGTAGCTCAGTGGTAGAGCGCTCGCTTCGCATGTGAGAAGTCCCGGGTTCAAACCCCGGCACCTCCATTTGTACTATTGGATTGGGAGTTTTTTCCAACTCTCATTCCACCGTGCTATATAATAATTATTATGAAATATTAAATATTTTGTAGAGCATGAGGTTTTTTTTAGTTTCAAATAATTACATTTATAAAAAGCTTACGCTTTGCTGTCACACATTCTATGTCGAATGGGAGATGATAGGTTCCCCTAGAAAAACAGAGCATACGTTCCATAAAAATTTGTTTTGCATTGACATTTTCCACACATAGCAACTAAGTGTGGGTACTAACGGGAAATTTCTTAAAGAAACTTTATTTCGCTGTCGCTCAAGTGTTCCTCGCGTTTTTCAAATACGGTACGTAGCTCGTTGTCTTTGTTTCTACCTTTCATGAAGATGAAGTGGTATAAAAACTATGGTTTGTTTGTGTATACAGATTTCAATGAAAAAGTTAAGGCCGACAAATATTGCACAGTTTGCACTTATTGTAAATTAAGATCGGCAAATAGTGATTCGTATTGGTGAAAGGTATACAACCTTCGGCACAGCCGAAGACAGCGCTTGCTTCTTTAAAATAATAATGTTTGTTGTAATGCGAACCACGAGAGCATTAAGCGTGTTTTAAGCATGCGTGACTCAGGCGCCGCCCCCTCGCCTTTTCAGTGTTTGAACACCGACATGGCGTTCTCCTCTCTAAGTTTCCACTTTTTGTACTCGGTTTGTCCCTTTTACTATTTCGTCCGATTTGTTTTTTTCCTTACTTTTATTTTGCCGCTTTATTCCTTTCTTTATTACCTATCGCTCACCACCTCTATTTCATCTTTGTCAAAATAAAACAACTAAGGAAAGAACTGCCTTCGACTGTGCCAAAGACTTTATACCTTGCATGAATACGCATCACGGTTCTAAGAGTCCGATCCTTACTTACAATTAGTACAAACTCTGCAAAACTGATAATTTCAGGATACATATCTCAAACCCCATTTATCGAAACAATCGATTTTATGGGAGCTATATGTTATGTTGGTCCGATCTGCGTAATTTTCACCACACACATTACATATCTAAAAAGTACTAAACCTGAAGAATTTTACGTTCTTAGCCTTTTAATTTGCAAAGTTTATAGCCCAAACCCCATTTATCGGAAAAACTCTATTATATGGGAGCTATTTGTTATGTTGGTCCGATCTTGGTGATTTTCACTACACTTACTACATATATAATATGTATCAAACTTACGAAATATTGCGTTCTTAGCTTTTTCATTGCAAAGTTTATAGCCCAAAACCCATTTATCCGAACTATCGATTATATGGAGCTATATGTCATGTTGGTCCAATCTGGCTGATTTTCACTAGTCATATTGCGTATGTAATATGAACTAAGTCCGCCAAATTGAAAGTTCGTAGCCCTTCAATTCCAATATTTATAGGTCAAACTCCGTTAATCGGAACAATCGATTGTATGAGAGCTATGCGCTGTATTGCTCCGATCTTGCTACGTCCGACAATACCATTTCATGTTCATGAAAGCAGGGATGACAATCCCGGGATTAAGGGATTTTAGGTGCCGCAAGCCCTATGATTTCTTTCTTACAACTACGGGATTAAGGGGTTTGTAGATATGTTACAAAAAAGTAAATAAGTGTGATTTATTTATGAAAATTATCTTAATTTTTTTTTGTTGGAGGCAAAATTTCAGTATTTTCACTAAATCGCATAAAACATCTTTAAAAGTGCGAAAAACTTGATTAAAAGTTTAAAACTTTTGAAGAGAATTGTGATTAAGTTACTAGCATTTGCGCTTTCCTACTTGATTAATCAATCATTCTTTAGTTTTTCCATACTCATGGATCATAAAAGACCTTCGGCATAGCCTTGAAAGTTGAAAATGCAAGAATGTAGAGCAATACGTTTTAAGATGTGACCCTCCATAAAATAACTGGTAAAGACTTGTTGGTACCAGGAATTTTTGCAAGTGTGAGAGGAGTTTTAGTTTTAAAATTTATTAACCAAGAAGCATCGCAACAGTTTTCGAGCCACCAAGCTATGTCAAACAACTATCTTTACACATAATAAAATTGTACACTGCAGATATTTAAGAAAAATTTATAGGAGGGTTCATTATTAAAATTTTAAAATTGTTTCTGTCTGGCTGTTTGCAGGTTTACGCACGCATCACTTAAAAACTTCTGAATGGAATTGAATAAACCCTTGCATTACTGGACGCCTAACTTAAAATTTAAGGTATCCCTTATTTCGATAGCTCGACCAAATATTTGTTAGCACAACATGGGAATCAAACGGAAGGTGGTGCAATTAAATTCCATATCTTATCTGGTTTGAGACATAATAATTAAAATCTAAGAAGCAGAGAAGCGTGACCGAGTTTACTACACCTTTTTCAGATGTACTTCGTAACTCGTCAAATGTACTTCAGAATAGTCAGATGTACTTCAGAAAGCGTAAAATAAATTTTATAATAGTCAGTTGTACTTCGGAAACTGTAAAATAAATTTCAGAATAAATAGTTGTAGTAAATTATACCTCAGAAACGATAAATTGTACTTTAGAATAATCAATATCAGTTCAGAGTTTATGGTTTCTGAGGTACTTTTGACAACTTCTGAAGTACAATTTACGGGTTCTGAAGTATATAATACAGTTGCTGAAGTATAATTAATTATTCTGAAAATTATTTTACGGTTTCTGAAGTGGATTTGACTATTCTGAAACCCATTTCACGAGTTATGAAGTACATCTGGAAAAGGTGTAATCGTTACTAAAATTTTCTCAACGTCTAAGCCAGGGAATTCATCTTAGGATTACCATACGGTACACCGGGATCACCAGCCATGTACAAATTGACATCCCTAGTGCTATCACTTTAACATTGCCGTTGTGTATGCCTGTTTATGCCTTTCATGAACATGAAATGGTATTATAACTTTGGTGCGATGTTTGTAAGTATGAGAAGAAGAAGAGATATACCCACCAATAAGTATAGCGAAATGATCAGGGCGATGAGCTGAATCGATTTAGCCTTGTCCGCCTGTCCGTCTGCCTGTTTGTACGCAAACTAGTCCCTCAGTTTTTGAAGTATCTTGATGAAATTTGGTATGAAGCCGCCGTTTTGCATGAGATTAATAATTTGTCGGAATCAGCAAGATCGGACCGATACAACGGATAGCTCCCATACAATCAATAGTTTCGATAAATGGGTTTTGGGCTATAAATTTTGCAATTAAAAAGCTAGGAACCTACAATTTTGCAGGTTTGGCAAATATTATGTATGTTATGTGTGTAGTGAAAATCAGCCAGATCGGACCAACATAACATATAGCTCCCATAAAATCGATTGTTCCGATAAATGGGGTTTGGGCTATGTATCATTAAATTATCAGTTTTGCAGAGTTTGTACTAATTGTAAGTAGGCATCGGACACTTGAAACCGTGATGCGTATTCATGAAAGGTATAAAGTCTTTGGCACAGTCGACGACAGCCCTTTCTTTACTTGTTTTATTTTATGCTTTTTTTTTTGCTTCGATCTATTACTTCCGTTGGTCAACTTCGGCATCTAAATATGTAGAAGATATTATAAAAAATAAACATAGAAGGGGGTGTAGCTCAGTGGTAGAGTGCTCGCTTCGCATGTGAGAAGTCCCGGGTTCAAACCCCGGCACCTCCAAATATAGGTATATTTGCTCCTATGCAACTTTTTTTAAATTAAAAGTAGTTAAAGTATCCATGACAATAAATGAAATGAAAAGTGGCTAGATATTTATATTAATAACATACCTACATTAGTCAAGAAAATGACTTGAGGAATAAAGTATTCAGTTTTTTGGTAGAAATCGACGTCTATGCAAATATACATTTTGACGGCATAAGCTAATCGAGATAGATAAATACTTTCATGAGCAAATCTTAAGATATATGAATTATGAAGAAAACCTTGTGACTTCGTGAGAATTGTTCTGCTCAGCCTTTTCAGAAATGATAAGAAATTTTCTATTATGAAATGCACACCGTGACCCATTTGGAAATGCCAAAATTAGATATCAGAAAGTTGGTTTCACAATTTAAATCAATAACCGTTAAGAAAGTTCTTTAACTACTTAGGCCGAAGATTAGACTCCTCACGAATATACAAATTTGGCGCAAATTCAGCATACTACAGGGAAGGCAAGTAAGCCTAAGTAGCCATTAGTAAGCCTAAGTAGCCATCATGGAAAGCAAGAGGTAACTTCTGATGGATAATAAAGGTGGTAACCGGATCAATCCCCATCGATCTATTGGCGCTAAAAAAAAAGAGGGCTATGGGAAGCAAAGAAGCACGTGGAACGCGAAGAAATAAGCGAGGAAACTTTGAGACTCTGGCGAAGCTGATAACACACGTGAAAATATTGGGCACCAGATGCTTTGGGAAAAGTCTAAGATCATGCTGGCGATGCAGACTACTCGATGCTGATCACACCTTCTTGAAATTCTCACGATGCAGGCAAGAGCGACAACTGCCCAAGAAAAGTGTCGGCCAAAACACAATCTTAGGTAAACTGCCGGGCAGGACAGAAGTATATAATTCAGGAACTTAGCCACAGTGACGTGTCATAATGTCAATGGAATTAATGTAAAAGCGAATTAATGTCAGAAACGCTAAATATAGGGTGTTTTTTTTACAGGTTTGTTTTTCGAATAGAGATAAAACTGGCATTATGTGATTATAGAGATAAAACTGGTTTATCATAAATTCTTTACTAATTTCGATAATAACAACGCAACTGCTTTTGACGGTGCAGTTACATAGATAATGGACTAAGCAGGTTTTACTCCAAATTTTCATTTTATACCTTACATATGCATATGGAAAAAAATAGTATTTAATAAATTTAGATATTTTTGAGAAAAGCGACTTCGATCGTAGCATGGGGAATTGAGAATTTCGAAAATTATTGTTGATCGTCAAAAGCTTATGGCTTCAGAGATAATGTTTACGTAAATTTGCTGAGCCAGTCCTTTTGATATATCGAAATTTTGTTAATTCATAAGTCTACATCTATCTCGAATTAGTATATTCTGTGAGCTTTCTTCTACTGAGTTTAAAAATTGTAGGTCATTTTAAAAAGTGACCTGGTGAATCTCCTTTATTGCCAAGTATTGGTGTTTTTCAAAATACATGCGAGACGAATTATTGGGGGGTTCAAATTTTACAGCAACAGCAGTAAATCTACTGTAGACAGAGAGAAAAAACAACTGCCTATTTCGAACTAGTTGTAACCTACAGAAACTTTTCTAAGAATTATCCCACATATGTGTGGTTTTCTTGAATCATACTGTTACGCAATGGATAAACCTTGTACGGGTTCTTAATTTTCTTAGTTCCTGGGGGTGCTGGACTTGCTGTATCCCAATTGCTATGTTTCCATTTATACTAAATCAAAAGCCAAGTTTCAAGAAATAGAAAAGTTCGATACATTGTCTCGGTAATGAATAGGTAGATAGAAGGTTTATTAAGTATAATTTTCTTTTTCCAGATGGGACATTGACAAACCTAAGGTAAGTTTTGAATGTAAAGAACGATGTGAAGTCTTCCCCGTGTGTCGTATGTTAGCCGATTTAGTTTAGCCTAGCCCCCCTTTTACTCTGCGTCGATATTGTCGAAGTTTTGTGTTTTCTGGGCTTCCAGTTGATGATTTCGGAGTCAATTTATGTCTGAGAGTTAAATGTTCATAAAGGAGCAACTATATATTTACTAGTATTGCTGGTTTGTTCGTATGGTTGGGTAATGGGTTTTTAACCGCTTTTAAGACAGGTATACCTTACCGCTGGTATATTCGCTTTGTTTAACTATACCCAAAATTAAGCATAACTGCTTTAACAACTATAAAGCCTTCCCCCGTTAGTTGTTATTCTTCCCTAAGTATACTAAAATATAAATATGTTCAATCTTGCCACAATTAATTTGAAAATAACGTAGGTATGACTATCCTTTGAGGTTTCTAATTGTCTCGTTAATGGCTTTCCATAATTCTTATTTTCCCCAACCAAGCACTTTACATCGACACCGACAGACCAATGGCAAATTGTGCTGACAGAATGTGTGAGAACAACTCATTTTGGTGTAGGTAATAACGATCTGCATAGCTACAGCGACGTAGCTAGAATTAGATAACGGAGGAGCTGACTAACATTGATTGTGAGACATTTTGTTTTTTAGTTTCAACAAGGTAAGGGCAGAATTAGTCTGGTTCGTTAAGCCGTGAGCCTACTGGTACAACTTAAGATCAAACGAATGTGTTATATGATACCATATCTAATTGTAGTGATAACTCCTTATATGCCTTCGAGGGAGTTCAGTTATAATTGCGGTATTCTGGTATGGGTGCAAGTTCAAGCAGTTTGCGTCATTAGATTCGGCGACCTTATTGGGTACGCGTTACGTGGGACCGTCTGTCCCATTGCTCTCCATGATGCCAGCAAAATTTCCTTACATTTTCATTGGTTACTGGGAGCCATTCCCTTGAGAGTTTTGTAAGATTTTATTGTAGATAGTAGTCGGTAGTGATGCAATCGATATGGATGTCTAATATGTTGGATTGGAAATGTAGATATTAAGAAATATTGGGAACGAGGCTCCGCTTTGTGGCACCCCTTGCTGAGTCCTCTTGGATTAATATTCTTTCCGTCCTAAATCCTACCGACGATTGCCGATCACTTACTGGAATTGGTGATTCTTATTGGTTTCAGTTCTAGCCAATTAATATCGCTGCTCCAGTCTTGTGAATGAACTTTGGTATCCGCAGCCTGGCTACACCACTGCATACGTAAATATGTAAAAATCCAATGCGCACGAGTTTGTCTACATACAACCTAATTAAATACAAAATAGCATGCACAGCAGCATTTATTGCCGACAACTTCAAAACGATCATAAACATCATCATCAACAACAGCGTTGATGGCGTACAAAACCAACAAATAATAATGAATCGACAATAGGAGCAGGAGCGATAATATCAATGGCGACACATGGAGATATTTCCAGTAGCTAACAGGGTTATATATATAAGAACAGACAACAACTTCCCAACCTCACATGTTAACACTGAAATCTCAAATGTAACAACAAAATTGGGGATCACACGTTGTCTGATGCTCCACTGCACATTTGTTTAGCTCTTTTTCCGACATCAAACCTCTACATTTTAATGAAATTTGAATGAAGCACTCAAGGCTATTACATACTGACAATGCATTGTCGAAAGAGTTTTTATTATATTGCCAGAACTATAAATATGTGTATATTTCGTATGCGTTTACGGCAACACCAGCAACCACACAGGGACGTCAGTAGCAGCGCCGGCACTTTTTCCTCGTTTGATCTTTTCATTGTTTGTATACAAGTTGATGGTTTGTGTTGATGGATGCGAGCGCACGGATTGCTTTGATCATTTCCGCCACCGCACATAACAAGTACAATAACAACAATATCAACAGCCGCACGCACACACAGAATGATGTTGCAGTGTTGTTGATGATCCAACTTCTCTTTCGTTTAGCTCCTTGTTGCCTGCTGCTGCTCAAAACAGAAATTTACGAGTTGCTATTCAGCGCCGTCATTAGATTCAGGTTTTCCTCTTCTTTATGTACAAACATATGTACATTTGTGTTTAGTTGTCAGCGTAGGTGTTAATGTGCTTGGGGCAATTATGAAACATCACAGACATCTTCCCACATAGTCATCCATAAAGACAGATTGCATGCATAAATAACATATTTTGCCTCATTTCATTTGATTGATGTGTTGTCCATTAATTTCTATTGAAATGTGGAGTAGAATTTTCTGACGGTTGTGTTTTAAAACTTTCACTTACTACTGTCCGGTCAGGAAATGGTTATTAAAATTAGGCCCAATCGAATAATAAACAAGTCACACATTTTAAAAAATTGTGGAGGGTGGACATGACACGTGCATTGCTTTTGCTACGAAGTAATGCCTTCTCAAGCGAAGCGCTTAATAACTTTTCTACTGGGGTTGTTTAGAAAATATATGGTGATTTCGGCCAAACAGTATTATTAAAACTCGGCTTAAAAAGTCTAAGCTTATCATATCTTTATCAATAATATTGGCGATGATAATCCCAGCTGTGTGTCGTACTTAGGACACACTGTGCAATAACTTTCCTACATTAGGGAGGAGTCGAAATATGTATAGAACAAACTTGTAAAGTAATGATTACCAATCGGAATGGTTCATTTCATTTATAATATTTCCACTAATGATTGATTACCCATTGTTTCCGTTTTTAATGATTATTATCAATAAAATATCAATAATGAAAAAATATCTAGAAAAATAAAAAACAATGAAACATTTTTTTTATTACTTTTGAATATTTTTGATTGTTTGATTACTTTTGATTATTTTTGAATTTGTATTTTATTGCTTTTTAGTACTGTTGCAAACAAACATACACACAAACGGTAAAATAATAACAAAAAAATCTAAAATAATCGAAAATAATCAAAAACGATCAAAAAAAGTGTTATCTTTGATTATTTAAATTTTTTTCCAATGGTAATCAATAAGTAACTGCAGATTTTCGAAAACAATTTAAATAATCATTATTGCTTGAAAGAGCCATCCAATCAATTGATTATTCAATTCTAATGGGAATTAAACACGTCGGATATAGAGTTCCGTATATCAAGGTCCTTAGGATGAATAAAGATTACGATTAAATCATGGAATACAAATTACTTTCCGGCTAATGAAGCATACTATTGAAAATGCGTGGAATTGTATTATAGTTACTCATCTATCTTTAAAATTAAACGTTTCAAATAATAGTAATATAATACTTCACTGAGGGCAAAATGGTAAAATTTTTTGGAAAAATGGGTGTGCGCAGCCCATATATGTATATAAGGCAGAAATTCTTAAACTCCCTGAATAAATTCAAAACCAATATCGGAGGATGATAAAACTGGGTAGACGGAAAGTCACAATTGTGGCGAGTACACTATAATGGGGTTTTAGTTGCCATCCTTCACCTAACTCTTACCACAGGGTAAACAATGTTAGGTTTTAACCTTATACATAACTTTTCTTCCTTTATTTTATACTAAAGATCACCAAGTGGTTGAAATTCAACCACAAAACTGTATTTTATTTTAATTATTTGTCATACCCTTCAAACGCCTTTTTTCCTTCCTTTTTCTGGCGTTCCTCTCCACTACCATATATTCGTTTTCTTTGATTCCTTCTTTTAATCCCTATAGTCCCTACTCTAAATTTCTTTTATTATTTATTTTCTTTCCTCTACTTTCCTTTAGTTTCCTTTCCCTTCCTTTCCTTTCGTTTCCTTTACTTTTCTTTACTATCCTTTCCTTTCCTTCCCTTTCTTTTCCTTTCCTTTTCTTACCTTTCCTTTCCTTTTCTATTATTTTCTTTTCTTCCTTTCATTTCCTTTCCATTCCCTTCCCTTCCTTTTCTCTTTTATTTTCTTTTCTTCTCTTTTCTTTCCTCGCCTTTTCTGTTCTTTTATTTTCTTTTCTTTTCCTTTCTTTTCTTTTCTTTTCTCTTCTTTTCTTTTCTTTTCTTTTCTTATCTTTTATTTTCTTTTCTTTTCTTTTCTTTTCTTTTCTTTTCTTTTCTTTTCTTTTCTTTTCTTTTCTTTTCTTTTCTTTTCTTTTCTTTTCTTTTCTTTTCTTTTCTTTTCTTTTCTTTTCTTTTCTTTTCTTTTCTTTTCTTTTCTTTTCTTTTCTTTTCCTTTCTTTTCTTTTCTTTTCGTTTCTTTTCCCGTCCTTTTCTTATCGTTCCTTTCCTTTCTTTTCTTTCCATTCCCTTCCTTTCCTTTACACTCCTTTCTTTACCTTTCCTGTCATTCCCTTCACTTTCTTTTAATTAACTTTTGCTTTATTTTATTTAATTTTATTTCATTTACACAAACCCAACAAACTCCGGCGTTGAATACTCTTTATACATTTCTTTCCTTTCCTTACCTTTCTGTCCTTCCTTTCTCTTTCTTTAAATAAACTTTGTTTTATTTTTTTTTTGTCTTATTTCATTTATTTTATTTCATTTTATTATTCGTTTTCGCAACCTTTCTGCTTTCTAATTACTTCTTCTTTCCGGCTTGAGGTCGGCGATTTTTCAAAATTGAACCCAAAAGATATTGATTTTACCAATAAATTCCGGCTACCAACGGTAATCGTCCTCAGGGTCAACTATATATAACAATAAAACATAAAAATATAATCACAATTCACATAAAATTAAGTGGTAAAAATGAAAAACTTTAAAAGCATACATCATTACACGCCTGACCTGTTTAACGGTGAGTTGTTTACTGTCCGTCTGTTTGTCAACAAATGCCTGTATAAGTGAGCGCAGTTATCAGTGTCCGTTTTGAAATTCATTCTTATGCTGGCTGGGGTGTTAATTATGTGAAGAATTTCCAATGTGTGCTGTAATGTTGTTCTTGTTGTAATATCGTTGTTTCGTCAAAGTTCGGTGAGAGGTTATTAGTTGTACCGTGGGTCATAAGCATTGTAAAGGTCTACAAGTAAGATATGAATCAGCTGTTCACCCACAGCTGTGCCCACCATGTAAAGAGCTTGTCATTCAGAGGCCATTAAACGCAGAGTCGTACTCATTGGCATGCTGCTCAGACAAAAAGCAGGCGATGCTAAAGAAACATATACAATAAATAAATAAATAAGAGAAATTAGTTGCAGCAAATTATTGTTTGAAGCCTATACTTTCAAGTAGAACTATTTTTGCAATAGGTTTACTTATTTATGTACCAGTTTTTGATATCTTTGAAATCTTTATACAAATTTCTGTGCTACCTATAAAAACAACCATGTAGTTGATGTTGCCATGGCAATTCGCTTGTTCTTCTTTGTTTACAATAAAATTGCTCGCGCTAATTTGATAATTATCTTGAAATGTTTCAACTTAAGAAGCATTTTTCTTATTTATGTCGTATCTAAATAAAGTTCCCTACCATTTAAAGTGTGTCTCCTAAAATGCGCATGCTCATTTTTTGTTTTTCTTTTGTGTGTGCATGGTGTGTACCAAGCGTACAAATAAGGGTACGCTTATGTGAACTTCCCCGTCGCTTGAGCGCTGTAGTTATCGTAGCTTTGCCTTATTTTTTAGGAAAGATTATAAAAGTTATATTTTAATTGATATTAGAGAAAAATTAAAACGATTTCCACGCGATGGTTGCGGTTTCATTTTAGGAAGTCGCCCGCTTCTCATCAGACCCCTTTTAGACACTTTGCTAACCATTGCTTTCCCACACCACTCAGGAGGCTGCAATGTAGCCCCGTTATCTAAATTGTATTTTACAAATAAAATTAATAAATTCAACTTTTTATTAAAAAAAAAAGAATTGCTAAACAGTGCTACTTTAAATAATAATAGTTAGGGCGGCTTCACAAGTTCGCAGTTACTGAACTGTGTTTCCATGGTAAAGAGGTATTTCTCAGTTATATTACCATAAGAAAAGTTATTGCAAATAATCTACATATTTTCGAATTAGTTAATCATATAAATAGATGGAAATAACTTTATTAACAACGAAAACAACGGTAATTCTGGTAAAACAAGTGAAAGGTATTAAAAGACGCGTTTTGACCTAGGTATCAATAATCCGAAAGCGGAAAATATTTTATTTCAGTGAAAAGTTATTGGCAAAAAACCAAAAAATGGCCTAGGTCCGATCCCACACGGGAGGCATGATCGATGGTATTTATATGCAGAGCACCTTCCTGCGTAGGCGGCCTTGGGCCGCGCTTCAAAAAAATAACCCTTAGCCGGTCCAACACATCCCCAGTATTTCTGCAAAAAACTCACTTCTGCTCATTTCCGAACGCCCAATATGTGTGATTACAACAACCACATGAAAAGGGCAGAAAATGTTCAACTTTGTTTGCAAATATCTCTTGATGGAAATATATAATCGAGTTTCCGCTTTCGGATTATTGATTCCGAGGTCAAAGCGCGTTTTCTGATACCTTTCCCGATAATTTTGGACGTGTTTTAGAAGTTACGTACGGTCGTATAGAATTACCGTTTATTTTTATTCTGTTAGGGCTTAGTTATTTTATAAATTCAGTAAAAGAAATTAACTAACACAGCAGCCCAGCTGTAAAATTCAGTCCATTTTTGCACTAAGCCTTTGCATCCCTTCATTGTAAGCTGACCAGCAACCCAGCCATGAGTGAGTGTCAAACGCTTGTTTGACATGTGAGTGAGTGTCAAACGCCTATGAGCTAGAGAGAGAAGGAAGAGAAAGGGATGCCAAAATAACTTACTTGTAGAGTTGTACAATGGTCATAAGTGCTGTTTTTTAATTATTTGTTTCGCGGCAATATTTAAATCTGAATTATGTTGCGAGAGCCAAGATTTTAATTTTGCTTTTGTTGTTCCGATATATATGTTATTACATAATTTATTTTCGTTTCCATTGCAAGGGATTTTATAGATAACATTACTTTTTTCCGTGTGAAGTATCTTAGATTTACTGTTGTTAAATAAATTTTTTAAAGTGTTAATTGGTTTGTGCGCTATATTTCCTTCACACTCTTAATGAGTAATCATTTATTTTGTTTTTGTAAACCCTGTCTCTAGGTATCAGCAATGAAGTTTACATATTTGCTCATATTTTACACTGCTTGTTTAATGTTTCCAACAAAGCAACTTTTCGTGCTCTCAGAAGAGCCACTGACACTGGGCATCGTAGCCAGCAGTGTGACCAGGTTAGCCTTTGCGAGGCTAGATTAAGCCTTTTTTTGTCGTTTAGCCTCATAATTTTGATTTTAGCTTCGTGGCTTTTTTCTAGCCCTTTTTACTTCTGGTCCAACACCATATTTTTCATACAACTTCGAGGAAGATATAAAATTAAAGTTAAATGAAGGTTGTATTGATGATTAAGTACAGAAAATTATTCGTAAAAATTATCAACTATTTTTAATGGAGTTGATAACCCAACTGATAATATGAACCCTTTACAAAAGACATTTTTTTTGTTTCAGTTGATAATTCTTTGAAAGTTACAAAGCCGGATGTATTTTATCACTTTCAAGAAGAAAAGTCTAGGTATTCTCCAAGTCAAGTAGCATTGATTGATCTGCAGTGGCGAAAGCTAATAACCGAACAGTGGACACGTGTGACCTCTACGACAGAATTTTGAAGTTCGAGAACATAAAAATGCATTAAACGAACCCCCTTTTTTCTTTCTTCTTTAAATGGTCATCTAACCGCCTGGGCGATTTTGACCGTCCAACATAGCTCGGCAGTCGGAAATTGGAAACACCGCGGGATCGCAAATCGGTCTCCACTTGGTCCTTCCATCGGAGTGGTGGTCTCCCTCTTCCTCTGCTTCCACCGGCGGGTGCCAATAAGAATACCTTCTGGGCTGGAGCATCTTTGATCATTCGCACAACGTGGCCTATCCAGCGAAGCCGCTGTGTTTTGATTCGCTGAACTATGTCGGCGTCTGCATAAAGCTCATACAGCTCATCATTAAATCTTCTTCGGTACTCGCCGTCGCCAACACGTAGAGGTCCATAAATCTTTCGAAGAACCTTTCTCTCGAATACTCCCAGAGCCGCCTCATCAGATGTTGTTAGTGTCCACGCTTCTGCACCATATAACAGTACGGGTGCGATGAGTGACTTGTAGAGTGTTATTTTCGTTCGTCGAGAGAGGACTTTACTTTTCAATTGCCTACTCAGTCCGAAGTAGCATTTGTTTGCAAGAGTAATTCTTCGTCGGATTTCTAGGCTAAGATTATTGTTGGTGTTAGTGCTGGTCCCAGGTAAACGAAGTCCTTTACTATTTCGAAATTATTGCTGCTAACGGTGGCTTGGTTGCCAAGGCGCGAATGCGCTGACTCTTTGCATGATGACAGAAGGTACTTCGTTTTGCCCTCGTTCACCACCAATCCCATTTTCTCCGCTTCTTTTTCTAATTTGGAGTAAGCAGATGTTACGGCGCGGTTGTTAAGGCCAATGATATCAATATCGTCAGCATATGCCAACAGTTGCACGTTTTTATAAAATATTGTTCCAGCGCGGTTAAGTTCTGCAGCTTGTATTATTTTATCCATCATTAAAATAAAGAAATCGCACGATAGGGGGTTACCCTATCTGAAACCTCGTTTAGTTTCGAACGGCTCGGAGAGGTACTTCCCAATTCTGACCGAGCTGGCGGTGTTGCTCAAGGTCATTTTGCATAGCCGTATAAGTTTTGCGGGGAAACCAAATTCAGACATAGCGGCATATAGGCAGCTCCTTTTCGCATTCTATTTAGCTGTCAGTTTTTTCAACGTATTGCCGTATTGTATCTGCTTAGCGCATTAACTCTCTGCTAAATATTAGATGTTCGTTAAAATGCTTATCCAAATGTTGCACTTATTTTGAAATTACCGTGATCTCATCTTTATGATAAATATCCAAACTTTGTACGCGGACTCAAGCTCTTCTGATTCATCAGAGGAAGAAAATATTATAAAACTAATTAGTTTGTTTTCTATAGTATGTATTTCTTCGAAAAAATTCTTAGTCATAGAAAATGTGTCTGATATGTGTTGAGACAAGAATAGTTTAAGTTATATCTACAGCCTTATATACAAATAGTTTAAACTAAAAAAAAAATTTGAAATGGATTTCGTAAAAAAATTTCTGACTTTTTTAGCCTCTTTTTTCTTAATTTTAGCTTTATCTAAACGCGTCTTTTTTTTCCAACACCTGGTCACACTGGTAGCCAGTGATCAATATACAATAACAACAACTGAAGGAAAAATGCATGGCACGCTTATTCGCCAAGCAGATACGGTACTTCGCCGTCGACGTCAAAATTTAGAACAAAATCTATTTTGCCGTATCCGGCGAATCTGTTGTTACGCACACAAACACACCCATTCTACTTAGCTGTCAGTTTTTTCAACGTAACGACGTATTGTAACTGCTTGGCGCATTACTCATACAGCAGAGGCTCTATAGTGCGAATACTTGTTTTCCATTGGTCCACTACCAACTCTTCCCACTCACAGTGAGAGCCGATCACACGAGTAATACAAAAACATGCATGACATGTCTACTCAAGCAACTACGGCTCTATAGTGTGAATACATGTTTGGCATTTTTGTTGGTGTACTTTTAAACTAATTTTTCTATATTATAATAACTTTTTTTTAAGGTTTTTGATTGACGGTACTGCAGTTTGGCCATATCTATCCATACATATACAAGGTGGCGCAAAAGTAAGCTTCCGATGTTCAGCATATCGGTTTTGGCACGTGCAGTGTGTGCTGTTGCACCGTCTTGTTGGAACCACATGTTTTCCAATCCCAATTCATCAAGTTCCGGCAAAAAGAACTCGTTGATCATTGCTCTGTAGCGCTCACCATTCACAGTAACCATTTGGCCCCGACCGATTATTGGTCAAATAAATAGTCAGCAATATTCCGCGTTCTGGAGCAGTGTAGCGTAACATTGTTTATTAACGTGTATTTCGCATGTGTTTACTACACAAATGTCAAAACAGAACTGACTTTAGGGGCCAATCGCAAAATTTATAGCATTTTCTGATAGGAGGATTACTTTTGCGCCACTTGTACAATTGTTAATAGCTTAAATGTATAGTTTGGCCATAAAGTGGGACAATTTCAACTCAACTTGCGCATTTATATTATAGATTTTTACTTTGTTCTTCTACTTTATTTTATTTTGATTTTCTTCCAACCTTTTTACCTCATATATGATTGATAGTTACATATTTTACTCAATAATTGATTCTAATTTTTATATGGCGGAAAGGACCATAAATCTTCCGCAGAACTTTTTCTCGAATTCTGCGTCGTCCCGTCTTCGACACTGTATATGATTCCAAGCCATTCATCAGGGCAGGTACGATGACAGACTTATAGACCGTGATCTTTGTTCGTCGAGAGAAGGCTTTACTTCTCAGTTGCTTACTTCGTCCAAAGAATTTCGGTGTTTACGCTAGCTGACAAACAGACTAAGTCCCTCAAAGTTTCAAATTTGTAACTATTAACAGTGACGTATCTACCAAGGCGTTGGTGCAGCGAGTCGAATGTTCAAACAAATAAAGAAGCTCCGGCTCAGAAGGCTTTCCTTTCGACATAGAAGTTGTCAGCAGACGAAAAGGGAGACCTCGATTTAGCTGCAAAAAACAGGTGGAAGACGACTTGACCTCCCTTGGTGAAAATATAATTAAGGTTAAGATAGAACGATGTAATAGGTTTCAAATTGGAGGTGCAAACAATTTCCGTAAAAGTATTATACAAAACTGAAAATCGTTTTGCTAACTTTTGTCCACGTATATACTTCTATGATCCATATCACTTTGTGGCACAGTGCTTCTCCATGTATGCATCAGTAAAATTTTCCTTTACACAAGATCTTTTTTGGCGAATGTTTTATTTTATGCTCCGCCATCAATTAGAATTTTGTTTGTTTGTGCCAACAGATCAAAGCATTGCTCCGCAATTCCAACATTTTCAAACAATCAATAATTTACTCCGACTTAATTCTGAGAAAATTTTATTGAACACAAAATTCTTTTCTATTACAACAGAATTTGTGGTTTTGACTGATTCATAAACAGTTTTTATTGGAAAACTTCTGATTTGTTTAAACTTCTGTCGACCTGTTTTGTATTTAATTGTGAAAGGCCTCTGATGGAATTATACCACTGCAGCTTATATGTACGAGTATGTATGTCTGTATGTATTAGTGTTTCAATGTGATGAACTTATTCCTTATGGTGTTTATGGAGGATTACGCACCTCCTTATTTATCAAGCACTTTAATTAGATACACAGACAGTACGTCGTCTGGTTCTGCACCCATAGATTTTCCACATTTTATCACGTGCCGAATATTAAGGCAAAATGTGCTCTTTCTTGAAATGCCGCATTTGATGTTAAAAGAATTCTCAGAAGTTTCTATTTTGATTGGAAATTCTTTTAGCATCAATATTCTGTTAAATTTTATGTTACATCAATTATTTCATAATTTCGTAGATGTTTTATGAGGTATGAAAATCCAAAGGCCAACAATGTTTATTGCCTTTGATATAAATTTTAATTAATATTTGTGAAATTACAATAGGTATGTACACTAGGCTGTACCAAATAAAACAATAGTTTTTTATAATTATATTGATATTTTTAATTAATGATTTTTTTTTTAATATAATGATAAGTAGAAGTTACAGATGATATAGTTAAGTACAAGTTACAGATCTTAATATCAATTTCCAGAGGCATGTCTCCTAGTTTTGTGGGACTGATCTCAGTTTTGATGTAAAACTGACAAACTATCGAAAAAAGGAAAGGTAGTCAGGTTGGTCGTAGTTATTACTGATTTCACGTTTCAACTTTGGAAATTTGGAAAAACCCTAAAAATCAACATAGCAGAAAGATAAATACAGATTATCCAATCCGCGATCAGAAGTTGGTACATGTATGGAGTAACCAGATCCTCGAACCTATGTTTTCTCACAGTCAACAGCTATTGAACAAGAATAGGCTTGAATGACTATGATCTTCCTAAATATTAGTAACGATATTGATAAAATAATGTTTCTAGATGATGTACGGTATAAACTCTTTCCATTGGGTAAACAAAATTTGGTCAAGAGCAACAACAAAAGATTTTAATTTCTTTGAATATGATAGTAACTATCTTTAGAAAAGGAATTATATAAAAAAGTTGTTTTCACACCTGTTTTCATATTGTACGATTTGCTTCCTCTCGGCAGTGGTTTGGCAAAATCTGCGAGTGTATTTCTGCCATGAAAGGCTTCTCAACAAAAATTCATCTGCTTTTCAGATGCCGTTCGGAGTCAACGAAAACAATTGAAAGCAGCACCCCACAGATTGGAAAAGAAGCTCGGCGCGAAAACCTCCTCGGAGGTTTATGATGATATACCTCTTGTATATCGCGCCATACATTTATTTATTAAACCTTTCATGAACAAGAAATGGTATTATAACTTTGGTCCGATGTTTGCAAGTATGAGAAGAAGTAGAGATAGACCCACCAATAAGTGTATCGAAATTATCAGGACGATGAGCTGAGTCGATTTAGCCATGTCCATGTCTCCGTCTGCCCGTCTGTCAGTCTGTTTGAAAGCAAACTAGTCCCTCAGTTTTTGAGACATCTCGATGAAATGTGGTAAGGGGTCGCCCTTTTTTAATATATTTACCGTTTGTCGGAACCAACAAGATCGGGGCAATACGAAGCATAGCTCCCATACAATCGATTGTTCCGATAAACAGGTTTTGACCTATAAATCCTGCAATTAAAAAGCTTGCACGTTTTGTACATATTATATAGGTAATGTGACAAATGAAAATAAGCCAGATCGGACCTACATAACATAGTATAGCTCCCATACATCCCCATAACATTATGCTACCTCCGCTATGTTTAACCGTGCCTGGGCCGTCGGGGAGCCCTTCTCATTCCATCTGTATATTTCAAGTTGAGTTTCGATCTGAGGAAAAGTAAAGTTTTCCATCGTTTTGCCGACCAGCTGATATGCTCTCGAGCGAACTGCAAACGTTTTGGTCAATTTCTGTGTGAAATGAAAGGCTTTTTGGCGGCCTATAACTTTTTAGTCGGCTTATAACTTTTAAGTTTAAGGCTTTAACTAGGTTTGCTGCTGACTTTTAATAAAATTCAGGGAAATTTCTGGAATGTTAGGTAAGTAATAACCATCCCGATTTTCTGAAGTTAAATCTATGTTGGAATAAAGAACTCGGACCTAGATTGTTCTGAATGTCCAGTCCAATAAGCTTTCTCGCAGTAAAATTTGCACAGTTGCAATTTTTGTCGTATGTATATATTTTCATGTATTTTAAAAAAATGCCAAAATTTATATACATATTTTGTTTTCGTTTGTTAAATAGTTTTCATGATATTTACATACTTTCTTTATAAAGGGTGTTTTTTTTACAGGTTTGTTTTTCGAATAGAGATAAAACTGGCATTTTGTGGTCAAATCTGGCAACTCTAATGTCATTTATGTTCAGTTTGGTTTGCCATTTCATCATGAACAGGTTGACAAAAGAACAACGCTTGCAAATCGTGCAAATTTATTTCGAAAATAATGGTTCAGTTCGCGAAGTTTACCGTGAGCTCCGTCCATTTTATGGTCGACATAATCGTCCATCAGAGCAATTAATTCGGTTAACCATGGATCGTTTTCGCACTACGTTTACTCTATGTGATAATACGCATCCGCAGAGACGTCGAACAGTGCGCACCGAAGAAACAATTGCCGCTGTAGAGCAAAGTGTTGAAGAGGACCCGAATGAATCGATTCGCCACCGTGCACAGCAATTGGAGCTTTGTCCATCAACTTTATGGAAGATTTTGCGCAAAGATCTTGGCTTGCGACCTTACAAGATCCAGCTTGTGCAAGAATTAAAGCCGCGAGACCATGCAATGCGTCGTGATTTTGGTGTATGGGCCGAAAATGAGATTGATTTCGATGCTGATTTTCATCGCAAAATTTTGTTCAGTGATGAGGCTCATTTTTGGTTGAATGGCTACGTCAACAAGCAAAATTGCCGCATTTGGAGTGAAGAGAATCCACATGAGACCCTTGAAACGCCATTACATCCACAAAAACTGACTGTTTGGTGTGCTCTATGGGCTGGTGGAGTCATTGGGCCATACTTCTTCCGCAATAATGCTGGAGAGGCAGCTACCGTTAATGGAGACCGGTATAGAGCCATGATAACCGACTATTTTGTTCCCGAATTGGATGGCATGAATGTGGATGAGTTGTGGTTCCAACAAGACGGCGCTACATGCCACACAGCGCACGTCACAATCGATTTATTGAAGGAAACATTCGATGAGCGCATAATTTCGCGGAATGGACCTGTCAATTGGCCACCAAGGTCGTGTGATTTGACACCATTGGATTATTTTCTTTGGGGATATGTGAAGTCGCTCGTCTACACCAACAAACCAGAAACGTTAGGGGAATTGGAAGCCAACATTCGTGGCGTTATTGCCGACATACGGCCCCATATGCTCGAAAAAGTGGTTGAAAATTGGACCTGTAGAATTGGCTTTATTCGAGCCAGCCGCGGCGGCCACATGCCCGAAATCATATTTAAACATTAATGGCATAAAATTATCCTTCCAATAAAGCCAAATTAATGGACCTTAAAACGATTTTCTTGTGTTTTATTTCAATTCGAAGTTCTATACCCCTAAAAAAAACACCCTTTACCTTTAACTTGCAATATTTATTTTGGATGTGCGAGGCGGTACTATCATTCCTAGGTGTCAGCCCAGTATGTCTGGCGTCGATCACGGCTATTCGGGCAAGCATATGGACAGCATTTCCCACAAAACATTTTGAAATAGAACACAATTCAGGAGACAAAGGAAAAAGTTTGAGAAGTCAAAAAAAATTCAATTTTTATTCAAGCTTTGGAAAATAAAAAATAAGCACATCGAGAGTCAATAAAACTATACCTTTATGCGCATATGACATAATGTGTATTTGTGAAGATTTTTTGGTTATTTCTGTATAAATTGAGATTCACTGAGTTGTTTGATTCAAGTTCGGGATCATTTCTGGACAAAATAAGGCTTTTGGTGGGAGTACTTGGTTCTTTTTTGGGTTAATTTCAAGATAGTTTTAGGGATCACTTGGGCAAATTTCCAGAACCAAAAGCTCTCGTAGCACTAGAATTATTCTATTTAACCGTAAATCTTTAAATGAAGCTTTCTACAGGCCACGACTATAGAGTAAAAGCAAAACATTTTCTAAATGTAGTACAAAGTCTTACAGCTGCATTAAATAGCTAAACCAATCTCTCTATTTCAATTGTTTTATATAATACGCATAGCGGTAATTTTCAAAGGAGTACAATGATCAAAGCTGTCATTACATATCACATGGTAATCTTTGAAGTTTAGCCGACAAACAACTTCGTGAATTAGAACAGACAATTTAATATACGATTTCACGAATTTTCTATTGAATGCTGTAATTTTCCCTTTTTAAACATTTCATTAGTTAAATTTCACATTTCATTGGCTATCCATCAACACCTTAGAACAAACGTCAAAAGGATGCAAACTCATGATCACGCACTTTAATGCTCTCACAGATTCAAACGAGCGCAGTCATGTCTATGGCTAGAGCACTACTATTTATTTCAAATATATTCTGTATTGAATTTACCGGAATTCGTTGCTTTGTTGAAACTAATTTCAAACAATTGATTGATGTCCGACGAATAGCTATGTATGATGGTGTGTGGCGGATTGAATAGTATGTTAATTTTCGTTTGCACCTCAATTTAAAATTTTACACGCATCCACATTTCGATTTCGAATTTCAAGAATTTCCTTGAATATGAACTTGAGATGTATTTATTATAAATTACGTTTCTTAAAACTACTACATTTACTCTTAACTATATCTTAATATTGAGTCTTGAAATGCAATTAGATCATGTGAGTCAGCAAAGTAACTTAATCAACGAGTCACTTTTGCTCGTTTTGAAGCAAAACTCGTATAAGAGTGTTTACACACTTCAGCGACTGAAGATAATTCTGAATGTGAGTGACTGCTACGCAAGATGTCACCGTGATTTACTTAATAAGCCCCCTTAAAACCCCGAACGAGGGCCTACACCTGGTCATGGAATAATGAAAGAGGAATCCGGTCAGTGTGGAGCTCCATTCAGGAGCGACTATTTGAGATAATGTCTGCCATGGTGAGCAGATATACCAAGGATGTAATGTGACTTATCACGAGAAATGTTTTGATAAGATTACAAAAGCATTCGATGGTATTTCCTTTAAAATCAACTTAACTTAGGAGATTTCCAGCAAGCCCTGAGTCGATAATTTAGGCGAAATTAACAGACCAACAAACACTTGAGTATATCCATCTGCCAGTTGAGAATGGTGTCTCGTTAAGTTCCATCAAAATACAGGTGCGCCATCGATCTAGCGGTGAGTTTAGTGCAGTTTAACTTCCAACATGCCAAAATCGCCTAGGAAACCCCAATTATCATGTAGGAGAATATTGATATATGCTGGAGCAATTATCATGGGATTCACGTTCGAAGATCTTTGGCTTAGAGGCAAGACATAACAACCTCTCTCTATCTCTATGGCGCGATATACAACAGGTATATCATCATAAACCTCCTAAGAGATTTTTGCGCCAAGCTTCTCTTTCAATTTGTGGTGTGCCGATTTGAATTTTCCCTACAAATTGGTGGGACCTACAGTTTTTTTCCGACTCCGAACGGCATCTACAAAGGAGACGAATTTTTGCTGAGAAGCCTGTCATGGCAGAAATACACTCGGAGAGTTTGCCAAACCACTGCCGAGAAGCGACCCCGTTTTGAAAAACTTTTTTCAAATCACTTTTGATGTTACCTGTACCAGGGCTCGAACCATGGACCTTCCGTGTGGTAGGCCGGCAACACTACCTCCACACCACGGCGGCCGCCTGGAGAAGATAAATTGAGGGCTCAAAGCTTAACCATTCTACCAATGTATTTACCACCCATCATACGTACCTTATGTTTGGGCCAAAAACCTAAAATTATAGGGGGTAGAAGCAAACAAATGAGTATCGTTACACGGCTAAAAATTTGAGCCTAAATTTTAAACTTTTTTGGGCTACATACATGTCCAAACCAAATTTGGGTTAGAATTAAAATTATGCTAGTTTTCGAGAAAACGAGCGTGAAAAAAAAATTTCACTTTTAAACCAGCAATGTTTCAACAATTAAAAACATAAAAAACATTCGTATCAGTTGGAAGGATTCGAACCCACGCACTCCGCATCATAAACGTCTGCTCTACCCACTGAACTACGGCGCACTAACAAGTATTGAGGAAAATTTAAATAAATAATATATGAAATAAAAATAAATGAAAAGAAATTAAAAAAACTTTAGACGTTTTTTTCAGTTCAGTTTTAAATCTAAACCGCAATAAATTCAAAATTGGTGTAGGTAATTGGAAGGTTTGGAATGTATTACAAAAAATTTTAAAAAATTGCTTAAACCGACGAATGGTTTAAAATTTATGCTAAAATTTTTATCCGTGTAGAATAACGTACACCCTAATGCACATACATTATTAAATTCCTGACGAAGTCGCTCATTTCTATTTAAATGAATGTTCCTACATTATTTAGTTGTTTTCATGGCAGTGTGAAAAATAGCAAATTTTCAAATCATGTAAATATAGGCATAAACACAGATGCAGTCAAAATCTTAGCTCTCATTTTTTGATTATTAGGTCAGAATTTTGGAAATGTGATCGCTTAAAACACTTAGATTTATTTTTGATTAATAATGGTATTGTTTAATGTTTGAATAACACCTGATATATTAGACCAATTTTGACAAATCAACTTGTCGTTTTTATCGTGTGCAAAAATGTATTCTGGAATTGGTTTGTTGGCAAGGTTTTTGTAAAAATTTAACATATTTAAATTTTTATTTTAGAGAAACAAAAAATGTTTTTGTTGAGGAGTTTTTAAAGAAGAAAATTTGGTATTTGAATTATAAAAATTGATCGAGTATATCGGCTGTTCTTCAACTTGATACAAAAAGGACAAACATTCTCGATTGACAACAAAGCAGGATACATTTTTTTTTTTTGCAAAAACCAAAAATATTTTAAGTGATCCGTTTTAGTAATTCTGACCCTATCCAAATCTCTTGATCTATAAGATTCTGATAAATCAGATCGCGAGTAACTACTTTAATAAATCTTTATTCATATCTTTAAAGTACTTTTCTTAGCAAGTAAATCAATGAATATAGAAAGTGTGGTGAGATTTTAAAAATTAATTGGTTCTACATTGTAGTAGTATGATTAGTCAGGTTCTGAATTCTCAATTTTTTGTATAATCAAACTAAAACTAACTATATAATCGATATTGATTATTCTCTGATTAATAAATAAATTAAGGTTAGGTTAATTGACATGTTCGATTAATTGATTATTCGCACATAAATAATTTAAACGTGTATCTCTTTCATAAGCCCTTGCGATTTAATTTATATCATAACATAAAATTAGTTAAATTTCCTTTCTGAAAACAGAACAAACCAATCATGAAAAAGGAAATAAAGCTCACGGTCGTTATGATTTTCTCATAAAGGAAAAATAAGCTCGTGGGTATTTCAAGGTTACAAATACTTTGAGGCATATTTTATCTAATGTATATTGGAACGATTTTTCGTCGATTTTGGTTCTGATCTGTTGTTGTCGTTTGTCTTGTATTTATAGTAGGTAGCAGGTAACGTCAGCATGGGTGTCTGTTTGTGTACGTGTGTGCATGTGTTGTGTGTGCACATTCAGAAACGGGGGTGGTTTGCATCGAACGGTTTTTGTGTGGTTGACTGAGGCAGGTAAAAGTTGGTGATTTTTGTTGTTTTTGTATTATCGAAACATGTCATCCCATACCATCGCTGTGCATAACGTTGTAATTTTTCCTCTAATATCAATTAACAAACAAACATAAAAATTCGAGCTTTGCTCCAACAACAATCACCATAACTATAATTGTTACAGGTACAGTGCAGGTGCATAACAAATAACACGGAAGTGTTGATATGCATAAAAAAGCCCTTCTGTATCTAAAACTGTTCTATGAACGCGCCTAAAAATATTTCCACTTTCCTTGAGTTGACATATAAAATATATGTACCAAAGAATGTATAAAAGGAATAAGCAAATGGCACATTAGAGGAAAAATGCATCGTGACGCTACAGGGCATCATAGCTTAGTTGTTAGAGTACTCTAACAGCGGCTTTGGTGCAGACACTTGGGTTCATATCTCAGTGTCCGAGAAGGGGTCTGATGAGAAGTTGGGCACTTCGAAACATGTCATCCCATACCATCGCTGTGCATAACGTTGTAATTTTTCCTCTAATATCAATAAAACATATTTTATCTGTTATTTAGGGTATGTGCCGAATGAACTAACTTGTCTTATCGACATTGTTAGCTGTCTGCCAATTGTTACTTTTTTTAACTAGGGATTTTAATTTTGTAAAAGTCATCTCTTTCTATGTTTACTTTCTTATTTATTTCAGGGACAGAGACTTTTAATAAAAGTTAAAGAAAAATGTGTTTCTGGGACTTTTATTTTATTCGGACAAAAATAAGGTCAGAATAAAAATTCTTTTCAATAACTGACAAACCGCCAAATTGATTTCAAATTACAAAAAAACTACTTAAATCCGAAGATGAAGTAAAAAGAAAAACAAGGAAGGAAAGAGCTGTCTTCGACTGTGCCGAAGACTTTATGCCTTGAATGAATACGCATCACGATTTTGAGTGTCCGATCTTCACTCACAATTACTACAAACTCTGAAAAAATGTTAATTTGATGATACATAGCCCAAACCCCCATTAATCGGAAAAGTCGATTGTATGGGATCTATATGTTATGTTGGTCCGATCTAGGTGATTTTCACTACACACATTACATATATAATATGTACCAAAACTGCAAAATTTCATGTTCCTAGCTTTTTAATTGCAACAGTTATAGGCCGAACCCCGTTTATCGGAGCAATCGGTTGTATGGGAGCTATTCGTTGTATTGGTTAGATCATGCCGGTTTCGACAAATTATTACTGCTATACAAAGCGGCTGCCTCTTACCAAATTTCATTGAGATATCTCTAAAACTGAGGGACTAGTTTGCGTTCAAACAGACAGACAGACGTACATGGCTAAATCAACTCAGCTCATCATCCTGCTCATTTCGGTATACTTATTGTTGGGTCTATCTCTTCTTCTTCTCATACTTACAAACATCGGACCAAAGTTATAATACCATTTCATGTTCATGAAGGGTATAAAAATAAAAACAAACCTGTAGTTCTGACGCAACGGATTTGAATTAGCGATGAGCAATGCTAGGATTTTGAACGCAGCTGTACATACATATCGTCGGCGACACTGCAAAACCGCGTAAGTTATATCTCAGTTTGGCTGTTTTTCAACTACAAATGCCTTATTTTTTAGAAGAATATTGACTTTATGGAAAAAGTTTTTATCGAGACCGATTCTTTTAATTATTTTCCAAGTCACCATGTAGTTTTCTTAAATGTCACTTACGCGGTTTTGCAGTGTCACCGACGATATGTAATGTGTAAATTAGAAATTGATTTTTATCTGGCGAACAGGAAAACTTTTCTAATAACAAGGAATTTGACTTCTTTCATAATTTGAAGAAAACATTTCTTACATGGTTTCTTGTTAATTTTTGCTCAACAATTTTTTTATTCTGAATTTTTAAAGTGCTGTTGTTTCAACAGCATAACCCGACCATTCCACTTTAAGATTTCTAGCACCTACCTTTTCTTCAGTAAGAAGCTAATCCAGAAGGTCCCTGATAAATACGTGCATATATAAGTTCATATATTGAATAGTATTTGCTATGTTCAGGCTACAAGTTCCGCCTCATTGTCCCTCGCCTATATTGTATTTCCAGTGATAAGCACGGACGAACCGTTTTCTCATAGTGTTTTCAATTGATGTCTGTTTATCTGTTGATTTTTTATACCTAGTACTGCTTCGCACACAAGGTATATTAACTTTAGTCGCGTAACGGCAGTACATAACGGCATTAACGGATCGAGATAGATATTTACTTATATATATCAAAATGTTCAGGACGAAAAGAGAAATTGATTATATCTTAATGAAATTAATTGATATCTTAATGAAATTTGGTATGCGGGTTCCTTGGCACTCATCTCCGAGCGCTATTTAAAATGGGCGAAATCGGATGATAGCCACGCCCACTTTTTATGTATATAATATTTTCGAAAACACAAAAAAAGTGATTACTCAGTACATAATACACCTATAAGGATGAAGTTTGGTGAATACATTAAGATTGAAGCATGAAATAAATTTTTCAAGAAATTTTTGAAAATGGGACTGGCACCGCCCACTTTTGATTAAGTCAATTTTAGAAATAATATTAATCATAAATCAGAAACCGTTCAAGATATCGAAACGAAATTCAGCTCGCAGGTTTGCAGGTATGCAGGGAATGTTCCAGGGAAGAATGGGCGGGATCGGTTAAGGTCTACGCCCACTTTTATATGAAAGATTTTGAAAAGGATCGTAGATATATTAAATAGGCAATAACTTTGCGCAAAATCCCTTTACATCATTTATATTTCAGTTTTAAAGTTTCCGTAAACAAAGAAATCCAAAAACTTAAAATTTTCGAAAATGGGCGGGGCCCCGCCTTTTTTATAGTGGACTTTTCCCCAAAAATTTTTATGCCCTAACTCCGCCAAACATTTTTTTGTGAAAACAAAATTTGGTGATAATGTTCTATATATAAAGGTAACTATTTGCTGTAAAATTGGGCGAAATCGGTTTGATTTTCATACCTTTCATAAACATTAAATGTATGTAAGTATGAGAGCAAGAAGAGAAAAGTTCACTAATATGATCAGCACGATGAGCGGAGTCGATTTAGCCATGCCCGTCTCTCCGTCCGTCTGTCTGTCTGTCCGTCTGTCTATTTGAACGCAAACTAGTCTCTCAGTTTTACAAAAGAATGCTGAAATTCGTGGTTTGCTTTGGCCGTTTTATAATATACTAGCAAACCCGATAGACATTGTTTTGACGTTTTGATATATAGAACACATCTATATATAAAATTTCATTCACTTGAACCAAATAAACTCCTAACTATACCGAACTGCAGCTTTATATAACCTGGGGGATTTTCCAAAAGCTATATACTGACTGTGTCGTGCCCAGCGAACTCCTGAACTTATAGTGAAAGTTCAAGAGCAAAACAAAACACAAAATATGTGGGCATGGCACCGCCCACTTTTGAAAAATGATGTAGATATTGACTAAGCGACACATATATCCAAATTTCATTAATTTAGACCAAAAAACTTCGGAATTATGACGAATTGAAACTTTATATGGCCTGGGGGCGTGGCTCCGCCTACTTTTTCAATACTATATATTATCTATGCTGTACCCAGTGAACCCAAGTATATATTGTGAAAATTTCATAAAGATCGGTTGAGTTCTTTGGCGCCTGTAAAAGACACCCTTTTTTATATTTATTTTTGTTACGCACACAAGGTATATTACTTTATTCGGCATAAACGAATCGAGATATTATTATTAATGTATATCAAAACCTTCAGGATGAAAAGTAAAATATCCGTGCAAGTAGTTAATATCCCACTGCAAAAGCGAAGTTGTATATCTTTTTTGATATTCATTCCTTTCATGGACATGAGATGTTTGTACGTATACTGAAATGATCAGGAGGATGAGCTGAGTCAATGTAGCCATCCGCCTTTCGATACGTCTGTCTGTCTGTTCGTCGGTCTATTTGAACGCAAATACGAACTGAAAGTATTAAAATAGACCTGCGTGAATTGGGATGACATAATAGATCACTACTAGGTATATAATGTTCGGTTCCACCCGACCTTAGACCTTCTTACTTGTTTTTTTTTTTTAATTCCGTTTGCAGAGAAAGGAAAATCAGGGGCAGTAATTTTGTTTACTATAACAGAGTCAATTATTACTTTTCCCGATCTTATCCTAACATATTAGACGTATATCTTACACTATACGCACCACCCCACAAACAATGTCATCTAGTACCTATCTCTTAAGCCTTCGTTTGGATGATCGTTATGACAATATCTGATTGGATAAGACGATTGAGCGCGGATAGGTAAAAATAGTAAGGATGCATACTTTTAACCCTCAACTGACTGATTTACTAAAAATGTCTGGCGATTAGTGTTTTCGCGCTGTTAACTTTCTTTAACCAAGTTAGTAACAATAAAGTTAACACGCTATCGTAATGCTAGTATTCTATACAAGCATCCCTTATATGAATATATGTACATGTATCTAAGATTTATTCAGCTTCTTTTTCCTGCCAACATTGTTTTCCAGCTAAAGAAGCAGTTAAGTCAAGGTTAAAAAGGCAATATCCAGTTTTGGGATTGAGAGAGATGGAAAATACATACAGCAGTTTTACAAGCAATGAAAGGACTTAAGATGTTAATAAAATTGTCATGAAATGATAGTAAAACAGCAGGAGACCTTAAAAGCGAGTCAAAGGAGCTAAAAACAAACATACATACACGCATACATTGTTATTGTAACGCTGAACAAAATCACAGGAAAGTCATACATTTTCGAACATAGCCGCATGTCGCAGTAATAAGGTCCAATAAAAATTTATTACATTTTGACCACCATGAAATCATCATTAGGCATTTCACGATGTATGTATGTACATAAATATACCCTGCCGTTAAACAGTATTATAGGCAACCAAAAATTAGTTTACAACTGTATATTCCGGCTGAGATCAAACTAGTCCGAAAACGACCAAATCTGCACAAGCACAAATTCAAAGTGGGGAGAATACTGGAGAGCCCAGAGTATGAAAAGTCCCCTTAAATCTAATTTTTTTTATTTGATGCTTCCTCTTGTGGGCAGCGTACTTACCCACAACGAACGGAATTTTTAAAGTCATGTAATACATTATGTATAGTTTTAACAGGGTTGAGGCTAAAGTATATCTGTGTCAAATATGAAGATACACCAATGTTGACTATATGGAAAAAATTCAATTGCGTGACTAGTTTTCTGGGGATGCATACTACTTTGAGATATTTACAACAACCAGTTTATAACTAGAATTATCTAACTGCCAGCAAACTATTCCGGAAAAGACGAAACTGGAAATAAGAAAAATTCATAGGCGTGGAGAATACTGGGGAGCCCTTCCGCAGAAAAACTGTTTAACTACATACATGACCTCTGTTGGTCTACATTGAACTAGTTTGAAACTGAAACATTTCTGCCTAAAATCTGCCAATAGACATTGAGAGAATTTACGACTACCCTAATATTAGGTTATAACTAGACTTGTCTGACTGACAAACAAAACAAAAGTTTTGGAGAATACTGGAGACTCTAGCGCTGGAGTAAATCCAGTACAGAATTTTTTTAAACCCCTGACCCTTAATGTTCATCCGACGTTTACCTACTATGGCCAAAGTCAAATAAATTATTTTCACTTATCAGAATTAAAAACAAAATATTTGTTTGGCTATTTTAGAGCAGTTTATACCTGCTATGTTACTGCCCGAAATCTGACAATTGTCATCTCGTAGGGCATGTTCATCTTAAAAATACCACTTGGCTTGGGATTCATGTCGTTGTGGGGTAGTTTAGAACTGAGTGGTTTTACTATTGGGTACATATCAGTCACATTACAAGCATTAATTTAGAAAAATGGTAAAACAAATGCCAAGACCAAATTACAATTCACGAAAGAGAAAAAGATCAAATGGCTTACAATTTGAGACATATGAAAAGGATACTCTTTATGGCAGGCGGACATGTATGTATAACGATATCCTGTCCACATGCGGATACTCACAGAAAAAATAACAAATTTTCTGAAAACAATAAAAAAAACTTATAACATAATGGTAAAAAATAATAAAGAAGACAGATGACAACCAAAAACAGTGGGATATTGTCGTGAAAAATGACACAACAACAATGCGACACAATGGTTTGGCTAGAACTGGCTCGAAGGGAAGGATGAGCTGGCGCACACACAAAAACGAAAATGTATGGCATATACTTCGATAAATTTGTTGTAATCTTTGATGCCAAAGAAATGTCGAAGGACATGTTTGTTGGAGACATGGGAGTATGTGCTGCGCGCAGCAAGAGCAACTGAAAATGAAGGCTAAGGAGCAAGCACCAGGCACTAGCTGACGGCACGACAAGAGCGAGGGCGTCATCGAAGGCCACGTAAGTAAGCACAGTATTTATTGGAGCGTCATGTCACCCTGCTGTCAACCTTTTGGCATACACAAACTACTTTAACATTCTAACAAAGTCGTTTGTCACTTTTTAACAGATTTGTTATCCTGCCGAGTTAACAACGGTGTTGGTATCCGCCCATTCTCTAGCAAAAGGGCGACAAATAAACAATGAAAAAACATAGGAAGGTGGTACATGGTGTGAGGCATACATTTTCGTCTAGTCGCACATTTACGTAGGAACTACGCGTCTCTGATATAAAATATGCAATGTATGTACATAATTTACTTTTATCAAGGTATTTGACTCTTGTTGATGCGGTCAATTATTTAGATCCACAGTTGATGTCTGTTTTTGCTTTTTGATATGGGAGATTGTGTGATAGAAACTGTGATTCAAACAATTTCTCAAAAGAAATATGAACCCTTTTAAGGTTAATGTAAAAGCGGTCAATTGAGATTTTTTCAAATGTGGTTTGTACGAGCTTTTGGGTGCTTAAGGGATCTATGAGATTTAATCAGTGACGTGCATTACACTTTGCAAGTGAGATCTAGAAAAGCAAAGTTTCGGATGAATCTTATGTTGCATATTGTTGTAGAAATGCATATATACACCAGCAGACCTGGAAGACGTTGGTACTACGAGTTAACTCCGAAATGAAATATGTCACCAAAAAAAAGTTGTATAAATCCCAAATATTTTCCGAACAAAATGAGACGTTTCCCCTTATGAAATAACACAAAATGCGCTGGGACTTATTTCACAATTCTTTTTTGGAAGTTATTTGAACATAAATTTGGTGTAAAAGTCTGAATATTTTAAGTGTTATTTGTAACCCTTAACAACCAAAAACTCTGTAAAAAATCTTATTTGTAACCACTGTAAATAAGTATCTCATTAGAATATTGAGCTATGTACCTAACTCAATTTTTTCATATCTTTATGATGTCTATAATTAACAAGAAATACGTAAATGAATGTTATACTATTGTAAAATAATAGTGGGTAGTTAATTGTTAAAATCGAGGTTCACTTTTATTCCGAAAAAGTGTCCCTTTGATCCCGAAATGATACCTTAATCAATCCCGAAATGTCGCGAAGTGACCCCAAAACTGTTGTTTTGTTGGGGAGTGTTGTCGAAAGTGACAGTCCATTGGCGGGTAGGAACCCGGTACGCTCCGATACTCCCTTGCGGTACTTGCCCGACTGGTACGGGAGCGATTTGGTACAACCAGTGGAACCTTCCAGGTTATCTCTGGTAATGAGAGGTGAAAGACATCATATCCTTAGATCAACCGTCAAGTTGCACGTCATTACCTTTGGGTATTTTAGGCGCCTCTTATGACAGGCAAACCTACCACGGACATATTCTAACCCCCTAACCCACGATGTTAATCTCAAAAAAGGCCTTACATGTTCCCGAAAAAGCCAAGTAACAGACAAAATTCCTCCTTCAGTTCACATTTCAGTTGAGATCCCGAAAACAAACACTTAATCAAATCGTGCAAATCCCTGGTGGGTACTTGGTTTGATACTCATATTGCAAAAAATAATCAAAATTTTCTTCGGCTCACATTTTGGTCGATATCCCAATCACCGATGTCTGTCATTATTCTGATTTACTATTCCAATCTTCCGCGAATATCCCATGAATGCATATTAATTTGAGAAATTGAATGACACAGATGAGTAGTTTCAGTTAAAAACTCCCCTACATTGATTCGGGAACTAATATCTTCACACACGTACGAACAGGAACACACGTCGCATTAGCGGACGTTTAGGCGTTAGCTCGTAAAAGAAGGTAATTAAATATTCATAAATTAATAATTCCGAACCCTGGTTGAAATAACTAATTACTTCCTAGGCCATGCTTGTATTTATTAAAAATTGTAAACACTTGGTTCTGAACCTTCCCTGACCCAATACAATTTAATTGCAACTTGGTCTGTATGAAATAAACTTTCTGAATTATACAATGAAAGCAAAGAAAGAGGGAGGAGGACCGTGCTCTCTGCTCTTAAGTGCCATCTAACTCTGTAATGTTCCTAACTCTATAGGACTATTGGTGACACACGGAGTTCTGGCTATAAATTTAAATTTACTCAATCTTTGATATATTAATGAATAATACTGATTTCTGCCAATTCTGCAATTTTTGGAACATACCTCCTTTAATGAAAAAATGATGTATCTTCGGAGTTTTGCTCAAAATTTCCACTTCGTTTTTAGTTTTGTCCAAAGCTCGCTTTTTATATGCAGCACCGCTTAATCTCTTGCGCCCATTACTCATATTTTCAAAATATAAAGAAACTATTTCACCCAAAAGGATTATTATCGATTGAAATTATAAAAACTTCAGAGTTAATTGCTAATAAAATCACAGCTGATCAGTGCTGACCAGGGTTAGAACTTTATTACAATCGTAGCGGGCTTACTACTTTTTTGGAAAAATGGAAATCTACTTCGCCACTACGCTTTACTCATAATCTACTACGATTTCTTAGATTTGAAAAAAGAGTGATAGGTATTCTGTAAGTAGTTAAGGCCGTGTTACTCATACTCAACTGAGCGGACCATAGCATGAAAACTGTCATTTAAAAAATGTCCTAATGAAATACGTGTTGAATAATATGTCTCCCGACTACATATTTTACGCAATGCTAAGTAAAAATAACTAAAGCCTTAAAAATTTTGAAAAAATTGTTTGTTTTTCACGAAAGATATACTGAAGGAAACCTACCCAAGAAAATGTTTACAGTTTTCCGTAGCATCCAGTACTCAAGTAGCATCCAGTAGCAAGAGTGTCCCAAAAAATATTCAAGTCAACTTGAAGTAAACAACCCACGGTTGGATATTTGCTATTCTGGCAATCGCCTTGGACTCCCTAATAAATTCCATTTCACTTCGACAGGCGAATCGGAAAATGATCTCATTTTTGGGGAAAACAGAATAGCTATGAGAGCTGTAACTTCGGAAATTTTATTACTACGAAAATTTTTACGATGTATTTCAAAATATACCATAAACTTTTAAGATAGGAGTGATCTGAATTAGAAAGTAATAAAAATGTTGGCAAAAAAGATTAGTAGTGAAAATACCAAATAAAAACTATTAAGAGGTAAAAGGTACACATTTTAGTTTACTGCGGATTTTGAAAAAATATACTTTAAAACAATCTACTAAGGAATTATGATTTTTACTAAGATTTATTTCGTCATTTACTTCGATTGTTCTCCAGGAGTTCTAACCCTGCTGCTGAAAAGAGCTAAACAGAATAAAAGGGTACTACAGTTTACATAAAATAGTTTTTTGTGGCATAGTTTTAGGCACCTGACACGGTGAATAACCGCATCACTTTGAGTTATTAGTTCCTATTGATTTCTGAACACAAACGTCAAACTTTTGATTCGTACAGAAACAAAAATTGAGCACAATATCAAAAATCATGGTTTAATTATACAAGTTTTGTCAGTCTTTGACAGACCAGACTTGAAGCTCCCTAATTGTCACCTAACATAGTTGCATTTACGAATTGTACAGAAAAGGCAAACAATAGTTCCCCTTTGGGATAAAATTAATAGAAAAGTCCGGAATATAACTTTTAACTTTAAATATATTTTTAAGAAATATGAAATTTTAAAAGACATGCCTTATTAAATTATAGGAAAAAAATTGCCTCGATTGCCGTTTAAAGATTCTTGAATGGCAAATTGTCTTAAAATTCAACTTACTAGAAAAATGTTCGTGTTTTTGGAAGCCATTTAAAACCACTTTATTACCTGTAAAACTTGGTTTTGTACAATAAAAGTTTGTCAGATATCTTAAATTATACGAATTTTGGCGAGTTTTCATGGGTATTCTTGAGAAGGGTTTTAAATTTTGCAATATACTCATTTCCACACCACCTGAGGTAGAGTTTTTGGCGAGCTTTTTTTTGCGTGGTTTCCCCAGTCGGTCCACCTATTAAGTCCAGTTACTTTACACGATTATACATTGATTTCAATAAATTTTGCATTTATTACGGTTTCGGTAGCAAAGATTTGTAGGAGCTGAGTTTTCGCATCTTGTTGTGGTGCTTTATCAATTGATCACCATTAAGGACCGTTTACTCAATGTCTGATTAATTGCTTAATCAAGACTTTATCAGAGGTTGGCCCAAAAAGCGTTTACTCAATGTCTGATTAGCAGCAATTCGCTTATTATCTTCTGATAAAAGTTATAAAAGGATAGACCTCTGATAATGTGCTTATCAAAATAAAAAACGACAGCTGAAAGTAAACATCTGATTTTGTGATAATTTGTTCTGTTAACAAACTCTGCTAGTAATAGAACTTAGAAATGTAATAATATCCATATAAAGAAATATCAAAATCGAAATTTGTAAGCCAAAATGGTTCATTTAAAATTGTAAACAAAAGCAGCTGTCACAATGCACCTTTTGTGAATTTTTTTCCAAAAACGTTCACAATGACCAACTTTATCATGATAACTTAATCAGACTTTTGTGTAAACGAAAATGTCATTCTGAGCCAAGCCATGATTAGGTTATCATATGATAAAATTTATCATAACCAGACATTGAGTAAACGGCCCTAAACGTTTGAAACACCATTTCCAGCATTTAGGGCCACTTTCATAAAGGCCGGTTAAGCCTAATCGGCGATTAATTTGACAGCTAACCGTACAAAATACGTCAATTAAACCCCGGTTAGCGTTAACCGGCTTTTATGAAAGCGGTCCTTAATGGTGTGCAAAAATCCCTCGACCGTTCGTCCATATATGTATAAGTTGTTTCTTAAGTCTATCTTACACGGTTATGAAGTTATTAACAGACGAATTTGACTTATTTTACTTATTTTCTATGGGTGTATTTACCACAACCATAGCATACATCCTACCAAACTTAGTTATTATAGCGTAAACGGCTCTGTAGTTATTAGCAGTCGAAGTTTGAAAATTTGTTCACTCCTATGTGGGCGGTACCAATCCCCTTTTCCAAAAGTTTGGTAAAATCGTCAATAGGACAACCACCTAAATAATTCTAGCAAATTTCATTATTGTAGCTGCTTTTATTATTGAATTATATCATTTTAAACGTTTTTCTAAATTTTCTACATCGAAAATTGTAGTTATTGTTCGATTTCACCCATTTTAAATAGCAATCTACCCTGGCCAGAAAGCAACCTGTGTGCCAAATTTCACTAAAATATCGTAATTTTTACTCAAGCTATCTGTTTTTTCTAAGAACTTTTATCGTATGGAACTCTATATCTATCTCCATTATTTTGTACCATTACAAATCACCGCTATATGACCAAAACTATAATATCCTGTGTACTAGTACACGCTGGGTATAAAAATCCATTGTCCAGTGAAAGCTGGCATATTTATGTAATTAGGTCCATCTTGAGAGATCATAGCTTTTATTATTTTTAGGTTTTTTTTTAAATTTTTTTTATTTTTGGGTTTTTAGTACAATTTTCAAACGTTATTGAAAAAAAGCAACACAGTCGATGAATGCCAATCAGATGACATTTAATAAGTGAGCTTCAAGTCGCCAACTGTCAAAAACGTCAGTGGCTGACAAACCTTGTATAATTAAACAATGATCAAAAATATTTGTAAAAATTTAAATTTATGTTTCGAAATCTGCCACCCCCAAAATCTGCCGCCCTGTGCCAGTGCTCCGAGAGCACCTAGTGTAAATCCAGGGCTGATTTTTTTATTCCAGCAATATATGTAACAATATCTGCGCCATCGAAATTTCACAGAGGAGGAGAAACGCGCACTCATAACGGAGGAAGAGAACTGCAACGCGCAATTTTTTTAAATCGCGGCAGAAGGTTTGTTTTTTGCAGTTTATTTTTCACTTAAAGGAAAAATCCGCAATCCGGACTCGAGCTATTGATACTGAGGTCAAAACGCGTCTTTTGATACATCTCCGGACATTTTTTGAAATGTTTTAGCAGTTGTCTTCAAAAGGAAACAATTACCATTCTTTACTTTAGCTAAAAATTGTAAAAAAAAATCGTATGTCCAAAAATGTCTTCTCGCTTGTTTCACTATTCCCCATGGATTTTTAGACGTCAAAATTACTACCCTACTACTATTTTTCACGCCAGAAAAATGGCTAAATTTTTCTTGAGCAATTGTGATCTGCGTACCGCGCTTAGACATGATTATGTACAAGGTGGCGCAAAAGTAAGCTTCCGATGTTCAGCATATCGGTTGTGCCACGTGCAGTGTGTGCTGTTGCACCGTCTTGTTGGAACCACATGTTTTCCAATCCCAATTCATCAAGTTGCGGCAAAAAGAACTCGTTGATCATTGCTCTGTAGCGCTCACCATTCACAGTAACCGTTTGGCCCCGACCGATTATTGATCAAATAAATAGTCAGCAATATTCCGCGTTCTGGAGCAGTGTAGCGTAACATTGTTTATTAACGTGTATTTCGCATGTGTTTACTACACAAATGTCAAAACAGAACTGACTTTAGGGGCCAATCGCAAAATTTATAGCATTTTCTGATAGGAGGATTACTTTTGCGCCACCTTGTATTTACATTGATTGTTTTAAAAGCGAGAATGGAATTCCAACACGGTCTTTTGTAGTTCGAACCCGCATAAAATTAGGCATCTCTAAGTGGGCAGGGTTCATAGCGGCTGCATCTTGCTAATATTTTTAGTGGGTTGGCTATTCATCCCAGGGGTATATGGAGTGACATAACCACATTACCAACTCGTTGGTGCTACATTAAATGATTTATGATATCACTGTTTTTTGGAGTTGGCGCGTGTTTTTTTTTTGTTGCGGCAGTAAATGATTTACAATGGCGTCGTGCTGATGTGTTAATAAATTTATATATAACACATTTATCTTGTGACTCCTGACTGCCATTTAGTATTATCTATTTAAGTTAGGGGGAAAATGTCACATTGTGTCGGCTTTATTTGATTTTTCGCACTTATTGTGTGGAAATATGAACGCACGTTATGTGTGTACCAGTGTAATTACTTCATTGAGGATTTGTGTATTCCGTAACTTGGTGGATCTACTTGAAAATTTGGGTATATGTTCACAAAACTGAATCAAAAACTTTCAGAAACCAGCAGTTTCAAAGGGTTGAACCAAAATTACTTTCCTGTTAGGAAGGTCTGTTTATTTTTGTAGTTAAAAGGATGATTTGTGTCTTGTAGGGACACACCAGAGTCCATTTCTGCTAGGTGGCGAAACCTGAATCAAGGGCTTGTCATTAATTTCAACACTGTGCAACCTTCTATCCATCTCTGAATTGTAAAGTAACCACATTTCTGACGATCGCTATCTTAAGCTCTACACACTAACGTATTTTGGGTCTTCATCGACTTTTCAAAGCACCTGCTTTTTACATCCGCATATACGTATGATTGAATATAATAAAAAGAAAACTCACTTAAAGATAGCATGATCAACTGACTCAAATATAACCGCCAAGAGATGTCCTCATAGGAATGTACTCTCCCATATAACTTGACCTAATTCCCTAGTGAAAACAAGCGGGTTTGATACGCAAGCATATGCAGATGACCATGCAGTAAGCTCCGCTCATCATAGAAAGATGGTGTGATACCAAATTATAATTTATTGACACCAATAAAGCGGTTTTGGCGCCGTGTACCCTGCAAATAAGGCTAACCATGTCAAAACCATAATTGGGTGGCACCAAAATAAAACAGAATAAGGGAGATTACATGGGACGAATCCCGCACGTTAGATGCTCATTTAGAGACCACCGTTAACAAATTTACAAGAGATTTCTTTTCCTACACTCGCCCTTACGGCAAGGAGTCCGAGATTGCAAATTAACACATTGGTTATTTAATATAACTTTTAAGAAAGTAGTCACCTTAGTCTCCTAAGGTCTCGCATGGTACAGCAATCACTAAATTATCGCAATGAGAAAAGTCCCTTCTTATGCACTTAGCGTCGCCTCAATTCGCGATTTTAATAGTCTTCTCTTACTGCATTAAGAATTCAAGGTATATATGTATGTATATGCCAGTGGCCTGTCCAGGATTTTGTGAAGGTGGGGATCAAACTTTTTTTTTTAATTAGAGGACATATTTTATCCACAGCTCCTTAAAACTTCCTATTTTTTAAATAAGGCCAAGGGTGGCCTTTTTTGTTTGTTTTTAAATAAAATATTTGCTGGTTTTGGCAATGTCAAATTCAAGGTATCAAGTATGTAAATCGTTTAAAAAATGACCGAATGTTATTGTTCCCAGAAACACATAAACACCGAGTGACTGGAACCGTTCAAAACGAAACGTAACTCTAGCACTAAGGGCCGGTTTCACCAACGCGACTAAGACTAAAACTAAGTCGTGACTTAAGTTAGCACAGATTCGAGACTAACTTAATTTTGGATTTCACCAACTGAGCGACTTAATAGCTCTGCGCATCCCAACACCCCAATGCGAAATGGGCATGTATGGCCATACACGAAGGAATGTATTGAAATTACACCCTAAAATTAGCGGTTAATTGAAAGAGATAGTTTCGTAATGGTTGCATGCTAGAAAACAAGCGTTCACATGCATCTACGCATACGCCGTAAAAGTTATGCTTGGCGAATTTTCCGGCTGGGACATTGTACAAAACAAATTAGGAGCATTACTGGCATTTATGTTTTGAACGACAGCAACACTGACTTAGTCGAGAATAAGTCAGCTGGCAGGCTGACGAAGTTGTGACTTAGTTAAGTTAGATGGTGAAATTGAAAAAGTGAAAGTGGTGAAACCGGCCCTAAGTCTTTTGCAAAATCCACTACAAGCCCTTACTCTATCAGAATGCTTTGTGTTAACAGAGATGGTAAAAGACTGGTTTATTATTAAAAAAAAATAGTTTTTAATGTTGACCTAAGAATTTTATGACACTAAGCAATAGAGTAAATGTTGAAATTTTTTAAATTTTAAGCCTTTCGCATAACAAAACTTACACCATAAATTTATCAGTAAATGCCCATAATTGTCACAACTTTTTGCCAACTTCACCCTGAAACTTTCTTATAAATACTAAACTTTAATAGGTCATTTTGAAATAAAAATTTGGATTAACAAGTATGGAATTTTGATGAAACTTGGTTAAATTTTCCCAGGTTTTGAACAAAGTTTGAAATTTGTTCTTGAATATTTTTTATCAGATAAGGGCTATACTTCTATAAAAAAGGTCTAAAAAATTCTCGTCGCTATTTTTCCGCCGTTGTGTGCTCTGATTAAATTATTGAGCCTGCCTACTCTAGTGTTTTCAGACCGCCTGAATTCGGATTTTTAAAGGCGGGAGAAATAAGAGAGTAGAGCTTTAGCCAGACCTTGAAAATTACTTTATTATTTCGATTTGTTATTTTATTACTACCAGAACCAATGTGTACGCATACCTCGAAACCGGTTGTACCGTCTTGAAATCCTAGTGAATTTTGTAGAAGAGGAAGACTAGTATATATATATAGGCTTAATATTCCACTAACCGATAATTTCATATATTCATAAAAATGCTCTTTGCCATTAGTCTAAAATAAGAAAATTATAAATCAGAAACATTAAATAGTATTGTGTTATTCAATCGAAAGTAAAAAAATAGTAGTTCATTGGCGAAGGGGGGACATACCCCCCAATCCCCCTAGCTACGCCACTGGGTAACTGGATGATGGCAAAATGAAAGCTGGTGTATATGGCCTGCATTTCAATAAACCTATACCAACAAGAAGCCACCCCACTATCTTTCAGAAGAAAATACTTGCAACAAAAATGTTGCTGTGAAAATGCCTTCAAATAAGTATTGCCTCGAGATGCATCTACATTATGCTAGATATTGTGTTAAACAAATATTTCTAAACGTGTTGATTGACACATTATACTACATTTTTAGCCAGAACACGGTTTCGCTGGCATGTCTTCCCAGTGAGGGACATAAAGTTACAAGAAAGGCAAGCTAATTTGCCGAACAAGGCGCCAAATCAGCTTCTTATCGTTTATTTTTTGTAGTACCCCCAAAGCGCTCGTAAGAGAAGACATGGGTAACTAGGAGAAGAAGTAGTTAATGCGATACTTTATGGACTCTTCTTCTTTAAATGGTCATCTAACCGCCTGGGCGATTTTGACCGTCCAACATTTCTTCGTTGCGCCAACTGGCGCCAATTGGAAACACCGCGGGATCGCAAATCGGTCTTCACTTGGTCCTTCCATCGGAGTAGTGGGCTCCCTCTTCCTCTGCTTCCACTGATGGGTGCCGATAAGAATACCTTCTGGGCTGGAACATCTTCGCTCATTCGCACTACATGGCCTAGCCAGCGAAGCCGCTGTGTTTTAATTCGCTGAACTATGTCGGTACTCGCTGTCGCCAACGCGTAGAGGTTCACAAATCTTTCGAAGAACCTTTCTCTCGAATACTCCCAGAGCCGCCTCATCAGATGTTGTTAGTGTCCACGCTTCTGCACCATATAGCAGGACGGGTGCGATGAGTGACTTATAGACTGTTACTTTCGTTCGTCGAGAGAGGACTTTACTTTTCAATTGCCTACTCATTCCGAAGTAGTATTTGTTTGCAAGAGTGATTCTTCGTCGGATTTCTAGGCTAACATTATTGTTGGTGTTAATGCTGGTTCCCAGGTAAACGAAGTCCTTTACTATTTCGAAATTATTGCTGCCAACAGTGGCGTGGTTGCCAAGGCGCGAATGCGCTGACTCTTTGCATGATGACAGAAGGTACTTCGTTTTGCCCTCGTTCACCACCAATCCTATTTTCTCCACTTCTTTTTCTAATTTGGAGTAAGCAGAAGTTACGGCGTGGGTGTTAAGGTCAATGATATCAAATTCGTCAGCATACGCCAACAGTTGCACGCTTTTATAAAATATTGTTCCAGCGCGGTTAAGTTCTGCAACTTGTATTATTTTCTCCAGCATTAAATTAAAGAAATCGCGCGATAGGGCGTCACCCTGTCTGAAACCTCGTTTAGTTTCGAACGGCTCGGAGAGGTCCTTCCCAATTCTGACCGAGCTGGGGGTGTTGCTCAAGGTCATTTTGCATAGCCGTATAAGTTTTGCGGGGAAACCAAATTCAGACATAGCGGCATATAGGCAGCTCCTTTTCGTGCTATCGAAAGCGGCTTTAAAATCAACAAAGAGATGATGTGTGGCGATTCTTTTCTCACGGGGTTTTTCCAAGATTTGGCGTATTGTAAAAATCTGGTCGATGGTAGGTCTGAAGCCACACTGATAAGGTGCAATCAGTCGGTTCACATCAGGCTTCAGCTTTTCGCACAATACGCTTGATAGGACCTTATATGCGATATTCAAAAGGCTGATTCCGCGATAGTTGGCGCAGTTTGCAGGATCGCCCTTCTTGTGGATTGGGCAGAGAACACTTAGATTCCAATCTTCAGGCATGCATTCATCCGACCATATTCTGCATAGAAGCTGATGCATGCGCCTTACCAGCTCCTCGCCTCCGTGTTTGAATAGCTCAGCAGGCAAACCATCAGCGCCAGCTGCTTCATTGTTTTTCAATCGCGATATTACTATTCGCACCTCATTATAGTCGGCATCTTCTCTGGTTTCTTGCTCAGTTTCTCCATTTAAAAGGGCAGAGAAGTGATCCCTCCATATTCTGAGTGCTCTCTGAACATCGGCCACCAGGTCGCCGTTCTTTACTTTACTTTATGGACTGCCTAGGACTAAAACAGGCTACACACTTTGTTTTCAGTGTGCTCCTTTTTCTCATGCTCACCAAATTTCGATTGGTCTCATGTTTTAATTCTAAATCCTATCCATGCTTCTGTACATTGCAACATCGTAAGATGAGATTATATAATACTTTCAGAACATGAGTGTTTGAACCGATTTTTGGGGTATTCATACCTTTCTTCCTTGCGTTTCTAAGACTACTCTCACAAAAAAGTTTTACCCACACTTTAATGAAAAGTACAACGCCTCAAGGACCATCATCACCCATTCACTTGTGTTTCCATGGTTGGCCGCAGAGCGAATCAGTCACGTAATCGGTAATTCGCAGTTTTCCATACTAACACTTAACAATAACAAACAGCAACTTTTCGACTGATGACAATCATAGATCGGATCCCGTCCTGCTGCCGCCCTTTTTTACACTCTTCCTTTGTGCCCAACAAAATCATTAATCTTATTTACTTTGACTGCAGAGCAAAGCAACCTAACACACCCCACAGTGCACAGACAACCGCCAGCCGCCTTGAACCCTTGGTACTTCCACGTATGTAATTATGTCTATACGAACATACATATATACACACATGAATATATATAACATTATTTTAGCTGTGAATCGTGTCCTTTCAAGCGAAAACACATGCGATTACTTGTATGCACTTCCTTTTCTTCCTGCTGAGCGCAGGCAGGCCTTCCTTCGACGTACCGACCGCAGGGAGGCGTCTCGTGCTGTTGCAATTCCCTGCTGTTGCCGATGTTTTTTGCTGCCTTCTATTGCCACCCAGGCATGATTAAGTGCTTTCCTGCCACAAAAAGAAAAGTGTTCAAATCCGTTCAAGGCGAGAGACTCGCACAATCGATATGTAATGTTGGCCTTTCGATGTCAAAGTGTCAATGATGTACGTAAATGTACGTTGTTAGTTGTTCGTGCTCTTACAAATTTATGTTATTCCTATAAGTAGATCTTATAAGCACATGCATACATATATTCAAGTGTGGTTGCTGCTGAGTTTCGCAGAAGGTTGCGTCAGTGTAGCAGGATGAAGTGGCATGCCGTCAGTGACCTGACCCGTTTTACTTAAAATAATCGCCTAACCGACATTTGCTGTCGGTATCGGAAATCGACATGTTCCGACAATTCGATTATTTTTATGTGTGGTAATATGTCTTTTGTGTCTATTAAGGAGATTTGGAAAACTGTTGCCAAATGACGTGGAGCATATTACGTAAGTATGAGTGAAGCGTTTTGCCAGTTTATGCAGGGGATGAAGAGAATAAATTAATTACAAGATAAATACTTCGTCTTATCAATAAAAATGTATGTGTGTCTCTCATGGGCGTCTAATGTACTTAATCAATCTTCATGAAATTTTCATAGTTTCATAGTAGGGTTTACTGGGTACGACGCAAGCTATATACAAGTATAGTTTCTGGAAAAGTGGGCGTTAACGCCACCATAAGTAACTTCGAATCTACATGGTACAGATAGGACAAGGAGAAGAAGAAATTTGCAAAAAGAAGAAGAGAAAAAGGAAAAGTGAAGAGATTGAGAGGGGAAAAACACGGAGATGCAAATCGAGGAACCGATGAAGAGAAACAAGTAAGGAAGCCTAAGTTAGGGTAGAACGAACAATACTAGGTAAGTGGTGATCTATTATGGTCTATTATTAATGACAAAAACACTCCCCGAAGGTTTTGGGGAGTGTTGTCGTATGAAAACTGTACTCAAGTTGCCAACGACGACATTTTATATGTAACATTTTTAGAGTAAAAGAGTCGCAAAACTTGCTGGAATTCGGACAGACAAAACCAAGTACCGAGTAAGACTTGGCAATGATGAAGTCAACAAGACTGTTAAAGGACAGCTTCGGATCAAAAATAATCTCTAGGTCTTTAACTTCAGCAACATTTTGTAGCGTTGTATTCGAAATGTAATAGCAAGTATTCCGAAAATTCAGGATTTTAACAAACGTCATTTTAAAACATTTTTTAATATTTAAAGAGAGGTGGGAACGTACACATCATATATGAACCGCGTCTAAATCCCGTTGCAGCTTAACTTCATCAGATTCCTCTTTGATTATTGCGAATTTTTCAAGATCATCTGCGTACATTAAAAAATTTGCGTAAAGAAAGCAGCTACTAATAACATTGATAAAAAGAACAAATAGTAGAGGACCCAAGACACTGCCTTGCGGAACACCAGATGAAGCAATGAAGGGTTCTGAGAATATACCATAGATAGCAACAACACAACATCTGTTAGATAGGTACGATTTGATCCACTCCAGAAAAAAGGAATGGAAACCCAGGCGTTCTAGTTTTGCAAGTAGAACTGTATGACAAACTTTATCAAAGGCTTTCGAGACCGTCGACCTGGAATCCAGCCGATTAGGCAGTATTGCAGTAGTCTGTAAACACATCTAAATTCGTGCCTTTTGACACAAACCCATATTGATTGTGACAAATAAAGTAAATTAGTTGCAAAGTATATGTTGTGTTTTAAAATGCACTCAAAAAACTTAGAAATAGTAGAGAGCTTCGATATGGGCCTATAGTTCCGGACATCGTTTTTCCTACCAGATTTTAAGATAGGAACTATGAAAGCTACGTTCCAATCATCAACGAAAGCGCCTGTAGCGAGATCTCTTAAAAATTATTTTCACAGGTCCTATGAAAGTATGACATTTTGTAAAAAGGAGGGACGGGATGAATATATGATCGTGATCTTTTATATTTGATAAAAGTCCAAAAATTATTTGGGCTACTTTTAATGCTCCACTCGGCACCGCGAATGAATTTCCTATATACCAAAGTACTTGTATTTATTATAAATTATAGTGAGCTGAAATCTTTTATGAAATTTATTTCGAGAGTTTCTAAGCTTTTTTATGAGGTCGCTTCTTTTTAAAGGCTATGTTTTCCAGACAGAGCTCGTGCATGTATGATTTAAAACTAGAAAAACAATAAGCAGGACTTGAATTCGATCAAATAGAAGACAAATTGGCTTCGAGTAATAAATTATTTAGATTAAAAAAACGACAGGTATCATAATTGAAAACGACTATGTCACTAGTATTTACACAAGCAAGAATATGTTCCATTTTTCCCCGGAATATTCCTTGTATTCGTGCAAATCTGTGTGCCGAATTTCGTTTCGATATCTTAAACGGTTTTTGATTTATGATTAATAATAATTATAAATTTGACTTAATCAAAAGTGAGCGGTGCCACGCCCATTTTCAAAAATTTGTTTTTTGTCTCAATCTTAACTTACACACCAAATGTTATCCTTATAAGTGTATTATGTACTGAATAATTTTTTTTGTATTTTCGAAAATATTCTATATATAAAAAGTGGGCGTGGCTATCATCCGATTTCACCCATTTTAAATAGCGCTCGGAGATAAGTGCCAACCTGAATATCTACTTTCATTAAGATATCTCAAAATTTACTCAAGTTGTGAGTTTCCAAGCTCAACCGATGTTTATATATTTAACAATATTAGTGTATCTCAAAACATGTTTATTATTTTGTAACGCATTATAAATATGTTACAATAATTACAGCTTTGCCACGTAATTAACCTATTATCCTTCTAATTTTCATTTCGAGTTTGAATTTAATTTTGATATAAACTCGACGTAAACTCAACAAAAAAGATTCAACTCAAAAGGAGCCCATCTTAAACAAAAGGGGTCAACTCGAAATAATCCCCAAAATATATAGCAGTTTGCCAAGCAATAGGAAGATATCTAAACAAATCCAAAATTTCACAAATGGAATGTTTGAAGCAATGCAGCTTTTTATATTCCTTTAACAACAGTGTCGAGAGAAAATCGTTTTTCTATATTCACTAACCTGAAGGATCTGATGCTTTTTCTAATATGAATAAAGTAGAAAGTAGCCTTAAAAAATTTGCCAAAGCTTTGTTGCGACAAAACGACACCTGCCATTAATTCAAGGCACTTTGTTTTCCTAACAAACCTTCAATCAACGCTGTCATCTAAAATCAACCCCGCTTATGAGGAAAAAGGTAACAAAACAAAAACAAAAAAAAGAGGAGGGAACAAATAGCAATAAAATAAATAAAACACAAATCTGCAGATAACAGATTGCAAACAACACCCAAAAATCATTACGTTCATTAAGGACAATAACTCATTGATGAAAAAAAATGAGGCCAACGGTCGGCAGGACATACGAGAAAGCAGGAAAAAACTGTAAACGATATGCTCGTACCGAAATTGACAGGCATTTTCGCATTTTACAATGCTCGTAAATTCATTTTGCGCACAAAAGGCAAAGAAAAAATCAAAAAAAAAGATATAAAGTACAAAAACGATTTATTGTTATAAATTTGCCGTTATGGGCACGCATTGTGCTAGCCGACAGCCAAAAAGTGTTGATAGACCTTCCTGCACTCAACCCAGTTAGTTACCAACTAGCTCAGAACCAACTACTTTGCATTCGTAGCACTACGCCCTCGAGTACTCCCAGGGGTTTCTCATGATATGTTGTCAGCGTTTAGGCTTTTAAATCATATAGAAGGGCTGGTATTTAAGGGACTTATAGAGAGTGATTTTCGTTAGCCGAGAGAGGAATTAATCGTTGAAGATTAAATTGGCTCTCCAGTAAATTAAATCCTTTGAAATCCACCTCCTTTTTTCTTATTTGGTTGTTTACTAAATGTGTTTGTATTTGCTAAATTGTATTAAAAACTAACAACTTTCGTCTAATACCCTTTTCGTCCTGCTAAAGAAACAGGCAATATTGAAGTTTTTATTGTAACGAAAACATTGCTTCCAGACATTTTTGTGTCGTATGAGTCGGGTTTTATACGGACCAATTCTATTTCACTAAGAAACTTCTAATGCCGAACTAGGATTTGCGGACTAGTTTGCTGCTTCTCTACAGGGTACTATTTCAAATATGTTACCATGCGTTATTTATATAGCCTTGACAGGCGTGGAGGGACGCCAGTATTGCTGACAGCATGTCATTGGTTCACAATATTTTATAGCATTATTGCCTACACACATCCCAACGTTCTATATAGATGTGTCCGATCATCAAATATTTTCCTACATATGATAATTTGAGTTTGGTTAAAATTTCCAGTAACATTTTCTTGGTTTGGTTATTTTGAGGACTACAAAAGCCAGGCGAAATGTTCATAATTTATTTGCCTTTTATCTTTATTACATTTGGCTATGATTGAAGGAGCAGAGCCTGGGTGTATGTACATACGCATGGACATGCATGGGTCGGATTGTGGGTCGATTTTGCAACAATTTAAATCCATTTCATTTATTATTGTGATAAATGAGTATGAACATGAATAAGGCAGGACTTTAACGAGAACACAAATTTCGGCAGCTGAGACTGCCTTTGTGCCTAAGATTAATGCTTGAACTATTAATTGAGCGCTCCAAAGGCTGCAAATAAAATAAATGACTTGGTTCTTGGCCTTGAGCTCGTTTCATGAATACTTGAAAATAAATGACGAAATAAAAGCAATTTTAGCTCGAAAATGGCATTGGAACGATTTTCTCAATTAAACGTAAGGGTGTTTTTTTTTTTCAAAATAGGTAAACACTTTTATTTACTGAAAGGACTCAGACAACTCTAGGGTTAAAACTTCACTATGTGTATAGTAGATTTATTACATTTTTAGAAATCTACTAAGCTACTACGTTTTCCTCATTAAAAAAATATAAAAGATTAGTTTTTCACGTTTTCGTATACTTAAATTTTGACAAGTATGATCGGACCGGGCTGGCGTAATCAATTTCTACTAGCCCTAACTCGAACAATTTCGAAATATACGTTCGCAAGTTTGTTAAGATAAGCGTCCAGCTGTCAAGGAAAACCAACGTCTATTTTGACTGCTCTGGTTCTCGCATCAGTGTTCAAATCTACCGACTTCACAACTACTTTCTAGCATTTCAATTTCGGTCTTTTAAATTAGTTGCAATTTACTTAAAGACTATTCGAAAAGGGTAGTGAAATACATTTCCAAATCCAATAAGCTACAACGTTTACACTCCAGCTAGCGAAACAAATGATATCTTTAATTTTAAGTTAAACGTCTAGTAATACAAATATGTAGTAGAAGTTCCATTCAATTTCATTCAGCAATTTTTGAGTGCTGCGCGCCCAAACATACAGACAGCAGACGGACAGACAGACAAAAATTCTAAAAACAGTTGATTGGGCTACTATTGGCTTAATAATGATCCCTACTATCGATTTTTCTTAAATATCTGCAATGTACAGATAGCGACCTTTTACAATTATATTATATGTAGAGAAGATATTGGGAATTTCCCATTTTTTATTAGTTCCGGATTAACCACCAGGCAGAGTAGGCAACTGCCTAGGGATCAGTGTTGGGCAAATTAAAATTGTTGAAAGAATTAATAACTAACAATGAATTAATTGGTAATTGTAACTTCCTAACAATTAATTAATTGCAAATGCTCGCAATTAACAATTTAATAATTATTAATTGTGTTTCTCTATAATTAACAATTTGTTAATTACTTACAATTAATTACACGCTACCCGGACGCTATCTAGTATATTATTAGCCGGGTACCTTGGTGTTTTATTGCTACAAGCTTCTACTGCAAGAACATGTAGGCATATATGGCGAAAAATTGCTTCATTTCTTTCCCCCCTGATAAATTGTATTGAATATTTGAATGAAATCAATCAAGAATTTACCCGGGTAGTTGCACAAAATTTTTAAGTATTATTAATAGCTTCATGATACAATTAAAAAATTAATTAGAATTTTTTCAATTGTAATTAATTTAATTATTAATTAAAATTTTATTTTGTTCAACGCATGTCAATTGGAGAAATATCTCATATATATGGAAGCATCTAGTATCAAGTAGTACAACTAATAATGTCTTCATTTGATAGTATAGGTAGGTAAACGTTCAAAACGCAGGAGGAGAGCGGCCGTGATTCGTTATTTAAACGACCGTGACTTACAGCCAGTTTCACGGAGCAATTTAAGTGAAAAATGATTTTTTCCGTCATTTTTCATTCAAATTTTTTTCGTCAAACCGGTTCTATTATATAAAATTTGTCCTTAATTTTAAAATATTTGCATCCGACTTGCTAAATTTTTGGGGTGAATATGCTTTATGCTAATGAGAACCTCCTTATAAATTTTCATTACAATATCATGAAATATCGAAAAATGAATGCCTTCGAAAAGTGAACGGCGCCACGCAGGGTTCGAAAATGCTCACCAATTTTTAAACCGCATGATTTTGCTTTTGCTTGAATAAAAAAAACAGAGCAGCCCGGCAGCAGCATGAATAATATTGATAAGTAAACGATGGATTGCTGTTAAGCAAATGTTCAATGCTTGGCAGCCTATGTGTTTGCTGTTGCTTGCTTATTGAAAATTTCAAAAGCACAACCAAAAGCAATCGAGAGGCTTCGGTGTTTGTTGGTTTCTGCTGCTGCCAATTCTGAAAAGCGAACTGTTTAACAGCTCAACTCAATTGGCTTGAAACGCACAATTTTTAAAAACTTCCAATATGAATATTATTAATATGGCAGGCTAGTTATGTCTACGAAAAATTAAACTTCAAAATTGCCTGTAAAAGTCCAAATTTGTTTAACACATTGAGTGCCATGTCGTACGTTTTAGTAATACACCTAATACTTGCTGGTTTGCCAGGAAAAAGCAGAGTAAAAGATTCAAAAATAATAAAATTAAGATATTTATGCATGAATTTTTAGGATGTGCATGTCGTGGAAAGCAATCAATGCACAAATGGGGACTTTGCGAACAGTACTTAGTTGGTTTTTTTTTTTTTGCTTTCTTTGGAATTGATTGTTTTTGATAAATATAATATAAAAACAAAAATTATATAAAAAAATATAACAAAATAATAAAACAAAAGTGAAGAGAAATGTGCGTAAAGAAATGTGAAATAAGAAATATAAAAAATACTGGAGGGTCCGGCAGACGTTTTCCTTCGCAAAAACAAACTCTGCATCTGAAAAAATTTACTGCTTCCCTACTCATCTACACTCTCCTATTCTTCATATTTTACCATATCTTCTTTTTCCTTTTCCACTTCCCTATCCCTATCCCTCTCCCTATCAACTCCTTCTTCAAACCCTCATTAACAGCTTTCATTTAATACCCATATCGTGTAAACACCATCTGCCGCCATCCCTAAACCACTCCCTTTCTAAACACTCCTTAACGCCGTTGATTTGATACCCATATCGTATCTGCGGTCACCCCTGGTCCATATTTCGGTCGATATTTCCTAAACGGGTTCACATGTGGACCTGAAAACTACTTCATAAAACACTCATCAACAACTTTCTGGGGTCATCCTTGGTTCCCATATTGACTGATTTCTGGAAACCCCGGAAAATATTTGAATTTTTTAAGCCATTAGGATGTGGTATGCCTAGAGAGTTTATGTTTTAAATTTCATAAAAATCCTTATAAAATCCAAAATAAACTACATAATATTTCGGGATTGGCTCAGAAATCTATATTTTCTACTTTCTTACCAGTTTATAAAAAATGTGCTTAGCAGCCGGTGATGGTTTTCATCAAAACCGCTTGCCCCTCAATGTGTTAAGTGAAACTAGCAAATGCTTCTGTCTGCACTGCTCATTTTTTTCAAGCAAAAGCAAATACTTCTGCTTGCGCCGCTCATTTTTTTCAAGCAAAAGCAAAATCAAACATGCTGCTTTTTAAGCAAGCAAAACTCAAAATCATTGTTGTTGCTTAAGCATTTTAAGCCCTGTCGCCACGCCTATTTTATTGATATACTAGCTCATACCCGTGGGTTTTACGCCACATTTCTATGTAGAAAGTTGTATGGGAGGTGCCACGCCCCCTTTTTCGTTATCTTCAGTTTTTTTGGAGGTGGTAGATATTAATCTCATATAACCCCTTACCAAATTTCAGTGGTCTAACGTAAATACTTATAGAGATACGGACTATGAAAAACTCCATTTGTATGGGATGTGCCACACCCCCTATATATATCAAAATATTTTTTAGCCCATGACCATCCCTAGAAGATATCCAGTGCGTGTTTAAAATTTGCTTACGATCGGTATATACGTGTAGGACACAAGTCGGTCTATAAATACATACATAATTTGAATTTTATATATATAGACGTACGAGTATATATCAACATTAATATAAAATCAACATTTTGACGAAACTCTTTACTACAAATGAAGTTTTGTTTGAGTTATGGTAATGAAAGTAATGTGGAATAATTCACTATAAATCAGACGAGGCCACGCCTATTTGTTCAATTTGCTTATGCCATAACGGACTGTTAGAAATATACGTTGTATGCGTGTTTTTATTTCCTATTGCCCACTTTATAAATATTTATTCAAGCGGTAAATAAATAATAGACCAATTATCCTAAAATAATATGCAGCGATAAAGTCTTTGAGAAACCATCCAACCGGAAAGAATATTGTATTTATTTTTATTATTTTTTGTTTTTGTAAGGAACGTTTTTGACAATTCGACCACACACATAAACACTTGATTAGAGTACACATTTTAAATAAGGAAATACATATAAATATATAACAGTACCTGCAGAAAAACTTTTCCCGATATGTGAGGCTCGTTGTAATAAGTAAATTTACCGAATACCGCTCAAATCCTTTGAAATCCGCTTAAATGTTTCATATAAAGGGACTGCCAACGAACAAAGCAAAAAAGAAAAACAAAGTAGAAAGGTAGTTAAATAAACAATTTGTTCGCAAATAAAAATTAACGTTAACCAAAATTTTGAAGTTGTCCCAGTTGACAGCCGCTTGTCAACGGCATGTCAAAGTTTAAAGGGTAAGTAGGCATACAGTTTTAAGTGTGGCTATTTGTGGATGTAGCTATATAAGCCGGCTTCGATGGATATATTGTATGTTTGCATTAGAACAAAACTACTTGAGATGAGCTGAAACAAGATTTAAAAAAAAATATCATTGAGAATATAGTATACAACATATCCTTCCAATATTTGCACCTTTTGCTAAGTAGCTCTTCATGAGCAACTGTCACGGAGTGTTTACTCTATCTTAGAAATCACAAAGTACCCAACTTTGAGGTCTTAATAAACAAAAACAACTTTTTCATTGTTTATTATTATATTTATTTGTTATTTCCTTTCTTGGTTTCAGAACAAATAGCGAATTATTTATGTGTATAAAGCTGATCCTGTCTACTTTACCCTCATGCATATGAAAGTAAGTACTAGCGATACCCATCCCGTTCCTTTAAATGCTTGGAAAATAAGTAGTTTCTTTCCTACAATCAGCTGGTATCCGGGATTTGCAAAATGCTGCTAAGGACTAAATATGTTTAAATCATAACTTAATTTTTTGCTGATGTGTAGTATTTTTAAATATATACATTTTCTTTGTTGCTTGAAATATATGCAACTACCCAGAAACTGTGTATCTATCAGACAAAGTATCTAATGTTTTCCATGTAATTGATAATCGAGTGATTTTCTTTCTTTAAATACAACACATCCTGATACCAGAAGTATTGTAAATTACAAATTATCTTAAATTAAATTATGTGATATCATTTGTAATTTCGTATAATTTCCAAACTCATTCATAAGAATGGCTAGATAGTCTTGAAGCTCTATGTGGTTTATTTCAAAATCAATTTGAAATATACTGCCAGACTTGTAATTTGATTATAAACATTAATAACAATATTATTGGCTATTCGCTGCTGGCTATGATAGATAGCTTAAAAATGTCTACACTTTTTCAAGCCAAACTGAACTGAATAGCGAATACTCATAACCACGGACTGATCCTGATATCACGGAATTGTGAAATCAAATCCCAGATATTCCAACAAATTGTATATCACTAGTTTTTACATGTATTAAATTGAAATTCGTCCAATCAGAATATATATGTATAGTGCACAGCGCAGATAGAATGTCCCCTTTTGGTGAGATTGTGTTTCGAATTCCTTAATTGTAGATTCGCAAACTATCAACTAATAACTATGATGATGCATACAAATTTGTATATTCTCTTGACTTTTTGTTCAGTAACTCTTTTTTCTATAAAGAACTAAATTGTGTTTCATTCGAACTTTCAACAAATAAACTGTACTACTATTAGAATATGCAGCGTTTGTGAGATTTATTAGATAATTTCTTTTGATACATGACGTTCTTTTCGCGCCTGCAGCAATTTTGATCAACCGCTTCATTTTATAGCAATTTCAATCGTTTGGGGACCCTTTTTTGTTTGGTGTTTATAGTTCACAAAAAACCATTATTCTAATAGCCTAATAGTTAACTGAATGTGTCATAATATCTATGACTAAGAAGTCTAGCAGCTTCTCTAAACTAAAATAAATACAATAATAATTTGCATAGTTATCATTCTTGGCATTGAGCTAATTTATAGAGATTAATATTTTAAAATTGTAGGGAAAATTCAAATCGGCACACCACAAATTGGAAGAGAAGCTTGGCGCAAAAATCTCTTAGGAGGTTTATGATGATATACCTGTTGTATATCGCGCCATAGAGATAGAGAGAGAATATTTTAAAATGAGTTTTCTTTTGTTTCCTGTGCTCATGGATATACGAACTGATTGAAAAGAAAACTTAGTATTAAACGGCTGAACAACTGAACGAAGTGAACGACCTAGTTCACTGTTGAAAAAATAACTAGTTCATTCGATCCTTAAATTGAACGAAAATGCCCAACTGTACTTTAAAATGTACAGGCCGCAAAAACAACAACTCCATTTTTATTAGCACAATTAAAACAATAATAATACAAATTCAAAATAAATTCAGTAACCATCTTCTAAAAATAGACAAGAAGAATGTACCACAACAAATGTCCAACATACATGCTTTACATGTAGAGAGAATGTCGAAAAAATCTTGTACAGTTGTTGGCAGATAACAGCAAATCAGAAGTGCGCTGGTTCGGTTCACCGTAAGATCTACTGAAATAAAAAAAATGAAGTCTGACCAGAAATCGTAGCTGTTTTCGAAATTGTGGTAAAACTATAGCCTGTATATGTTTGTTGCTTTAAATATTTCCTTCACATGTTAAAAATAATAATTGAATAATAATTATTATCAACTGGTCTTGAGCTCAACAAACCTACAAACTGTGTAAAATTTACGGACCGCAAAACCAATAACAAAATATATAAAAAAAAGTTAGGCCCTACTGAAGAGGCTAAATACTCATGCCTGTTTTTTTTTTGTATGTGTCTGCACTTGACACTTGCGCTCTGGAAGTCTTAATTAAAAAATGTATAGGTAATAGAATATGCCTTTCAATATGACATGAGTCCACTTAGTACACCGGAATCTCGAAAATTAATGCACGCAAGAAATAATGCAAAATACTTTTGTGAGCTACTGTATGTTGCTAATAAAAAATTAATCAATACCGAAGACTTTATACCTTTCATGAATACGCATCACGGTTTTAAGTGTCCGATCTTTACTCACAATTAGTACAAACTCTGCAAATCTGTTAATTTAAAGATACATAGCCCAAACCCCATTTATCGGAAAAATCGATAGTATGGGATCTATATGTTATGTTGGTCCGATCTAGGTGATTTTCACTACACACATTACACATATAATATGTACCAAACCTGTAAAATTTTACGTTCCTAGCCTTTTAATTGCAAAATTTATAGCCCAAAACCCATTCATGGAAACTATCGATTATATGGGAGCTATATGTTATGTTGGTCTGATCTGGATGATTTCCACTACACACATTACATATATAATATGTACTAAAACTGCAAAAGTTTGCGCTCCTAGCTTTTAATTGCGAAATTTATAGCCCAAACCCCATTCATGGAAACTATCGATTATATGGGAGCTATATGTTATGTTTGTCCGATCAGGGTGATTTTCACTACACACATTACATATATAATATGTACTAAAACTGCAAAAGTTTACGTTCCTAACTTTTTAATGGCAACAATCGATTGTGGGAGCTATGCGTTGTATTGGTCCGATCATGCTGGTTCCAACAAATGATTAATGCTATACAAAATGGCTACCTTTTACCAAATTTCGTTGAGATATCTCTAAAACGGAGGGACTAGGTTGCGATCAAAGAGACAGACGGACGGACGGAAAGACGAACATGGCTAAATCAACTCAGCTCATCGCCATGATCATTTCGGTATACTTATTGATGGGTCTATATCTTCCTCTTCTCATACTTACAAACATTAGACCAAAGTTATAATACCATTTCATGTTCATGAAAGGTATAAAAACGTCTACGTCCTTAAACATTTTGGTAACAAATGTCAGTAACGACAGAAAAAAATATAAAAAATATAAAAAATGTGGTTTCTGGATTGCAACCCGATCATCTCAATCAAGAAGGACATTTGCTTTAGCTAAGGAATCATATGTTGTCCAATCATCAATGAAATGAAAGACTATAGAAAATTAAAACAACTAAAATCGACAAAAGACCAATAAAGAATGCATAGTTGATCAAAATGAAAAGTAGTGACGCAGAACCCATTCAAGTCTACTTTATTAAACATAAAACAAAAGGTTTCACACCTCTTGCAGGTACCCACCAACCTTTATTTAACTTGCATTGACCAAACTGTATTATTAAGAGATTTAAATGATGACAGCGTGAACCGAAGCAATCTAAAGAACCAATGATACAATTGAAAATCAGGTCATGCAACTACGAAACATAAACAAAAGAGTAAGAGAATATGAAACACCAATAAATAAAAGTAGGGGCGACAATTTTTTTAGTAAAACAAAAGATATATAGTAGGTACTACTTTCTTTGGAACGCAAAATACACTTCTAACAAGCAACAAAAAACACAAAAAAAAACTTTTTATTGATAAAAACTAAATAGGCATAAGATATGAGGTCCAACTGTGCCAACACACACACGACGACTGTCAATTATTCTATTAACTACGTGTTGCATGCTGATCTCTGTTGCGTCCTTTTTGCCCGGGGATAAGCCAGCAAAGGCAAACAATTCGTCGCAACGTGATGTGAAGATCCTTGCTGAGCGATAAACAATCTACGTTTGCCCAAGTACAAAATCATTCAGATCACAGGCGCTGTTTGAGTTCAGAGTAATTGAAAGTGTCGCAGTCGTTAAGGTGAAAATAGAAAGCAAAAAACATAAAAAGAAATTAACGGAAAAATAGAATTGTTTCGTTGGTTTGCAGCTGTAAACCGAATTTAATTTCTTAACCTCAGTTACGCTTGTAGACAATGTCGGTATTAGTAGCCTGTGTATGAGACCATATGTAGTGCCTCCGGTATCTTTATGTTTCCCGCTTGTTATCAGCAGGCAAGTAGGTTTTAGGCCTTCTATATGTGTCTATTTGTATGTATGTAGTAGGTAGCTTATGTTGTCTCAGAAGGCGTTTATGTTGTATACACCTTGTCCGCCAATTGTCTCTGGTTTGGTATATCACTTTGTTTACATTTCTCGCTTTTATGTATTTTATTATGTTGTGTTTATTTGGATAATCCAGCTTGACACCCTCGTAGAATTTATTGCACTCTCAAATTGTTGGTACATGGCTTTGATCCCACCTACTGATTAGCCGCATGGCTGCTACCTTTTTTCCATCCAATCTATAATGCCACTTTTGTTAGGTTAATTTCCAAGGAAACTGTAAAACTACTGAAGCAAAAACAACAACAAATAAATGTCTTGTCAAGAACATGCAACATGCATAAATATTATTTAACAAATTTTTGTGTATTATATTTGAAGATTTCTTTTTTTATGCACCCAAAAAACACAGCTCCGCTGCATATTTAATTTATATTTTACGTGCTTGCGGCTAATAAGTTATTTTAGTCTGCTTTCGCTCAATGTTCTCAATGAAATTACTTATAGGCTTCGTTTTTTAAATTGCTTGATAAACCCTTCTTTTGCACCACAACTCTTTTCAGGACTATTTTTGTTGGTCTTTTTTCTACGAAACTTTCAGCTGCTTATTGTACATGAACACGTATATTCGTGTTTGCCGATTTCAGGAATTGGTGTTTATATTTCCAAAAACATGACATAATAATTCACCCTAGCCCATGGCTGCTTAAATGTTTTGACAACATTTATGTTTTCAGTTTTTTTAAAAGATAGTAAATCTATTACGTAATAAAATTTGTAATAAGTAAGACTTCCTTTGCTGAGTATTAATTACAGTTTTCTAATAAACTCTGTTTTACATACTGACAAATCGACGTTTCCAAGCCAAAATAGGATAAGCCTGAAAATTATGTTTTTCATAAAATCTCAAAGTTTGCATCTCATCATGGTATACTAAGAGGCTTACTCAATGTCTGTTTAACTGCTTAATAAAGACTTTATCAGAGGTTGGCCCAAAAAGCATTTACTCAATGTCTTATTAGCAACAATTTGCTGGTTATCTTCTGATAAAAGTTATGGAAGGATGGACCTCTGATTATGTGCTTATCAAACCAAAAAGTGACACCTGAAAGTAAAAATCTGATTTGGTGATGAATTTTTTTGCTAACAAACTCTGCTAGTAATAGAATTTAGAAATGTAATAATATCCATATAAAGAAATATCACAATCGAAATTTGTACTCCAAAATGGTCCATTTAAAATTGTAAACGAGAGTAGCTGTCACTTTTTATGCGTTCACAATCATTGTCAATATATAGAAAGAAGTAACGAATGTGTGACAGAAGCATTCACAATAGATAACAGCTGTGATCACCTGATTCGCGGAGTTCCTTTTTTCACAGAGATCATACGGGAACAATGTAAATATGGTTAACTTAAAAAAACCGTTCCTTAAGGAACATTAACAGCTTACACATCGGTAAGAAAAACCTCAGTTTTAGCCATGCTATTGCTTCTCCATATTGAAAAATTTTATAATAAATTTTTTTTCCAATTTCGTGATTTACACGCAAAATAAAAATGTTAGACAATTGGGTGAGCGCACAGAGGAATCGTCAAAGATTTTCACTTGTAGGAAATTACAATGATCTAAGAGTAATAAATAAAGTGTGTAAGTTGAATGTGAATTCATTTCGATAAACCTTTTAATTTGTTAGGTTAAGATTAAGTGGCTGCCGGAGAGGCACACTTGAGCCCATATCAGATACCACATAAAGACGCCTTTACTTCTGTTCTACGAACCAATTTGAGGACCTGATGATTTAATATTATTGGATTAATTAATTCATGCGAATACCGCACTGTATGATAAAACCTTTCGTTGAAATATAATAAATAAAGTCGGCTCTAAGGAAATCAGCTTTTTAATATAAAATTCATTTAATAATACACAGCTATTGAAATGAGAATTGAAACTGTTTTATTTATTCCGAAATAAATTCATAACTGACCTTAATGGAATGCTTGAGGTTATGTGCATCTAACGACATTCGATTACAATAGTTTACGCATAGCTGAAGCAGGTTCTGATTCCTCAGTTCCATACAAAATTTTACGAGATTTAAAGATCCCAGGCTGTTGTATTTAATCTATTGAGAAACGCCTCTCGAAATATACTACAAAACATATTTTTGTTATTAGGCATACATCTTAAAACTATTTTCTTATTCATATTTAAATTAAAATAAATTTAAATTAAATTAACTCATTTAAAATTTAAGAAATGTATGAGATGATGTTTAAACACGATACCAACCCACGCATAATTTTTTCATTTGCAACCCCGAATTTCCTTCATTCTCCAATTGTTCACGTGCTAAAATTCCTCCATTCTTATGTCATTCGCCGGGCGAAATGTATCCTTTTTAATACAACTCTGCTCGTCTGACTGATAGTTTCCCTGTCAGAATTTTTGACAGGGGGATAAGAAAATGAAGGAATTGGGGAAGATTTATCACTTATAGGAATTCACAACGCTCACAATGCAACTTTTGTGAGTTTTTCCCACAAACGCTTACTGTTACTTTTGAAACACAGACTACTATATATTTTTTTGTGGCCATTGTAGACATTTTAAATTACATGGTAATATAGATGAAATTAAAGTGACTAAGAGAAAAGTCACGATGCCAATTAGGAAAGTAATAAAGTCTACAGGCGTGACATTCGTTTTTTACACAAGCTTGCAAACACCCAAGAACCTATCCAGAATTTTTCAGCCTAAGGGTAGTTTACCACCTTATTATTTTGATTAATATGGCATGGTAGGAAAGGTTAAACCACAATTAAATCATAGGCACCCACTGTCTAGGGGGAAAAACAACAATAAAAAGGGTACCGATAAATATCATTGCGGGTGGAAACAACAAATAAATATCGAATATCAAAGAATACAGGTAAAAGAAAGAAAATACGAGTATATTTATGGGATTTTAAAACGGTTATTGGAATGCTACTTAGTACTTCTATCTTTATTGCGAAACGAAACTCATTTTTGTGCCTCTCATCCTCGCTTAAAACTCGTCTGTCGATTTCCCGGTCCCTGGGATCAAATCTGACAGCTTTTTATTGAAGGGCAAGTATACTTTTCACTACACCCCGCTCGCACCCTAATTCGTCAAATGTATAATTATTATTTCTTCTGATTTCTGTAGTTCTGACAGAAACATTCACAATCGTAAATTACTTTGGAAACTTGTTAGACAATTTCAATTCTTGAGCACCAATAAAGACAAACAGCGTCGTAACTCAGGACACCACATTTTGGAAAAAACACATCCTTTTAGCATTAATCTCCCATTTTCTTTCCATTCGAGATATCCAGATACACTATCAATATATTTCCGGGGGATAAGATAATGGATTCAAGGCAAACATTTTTCAGTTGTGGGTATTGCCAATGGTTCTGACATAGAAATATTTTAGGGATTGCGGAAATTTATTAAATTGAATAAAGGTTTTATCGTTTTTCTTTAAATGTTTCTTCCAGAGCGTTTTGTTGTAACTTATACTAAACAAAAGCTGAAACATTGGGAATAACATCTGCCTGGAAATCAATCAATGAATCAGTCCTGTCATCAAATGCTTTGAAGGCACTGAGGGTGAAAATGAAATGTAAAGACCATTTTTTTTTTTTTTAAGTTGTTTATTAATTTGGTATTAATAATGTTATGTACTAAAATAAACAATAGTTTTAAGTATATAATACAATTATACAATGACTCTAGACGAGTTCTCAAGTACATGACGAGCTTCTTATATATATATAGTAACATTTTATTAGTTAATGGTATTTGAATGTGTCTGCTTTAACTTAAAGCTTCTATAACATATTCTGATTATATTGCAGAGAAAAAAAAACATGTAAAACAATGCATGATTAGCTATTTATAATAAAAGATAAAATGGTTTAAAAGAAAGTTATGTCGGATATCGGCATGAGTTAGTGTTCACCATTGCGTATTGTTTAGCCACCAGCATTTTTTATTAATGGAAAAGGCTTCTATTTTGTCTCTCGGAGAGAGGTGTGTATCAAAACGTTGATTTTCTCTGTTAAGGGCTTTTGAAGTAACTGTTTTATCGTTGGCTCTTCTAAAAATGTGATAAATAATTGGTATATGGTCCTTATTTTGTATAAAACCGTTGTTATCAAGATAGAGGAATGATTCCGGTGGTGTAAATCCATTTTTAATAGTTGACTGGAAATATTCATCGCTTTCGTAATAAGGTGCACTTATTAGAGTGTTATTATCATTGTTAAGACAGCGCATTATGTGTCTCCTAGTAAGATTTATTATATGACAGTCAATTCTGGATACTTTGGCTGTGTTATACCCTTTCGCATTCGATGCGTATTTCGTGTAGTTGCTTTTTGCTGTCCTATATAAGGAAGTGCATGTTCTCAGAATCCTTCTTTCTAGTTTTCTTAACCTTTCCATGTATGATGGTGACAAGTTATACCAAATAGGACACCCATATGTGAGTATAGGTCTTACTAATGACTGATACATAATTGATTTTAGTCTGTTATGCAGAATTTTCGTCGAGAACATTTTCTTATAAGCATAATATGATTTAGTTGTTTTCTTTATTTGATTGTTAATGTGGTGATTGTAGTACAGGAACTTATCTAAGTATATGCGGAGGTATTTGACTTTATCGGTTTGTTGGATTGTGATGTTAGTAATCTCAGATTTTATTTTGAACTTTTTCCAATTTTTTTTAATGTTGGTGTTGCATTTTTTGATAGGGGGCCGAAATAGAATAGTTTCACATTTGTTGGTGTTTAATTTGAGTTGCCAGTCCGTTGTATATTTTTCTACAGTATTGTATTTAAGTTGCAGATTTGTGTTTATGTTGGCAATTGTACTGTCTGAGTGATAGATAACAACAACCTCTGCGAAGGCTATTATATTGTCTATTTTATGCAGTAGGTCCAGTATGAATATGTTAAAGAGGATGGGGGCATTTACAGTTCCTTGCTGTAAGCCATTTTTTATATTAAAATCTCGACTGCTTTTTATATTATTTATCCATACTGAGAATGTTCTACATATTACAAAGCATATTGTAAATTAATATTATCAGATGGAGAGGAAATTTGTACCCGATAAGTTTTGTAATAAGTCCTTCTATCCAAATTTGGTCAAACGCTTTTTCGATATCAAGGAAGCAAGCTCCTGTGGCATTTTTTTTATTCCAGTTCCAGTTTATTTCCGAGACTAGAAGGTTGATAGCATGAATAGTCGAATGTCTGTATTTAAAGCCAAATTGTTTTGGGCTGACCAGATTGTTATTTTCGAGTATTTTGTTGATGTTTATATTTATTACCACCTCGAAGACTTTGCTAATATTTGGAAGCAAACTGATTGGCCTAAGATTTTTAATATTATTTTTTTCTTTGTCTTTTTTTGGTATTACTATTACTTTAGCCTTTTTCCAACAAGGTGGGAAATATGCATTGTTCAACATGTTGTTAAATAGAGTACAATATTCTAAAATTATCTCTGAGGAAGATTTTTTAGAATGATGTTTGGTATTTGATCTAAACCTGATGACAATTTACCTTTCAAATTTGCGAATACCCCTGCGAGGTCGTTAGGAAGAATGAAGAAGCTTTCAGTCTGTTCCTCGGTAAGATCATTTGCTCTTGTTTCATTGTTAAATGTTGTTTTCTGCGATTTGATGCTATCAAATAAAGTTTTTGTTCTTAAAAACTCATTGAAGCATGCATCAACTTGTGAGTGAACTAGATTAGTAGGCACATTTTGTTTTGAAGAGTGTATTGCTTCCAAGTGGACGCCAATCACATCTACTATGTCTTTGTTGTTTTTAATAATGTAGCTGTTGGTTGCCAGATTCTTTTCAATTAGAGAGCTATCTAGTCCCGCTTCTTGCATCAGTTCGGATCAAGCGAGGGGGATAGAAAGGTGATTGATGGTCTCATCTTGATTTTTGAGAAACGATTTTTTAATAGTGGATATTTTTGAAGGATCGCTAATATTAATATGAGATAGTCTATTTTCTAGTTGATTGTTTATGTTTATTTTGATATTTTCCTGGATAAGCTTCTTGATTAGTTTTATTTTGTTTTGTTGTTTTTCCGACAGGGTGAATGATTGATGTATATTGGAACGATTTTTCGTCATCCCTTGTCAAATTTGGTTTTGAGACAAACCGGTTTCGGCGTTGTGCCATCATCAGTGTCGATTTTCGTTCTGATCTGTTGTGGTCGTTTGTCTTGTATTTATAGTAGGTAGCAGGTAACGTCAGCATGGGTGTCTGTTTGTGTACGTGTGTGCATGTGTTGTGTGTGTACATTCAGAAACGGGGGTGGTTTGCATCGATCGGTTTTTTTGTGCTTGACTGAGGCAGGTAAAAGTTGGAGAAGAAAGTACACAAACCTGGACGACAATGACATATATTATATATACAATGGAGAAGAAAGTACACAAACCTGGACGACAATGACATATACTGGAAGGGCAACATATAAATTAGCAAATTTCCTTAGAAAATACAACATCAACACAGCGTTCAAAACATCGAACAATTTAGGACGGAAGCTAAGAACCAAAACTAACTCAGAAGATCCATTTAGCAGCCATGGTGTATACAAGCTCACTTGTGAATGCCAGCACAGTTACATAGGACAAACCGGACGACAAGTAAGAACGAGGTTCAGAGAACACATTAGAGATTACAACAAAAAGATACGGAATCCAACCATCATACCAGAGTCCAACTTTGCGAATCACATGGCGGAGAATAAATGCCCCCCCCCGGAAACATCAAAAAAACAGTCAAGGTCCTACATGTACAAGCAAAAGGCAGACGTCTGAATGTACTCGAAAACATGGAAATCTACAAACAAAAAACATTCGACGGTAGAATAATAAACGAACAGACAAACACTGTTTCCGACACAATATTCGAGCCTTTAAAATTGGTTTACAAAAAACAAAGCAACCACTCAGGTACAACAAACACACACGCACCGACAAATAAGCACAAAACAGCAAAAGATCAAAAACAACAAACAAGAAAAAAAGGTCAAACAACAAAAATCACCAACTTTTACCTGCCTCAGTCAAGCACAAAAAAACCGATCGATGCAAACCACCCCCGTTTCTGAATGTACACACACAACACATGCACACACGTACACAAACAGACACCCATGCTGACGTTACCTGCTACCTACTATAAATACAAGACAAACGACCACAACAGATCAGAACGAAAATCGACACTGATGATGGCACAACGCCGAAACCGGTTTGTCTCAAAACCAAATTTGACAAGGGATGACGAAAAATCGTTCCAATATACATCTTCTTGATTAGTTTTAGTTTCGTCTTTTCTTGTTGTATGTTGCTTAGAGAGCAATGAAGTTGTAGCCGGTTATATTTTTTTATATTGGTAAGAGTTTTACTTTTTTCAAAAAGTAATGTTTTTAAGACTGGTATTTTGGCCAGGTTATGAGTAATGCTGTAATTTTTTCTTTTCGGGACGTTCTTTTCTATGGCAGTTAGTATAATATTGTTTAGCTTGTCCAAGTGGTGGTCGATCTCAATATTATTTAGGTTTCTATTCTCTGGTGTCCGGATTTCGTTCTGCAGTTCCGAAGTCAAAGTGTTTTTGAATTTTTTCCAGTTGGTTTTTTTGTAGTCCAATGTTCCTTCTTCTGAGTTGGCCAGTAGTGTAAAGAAGTTACCGTCTCTACGAACTATAATTTCAATGGCGTTGTGATCGCTGTCATAGTGAAGGCATTTTAAGCAGTTGACGGTGTCGTTGGACTTTAGTATATTTAATCTGTGATCGGCAATGCAGACATCCAAAAAAGAGCTTGCTCTCATGTACATATGAAGGTGATACAGAGGCGTACATACTGCATCTGTATTTGAACTCATTTGCGGTAAGCCAATCTTTTAACGCCTTAGGATTATCTTGGGCATTTCCCTAGTCTATGTGCTTACTGTTAAGGTCCCCTGCTAATATGTAGTAGTGATTGAGTTGCTCGAGATTTAGAGCTTCGAAAACTGTGTTAAGCTCTGTTTTAAATACATCGTTATTATTTCCTGATGGGTAATATGCTGCTATTATATATAATATGTTATTCGGGGGCATACGTATTTTAACTATGCAAGTTTCAAGGCATGACATATGATCAATTTTGCGGTTGAAAACTTTGGTGAATTTAATGTTTTCTTTAATTAGTATCGCTGTGCCACCACATCTCATGCCGGCCGACCTATCTTTCCTTATCAAGTTATATCCAACAACTTTTAGTTTGTGCTTCGGGTTTAACTTAGTTTCATTAAGTAATAATATGTCTGGGTTTTTGTTTTTCAAAAATTCACTTAAATCTAGTCTCCTACATAAACTTATGATAGAGTTGACGTTAAGGAAAATAATATTTAATTGGGGTTTAGTAATAGCCTCAATGGGTCCAACGCTCATACTGAGTCCATTAAACCACATATTGCATCGACTCTAGCCGTCTGCAATTCTAATTGTTTTTGAAGGTTTGTGATTTGCTTGCTTAAAGATAAAATTGTATTTTTTAATTCTACTAGGAATGAATTTTGAATGTTTTGATCGTTGGAAGTGTTTAAAGCACCGTGCGCTTCTCTAGTTACATTTGCATAGCTTATGATAGAGTTGATGAATCTATTTGGGTTGTTAGTGTTGCTAGTTTTAGTTATAGCTAGATTTTGCTTTTTCAATCTTAACTTCTGTTGTAGCTCCTTATATCTTTCACAGCCCCTGTAAGATGCAGGGTGCCCTGATTTTTTGCATAATACACAGTATAGGTTTTCCTTTTCTGTATTTTTTCCTTCTGCGGGAGGGCATTCTTTGCTGTTATGTGCTCCACTACATTTCACGCACCTCGGTGGCATATTACAGTTGGCGGCGCTATGGAAAAAGTTTTGGCAATTTCTGCATTGTGGGATCTGGGGTCTACGTAGATGCTCCCATTTGATACAGTGGTATGTATAAAATACAATTGATTGCTTTCAATTCACCGACATTGCTTTCAGCGGTTATTTGGACCATGAATATTGGCAGCGATATATTTCGCTGTATTGATTTTTTAGTGGTAAATGGGCTTACTTTAAGAAATTGAAGGTTGTCGTTTTGGTAGTTGCGAAGCTCGTTAAGAATTTCTTCACAGTTGGTATTGCCGTTAAGGCCTTTCAGTAAATATGTTTTTGTTTTTAAGCATTTAGGTGTATATGAATAATAGTTGACGTTGGCTTTTTCAAGATAGCCGCGGACTCTCTTATAATCGTCCAGGTTTGTTAAGTATATAGCTAGTTTATTTTGATTATATTCTTTAATTCTAAATTGTGTTATCTTTAGTCCGTTTTTAATAAGTTCGATTATTTGTTTTGATTCTACATCAAATATATTAATAGGTGGAATATTTTTGTTATTACTCTTGCTTTTGACATTTGTAATTGTTGTCGATTCATTGTTTTGTTTTCCATTAGCAGGTGCAGCTTCGGCTGCTGCTGCGCTAGTTGAAGGGCTATTGTTGTTAGCATTATTAGCTCGTGCTTGTTCGCTCTCATTGCTTAATTTGCTGGTGTTTACATATTGCTGAAATTTTTTAAATACTTCATTACACTCTTCTAGATCATTGTCTAGTATAGCGTAGTAATTGTTTTTGCTATTTTTTGACATTGTGTGCTCGGTCACGTTGTCATTTTTTCTTTTTCTAATTAAGTCATTTTTTTTTAGAGTTTATAACTTTATTCAATACAAGATCAAGCGCATTGCGCTCGCACATAATTCTTAAACACTATTTCTGCTGGCTTGAAACCACTGCCGCTGTTGATTTAATAGTTAAGATGTATTATTATTTTTTTTAATAATTACTTTTGCACTAGGCAAAAAAAGAAGAGAAATATCCGATTACGTGTTGTTCGCTACGCATTCACGATCAAAACTCCCATTCCAAACTCAAATGTAAAGACCACTTTCTACAAACAATATTCACGTATTTCAAGTCACTCCCCTGCAGAGAAATATCAAACTAGTCAGTAAACATACTAGAATACAACTATAATTTTCTGGTTGAAATAATACTAGTCAGAACAAGTAAGGAAAGGGCTTTCTTCGACTGTGCCGAAGACTTTATATCTTTCATGAATACGCATCACGGGTTTAGTATAAACTCTGCAAAACTAATAATTGAAAGATACATAGCCCCAACCCCATTTATCGGAACAATCGATTGTAGAGGAGTTATATGTTATGTAGCTCCGATCTGGCTGATTTTCACTACATAAGTACCAAACCTGCAACATTTTACGTTCATAGCTTTTTAATTGCAAAATTTTTAGCCCAAAACCCATTTATCAAAACTATCGACTGTATGGGAGCTATGCGTTGTGTTACTCCGATCTTGCTGATTCTGACAAATGATTAATCTCATGCAAAATGGCGGCTCCATACGAAATCTCATCAAGATATCTCGAAAACTGAGGAACAGACAAACTCAGCTCATCGCCTTGATCATTTCGGTATACCTATTGGTGGGTCTATCTCTTCTTCTTCTCATACTTACAAACATTGTACCAAAGTTTTAATACCACTTCATGTTCATGAAAGGTATAAAAAGTTCAATCCCTACTAGTATGCGACTACAGTTTTCATAGCATGTATTTAAGCGACATAAGCTGTAATTAGTTTTTTCGTTTGTTTCATTTGCATTGCATGCTATTGTAATTCGCAACCAGCTAATATTCCAAAGATACAGTTTGTGTTTTGCAATCCCAAATCGAGGTATCTCACGGCGAAAATGATGAAAAATTAAAATTATGTATTGATGAGTCCATTTCCTTATATTAACCCCTGCTAGCGGTTTTGGTCCACATTTGGACTAGTATTATTTTATCTTTTTCGAACTAGTATGATGCTGGTATTATTAGACTGCAAGTTTACTAGTACATTTCCTTCCATTTTGAACTACTATGAAACTGGTATTTTACCACCAGTTTGACACTATTATATTTTCACTATATACAAACTAGTATTTCATGAGTAGTACATGACTGGTATGTTCTGGTTGAAGTCTGACAATTGACATCTCGTAGGACATCGCCATGTTAAAAATACCAGTTGCTCATATGGAAAAATGACAGTTGGCGGAGTAGTTCGGCTTGGTGCAAATACTAGTTGTAAAATAGTTTGCAACTAGTTGGTTTGACTGCAGGGTTATTACAAATGATGGTTCTGCGTGTAAAATAAGGGCTTTAAAAACGGTTAATGAAATAAAATAAAATTACGCCAAAAACGCTTGACGACATTTTTGAAAAATTAAAGATGAATTATCTAATTATGTACTGACCGAGCCGGAAAGTAAATTAAGAAAGCCTGTCTTGAAACTTCGTGGCATCGGTGAGTGGGCAACACATTGACTGAGTTTAATATTGTAACAGGATTCATAGAAAATGCCCTTTCTTGATAAAAGTTCCACTGAACCTAATTCAACCTCTTCTAACATATTCACGATACATTATGAAACACCTACTCTCAGGCAAACAAAAGTATATCTCCAAGAGAAACGGAAAACAATTTACAACTAATTGTTAATTAGGGGTATGGATATTAGCACTTTATGCGGAACAGATGTCTCAATTTGTGAAGTTTCACATTTTTTGACAAAAGACCACACAGCAAAAGAAAATAAACCGAAATATTAAGAAAACAGCGTCCTAAATAAACATAAATTGATTTAGAATTCCTTCCGCAAACATACTGCATAAGTATGTACTCACATGCGAGTGAAAATACACAGAGATTAGAAATATATATCCACTTTGCTATAAGGCTAAACGGAATACAAAATTACCTAAATAAATCGTTAGAGGAAAAACTTGCTCATTTATTTTTCCAAGCAATTCCACAAAACGTTCACACGTGAAAGATGTGATACGACTATTTCAAATAAATAAATAAGAAAAGTAAGAAGGACGAAAAAAATAAACTCCGTCAATTAGTCCACAGATTGGAGACAGTACACATTTTACGAGCACGCTGTCAAATGTGAAGTGAGGATAAAAACACATTTTGGGTTTTGGTAACACTAATGACAGATAAATGATTGGAGCTTATTCAGCAAATAGCTCATTGGTCACCCGCTTAGCTGTCTGATTAGATACCAACGAACTGTAAATGGTTTTACTAAATGTTTGCTTTTGGATATATAAATATCGGTAAATATATATAAACATGAACTGGTGTACGTTAGGAGCTAACACAACAGCCGGTTCTATCGCACCGGGATGACCCGGGTTTTTTCACCCGGCCAAGGGCTGTTATTTCAGTGTAACCCTGTCCAATCTGGGGCAGGGCGAAGCACTGTTAACAACAACAACAACAACAGGAGCTAATTATGTAAGTTACCGTGAATTTTTCCGTTGGAGTTACTCGCATTCACTTTCACACTTATGTAAAACCAAGCAAATTCGCCTTCATGTAATAAGAATTTTTCTTTAAATAAGAAAAAATTACTCGACTCAAGGGTTAGTCTTATGACAACTCAAGGAAAGCTTGACCGATTGCCTAGTTCCGTTGAACATTTGATTCAATGAGTTGTATCGTTCTAAAGTTAGGTATATCGGATTTTGTTCTGTCTAGATAAATATTTTTGAATGTCTAGACCGTAGTCAGACCGTAGTTGAGCCAGGTATGTCGCGTTTTTCCTTAAATAAAGGGGATGATTTTTGGATGTTAGGTATTAAGGCCGATGTCTGATTCACTAGGGTATACTAAGGGAGCATTATTGTCGCTAATGTCTTGGATCCTCTCACTTGGCTCTTTTGTCCGGATCTACCAGCCGCCTGATTTCGTTGAGATCGATAAATTGGGGGCGTCGAGCTGGCGCATCGTATCAATCACGGCTTTGGCCCGGGCCGATACCTTAGGACATATTTCTTAATTCTGCTCTGCCTGTCATGAGGAAGCGGGCTGAAATCGAATCGATATCTCTGCCCTCGTTGTCTTTCTCGTTCGTTGGAGGAAGTGGAAAGAGCAGCTAAAGAGGTCTAGGTCAGCTCTACAAATGTTGATGTAGCCACGGTTTTCGAGTTGATGAAGACAGCGGGGCAGCACCCTTGTGAGGGAGTCGCGGCTCACTGTAAAGAACGTCAAATCGACTATCCAGCCAGGGCTGGACACCACAGGTCGTGCTCAATTGTTTCTTTGCACCCCTCTAGCCACAGCTCCTAAAGCTGTTGTTGAACGGGATTATCATTCTTTCGGGGCGTTGGATCAGTAGCCAGTATCTCGTCAACGTGGCTGCAATGTTAAAGAGTTCTTTTCTTGACCTGTTGAACAGGTATACTGTTCTCTGCTTGGTGCAGCTTGGCTAAGTTAGTTTGGTGTTTTTACAGGCATTGGTAAAATTGTCTGAACATCCTATGTATGTTCCTTTTAATGGATGTGGACCGCCTCGGAAATGTCCATACCGACACCAGCTTCAGCCAGTTCGTCTGCGATAGCCGGGAACCCAGACAAGCGTGATGTATTAGAGGTTTGAAGCATCCAGCATCTTCCTGCAGCTGCTGACGGCCTTAGAGGATGTGAAGGGGGATTTCGTTACGTCATCTCACTGTGTCTTCCGTCAAGAAACAACAGGCTTTCTCTATCCCTAGAATTTTCGCTTGGAAGGTACTAGTTGAATCTATATCTAGTCTGTAAGGTTTTTGTAATCATTGACTCAAATAAATTAAATTAAATAAATGTGGAAGACGATCCGAGAGCGAGAAATTTAGAAAACCCTCCAGCTCCAACCGCACAGAGTGACAGAAACTCGTCATCGCATACTCTGTCCCCTTCCAGTCCTTTCTTGAGGACACTTCAACTTGAATTCAACAAAGGCGCGTGATAGTCTGTCGTTGACGAAACTATACCGGGAAGATAACCACGTGACCATACTGCCTCGAGTTCCAGCAGCCAGACTCACGAAGTCCTACCGACGCGCAGGCTACAGTTTCACTTATGTGAAGGCCCAGTTGTAACAACTGGTTGAAGAAAACGTTCAGTGCGTCAGTTGAACACGATCATAGCGATCCAGTCACCCCGCCAAGGGCCGCCCGCTTTAGTTTGTTTAGTTTTTTGGTGTTATTGTTTGTCAGCTGCTGGCCACCAGGTCTAAACACTGCAGCCACATCATGAGTTTGGGCTTCAAACCCCAGTTTCTGCTGACTATTTTTTCACATGCTTAGTAAGCTATGTGGGCCTTCTCTATCCTTCTTTCGATATTTTCGATTCTTTAGCTTACTGTCTATTTCCAAGCCCAAATATTTAACTCCAGTGAAAAGGGATAGTACAGTATCTTTAAACGCCCAAATATTTATTTCAAGTGGAAAATGATAGTACAGTATCTTTTAATGTGGGCATTTTGAACTATGGTATCTTGGTTTTGTTGCTGAACAGCATCAGATCCGTGTTGCTAGGATTAACGCTGAGCCCGCTCTGGAAAGTCCACCAAATGTTCGGAGAATCGATCAAGCGCCGAGCTTTTTTCCTTAATTACAGGCGTTACAATTTAGTTGAGGTCGCTTGAAGGCAGTTCTACCGAAGCACCACCGGGTATGAGCGATGGAAAGCCTGCCCCTCGTCATTGCCACCACCACGCAAAAAGCACCTGGGGTTGATTGTGTGACTTCAGGTCACACCTAGCTGGCTGGGCGATAGTAGTATTGTCATGAGTGGAAACTTTATGTGAGATTGGCGGCGGTCTGTGTGTTTGGAGCGAAATTTAGCTCGCAGCGGCTTGACTTTTTCATGTAGCGCATTGGATAGAATCTGAACCCAAGTTTAAGTACAACACCTACCCGAAACAAGGGGGGGCGTAATGAGTTCGACAATTATATCGAAATAACAACCCTTGTTTGGAAAAAATAGAGTCATCCCGCTCCGATAGAACCGGCTGTTGTGTTTATGTTTTCGAGGTTTTTTCTCTTGTGTCTCTCTTGCATTCAAACAGTTTTTCAAAAACGTGCATTGTTAGCTGATTGCATTTACCAAATCTATCTTGCCAAACTTTGTTTTGATGAATGCTCATAAAATAATTCATACGAATTTCAGTATAAGCCAGAAGTAGAAATCATTTGGCTTATCTACCAATTTAACCAACTTAACAAATATCCACGTCTCTCTCTCACTTAATATGCAACATATGCTTGAGCATTAATTTTTCATAAGTTGCAATTATGTTTTATGATCACATTGCAACATGTAATTTTGAAGCAATTATACAAATTATTTCCTTTCCGCCTTTACTATCCTTTTTAGTATTAAATAATGCGCCCATAATATTTTGAACATTAAAATGTGCCATAAAAAGTGGAGCCGGCGGCAAAAGTAAAACGTGCTACAAATCACTAATGAAGTTCGGCGCCAAGCGACTAATTGACATAGCCAAACAAATCGTTCAAACTTGGTTAGAGAAAACAGACAGCCGAAAGGCACAAATCAGAAATACCGGTAGAAGGGGAACAACGTGAAGAAGGCGTGAAGGTCAAGGATAGTTATTTATGAGAAGATGAAAAGTGAATGCTTTAAAGAACCGAAAATGTTAGCCACTGTTTCCTAGTAAGATTTATATACAGTTAAATTAACTGTTGTTGTGTGCATGTTTTCAATATAGGAAGAACTCTGTTGGATTATTATTACTCTGCATCAAAAACAAACAAAAACGTATCATAAAGGCAGCAAAAACAAAGTCAAGTTGTGAGGAATCTTTATAATAGACAAAAGCAGATTAACAACTGCAATAGGGCTAGTAGATGTGACCTCTAGTCGAAACAAAAAATTACCCAAGAATCCTTTTTTTTTGTTTAGATATAAATGGACTTCCAAAGAAAGCTTTATACCTTTCATGAATACGCATCACGTTTTTAGGTGACCGATTCTTACTTACAGTGAGCACACACTCTGCAATATTTTAAGGTCTTACCTTCTTAATTTAAGTATACATAGCCTAAACCCCGTTTATCGAAAAAAATTTGTTGTATAGGGACTATACGAGATATTGTTATATTCTTGATGATTTTCACTACACACATTACATATGTAATAAGTACTGTAACTTGCAAATTGCTTGTTCCTCACTATTAAATTGCAATAGACCTATCCCAAACCAAATTTATCGGAACATTCGATTGTATGGGAGCTATATGTTATGTTGGTCCGATCTGGCAAATTTTCACCAGCCACATCACGCATTTAATATGTACCAAACCTGCAAACTTTCACGTTCCTAGCCTTTTAATTGCAAGAGTTATAAGCCAAATCCCGTTTATTGGATCAATCGATTGTATAGGAGTTATTCGTTGTATTGGTCCGACCTTGTTGGTTCAGATAAATAATTAATAAATTACAAAATGGCGATCCCCTATCAAATTTCAGCGAGATATCTCAAAAACTGAGGGACTAGTTTGCGTTTAAACAGACAGACAGACGGATGGACAGACGGACATGGCTATACCGACCTATTTCATCGCCCTGATCATTTCGGTATGCTTATTGGTGGGTCTATCTCTTCTTTTTCTCATACTTACAAACATTAGACCAAAATTATAATACCATTTCATGTTCATGAAAGGTATAAAAATAAAATTTTTTAGTTCTCTGAACTAAAACACAAATACATCACTCGATAAAATTTAGGTTTAGAGAATGGAGAAGCGAATATTAAATGTTATTGTGTTTTAAACTCTAGCGTAGTTACCCATTTTTGTATTCTTCGCACAGATGACACTATTTACAAAAAATCGATTAAAAATGTGCAGTTCTTATAATCTATTTATTGAAAACTACTGCTTGGCATTAAAAAAATCGATAATTAAAAAGTAAATTATGTATTAAAGTAAAAATCGATTATTTATACACAGCCCTAGAGTTAGCTGCCTACAAGCCTAAAAAAAACAAGCTGAACTGAGGCCCAAATGCTTAAATTCTAAGTTAATACCAAGCTTGCACAGTTACAGGGGTGTTCATTTCTTGATCTCCAACATAGGCAGTTGATGGAAGCACCAGCAGTAGCGTTTGCTTCTCCCAGTCTGCATTGCGATCTCACGCCACATACATACATATGTACAAATAAGTATACAAGGCGGGACACACTGAAATTGATGAGTAGGAAGCTGTCGTAATTTGATATTAATTTGATTGACGAGAAAACTGAAAAGGGTCAAACTTAATTTGATAGGCGTAGGTAGTACATGTGCGCACTTGCCCGTTTCTTTGAACGTACAGTTTTGCTATTATTTTCAAACAAAATAACACTGAATAAACGTTTTCGAGAATTAATTCCTTTATCTTACCGCTGCATGTAGATTAATTGGCGCCTATACGGTGCTACCTGGAAATTTTGTAGGGGAGTAACGTCAATTTGTAGTTAGCACGAGATCATTGATTAACTTGATATATGTGCATGTATGTACATATGCGTGAAAAAGTAAAAATCAGTAAAAGGTCACAACGAATTTTGAGATGAGCTTCAACAGCACAAGGGCAGTCGAATGCAAGCCTTAGATTTCGCCTTAATTTTTGTTTAAGGCAGAATTTTATTACAAAACAACATATGAAACGGTTTTGTTCTCCCTTTCTTTAGCGAATACTAACTTCTTAGGGGCCATTAAAGTAAAAGGCCAAGAAATCAGCCGTTTTTCCGCCCACCTTCGAATGAGCTCGAAACACTTCGCTGCTCATCATTAAATTCTCCTCTTTACTCGTTATTGGCTTAAAGGAAAGGTCCATTAATCTTCTTTAGAACTTTTGTTTTGCAGAGAACAAGGTCAGACCCCCTTTAGCAGTTATAGGTTGTACCTTAGCGTCATATATAGGTATATACTACTGCTCGCCTTGTTTGTTGGTTGAGTAAGGGCTTGTGGCAAACCTCGTTTAGTTCCGAACGACTCGTATTCTGTTATAAGTACTCATCAATAACTTCATATCCATTCTGATTTATGTTTCAGAATTCATATTTCAAACGATTACAAGAGCAATATTAGTTTCTAAAGTATTTAGGTCTTCAAGTTTGCCCTGTAGCTCAAAGCTTTACGCTATGGTAACATATTCTAAATTTCTTGCTGGCATTCCCATTCATATATTAATTTCATTCATGTTTGAGAATTCCGTCATATTCTTCAGCTTTTAAAAAACTCTGGAAAATGGGCCTTTTATTTGGCCGTGAGGCAGGAATAACTGTATTTGATGATTCCGTAATTATGAACAATTTAAAAACTCGAATAAGCTAACAGACAACCGAGCAATTTACAGTATCAAAAGCGCCAAACCAGTAGCATAATTAATTTTTTGATTTATTATTTTTGTGAAAATAAAAACTTGTCCATTGTGTGTATGTATATTAGGGTGGCCTAAAAATGTTATTACTAGAAAGTTAGGGATGTTACGGGAGTGAATTGGCCGGAACGGGAAACGGTAAAAAACTTTTCTAGTTTGTTTTATAGGACGAGGAATCGGTAGGAGTAAAATACAAGGGTCTGGGTAAATCTTAAAGGGAGTCTTAGTATATAATTTGTAAATTGGAAACTATAACACTTAAAACTTTGTTATATCGCTTATTGCTGCACTCATTATCTCGATTCCTTTTATACCCATATTGTACTTAACACATTGTGAGTCACCTTGGTCCACATATTGGCCGATATCTCTGAAACTTGTCCAGCTTTCAAAATAAATGGTTTCATTTCAAACTGCAGTAATTGGCATACAAGCTTTTTATATTTTTTTCTGTGGCAATAAAAAATTACAGCAAAGTAAATGTTATTACTATCATCACAACGCCTTCTATGTGATGAAAGGTGTTTCTTTCTTTAATGTAAGACAACTATTTTAAACAACTATGTTAAATTTACAGATCGATTTGAAAAGAGAAGTGCAATACCTTGAGAGAAACCTTAATGTTTACTGAAGTTTCGGAATGCCATAAGTATTCAGTGCAAGTTTAAAGTATGCTATATTTTGTATATGTAAAGATTAACATTCTTATAAATGTGCCCGAAATGTGGAGTCAGTCTCCCACTAGTTCAGTTATTTACCCAAACTTCATATCATGGTAGGTGCTCTATAATTCCGTCTTTTTACCACCAGTTCCTTTGAACCCCCCTTATGTACTCTTATTAGATTGTGTTTATTTTACTCCGCATGATACGTAAACACTTTTTTAAATAATCACATGCTAATTTTTTATGTGTCTTTCTATACGGGTATGTTATTTTAAGGTATAGTTTTATTTTTAGTTTTGTAAAATGATTGTCGCTATCCTTCAAGGCTGGGCTAAAAGCTCTGAAACACTGTTTTCTTGTGACTAAAAATTCAACATCATATAAACATTTTTGATTGATTGAAAGACCATGTTCGTTTTTGTAGTAAACTTACGAAATAGAAAAAAATGAAGTGTAAATTTGTTTGGCGCACCCATGTTCTGCATGTTTTTTAACCTTTCCATTATTTCTAGCACAATAATTCGTCAAACAAAATAATCGATCTTCCAAAAAAGTTTTCCAAAAAACTTATCTCGTTTGCACCATGATTAAATCACTAGAAGGTTAGCTCTCTAGCGACATATTTTGACAATTGCAGCCATCTTGCTGCCTGAAAAATTGTCATTTACATTCTGCGTTGCCTTTTATCGAAATTATGTAAAAATAGTAATGAAAAATGTAATATACAAAAATTTTGAGTAGGTTGGTGTCAGAAACCTGATTAGTTTACACTATTACTTAGATTGACTTTTACGTGGAAAGGTCTTTCATGTCGCCGGATCTAATCGTGGACGTTTAAAACTCGAGACATTACGGTATGTAGCAACGGTTATCTTAAAGTTTTGGCCCTGTACACTAACATTCTTACTAAGGTCAATCGTGACTTCAAAGCTGTTCCTTATGTGATTCGAAGTCTGTTACTTTCGGCAAAACTTGACTACTATTCTCTGGGTTTGATATTCTGTTCTGGCTTAAATTATGTATAAAGGAACGGTTTTAAGTAAACTTCTGTTCTAAGTGTGCATGAATAAATAGGAGCCAATCTTATCTCATTGAAACGTATCACTTTACTATGCACATGGTAGACTATGTCCGTTTGTCTTTATGTTTCCAACAAATATACATCTAGTCAATTTGTTATTATTATTAAAAAACGTCGCCCTCTAGTCAGAAGCACGAATGTGCAATTATTCCCAGTTTGAGGCTTTTAAGGCTCTAAGTTTTCTAAGTTTGGCGAAAATTCCTAGTATCATGCTTACACCGAAACCACAATATTTTGCGGTCTATGTAAACCGAATGAGCTGAAATCAAACTTTTAATTTTGTTTTACCAACATTTTCATTTTAGCCCATTCATGATTCTGGCAAGAGGGCGAAGTGCGTAAGAGTTTTGATTGCAGATACGTATGCACATATATGTTTATTTTAATTTTTGTTTGAGCAGTGACCGTTTTTTATTGTTTTTTAATTGATTATAGAGAAATTTTACAACGATTTATACAGTGATAGTATGGGATGACATGTTTTAATGTTGTATTTAGTTGACCTTACAAAATGTATTACTACTAATTTCCTACTTTTCTGATTTTCTACTACCATTTACTCGACAAAAAAAAACACTCCTCCTTTTTTTCGTTCTCAAAAGAACCCCGAAAATGGACGTGTCAATAGTAAATGTTAGCTACAGAGCTAACCTTCTAGTTATTGAATAATGGTTTGCACTATTTTATGTTTTTAAAAACAAAATTTTTGGTTTTCTGTTTTAAAATAAGTCAAATTTTTTTTGATTTTTCAAAGTGCGCAGAAAATTTAGAATTCTACATATAAGAACCGTAATGAAACTCAAGTGTTGACATAACATGTAAATTCCGAGTGAGATTTTGTTATGGAACGCGCTATAGTAGTATGTTCACCTATTTCAAATACGTACAATACTTTAATTATGGCTATCAGTATTCGACTTCGCAAATAGCAGCATTTAGGCACTGGAAAGTACGCTGTGCTACACATTTTTACATTCTCTAACTTATCTTGAAGAGTCCTGAGTTGTAGATAACTTTTTTTAAATGAAAGGCTGAGAGTATAAAGTGAACTTATTTTTCATGTAAGTAAAAGGGAAACTTATAAAATGTTTAATAGAAACGGGTAAAAATAAATTGTTCAGTAAAAGGTAGAAACCCGTTTTTTCCATTAAGAGGTAAAAATAACGTTTATTTTTCAGCAATATACTCCTACGTGGGCCCGCCCACTTTTCAGAATAAATTTCTGCTATTTTCAAAGGCAATCGCTTATAATTCGATCTTGATATTTCAATGAAAATTGGTCAGTTGCTTCTCAGTAGTATGTATTATACTCCTGCCAAATATTGACCAAATCGGAAAACACACAAGCAAAACATTCGGGCATGTACTTATTAGCCCACTGCAATAGCGAAGTTATATATCTTTTTTGATTTTCATACCCTTCATAAACATTAAATGTATGTAAGTATGAGAAGAAGAGAAAAGTTCACTAAAATGATCAGCCGGATGAGCGGCGTCGATTTAGCCATGTCCGTCTCTCCGTCCGTCTGTCTATTTGAACGCAAACTAGTATCTCAGTTTTACAAAAGAATGCTGAAATTCGTTGTTTGCTTTCGCCATTTTAGAATATACTAGCAAACCCGGCAGACATTGTTTTGACGTTTTGATACATAGAACACATCTATGTATAAAATGTCATTAACTTGAACCAAATAAACTCTTAACTATACCGAACTGCAGCTTTATATAACCTGGGGGCTTTTCCAAAAGCTATATATAGACTGTGTTGTGCCCAGCGAATTCCTGAAGCTATCGTGAAAGTTCAAGGGCAAAACAAACCACAAAATATGTGGGCGTGGCACCGCCCACTTTTGAAAAATGATGTAGATATTGACTAAGTGACACATATATCCAAATTTCATTAATTTAGACCAAAAAAGTTCGGAGTTATGACGAATTGAAACTTTATATAGCCTGGGGGAGTGGCTCCGCCTACTTTTCTAAAACTATATATTGTCTGTGCTGTACCCAGTGAACCCAAGTATATATTGGGAAAATTTCATAAAGATCGGTTGAGTTCTTTGGCGTCTCTAAAAGACACCCTTTTTATACCTAGTTTATATCTATTTTTGTTCACAAGGTATATTACTTCATTCGGCATAAACGAATCGAGATATATATTTATTAATGTATATCAAAACGTTTAGGATGAAAAGTAAAATATCCGGGCAAGTAGTTAATACCCCACTGCAAAAGCGAAGTTGTATATCTTTTTTGATTTTCATACCTTTCATGAACATGAAATGTTTGTACGTATGAGAAGAAAAAGAGATAGTCCCATCAAAAAGTATACTGAAATGATCAGGAGGATGAGCTGAGTCGATGTAGCCATGTCCGTCTCTCGATACGTCTATCTGTCTGTCCGTCTGTCTATTTGAGCGGAAATACGAACTGAAAGTATTTAAATAGACCTGCGTAAATTGGAATGCCATAATAGATCACTACTAGGTATATAATGTTCGGTTCCACCCGAACTTAGACTTCCTTACTTGTTATTGTTTGTAAACCAACACATCGCCTTTGGATCAGTCGAAAAAACGAGTATCAAGTTTTTGGTTTGAAGTTCTGATCATCAAGACATAGGGGCTTATCAACCTTACGCTGCAAAACCATATAAGTAATACACAACGCTCAAAAACGCTGCAGTACAGCTATTGTCACGATAAGTATGCTAAGCACGTGTATGTCACAAACTATGTGTAATTTTTTTGGAAATTTATTAATCGTCGAGGTAATAAAATATATTATGGTTTATTTTCCCATTCCCAGAAGCTATACATATATCATATATGTGTAGGTACATATTTAAGAGGAAGTAATTTATTTTATTATAATCTTAAATTTATAACAGATACGAAGAAACAAGTAATTAGTACGAACCACCCAAAGCGAACTTTTATACATGCAGATGTATACTCGTACAGTAGGGTGCCTTGGAAAAATGTCACTTCTTCCAACGGAATTATAATTCAATAATATGTTATATATTGAGGATAAATATTCAGGATACTCGTTTATATGCTTATATCCTTTGTAAATTGTGTAAAGCTCGTATATATGTAGTTTACGAGGTTTACATTGTATAAAAGCTTTACGAGGCATATAAGAAATTAAACGAATCCCCTTACTATAGATACATTTTAAATAATTGAATAAGGCTTTTTAAGAAAAAGTTGAAAATGCAGATGAAAATTATCTTTCTGATGATATTTCAAATGTTGAAATCTGTCATGTCTTTACTGAAACATTTAAGTTGTCCTGAACCTTTCTGGCGAAAACATAACCTCATTAACCGAGAGTTTATATATCTTTAAGCGTGGTTTTTTGAAAAAAAAAATCTGTTTAAAAACTCCATATAAATTTAAAAATCGAATTAAACTTATAATACTCAAAGACTTTTAACTATATTTTAAGACATAAACTGGACCAAAAGTTTCGAACACAACTACTACTTTGTTCCTCCTATACTTTTTTTGGAAACCGGGTGGTGAGAAAAAAAGTAGACTTTTTCCAACTACTTTGAAATCCACCCTATAGGATCAAATGATTTCTGTCGCCACCATGGATCTTCAAAGTGAGTTCGTGGTTCTTGTTTTACAAAAAAAGGTGCTAACAGAAAGGAACATGGCGTTAGGCTAACACACTATCTGTGCCTGTGTTGTACAAATCGATTAAAAAAAGTAAAATCTTGGCAATTTTTTTACCGTTTATGATATTAAAAGCATATAGATTTCTCAAGAGTATGCACTTAAAAAGAAAGAGAGCAGTAGAATAGATCCATTGATTTTTAATTAAGGAGCCTTAATCCCCTCATCTTTAGGGATTATTTCAACATTAAGGATGACATATACCACTGAAATTGGTTTAAAGCTTCAAACATTTAAACTAAAAAATGTATACATATGTTCAAACATTAGGGTGTTTTGTATACAAGTTATCACATGTGATTCAAGGCCAACAGTAATAAGCGACAGCCGCAAATTCCCCGAATCTATAACATGACACCAGCCTGCAGGTGCAGAGCAGTTGCATAGCAAAGACCAGCTATCTAGCGTGGGAGTGAATTTGTATTATGTTCCACGCTATCATCACACTCAGCGCAGTCGGCCGTTCCCACCAACAACGGTCGCGATTGTATCTGTATTAGTTGTAAGTGTAGGTGTAGAATTAGACTTCGATTTAAGGTAGAGTAGAATAAGTAAGTCAGTTGGATTCTATCACTCATCCCGACTCGTAGAATGAGCGGGAAATAAATAAAGCAATAAAATTATATCAGCTTAAATTGGAAGTAACAGTGGTTCAAGTTAAGTGAATTATATCAGCTTAAATTGGAGGTACCAATGGAACAAGTTAATTTACATAAGGGTGTTTGATTTTTATTCGTCGAAATCACCCTTATAATTATGTTTACATGCCAAAAGAGGCTTCTTAGAATATAAGGCCATTATAATAATATTTAGGTTGTCCAAATCACACTTTTCAGTTTTTGATCAATTCCAGCTGAATTTTACTTTTTATAAATTTCCCTCTCACAATTGCAATTTTTTTAGAGTTTCTCTTTCGCGGTTTCAAAAATACGATGAATATTAACACTACTGGGAACTGCTGGTATACTACATCCCAGCAAATTATGAGCTTCTGTATTTTATTTCTTAGTACCTCGACGACCGAGTTTTGCTCGACATTTTTAAAGGTTACGTACAATAAAGTTTGCCAGGTGCTCATTAGGAATAATAATCTTGTTGTTTCTATAAATAATTTTACTTACTAGCAATGGCGCTTCTTCAAAATTTGATTTTCAAAACATACAAACAACTAACCTCCAACAGAGCTTATGTGAAAATAGAAAGATGTATAATTTTTTTTTTTTGGTAAAAAAATTTGGAAACATATATGTAATTATACCTTGGTGGCTGCTCAAAAAAGTTTTCCCTATATTTTCGACAATTCTTTAAAATATTTCTGGGTAAGACGCTGTCGGTTGTTATGAAAAAAGGTTCAATCGAGCAAGAATAGGGTCACATGGGTATATTTGTCGGTTAGTGTTCGATATATCTAAGCCAATACTTTCTTCCACACCGTGTTCCGAGTATGTCTGCGATTTTCTTTTGGAGGCAAAACTTTTAACATTTGGTCGTTTAACTCTTGAAAACGCCAGATATAACATACAATGCATGAAAACCGATGAAGTTAGCTACACTCCAACAACTTCAAAAGTTTGTCTCTGAGTTTTGTGCACAGCCATGGCAAATGCTGGCCTTACTGGAAAGTGATGCTGTACACCCTAGCTGGCCGTTCGATGAGTCAAATGTGATGCGTATGCAAACGGCTTTTTTGTCGAACATTTAAATTATGCGACACTTCGCTTACAATTTTCTCGTTTTTGAAGCTCGCTTGTGTTCGTAGCGTTTCTTTACTATCTCCACTCGAATGTTTATTAACTTCAGACATTTGTTGAGCTATATACATTTTTAAGACCTCACTTTTTTCTCAAATATCACAAATTTATAAACTTTTCAAATAACAGTACTATTTTATTGTTTATCGTAATCCAGCTAAATCTCAAAGTTTGCTTATATGTAATAAACTCAGGGGGCAGCAATAGGCAGCCCTACGTAGAATGGTTTTGTATACCTTTCATGAACATGAAACGGTATTATAACTTTGATCCAATGTTTGTAATTACGAGAATAAGAAGAGATAGACCCACCAATGTATACAGAAATGATCAGGGCGATGAGCTAAGTCCGTCTGTCTATTTGTACGCAAACTAGTCCCTCAGTTTTAAAGATATCTCGATGAAATTTGGTACTGATCCGCCATTTTGTAAAACATTAATCATTTGTCGGAACCAGCAAGATCAGACCAATACAACGCATAGCTCCCATACAATCGATTGTTCCCATAAACGGGTTTTGGCCTATTACTCTTGCAATTAAAAAGCTAGGAACGGAAGTTTTTGTAGATCGGACCAACATAACATATAGGTCCCATACAATGTTGGGCGTTAATCAATTAAATTTTTAATTAAATTTTTAATTGATTTAATAATTGATTAAGAAAGTAATTGCAATTAAATTAATTCATTTAAAATTAATTGCAATTAAAATTTGAATTGCTTGTTGCAATTAGATTATTTAAAATTAAATTAATTACAATTGCAAAAATTCAAATTAAATCTTAAGTATTATGAAGTAATTCATAATAATTAACCATTTTTTACAATTACCCGGGTAATTCTTGATTGATTTCATTTAAATATTCAATACAATTTATCTCCTTCTTCTTTAAATGGTCATCTAACCGCCTGGGCGATTTTGACCGCCCAACATAGCTCCCCAGTCCTTTCTTCGTTGCGCCAACTATCGCCAATTGGAAACACCGCGGGATCGCAATTCGGTCTCCACTTGGTCCTTACATCGGAGTGGTGGTCTCCCTCTACCTCTGCTTCCACTGGCGGGTGCCGATAAGAATACCTTCTGGGCTGGAGCATCTTCGCTCATTCACACTACGGGGCCTAGCCAGCGAAGCCGCTGTGTTTTAAGTCGCTGAACTATGTCGGCGTCTGCGTAAAGTTCATACAGTTCATCATTAAAGCTTCTTCGTTACTCGCCGTCGCCAACGCGTAGAGGTCCACAAATCTTTCGAAGAACCTTTCTCTCGAATACTCCCAGAGCCGCCTCATCAGATGTTGTTAGTGTCCACGCTTCTGCACCATATAGCAGGACGGGTGCGATGAGTGACTTGTAGAGTGTTATTTTCGTTCGTCGAGAGAGAACTTTACTTTTCAATTGCCTACTCAGTCCGAAGTAGCATTTGTTTGCAAGAGTAATTCGGATTTTTAGGCTAACATTATAGTTGGTGCTAATGCTGGTTCCCAGGTAAACGAAGTCCTTTACTATTTCGAAATTATTGCTGCCAACAGTGGCGTGGTTGCAAAGGCGCGAATGCGCTGGCTCTTTGCATGATGACAGAAGGTGCTTCGTGTTGCCCTCGTTCACTACCAATCCTATTTTCTCCGCTTCTTTTTCTAATTTGGAGTAAGCAGAAGTTACGGCGCGGTTGTTAAGGCCAAGCATGCGCCAACAGTTGCACGCTTTTATAAAATATTGTTCCAGCGCGGTTAAGTTCTGCAACTTGTATTATTTTCTCCAGCATTAAGTTAAAGAAATTAAAGAAATCGCACGATAGTAGGTCACCCTGTCTGAAACCTCGTTTAGTTTCAAACGGCTCGGAGGGGTCATTCCCAATTCTGACCGAGCTGGCGGTGTTGCTAAAGGTCATTTTGCATAGTCGTATAAGTTTTGCGGGGAAACCAAATTCAGACATAGCGGCATGTAGGCAGCTCCTTTTCGTGCTATCGAAAGCGGCTTTAAAATCAACAAAGAGATGATGTATGTCGATTCTTTTCTCACATGTTTTTTCCAAGATTTGGCGTATTGTAAAAATCTGGTCGATGGTAGATTTACCAGGTCTGAAGCCACACTGATAAGGTCCAATCAGTCGGTTCACATCAGTTTCAGTCTTTCGCACAATACGCTTGATAGGACCTTATATGCGATATTCAAAAGGCTGATTCCGCTATAGTTGGCGCAGTTTGCAGGATCGGTCTTGTTGTGGATAGGGCAGAGAACACTTAGATTCCAATCTTCAGGCATGCACTCATCCGACCACATTCTGCATAGAAGCTGATGCATGCGCCTTACCAGCTCCTCGCCTCCGCGTTTGTATAGCTCAGCAGGCAATACAATTTATCAGGGGCACAAAATTTTCACGAAAGTGATAGTTGAAAGAAATCAAGCAAGTTTTTGCCTATATGTTCTTGCAGTAGCCACGGTACCCTTCTAATAATATACTAGATAGCGTCAGGGTAGCGTGTATATGGTTAAATTCATAAAACAAGTGTAATTAACAAATGGTTAATTGTAGAGAAATAGAATTAATAATCAATGAATTGTTAATTGGGAGCATTGTGATTGATTAATTGTTAATTGTACATTTTTGCAATTACAATTAAAAATTGTTAATTGTAAATGTTTCAATTAACAATGGGGCAAATTATAATTGTTAAAACAATTAATAATTAACAATTAATTAATTGTTAATTGCAACTTCTACAATTAAGAATTTTTAATTGTTAATTGTACATTTTTGCAATTACAATTAAAAATTGTTAATAGTAAATGTTTCAATTAACAATTAAAAATTCTTAATTGTAGAAGTTGAAATTAACAACTAATTAATTGTTAATTATTAATTGTTTGGCCAATTATAATTTGCCCCACACTGTTCCCATATGTACAATCGATTGTTCCGATAAATGGAGTTTGGGCTATAAATTTTGCAATTAAAAAGCTAAGAACGTAAAATTTTGCAGGTTTGGTACCTGTTGTATATGTAATGTGTGTAGTGAAAATCAGTCAGATCGGACCTACATGACACAAAGCTCCCTATTGTTCCGATAAACGGGGTTTGGGTTATGTGTCTTTAAATTAACAGTTTTGCAGAGTTTGTACTAATTGTAAGTAAGGATCGGACGCTTAAAACCGTGATGCATATTCATTAAAGGTGTAAAGTCTTCGGCACAGTCGAAGACAGCCCCTTCCTTACTGGTTTTTTTTTGTTTTTTTTTGAATCGACAGACGATCAATAATTTTTGTTTGTGCTGCAGTAACAGAATATGCTCCCAACGTTCTAAACCCTTTCATAAATTAGTTATTAATGACATTATATTAAAAAAAATTTCAAGTGAAATAAAATAAATGATTAACCAAAACATAATTTTTTTGAGATATCACCTTAGTGTTGGTAGTAGTATAAATATATGCGAAAAGTATCAAGTCGATACCAAGATTACTTTTAAAAGTTTTGGGTAAACTAACAAAACAGGTTCTCGGCCAAGAGTATCGACACCTACTCAGTATCGCTGGAAATCTGAATTGGCAGACTTCAAAGAGTGTAAAAATGCTAGAAATTAGCAGATTAAAAAGGGAAGCTTATGCCCTAATATCGGCTTGTCTCTTAGACCAACAGGGAAAGTGTGCCGGTAACCAACCAACTTGGTTAGGAAATTCACTTTTTTGGTGAGGAACTCTAATGTTCATAAGAACATAAATGAATAATTCCCTATTTGAATTTTAATAAAAAATATGAAAATTATTTGATTAATTTTTACAGTTTCCTTGCATACAAACATACATAAATATATATTTATTTATTTTTTATAAACACACCATAACTACCCTGCAGTCAAACCAAGTAGTTGCAAACTAATTTAAAACTAGTATATGCACCAAGCCCAACTACTCAGCCAACTGTCATATTTTCATATAAGCAACTGGTATTTTCAGATTTCGACCAGAACATAACAGGCATCTACCACTCATGAAATACTAGTTTGGATAGAGTGGAAATATACTTGTATCATACTGGTTGTTAAATACCAATTTCATAGTAGTTCAAAATGGAAGAAAATGTACTAGTCAAATTGCAGTCTAATCATACCAGTATCATACTAGTTCGAAAAACATAAAATTATACTTGTCCAAATGTGGTCCAAAACTTCTAGCAGGGATTAAAATAAGAAAATGGACATCATTTTAATTTTTCATCATTTTCGCTGTGAAAAACCTCGATTTGGGATTGCAAAACATAAACTATATCTTTGGAGTATTTCATAAGCTGGTTGTGAATTACAATATCATGCAATACAAATGAAATAAATGAAAGAAATAATTACAGCTTATGTCGCTTAAACACATACTATGAAAATTTAGTCGTATACTAGTATGGATTGAAGTTTTTCTGACTAGTATGAATTCAACCAGAAAGCATAGTTGGATACTAGTGTTTACTGACTAGTTGATATTTCACTGCAGGCTAGTTATGCTAACTGCCTATACGTACTACATAGGTATGTGTATTGTGATTGGTATGTTTGCGCAGACGTGCTTGGCCACCATAAACGTCAAAAACAACACCCTTCCTGGCGCCACTAGTGCGGTGGAGGTGGCGGCAAACGCGACTTTACACAGTGATGACTTTGTGACAACTCCAAACAACGTGCGCGGCGGATTGGTGGTAATTTTAACTCCTTCGTGACGCGGCGGTTGGTTATTTGTGTAGTCGTTCATGTTTTCGAAAATTCGTGCACCTTCACTGCATTCGTAATTAGATGAAATTGTCAAATGACAAAAATTGCCTTTACTTCCCCAATGCAGATACAAATCCCCATCGATGGTATATGTGGTAAATAACCCAATAAACACTTTTGGCTTTGGTGCACGCTATTTACACTGCTGATTTTCGAGAGTAACTAAATTGGGCTAATCAAGGAACAATCGGACTGAGTTTTTCAGTAAAGAAAATAGCGAATTCCAACTCGACTTCCAACTATATCCTCCTGCTGCACACTTTTCTATCTTTCAATCCATTACTTTTAAAATTAAAGTCAAACTTTGGACTAAAGTCAAGCGGCTAAAGGGCGAAACTACACTCCAGGCAATACTTTTTGTATGTTGTTTGTAACGGCAATGTGAAAAGTGCACTGTTACTAGCTGGTCTGCATTTTTAACCCCATTGAACTTTCCGATATTTAGTTCTAGTCTCTTTTTAATAAAAGCGTACCTCACCGGGAGTAATTTTTAAGCACAACGTGTTGGGAATCCTGAGGGTAGGATACATTACATTTATTTTTGATTTATTTATTTATTTCAAGTCGATACAAACACAAAACGGTCGACTATTAACAATAAAAAGGTATACATACAAGTCATTAATAAAGATTAAATTATTACTAACATTACATATGAAATGAATACATAACAATAGTATAACTAAAATTACATTCAAGATAATGATGCTAATGTTGTCAGGTAGAACGGGATTCCAATCGGCTGTTTAAGAGGTTGGAAAGGTCCCCTATTTCAAATGTTAACTTTATTAGATTTAGATTTATCATATTAGTTGTCGGACTGTAACAGATTTCGATCAACACAGTAAATTCACCAAATTAGTTGGGAGATTTGAAAGGACGTGTTTCCAATACTTCCTTATTCCAAATGTTAAATTTATTTATTTTAGTAGTTTATTTTTCTCATATTAGCTGTCGGAATGCAACAGATTCCGATGGATACAGTTACAGCTCCAATTTATTTGGTAGGTTGGAAAGGACGTGTTTCCAATCCTCCCTATTCCAAGTGTTAACTTGTATGTTAACTTGATTAGTTAACCTTTCAATAATGCATGTGGATCAGGCTGGTAGGCCCGAGTTATCCCACTACGTAAATCTGGATATGGTTGAATTGGTGTTAATTAATTCAGAGATCTTGAAACGCCTAAGTCAACAGGTTCTGAGCTTTGGCTTATTGGGTAAGCTTTGTCGAATTATACAAGGGAATGTGTGGATTATGTCTGTACATTAGCTGAGCATAAAAAGAAGCTCACGTACGCATTGTCTTGGATTGTAATTCCGAGTTTGGGTGCATTTTGTTTTCTCAGTAACTGTATACGTTAGAGTGTTGAAACATGCGGCAACAGGATGTGGAGTGGAACTGTTAAAGAGAGTTTGATATACGTATGTTCATACAAAAAACTGCAATACGACATTGGTTCAGACCACTTCTGCAACTTAAGAACTTGAGTATAGGATGTCTCAAAAATACAATATGAACAAGTCATAACTGGGAACTTCGATATGGCAAGGGAGTTACAATAAGTATCCAACTCAGGAATGAAGATGAAGCTTTGGAAGGAAAAGGAAGGGATTTGCAGATGGTTGTGATGCGATCTGGAGCCTTAAACGTGCATCATAATAAAAAGAACAAAAACTATTCAGAAACAGCCGACAGCAACAGGAATACGAGAATTGATCAGTGAACACCATGCAAATATGTCAGGATGCAAATAGAAATTCACCCGAGTCTGAGAACTTACCGAAATTGGAACAGCTCCATAATCAGAGAAACAAGTTGAAATTGTTTTTGTTATCAAGAAAAAAAAAACAAGAAAGGAGATCGCTGTATTGGGAAATGCCAAAGGCTTCACACCCTTTCAAGAATACAATCCTTATTCACAATAAGTGCAAGCAAACCCAAAATCCGTTCATAGAAAAATTTGTTGTATGGGGTTTCTATGTTATATTGGGCCAAATTTCTTGGTTCAGACAAATGGTCACTATATTAATATATGCCAACTTCCTACCAAAATTTGAACAAACTGAAATACTAGTTTTCTTTCAATCATAGAGACGGACGGACAGACGAACATGGCTATATCGACTCCGGTGAAGGTATAATAAAGGTGTTGGATGAGTTTTTTGTCAAATTGGGCCAAAATAATCGAACTACCTTAGCAAACACCAAAATTACCTATTGGAACACCTTAAATTTATACCTTTTTAACTCGCAGGCAATTTGTTATGTATATCATATGGTTCATCCGCTTTCTTTTACCCCTTTTTAGCATATAATTATGATTATAATCAAATTGGCGCCAATTAGTTCTAACGAATTGTACCAACTACAACTTTCTTATGCATTCATATAAGCATTAATATAAGTACATACATATATACCATTCGTAAGTGAGCATTTTACATACCTAATAAATACCATGTCTACAATGAAAAAGTTAGTAATTGCTAGTTATTATTCCATTGTTGATTTCATTAGAAACTTTTTACATGTCGATAAAATTGTAATTATAATTTACTTTATTATTGTTGGCTTATGAATTCATAATTTATTCTGATAATCATCTCTAGTAGTAAGGTGTACGACGTGCATATATACTGCGTTTCATAACTATAGCACAGTCGCAATTTACATGTTTTAAGAATAAGAATAAATATATATTACCATTTGAATTTCATTATTTCTCTTAGAACTCTACTTTAAGGGTCGAATAAATCTGTATTCCAAATTGTTGACCCCAATCTTCTCAATTCAAAACGTTACATAAATCCTAAAGTGATAAAAAGTTGTTATACTCGTACTTACTTAGTAGTATACGCACACAAGAGAAATTGATTAAGCCATGTCCGTCCGTCCGTCCATCCGTCTGTGAACACGATAAATTGAGTAAATTTTGAAGTATCTTAATGAAATTTGGTATGCAGGCTCCTTGGTACTCATCTCTGAGCGCTATTTAAAATGTTCGAAATTGGATAATAGCCACGCCCACTTTTTATACATAGAATATTTTCGAAAACACAAAAAAAGTGATTACTCAGTACATAATACACCTATAAGGATAAACCTTGGTGTATAAATTGAAATTGAGGCATAAAATTAATTTTTCAAGAAATTTTTGAAAATGGGAGTGGCACCGCCCACTTTTAATTAAGTTAAATTTAGACATAATATTAATCATAAATCAAAAACCGTTCAAGATATGGAAACGAAATTAAACACGCAGGTTTCCAGGTGTGCAAGGAATGTTGGAGGAAAAAATGGGCGAAATCGGTTAAGGTCCACGCCCACTTTTAATTGAAAGATTTTGAAGAGGATCGTAGATATATTAAATAGGCAATAACTTTGCGTAAAATAGCTTTACGTCCGTGAACGAAGAAAGTCGAAAAATATCAATTTCCGAAAATGGGCGTGGGCCCGCCTCTTTTATAGTGGATTACTCTCCAAACTTTTTTTGTGCCATAACTCCACCACAAATTGATTTGTCGAAACGAAATTTGGTGATAATATTCAATATTTAAACGTAACTGTTTGTTGTAGCTAATGTCCACGCCCAGTTTTTTAACATAGTGCTGAAAATTTTTTTTGTAAAATTTAAAAAGCGATATTTCTACAACTAAGCAAGTCATATCAGATTTTGCACACATAATAAACTTTTTAAGAAAACTCGGCCGCAAAAAATTTTTGCCAATTTTGAAGAAGTAGTCGTGGCGCCGCCCAGTTTTCAGCATAAAATTTCTGCTATTTTCAAGCGCAATCGCTTATAATTCAATCTTGATATTTCAATGAAAATTGCTCAGCTGCTTCTCAGTACTATGTGTTATACTCCTGCCAAAAATTAGCCAAATCGGGAAACACGCAAGCAAAATATTCGGGTACGTAGTTAATAGCCCACTGCAATAGGGAAGTTATATATCTTTTTTGATTTTCATACCTTTCATAAACATTAAATGTATGTAAGTATGAGAACAAGAAAAGAAAAGTTCACTAAAATTATCAGTACGATGAGCGGAGTCGATTTAGCCATGCCCGTCTCTCCGTCCGTCTGTCTATTTGAATGCAAATACGAACTGAAAGTATTAAAATAGACCTGCGTAAATTGGGATGACATAATAGATCACTACTAGGTATATAATGTTCGGTTCCCCCGAACTGAGACTTCCTTACTTGTTTTTATTTGTTTAGATATAGTAGCGAATTTGATTCAATAGCTCTATCAAAAATTATAACTAAACAAGTAAGGAAAGCTCTGTCCTCGGCTGTTCCGAATGCTTTTTGCCTTTCACGAATACGCATGATTGTTTTAAGTGTCCGATCCTGACTCACAATCACAGTTGCTTTTTTAATGCGTCTTTTGTAGGATTCAAAACACTAGTGGGTTCTTTCGTATTCAGCAAAGATTTTTTTTTCGAAAATTCGAAATTAAGAAAACCCTTCCAGAAAACGACAAAAATTCTTTCAACCTCTCAGGTAGCATGTCAGCAAAAGTCAAATGACGACCAAAATCACTGAGTGAAATTACTGTTTACTGTGGAAAAAGCATTCAGAAATAAAAAGAAAAAACAAAATTTTTTTGGTCTTAACGGCAAATCGTTATAACTTTTTGGTTTAGCTTAAATTACGTTTCCACCAAAAGCAACCATCGTGTTTGGTGGCACTACTTAAAACACTTGCCAAGTCTATCTCAAATTTAATAACGTATTTGCTATCGGTTTGCACACATTTTAATACTAAAGGATGACAACAATGTTCGTTACTTCATTATTTCCTTTTTGTTTTTAAGATTGTTATCGAAATCATATTCAGAGAACGAAACTAGGCATGAAAATGGCAGAACGCCGTAACCGGTTTGTCACAAAACCAAACTTGACAAGGGAAGACGAAAAATCGTTCCAACAAAAATCATATTCACATTGCTTTAAGTTTGTCTAAAATGTGAAATTGATGACAATTAGAATTAAAATTATTTCAAATCTGAAAATTTTTACATTATTTTAAAATGTATGAAAAGCTAAAAAATCATAAGCCCAAAAACATATTTTCTAGGTCCCACCGCAAAATGGGACTGTGCTAAAGAGGTTGTAGCTATTGTATGGTGATTGCTACTCGAAGGTTTGAACCGCAGGACGTCTTTGGACGTGAATAGCATTGGAATAGAAATGTACAAAACAGTAAAAACAATAAAATAACACGAATGACATATTGAGCACAATTCATATCAAGCAATGGAAAAACAGTTGACAATTATCCGAAACCAAAAACCAACACGGGGTTTGTGTTTGGTAGAAATGCCATATAAGGTTACAGACCGTTTTCCAATAAGGTTTTAAATTAAGAAAGGAAGAAATTCACTTAAACCTGTTAGGTAAATGAAAAGTTTGGAATTTGGAAAACGTATGTATAAAAGTTATCAAACAAATTTAAGCCCAAACAAATCACAAATCAACAGACTTCTAAATTAAGTTATGTAAACACAAGTAAAGAGACCCCTGTCTTCGGCAGTGCCAAAGGTTTTGTACCTCTCATAAGTACGAATCACTGTCCGATCGTTAATTACAATCGATTGTATGGGTGTTATATCTGATATTGGTTGAATCTTTCTAGTCCCTTAATGTATATAACTCCGCAAACTGTAAAATTTTAGGTCCTATCTAAAAAAATTCAAAACCATTAATTATAACAGGAAAAAAACTAACTTAATGCGAAAAATTTATGCATACAATGGAGCCGGTGTGTCATACTTGGTTGATTTGACGTTATTGCAATCTTCGTTGATCGTGTACGTGTACGTATTGTAAGAGCTTTGCAATAAAAACCATGAGCAATAAACTTAAACAAATAAAATAATACAATAAAAATACTTAAAACAAGACCTGTGTTCTTAAATGGTTTAGAAAATAAAGGAAAGGAAAAGAGTAAAACAAAAGAGAGTAAAGGAAGTCCAAGGTTCTTTTGTTCGGGACAGGTAATATTTAAATGTTTGTTGAAAGTTTTTCAAAATCGGGTAAAACCTCTTCAGTAGTCGGTCGGAGTCGACGTAAAACAAGTAGGCCCAGCCAGTTTATAGGTAAAAATTAGAAGTAGCACACCACTAATTGGAAACGGGGCTCGGCCTTATTCTGTTTGGAGGTATATAGCACCAAATTATTATTATTATTATTATTATTATTATTATTATTATTATTATTAAAGAAGAGGAACCCCGAAGAAAGGAACGGCAAGGAAGTAAAAATTAAGGAACATAAAAAGTTGTGTGGCTGAATTTCAACCACTGGGCGAACTCTGCTGGTAATAGAGGTCCACTAATATAGTAAACATATGAAGATAGTATACGTGTCACGCAGTGGCCCAGTGGTTCATGGATATGAAATGTAACATTATATTGATGTGAGCTGTGCCAGTGTGAAACGCGTTTTGAGAGGTTGACGCTCAACTGCTCAACTATTCTAGAGTCAAGCTTATGTTCTTACGAGGGTTACTGACCAACTGGCTGTATTTTGTAGGGGTGTATTTTGTCAGTGAGCGAATGCCTTGTCTTCAATACTGGCTATCAGTAGTAGATAGAAGGGATCGGATCTCGGTCTACCCAAGAAGAAATATGATGTGTCGATGTGGTGTTTCTGAAATAGTTTTTATATCAACCATGATATGAAGGGATCGCTTTAATCTTTGTCCATTCATTCTTTCATTTACTGGGGCGTAACTATCTATGCGATTTACGCTTTATAGTAGGTTTAACAGCAGCTGTAGTATTGCGCGTACCAACACAACACCGTTTGGTATTTTAAGTATAAAAATAAGAAGAGATGCACCCATCAACAAGTATATTCAAAAGATCCAGACGTTGAGGTGAGCGAGTCAGCCATGTCCGTCTGTTTGTTTAAACGCAAACTATTGCAAAATTTCGCATTTATTACATATGTAACTTGGCATCAAAAGGACTGGTCTGATTTCAGTCAAAAAGTTATAGTTGAAAACTAGTGTCTCTTTTGCCTAGTGTGCAGTTTCCTTACCGGTTAGGTATGGAAGACTATAAATAAGCGCACAACTATGTGTATTTAAACACAACAATGTAAGCATAGTGGGTCCTTTCGGCTCATAGATTAATGCCAAATCTGTTCATCAATAAAACATCCGACTTATCCATTGTTAGCGGCTATATGTGTGGTAGACTAACAGCTGTTGGCTGCCAGCAGAAATTCGTAACGGTTTTATGCTTATTCAGCTTATCTTTACTTCCACCAACAATTGAAGTGTTTGTCGTGTAAGTCATAAATCGAAATTAGTTGCCTGGTGAGTCTTAAGAATCCATACCACATATTTGTACAAATGTTGACCTTCGACCTAAATGGTAGCTGCAAGGATTTGCAACGCCCTCAAATACCCTTTAAACATACATCCTCACATAGGTATATGTTTCTTTGTTGAGTGCGTTCATATGCACATGCATATATACGAACAAACAATTAATATGACCTAAGGAATTCTCTTTGTCTTATCCTTGGCACTTATTACAAGGCGTTCTAGATAGGCGGGAAAGTAGGGCAATTTACTTTAGGAAATGTGCGAAAATGCTAAGCAGCCGTAGAAAAGGCCATTAAATTTTGGGATACAGCTTAACTAAGAAACTAAAATAGAAACTAACGATGGCTTAGTCGAGATTATTTTTTAGTATATACATACATATATTATCCATATATGACCTTATTATTGAGATGGTCCTTAGACTTTGAAAACTATTACAAATCATGAATGTCTTGTGTACAATCCCAGTCCGTTATGATTTTCAGGAACTTCAGCTTTATGTTAAAATATTGCTAAATCTGCGCTAATGCATAAGTCTGAAATTATGTACAAAATAAAATCTTATCCCTTCCTTTAAATATTTTAATCTCTTTACTTAAATATCAAAGATGTTTTAAGCTAACTTAGGCCACATTTCAAGCAGTTTCTTTAAAATCCTCTCAATGAACACATTTATACAGTTTACTTTCAAAAAAAGATAAAACTAACTCTCTATACCATACATTGTACGAGTGTTGGTTCTAAAGAGCTCAGACTCATTAAATCTTTAGCTCTTACATATATTCCTATATAATCGGAGAAATTAGAGAGATGACCAAAGTCATCATCTACTTAGCAAGCGGTGAAACAAAAAAAAAAACCAGGGGAGGGCGTTTAAGCTTCCGTTCACGGATTGGCATCACCAAAGACTCCTTTTAAGCTTTCAGGCAGTTACGTTTTAATCTGTATCTTTTTCTTGTTCAAATAAAAAAGGCGAATTATTAACTCAGCCTTTCCTTTATATCGGTAATGGTGATTTTCTCAAAAAATACTACTGAATTAACGCATGTGACTCAGTCTTTTAAATATTTGACGAGGTTTACGGCCTTCGTCCAGCAGGTAAGCGAACTTTGAATATGCCCGCTTTTCGTACGAGCGGACTAAAATCCACAACGATTGCTTTGTGGTTTCCATGTCAACGAAATCGTTTATAAAGCAGTCGGCCTAGTACCACGAAATGCTACTACCGGAACAAAGGGGTGCCAATATCAGTATAACTCTGTTTGGTCCATCTCATTTCATGAATGGATGTACCTAAGAAGAAATGTGAAAGGCTAGCTGCAATAGAATTTAAGTTATGAGGTGCCACGCCCAATTTCCAAGGTGCAAGATATGTACATAACACTCTAACGCCACTAAATTATCCAACATTCATCGAATTGTCGGCATTAGTGAATAAATTTCACGTATTCTCTATATTTAAAAGTGGGTGTGACTTTTCCAAATTCTCAAATAGTTAAAGCTATAGTAAGGAAATTGGCAATACTTGAACGGATATTGTGTTGGTTTTTACCGTGCTCAGACCTTACTGTCCTGGTACCCCGGCCATTTATTTTGTTACCAGTCCTACTTTTTCCAAACTGGTTTCAACCCGATGGGATTTTGACAAATATTTGTCGGCATAGGTAAGTTTTCGCTACTCACAACTTGAACGACCGTAGAATTCTTCTTCAACGATACTTCATGAAAAGTGTGTGTGCCCTGTTACCCAATGTTTAAGCGACATAAGCTGTAGTCATTTCTTTCGTTTATTTCATTTGTATTGCATGAAATTCGCAATCAGCTAATGAAATATTCGAAAGATATAGTTTATGCTTTCCGATCCCAAATCGGGGTTTTTCACAACGAAAATGAGGAAGCCAATCCCGCGCAATGCCTCAGAGCCAACAGTGCTCGCCCCCAATTAATAAATACAAGGTGTAACAGGTGCAACGCACCCCACTTCTATATAGAACAAATCATAATATATAAATAAAATAATTAAATAAATATTACTCAAAGGTTGCCCCTTATGCAACATGTGCTCCGCACCCCCCGTTCTACTCTCTGAACAAATAATAAAATAATATACAAAAAAATAACTCAAAAAAACTACTCGCCCTCCATAAAGCTTAGACACCCAATTTTGGTCTTAAATACACCGTGTGCCATGAATGGGAACAGTTATGTCAGTCTTGAAAAACTTCTTTCGAAGTAACAAAGTCTTATTGATTATCTATCCTCACCAAGGGTGATTTGTGAAGTAAGTTCTTAAAGGAGCCCAAATTTTCAATGCCAATATACTCAGGCGCCAGCAGTTGCTTAAAGAGAGCTTTTAGCAGTTTTAAATGGTAACAAATTCGATTTAAACATCTGCCATACATAAGAAGTGGAAACTAACATTACATTACATTAGTAACAACCCTGCCAAAAATTCGATTAGTCTAGGAAGAATCCGCGACCAATGCGATGTTTGATCTCTCAAGACTGTCTTTTTGGAGACTGGTTCGCAATTTTACTACAAGCTAAGTAAGATGTACAGTGCACATAATACATTAGCCTGGGCCAAACATTTTTTTTTATGTCTAGAAATTGCAGATATTAATATGGGCCGTTTTTATTACTTATCGTGGAGTCTTAGTTTGGTGTACAGCCACACCAAAGAGGACGTATGCTAATAACCTAGAAAGGGTATGCAGCCGAATCAATTTCTACATACTAAGGCAATAATCTAGACACCACAACAACTAACAATGTCCTGGCGCCAGGAAGAGTTGTGGCGTAGAGGAACTTAGATCTATACTGGGCATAGATAGAAATGAAAAGGCTGACACTTTGACCAAGAGAGTGGCCGGTCCTTGAATAGTATACCGTAAAAGTCCGGATCAGACTGGGAGTATTAAAACGCTGGCAACAGTTGCAAATGATTCACCATGCCCATGGTCGCCCAACCTTGCTGACACCAATTCGAGGAAATTGCAAGTTTGCCAAAACACCGCCATCAGAACTGCTACAGGATGCCTGCTTATGTCATCTGAGTCTCACCTCCATAAAGAGGCAAAATTGCTCAATGTTCAAGAGCACGCGGAACTCTTGAGTAGACAGTTCCTTTTGAACTATCATAAACCCAGTCATCCAAATCGACATCAATTGGATGTAGGCCCGCCCCCCAGAGACATAAGGAGACATCTTCGAAGAGATCCGGCACCACATCTCTTTGCCGTTTGATCTGCATGACCATAGGCGGGCTCTAAATGACCTCCACACTGAGTCGGTAGATAGATCCCTCAGATCTCGGCCTGTGAATCCCGTTATCAGTACTCAGCCACCTGAATTGGCTGAAGAGGAGCATGTACTTCTGAGAGAGACTAGAGTCATGCCCTGCATGTGGTTTGTCTCCTCATGATACCAAACATCTCTTCTCCTGTTCAGTCGAACCTACTCTTCTAACACCTACATCACTCTGGTCCAACCCTGTTGACACTGCGCGTTTCCTCGGACTTCCGTTAGAAGAGCCTGATGACAATTTAGAGTGCCCTTGTCTCGTTAGTGAAAACAAATGGAGGAAGTACAAGCTGTAGGAGGAGACGGTTGCGCATGTTTTGTGTTCCCATCCTGCGCTCGCTAAATTAAGACTCCGAGGATATTCTTTAACTTGAATCCTAATTCCTCATAGGGTTTTCGTTTCTGGTCTAAGAATCCTCTGGTGGCTCTGTGCACATTTTCAGTCTAGATATGTTGGGTCTAGACAGACCGGCCAGCTCAACCTAACCAAAGTGGTTAGGAAAAAAAATCTGCTGTTCATTTCTTGCGAACTATTATTGTTTTGTGGGGACCTCAGTTTTTTGTTTTTGGCTTAGTCTAACATATCTATAATAAATATAATACATTCGAGTATGTGCAGTTAATCTTTTTTAATATAACCTCAATTTTATCATTAAAAGACCATTAATTGTAAGCACGCAGGAGGGCAAGCGGTGATTAGTATGAATACTAAAATGGTACTAAATGTGAGTGAAAGGTAATAAAGGAAAGCTAGGAATTTGTATAGTAACCCGAATGGGCCAAATGCGTTTTTAAACATCTTAATATTGGGGGTCCATTTTCAAAACTGTATATGATCAATCTGAAAGTAGAAAAGTATTAGTACTTTCTTATGAAGACCAACTTAAAATAAATAAACCTTAGCAGCTCGCTGTGACGCTTTTGATCAGCGTCTGTAATCATGAAGATTAAATGACTGTAGCTCTTCACTGGACTCGTCCGAAAACGACAAGACGGCTAATTAAGAATACGTAGTAGACGGCGAATCCACAGTCTGGCCTATTAAAAGGTGACCCCCGAAACTAGATTATTTTAAAATGTTGTCGGCTTGTATACTTGCAGGAGCTTAGCTTTTGTCTATTTAATTGCCGGTTTAACATTTTTGCACCTTTACTGCTGCTAGTAACTAAAGGTATATACTAAGTACAATGAAATACAGTTGCCACTCCAAATTTGTTTGTGAACCTAAATTTATCATTATATAATATAACACAATATAAGACCCAACATTTTGCAATGTAATCAATTGCTGATACTGGAAATTTTGTATTCATATCATCTCATACTATTGTGGACCAAACAACAGGGAGAATGTATGCTATTCTATTCTGCTTACTTTCGCCTATAAAGCGCTAGCTACTGTGAATTGTTCTTAAAAAGTTACTTTCTATCATAGTGGAGTGGTCTGTAAACCGATGACTCTCTTGAGCGCAGGGCTGCAGGCTGCGTACTCAGAGACTTTGAAAGCATAGCTCCCATATTTGGCTAATGAATAACTAACATTAAAAATATGTAGTGAACTAAGCGTTTGATAGAAATTTAGGTCCTAAACGTAGGTTAAAGTAAAAGTTTTCAAAAAAAGAGCCAACTCCATAACCATCGCCATAGTTAAGCATAGTGGCAACTCTACTGCGAAATAACCTGAGCACAAACTAAATGTGCCTTCAGCGTCCCGGCTGTCCCGGTTTAGCCCATTCATTTAGAGCTAAGTACCAAGTGCTTAGTACTTATTACCTCCGTTTGGTTAGAGGCTAAAGGTAAGCACATACATATGTACATACAGTATTAACAGTTGAGATAATAGGCTTATGGTAAATACTTTGTAGGTACCAGTTAAAAGTATTAGTAAATACTTAACTATTGTCATTGTGAAAATCATTAAATAAGCATTTGTGCCATTACTAAATGTGGCATTAAAATATTTGTGGGTTTAAAATATTTGTGGCATACGAGGCGGTTCCTTTGTATTTGCTAAGTACTTAGCTGTGGTGATTACTGGGATTTGCGGGATTCCTAAGAATTGGAATTTTATTCTGTTCTATTTATTTTTAAATAATTTAAACGTGTATACACATACATACCCATGTACATACAACAACTAAAACACACTACTGACAACAGCATTGTGATATCATTTTTACCAAAAACCCAGAATATTCGTTGATTGATATCTCTTCTTATCTCTGTCCTAGAAATGATCTGGGGAACCAGCTCAAGATCCTTAGAAACTATGAGGGTCACCTCTTTTTATTTACTTTTGACAATCCCTCTAGAAGATTGTTGGCGATATATACCATGTGCGGTTTCTCGTCAGCTTCAGGAAGGACCGACACACTTTCGTATAAAAGTGTCGTACCCCTTGTAGATTACTTCTCACGGTCTTCGCAATTTATCAACCGTCCCTGCGGGCAGGTTTGCTCATCTTTAAAGTATTTGACGTCTGATATAGACCTAGCAATAAATAAATATTTGCTCCATGACAACCTTTGAAAGTGGATGACTATGCTGCTACTGTGTTATATATAGGGGCAATTCTTTTGGAGTAACTTCGGTTGGAAAAAAATAAAAAAAAATGTGTTATGTATTCCTTAAAAACCTTTGTTTCTTCGTGATTCTATTCCCTTTCGACAGCATCACCTGGTGGCCACCTCTAAAGTCTTGGTTTGCTTAAAAAGCGGTGCCGTCATATTACACTCTCAACATTCTGAACGCTATGATCACCGTCATTAGCACCACAGCTTTTCAGTAAATTTCGACTAGCGTTGCGATTTATTTGGCCGATTTGATTTTAGTTATTTTGAAGCTGCTTTTCCTCTTTTTAAATTGTATTTCCTTCTAATATTTTTTTCAAAATAACAAAAATATCAGAATTGTTGTTTTGTGTGCAAATATTTGAAATATTTCATTCACTTCTCACCGTTTTGTATATGGCAGTGGAAAAAAAAGAATTGCCACCGTCATGACGGCCGTAAAATATTATGCTTGCCGCTATATTACGCTACAGTAAACTTCACCGTCTTTGTAGTTTACACGTAATTACTTTTACATTGCAATGTTTTTGACAACCTAATCTGCGCTATGTGACGGCAGCTATATTGCTATCGAGGAAACCACGCCTTAAGTCACCTAGTGTCATGAAATATTTCTCGGAATCAATTTAGATGTGGAATTTGATGGCCATATTGAACAAAAACTGTTCTGGGCTTCCCCAGACAATAACCCAGAAACAAATCGAGATATTTAATCATTCAACACTGGAATACCTTTTTTTTGTTTGATCCTCATACCCCGGCCCAAATTTTGATAAATACATATCTCAGAAGCGGTTTCGGGTATAGGAGCTGAAGTTACCTCGTATTAAAGCTCGTATCAACAGCTTTTATTTGATACCCATATTGTACAAACACGTTCTAGATAATGCCTACTTCGGCTATAAATGGGTACAATTGGTCTCTCCAGATGACATGCTCAAAATGTGAACAGTCCAGCCCATACAAAGTGATTAGAACATTAGTCTCATCCTCCTCTGCGACTCAGCCTGGAGTGATCCAAGACTAATCGCATTTTTTTGCGGGGGTATGACTAGTTAATAGTATGTGTGCGGTAGCGGCAAAATATGTTCTTATTTACAAGTTTTTTTTGAATGAATATGAGCACCACTGATTTAGCTGAATGCACAATAAACGAACCACACAAATGTCTTAAATTTCTGGAAATCTGGCGTTGCACGTGCCGGTCACACCCAAAATCATGGACCCCAAAGGAGCAGTAAAACTAAAGCGCATACTTTATACGATAATACATAAATACAATTTATTAAATACGTGCGTCAAAAACTGCTCCGTCCAAAAGTAAAATGCTTGTATAATTCTAAAAATACAACTTTCTTAAAATTTTATTGGAAATAATATTACATATCAACCAAAACGAAAATAACAAATGCAACAACATCAAACCAAGACATGGTCTACAATTATGTATGCTTTTAACGTATAAATTTATTTTATAGTTTTTATCATAATTACACACAATTTTGTAAGGTAATAAATTCGGCGCTTCCTTCTACGAAGTCGTAAAATATATGAATGATTTAATGAAAAAAACTAAATGATTATACCTATATATGTATGCATTCATATGAAAATACGTAAGATGTGCAAGTGTCTATAAAAGTATTCTATACGAGGGACGCTCTGAAACTTTTCGGGAAAACATACATACAACATGTTGATTTTAAAATATGGTAAATCTCAACATAAAGCCAGTGCTTGGACTTTCACCAGTAAAGTCGTTGATCAAACAAATTTTTTTTAAATAAGAAATTCTAAAACTCGTACCACGCAACCTAAAAATCGACCACATCTTTTGTCACAAAATTGTTAAAGAATCCTTAACTATTCCTCAATAATTTAGGAACAAAAAAATGTATTGTAGCTGTACAGTTTTATTAAGCTCAGGATGAGTTCAAGGTAAGCTGTGATCGATATTCAAGGTATTTCCCTCCAGTAAAGAAAATTGTCTTTAGAAAAGGGAAAACAATAACAAAATAATGTTTTTCTTTGCAATTTCCACTGAAAATCAAATGTGAACTTATCGCTTCCGAGAGAGAAACCAAAATTGTGGGCGCTAAAAATAAATAAAATTCCTGTGAGTTTCTGTGTAGTATAAAAAGTGAGCATAAATTGTTGTGATACCACAATGGGTTGTTAAGTATACGACCCTAGTCAGTCGTGCTCAAAGACAACCTCTTCTAATAACTGTAACAAAGGTTAAGTTAATTGTTTTTGATAAAAACTATTTCAGTTGTAGACGAAGGCTACCACGTATTTGTTAAAACTACCACTATTGCTTTGTTATATTAAACATTTCAAGTCCGAATAAGGCATAAATTGTAAAGTGGCAAAAGAAGCAAGAAACAGGAATTAAAGAATCATTTAGTTAATTTGATTAACCCTGCTGTCGACATCCGTGTATTTACTCAGCATTCACTTTCCTCTTCTTTTTCGTATCCCTCTCCACTACTTTCTCTCGCCCTTTATCCCTTTTCATTACTGAATTTCAGTGATCCAGGTGGAATTCTTCCAGACCCACGCAGTATGAAGAATATTATTTGTAAGACTTCCACGACTCCTTTACCCTTGTACCCGTTGTTTTGGAAGGCTACCAGATAAAGCTAACGGCATTTTATACTTCTAATAAGAATACTTCCAGAGATATGCATTAGAAATGATTCAATTAGTATGGGGATGTTAATCCGATATATTTACTATAGTGTTTATAAAATTAAAACATTTTTCGATACCTTGTCATGCAAACAATTGCAAAGGACGGCAGCATACAATACAAGAATACTGGTTGCTAACTCCTTGGATTTTAATACAAATTCAAAGTTTGAAAATGTGGTATAGACACTACTCAATTTAGTTTTATGCGCTCTTCTCAAAAACTTTGCTGGGTGAGGTTAGGAGCTTTTAATGCATTTTGGACGATATCCAAAAACATGTTGTCGGATGCAACATTCACTGATGTATAAGCACAAGCAAGTTTCAACCTAAAAACATTTAGGAATACCCTAGTATGTGAACATATATTTCTACAAGAATGTCGTTAATTTTCCGGCCGCTGGATGCGTGTAATTGCTGGCGACTGGCGTAATGTGCAGCGAGTGATTACAATTTTTAATAGCTTACAAATGCCAAAAATTAAAGGGCGGGCGTTCGGTCCCACTTCATTGGAAGTGCCATTAATGGTGTGTGTGTGTTGAGAAATATCAGATTTTCTTCCCCGCCAGATATTGTGTGCAACCTTTGATCAAGTAAGTCATGAGTATACAGCGAGGAGATTTAGGCCACGCTTTTCGTCACATTCTTACCTACACCTACAGTTTTTATGAAGACCAGAAAATCCCTTGCAATAGCTCCCCTGCTCCAAGTATTACAAGTCAGCTGAAGCCTTCTTAGCTGTACTCTTCATAGCACCCGGGACGGTGGTCTGTAATGGATAACTTAACCGAAAAAGGCACGATATTTAAAATTGGTTTCTTTTACCATATCCATTAAAACAAGTGGCATATTTCATTTTTCTTATTTCTATCTTCATTATTACTTCTCACATTTCATTCATGATTACATCGCACTTCCTAAAAAATATTTACGTTGAATTGATGTTTTGATTTCCCTTTGTTTATATGTTGTAATTTGTAGGAAATATTTTGAATTATTGATTACAAATGTTATAGCATTTAATAAGACTTGGGAAACGATTTTAAGATTGTTGTTTTGATGCTTTAAGATTAATATTCTTGGTAGAATATTAATAATGTGTAATACAATATGACGTGGTAGTTGATAATGTGTGAGTTGTCCAAAAAACTGTCGTCCGTAAGCAGCCAAATATTGGGAACGTTACGGAAGTGTTTTAGCTGAATTTACATTTATTGATTTTTTGGTGTCTGACTTTACTTTACGACAAACAGAAAGGAAATCGGCAGTCGAAGCAGGTTACACGAGTCGAATATTTCTGCATTGTTTCGTGTAAGGTCAACTTAAAGAACGATATAAAAATACGATGTTGATAGATATATTTTCTTATGACAATTATCTCATAGCCGTCAACAATTTCCCTTCCAAAGTAGTTTGCTGCGCTTGGACACAGGGTATTTCTACTGATCGACTTCTGTCAATAAGTTTTACCGACCATTCTGATCGCAATTGAAACTCAATAAAATCCCACGAAAATGACATTTCTTATGAGAGTTAGTAGTGTTAGGTTGTAGGTATCTATGGGATCATTTTTAATCCTTTCAGGAATATGAAATGGTATTATAACTTTGGTCCGATGTTTGTAAGTATGAGAAGAAGAAGATATAGACCCACCAATAAGCATACCGAAATGATCAGGACAATGAGCTGAGTCGATTTATCCATGTCCGTCTGTCTGTCTGTTTGAACGCAAACTAGCCCCTTAGTTTTAGACTTATCTAACTGAAATTTAGTACGTGGCCGCCATTTTGTAATATATTAATCATTTTTCGGAGCCAACAATATCGGTCCAATACAACGCATAGCTCGCATATAATCAATTGTTCCGATAAACGGGTCTTGACCTATAAATCTTGCAATTAAAGAGCTAGGAACTTAAAATTTCTAAAAGGTTTCATACATTTTATATAAGTAGTGTGACTAGTAAAAATCAGGCAGATCAGACCAACATAACATATAGCTCCCCCACAATCGATAGTTCCGATAAATGGGTTTTGGGCTATGTATCTTTAAATTAACAGGGTAAGACTATTAAAACTTTGCAGAGCTTATACTTATTGTAAGTAAGGATTAGACACTTAAAACCGTAATGCGTATTCATGAAAGGTATAAAGCTTCCGGCACAGTCGAATACATCGCTTTACTTACTTGTTTGATTTTTATTCGATATTTTTTTTTTCGAATAAATTTGACAAACATAAATTAATTTATTTCCAATATTTCAGAAATTGTTCAAACATAAAATGTGCATGTATTGGCATTTTAGGAAAATGTGCTTAGCAGTACTTAGTATGGAAGCTATTCATATTCAAATAAATTAAGCTTCGTTCGAAAACCTTTCAAGGTAGGATAAGAAAAGATTATAAAATCTGCTTGCCATTTCAGTTACCCCTAATAGCAGTGTTGTTGATAAATGTGAATAGAGACGTGAAGCACCTTATAATCGCTGTGCGCTGGCTGTGCAACTACTTGCCACTACAAATAACCAATAAATTTTGTGTGGCATAGGTAACGCCACTCTAGCACGCAGCTATTTGTTACCATCACCCGTTTTGTGATGCCACAATTCATCATGCATTCAAGCGCTCATGCGGCACATTCACAATTTCTACCAGATCGCTCAAAAATGTTTTCAATACCTGCAAATATAAGAAAAAGAAGACAACTGAAATTCAAATTAAAAATGTGAAATGTCAGGCTGATAAATATTTGTATTACCGCCCAGACTCGTTATGGTTAACCGATGCATTTGCCGACGTGTGGCATCAGCAACATCATCAAAGCTTGATCAGCGCACAGTGGGATGTAAGTTTTAAAATTTTGAAATGAACGCTGTAGAATATATGTATATAAAAATAAATTTGTGATTAATATTCAATAACGGCTTGGCCGCTTTTAATAATTTTTTCTTTAATACTTTCGATTTTATTCAAGGCTCATTTACGACAAATTTTTTTTTTTAATTGAATGATATTTTAGCTAATACTTAATAACCGCTTGAACGATTTTAATTATTTTTTCTTTCCTTTGTTCGATCGGACTTAGGGCCACTTTCACAGTGGCGAGTTAACTAACGTTCAACAGTTAACTCTAGCTTTTCAATTTTCAAGTTGAGTTAACTACAGTTTAATCGCACAACATTGGTGAGTTAACCTCGGGTTAGAAATCATAAGGTTGTCCATTGTGCATTAGGCAGTAAATATTTATCAAAATAGCTACAAAAAAATTGTGAATCGATAATTAATTGTGGAATGTAAGTTAACTCAGCACTGTGAAAACGGCCCTTAGTGTTCAAATATAACTAAAAACTAAACGGCCAACCACTCACAGCGTGTTCCTGGCCTAAATAGGTTTTGGTAAATGTTCAATATTATTAGGTATACAAAATATTGTAGCACGTTACAATTAATTTATAAAATTTTTTAAAAGTGACCGAAATCGAAAAATTCGTATTTTTGCTCATTTTTTAAAACTTGTCTAAATTAACAGTGAGTTTCTACAGTATTTTTTTATACCAGATAATAATGGCTAAATCTGGATCTTTATATGAAGAATGAAGTTATTACCACTGAAAAATAATATTTACCTCAAACACTTGCCACCGCATAAGCTTATTCAAAAAATTAAATGTGTATGCAAAAACTTCTGTACCAAACCATCAAATATGCAAACAGCTGACAGGTTAACTAGAGTTTAGCGCGGCCAAATTGGCCGCTTAAACTTCGTATAAAGTTGACTGAAAAACTGCGTAACACGTTTAAGCTTAGTTTAACTGACAAATTGAGTTGAACTTGTACTGAAAAACCGGGCCTAAAATGAATAAAGCAAATAGCACGTTAGAGGAAAAATGCTCGTGACGCTACGGGGCATCATAGCTTAGTTGTTAGAGTACTCTAACAGCGGCTTTGGTGCAGACACTTGGGTTCGTATCCCAGTGTCCGAGAAGGGGTCTGATGAGAAGTTGGGCACTTCGAAACATGTCATCCCATACCATCGCTGTGCATATCGTTGTAATTTTTCTCTAATATCAATCAACAAACAAGTAATAACTTAACAACAATGTTTAACAATGTTTCCCCAGTATTATGTGATATAAAAAAATACTTTAAGACTTCACTGTTAATTTATACAATTTTTCAAATATTGGCAAAAACACGAATTTTTCGATTTCAGCCACTTTTAAAAAATTGTATAAATGAATTGAGCGTTGCACAATATTTTCTTGTACCTACTAATATTGAACAACCCTTGTTCTTAAAACGAGATAAAAATCAAATTATTAGGATTCACCATAAGCGGGCCGATAGTTCAAATTATACCAATTCCGGGATTTCAAATCCACCTTTCTCTAAAACTAGATAGGGTGGCACAATGTTTAGAACGGATTCCAGCTCAGCATGAAAAATCCTTAAGGAAGCATATATTTTTGTTGCGGTTGCATAACATATACCGGGCAGTGTGATTAATGTCTAAAATATGAATAAATTATTTAATTAAGTTATAGTTTTCAAAATTTTTGTTTAAAATTGCCATTCTTAGAGATAAACCGTCAGTAATAGACACAGTATATACCAATGAAACCAAAAAAACTCTTTTTGAAAACTTTTTATTATAAAACTCTTCCTTTTACTGAGCATCATAAGGGTTAAGACGAGATATTTCGCTTAAACGAGCAGGCGCTATTTTACTTGAAACGGATTTTGGTACTCCGGACGATCGCTGACCATGCCTCATTCACACTTTTTGTCATCATTTTTGTTAAACCTATTTAGGCCCGGAGCACGCTGTGCACTCTGATTCCAACCCAATCACAACACCGCAAGTGCCTAAAAGTATATATGCTCTTATATGGTGAAAAAGTGAGCAGCACTTTAAAAGAACTCTCACGTAGGTGCTCCATGGAGTAATCAAAAGCAAAGAAATGGAGTACAGTAGGCACTGCCATGTAAATGGGTTTACCTTTTTCATATGAATGAGGATAAGTGTTGGAGTACTCTAATACTTCTTAAGGAGTATTCTTTTTTGTAGGGGACATGTCAAACTGATTATTTTACTTTATAATTATTATTTATTTTTTTGATTGCCTGCACTGCTGCTTGGATAGACCAATCGATACATATGTAATTGTTTATACCTTAGATGTAAAGTTTGGCCGAAAAGCGGGACAAACTTTCTCAATCAACTTACGCATTTATGTTATAGATAGATACCGCAGACTAATTTTTAAAAATTAAAATACCATTTTAACCCATATAACCCGAAAAGTTATGCAGTGGAAATTTTTCCAATTTTTCCCTTCCACACTTTTTAAAACAGATACAAAAACGTATTTATATGCTTTAAGCAAAAATTAATAAAGGATTTTTATGTTTTTGGAGGGGTCCTATTTATAGTAAAATAAAATTTTTTCATTGAAATTCGCCATAAAAAATTAAAAAAAGTTCATGTCAGTGAATGTATTCGATAACACACTTATTTTACTCTGCTTTCCAATATAAAACATTAACAAAATTTTAATTTTAGCCCCCTTAAATTAACTTACCTTTCAAAGCGTATGTTATAATTTTTCATTTTCCAAATTTCACAAACTTCAAAATCAAATATCTCACACTTCTATAGCAAAAGAGCAAATTACAACTATTAATGCAGTTGCGCAATCTCTGCTGCGTATAACAGCGCGTTCCCGCTATTTGTTAACGTCCGCGCGTGTGAGTTATAATACATAAACTTGCCGTCCTATACATGGGACATTAGGGTTATCTGGGTTAAAAAGCTTTATACAGCTTTTCTTATTTTTAGAAAAAATCTTTGTTGTGAATAAAGTATACAAACAAAAAAAATGCAATTAAACAAGTTTATACCTTCGACTTTTTCACAATTTATTGATATTGCGGACTGTTGTTTACGATTAAAATGTTTCTTATTTTCAAGAGGTTTCAAAAACAATTCAATAAGTCTTCTATCTACAATTCAAAAATAGTTCATTCACATGGCAGTTGGTTTAACTTAACAACTCTAAACCACCAATTATCTTCTTCAACAGGCGTGTAAGGTACTGGAAAAGTATAACTTATCAGTTCAATGCTAGAAAGGTAAGAAAAATCTTTAAATAACTACTAAAACGGCAGTCGGGTCAGCTAGAATTTTATAAAATTAACAGATCTGAATCGGTCTAATCATTTAAGTGCTCTTAGACATTGCGACTGCCTTTGACGGTGTACATTTGGAGTTCAACCGCATACCGTGCAGTGGTATGTTCTTAATCTTGAATGTCTTATCAAAAAAACAAAAATGTATACTATAATGCAATAGTTAACGCTTATCAACTGTACATGTTAACTTATAACAAATTTAAGACACATTTTTTGATAAACCTTTTTTTACCTCCCGGCCCACTGCACTACATTTTATTGCGCATGACATGGCGGTGCAGTGACGACTTGAAGATGGCGTGGCAAGTCTCGGATGCCTGGCATGTCATGCCCCACCAGCGACGAGTGCAAAAACGCCTCACTCATGTGATGTGACTGCACTGATCGCTTAGCCTAACGACAGGACAAGCGAGAAAAAATTACGAGTTAAAAGAACGCAAATAAACACCTAAAACACAGTGAAATAGGCGGGCGGACATGAGCCGCGAACCGACTTGCCGGTCAGACTGATTGCATGGGTTGATAATGCATGCATACATTTGGCCAATACATTTGTACATAAATATCTGTTTGGCCGTCAAGATATCAGTCAAGCAAAATGTAAAGGCAGTACATCAATCAATCATTGAACTAGAGAGAAGTCAGTTGGCAAGCGGGAAGTCAATGTACAAAGCAGCAGAAAAAAATTAAATATTTTGCAATGTCCATTGGTATTTGCAAAGAGGATTCATGAATAAAATTTACATATTTACATAGTTATATGCATACCAAAATGTTAAATTTTTTTTGTTCAATTATGTATGCATTTATAACTATACTTGGTCAAAAAGGGGCCCGGTGGGTCCCCCATGACACCAAACATCTGCTCGACGGAGCAGCTCTTCTAACACCAATTTCTCTCTGGTGCAACCCTTCTTAAAGCTGGGTCCTGGGACTCCCGTTAAAAGATATTGATAAAAATGTTAAATAAGGAAATTGACGACTAGGCGGGTGAAGCATTGCTTCAGCAACAACAACAACAACAAACGGAGATTTGACTAAAAATGGAAAAGAAGTTTATAAAAGCTCATATATCTTTTTGATGTTACTTAATTTCCTTTCTCTAGGTAAAATTAGTTGATCAGTGGTACTATTTCTACCCAAAAAGTTTTTTTTTTGTTTTTTTGGAGAAGAAATCAACGAAATCCTTAAAATCAGTACTAAAACTCCTACCGCCTTGTACCGATCCGCCCTGTACTACCGTTAAGTATTTCGTCGGTAGAAGGTTTGTGCACTACCCTCAATGTCTGTTTGTCAGCTTTGCTGTACTCCCATTTCAGTTCTGAGCTGGGGATCTTTTGTTAGATTTTCATTTTACTGTTATTAAAAGAAGGTCGTTCTTGTCCATCCACAAAAAAAGTTTATAAGTATAACTATATACTCATGTAATCAAGGAACTACATCTACTCTTTCATTTTGTCTTATAAGTTCATCTGAAGCTAGGCGGTTGGAATGACCGTGTTTCCAGTCCGCATCATGATACTTACGTACTTTTCCAATCAAGCTCTTATTCTCCCAATGTCTTCAATAACAAGGCAGTGCGATGGAGAGGCCGCGTCTCCAATCTGCGCCTTTTGGTATAGGCCAAGTAGACAAAAAGTGTTTATGATACTAACTCCCTAATTCTAGCGTGCTAACAACATTCGTTTTACCGGCAAATAAATAATTTGGAAACTTTTGCACCCTTTTGGAATTCTGCCGGCTTAAGTTGCAGTTCAATTTCATAACCACCGCAGTTCAAATTCAATTACATAGCCACGTTTCCCGTAACCGCGAAAAATTGCACATGTTTTGTAAATATTTTTATGGACAGAAAATACCGCAAAATTTTGTATACATACTAGTTCACAAGAATTAATAAACAATATAAACACAATATATAACACATTTTATACTCTATTACGCAGTGTTTGTTTTGACAGCGTTGCCATGCAAGCTGGAATCGCTGTTACATGAACGGCATTGCCAACGGTAACCATTTTCGGTTAGATTAATCTTCCAAATAATACAAGCTGCAGAACTTAACCGCGCTGGAACAATACTTTATAAAAGCGTGCAACTGTTGGCATATGCTGACGATATTGATATCATTGGCCTTAACAACCGCGCCGTAACTTCTGCTTACTCCAAATTAGAAAAAGAAGCGGAGAAAATGGGATTGGTGGTGAACGAGGGCAAAACGAAGTACCTTCTGTCATCATGCAAAGAGTCAGCGCATTCACGCCTTTGCAACCAAGCCACTGCTGGAAGCAATAGTTTCGAAATAGTAAAGGACTTCGTTTACCTGGGAACCAGCATTAACACCAACAATAATGTTAGCCTAGAAATCCGACGAAGAATTACTCTTGCAAACAAATGCTACTTGGGACTGAGTAGGCAATTGAAAAGTAAAGTCCTCTCTCGACGAACGAAAATAACACTCTACAAGTCACTCATCGCACCCGTCCTGCTATATGGTGCAGAAGCGTGGACACTAACGACATCTGATGAGGCGGCTTTGGGAGTATTCGAGAGAAAGGTTCTTCGAATGATTGGTGGACCTCTACACGTTGGCGGCGGCGAGTACCGAAGAAGATTTAATGATGAGCTGTATGAACTTTACGCAGACGCCGACATAGTTCAGCGAATTAAAACACAGCTGCTTCGCTGGCTAGGCCACGTAGTACGAATGAGCTAAGATGCTCCAGCCCAGAAGGTATTCTTCTCGGCACCCGCCGGTGGAAGCAGAGGAAGAGGGAGACCACCACTCCGATGGAAGGACCAAGTGGAGACCGATTTGCGATCCCGCGGTGTTTCCAACTGGCGCCAGTTGGCGCAACGAAGAAACGACTGGCGAGCTATGTTGGACGGTCAAAATCGCCCAGGCGGTTAAATGACCATTTAAAGAATCTTCCAGTTACAAAATTACCGGTTACGCTCAGAATTGACCCGTAAATGTGGATAGTGGTTACTGAAGGAAGTTTATTACAACTCTCAAGATATCCTTCGGTAATAATATCCATGACAAAGAACATTCTGTAAGTAAATGCAATCGGGGAAGAGTTCCCGAGTACCTGTATTATATAGTTACGTTAGAGTTTTTGACACGGTTCTCTAAGGCCTCTCAAAGAGAAAGACTGTGCAAAATGAGATGTCCTTCAAAACTAGATGTAAAAATAAAATGATTCGGACAACATTCGGGCTAGTCATAAAGCCACTAGTACCTGATCCAACCGTTGCAAGATGCTAGTACACAGTCGTGAGCAACATAATTTGACACAACTCGTTAGTGAGTCTAGAATATAAATGCCTGTCCTAGAATGCCACTAATCCACGAGTTAGTAACTGAGCGCACCTTAGTGCTTTACGGTTACAACAACAACGTTTGGACTTGGTACTTTCCATTGCTGTCACAGTTGCATGAAGGGTGATGAAGCGGAATCCTGTTGACTAAGATTTGGCTTACTCGCTTCTCAATGGGATTTATCCAATGTCGAAGATAATCTTCGATATTATATCCAACGCTGTGCTTTTTAACACATTCGGCTTCATTTAAATTTAGCGGGTGGCTACCAGAGAATCAATTAATTTTTCCATACACTTTTTCCACAGAATCAGTCTTTTCAATGAGCTGAACAAATTACGGGAATTCATGCATTTAATTTTTCAAGAGCATTTTTTGTGTGTGCGAAAGAAATTGCGGGAATTCTTTTCTAAAGTGTTTATAAACATGTCCTTATTTTAATTTAAATATTTTCAGTTATTGAAACGATAATTTATACATAAATATTATTTTTTAATACGATAAATTTCAAAGCAATCAGCGGGGCATAGCGGCTTATCACCCTGAATTCCCCAAGGTTCCGCAAACGGGAACAGTGGTATTGGTTTTGTAGTTTTGTACCAAATATCATCACTCCACCATTAATCCCAAGATCGGTATCACTCTTACCATCATCCTCGTTACTAGAATCTTCCTGATTTGTTTCGTCGATTACAATGTCCTATTCGCTGTAGTCATCAGTATTGGAGCTTACTTTCTGCTCGTCCAATGACAAAAATTGTCTTGTGAATTAGCAAAAACTTCATCCACCCAATATTGCAAGCTTTTTTTTGCCGTATTTTAATAAAAAATACCACATAAAACTGAGACAGACATTTTAGATATTGTAGTTGAAAAGACCTATTCAAAATGTGCGGGAATTCCCTCAATTATTTTACTGAAGGAAACATGAATGGCGGGAATTTCCGCATGTATGCCGAATGTGTTAAAAAAAATTAAACATCACCGTTATGTAGTATCACAATATATCATTATATTGCTAAAGAGAGCTCCTGCAAAGGGAGGCAGCAACCTTACCTAATATAAGGTTCAGAACTATCCGCATTCTGTTTGAATAAGGACTATCACTCGAAAAGTTCTCCGGAAAATGTGTTTTGCCATGTATCAAAAGGGAAACAAACATTTGTTGTGTCAAGTAAGGCCACCAGTCCCTCGAAACGTCCGGTGGCATGTTGCAGCTGCTATTGCATGTCTTTGAATATCTTTGTAAAAAAAAATTATTATTTATCCAGTTACCAAATTATTCACATACATGAGAGAATTAGCTTTAATCCATTTGTATGGCAAGCTCCCATCTTTGACGCCATTTGATATTCATTCGCCCATCTCATTATTATTTAAGACATGATTTTTGCGTGATTAATACAGTATAATAATTCATTGGTTACGCTATTGATTGTTTTTGTTGTTAAAAACTATTTTTATAAACACTTTCTTTATCTACAAAGTAGACTCCATACAATGTATTGTTGTTGTTGTTTATGTTTCACATTCGAAATTATGACCAATAAAGAGTGCTGACCACTTTAGCAACGTTTGAGCCAAGCAAGGCGAATGCGTTGAGCCATAAAATTAATGGTTGAAAGGATTTTAGTATGCCATTGGCGTCGCAATGCGCCACAAACGCGCTCGTTACATATTCATATAAAACTTCAATTAAGTTGCTTTTAAAGACACCTTGAAGGCAACATTTGAAGGCTTTACGATCCCCTTTACTTACATGCTTGTTTAAATATTTACCAAAAAAAAAAAACCAAAGGAAATAACTTTGGCGTTATTACTTTAGTTGCAAATTGATTGTAATCGGGTTGTTATATTGATGGCTCATATAAATCGATCAGTCAATGTGCTTTAACCACAAAAAGCACGTAAGTAACAATTCGTTCACAGCTGTCAACGAGCATACGCAAAATGGGCATTAAGGCGGCCACAAAGATGAATGATTGGTGAAGAGTGTTAGCATAAATATACTAACATATTAACACTACAATTCCCCACTGCCCTCATACACCACACGAATTTAAAATTTATTTAAAGCTGCAACAGGGATATAGATATATAAACATGGCTAGTGTAAGTCTATTCAGGTCTACCTTTTATTCTCAGATGTGTCTCACATACCGTCATCACACTTGGGAACCAGCATTAACACCAACAATAATGACAGCCTAGAAATCCAACAAAGAATCACTCTTGCAAACAAGTGCTAATTTGGACTGAGTAGGCAATTGAGAACTAAAGTCATCTCTCGACGAACAAAAATAATACTATATAAGTCACTTATCAAATCCGTCCTGCTGCTTGGCGCAGAAGCTTGGACACTGACAACATATGTTGAGTCGGTTATGGGAGTATTCGAGAGATAGGTTCCTCGAAAGATTTATGCATCCTTACGCGTTGGCGACGACACCCGTCGGCGAAAGCAGAGGATGTGAATACCGATTTGATATCCCGCGGTGTTTCCAATTGACGCCGGTTGGCAGAGAGATGTAACGACTGGCGCCATATGTTGCGCAGCCAAAATCGTTTAGACGGTTCAGCGTCATTTAAAGAAAATGAAGAAGAACTTGTAAAACTGAGGGACTGAATCAATTAGACAGACGGACATGGCTTATAAGACTCATCTCACCTGACAATGTCGGTATGCTTATTAGTGGGCCCACCTCTTCTCATAACTACAAACATCAGTTCACAGTATTACACCAATTTATGTTCATGAAAGGCATAAAAAAGCAGAAACGTAAAACGAAAGAACTAAGTACAGGACTGTATTTACCTGTATAGAACGCCACTGTTCGACACAAAAATTTAGAGACCGATGCGCATTCCCACGGGAACAAATAGCTTTTGATGAAAAAATGTAGAATCACCCGACTATGATGAAGTGAGGATGGCGATATCCTGGCTTAAAGTAATGAAACGCCGAGAAAATACGGTCTACCCAGAAAACCACCTATGGCATCAAAAGCAACTTTGAGGTGAGAACTAAAGTCCTCTCTCAACTAAAAAAGATCACGCCGGCGGTGTCAGATCACAATGGTGGAGCCTGAAGACGCAGTTTAAACTTATTTGTACATACTAATGATGTAAGTTTTTTGGATTTTAGCAATCCTGGGATTTTCGGGATATAATTTTATGCCCATATAACATATGTGCCAGGATTTTTATGAGTTGTGTTTATCAGGACAATAAATTTAAAATTGACATGAAAATTCTTTGTTAAGTTTAAAATCCGTTTTAACTCAGTTTTTCTTACAGATTATGTTAGAAAGTCTTAGGCTACTTTGAGAGGTGAATTTTGAAGCAGTCTCTAGAAACTTAGGTATTCAGTAAGTTGTCCCACACTCTATACGCAAACAAGTCACTAATTTGTGAGCTGGTCATGGGCAGATCATAAACAGAAAAAGAGCGGAGAAGATGTATGGTACGATGGTTAAAAAGCATGCTAACTCGCGTGGAGCAGTATTTGCTTCGGTACTTGCAATTGTAGCACCCAAACTTTTGCGAATTCTTTTTTAACTTTTCCAATTTTTATACCTAGTTTTCTTTAATTTTTTATTGCAAATATTGTTTTTAATTTATATTATTATAATTTTTTTCCTCATCATAACATAAAAACAAACTTAAAAATGTATGTATATACTATAGAAATAAAAAATAAAACAATAATTTAAATTAAATAAAAAAAAACGAAACAGCTAAACAAATTTTCAAACAATTTGGGATGTGAACCAGACCGGTACCGCTATAACGAGTTGCAATATGCAATTCGCTGACTGTCTCAAATTATTTTCACTGAATTTCTTGTGGTTTTTTTTTACAGAACACGAAAATCAACTCAAGTCACATAATGAAACACCTCAAATTTAGTGGCTTGTGATGATACAGTTATAAGTATAACAATCAACAAATACCATTTATATATTCGAAAATAGTGCCCATATTTAATTTTTGGTAGCATATTTAAATTTCATGAAATCTCAGGATTGCAAGAAAGAAATCTTCACATAAATACAAATTCACATATGTAAATGTTAAAAACTAAGAAAAGTTCAGTTGCAGGAAACAACGAAATTAATTCCAATTGTTCCCATCACAAAACCATCACATACTAAATTCCAGCTTGCATCATATGAATCCGAACATCATCCATACCGAATTAATGCGGCTCGCAACATATGCACATATCCATATAAAAGGATCCTTTTGCAATGTCAAATTTTCCCTTTGCAAGACAACAAAGTTGAAAATCAAAATGCAGCAATGCGATTGACATTGATCGATTTCCATAGGTCGAACGGATTAACATGGTCGCTTAAGTGGATTAGCGCAAAACGTATGTATGAAAGTCGCATGGTTGGAATACACTTATACACACGTATACATGTATGTGTGCACATATGTGCATATATGCATATTGTATACATTGAAGATAACAATCTGCTGCTGCATTGTCAACGGTGGCATGTCCCTAACGATGACAACAAAATGTCAACAGCATTACATAAATGAACGCAATGAATTATACATACACACACTCGCACGCAAAGGAAGTACAGTGCCAAAAAAACTTGCGTCTTATTTAACGATTATATTACTTCATCTGCTTTATAATTTTTTTTAAAATCATGAGCATGCCTTGATATTATAACTTCCGTCCGATATTTGTAAGTAGGAGAAGGAGAAGAGATGGTCCCATGAGTGGATATACCGCAATGAGCAAGGCGATGAGCTGAATCGATTTAGCCATGTGCATCGCGCTGGATAAAATTAGGTACGCGGGCGCCTTTTTGTAATATATCAATCCTTCGTCGGAACCAACAAGATCAAACCAATACAACACACAGAACCCATACAACCGATTTTTTCAATAAACGGGGTTTGGGCTATATACTACATAATTTCACCATTAGGAAAGTAACAATTGAAAATTTTGCACTTTTTTTGAATAATGATCAGAAAGGCACAACCGCAGACAGTCCCCGCCTTACTTGTTTCTAAATTATTTTGACAAATACTCAAAAAGTTGCAAATCTCAATGTTGATTCGTAGAGGTATATCTACTCTAGATTTTGTAAGACTGATCTCAGTTTTGATTTATAACTGTCAAACAATTTAAGTAAAAAGCTGAAGCTGCATATAATTTTTTACGGAATTGAATTTCCCACAAAAATCATGTGAATGGAAGTTTTAGTCCGATGGATCATTTCAGATTGAGCGAGCTGTAAACAGGGGTATGGTTTTGTGATTTCACGCCTCTACTTTGGAAATTTGTCAAAAAAGCAAAACTCAATGCAGGAAAAAGCTAAATTCTGAAGGGATAAGGAAAATCTGGAAACAATGTTTTCGTTCGGGATAACTCATTTGCCAGCATGATAATGGCCACAAAAGCTTTCATAGTCAAATAATTGGTAGCGTTTCATTATTACTCTCAATTTAAGGGGAACAAATTAGTTCTCTTTTCTACATTTCCATTTTCTCTGTTTACTTTCTGTCGGGTTCATTTCATTTACGATTTTCAAATGTACTGAAATATACAAACTTGGATAATGTTTTGTCACAAGCATGGTACATGCATGCTTTCGTTTCAAGCTGGTGCAGAACGTTCAAAAGTCAATGCGCTTGCTAGTCCTGCAACAAATGCCGCAGCCAATTAGCCTGCAACGAGTGCAACACAAGCTATTACTATTGAACCCAGTCGAGAATTAGCTGAACAAACTTATAATCAAATTTAAAAGTTTCAAGTGCTCTTAAGCAATTTTGGAATTAGATAATTAGAAGCGCAGAAACCTGGAAGGCTCGAAGAGATGATAGGTGTTGGTTTTGTGTCGCTAACATATTACAGGTTAGAAGTTTAAATGTGCACTAATATACATATGTAAAATGTTGATTTTGACTTGGGTTATGTGACATTTGCAAGGTTACATCGACGTATATTTGTACCAAAAAATAAACTAAAAAGAAAAAACCCAAATCAGATGTTTTCCTGCTTTTACCTGTATAATTGTATCATGGTCACAAGTAAGTCAATATTTTTTTGTGTACACATAAATAATTTTCTGGGTATTTGAAAAATATTGCATATATTAAAAGGAAGTCATAAGAATCTATTTTTGGAGTTTATTTTTAGTGCGGGATTAAAGAGGTTAAAGGTATAGATCCACCAACCGACGGAGACATGACATAATAACAAATTTTTTAATTCCGATTATGCCACTTGGGATTATGTCATGATCCCAATTGAAGTAATGACACCTTGGAGCTAGAAAATCGGAACACGACGTAATCGCCAATTTTTTTACTTGGGATTATGGCACTGCAAGTAGAGTTTCATAATGAAAATTTGTTTACTTGAGATTATTTCATGGCACCTCAACCGACATATACATTTAATAAAAGGGATTCATTAAAAATCGATTTTCATTACGTTTTCATTCAATTGGGTTTGAATTCAAGCAACTCCCTGTAAAAAAATGTTAGGGATGTGTGCAAACTAAGAATCTGGTAATTTATGCATATAACGAACCACTCAGTTCATGTCAGGGAAATAGTTCATCTTAAAACCTTCTACACCCGATAAAGTAGATGTGTACTAGAGATGCAAATTTTTGGATTTGAGCCATCCCAGTATTCAGGGCCTTGGGTATTCCCTATTCTCTAATAGATAAGGTTGAAAAAAGTACATAAATCGTTTACAAAACTATCTGATCTTAAAATATATAACAAATAATTGGAGTTTTTGGAAGGTTGCTTATTTAAAACGAAAGTAACTTCCATTGTAATGGAAAAATTTCGATAGTGCCTGCGGTTATTTGGTAGTTGAGAGAAAGTTTTATGTTACTTTAAATAACACAATCAAAGACCAAACGAAACTTACAATATTTAAAAATATTGCACAACAAACAAAATTTATATAATTTTCATAAATAAACCACACATTCATACTTAGTTTTTAGTAACATGTTTCCTCTTCTGGAAATTCCTGGATTTTCGGCACGTAAAAAGCATGTGTTCGAGCCATGCTAGAGCAGCTTAATTAAAACAAACCACTCAACAACAATTCAGTATTCTGAAAATTTTTGCATAATTGGTAGTATAACTTTTGCATGGAAGCTGCTTCCAAAAAGTCGATTTATGAATCTTCATAATCGTCGGTTAGACTTTTCTGAGAAAGCTGAGGGAACGGTGCAGTGATAATTTTTTCATGTATATTAAAAGTGGTTGTTGTTACTTTACCGATGAGGACAGTACTTTTACGGGTATAGATATAGTGTACTGGATCACTCTGGTACTAGCACGTCTGTCATGGGAGCGTTTAGTGTTCGAATGTTGCTAATCTATTCCCCACAGTTACACTTAATGTGAAAGAAAACATGAGATTGGCAGCGATTGGCGGAACTTGTCATAGTCATAGATCAGCCATAAATTTATTTTGATTTTCCTAAAAAATTCAAACTACTGGACAAAGCCACGTCGATCTTTGTAGCGATTCCCAGCTCTGATATTAAGCCTCCTATAGACCTGTTTTCAAATACACTATCGTTTATTTTTCACGAATACTTACACAATTTTTTGGTTGGTGTAGTGATATCCACATAAACCCGAATGCACGCATATGCATTTACGATTACTTTGTATATTTGTTTGTGTATACAAGAGGCATACTTGTCATTCAGCAACTGACACTTACTTGTCAACTTGTGATGTGATGGCAGTAAAAGAAGAAGAATTACAAAGGCAACTAAAGATTTGTGTGCCCTGCCGATTTCAGGGCATCTATATGTAAGTCGTCTGCCATTGATGTCCATCCATCGTTACTCCAATTGAAAGCTGTCAGTCGGTCAGCTTGTCTGTGCATCCGATTGTCTGTCTGTTTCATTGTATGTTTGACATTTGCTTTGGATTGATTTGGTTTGCATTGATGTTGTTGTCTAGTCGGCACAGTAACAATTGCGTTAATATGTAGTACATCTTCGTCAAATTGTTGGGTTTTGACAGTTTTTGCTACTGTAGTCGATTTTTAAATTTTTTTTGTGTTTTTGGCTATTTAGTCAGTGCAAAAATATGCTGGTTACTCCTTTCGCTCTTTCGCAAATTTGTATCCCATACTTTTTTATGTATTGCTATGCACATACTAAGCAATGAAATTGTGGGTGAAGTGAAATCAGCAATTCTTAGAATTTCTACGTCTCGCCTGTAAGTATTTTTGTAAGCGTATCACTAAATAAAGGACACATTTCATTGCTGCTTACCTGCTTACACAACCGCGTGCTTGTAGTTATGTAATATACCCAACGAGCATTTTTGTTGGAAATAAATTTTAATCTCATTTGAGATCAGATCTGTTTTCCGATTTTCAACATTGATTTTCAACTTGAAATCAATTGGAGAAACATTCCATTCTCCAGCAAAAGGGAACATTTTTGATAAGAAAATATTCTTATTTTGGCACTTGAAAAAAATATTGGATTCTGACTGAATTCCATCAATATTTTTCAACTGAAATCAAACTTCACATTTTACGTTTCTTGTTAGGCATTTCACTTATTATTAAAACACAATGTGCCATACAATAAACATCATATCGACGTGCCATCGACCTGCCATGAAAACTGAAGCAGCATAGCACAAATTGGTAAAGAAGCTCGGCCTAGAGCTCCTTGGAGGCTTACTCGACCATTATTATTATAAAAAATTTCTTATAAAGGGGCATGGCACCGACCACATAAGAGTGAACAAATTTTCAAAGTTTTGGCACATACATCCATATTAGGTAAAAAGACTGAACTGGCCATCTCTCATTGACTGATACAAGTAGAATGATATCTTTACATATAATAAAATTGTAACAGGTCAATGTCTGTACATTGAAGATATTCAAGAAAAAACTGAGAGGAGAGGTCGTTTCTTTACATATAATAAAATTGTAACAGGTCGATGTCTGTACATTGAAGATATTCAAAAAAAACTGAGAGGAGAGGTCGTTATTGGACCAGCGGAACCCAAATCTACAACTTTTAGAATTTGTGTCTGTCTGTCTGTCCGTCTGTATGATTGTGCGCGTATGACGCAAAAACTACTGAAGCTTTCACCATTCTATCACTTAAAGTCTAACTTAAAATTTAGGACAACTTTCATTTGGATATCTCATCCAGTTCCAGAGTTATTGACCAAAATGTGGGAAAAATGTGACCAAAAATGTGTTTTTTTTTTACCATAACGCCCGCGTCACACAAAAACGACTGCATAGAAATGAATGAAACTTTCAATAATCATTTTCTAGACGTATCTCCTAAAATTTAAGATATCTTTCAACTCGATATTTTACCCGGTTTCCCAATTTATTGACCTAAATGTGGACCCAGGGTGACTGTATGATTTGTGCTTTTAAGGCGGAACAAAGTTCGGCGGGTCAGCTAGTATATAATATAATGACTATCCACTTGAGCGTCAAGTAATTTTCAAATTCTACGGTTAATAACTGCAGAACCATTTACTATAGAATGACGAAACTCGATACGAGGTATACTATGGACGTGTGAAGTGCGCCCACGGAAAATAAGCAAAATCCTTGGACGACCTCACCTTCCTTTTGTCTCTTCACTGATGCAGATAGAATTCTAGAATTTGGTAGTTACAATGACTTGATCTACTTGTTATTGATTTTTTTTAAATTTTGGAAAATAAGTGTGGTACCGCCCACATATATATGAACAAAATATCAAATTTCGGCTCTTTATAACTAAAGAACGTTCATTAAACTAAAGCATTTCGAAAAAACACATAAAATTAAGTATTGAGTAACTGATTTAACTAAATTAGAAAATTTAGCCCACATAGTAGAAAAAGTTTGAAACCTCTACAGGTTAAAAATCCACAAAAATTTACTAATTTACCAATACCACTTTTACACAGCTGGCTATTTAATGTTTGGTTCCACCCGAGGGGAGGTCTAACTCCTTCTTCTTATTATATTATTATTAAGCTGCATATATGAGTATCGAAATGACTACAATTGAAAAATTCATAAAGCCACTGCAGTTGGTATATCCATTAGCCAAACTATCAACTTAGTATACAGAAGTCGATTTGGCAAATCTAATAAACTGGACATAGTGAAACAATTGTCTCGTGAAGAGATTTTTGACTTTCATTCAACGGCAGGCAAATTGTTTAATATACGAAACAATATTCAAATATCCTCGATAAGTTAACGGTAAACACAGCCTGGGAATTATTTATTAACGATGTAAAAGAATTCGCCCTTGAAAAGGCATATAGAAATAATATTATACATTTTGGATTTTTCAATGACATTTTAATGTAAAGTTTTTTAGCTGTGAATGTATAGTTAATATTTAGTACCTGGGTGACCGAGACTTGCTCGGTATTTTTCGAATTTGTCGCATAATCTTACTTACCAAGAGCATAAATTTCCAAAATATTGAACACTAACCACAAAAAGTCAGTTAAGCCTGTTCGGTTAAGTAAGGTGGCAACCCTACCTTTTGATACCCATATTCCCATATATTGCTTAGTATTTGAAAAAAAATTGATATAGGTGGCAACCCTGTGAACCACCCCGAGTGGCAACACCAAAGTAGAAAATCTTAAAACAAAGAATACTACCCATATACCAAATTTCATCCAAATCGGTTAAGTCGTTCCTGAGATAGTAGTGGATATACAAATATGCAAGAATAACTCGTTTAAAGTTATAAGATATGTGTTTTGTTCTGTTTTTTAATAAACATAGTTTTTATGTGTGGAATGCGTTTTCTAAATAATACATATGCTGTTATGATCCACTAAATTCTTGTTATTTCTTTTATTGACTATTAGGATTTTAAGTATTATATTTACTTTATTATTGTCCAATCCCTGCCATTTTAAATTAAGTCCCGTCTGTCGCATTGGCATGCGCGCATCTCTGGTAAACACGTTAAATAAAATGTTCGTATCATATACATTGTGGAGAATCATTCAGCCCGATTCTAAACGAAAAATCCCTTCTCCCTATTCCCTTATTCTGAATACAAAATCCGCAAGTATTTGTTCCCTTCTCGCTCTTCGTCTATTCTAAACGATGTTCTAAAAGTGGTTTTGCGAGTAAAGTAGGTATAACAAATGAAAAGAAAAGGGAGAATACACGACAGTTTTTTGCGAGATATTTCGCCAGGCAATTTTGAGTGAACGCTGAATAAAATGTAAGCAATTTTAACTTTTAATAATAAAATATCACTTTTATACATTAATATCGTATTGTTTTTTGTTTTTAGGACGAAAAGTATAAACTTTAGTAAGCCTTATGCAAGGGCAGCCGGAAATTCCCGCGCCTTCTATAAAGGAAGAAAGGAAGCGCTGAGTATATTTCGACAAAATGCGGAGGAGTTAAATTCGGAAGGACCACCAGCAACATGTATTGTGGAAAAGAAAACGGCACTATCTTATTTGTAACACAAATTTTATCAATACGAGCTTAATCGGCGAAACTGCAAACTGCTTTTTGGCCTGTTGTGTGTGCGTTGGTAAAATGTCCAACAAATATTTATATGCGGGCTTATTTATCGTATAGTTTCAATTAATCTGCAAAACAATTGAATCAATAAAATGCACTGAAAATAAATTTGTTTTACAATGATTCCGGCAGCTCAAGTGCGTTCTTATAGATCTCTGTTGAGGTTACTGTGGTACAGAATCTTCGGTTTCTTCTTCTGCTATCATTCCAAAGGCAATACTATGCATTTTTATTATACCTAGTAGTGCTACGCACACAAGGTATATTAACTTTAGTCGCCTAACGGCAGTACGTAACGGCATAAACGGATCGAGATAGATATTGACTTATACATATCAAAATGTTCAGGACGAAAAGAGAAATTGATTAAGCCATGTCCGTCCGTCCGTCCGTCCGTCCGTCCGTCTGGGAGCACGATAACTTGAGTAAATTTTGAGATATCTTGATGAATTTTGGTATGGGGTTCCTTGCAACTCATCTCCGAGCGCTACTTAAAATGGGCGAAATCGGATGATAGCCACGCCCAATTTTTATATATATAATATTTTCGAAAACACAAAAAAAGTGATTACTCAGGACATAAAACACCTTTAAGGATAAAATTTGGTGAATACATTGACATTGAGGCATAAAATAAATTCTTTCAGAAATTTTTGGAAGTGGGCGTGGCTCCCCCACTTTTGATTACGTCAAATTTAGAAATAATATTAATCATAAATCAAAAACCGTTCAAGATCTCTCTCTATCTCTATGGCGCGATATACAACAGGTATATCATCATAAACCTCCTAAGAGATTTTTGCGCCAAGCTTCTCTTCCAATTGGTGGTGTGCCGATTTGAATTTTCCCTACAAATTGGTGGGACCTACAGTTTTTTGCCGACTCCGAACGGCATCTACAAAGGAGACGAATTTTTGCTGAGAAGCCTGTCATGGCAGAAATTCACTCGGAGAGTTTGCCAAACCACTGCCGAGGGGCGACCCCGTTTTGAAAAACTTTTTTCAAATCACTTTTGATGTTACCTGTACCAGGGCTCGAACCATGGACCTTCGGTGTGGTAGGCCGGCAACACTACCTTCACACCACGGCGGCCGTTCAAGATATCGAAACGAAATTTAGCACGCAGGTTTCCAGGTATGCAAGGAATGTTCCAGGAAAAAATGGGCGGGATCGGTTACGGTCTACGAACACTTTTATATGAAAGATTTTGAAGAGGATCGTAGATATATTAAATAGGCAATAACTTTGCGTAAAATAGCTTTACATCATTTATATTTCACTTTTAAAGTTTCCGACAAGAAATCCAAAAACTTAAAATTTTCGAAAATGGGCGTGGCCCCGCCCCTTTTATAGTGGACTATTCCACAAAACTGTTTATGCCATAACTCCGCCAAAAATTTATTTGTCGAAACGAAATTTGGTGATAATGTTCTATATATAAAGGTAACTGTTTGCTGGGAAAATGGGCGAAATCGGTTAATGTCCACGCCCAGTTTTTTAATATAGTTCTGAAAATTTTTTTTGGAAAATTTAAAAAGCGATATCTCTACAACTCAGATTTTGCACACATAATAAGCTTTTCAAGAAAAACTCGGCCGCAAAAAATTTTTGCCAATTTTGAAGTAGTCGTGGCGCCGCCCACTTTTCAGCATAAAATTTCTGCTATTTTCAAATGCAATCGCTTATAATTCAATATTGATATTTCAATGAAAATTGGTCGGCTGCTTCTCAGTAGTACGTATTATTATCCTGCCAAAAATTAGCCAAATCGGGAAACACACAAGCAAAATATTCGGGCACGTAGTTAATAGCCCACTGCAATAGGGAAGTTATATATCTTTTTTGATTTTCATACCTTTCATAAACATTAAATGTATGTAAGTATGAGAACAAGAAAAGAAAAGTTCACTAAAATGATCAGTACGATGAGCGGAGTCGATTTAGCCATGCCTGCCTCTTCTTCCGTCTGTCTGTCTGTCCGTCTGTCTATTTGAACGCAAACTAGTCTCTCAGTTTTACAAAAGAATGCTGAAATTCGTTGTTTGCTTTCTCCCTTTTTCTAATATACTAGCAAACCCGGTAGACGTTGTTTTGATACATACAACACATCAATATATAAAATGTCATTAACTTGAACCAAATAAACTCCTAACTATACCGAACTGCAGCTTTATATAACCTGGGGGATTTTCCAAAAGCTATATACAGACGTGGTGTGGAGGTAGTGTTGCCGGCCTACCACACCGAAGGTCCATGGTTCGAGCCCTGGTACAGGTAACATCAAAAAGTGATTTGAAAAAAGTTTTTCAAAAACGGGGTCGCCCCTCGGCAGTGGTTTGGCAAACTCTCCGAGTGTATTTCTGCCATGACACACTTCTCAGCAAAAAATTCGTCTACTTTGTAGATGCCGTTCGGAGTCGGCAAAAAACTGTAGGTCCCACCAATTTGTAGGGAAAATTCAAATCGGCACACCACAAATTGGAAGAGAAGCTTGGCGCAAAAATCTCTTAGGAGGTTTATGATGATATACCTGTTGTATATCGCGCCATAAAGAGAGATATACAGACGTGTCGTGCCCAGCGAACTCCTGAACCTATCGTGAAAGTTCAAGAGCAAAACAAAACACAAAATATGTGGGCGTGGCACCGCCCACTTTTGAAAAATTATGTAGATATTGACTAAGTGACACATACTCGTATATCCAAATTTCATTAATTTAGACCAAAAAAGTTCGGAGTTATGACGAATTTAAACTTTGTATAGCCTGAGGGCGTGTCTCCGCCTTCTTTTCTAAAACTATATATGGTCTATGCTGTACCCAGTGAACCCAAGTATATATTGTGAAAATTTCATAAAGATCGGTTGAGTTCTTTGGCGCCTATGAAAGACACCCTTTTTTATACCTAGTAGTGCTTCGCACACAAGGTATATTAGCTTTAGTCGCGTAACGGCAGTACGTAACGGCATTAACGGATCGAGATAGATATTGACTTATGCATATGAAAATGTTCAGGACGAAAATAGAAATTGATTAAGCCATGTCCGTCCGTCCGTCCGTCTGTGAACACGATAACTTGAGTAAATTTTGAGATATCTTAATGAATTTTGGTATGCGGGTTCCTTGGCACTCATCTCCAAGCGCTATTTAAAATGGGCGAAATCGGATGATAGCCACGCCCACTTTTTATATATATATAATATTTTCGAAAACACAAAAAAGGTGATTACTCAGTACATAATACACCTATAAGGATAAAATTTGGTGAATACATTGAGATTTTTTAAAATGGGCGTTGCACCGCCCACTTTTGAGTAAGTCAAATTTAGAAATAATATTAATCATAAATCAGAAACCGTTCAAGATATCGAAACGAAATTCAGCTCGCAGGTTTGCAGGTATGCCAGGAATGTTCCAGGGAAGAATGGGCGGGATCGAGTAAGGTCTACGCCCACTTTTATATGAAAGATTTTGAAAAGTATCGTAGATATATTAAATAGGCAATAACTTTGCGTAAAATAGCCTTACATCATTTATATTTCAGTTTTAAAGTTTCCGTAAACAAAGAAATCCAAAAACTAAAAATTTCCGAAAATGGGCGTGCCCCCGCCCTTTTTATAGTGGACTATTCCACAAAACTTTTTATGCCATAACTCCGCCAAAAATTGATTTGTGGAAACGAAATTTGGTGATAATGTTCTATATATAAAGGTAACTGTTTGCCGTAATATTGGGCGAAATCGGTTACTGTCCACGCCCAGTTTTTTAACATAACTCTGAAAATTTTTTTTGTAAAATTTAAAGAGCGGCATTTCTACAACTAAGCAAGTTATATCAATTAGATTTTGAACACATAATAAGCTTTTTAAGAAAACTCGGCCGCAAGAAAATTTTTTTCAATTTCGAAGAAGGTGGCGTGGCGCCGGCCACTTTTCAGCATAAAATTTCTGCTATTTTCAAAGGCAGTCGCTTATAATTCAATATTGATATTTCATTTAAAATTGGTCAGCTGCTTCTCAGTAGTATGTATTATACTCCTGCCACAAATTAGCCAAATCGGAAAACACACAAGCGAAATATTCGGGCACCTTGTTAACAGCCAACTGCAATAGGGAAGTTATACGAGGTGTGTTCAAAACGTATCGCGAATTTTGAATTTTCGCTGGTTACGTATATTCGAATTTCGAATTTTTTGTGGCGTTATGTTGGTACTCATGTCTCTCACTTATGCCGACAAGCTCGGCCATTTTGAATGTTCAGTTAAGTGTTGACAGCTGCTTTGCTTGCACGTGTTTTGGATCGTCTTCGATTTTTACCTATTCAAAGAAATGGATCAAAGAACCTATATCAAATTTTGTGTGAAAAACGAAATTAAGTGCGCGGATGCATTCCGAATGTTGACTGTGGCATACGGAGAAGCTACCTCGGACCGAAGCAACGTTTATCGGTGGTACAAAATGTTCTCAGAAGGCCGAGAAGATGTGCAAAGAAGAACAAAAATTGGCTTTTGCACCACGATAACGCCCCTGCTCACGCATCGTTGCTTGTGCGCGACTTTTTGGCCAAAAACAACACACTAATGATGCCGCAGCCACCGTATTCCCCAGATCTGGCCTCCTGTGACTTTTTCTTGTTCCCTAAACTGAAGAGGCCCATGAAAGGACGACGTTACGCTTCTCTTGACGAGATAAAGACGGCATCGAAGGAGGAGCTGAACAAGATACAAAAAAATGATTTTTTGAAGTGCTTCGAAGATTGGAAAAACCGTTGGCACAAGTGTATAATATCTCATGGGGATTACTTTGAAGGGTACAAAATAGATATTCATGAATAAATAAATAATTTTTGAAAAAACACAAAATTCGCGATACTTTTTGAACACACCTCGTATATCTTTTTTGATTGTCATACCTTTCATAAACATTAAATGTATGTAAGTATGAGAACAAGAAGAGAAAAGTTCACTAAAATGATCAGCACGATGAGCGGAGTCGATTTAGCCATGCCCGTCTATCCGTCCGTCTGTCTGTCTGTCCGTCTGTCTATTTGAACGCAAACTAGTCTCTCAGTTTTACAAAAGAATGCTGAAGTTCGTGGTTTGCTTTGGCCGTTTTATAATATACTAGCAAACCCGATATACGTTGTTTTGACGTTTTGATATATAGAACACATCTACGAGTATATATAAAATTTCATTCACTTGTACCAAATAAACTCCTAACTATAACGAACTGCAGCTTTATATGACCTGGGGGATTTTCCAAAAGCTATATACAGACGTGTCGTGCCCAGCGAACTCCTGAACTTATCGTGAAAGTTCAAGAGCAAAACAAAACACAAAATATGTTTGCGTGGCACCGCCCACTTTTGAAAAATGATGTAGATATTGACTAAGTGACACATATATCCAAATTTCATTAATTTAGACCAAAAAACTTCGGAATTATGACGAATTGAAACTTTATATAGCCTCGGTGCGTGGCTTCGCCTACTTTTCCAATACTATATACTGTCTATGCTATAGCCAGTGAACCCAAGTATATATTGTGAAAATTTCATAAATACACCCTCTTTTATATCTATTTTTGTTACGCACACAAGGTATATTACTTCATTCGGCATAAACGAATCGAGATATATATTAATTAATGTATATCAAAACGTTCAGGATGAAAAGTAAAATATCCGGGCAAGTAGTTAATAACCCACTGCAAAAGCGAAGTTTCATATCTTTTTTGATTTTCATACCTTTCATGAACATGAAATGTTTGTACGTATACTGAAATGATCAGGGGGATGAGCTGGGTCGATGTAGCCATGCCCGTCTTTAGGAACGTCTTCCTGTCTGTCCGTCTGTCTATTTGAACGCAAATACGTATGTACTGAAATTATTTAAATAGACCTGCGTAAATTGGGATGCCATAATAGATCACTACTAGGTATATAATGTTCGGTTCCACCCGAACTTAGACTTCCTTACTTGTTATTAATTTATTTAATTTAACAACTTTTTATCAAAAACTATTATTTTTCATTTCACATACTTTTTGTAATCAGTAGTGCCAAAACAAGATATAAAATAGCAATACCGCTGAATTCGAAAATTCGAAATCCCTCTTCGCAATTTTTATTTTCACTAGCGAAAGAGAATTGGCGGAAATTTTCCTGACTAACAAAAATATCCGCAAGGAAATAAATCCGATCGGATATTTAGAATCGGGCTGATTATTTTTGTGATTCGTTTACAAATACGCTCTGCCTGCAAGGACAATGACATCGGCTTGCTAAGTTTGAATTTAACTCGCATGCTTGATATCTATCTACCTGTCGGATTGTAAAACATATTATATGCAAAAATTTTACTACCGACCCAACCCCCTCTAAAGAGTGCTAGTTTTCGTCATTTAGAAGAAGAAAGTAATAGTTTTCTCTGGAAACAGGAAGAAATTGTTACTTTTCGTCAGACATAAGTTGAAAGTGCTAGTTTTCGCCAGACACAAAACGAAGAAGCTACTTTTCGTTAGCCAAAAGGATAAAGTGCTAGTTTTAGCCAGACACAAAAGTCCTAGTGCTAGTTTTCATATGGCACGTCGATATAATAGTATAAATATTACCTTTTGTCACACAAATATAATTCTTTTATTTATATCCTTTTTTTAATGTTTTGGGAATTTTTCTTTCGCTTACGAGGTTTAATTCATTTCTGATGACAGATATGACAGAAAATACGAGTGTAAAAATGTGTAAAAATTCATATATCCGCAACTATGCGGAATTAGCCTTAAAAATTTATGACGCTTTGAGTTTTATTATGAAAAAAAGAATAGTAATCATTCTTGAGTAAAAAAATACTAGTTATTCACCGTCCCTGGTAAACATTGCAGGTGTACATTCAAAATGACCTCCAATAGTTTTCAAACTGAAATCAAACTTTGAAAAAAAAAAATATTCAACATCAAGTGGAGAAACATGTTGGAAATCACTCTGAAAATTTTGACATTATTCCAACATCGAAAGAAGTGGGATTTATGTGGCATAGTCTATCCATAGACTTTTGTATAAGTAAATGTCTGTTACGACAGATGGGCTCCTTTGTTTGTTTTTATATTATTTATTCGGTATGAAACGCAAATGTAAAGTAATCCACAACTAAAGTCGCCACAAAATAAATGTTGATCTTCTTACAACAATGGACGAATAATTGCTAATGCCCACAAAGGAACCACGCTATTAACTGGTATTCAATATCTTTCAAATAATGAAAGATTTTATTTTGGTGTTTATTTTACTGCTTTTTTGGTTTATAATGACCTTTGGTCAGCCGATCATTCAAAATTATTAATACCCTAAACCTGTAAATATGTGTGTAGGCATGTGTGACAATAATACCGTAATATAAGTAAGACAACAGCAGCTGCCAACAGTAGTCCCAAAGAAAGAGCTCAAGCTTAATGACTCTTTTCATGCTTTTGAGTTTAGACATCGAAGCAGAATATGAAATAAAATGAATTGTTAACAACTCCATTAAGAGCATTAAAGTGCTCCATCATCTAACGAAATACTTTCATAATTATCAGCTCACCGACTTTTTGTGCACGGTACACCTATATTGGTACAAAAGGGTTTGTGTGTAAGTGTCTTATATATACCCTGCAAAAAATGCGATTAGTCTAGAATGGATCCGGGATGAGTCGTATATACAGGGCAAGTAATCCTCCTATCAGAAAATGCTATAAATTTTGCGATTGGCCCCTAAAGTCAGTTCTGTTTTGACATTTGTGTAGTAAACACATGCGAAATACACGTTAATAAACAATGTTACGCTACACTGCTCCAGAACGCGGAATATTGCTGACTATTTATTTGATCAATAATCGGTCGGTGAAAAACGGTTACTGCGCAAAAGTAATCCTCCTATCAGAAAATGCTATAAATTTTGCGATTGGCCCCTAAAGTCAGTTCTGTTTTGACATTTGTGTAGTAAACACATGCGAAATACACGTTAATAAACAATGTTACGCTACACTGCTCCAGAACGCGGAATATTGCTGACTATTTATTTGACCAATAATCGGTCGGTGAAAAACGGTTACTGCGAAAAAGTAATCCTCCTATCAGAAAATGCTATAAATTTTGCGATTGGCCCCTAAAGTCAGTTCTGTTTTGACATTTGTGTAGTAAACACATGCGAAATACACGTTAATAAACAATGTTACACTACACTGCTCCAGAACGCGGAATATTGCTGACTATTTATTTGACCAATAATCGGTCGGTGAAAAACGGTTACTGCGAAAAAGTAATCCTCCTATCAGAAAATGCTATAAATTTTGCGATTGGCCCCTAAAGTCAGTTCTGTTTTGACATTTGTGTAGTAAACACATGCGAAATGCACGTTAATAAACAATGTTACGCTACACTGCTCCAGAACGCGGAATATTGCTGACTATTTATTTGACCAATAATCGGTCGGGGCCAAACGGTTACTGTGAATGGTGAGCGCTACAGAGCAATGATCAACGAGTTCTTTTTGCCGCAACTTGATGAATTGGGATTGGAAAACATGTGGTTCCAACAAGACGGTGCAACAGCACACACTGCACGTGCCACAACCGATATGCTGAACATCGGAAGCTTACTTTTGCGCCACCTTGTATATGCAAGTATGAACAGACCATAAAACCAACAACAAAATAAATTTTCACTAGCACACTGTTATGTACTATAACTATCTTTTAAAAAATAGAAAGAAGAATGTAAAAAAAACAAAGTCCAGCATACATGATTTACATATAGACAGAATGTCTAAAATATTGTCTGTACCTTTGGCAGATAACAAACAACAATTAGAGGAAAACTTGAATTAAGCAGCTTGCAAAACTACACGCAGCATAGCCTATGGGTTAGGCGGCTGCGCTTGCAATCAGAGTGAGTGGGTTTGATTCTCCACAAGATCCTCTGATATAGTAAAACTATACGAATTAATCTGACGAGAAATCGTGGCTGTTTTCGAAATAGTACTATAACCATAGCCTGTATATGTTTGTTGCTTTCAATTTTTCCTTTAATCAAAAATAATAATAATTATCTAAGAATTATTATCAACTGGTCTTGAGCTCGTTAAACTTACAAAAATATGTAAACATTTTTTTTATTTATTTAAATTGGTCCAACTCGATTAATTTATCATGATCATTCCATTTCGCAATTTTATTGTAAAAATTAATGTTCATATATATGACTTTTATGTGCTTCATCATTGCAAATCCATATAATCGATCAACGTCCCATCAGACATTTGGTAACGCGTCTAACGCCATTCATATCTGATGTGGTTTTCTTTATACCTACTGACTTTTGGTGATATAACAATAGTACGCTCAGACTTAATCAGGTTTGATTACATATACCAGCTACTGTATTCTTGTCTGTAGTGACAGCGGTTTTGTAAAAGATTGATAATGGCACGAACATTATTGAAATTTTATTTGACGGGCGCTCAGACCGTAATTATCATGCTCCATCTGATTGATCAATGCATGTGACTGTGGGGCATTTCATGAACGTTTGAATTATGGATAACAAGTTTGTTTAAAAGTTTAAAGAGTTATTTGATATTTTTAATATTTCGAACTTTTCGTAATTATTGTTACTCTTAATAACTACCTATGCATCCACTCTTACCAACAACCCCTACAACAGCCCTATGCTTGAACTGTAACAAAATTCAACTCAATTACTATTGTTATAACTGTGACAATACGAGTAGATAAATTTAGGCATGCTTGGAAAAATTTAAAAGCTCTTTTCATTTCAATTGTTATAATTTTTGTTATAACCCATTGAGTATGTGACAATGCTGAATAGGCACAGCGATGTAAGGGCATGGAAGACCCTGTTGCTCTGTCGGCTCTGTAGTAAGTAATGATAGTCCCAAAGCCTACAGAACATCCGTGGAAGGTGGGGTCATCTGATCTACAGAGGAAGGTCATTGGTTGCACCTGAACCGTGATGATCAACGTGAGCCCCCAACGACAGAGTGCTCTTCATCACTAGTGCAAAAATCTATTGTTTCTAGTAATCTCCTCTTGATGGTCAAAATCTGCGTCTTTCTGGAAAGTGTTTTTTTTTAAATAGTATTAGGTCAAAAGTGGGTAGGTGTACAAAGAAGTTATTCGACCGGAGGAAGCAGCCGATGTGAAATGCATGTACATCATACTTGGGAAATATTTATTCACAAATGAAGCATGCGTGCGGAATGAGATCATTGTATGCATGAAAAAGGCATGTGTACCAGTGAAAAGTTATTTAATTTGAAATTATACACCTTACTGATTGTGCTCTACGTGCCTAGTTGAATGTTCTTTGCGTTTTCTTTATTGACTTGAAAAATGTATTCAAATTTAAGAAATAATATTAACATCTACGGAAATACTCCATATTTGAATCGATTTCCAGCACAACCCTTACACCATTTTCCTTGGTGCATGATAGCTACTAAATCAGTGACGATGCCACACCTTTGAAGAATCGAGCTATGGCAAATATGGACATTTGAACACACAGCCAACCGTTCGCACCCCGTCGACCGTATGTATGAAAAACCCATGCTATTTCCATGCAGAATAAGTGATTTTGTACGTATAAATCATGTGTACGCACTAGTATTTTTGTATGCTTTCAAAATTAATACAGACATATGCATGCAAAAGTAGTACAAAAGAAGGGATAGAGAGTATGCATGCTCCCTGAAAAACAATACGTGTAAAATGGAAATGAACGAGCTTTTATACTGGCATGCATACAAAGAGCCAATTGATGCCTGAAATACTGCTGCCGCATGTATATATTTCCAACTGGGAATGCTGAAACAAATATTTTCAAAAAGGAGGCACGATTTTGTGAAACTCTGGAAGCATTATAAGATACGCGCTATGCCTTTGGTATTAAAACCTCTATAATAAACTGATTAAGGTAGATTCCTTAGTTTAAAGTGTAATCTTGCGAGTTAGTAGGCCAATACAACATCAGTGGTTTTATCTAACCACTGCTTTGGCTATACTTAGACAAAATAATACGTAAACTATAATAATCTGGTTTCTGCCTGGTAGACAGTTGGGTCTGAGCCCAGAAGTCATAGCATGGCTATACAAAGCAGTTATTCGACCGATCCTGGCCTAGCTGGCAGTGTTGTGGTGGAAACCTATGGTGCGAGACTTTATTTACTACACTTAGAAGTCGAGAGTCGGAACTTCCGAAACAGTGCACATCAGGCACACCCCCCATTTGGCAAATGTTAAGGGCTATAATGAATATTTGAGACCACTTTCTCTATGCTGAAAAAGGAAATTGGACCAGCAGAGCTAATTTGATCTGGGACAATTTATTATAAGAGTGCCCAATGGCTGGCACATGCTGCTCATATTGATATCGTTGCACGCATTCATTCCCACCGGAATGACCCGGTATTTTTACCCGGTCAAGGGCTATTATAATAAAAAATATTGTGGGCCTTAACGAGTGCTTCGTACATTGTGCCTTCTTTGGCTTCCATGAAAAACGAAGAAAGTGACTATTGAGTTGAACTTGGACAAGACGAAGTATTTGCTGTGATCAAATAAAGAACCGTACACCGCTTTTGCAAAACGCTAGGACTGAAAGACACAAACTTCAAGCTGCGAAGAACTTTGGGGAAATTTGGGAGCTAGCATTAACAGCGAAAATAATGTCAACAAGTGACACTTTGTACAGAGTGGGCAATTGAAAAGAAAAGTCCTATCTAGAGGAAATAAGGTCACACTTTGTAGATCTTACATTGTAAGTCTGATAATGTATGACTCGAGATCATGTATTCTGTCAAAAGCAAATAATAGAACTCTTGGATTATTCGAGAATATATGTTTCAGCAGCACAGGAACTAGAAGCTCAATTTGAGTTAGACAACACAGATCATTCTCCAACTTAACCTTCCTTGGAGTTACCTATTGGTCTTAGCTATTGCTAAAAAAAAAACGAAAGACGTTAGTGAAAGCCTTTTTACTTTCTTTTCAATATGCGTTCAAATTACGCAATCCAGATATGCAGATTAAGTGATTTGATACAAATCTGGTTTCTAAATTCGTCAGTAGTACTTCCATCACTTAAATAACACTTTTGTAATATGAAACAGCCAGCTTGCGATTAAATAACCAACAAAAGATCTTAACGCTAAGAATCGGAGACTCAGGATGTCTGTTAATTAAAAATGCATTAAAATTCAAAGTAATAATAAGACGAATCTAGATTTTGCTGTGAAACAAAAATTGTTAAAATGCAACAATGGAAACCGCAAATCTATGTATATGTATGTATGAAGGCTGGTATGTCCTCATAAATAAGCAATTCTTTGCAAAAAAAAATATAAAAAAATCTCCTCCTTAAAGGACTCACTCTACATAAATGTTGATTTTATACAAAGGATAAAAGCAGTAAAACACACGAAAGGTCGTGAAATGTTGAATTAGGTTAAACAATGGAACAATGGCTGCAGATAAGCAACAATGAAAAGAAGAAAAAGAAAAATTCAATGTCATAATTGAAGGTATGAAATGAGAGGCATCAACAAATGTAAAAACTGCTGAGAAGATTGTCCAGATTGTGCTCACAGATACCGTAATTCTTAAGAAAATATTTACGACCACGAATATTACTTAAGATTGCCTGTCTCTTGTCTTTTGATGAAAAGGCGTCAATTTACCATTTCGGCTGCACAGCCGCAAAATGTTCAGTTAACAACTGCCGTCTAATCTATAGTGTAAGTAAAGTAGCATTTATCCACATATATTGCAAGGGAATGTTGTTAATTTAAACAAAACAATACATATAAAACAACGACAAACGTACTCAGACGATTAACAGGCAACAAGGCAAGTACAAGTATAATGGCAGTGAGATCAGCAAGGATAACGAATCCTTTTTGTATAATGCTTGGCAGATTGACGGCTTTGTGCACGCAGCAAGGCTACTGGATGATGATTCTCAGTCAGACGACTAAATACAACAAAATACTATCTACAACACGTCAATCATTTATTAGAGCTGCCCGTGTTGGAAGTAGTCAGGTCGTTGGTATGTGCATATGTACACTGCCGGTCATCGAAATAGGATCAACATATATGAGTTGTTAAAAAATAGCAGTGTGCCTAGCCAAAAAGTCTAAGAAAATTCACAACTTGCTTTCCACCTGTTATTGTCTTTTCTGCGTCTGTAAACCTCCGAAATGGCGACATGATTACTAATCGTAATGATTCCTCAGGAGGTATATATCGCGCCAATTACACTACCCGACAAATTTTCAAAAATTTCCATATCATAGACATTTGATGTGTGATTCCTATGTAGAATGTTCTGCTGAATCCAAATATTTAATCAGATAGGTTAAAAGTAGAACAGTTTTCCAGATATTTCGAAATTTAAGTTTTTGAGCTAAGAAAAAAAAGTAGGACTACTGATCTTTTGAGAGGATGAAATACCATTTCCACCAAAGCAAAAATAGTCAAAATGGACGTTAAAGTGACGGAGTTATGTGGAAAAATGCGCAAATTTTTGTATGCAAATTTTCAGTTTTATTTCGACATTCATCTTCTTTTTTGTAATTTTTATTTACGAAATATCAAATAACCTCCTGGATTATATTCAGCAGAAAAATTACAATGTTATAAGAGATTTAGCCTTTAAAATCAGCTTACTGCTATCGATAAATAGACGCCATTCACAAGACTCATGAAAAAATCAATATAGGTTTGTTCACTTAATCTCTTATAACATTGTCAGTTTTTTGCTGATTATAAAAGGAAAGTGCCAAATTGTTTACTAAGTTTAAAATGTTTAAATAGGCTATTGACTCACATTATAAAACCTCCTGTATTTTATAATTCGTTAAAAAAAATTACAAAAAAGAAGATAAATGTCGAAAAAAACTCAAAATTTGTATAAAAAGACTCCGTCACTTAAACGTCGATTTTAATTATTTTTGCTTCGGTGGAAATGGTATTTCATCCTCCCAAAATGAAATAAAATAACAAAAAATCGAGAAGGTAGTGGAGGAGCTATTGACAGATTAGTAACCCTACTTTTTTTCTTAGCTCAAAAACTTTAATTTCAAAATATCTCGAAAACTATTCTACTTTTGAACTATCTGATTACATATTTGGGATCAGCAGAAAATTTTCAAATGTCGCGTAGTGTTATTTCTTTTTTTAATGTGTGTGCACGGACGGACGGACATAGCACAATCGATTCCTTTATTTACTTATATAAAATTTTATATAAGGAACTGTATATCTATCTAGATTTTTCACACTGCTATAAACCTCCTTTATATGGACACAATTATAATTCCCTGCGTACTAGCACGGCTTGGTATAAAATTTTGGTTTATTTTTACTAGTGTAGGTCAATTCCAGTAATCGACTGCGCTTAATATAACGATTAGCATAATCATATTCTCCATTTTTTGGTATTACGATTACTTAATTTTTTGTAATTAAAATCATTTTCGTGATTACTTCATTTGAAACAACGGAATTTTATGCTCTTACGATGCACAAATTGTAGAAGTATTTTCAGTTTCAAACAAAACTTTTCTTCCTCTAAGATGTTTTTAAACTCCTGAAGTCTTTGAACCTATTCATGTGAACGGCGGTGTATTTCCGTGTTTATTCTGTGCATTGTACTCTGGGTCTATTCACATTGTTTTGCTTTGCTCTGGTTTGCGGCTTATCTAAATTCGTTTGTTTTCATCAAATTACAAAATTGCATGCGATACCCATCAGCCAGCAGCATCACCGACTACAACAATAGGTGCAACAATTTTAAAAGTGTTTTTCTATTATAATCCGCTTAACTTCGTCGTCCTTAATGACAAGCATTCCACTTCAGTACGCTTCATTTTATTGCTACTTTTTTAAAGCTGAGCTGAGCTGATCTCATTTCGTTTACGTATTAACTGGGTTTACTACTCATACATGTATCTACGAATACATACGATATATACAATAGTTGAGTGAACACAGTTGTGTATGTTGGTAAGTCCTTGCAGGGGTTGCATTTAGTGTGATATCAATCAAACTTGTCCATCAAATCGTTATTTTACACTTGAATGGGAAACGCCGTAGCTTTTGTTGTTGTCGTTTTTTTGGTTGGTGAGAATGCGTTTGTTTTGGGTAACTGCCTCCCTTTTCTGTTGTTGTTTGGTGGGTATTTGGTTGTTAAGTGTGGCGGCAAAGCGTTAATCCTAGCAATTGTTGCTACCGAATTGTGCTACTCGTATTTCACAACAAAAGAGGATCAAAATAACTACATACGTTTATACATACATAAAGACCGAATACCTGACCCTGTCGGAAAAGAGTAGGCAGACTCAAAAATTAACTCATTTTAAAAGTAATGGAGTTATTTTGCGATAATGTTCTGGTTTTATAAATTTTCTATCATTCTATCAAAAGAATTTACATATGTACAATTTTTGTGACAAAATTTGATTTTTATTTAAAAGCTAATAATAATAATTGTATTTTAATAATAATATACGTCCCTTACGTTAGTGACCGTTAGTTTAGTGACTCAAATAAACTTTAAAAATGTTGACGCTTAGGTACTTAATTTTTAATCGGTCGTTAGAGAACCATTGTAGAATGTATGCTGGCAGCTTACAAAGAATATGGATGCATAACTTTTAATAAAATGTTTCAAGGAAGGTCTCCGAATCCTCTAGCACTTCGCTAAATGCCTTTAAAACATACATTTACTTGATTTATAAGTATTCATAAAACGAGCTCAATTGATTTATAGATATTTCACTGTATAAAAGTTTGCATAAGGGTTCGACTTTGCTCCCTTAAGTTACTCTGTCTACATCGTACTGAAGCTGGCCCGCAAATCAAAAGGTTTGGGAATTTCAAACTCAACAACTCTTGACACGCTCGAATAATACAGTACGGAGATCTTGCTTTAAATAGTGTTTGGTTTTACCCTACAGGTGGCTTCGCCATGCAGAAATAAAAGATATTTGTAAGAAAATGCGGCATTGGCGTCATGAGAAATAATAACTAGAAAATAAACTATTCACATTTCCGATAATGTTGGTATAAACTCCGAAGAAAATTATCTTTAGATATGACACGACAACAGGAGGTTTTTGTAGTTGCAGATAATGGTGTATTTTCATACTAAAAATAAATAAAGCTTAAGCTCAACATTTCAGTTTTTTTTTTAAATACGAGTACTTTCAAAAACTTGAAAGTATTTCATTAGCAGTCCCAAATAGCTTTTAAAGTATTTCAATTTCCGGCAGGGTACATACATCAATAGAAATACATTCATCCGCGTGTATAAAATACTTTAACATATGTATATTACGGATGGTCGAGAAACACTCAAAAGTAAAATTTAATTTGCGTCTCATGCACTTAGGAGTTAAAAACATCTCGCACCATATCCGTACGAGTATAAATTGGTACAATTACTACTTCCATAGAACGTGCTCAAACAAATCTCCAGCCCATACAAAGTGATTAGAGCTGGAATTAGTCGCACCTTCCTTTGCGACACATCCCGGACGCATCTTAGACTTACCGCATTTTTACAGGGCTAAACTAACGTAGTTTTTGAATAAATGTACATACAGGGTGGCTGATGAATTTTGCTACATTAAGAAACTCAAATAATTTTTTTTGCAGTGTATGGAATTCATTTTTCTTTTATTCATGTTAAAGCTCATTAAATTTTATTAAATATAGCTTAATTAGTTTTAAAAATAATGGAATTTAAATGCCCCCCTGCTCGTCGATGCATGTGCGGCATCTTACCAAAAAGTTGTTCATTACTGCTTGGAGAGTTGAGACAGGAATAGCAGCAATTGTTTCTCGAATGGATTGCCTTAGTTCATTCAAATTTGTTGGTTTTGCTTTGAAGACTTCCTGTTTGCAATAACCCCACAAGAAAAAGTCAGGTGCAGTAAGGTCAGGCGACCTGGGTGGCCAACGGAATGTGGAGTTTCTGGATATCAGCTTATTGGGAAATTTTCGTCGCAATTCTGTCATAACAGGTTGGGCTATATGAGGAGCTGCACCATCTTGCTGAAACCACACAGAGTTGAAAGAAATTCTCATTCGGCGTAATTCTGGATAGAAAAACTCTCTCAACATGCTCAAGTAACGGTCTCCAGTAACCGTAACGGTGTGACCGTTTTCTTCGAAGAAGTAGGGCCCGACAATGCAGCGTGATGAAACTGCACACCACACTGTGACACGAAGTGGATGCAATTCCGTCTCATGGAGTATCTGTGGGTTGGAAGCACTCCATATTCGACAATTTTGTTTGTTTATGTTGCCGTTTAAATCGAAATGGGCCTCGTCAGACATGAAAAGACAGTTCAACATGTTTCCATCCTCTTCCACCATTTGAAGCATCTTCTGGCAAAATTCCAAGCGAATCGGCAAGTCTGCAGCGTTCAGTTTGTTGGCCATTTGAATTTTATATGGGAATAAGTCCAAATCTTTGTGCATAATTGACTGTAATGCCTGTCTGCTTACACCCATTTGAGCAGATAAGCTTCTTGTCGAAACACGTGGATTGTTTTGTATGGCAGCAGCTACAGCAGCGATTGTTTCCTCCGTTCGAACTGAAGGGTTTCGATGGTAAGGTCTTCTGTTGGCTGTCCCATGCTCGGCAAAATTGTTTACAAGTCTTATTATGGTCCATCTGCTCGGAGGATTGCCGCCAAACGTGCGCCTATACTCTCTTTGAACCGAAACTACGGACTCCAGTGCGTGATAGCGGCGGACAATCCAAATTCTTGTTTCAGTGTCCCAGTTATCCATTTTTGTTAAACGTAAAAGTCAATCTGCAAAATAAAAAAAAAATTTACCAGATTCATTAAATAGAAAAAAAGTTATTTAATTTTTTTTTGGTAGCGGCTTTCATTAGCCACCCTGTATATGCATGTGAGTAACTTGACTTAATTTTCTCACCTTATTATATCCTCTTTTACCTCAGTGATGAGGATGTTTCTAAAAAGTTTTCTGCTATACATATGCAAAAACTAAGAACTGTACTGTAGTCATATTTTTACGTACTTTTTCAATAAAAACATTTTTCTATAAGGTTTCCCACTAACCTTAAAAAAAATCTTGAAATGTTATATGTATATGTAAATTGGAAGGTTTGTACGAGTTTGGAACCTGTTTCCAATTATTTAAAAACTTAAAAAAAGATGCTATTTAAACCAGTTATCACCCTTATTCTGGGAAAATATTTTTAAAGATATTATTGAGTAAACGGCGTTCGGAAATGACCTGACCCTATCACAAAAATTGTTGTACTTTAAAAGGGACTGAACTCCTGCCTCAACTGTTTTTGTTGAAACGATGTGCCGAGCTTATCTTTTCTCCTTAGAAATATACTAGCAGTTTCAGGAAAAGTTAAAGATGCACGTCATCAGAAACAGAGCCAGCTCATGGGCGCGCAGAATTTAATTACATTCTGCATAATACTCCGCAACTGCACTGTGGAAAGTTGCTATGGGGAACCCTATTGCCAAAAATAAAATAGCAAGCTCTCCAGGTGATTTTAGGACAATAAATATTTAACCAGTTTTGTCCAAGGTATTTGAGAGCTTGCTTGCGGAGACTTATCTGCTTGCTTGCGGAGACACACCTATGTCAACATAATTTACTTCCCTATTATCAGTCCGGCTTTAGAACCAAGTGCAGTTGTTTCACTGCTGTTATAAAAATGTTAGATGATGACACCTTTCGACAAAGGTCAACTTACGCTGCTATGTTTGCTTGATTTTTCAAAAGCATTCGACTCGGTTGATCATAAATTACTGTGCTATAAGCTAGAAATATACTTTGGATTTGGTTACACTGCGCGGAAAATTATTGAAATTTACCTATCAGAAAAGTTACAGTTTGTTTGTAATGAAGCTATTATGCAAATTATGAATCTTTAATAAATGAAAATGAAATAAAAATTTAAAAATTATTAATTTTTAATCAATAAAGCTTGGGACCTGTCGTTTAGAGGTCTGTTCACAGAGTTTTCTAAGTGGCTTACTATCCCAGTTCCACGTCACTTGAAGTTAAAGTAAGCAAGTTCTAATCTAAGATATGACTAAAGAGCTAGTAAGTAGTTTAACCGAATTCTGAAATATGGCATTTTTGTATGAAATTCTCAGATGTAGAGTATTTCAACCATTTATTGAGATATAACATTTTCGAAACAGTCAAGGGGATACGGGTCCCATTAGTCGTCGATATTATATTTCTGGTTACTTTTATGTATATTGAGGACTGACTTGCATTATATTAAAATGACCAAGGTTTTGCCTCAGTACCGCAATGATCTTAAAAAGTAAAAATTGTAGTGAGGTCACTAATCTCTTGTAAGGCAGTATAATCTAACAGGTGCAGGCGACAACTTAAGCTAAAGCTGAAACTTGTGCACGAATATTTCATAATTTAAAACTGTCGCTTTAATTGTAAATTTCGACCCATACTAATATACACACACCTTTACATTTAAATGCTGTCGTATTGCGTATTAGCAATGTGGTTCAATCCTGACCAGCTGACATAAAATCCTAGCAAAATTCTGACAGTAAGTCAATCAACCAGCTTGACACTGCGACAGACAGTCGGGCATTGGTTGTTGTTGCTGCTGCTTGTCAATCAGGCTTAGTGTCGGCTTCCTGCCCGCCTTTCCGTATTGCTGACGTATATACGCAAATTTAAGCAGGCTTTTGTACCACCAGCCCTTGCTGCTTCCCTCTCTCCATCTATCCTGCTCATCCTGTTTATTGGCCTGTCAGTGGGTTTGTTATTTTTGCTATGTTTTGTCAGTTGGCATTGCTTATTTAAGGCATTAGCAATTATTTCAATTTTATTTTCACTTTACAATTCGTTATTTGCCCATCAGCACATACAAACCTATTCCTTGTATGCACATCAGTTCCCATCTTATCCACATCTATCATTGTTTAGTGTGGCAGGCGGGGTAGTTCCAGAAATAATTGGCACTGCCATTGGCATTCAGAATCAGATTGGGCGTTTTAAATTGTAATCATCAAAAGTTATTGAAATGCCTGTTGACAGCCTTAAGCCGTTTCCTGTCAGTCATGATTCGTATTTGTGATGAGTAGATCCTCTTGAGTTTTTAGTGAAATATAAACTAGATTTTTAGCTTATACGAATTATATATGTTGATTTTTTTGCTTTTTAGAGCAAGCTACATTCTACATAGTTGGAAGAGTGAAAGATCACCCTATCTGTTCGACAACGCTATAACGCAGCAACAGAATTCGTTCTATCTCACTCACTTCACCTTATAACACTACCCGACAAAAAATGTCTGCTGATTCCAAATATGATAGTTTAAAAGTAGAACTGTTTTCGAGATATTTTGAAATTTGCACTAACAAAAAAAATGTGGATTACTAATTTTTCAGTATTTCCGCCATGATTTTATGTTATTTTATTCTAAGAGGATGAAATGCCATTTCCACAAAAAAAATAATTAAAATCGACGTTAAAGTGACGGAGTTATGGTAAACAAAATTTTTTTTTATGTAAAATTTTAAATTTTTGTTCGACATTCATCTTTTTTTTGTAATTTGTTTTTCAACGAAATATTATATAACCTCTTGGTTTTACACTGTGAGTCAAAATCCTATTTCTTATTGAAAATTTTGCCACTTCCTAGATTGTAATCAGTAGAAATATGGCAATTTTATAGCAGAAGTTACAGTCCAAAACCCGTTAATCGGAGCAAACGATTATATGGGGATAAGTGTTGCATTGGCCCCATACCAAATTAGATCGAGATGGCTGCAAAACTGAGAGAGAAGTTTGCATTCAAACAGACAGACGAACATCGCTTAATCGACTCAGCTCATCGTTTTGATCATATCGGTATACTTATTGAACGGCACATCTCTTTTTCTTCCCATAATTACAAACAGCGGACCAAAGTTGTACTACCATTTAATGTTCATGGAAGGTATTAGAAACACAAATTTAGTGACTGTTTCCTTCTCCTTCCCTCTCAACATCAGAAAAAGGGCGAATATAAGATTACTTCACAGTACGGTTCTTTAAATGTTCGAAACCTCACATCACTAGTGTATTGCTACATGCAGGGCATGCAATGATTAGGACACACAGGATAACGCTAGTGGAAGTGGTTTTATGTTTCTTTTATGCGTCAGCGAGTCCAAAAGTGTTACCCGTCTGTCAGCTCGAATAAATACTCAAAGTGATAGTTGCACTTAACTAGCTAAAAAATTAAAAGAGTAAAGGTTTAAATTCTGTCCCATCTTACCATTTCAAAGGACGACGGATATATTGTAAAAAAAATGAATCAAAGCATTTAGCAATTAGGCCGTAATGGCCGTGAAGGGATAAGGATACTTTGAATAGACAATGTATTAAACCATTAAGTATTTACGTTGGGGTGCCACTTGAATGCCGGTAAGTTGTAAATTTAGTTTTTTCATTGCCTTCATTTTTTCACGACGCTCACAAAGTGTCAACATGATATTTACCTAAATATTATTTTACTTGCATCATATTTCATGGCAGCTGAAAAAATACATCCAAAAGGGGTACATCGAACGAGGATTACAATCCATGTGTAACCATGGCATCCATTCGCATGGCTGTATGTGTGAGTGTTGTCAGCACCTTTCGCATGAAGCGCTCACGTCAGGCATGAAATTATTTTCGATTTAATTCCCTCTCGTCCGCCCTTATTGCAACCACTTACTTGAAACGAATGACTCGGTTGTTAGCTAGGCACGGTTGGATTAATTTGGCTTGGTTGGTTTATATTTCATTGACATGTGGTCAAACACAATCACAGTTTGTGCCCGAGTGTGGTGAGTCAATCAGGTGACCGGTAACCAAATTATCCAAAATTCCAGCAAACTTACTCAACCAATGTGGCTCATTTTCCCCCAGCAGAAATATCAATTTACTGCTTAGTTGTAGTTCCAATTTCACAAAATCACAAAATGCACATTAGTACAAATATTAATATGTTATTACATTAGGGTGGTGCGATTTGGAGTATTGGAAACATTAACAGAGGGCATAAAGATGTACATAGAAATTAAATAAATTGTTTGATATTTATATAAATTTATTCGCTGCAAGTATAAGTAATATAATGCTACATAAATAAGACGGAGAAAAACAGCAGACAACTTTCCCTAAACTAAGAGGCAATAGTTTAGCAATCAACTAACAGACCCTGCAGACATTTTCCTGACCGAAAATTTGCCTGTCTATACTTGGAAAGTTGTACTCTCTATCGTGTTCCTCTGTCCTATCCCCCCGCCCCCTTTTGCTCCTCATCTTCACTTTCTTTCTTATTTATTGCGTTTCCCTATCCCAATATTTACACCTCATCATATATGGATCTTTATACCGAATATTATTTATATTGCACCAGCGGCTTTTGTATTTACCGAACTGAGCTTATTACTAGAAGGGACGTGGCAAAGCAAACTTTTCCAAAACCTTTTACATAAAATATTAGTAATAGTCCGCGGAGCCTCACCAAAAAAATGGTTGGGAAAGAAAACGGTTGTAGAAAGTTGCTTGATAAGTCAGCGACCTAGAAATAAATTGTAAAATTTGAACACGATTCTCCCTTTAGATAACGTTTGACAGCCAATGAAACCTATTGTTTCTAAACAAAATTGGAAACAAATTAATTTCGTCGGCTGATTGAAAATTATCTTTTCCTACATTGTAGATAACCCTAATGCACGTACTTTCGGTATGAATGCTTGTTTGAATATTACAAAGTATCCTTATGTGGCATGTGTTCTAGCACGGGCGATGTGTTACTGTCATTATTATGCACTCATCTGGCACCTAACCGGCAGCCATAACAGAAGCTACTTACCATTTCCTACTTAACTTGGCTAATGGCATAAATGTCTGACCACTTTGAGTTACTTGTGTATGGCAACCTGCAAAATATTACCACTTTGGCTATGTACAACGTTGTTTATTGAATTATGTTACCCAAACCAATTTTGTTGTTGTTGCTTTATCGTTTCCAGTATATTTGATTGGATCTACCTAACACACAATTGGCGCATAAAAGCCATTGATAAATCGTATCGATCATACCTTTGAGGCTTAATTTACTCAAATGCCTGCAACTGTTGTCCTCAGAGTTCAATTTAGTTTGGGATAGGCAGCAATTTCAGCAGCATCTATTGGAGTTGTTGATATCGGTTTAGCTACAATTCGACTTGTTTTATGTAGGTTATCACAAAACTCTATGAGTCAAGGAAACAGAGGTATTTCCTACTTCTCGTATACCAAGTTTTTAACACTCAGAGAATAACGTATGTTTTTAAATGAAATTAGCTTTCCAAAGGTATAAACATGTTACCTACTTCACATTTATTGGTCAGAATTGCATCACGGACGCTATTTTTCGTTTGAATATGAATGACGGGAATTTCCCAAGCCGAGTGGCGTTTCCTGGGATCAGAGAATAGTGTCAATGGAAAATAGTATGTGATCATCAAAAATATATTTATGAATAGGTAGGTAAGAGGGTCTGATGTCGATCGGCAACACACTTACGTCTAGTAGCGATCATTGAAGTACTACGAGTCGCGTTACACACCTAACCTAACAAAAAATTCGTAGATTAATACCAGAATCAAACTATAAAGGTGTAATGACTTACTAATCCCTTTAGATTCTAAAGTGTAGAACAATAACCGAGTAATACAGAAATCTGTATTGATTAATTGATTCATACGGCTTAGGGCCATTTTCACAGTGGCGAATTAAATCTAGCTTTTCAATTTTCAAATCGAATTAACTAAAATATAACCGCTCAACATTGGTGAGTTAACCTCGGGTTAAAATTCATAAGGCTGTCTATAATGTATTGAACAGTCAATGTTTATCAAAATAGCTAAATTAAAATTGTGAATCGATAGTTAACTGTGGAATACAAGTTAACTCGGCACTGTGAAAATGGCCCTTAGAGCAATAAGGAAGGTAACTAATATACCTACACTCCTAATCTAACAATTAAGGATACATCGTTACCGCTAACATAACTGTCAATTTTGAAATGGTATAATTCAATTACTTCCAATGAATACTGTTTAAGCGAGATAGGCTGTAGTCATTTCTTTCGTTTATTTCATTTGCATTGCATGCAATTCGCAATCAGCTTATGAAATATTCCGAAGATATAGTTTACATGTTTAAGCTTTATGGGGGGCGAGTGGTTTTTTTTTAAGTTAATTTATTGCATATTATTTTGTTATTTTATTATTTGTTCAGAGAGTAGAACGGGGGGTGCGGAGCACATGTTGCATAAGGGGCAACCTTTGAGTAATATTTATTTAATTATTTTATTTATTTCAATTATTTGTTGTATATAGAACGGGGTGCGGCGCACCTGTTACACCTTGTATGTATTAATTGGGGGCGAGCACTGTTGGCTCTGAGGCATTGCGCGGGATTGGCTTCCTCATTCTCGTTGTGCAAAACCCCGATTTGGGATTGCAAAGCATAAACTATATCTTTCGAATATTTCATTAGCTGATTGCGAATTGCATGCAATGCAAATGAAAGAAGTGACTACAGCTTATGTCGCTTAAACATACTCCCTTCCCTAGAAGGCTTAGTCGTCTAGTGAGACTCATTAGTCGCCGGTTCGAATCCGGCTCGAAGGACCAAATACTTATAGTTCAATTTCATTTAGTTTGTAATTTGTGTTCAAAGTTTCCGCACCGGACTTAAGTCTCGTGCTCTTCCCATTTTCTTCCCAAAACATTACTCTCTATGCGTTCTTCCTGTAGACAAAATATATCACTTCATTTATATGTAGAAGAGATTACTCTCTTTGTTCTCGTTTTGGAGCTCAAAAGGAGCTAAAAATAATACTCCCTTTTGCATCCATGGGAGTGCTCGCCAGTAAGGACATGCAATGTTAGAAAGAAGTATAGATTAATCCAGTGCTGGCAAAGTATCGATCAAAAATTAATATTTGGATGATCAATTTTTTTACTGGGAACTGAATCAAGCGGATAGTCTAATGGAGCTAATAAGTTCACAATCATCGTAAGCTTACTTAAATTATCAGCAAAAATTTTCCTCAAAGATGCGAAGTCTGAAACTAGTTAGTGCGGAACACTCTTAAAGAAGGCGGTCCATCGATAGACAACAGTAGAGTTTTCTTCCCTTCACACGAAGTAAATTTATAGAGAGCGTTTTTGATGTCATACACGGCTTGAGCCTAAATTATGCTGGATCTTCAGTATGATATTATATACATCTCAGGGATTTTAGGGTCATAGTTACATGCCATTTCCTATCCATTTGACAACCTCAGCTACGTAATGAGTTTGCTGCCACAAATATGATTTATATTCGTAGTTGAAAATGAGGCAGTGCCTTTCGTAGAAATTTCCAATGCATTGCTGAGCTCTTACCAAGGGTGGAGTACACAAGGTGTATTGCAAAATTTGGAAACCCTTTCTGCTACAGTTAAATGGATAACGATGAGTTGGAATCATCAAGTCCAGCTATTCAGTTTTTATTCTGATCTCCGGGGTCGTGGTAGGTCTTATATCGTTTCAACAAAACTACTTATCAAACAGGATACCGTTACGTCAGGTAGCATCATAACAGATCTTTATATTATCCTAGTGAGCTTCTACTACACAGGGTAGCTGGCACTCAACCTAACCTAAACTTTATTTGAGCCGAAGCAAAGGCAACTGATTAATCTACCAGTCCATTGGCAATTATAAACGCGTTTCAAAAAGCAAAATATCCAACAACTTCATTACTGACAGTCGTATGCCGAAAAAGAACACAAGCACCTGAACGAACATGGGCGGACACTCAAATTTAATACTCTGCTGATTTTTTGTTTTTTGACTTTTTAATTTGTACCGACAAAGAAGTTTGTCAGTTTTTAATTTAATTTGACACAAAGTAGTGACAGCCGGATGAACATATTTGTACTTATATATACAAATAAGAACAAGATAGATCGTTCAACAGTGCGCTAAATTTACCTTTTCGAAAAAAAGTAAGCTTGTTTAGTTCGGGTTTGAAAAGAAAAGTATAGCAGGAATTAAAATTAAGCGCTGCAAATGCGCCAAGACGGTTAGCGCAACGAATTGAAGATGTTAAATTTGGGGTGACTAAGCAGGAGCGAAATTTAATGCATGTGTATTTTAGAGGTGGAACAGCATCGACGAAAATGTCTATTAAATTTCTTTTCTATCTATCGACGATCCTACCGATGTTTCATTATTATCGGTTGTAGTGTGAAATATGTACAAACGTTAATCATAAATCTTCTCGCCATTGTAAGTCGCCGTGTCGTAGCGTAGAGGCTTAGGCATCGTATTATTATTTCTCCTGGGAAGGGGTGCCAAGGTAAGATGAACTAAGAGGAAAGTCTCACATTTGCAGCGGTCTTGGAATCGGTGGGCACAGTGTACCCACCATCCCTGCCTAGTAGTCAGGAGATGGTCAAATCAAGGGCTGGCGAGGGTACCAGCCAGAGTACCCCCGTGCCCACCAAGGGCACTGTATATTCTCGGAAAGATTTCCGAAAATGAGAAAATTGGTTGGTCAAGGAGTACGATGCCGACGTTTCTACAAAGCCCGTGGCCCAACCGTAGAATAAACAGTCGAAGATATAGCAGTTGGCGAAATCCGAACCGCTCTCAGGATGTCCACGATCGCAGCGTCAAAAAGGGCAGGTACAACAAGCAGGATGATGGTCCTTAAAACGAAGTGGTTCGGGACCATGTCTAAGGCGAGCTGGTCGATGCGAAGAGCAGTAGTTGAAGGCAAGTTCTGGCAGTTTAGAGCTCCATTGAGGGACAGATAACTGACATGGTCGTCGAGCACCTCATGGAGAAACAAGCTCGTGTCCCCGCCTTCAATTGCGAGGGGATCTTATTTTAGAACATGCGACGTTGCAGTATAACATGATCTCAGCACGGCTGGTATCGTATCCTTGCCAGGAATCACTCAAACAAGTCCTTCGTTAAACTCGTTGATGGGACATGGGAAGGGGTAGAGATACCAATAAGGAATTGGATCTCGTCCAATAAGGAATTGGATCTCGAGAGGGGGAGAAAAAGTCAGTACAAGGAAATAAAAGAACTACCTAAATTAAATATCCAGCAGCTATCCCTATCTCCTAGCAAGAGATATTTGGGTTTAATAATTGATTGTATGTTGAACTGGAAAGCGTGCATTGAGAAGCGGGTAAGTAAATCATGCATTGCTTTCTATGTCTGCAATGCAAATCGATGTTTGGTAAGAAAGGGGGTCTCAAGCCGAGGATGGTGCTATGGATGTACGAGGCGGTGGTGCAGCCTGTGCTGACCTAAAGATTTGTGATGTGGTGGGAACCTCTTCGAAATAAGAACGCTCACCGCGTGTGTTGGTGCCACCAAAGCTGTGCGCACTTGCCCTACTGCTGCTTTGGATCCCATTTTGAGCTTGGGATGTTGTCGGAGTCTCTAGACATTTCGATAACATTCAAAATCCTCTCGCATGCATGCAAGCAAATTTTAGCTGCACTAACTAACCTTGAACTATGCGTTACCTGGGTTCCGGGTCATAGAGGCTGATAAGCTGGCACGCATGGGGTCATCGGAAGGAAATAAGGAAACAACCAGCTTATAAATGGATGTGCCCTCAGCAGTAGCCAAGGGAAACATTCAAAAGTACTACCTGAACAAAGCACAACTGCAGTGGAAGAATACCACTAGTTGCGCAATATCAAGATCCACCTGGCATAGCGGACAAGGAGCAGGTCAAGAGCTGACACCCGCAAACATAGCAATCTGCACTGGTCACTGGGCGATAGGCATGCATTCGGAAAAGATGGACATTTCGCAACTCAGGTTGGTTGATGCATATGCCCGTATTACAATCAGTAGGTTCAACGGGTTTTTATGGCATCAAATAAATAAAAATAAGTCTACAAAAATGTATACACATCTTTTGTAGGTTTGTAAATAAATAATCGATTCTTACTTTTATCATTTTTGTTTTTTTAACTAACGTTTTTTTAAATCGATTTTATTAATGGTAAATATCGAATTGTAATGCATCGAATATAAAAACTATACATTTTAAATAAATTTTTATAAATAGTGCTACCTGTGCGACGAATGAAAAAATGTGTAAATCTATGTACGAGTACACACTATAGCTGACAAACACAAATTTAGTATAAATCACGTCTGCCAGGGCTACTAGTGTTTTATAAATTGTGTTTTGATGGTAACTAACCACACCAGAAACGGTAACTAACCACATGTCAACTAACTTTTCGCAGTAAATGTTAAAATTTCGATAAATTCCATATACGAATAATATCCATCGATAATAATGACTATCGGGACTTTCCATCCCTAGTATGTTTGTACATTTAAATGTGAGTTTATCACATTCCCGTTGATATTTCAGTTCCAATCGCGCTTCGGTCAAGATGATTTTGCGGTTGTCATCGTCAGGCCGTGTCTAACCAACATAAACAAAAAACTTCACAAAACTTTGCTCGAATCTACCAACCAGCCGGCAGCGGACGTCGCCTTATAATGAGAAATGAGTTATAATAATCGCACTTAAATTGGATTGTCATGCAGTCTGACAGTAATGGTTGAAAAATGAAAAACTCATTACGACTGACAATCGGACATTCGTTGGCTTGCTTATTGCTCAGACTGTCTGTGTGTAGATGTGAGTTTGCCTAAAGCCCCCTTCCCCCTTGAAAAAAAATGTCAGGAGCACTCATTTTGTTATGTCAGTCAGCTCTGCATATTTATTTATGCCTACATTTTCTCTGTTTTCCTATTTTTTTTTTGTTACCAACATTTTGTATTTTGTAATGTTTACTGTCCCGCGTACTGACAATCGCTGGGTGAGTCAGTTATAAATATAGAGAAGAATTGTTTTTAAAGTCATTTTATAATCAATTTTAATTAAACTGTAATAATATGTCATTAAGCTGTAGCGGAAGAATGGCAGCAGCGTGTCGGAAGTTTGAATGCATTAAGTCAGTCATTTAGCTAGGTCACACAGCAGTAGAAAGCCAATTGCTTCGTGTACGCTGTTAGGTGGTCGTTTTGGCCATTTATTCAGCTGTTTGTACGGTGAGTTAGCAATCCAAAAATTGCCCTCTGTTTTTATATGAATGTCATTTATTAATTGTAGGGACTCGAAATATGAAAATGCATGCATGATATGTGGATAGATAAGAACCCATGTATAAATCAATCGAATTGGACTTTATACGCCGGAATAGCTGCTGTCATATGAAATTACTAATAAGTACTTACCCACATGACTTTTTATCTTTAAAAATGAGCTCACAGAAAATGATGTAATTACGGTTAAATTTATTGTTGAAATGATAAAGGTTATGCGATCACGAAAGTTCAGGTTATATTTACTCATACATATCAACCTATCCAAATAGAAATGTCGTAACTCGATAATTTCCTTAAAAAGGACGTAACTCAGCGGGTTCGTTAAGAAAGTAATTTCTCAGTGATATCATTAATAAGTCTTAAAAAAACTTCAACTAAATTTAAGTCATACCTAAATTTGACTATGACTATGCCCCTATATGTATATATAAACTGAGTAAACTATATATATCTGTATACATATTCATAAAATTCATTTGAAATATAGAGGTCTATCAGTAATTCCGGGTGAACTGCCGTCAGCCGAAAATGTCCATCCCGAAATTTATATTTACCTGCTTCACTACCGAAGTAAACTAGCTTTTTTGCTCATTATCTTGGAAAGGGTGAAAAAAATTGATTTCTACCTCGGACTGTTTATCCTGTCATGAATATGAGTCTTTAAATAACTCATTCTCATAAACTGTTCCAATACCAAAATAGCGCCAATCAACATAATCTTTAATTGACTAATGAAAGCACGCAAATTATCGGTTTTAAGCTATAATTAAAAACACTAAGAAGGCTTTCTTGGATTGGGCAGAGTACACTTGAGTTCCAATGCGGAGGCATGCACTTTAGCATATCGGTGGGGACCCAAACCGTACTTACTGTAAAATGGGTCTAGGCAGCGGGGAGAGAGGTAGGGCATTCAGAGACCACCCTAGACCAAACCACGGTTGAGCTCAGAACACGGCTTATGTGTGGGAGATACTTAAATGATATCACTTCTTAAATTTCCGAAAAAGGAGCTGGACCTTACATAAAGCTGACGTTAATCTGCCCCTGTGTCAATCCTCCTTCCAGGGAATAGCTGTACCTATCCGAACAGTCCGCTTAACTTCCTTTTAACGGTGCTAACCGAGCACGCAACGTTTCATCAGACAATTAATAAATAGATGAGCATCTGCCTGACCACCACCTCATAAAGCCCAATGTCGGCTTAGAATCATAAAAAAATCCGGTATCTTTCTATAAACTCAGGTAGGACGTTATTTAAAGCTTCCTAAATATCCTGAAAGGCGCTCAGAGCAAGTTCCTTGTACTTTATGGAGTCCTACAATTGCAATAATCGTGGTGTAATGCGAATAGTAACCCCAGAGGAATCCTATTCCCTATGTACAGATCAAAAAGTAGATAAAGTGTTTAGAGAAACGTTGACAGACAGAATGGTGTCAAGTTCTTGGGTGATAGACGAAAGCTCCTGAACACCTTCGCTAAAGGGGACCTTGACCATATTCCAAGACTACGGGACGTATTCCATTTTAATTCAGTTTTATCGTGATGGCAGCCAGCAACACAAAATCTCCGGAGACTCTGAATTTGTGCAGGAATTACGCTATTTGGACCCTATTGACTTGAAGGGCTGGAAATAATGAAAAACCCAATCAATTACGCTTTTCCACAGGATGGTGCCAAACACTTCTATAGCGCTGAAAGCTGCCTGCACTGGGATGTCAGGGAAGTAGTGATCATTAGGAGATACTAAAGTTTTGAAGCAAAGAATTGATGACAATTTAATTTAGCTTGTCCCCATTATCGTTTCATGTTCTCAATTTTATCACAGCTTTGAACAGATATGTACGTCGCATGCAGGAAGCTTTTACATCGACCAAAACTGAAAATGTGGCTGTACCAGTCACTAGAATATATTGGTTTTGAAAATTGGCCAAACAGGTCGATTGCCACTACAATTTTGTCTGCATCGAAAAATTTCAGACAAAGTTCTATAATACATTAACTAATGCAGATAAACAGATGCAATTTAGCACGTTTATTGAGATACAAAACATATGAGCAAAAGACCTTTGAAGGGTTTACAAGTTGTTGTTTTAATGGGCACTATCAGTCTGAGAATCGTTATCAAGCTCTTCTAACCTAAGACCAAGGAAACAAGCAGTTTTAAGAGGGTTGGACCAGAGTCAAATTGGTGTTAGGTTCAATAGATCAGTTGAAGAGATGTTTAGTATCAGGAGGGTACATACCACAACCAGGGCAAGTACTTGCTATGGTAGGGTTGAGTCTGGAGTCTGGATATGTAAGAGTTCAACCTATGGGTAAAAATTTGTGAGCTGGCCACTTTTTTCGAAGTTCGACTTTCATTCTGAAGCTTATTTGCATAGTTCACAACAACAACAAAAATTATTATTTTCAAAGTTATAGCTTTAAACATATTTTCAAAGCTCCCAAGTTTTTGCCATATTTCTCGCATTTTTTTTTTTTGCAAAAATAATTTTGAAATTTTTAAACATTGCTGACTACTTCATTGCGGTCACATCGCGTTTTAGGATAATGCTGTTCGGCATTCCAATTCACACTTCTAGCAGAAAAAAACATTGGGGCCCTGCATTGGTATGGGAGTTATTTAAATTTTTAAGAGGTTTGTAATCAACTTTGTATAAAAAATGTCTTAAGCAGATGTTCAGACAGACAATAATTCTAAACACTGCTGATTTGGATTCTGTTGGCTTAATAAGGATCCCTACTATCAATTTTTCTTAAATATCTGCAATTTATAGACATCGACTTGTTACAATTTTATTATACAGGGTGGCTGATGAATTTTGCTACATTAAGAAACTCAAATAATTTTTTTTTCAGTGTATGGAATTCATTTTTCTTTTATTCATGTTAAAGCTCATTAAATTTTATTAAATATAGGTTAATTAGTTTTAAAAATAATGGAATTTAAATGCCTCCCCTGCTCGTCGATGCATGTGCGGCATCTTACCAAAAAGTTGTTCATTACTGCTTGGAGAGTTGAGACAGGAATAGCCGCAATTGTTTCTCGAATGGATTGCCTTAGTTCATTCAAATTTGTTGGTTTTGCTTTGAAGACTTCCTGTTTGCAATAACCCCACAAGAAAAAGTCAGGTGCAGTAAAGTCAGGCGACCTGGGTGGCCAACGGAATGTGGAGTTTCTGGATATCAGCTTATTGGGAAATTTTCGTCGCAATTCTGTCATAACAGGTTGGGCTATATGAGGAGCTGCACCATCTTGCTGAAACCACACAGAGTTGAAAGAAATTCTCATTCGGCGTAATTCTGGATAGAAAAACTCTCTCAACATGCTCAAGTAACGGTCTCCAGTAACCGTAACGGTGTGACCGTTTTCGTCAAAGAATTAGGGTCCGACAATGCAGCGTGATGAAACTGCACACCACACTGTGACACGAAGTGGATGCAATTCCGTCTCATGGAGTATCTGTGGGTTGGAAGCACTCCATATTCGACAATTTTGTTTGTTTATGTTGCCGTTTAAATCGAAATGGGCCTCGTCAGACATGAAAAGACAGTTCAACATGTTTCCATCCTCTTCCACCATTTGAAGCATCCAAGCGAAATTCCAAGCGAATCGGCAAGTCTGCAGCGTTCAGTTTGTTGGCCATTTGAATTTTATATGGGAATAAGTCCAAATCTTTGTGCATAATTGACTGTAATGACTGTCTGCTTACACCCATTTGAGCAGATAAACTTCTTGTCGAAACACGTGGATTGTTTTGTATGGCAGGCAGCTACAGCAGCGATTGTTTCCTCCGTTCGAACTGAAGGGTTTCGATGGTAAGGTCTTCTGTTGACTGTCCCATGCTCGGCAAAATTCTGCAAAATAAAAAAAAAATTAACCAGATTCATTAAATAGAAAAAAAGTTATTTAATTTTTTTTGGTAGCGGCTTTCATTAGCCACCCTGTATGTAGAAATGAGAAAAACGGGATAGTCAATCGCAAGAAATTAAACAAAAACTTTGGAGCTTCGAAATTATGTTTATAGCTATAACTTTAAAAATGATTCGAATTTCCCAAAATTGTGAAATATGTACGTATTTTTGTTCAATCGTTGTGAACCATACCACGCAATTTCATTAAAATATATGGCCTTCCAAAACATCTTAGGTGACTCACTTCACAAATGTTTACGCCTATTACAATATGTGCTAGCATGACTCCAGCCTCTCTCAGGTGGTTTACAAATCATAACTCTGTACTCTATACTGGGTGAGAATGGGCGAAGGATGTTTACGACCTTGTTCAAAACCGAAATGGTTGGGATTCAATTCACTGCACTATGCACATATCTGAGTAAAGTTCATACAGCGCATCATTGCTTGGTACACGCCGCTGGCAATTCCGGGAAAACCAGACATTTACCGGAGGACTTTTCTTTCAATTACCCCAGGGCCCATCATATATTCATTCGGCAACATCCCTGGTTTGCAAGCCATATCTACATCACGACAGGTATGGTGAGTTACTTATAAAGTTGACCAAATATGGCTCAACGTGGTGAGAAATAATTGGTCATTCTTTTTGTGAACCGTTTGCAAGATCAAGCCAATCGCAAATACCTCTATTTTAAAAGCCAATATAGGTTATAAATTCACAAAAGTAATTACGACACGCTTTCACATGGTGCAGTAAATGGTATGTACATTAAGTGACTCCCAGCAAAAAAAAGTGCCGAAACAGCGACATAAGGAGCTATCAATCAAATGTCAATATGAGACGTTTTGTGATGTAAAGTGCGCGTCGGGTAGGTAGTTTTGTGCATTTACTCTGTGTAGCTGTATGCCTGTATTTACTCATGCTATCACTTTTTGTAGCCACGATTTGACAGCTTGTTGAGTCAAAACAAATGACGAGACCACTGGCGACTTCCAACAACCTCCAAATGGGACGCGTCAAATGAAACGCTTTTAGAGACGCCGCCCAACGTGTTGCCTTCACTTCTAAAACTACAACCAACTTTTTTCACATTTTGATGGATTGGCCTTAATGACGTAAAAAAATTAACAGGCAAAAGTATTTTTATACCGAAAAATGTCAATTAATAATTATTGATCGAAAAGATTGACCAACCTGAAGATTGAGTAGATTGGTCGTTACTGCTAACTACACTACCCAAAATGCACTAATATTGCTGAGCAAGCGGTGATTGCAACGTTTTGGTAGAAAGCAAGAATATGTATGAGTCGCTGTTAAGGGAAATATTTATGAAAAACCCCGAAAAAGTTCAAGAAAAACTACCTAAATTTTTAATTTGGCGTTGCCAACCAGCGTTTACTCTTACCGCGAAACGTTATCGCTTCCTAACTTACCATTGGCAATAGAACTCATCATAAGACGTTGTTGCGTACCGTTTTTGTTTCTCTTGCATTGTTGTTGGCCGTAACTGTGGCGACGGTGGCGACTCCAACCGCGACAATGTCGAAACAATTTGAGCAATGCGACGTCTTCGTTCAACTTAAGGCTATAAATAACGAAATGATTGACAGCGCTGACAGTTTTGATCGATGGTCATCAGTGTGACTTTTACGCTCTTGAATTAAAGCATTTTGTTTTTATATGCATACTATTCATATACGCACACGAAAGAGTGCTTGTGCTGTGTATTTTTAAGTTGTCATAAACACCCGTTCTTTAATCTCGTTAACGTTGCCGCGGGTACCACCAACTTTGATTAAGTATGTATGTATAAAGAGGTATTCATTTAGGGGGTCTGAATTAGTTTAGGAAGATACTATTTTCAAAAAACTTCATTCCGTTCATAAAATTTTACAAAACAAAATCCGATGTTAGTTCACAATTTCTCTGCGCGTATTTTCTATCATCGTCTTATGTTGATTACGTATTAACCAAAAAAATTCTTTCTTAGAAAGAAATGCGGTTGCCATAATCTAAAGTTTTATATGTTTAGGTTACGCTCCCACTGCCACCGTCCAACACTGCCGACAATTTTGAGCAGTTTCTGTTTTAACGGACGGGTAATTTTTTTTTTAAACTGTGGCAGTGGGATCGTAGCCTTAGGATTAGTTTTCACGCGTCTTTAATTGAATACGATACCAGTAGTTATCGAATACTTTTTCTCGATACTTTTTTGGAATCGATTCCTTCTCCCGAAACCTCATTCCCCGTCAAATTGGGTTTGGAGACATCATGCCATACTCAGTGTCATTTAGTGTGCTCAGTTTTCTTTACCGCTGCATCGTGCCATTCTATAGCATTCTAATGAAGATGGACAAACTTTCATGCTAAGGTCGAAAACAGGTTTTCTAAGCACAAGCACGAACACATGTTTTGCACACTTCCACTTAAGTTATCGAGGTATTTACAAAAGCACAAGAAATTTGAAATCATAATACTGGTTCCAAACATTTGGTGATCCGGAGGACTTTGTTGCAATATAAAGCTACACAACTTCTTTAATCGAGGTTCTGAAGACCCACGGACTCTCTCGATTTCCTTTCTAGCATTCCATAATTTGCATATATAAGTACAAACCAAATCTCAGGGTCACTAGTGCTCTTAACTTAGTAATCAATCAACTAGACCTTTTAGCTATTAATTTGGTGATTTCCTACTGCTGATATTATAAAGGCACAGACATCGTTTAAATTGTTAGGTCAAGTTATTGTAATAAGCAATCCATACCCCAAAATGTATCACCCTCTCAATAAAGTGAAGGATGAATAGAAGGATGCAATGCTTGATATGTTGCTTAACCGTTTCAGCTGAATGTTTACCAAAGTTGGTTTATCGTACTAGTTTGCGTTGCTGCTGGTGCTATTAATGATAACTACCGTCACCGTTAAACTGATTGCTCATGGCTATAGTTAATGCAAGTGACAAGCAGTCACAAACAAACAACCGACTCGCCTTCAAGCAAATAAGCGAGCGACAATGAAAGTAAACAAAAACTCTTGAGCATACTTAGCTTGCTTGCGTTTACGCAACGTGCTTGTCTACGATATTACGCGTTAAATTTTATACACATTTTTAGTAAAAAAAAGTTAACAAATCCGCAAATGATTAATTGTTATGCCATTTTAAGTGTAATGGAATTTGCAATTACTTTTATGCACCGAGTAATTATGTTAACAGTAGCTTGGGCAAAACTGCATTTTAATGGCATTCAATCAATCATACATATTTCCGTCTCAATGTAAGGAAAAAGTATTTACAAAATACGTATCCATTGTGACTCAATGGCTTATCCGGAAATTGAATATCACATGCCGATTTTGTAGTTATATCTATATAATTTCGCAACTATCGACTTCTTAAGTTGTCTGCTAAACGTCCAAATGAGTCTGTCTGGTTGGCTTCCCCAGCCAAGTTATGCTAGGCATGCCACATCTCAGTTGGTTAGGGGAATTAGAATGTATCCGGCGTAAGGTATACCTGCGAATTAGGTGATTAAAATCCTTCACCCGAAGTTTCGACGTGCACGTAGCCATTGCTTACATCCCTACTCTTAATCTTCGGAAAGGGGTTGTCGTTAGAAACATCAACAACAGTAGGAGAAGTGTTCCCTCAATAAATAAGGTACATTTCAAAAGGCGGCCTTGTTGATTACCAGGTTACTGTCGCTTTGTAGGCAACGTCCTTCATTTCCGTGTAACTATGTAGTTGGCCTTAAGCTTCGGTTAGAGAGCGTTGTAGAGAACCCATCTGCTGCCTGTAGCGTAAGCGTTTCTCGACGTCATTTCTTGCCTTCCTGAGCACATAATTTTCGCAGGCCTTCTGTGCATATCTCAACTGCTACTAGATGGGGAACCGATTGTATTTCGTGTAATAGAGTATGAGATATTATTGTGTTGGTATGGTACTTTTGGGTAAGCAGTTCTGTTGAGTAAGCAAATCATGGTGTTCTATTTTATACGCAGAAACCTTCTGCACAGGTATTACTATTACTCTTATCTTTGGGTCGACAAATAATTTTAGCCGAGAATTTCAAGGGAGAATATTTTTTTACACCCACCAAGTATTTATTTGGACTGAGGAGTCTCTCGACCAAGAAATATCAATAATAAATAAATAAGTCTCTTATCATAGCTGACCCGATGTATTTATCGGAATCATGGGCATGTTATGACACTTAACAAAGAAGCTCCGGAAGGAAGGAGGGACCCGACAGTTGGTACGGTTGAAAGAAATCATAGAGTTTTTAATGAGTATTTAAGAGCATATTTAGATGAAACATTTTCCGATTGGGACACATATTTAAAATATTTCACATTTTTCCATAACACAACTACAAATACTGTTTTTGATAATAAACTTACTCTTTTTGAATTAACATTTGGCAAAAGAGCTAGAATGCCACATGTATTACAAAAAAAGCAAGTTGATCCCATTTATAACGTAGAAAATTATACTAAAGAAGTAAAATTTAGAATGCAAACGTCAAATGAATTGGCAAAATATTTAATAAATAAACACAAAAATCAAGCTAAAACGCAGTTTGATAAAACGGCAGGTCAGTTATCTATTCAATTAGGTGACAAAGTTCTTTTACAAAAAGATCCTCGTGATAAACACGAAAACACAAATTATTAGGTCCATTTATTGTAATAAAAATAGACGGGCCTAATGCAACAATTTTTGATAAAACACAAAAGAAACAAAAAATAGTCCATAAAAATAGACTAATCGAAGTAACGTAGAATTAAAAAAAAAAATTTTTTTTAAATCCCTAATTTCTTTAAATTTCATAAATTTATACTTATATGTAAATATAAGCGTTTTGTTAAACAGCCAAGAAGGCACATAAGCAACATTCGAAATAAGACTTGCAAAAAAAAAACCTAAACAAAAAAAATTTTAAACTTTCAAAAAACATGTTAAGTCATAATCAACGAAATCAAAGTTAAAAACCAAAAATGTTTGATGAAAATATTTAAAACGAAATGTAAGTCCTTTTTTAAACACCCTGCTTAAATTGCCCAACGTCCCCTCACCCAAAGTTCATCCTCACGTAGCCCCACGTGGGTCACACGTGTACTGAGCTTGGGCAAATACGGTCCGCCTAATCGTTTCCTCAATGGTTGTTATTACTTGTTGCCACTGAAGTACTTGAACTACTACATTTACTGAACGAAGTTAAAAACATTTGAACGAAGTAGTTCCTTCATTCAGTGAACTGATTCGTTCAATTGAACTACATAGTTCGTTCGCGAACCACACAACTCCAGTGGACAGTCTTATCTTCTTTCAATATAACACAACTTATAAACAACAATTGTTTTTGAACACATAGTGTTTTTAATGTATATGAGAATGCCATCTTATACAAATGGTACTATACCTATGTAAATCAGGTTTATATATTAATCATTTTTACAGTTGTATTTTTCGAATCGTTCCAAACATGCCGAATATCTTCTAAAGAGGCGATTTGAACTAAGTGGAAAAATAGCTCTTAAAATAGTCAACCAAAACACTTGAAAGATTTTGGTTTTGCAAATAATAAATTAGTATTCTATTCTTACACTTTAAAAAAAAAGAATTTTGAGAAATACAGAATAGTAATTACTTCAATTAATTGAGCTTCAGTAGTTTCGAGTTGTAGAATGTTTTCAAAAATTATATATGTATTTCTTTTCCGAGACTTAATTTCCTACAAATTCATAGGTTTCTCGACAGTGTGAATACGAATGTGTTACCTCCTTTATCCATTCGAAATACTTTTTGCTAAGTATGATTATCCCTGACAGAACAGGTTTGTACAAAATTTATGCGAATTTCGTGCGTGCTCTTGTTTGGCCCGTCTCGTCCCATTCTATGAATTGTTGCGAGGACTAAGCAGGGTGGAGTACTGATACAATAACAAAAACAAGTAAGGAAAGGGCTGTCTTCGACTGTGCCGAAGACTTTATACCTTTCATGATTACGCATCACGGTTCTAAGTGTTCGATCCTTACTAACAATTAGTACAAACTGCAAAACTGTTAATTTAAAGATACGTATCCCAAACCCCATTTAATGTGAACTAAACCCGCCAAATTGAAAGTTCCTAGCTCTTAAATTTCAATATTTATAGGTCAAACTCCGTTAATCGGAACAATCGATTGTATGGGATCTTGCTGCTCCGATCTTGCTGATTCCGACAAATGATTAATCTTATGCAAAATGGCGGCTCCATAACAAGTTTCATCAAGATATCTCAAAAACTGAGGGACTAGTTTGCGTACAAACAGACAGACGGACATGGCTAAATCGACTCAGCTCATCGCCCTGATCATTTCGGTATACTGATTGGTGGGTCTACCTCTTCTTCTTCTCATACTTGCAAACATGGGACCAAAGTTATAATACCATTTCATGTTCATGGAAGGTATAATGATGGAATTGGAGGTTTTGGCCCTTAAAATAGTTTTTCTGTGGCAAGGGTGGATTTAAGGTAATTTTTTTGCAACTACCTGTAGGCATGTTACTTGGGTTTGGCCAACATTATGCAGTCGCTGTGTATACCTTTCATTTAGGGCCGGTTTTCTTATCTAGCCACTTTAAATTTATCGCACACCCATCTTCTCTTTAAAGTAAAGGTTTGCCGCGTTTTGCTTTCCATACTAATAAATTTCGCCGTTGTCTTCCACCTACACCGTGGCCTCTACATTTGTATACACCGAAGACCAGCCTTGGCGACGTTATTTTAAACATATATTTCAAAGTACGCACATACATAGAAGATTAATACTTTAATGCTTTGCCCTCTATCAATCCTGCTGGTCATTGTCCTTAATGACTTTGATTATAAAACCATCCTTAGCAAGCTATAAACCAGCCTCTTGCAAATTCATGTAATCTCGTTTTTCGGCAACTTTTGATTTTTATCCTGTCTTCTCATTTGATTTGTCGCCATGACATTTATCTTACCAGTGTGTGTAATTTTTTCCTTAGTTAGTATTGCATTTTTTTTGTTTCATTTTCATTGTTTTACCCCTTTTTACCTTTTACATTTTACCTTGAGCTTTTCGGCGTATAAGCATGTTGACATTTTGGCCGCTTGATTACTCATGTCAATCAACATTTCAACCAAAACCGACATGTTGTCAATCTTCGTGTCAAACAATACAGCAGGCTACAGTCCAGCAGGATTGGCAGACCCCGTAACAATAACGCAGCAATGTGTAGAGCTTCATAAAGCCCGCTAGACTTGTGGCTAACATGCCGTCGGCTTGATGCATGACTTCTCGAGCTGACGAAACAGGAAGGTTGGTTGGCAGGCCGGCAGCTCGGCTGGCAAACATTCAAACTGTCATGCAATCAATTACAGTTCGCATTTTATGCGTACACCAAGTAGCCTACTATCAGACGGCACAATCAAACAGTCCATTCAGTCAGCTAGTCCGTCAGCAATCCAATCAAATAACCAACTCGCACGTAAATACATAGTTACAAGCAAATAGTTCATGCATATTGCTGTTGGATTCATTGAAGTTTGTTCATTTGTTCATCCGGGCATTTTGTGCCTGAAAGACATTTGAACAGCACTCTTCTCAGCTCAGTTGGATTACCAGCTCGGTCGGGCTGTGGGTCATTGAGTTGATAGTGGACTTTGTGTTGTGTTTATTGCTGTTGCTGTTCCTATAATAATGCGTTTGCAAGGCATTGTGTATTGTATGCAAATTTTGTGCGGTTTCTTGATGGATTTTGCATTGGTTACACTCTTAGAAATTTTTGAGTAATTTTGCATCCTAAAAGGTAGGTTAGTTTTTACCTACCTTATTATTCGCAAAATCACACACTGAAAAATCCAACAAATAAGCTGTTTAAGTTTAAACAATAAAAGTTTAAAACCTACTCGATCAAGCTTTAAATTTAAACACCAATCGAGCAATATTTTAAGCAGGTTTTGTTGAACTTTACACCAAAACGTTGTCATTTCACAGCGGAATAATTTTTTTGTAATTTAAATTTACTCCTACATTGTGGAAAAAATTACACATTTATGTTTAGATTTACACATAAATCACACTATTTTAGTGTAATAATACTTACTTTTTGTTGAATCATATTAAAGTGCACATTCATTTAGCTACAAAAATTCATTTATTGTAAATAATTTTCTTACTTAAATTATATCAAATTTTTAAATTAACATACTAATTTATATAAAGTACTTCTTTCTTATTAGCATTTCTTACTAACTAATAGACAAGATGAATGCAATGTAGAACCGTTTTCTGCTAAACTATAATTCTAAGGTATACAAATTATATATGTATAGATAGGAAATTTTGAGGTGTACTTTTATCCGTAAATAAAAAAAATTTAAAAAATCATTTTAATATAAAAAATTTAACATAAAAGTCACACCACTACACATTCACTTATTCACACTATAGACACGCTGTGTGTGTGTGTACTTGCTTTTTGTGTACTATGCTGAATCGTGAGCATGGCCGAGGAGCTGCTTTGTAGGAAAAAATTAAGAGCCGTAGTAGTGTGAGTAGACTTGCCATGCATGTTTTTGTGTTATTCGTGTGGTCGGCTCTCACTGTGAGTGCGAAGAGTTGGTAGTGGGCCAATGAAAAATAAGTATTCGCACTATAGATACTCTGTTGTGTCATGCATTTTTGCTTTAGTTGTTGTTATTGTATTGAGCTGCTCTCCTGAGAGCACGAAAAGTTGCTTTGTTGGATACATTAAGCAAGCAATGTAAAATATGAGCAAATATGTAAAATTCATTGCTGATACCTACAAACAGGGTTTACAAAAATAAAATAAATGATTACTCATAAAGAGTATGAAACACCGAAGAAAATTAAAGGAAATAAGAGGAAAGGAAAAGAATTGAAAGGAAGGAAAATTAAAGGAAAGAAAAGGAAAGGGAATGGAAAGGATAGGAAAGGAAGGAAAATTAAAGGAAAGATAGGAATGGTAAGGAAATGAAAGTAAGGGGAGGGAAAGGGAATTAAAGGAAAGGTAAGAAAACGAAGGGGAAGGAAAGAAAATAAAGGGAAGGGAAAGGAAAAGAAGTTTGAGGAAAGTAAAAAACAAAATAAGAGAGTAAAAAAAGAAATCAAGGAAAATAAAAATTTGTTAGAGGAAAGGAACGACATAGAAAGGAAGAAAAAAAGGCGGATAAAACATACCTACAGCAAAAAAATAAAATAAAATAAAATAAAGTTTATTGGTTGAATTTCAACCACTGGGCGAACTCTAGTTTACTTAAATGCGCATAGTAATATTTAAAAAAAAAAAAATTTATTTCAGTTTTGTACTTCTAGTATTTTTAAATCACATTTAAGTGCACATTTAGTTACAAAAAATCATAATAAAACATATTTATTAGAAAAAAAAGTGGGCTAAATTATAAATTATTTTTAATTATTCATATCAGTACATTGCATGACTTGTGGTGCTTAAAAAAAAATATTTATTTTTAAAAAAAATCGACTTAAGATTTTCTTTAATATTAACCCGAATCTTCCCACGATTACCATATGGTAATGCAAACATGCCGTTGCAATTTTACGTATTATGTCTGAACTAAATAACAAAAACAAAAAAGAATAACTGTATTTCACGCAGAATAAATGCAGCTCACGGAAAAACATAAGTTTTTTTGTTTTTGTTATTTAGTTCAGACATAATACGTAAAATTGCAACGGCATGTTTGCATTACCATATGGTAATCGTGGGAAGATTCGGGTTAAAATTGCTAAGACTAGCTATTTATTGTTTATTTTTTGCATGCTGTTAATGATTCGTGTTGAACGAACATACTATGTGCTAGTTGTGTTTTTAATAAAAAATAGATATGGAAAATAAACTAAATTATGATTTATTTCAAGATATTTATGTTAACGCACTGCATAACTTGTAGTTATTTTAAATAAGTAAATATACATTTTAATGTAATCAATTTTTTTGTACTTTCCTTTTTTAAGGTTTTAAGCATATACATATGTACATTTTTAAAGTTGTTTTTAAGCATATACATCTCTAGTGTTCTTTTTTTTTTGTATTTCTCTTGAAAAGTTTTTTTAAACATAAACACGTTTAGTGCTCTTGATAAAAAATATATATTTAATTATTTAAAGAAATTCTCATATTTCATTATTATTATAACATTTATTAAAATACATAAATAAATAAATTAATATGTTATTCGTATTATTGAGCACAGGCCTATGGCTTTAAATTTGAAAATTGCTAAGTTTAGCTATGAAATTATTCACTTTTTGCATGTTGTTAATACTTCTTTTTGAACCTCTGGACGAGTTTGGGTAAAATTTATAAAAATAGCTAACGAAAAATTCCATAGATTGTGAAATCTCTGTTGGATATATTATATTAAATACAAAATAGTTCTGGATTATTTCCTTTAAATAAGGTAGCATATTCTGTCCAGATGAGTGCGATACCATTTCTTTCTCTATAAACGTAAAGGCAGTGCAATTTTCTTTATTGATATCGTTTTCTAAAAAGTGATATTAAACTTTATTAGATTTGAAAAGGGAATTATGACTAAATCTCATTATCATACATACCTACAAAAGCTACAGTAGGTGCGTTAGTTAACAAATTTTGTTGTACAGTTTGGAGTGTTGTTCCCATCTAAAATTAAAGAATACAAAATGGTTTAAAAATTAGAGTTATAAAACAGTTGTGCGAAATTTTACCTCGAAAGTTGCAAATAAATATTGGTTTCTTTCGGCGAAATGTATTTATTTTTCTGACTTAAGAATTTGTTCCTTTTGAAAGCTGAGTCAAGTTTTGTAATGTCGTTGGTAAGAGACGCATAGGGCCGTAGATTTAGAATGAGTTGTTTATAGTGAGACAGTTGCAATCGATCACAAAGCTTATCAATACTATCATGCATCACCGAGTCATACTGTCTTAAAATTTCTTTTAGTTCAGAGACCAAGAATTCAATGATAGCGTCGCATACGCCGAAATTGTATTTCAATTTTATTATAACATTTTCGAAGTTTTTAGAATCATTTAAAAAAGCTAATAAGTTTTGATTTGCGTCATTGTCAGAAAAGGTTTCCATAGTTCCTATATCCTTACTACAGCTTTCCATATTTTCGGCGGAAAAGTAAAGATCGTTGCATTTTAAATGCATTTTAAATGCACCAACATTCTTGAATGACTTTTTGCAATTAATGGACACAAAACATTCATATTATCTAAAATGTGCCTAATAACATGTCAATAGATACCTATAAAGGCTGAAAACTTTTCGTTGCAAATGTAGCAAGAAAAATTTCCATGAAAGTCCATTTTTTTGTTGATTTGATGGGGGCGATGCTCATGAACTTTCGAAACTCACGAACTAAGCGAAAGTTTTTGAGCAGTCGCTTTTTATACACTTATATACCACACTTTTTAACATTTTTACCAAGATATATTCACAAAATAGGTATTTTTATCACTCTAATAACAACTTTTTAACTTTTCGCAAAAAAAAAACATGCACAATTTTAATGATGGCGAACTATGATTATCAAAGATGATTATCAAGACGCCTCGATGTCCCGTATCGTTGGATCATTCAATTGACTTAACGATATCAGTGGAAAATATGATGTACATTGTAAAGTCCGGACTACGTAATGTAAAGAATGTCTCCAAATGTATTGATTTACACTAAACTCTTGAAAGATTATATGCTAAATTAAAAATAACAAAACAGTTTGTTTTATAGTGGTGCAGTTTAAGCGTTCCAGCGCAATGTATCCAAACTGATTGAATGGTGCATCCAAAGATGCGCATTGGAGCCAAGACTAAGAATCTGAAGGTAATACCTGTATTTTTTTTTATCTGAATAAAATTGATGTACCAAAAGTTCATCCAAAATAATCGAATCAGGAATCTAAAAAAGATGCGGCTTCGTGCCAGGGTTCAGAATCCGAAACAAAAATTTACCTTATTCACCTGAGTGAGAGTTATGAGCCAAATAGTAAAGGTAAGTATACTTGCGAAACTGTATCAGCGCCAATGGCGCCAAACTTGACGTATGAGCACCATTCCGCATAGTATTATAAACTACGAAAATATTATTGCAAAGCACTTGATGCACATCACAACAATCGCTTTGCATCAAATCAGAGTGCAGTTACCAATACATAAATATGTTTGTTATCGAAAGATCACTACCTCCAGCTTTTCCACTCCTATGTTCTGTAGCGTTGCCATATTGCCGCTGTTAAATTGCCAAAAGCAAACAAAAAATCTCTCAAAACGTAACCTGCAGAAGTAATCAGAAAAAGGTTAAATGCTCGAAATTGTGGTTTGCATTTCATCTATATTATAACAGAGACACTTGGAAGACAAAAATTTAACATACAAATGCAACAATATATTGTGATCCGGATATTCGTTTTTGTTGCATTTGCATGCTAAATTTGTATCATGTTTTTGAATCATTGCCCATTAGAACACGGCAAATATATGCACAGCTTTATACGTTTCAAAACGTTTGATGGCGTTATTTATTAGCAGTCTTTGTTCATTTTTCGTAATATTATCCTAACTTTTAGTTAATTTTACAGAAAATGCATGCATGGGAAAAATGTTAGTCAGTACGAAAGTCAGAACTTTAACTAGCTCATGGGCTGCCGTCGACAATCGTTTTCTGCAAATGCCGGAACGAGCGGCGTTCGTTTCAAAACAGTATTTCGTGTCAACTTCGGAAAATTCTTACTCCACTTAATTGTTATTTCGCACATAAGTAGTAAAATTACATCCTGAAGATGTAATTTCACCACTTCTAATTGTAATTTCGCGAATAAGTGATGAAATTACAATTTTTGTATGTAATTTCATCAAAAATGCTAGTAAAATCGCAAAATTTGATTACTTTTACGTTCGAGTGCGTACCTTTGAGTTAAAAACTGTAAAATACAAACTTCTAGTGTAAATCTGGGAAAAAATTTTAATTTTCAAATAAAAATTACAAATATTTTGGTAGCAATATTAAACGGAGTTTTTAGAGTGTATGTATTTTAGGGCATTACTACGGTAGCAATGCCTTTGGCTCTTCCAATGAGCTTGCGGTTGAGAATGACGTTGTCGCCGTTCTCGTCACACTGATGGAGCCCTGTCAAGAGCCATCAAAAGGTTGCAGTCCAACAGATATATACGCAGGCAGACAGACAGGCAGCTTGGCGTGGAGGGGAAAGCAAACGAATGTGTTGGCCGCTTCATCCATCAGCAACAACATTGTCTCATTATGCAACAAACATTCAGTTGCCGCCAGGCGAAATGCGCTGTCGGCTGATGATTGGCGGTTTTCATTTGATTATTGTTGTTGTTAATACTATTCTTATTGTTATTGTTTTGTGTCCTTGCAAATAAACTACGTGCAATTTGCAAATAAAAATATTTGTTGCTTTACGCAAAGTTAATATGTAAATCTGTTTGGAACATTCCACAGAAATTATTATATTCGAAACAACGAGCTGAAACTGATTTGCAAAATGATTACCCATTGAGAGTGTTCGAACTTAGATAGTTTTCCTAATTTGCACTTGAAATGTCGGGAAACTTTTATGATTTTCCATATCTTTCTTTTTTATTTAATCCTCTATCTTCTTAAAGTTTCAAATTCAAGCTCAAATTTTCAAACGTGTCGTTCCATCTCATTTTTCGTTCTTTCCCTAATTCTCTGTTCTTTATATTTGTCTTCTTCAAGCATTCAAACATGATATAATTAATATAGTTGGATGGGTGAAAGCTCGATATGGTACTTATTTAAGATGGCCATATGGAAGTGGGTGATATGACCTAGAAGGATGCACTGGTTATACTAAATCGCTACTACGACAGTCGGACAGTACCGCAAGAGAGTACTGTAGCGTACCGCGTTCATATCCGGCAAAACCTTCGTTACAAACAACAACAACATTCCGAGCGTATTTTCGCCATGGAAAAGCTCCTCCGTTAAAATATGTCTTCCTAGTCAGATGCCTTCGGAAGTCTTGTGGCAAATGATACAAACACACAAATTGAAAAAGAAGATATGCCTTAAAATTTTCTGAGGTCAAGGACTAGCAGACGTTGGAATGGTTTGTAGATACGCACAAGCTAGCAGGATGGACCAATATTATAGTTTTGATAGTTGCGATGAAGTCTGCAGACGACAACAGTTTTAAAATATTGTTTAGAACGTCTCACGTTTTATGCTTTTTATGAAACCTCAAATAAAAGGGATTCAAAGATAAATGAAAAGGGCTTGGCTCATCGACACTCCTCTAGAATGAAGTGACCTGCCTTAAGGTGGCACTAAAAAATAAATTAAATTTAGGTCGGTAATTGCCTATAAAATTCACTCTTTTCACAAATTTCGATATTCGTTATTAGAGTTTTTTTGATTGCTACAATACCTTTACTGCTTTGGTTACCAGTTTTCACCAGCCCCTTAGTTGTGGATATTTAAACCATAGATTTCCCTCAATGCGAGTGTAATCATTCAGTCGAGAAATAAACCTCCATCCCAGGCTTTTAGTGCTCTTTACTCTCATAACCAAACCTCGATGGGACTAAATACTGGGCCGGCGACAGAACATCCTCGAACCGTCCACGGCTTAGAACGAAAATAAATAAAGAAATTACGCCCACTGACAGAAGCATGAAGCCAGCAAATATTTAAATTATCAGATTAATCAGGATGTTATTGCTCAGTTTTCGGTATAATTAACTTAGTAAGATATAATAAGGTTCGTTCGCATGTGCAATTAATCATTTAATCGGGGATTGATCATTAATCAATTAATTGAAAATACCGCATTTATTCCCAGTTGGCTTAGGTTCGCTTGAACTATAGTTCAATAAGCTGGTCGAACTAAGATCCTTGTAAACTAGTTCAACGGATTACAAGAACAAGAAGTGATTTAATGCTTTCATGGCTCCAAAGAACATTGCACAATTTGAAATAAGAACTAACGCAATTTTATAAATTCCATGTCGCAATATAAAATGAAAATTGGCGCTATTTTAATAAATTATTAATTGATTTTATTCCACGTATCAATGCAAAATAAATATATAGGTGAAATTGCACAATGAATAAATGCCATTTGGGCTAGTTGTGGAAGTGTAGCTCAAGTACGTCGGAAAGCTTGTTTGTAATTCCTGGTATTATAAGAAGTAGTATCACCTCTAGTGCTTTCGATACTTTGGAGAGCAGAGATATAGGGATTTGCCAATAAGAGCAACTGCAAGTATATAACTACTCGAGTACTCTGCTCAATTACAGTGTATTTTTGTAGTCGAATACCTCGTACAAGTACAGGTATCACAGCTTAGTTATCACTTGCCGCTTTTTTGCAACTTTTGCTCTGTTATATCCAGTCTAATTTTTTTGAAGATTTTCATATATTCGACCATTTCGCATTCTCATATGGATATTGCGCTAGGCTCGTAAAATAGCTTGAAAAATAAAGGCAATATTCGGGCATTTTAAAAATCCAATTTCTCTGCTTTGTTTTCTATGATCTCCTTAGCTTTTTTCGATGTTATTTCAGGATTATTTGAATATGGTTGGACAAACGCGTGCAATTGAATCTTACCGGATCGCGAGCGACTATGTGAAGAACTCATTACAAATATCATAACAAACAAAAAGAGACCATACAAGACGCGATCAAAAAGGTGAAAAGTTCATTGAAATTAAAAGGCTCAATTCTTCATGAATTTAAAAAATCCCATGTATACATTACATATAGTAAAGGGTGTTTTTTTAGGGGTATAGAACTTCGAATTGAAATAAAACACAAGAAAATCGTTTTAAGGTCCATCAATTTGGCTTTATTGGAAGGATAATTTTATGCCATTAATGTTTAAATATGATTTCGGGCATGTGGCCCCCGCGACTGGCTCGAATAAAGCCAATTCTACAGGTCCAATTTTCAACCACTTTTTCGAGCATATGGGGCCGTATGTCGGCAATAACGCCACGAATGTTGGCTTCCAATTCCCCTAACGTTTCTGGTTTGTTGGTGTAGACGAGCGACTTCACATATCCCCAAAGAAAATAATCCAATGGTGTCAAATCACACGACCTTGGTGGCCAATTGACAGGTCCATTCCGCGAAATTATGCGCTCATCGAATGTTTCCTTCAATAAATCGATTGTGACGTGCGCTGTGTGGCATGTAGCGCCGTCTTGTTGGAACCACAACTCATCCACATTCATGCCATCCAATTCGGGAACAAAATAGTCGGTTATCATGGCTCTATACCGGTCTTCATTAACGGTAGCTGCCTCTCCAGCATTATTGCGGAAGAAGTATGGCCCAATGACTCCACCAGCCCATAGAGCACACCAAACAGTCAGTTTTTGTGGATGTAATGGCGTTTCAAGGGTCTCCAAATGCGGCAATTTTGCTTGTTGACGTAGCCATTCAACCAAAAATGAGCCTCATCACTGAACAAAATTTTGCGATGAAAATCAGCATCGAAATCAATCTCATTTTCGGCCCATACACCAAAATCACGACGCATTGCATGGTCTCGCGGCTTTAATTCTTGCACAAGCTGGATCTTGTAAGGTCGCAAGCCAAGATCTTTGCGCAAAATCTTCCATAAAGTTGATGGACAAAGCTCCAATTGCTGTGCACGGTGGCGAATCGATTCATTCGGGTCCTCTTCAACACTTTGCTCTACAGCGGCAATTGTTTCTTCGGTGCGCACTGTTCGACGTCTCTGCGGATGCGTATTATCACATAGAGTAAACGTAGTGCGAAAACGATCCATGGTTAACCGAATTAATTGCTCTGATGGACGATTATGTCGACCATAAAATGGACGGAGCTCACGGTAAACTTCGCGAACTGAACCATTATTTTCGAAATAAATTTGCACGATTTGCAAGCGTTGTTCTTTTGTCAACCTGTTCATGATGAAATGGCAAACCAAACTGAACATAAATGACATTAGAGTTGCCAGATTTGACCACAAAATGCCAGTTTTATCTCTATTCGAAAAACAAACCTGTAAAAAAACACCCTGTACTTACATATATATATACACACATATATGGATATATGAATTTTTTTTTCATAAGTTTTTGAATGAGGACGATACCAGTAGATATCGAGTACTTTCCCTCGATACTGTTTTTGTACGACTCCTGCTACCGAAAATTTAAATGAGTATGGGTATCTAGTACAGTCGGTATCGGAAGAACAGTAAAGAGATATCGAACACTAAAAAGATGCGCAAAAATTTTACTTTACGCCTGAATAGTTGATCAGAACATTGGAACATACAATATGATATGTGGGTCAGATGACTTATATGAGAACTAAAACAAAAATGTGCTTCTGGAAATTCACCGTCAGCATGGAATCATTCATATGTGAAGAAGACATTGCTACTGGTTGTATATATTAACCCAATTATGTGTACATACGTAAATGCCTGGAAGCTTTTCTGAACGTCGACTCAGTCAGTTGCTACTTCAACCTTGCGGAAAAGGATGTCAGATGTGTACACATATGTATACACTAAAATCGCTACTCTTGTGACAGTTTGATGCTTGAATAATGATGATGATATGCGCTTGACAAGCGTCTGTCAATCGGTGCTGACAACGTCGACGTCGTCGTTTTCGTCATCGGTATTATTATTGTTGGCGATCACTGCAGACAGCAATGTCACAATGTTGCTGCGAATTCACAAAAAATGCAGCTTGTTTAAATTCCTTTACGGATTATCTCAACGAAATTTACACACAGACACACACACTCATGTCACCTATGTACATGCATATTACATATGCATTTATTCGTTTGGTAAAAAGGACTTCAATTGGCTTGTCAGCAATCGGCATATAATAAATAATACATACAATCACTTTCAACAGCCGTTCAACATAGGACATCAAACGGCAATGAATTCGTGCAATTTTGTGTGTGGTTTTAACTTTGACTTTTGAGTTGGACTTTTGATTGTCAAGTGACAGTTCCCGGGAATTCTTTTCGCAATCTGATTGCTTGTCATTCGGAATTGATGGTCAACAATTTTCTTTAACGAAAAACATTGAGATTAATGCAAACTTTTGCAAAAGTTTCGCAAAATTTATGCAGGTGTAGTTAATACAGAACAATGGCCACAGATCAGTCTATAAATATTTCGCAAATCTTTGAATTTATTTTTATTTTTCTAATTTTGCATTCTGTAAAAAAATATGCAAACCTTATGTTGAATTAATCAAGCAGATGAAACCGGTGACAGTGATGATTAATGTGTGTTCACTTTTTATAATGAACTTGATAAATTACATGGAGAAACTAACCAAATCGATGGAGCAAGAATCTTCAGTTGAGCCGCCATATTTATTCAAGTCAAATCAGATCAACGACATATTCCAACCATTTTGCCCAATCCAATAGAACCGCCGCTTTACCTCCGACGTGATAGTTCCGACGAACATGACTTTGGAAAAATTGTTCAGAACTTCTGACATGCATTGATCATATAATAATGGAAATAAATAGTCGATTCACTCAACTTTTTAACAAACCACAGAGAAGAAAATGACAAAAATTTATATAGGCTTGCTGAAGCTTATGAACCACTTGTTTAAAACCAAAATATAGTGGCCAAAACCAATTTATGGAGAAGGTTCTTAAATATTACTTAATCTCCCGCCAAAAACGTCATTTCATAACTTATAAAAATTGCTACAAATTTTTGCAACTCTCCCAGTTTCCACTTCTACAGTAGAACTCACCTGTTGTTGTTGTTGTTGTTGTAACGACAAAAACACTCCCCGAAGGTTTTGGGGAGTGCTGTCGAACTGACAGTCCTTGGCCGGATATGAATCCGGTACGCTCCGGTACTCCCTTGCGGTACTGCCCGACTGTCGTGGTAGCGATTTATGACCAGTGGAACCTTCTAGGTCATGTCACCCCTCCTTCCGTAAGGAAGGATAAGGTGGGTAATGAGAGGTAAGAGGCATCATATCCGTAGATCAACCATCGAGTTGCAGGTCATTACCTTTGTGCATATTAGTCGCCTCTTACGACCGGTATGCCTACCTCGGGCATATTCTAAGCCCCTAACCCGCAGGGGTTGTAGAACTCACCTCTTCAACCCTTCTTCTTCTTTAAATTCCGCTTAACCGTCTAAGCAATTTTAGCTCTTTACCATAGCTCGCCATTCCTTACGTCTTTCTGCCAATTGGCGCCAATCGGAAACACCACGGGGTCACAAATCGGTCTCCACTTCGTCCTTCCATCGAAGTGGGGGTCTCCCTCTTCCTCTACTACCTTCTGGGCCGGAACATCTTCATTCATTCGCATAACATGGCCTAGCCAATTAAAACGTTGGTTTTTAATTCGTTGGGCTATGTCGGTGTCTGCATATAGCTCATACAGCTCATCATTAAATCTTCTTTGGTACTCGCCGTCGCCAACGCGTAAGGGTCCGTAAATCTTTCGAAAAATCTTTCTCTCGAATACTCCCCGAGCTGCCTCATCAGAAGTTGTCAGTGTCTGCACCATAAACCAGGACGGGTACGATAAGTGACTTATTTATTTTCGTTCTTCTAGAGAGGACTTCACTTCTCAGTTGCCAACTCAGTCAGAAGTCCACTTGCTTGCGTGAGTGATTCTTTGTTGGATTTCTAGGCTGACATTATTGTTGGTGTTAATGCTGGTTCCCAGGTTAAAAACTAATAATCAGGCATGTGCTACAAATCGTTTTCGCATGAAAATGTAACCGAAATTGTGCTGACATGTGCCGAATTTCGGTGTTCCGTTTTCATTTTCGAACATCGAAATCGCAACGATATGGCATGTGCTGGAAATCGAAATCACCAAATGTTGGCTGTTTTGAAATCGTCACACTATATGGTCGTGAATTTAATCTAAAATTACAAACTAAAAGGAAAAGTCAAAAAATGTAAGTATTTCCAAATTCTTCTTTAAGTTTTTAAATAAACCTTTTTATTTATTAGGGGTAAACCTAAAACTCAGGCTCAAGAGGATAGTTTCATAAGTTTTATGGAACAGCATAGTGATAGAGCTACCACCGGAGGCCGTGTTATCAATTTGTTTTGACTCACGTTTGAGGAAGATGCGGCACCAACTGCCCCTATAAACTCGGCAACAGCTAGAAGCTCACCTTCATCGGATATAAATATTCATTTTAAAAAATTGGTAATTGTTTACTTTCGGAGACAACTGCTACAACAAGTCGAAAAATATCGGGGGAGGTACCAAACTACTCGTTTTGATTTCGCTATTAACAATCCGAAAGCGGATTTAAAATTTTTTGTTTCAGTGCAAAGTTGTTCGCAAAAAACCGAAACATTTCCCAGGTCCGATCACAAATGTGGCCGTGATCCAAAGTATTTATGTGCAGAACACCTTTCTGCGTAGGCGGCCTTTGGCCGCGCTCCAAAAAAATAACCCTTAGCCGGTCCAACACCGGCTACGCGGTCCACAGTATTTCTGCTCAGAACATACTTCTGCACTTTTCGGTACACCCTATATCTGTGCTTACAACAACAACATGAAAATGACAGAAAATGTTCAACATTGATTGCAAATATCTCTTTACTGAAGCAAAAACTCGAAAATCCGCTTCCGGATTATTGTTACCGAGATCAAAACACGTCTTTTGATACCTTTCATTATAATTTCGGACGTGTTTTAGCAGTTGTACCGTAAAGGAAACAATTACCAAAAATAATATTAGAAGTCATTTAAGTTGACTGTTAAACAAAAAGCACCATGTAAAAATTTTATGGTTTCGTAATGACTGGAATGCTTTTGCATACGTTCAAAGGGATTCATTGTGTGTGATAGTACAGGAGCTCTGGGATAAAACTCCATTGCATACCTAGTACAGGCCAATCAAAACTAAGAATAATAGAATGGGTGAAGGGTTCTCCTTCCGCAAGGAATCTCAACCCCGATGCCAGCTTCAACTCAACTGGTATAGTTGACTGTGTTATTAAAGGCTTTATATCTATTACAATATTTTGAAAAGCTTCTTTATTTATTCGGTAGTATGAAATGAAGCTGAAAATATATATTGTGAGTTTATGGTTGCCCAACAGCTTTATATAAGCACTTACACATCCTCTGGAAGGTCTAAGGGATTGGAATGGTCTCTTAGAATACGTCGCGTTATCTTCTCTTTTCATTTCCAGTCACTCTGACTCATAAAATAAGCAGAAATAGCAAACACGCTCAGTTTTTGCAGAAAATTTTGCTTTTTAGCTAAAAAGTAAAGTTTGTTGCTTTGAGAACAGCTGTTTCGAACTTAACTTCGAACATAATCTAAATCGCATGAATTTCATCACACCTCAAACTAGTTCGTGTGATTTGCAATTTCGGTATCGGAATGAAATCGGGCGATTTCTAGCACATGCCTGAATTTCTTTGCGATTTCTGTATTTTCCTCAATACAGGGTTATGAAAGCAATTTCATTTATATGAAAGAAAACACTTTAGCTCTTCGGAAAAAAATTTTAAAAAAATCAGAAAAATGTGTCACGACTTTAAGATTGACACATTGTTGCATTAAAATTTAATGAACTACAAAACTGCATACTTCAAAAAGTTCTAAGAATTGTGTAAAACCAATTTAAGATTTTGATAAAATTTCCTTGAATTTTCGCGAATTTTCCGTACATTTTGAAAACAAAATTTATTTTGTCTCAAATTTCAGGTTTCGAAAAAAAAGTTGTTTCATCCCCCCCTTCCCCAAATCCTGGTCACTCCACTGATTGTACCCAATATGCTTTTCCGATGCCACTCTCCCTGATCCTCTCTCTTCTTCTTGGCTGTTTATATCCTTTAGCCTTTTCAACATACGCCCCAAATCTGGATCTTCCTAATGATATTACCGAATCTTCTTCAGAAGAAAAGTTTCCGCTTCCTCTGTCTTGCACTATAAGTCATAATCCAGTTCCTTACGTTATTGTGAATGTCTCTCTCAGCCAAGAAGTCAACGCCAATGATGACTTCGACTGCAATATTCACAACTCTTACCGTCACTTCTCCCAGGACTTGCTTTCACTAGTTACCGCCCACAACTTAGCTTGCTGCAATGGTCTCGTTCGCCCGCTGACTAAGTTACTTCGAATAAGTGATGCGGCTGCAGCCATAGTCAGCAAGCGCTCTTTCCCGCACACCTACCCTTCAACAGTAACATTATTCCCTTTAGGTCCGTGTTGTGACACAGAGATTAAAGGTCTTTCATCTTGCACATCTTCTCCAGCTTTGCGTTTATGCCCATCTGCGTTGATAGAGTATCTGGAGCCGATGCTACAATAACGGGCAATATGACCAGATTCCCACACTTGAAGCACTAAATGCCACCACCACTTCGCTTCTGTACTCCCTTCAAAATTTCCCCTAATTTTGTCAACCCGAGGTGTCGTTTCCACTTCTACGCGATGAGCTTTGTATGCAGACTTACTCAAAATCGATGATGTATTCCATTTATAAAACTTTGGATTTTACCCTCTTCGTGTACTTTACGGTTTCGTCCGCATTTTCTAGATGGGCCAACCTCTCGATGTCAGACGCAAATTCCTGCAAATTCTCATTAAGCTTCTGGAATCGATTCTGTAACTGTATTTGGTATATCTGTTTCCGATGTTCCCTGCCATAACGTCTCTCAACTGCACCCATCAAGACATCATAATTGTTTCGTTCGCCTTCAGGAATAGTCTTTAAGATTTCGGCTGCAGGTCCCTTTTATGCTACGAACAATGCATCAACTTTGTGTTCATTGCCATAATTGTGCTGCCGTCTTCTCACACTGTAGCTTGAATACACGGAAAACAGAAGCGTCAAGGTATGGGGTTTTTATCTTCGGGACGCTCGTTGAAGCGGTTGGACGATCCAGCTGTAACTCTTGGATACGACCTCCCAGTGCATCTACCTCCGCATCGATTTTATTCTGCAGCTTTGCAAAATTTTCGAATCCTGCAAAATTTAGCTGCGAAGACAGTCGTGCTACCTGCATGGATATACGTCCTCTTATGCTTCCAATTTTGTTCTCATGTATGCCTTCTGTTCATCTAGTTGAGCTAAAATCTGAGATGCCATGCAAGTTTTCTGTTCTTCCACCCGAGATGTAATACGTCTATCCTGTTCTTGAAGCTGAGATGCCATGTGCCTCTTCTCTTTTTCCAGCTGTGTTGAAATGCTTGACGACATCTTCTCTTCCATTTTTGTCGATGCTTCTTCCACAAGATGGAAAACATTCCAACAAAAATTACCAAGTGTTGATATGCAATATGTATTGTGACGAATTCGATGATTCCTTAATTATCAATCCTGGGTTCGATCACTATAAAGTCAAATAAACACACGCACAGATATTGTAACTAATAGCTAGTTTTATTTACTAGTAATAAACGCAAAACAAATTTAAGAGGTTGGTAACTTCGCAGTAGTTCACTATTGAACGCTTGAAAATAAACTGATCAACCTGCCTTGATTGGTCACCGCCTTATATAGTCCAACAGGGTGCTTGCCTACGCACCGAGAACTTTCTTGGTTGTTCGCTTTTCGTGTTCTGGAAGGGTCGGTTTATTTATTGGCATCTCCTCTTTGCATTGTATTCGCAAATACTCGCGCCATCTCTTTTCCTCTTCCTAGTTATACGCTTGCATGCATAAGCGTAGCCATCGTTATCTCGGTTGTGTTAACTAGTGGTGGGAGTGTTATTGAGTTAGGGATGGTACATGCTTGAGAATAATCGCCACAGTATCTAAGCTAAAGTGGGGCGATTTTTCTCAATTTATGGACCGAACGAACTAGTTCTTTTTTCAAAAGTGAACTAGGTCGTTCACTTCGTTCATTCGTTCCGCCGTTCAATACTAGTTAGGTTTTCTTTTTATTCGGTTTGTATATCCATGAGCACAGGAAACAAAAGAAAAAGCGTGGACACAAAGCGACGGTTTGCAACTCGGGTTAGAGTTAACATTTATTATTGTAATAAGAACCAATGTCGACTAACTTAAGCTGTTTTTCAAAACCAATATTGAGTTAGGTGGCTGACATAGCAAATTTTAGCCCGCCTTTGTAATGTAGTGTAAATTTATGGAATTGAGATATGTTTTTTTGTCCATAAAATCCACAATTTTTTAGACAAAACCGTAAAACTTGTGTAATTATAGATCTCAGCACGGAGAACACAATGCTGGCACTATCTCATTTATGGCCGATATTGAGTTTGGCTCTTGTCGCTTATTGCCACAGATATAAACATGGTGCAACATTGCCAATCATTGAACGAGGTTGATAGCATTTGCACGATACGATGTAGTTCGTTCGTTCAATTGAACTAGTTCGCGAACTACGCAACTCTAGTCAAAATACGCGTTTTGACCTCGGTATCAATAATCCATTTCAGGTGTTTTATTTCGGTCAAGGGATATTTGCAATCAAAGTCGAGAATTTTCTGTGAATTTCATGTGGTGGTTATTATCACGTATATTGGGTGTTCCGAAAAGTGCAGAAGTGTATTCTGCGCAGAAATACTGGGGATCACGTAGCCAGTGTTGGACCTGCTAAGGGTTTTTTTAAATCACGGCCGAGGGCCGACTACTCAGAAAGGTGTTCTGCATATCTGCGGCAATAAGCGAAAGAAGCCAAACTCGAGTTTGGTACCACCATTGTGAGATATAGTACCACTATTGTGTTCTCCGTGTTAGGATGTACAATACCCAACAAAAATAGAGTAACCTAAAATGGCGTCCAACCACAAAAATTCCACTTTGTTCCTTTAGACACAACACAATTCATACAAAAATTACTTATCCCTACCAACCATGGCTATCCACTTTTTATCAATTTCTTATCGATTTCAAAAACAATCTCCCCAACAAACACCGCACGCAAAAACCTCAAACCAGACATAACATTCTCTGTTTCAACGTTCTTTGTGCTAACATAAATTTGGTGTTAACGCAGAGAATGTTTATAACTATAAACATTCTCTGGTTAACGTCAAAACTTCAAAAAATTCAAACATCGCATTTTTACAAATTTAAAGGGTTTAAGTGATAAAAAATAATTTTATTTTTACAATTTTATAATAAACTATCATTAAACAAGCACGACTTGTGTCAACGCAATTTAAAATGATCTTCTGCAAACTGTCTTCACCGCATATATCAGAATCGCATTTTAGAGCTCAGTGAAGTGAAGAAGGGAAAACGTCAAGTGATAACAGTTGTTTTTTTTTGGTTTTCTTTTTTTAATATTTTTTTGGTTTTTTTTTTGTTTATTTTTTTATTTTTTTAATTTTTTTTTTTTGGTTTTTTATTTTTTTTTTTTTTCCTACAACTACAAATACAATTAAAACAGATTGATGAAATGAAAAGAAATAGAAATATACGTGGTGCTGAAAATAAAAGAAATAGAAATATACGTGGTGCTGTTATTTTCAGAAATATAAAAATGAAATTATTTATTAGTGTTTAAAAGTATATATAGATAGGTAACTTACTATCCTATATTCTCCTTCCAACATGCTGCTTCCAACATGATGCTTCCAAGATGGCATTGGCATAAACCTTTAAATGTTCTATTATTTTTTATTCGCTTCTTTTTGTTTTCGCATTATAGAGGCATTGGCTTTTTTTAATTTGTTTGTTTTTATTCGCTCTCTGTTAGCCAACATATCATCCCTAGCCACCCACCTTGCATTTTTGAACAGCAGTACAACGACTAAAGATTCTAATAGTTGCTTACGGTGTTGTGAACACTGGCCGGCTTGAGGAAACCAATCCGGAAATACATTATCTGTTAACGCTAGCAAAATTTGTAGAAGTTTTTGTCTTAATTTTGTTACATGAGAGTACTGGGTAAATATTTGTGTGTACCATGACATTTGCCTTCGACATACTTCGAAGACATCGTCAGTGGGATTTACCAAAAGCAAACAATCATCGGATTTATAATTTTTTGAGCGGATAAGTGCATCCGAATAAGCTCTCAAGTCGCCCTGTATTTTCACCATGGCTTTGGCGCATTTCTGACAATTTATCTTATTTATTAATTTATTAAATATTGAATACCCTGTGAAGTACCTTTGGACTTGGATTTCACCGGGTTTTTCATTAGTGTCTTCTAAGTACAGATCGCCACTAATATCGCTTGCGTTGCTTGTTTGCGTTTGGTGGTTCCTCGGATTCTTCCGGAACTGCCTCTTCATCTATATATTCATCGTCTAAGTCCTCAAGTTGTTCTGGCTCGTCTTCTTGTTCGAGTGGATCCTGATCTTTTATTTCATCCAGAACACCTTTTTCGGACTCTTTTAGCTGGCAGTCAACAGGATCTTCCGGAAGATTCCATTCTAAATCCAAGTCCTCATCGTCCTCACAGTTATTCCCTTTATATTTGTTCTGAAATCTATGCCTTAAGACTCGCATACTAACCAAACGAGCAACTATATACTGTATATCGTGTACAGATTGGTGGGTATTGATACCTTGGCTTGCGCCAGTTTTATAAAAAAAGTTTTCTAGAGCATCTTGGTTCATTTTACCCAATAATACATATTGCACATCGATAAATTCCGCAAATATTTCCGATGTTAAGCTTATCATGGAATTTATCTTTAAAATTAAACCATCGAAACAATGCACTTTATTATTGGGTTTTTTAATGGACTTAAGATACTTTAGATGGTCTTTTAGCCGTTGCACTTTTAAATAATTTTTCCTATTCATGGGCGACTTTAAAGGGTTATTGCTAAATGTACTTTTGCAATTTAATTCGTCAAATATGTCATTCATGCGCTTCACGAACAGCTAAGTTGGAATGGCATGATTTAAGACGAACGGATCATCATTAAAAAATCCTTGTTTCCATGCCATATCGATTCCGGCTGCAACGGAATTGCTGAGCAATTGTGTGGCTCGAGAAACGCTCATTTTCTCAAAGCAATTCGGACTAATATGAGTTTGGGTTATTTTAGGTAGTATTTTAAAATTTGTGTTATTTTTATCCAACTCATATGCTTTTCGAATTACACTAAAGCTTGCAAGCCCGTCGCCAGTCGTTATTTTGTATTTCAATAAATTATTTCTAATCGACTTAATTAAATGGCAATAGTCAAATAAACAATGGATTTTTTTATTTTCAAAAAAAGTAAGGACGATCCGCTGTGACATCCAAATTGCTGAACAGAGCTTGATTGTTAGACCCTTGGTCGCAAACAATAGACTTACCATTAAGACCTACACTCTCAACCGCTTTAATATTATCTAATAACATTTGCTGCAACTCTTTGCCATTGACACCATTTTTGGCTACATAATACGATATTACGTATTTCCAATTTGAGCAGATGGCTTTGACCATGAAGAAGCAGCATTTGTCTGCTACGAACTGCTTCCTTGTACAACTGCTTTCAAATTGGAAATAACGTTCTCGTCTATCCCTGGGATAACATATTTGATTGGTCGCCATGACAAAAGAGTTTTCTTATGAGCAAAGCAAGTTTTAAGTCGTCGCGGAGAAAGTTGTAGGCTTTGGTGGACACATAATTAATATTTTGCGCCAAGACTTTACTATCCGCGGAATAGGAAAAAGTAGTGTCGACAATCATTTTCGCAAATTCAATAGCGTCGACACTAGCATCCTTGGATGGTATAATAGCCTGTTCAACCTTACTTTTGTAATCCTGAACTTGTTTTTCTAATTCTTTTATTTGTTTGGACCGCAGAATGTCCTTTTTTTGGTACATTTGAAAAACTTTAGCTAAACGTTCAGGATTACTAAAAATGTCTTCTTCGTCACCATGTACCAAATCGGATAAATCGCCGCGCTGACGATTAACCCAGAGGTCAGAATATTTTTCGAACTGTTGAAAGGTTATATCGTCTTTTGGTTACGAAACGATATAAGTGCCTTCAAGCGGTTCCTTTAAATTGGAAGAATCAAATGAAACGCTTAAAGACCTGCTGAAATGTTTTACTTCCAAATGATTTTTTGGGAAAGCACCTTTCAAAAGACGACCATTGGAAATATGATTTTCGTCAAAGTGACGATCGCAAATAAATACCCGTTTCTTATCGTTAAAAAGAACATTTAAATGGCATGCCGTTGCCCACGAGTTGAAAGCAGACTCCTCCTTGGGGAAGGAGAATTTTTTCGTGCTCTCATCCAAAGGGCAGTCTGGCACGCTGCACTTTCTGAAAATTTTTGGGCGCACGCTTGTACCGGCAGCTTCACGTTCTAAAATTAACAACGAAGGGAATTCAAAAAAAAAATACATTACCAAATGCAATAAAATGTAAAATAAATAATAAAAGAATAAAAGAAAAATTTAAAGTTATTTATTTTATTATTTGAAAAATAAAAACCAAGAATAATAATTTTTCACTTTTTGAATTTTTATGAAAGTAATCATTTTTAATTATTAAAAAATAAAAACAATAATAATTTTCATAAAAATTCAAAAAGTGAAAAATTATTATTCTTAGCCTAGAGCTCGTTTCATGAATACTTGAAAATGTACAAGCCGTAAATGAAGAAAAAAAATGTTGGTATGAAAAGGCAATAAAAAATGAAAACTTAATAATTTTTATATTAAATCGACAGTAAAAAAATTTTAATAGTATAAGAAAAACCCACAATCCTGATAACACCACTCATACACACTACTATAAACTCATAAAATTGCATAGGATGTAAAAATTTGCAAAAATTTACCTAAAACAGTTTTTTCAGATCACCCCTAATGCTCTAATCGCAAACAAAACCAACACTTTCACACATTGTCACACACACACTTGTTGCATATATTTTAATGAAAAATACACTTACCAGCATCCTCGGAAACTTTTCCGCTTGGAACAGCACCTTTCCGAAGGCGGTTGCCCTTGATCCCTAAGTCCGAATCATTAAAATGTGCCCGGCGCACATATGTGTTGAAAGGAGGAATGTGGGTGGTGTCGGAAATGGCGCGACTGTTGCGCCACTTTAGACCCATCTCCTCCTCCTTAGGCCATCCAAAAAATCCAACAGCATCGCTTGTATTGCTGCAACCATTCACTACACATTTACGAGCGCGCGACATACCGATTATTTCAATTTTTAAAATACTTTTTCACTTACGATCGCGATCATTCACACTTTCATAGAAAACTATTTTCACACTTGTCAGATAATTGCCTAATTTGGCGCAATTATCCATTGACCCAATTAAAAAAGCTCAAATGTCAATATTTGATTGACTTGACGGGTCAAAGAAATAACAAAAGAAAAATCAGCCGACAGCGGTATTCGAACTCGCAACACCACAAAAAGCATACCATGACCATGTCGCTACACTCTACACCAAAGATAGTATAAAGGAAATGACGTCTAATTTGGTACTTAACAATAAACCAGCAGTAAAACCAGAAACGCACACCTTTATCGCTCAATTTCATGATGAAATTGACAGAATGTTTACTTTTTATACCTTATTTCATTAATTATAATAACTAAATATTTATAAATTACCCTATTAATACTAATTATAAATAAAACAAAGAAATTAAATTGCATAATAAAACTCTTTATTTTGCCAACAATTGTTCATATAAACATTCTCTGCTTCTATTCAATCGAAATGCAGCAAAATCGAATTGCAAACCATCATCTGTGCAAGTACAGCAAACATCGTAAAAATGGCTTGGCGAAAAATTATAACGAGAAAGGAAAATACCACCTTGTAATAGACGTATTTTTTATTTATGTATATATTATTTTTGGTAATTGTTTCCTTTAGGAGACAACTGCTAAAACGCTTCCAAAATATCGCGAGAGGTATCAAAAGACGCGTTTTGACCTCGGTAACAATAATCCGGAAGCACATTTTCGAGTTTTTGTTTCAGAGAAGAAATATTTGCAATCAAAGTTGAAAATTTTCTCTCATTTTCATGTGGTTGTTGTAATCACAGATTAGGGTGTACCGAAAAGGGCAAAAGTGTGTTCTGCGCAGATATACTGTGGACCGCGTAGCCGGTGTTAGACCATCTAAGGGTTATTTTTTTTGAAGCGCGGCCGAAGGCCGCCTACGCAGAAAGGTGTTCTGCACATAAATACCTTGGATCAAGCCCCTATTTGGGATGGGACCTGGGTCATTTTTGGGGTTTTTTGCGAATAACTTTTCAATGGAACAAAAAAAATTAAAATCCGCTTTCGGATTGTTGATACCGAAGTCAAAGCGCTTTGTTTGATACCCCTCCCGATATTTTTGGACGTGTTTTAGCAGTTGTCTCCTAAAGGAAACAATTACCTTATTTTTAATTTAACATTTCCATTATCCTAAAAGCTGAACAACTCTGTTGGATTTTTGAACTACAACCATGTAATTTAAAATTGTTGAACTTGCTGTTTACGCCCCTTTACTAAACTCAAATAATATTTGTATGTACACATGTATGCACTTAAAGGCTTTGTAGGTGCGTTCTTTGTAGCCTTAATTTTCTTGTGCCCAATTTTTTTTTAACATATCGTCGTCCTCTCGCCAAGAGTATGAATATGTCGGAAAATCAGTACATTTTGAGTCATTTAAGTAACTTAGATTGCAAAATATTGTCGTTTCAGACTAAAACTTCATAATTTGTAGATACATTTCTACCTATCGAAATAGAAAAGACTTAACTCAAAATTTAGGTTTAAAAGCACATAACTCGGTTCTTTGAAAAGGTCGTAACTCGGCGATTTCAGTAATAAGGCCATATCTCAGGAACTTTTTTAGAATGCTGTATGATATAAACACTTGATTCCTGTTTACAACTGGTAAAATACTTAAATGAGTAAACTTTGTTAATTTTGCATGCATTCATTTATTATATTTGTAATACTTTTAATTATACAGCTTTTCTGTGACATACTTTTATGTGAAAGTTATTCAGGTACATTTGAGGTAATGCTTGGTACAGCTCTTTGCTGGGTCACGAAAAAATATGCCGCTGGGATCAAATTCTTCTGAAGAAGATTCAGAAGATCCTGGCACTCTTCTGTTGTAATGTGAATTCGTTGGCTGTAAGCTGTTTCCAGCAGGAAGGTACGTAGATTCACCTATGTCCAGCTCTTACCGTTTTGAGCATGAAAAATCTGATCCATAATCGGCTTTATACGCAAGTATATAGAATTAAAATATGTCACAAATATAATGAATGAATGCATGAAAATTAATAAAGTTTACTCATTTAAGTATTTTACGAACTTTAAACGAGAATCGAATGTTCATACATATCTAAGAAAATTCATATTTATGCATTCTAAAAAAAGTTCCTGAGATATGTCCTTATTAATGGAATCGCTGAGATACGACTTTTTAACGCAATCGCTGAGCTACGTTCTTTTCAACGACATTTCTTAGTTACGACCTTTCTATTTGGATAGGTAGATTTGTATTCTTTTATTACATTACAAAATTTTTTATATAACAGAATGTTGTCAAATGTGAACTGTATGAGACTAATTTTGTGCATTATTATAATCTTTTTGTTGAACTATGTGAATAAAGAGAATATTGATGGATTCCATTTCGTTCCTCTCAACTCACGTTTGAGAAAATGTTGATAGTTGCATATTTCTCAAGTTGAAAATAAAGGAAAATTCCATATTAGAAATGTGCCTTTTAGCTTGAGAACGCTATCAACGGTTATTTGAGATGCATTTGAGAACTAACGTTTGAAATTTGAGATTAGGATTGCTTCTCAAATGCATCTCAAATTGAGATTTGATAAAAATGTTTGTTGGGTCTATTTTTTTTCTCCTTCATATCAACACCAACGCATATTTTTGGGATATTTTTCAGGGTTGTAAAAAAATTTAATGAGTGCGAATAAGACAGTAAGATGCTCATTACTAAACTGAAAATAAAATTTACTTTCGGCGCCATTTGAAGAGGAAATTCAAAGAGTTCGCGCTAATTTCTGAAAAAATAAGAAGAATATTTAATTTGGTAAGTATTAATAAGTTTAGCAAAACAAAAATAACATTTTTAATGTGTTTTGGTGTAACCATAAAGTTCAAATGTACATGCGCTTGTGCATTTGTTTATTATAGTTGTGATCAAAGTGTAAAGATCAGGATATGGTTATGGTGTCACCATAACATACAAATTTATATGCGCTTGTGCATTTGTTTATTATGGTTGTGATCAAAGCGGTTATTAAAAAATAGGGAACAAATAATTGGTAAGATTATTATTAGTTTGCCCATAAGTTAGGTAAAAACTTGTAAAGAAAGCGCTGTCTTCGGCTGTGCCGAAGGCTTTATACCTTTCATGACTATGCATCACGGTTTTTAGTGTTCAGTCCTTATGGACGATGATGCAAACTTAAGCAATTTGTTTTTACCTTGTTAAGTAAATGATATCTAGCCAAATCCCATATTGCCGGAACAATCTTTTGTATGGAAGCTATTATTATTTATATATTACAAATTGAACAAATTTTAAACGCTACATCTAAAAAACTGAGGGACTAGTGTGCATTCAAGAAGACATACCTAAATCCACTCAGGTCATCTGATCCTGATAAATTCGGTATACTTATTGCTGTTCTATCTCTTTATTTTCTCTTAGTTACAAACATCGGACCAAAGTGCTAAAACCATTAGATATTCATGATAGGGAGTGTTGGGCAAATTATAATTGTTAATACAATTAATAGTTAAAAAAATTACAATTAATTGTTAATTGCTCCTTCTGAAATTAACAATTTTTAATCTAATTATTAAAAGTTACAATTAACTTAATCTAATGAATTTATTTAATTGCAGTTAATTTCTTAATTAATTAATAAGTCACTTAAAAATTTAATTATTTAACGCCCAGCACCGATGATGAGTATACAAAATAATAAAAATCTTCTGTGCGCCCAGTTGCCACTGATGAATTTTTTAGATTTACTTGTAGAAAGGGGGCTTGGCATTTAGAGGGGAATTTTCGTACTGTATGTCGATAGAATTAGTTATGGTGGAACGTACGTAGAGCACTTAAGGAATGGGCTATACGACAAAATAGTACACAAACTAGTCTTACAAACCTTTTACATTCTTTGGACAAAGCCGGACTTAAAGGACTTCCCTCGGATGCTAGAACAGTTTTGAATACGAGTAGGGGAAAAATTGAAATAAGACCTTTTTCCGAGGACGAACTGTTGTACAGGGTGGCTGATGAATTTTGCTACATTAAGAAACTAAAATAATTTTTTTTTCAGTGTATGGAATTCATTTTTCTTTTATTCATGTTAAAGCTCATTAAATTTTATTAAATATAGCTTAATTAGTTTTAAAAATAATGGAATTTGAATGCCCCCCCTGCTCGTCGATGCATGTGCGGCATCTTACCAAAAAGTTGTTCATTACTGCTTGGAGAGTTGAGACAGGAATAGCCGCAATTGTTTCTCGAATGGATTGCCTTAGTTCATTCAAATTTGTTGGTTTTGCTTTGAAGACTTCCTGTTTGCAATAACCCCACAAGAAAAAGTCAGGTGCAGTAAGGTCAGGCGACCTGGGTGGCCAACGGAATGTGGAGTTTCTGGATATCAGCTTATTGGGAAATTTTCGTCGCAATTCTGTCATAACAGGTTGGGCTATATGAGGAGCTGCACCATCTTGCTGAAACCACACAGAGTTGAAAGAAATTCTCATTCGGCGTAATTCTGGATAGAAAAACTCTCTCAACATGCTCAATTAACGGTCTCCAGTAACCGTAACGGTGTGACCGTTTTCTTCGAAGAAGTAGGGCCCGACAATGCAGCGTGATGAAACTGCACACCACACTGTGACACGAAGTGGATGCAATTCCGTCTCATGGAGTATCTGTGGGTTGGAAGCACTCCATATTCGACAATTTTGTTTGTTTATGTTGCCGTTTAAATCGAAATGGGCCTCGTCAGACATGAAAAGACAGTTCAACATGTTTCCATCCTCTTCCACCATTTGAAGCATCTTCTGGCAAAATTCCAAGCGAATCGGCAAGTCTGCAGCGTTCAGTTTGTTGGCCATTTGAATTTTATATGGGAATAAGTCCAAATCTTTGTGCATAATTGACTGTAATGAATGTCTGCTTACACCCATTTGAGCAGATAAGCTTCTTGTCGAAATACGTGGATTGTTTTGTATGGCAGCAGGTACAGCAGCGATTGTTTCCTCCGTTCGAACTGAAGGGTTTCGATGGTAAGGTCTTCTGTTGACTGTCCCATGCTCGGCAAAATTGTTTAAAAGTCTTATTATGGTCCATCTGCTCGGAGGATTGCCGCCAAACGTGCGCCTATACTCTCTTTGAACCGAAACTACGGACTCCAGTGCGTGATAGCGGCGGACAATCCAAATTCTTGTTTCAGTGTCCCAGTTATCCATTTTTGTTAAATGTAAAAGTCAATCTGCAAAATAAAAAAAAAATTAACCAGATTCATTAAATAGAAAAAAAGTTATTTAATTTTTTTTTGGTAGCGGCTTTCATTAGCCACCCTGTATTTGAGAATACAATATAACTTTAGTTATAAAGATTTCTACTTTTTGGAGAACTTGGAACAAATTTCAATAGATGTAGGCATAGACGGACTTAAACGTTAGAAAAGTTAGAACCGCACATTGTGGCCCATTTTGGGCCAAGTAGTAGACTATCCGACTTCCAGACCCTTTATCATCGCTCGCTACTCGGGAATGAGTAAGCCGACTGACGTGAATAGTTTTTTATTCGAATTTTGTGGAGAAGTTGATATTTTATGTCAGAATAGAGTGAGTGTGGGGCCCGGGGAGGTTTTAAAGCCATTTAGTATAGGGTTTTCACCTGCGATACACCAGCGCGAGCTTTCGTAACTGGTGTGAAGTCCCATACAGGGAAAAATAGTTGCCCGAAATATATACAGGAAGGACGGTATATGGAGGGTTAGTTTTTCTCAAAATGTAGGAGAAGTAAGAACAGATTTATCTTTTCAGAATAGGGAAGACATAACACACCATTTAGAAATATATAAACATAATGAAATTTTGATAGAATCCATAAATATTGGTATGCATTTAGTGCACTTGGGTGTAACTAAGAAACTGCTACAGTTGCTTATTAAAAGAGGGAACGTAACAAGAATGAATGAAAAATTGATGTTTCTAAATAAGTAGGTTCCCTCCGAATTCTATAGACGAAGCCGCGATCTGGATGAAATAAGCAACTGGAAATCGGCAGAATACAGGCAGTTTTTATTGTATTCTGGTTTGTTCGTTTTAAAGGACTTCATACCCGACACCCTCTACTATCATGAACGAATTATACAAGATTAAGCCATCAATTTTGCCGCCATATTGTGAATAAAACAGCTGACTTTTTGTGACGTATGCAGGGTTCATGTGCGGCCCAATCAATTTTTGTTTATTTTATAAATATTTCCAAAACTACACTGCCGGAACTTATTTAATACAATTATTATCGTGATACGACATTAAATCATAGATATTTAACAATTTTTTTGAAAGAAATACATTCACATTTGATATAGTAAGTATTTTGTACCAATGTTTACATACAAATTTGCACTGGTACACGGCTATGAGGACCTCAATTAAAATGAGTAAATATTTCCAAAAATACACTGCCCGAACTTATTTAATACAATTATTATCGTGATACGACATTAAATCATAGATATTTAACAATTTTTTGAAAGAAATACTTTCACATTTGATATAGTAAGTATTTTGTTCCAATGTTTACACTTTCTTTCTTGAAATGTATGGTATTTGACAGCTCTGTCAGGGCGACAACACACCGCATACGTCACGCAAAAAAATTACTTTTTTCTCACACATGTGACGGCTAAACCTTATCTATTTCATCCATGCTCTACTCTCAATTTTTATTGTTGCACTCCGCGATTCGGCTTCACTCTTGTTAGAGGTCCTGTAAAGTAGAATCTAATGTTGCGAATGAAATGCTCAAAGAGTTTGTAAAGTTATTCAGCAAAATAATAATACATTTAAGCGCTTGTGTGGAAAATTTTGGCCCCTTAGATAGCTTTTCGGCATATAAGTTTGAGAATTACACGCAACACATTAAAAAAGTTATCAAAAGTTCAACGAACGTACTGCAGCAACTGTTTTTAAGAATAGAAGAACGAAGAGTTTTACGGATTCTAGCAATATTTTAGAAAAGGAGGAATTTATTATAAGTTTTAGTAATGAAAAGGATAATTTCTTTTACAGTAAGAAAACTGGTTCTTTAAAAATTGTCAACCAACAATTAGAAAATAGTTTTGGTGACATTGTTTTGACGCAGGTTCATTTGGATTAGGTATTTTAGTAGCTGAAATTATAGATGAGGGCACTCAAATAATTCGAAAAGAAGATTTAGACTTTAAGGCCCGGTTTTTCAGTACAAGTTTGACTCAATTTGTCAGTTAAACTAAGCTTAAACTTGTTGCGCAGTTTTTCAGTCAACTTTAAACGAAGTTTAAACGTAGTTTAAGCGGCCAATTTGGCAGGGTTAAACTCTAGTTAACCTGTCAGCTGTTTTGCATATTTGATGCTTTTGGTTGTGAAACAGTAAGCTGAACGCAATTAAGAAAGGACGATATTTTTATATTTAATTAAATACTGGATATATCATGTGACGAAAGTGATTATAGTGATGCAGAAATTGACGAAATGCTAACTATTACAATACTGAGGAGAAGCAATGGCGTTGAATATGTATACAAATATTATCTGTTGCCGTATCTAGATAAAGAAAAAACCAATGTTGCCGTATAAAAAGCAAATATTAAAAGCGGCCTTAAACTCACACTGAAAAACCGCTCTGCAGTTTAACTGGAGTTTAAATTTATGCCGAGTTTAAGCAAACTTAGTTTAAACTGAGCTTGACCAAGGACTGAAAAACCGGGCCTAAGTATTATTCTATTCCTGTAGGCAATCGATTTATTTTAATACCCTTATTACATAATTTGTTTTATAATTTTACTTAGGCTATCGATGAATTTTCTTGATTTTTTACGCGATGAGGAGGAGCCGGGTACCAGCAAGCTAAATGGTTAACATTGTCCTTATGAACCAATGAAAGGTCATATATCTATATACACTCACGGAAAAATTTAGCACAGGGTTTTTTTCACCAATTTTGGTGTCAGTTTTTATTTAATTGTTTTATTGTTAAAGCTAAACTGGTGAAAAACCTTGTGCTAAAATTTTGCCGTAAGTGTAATTTTCAACCCTATCTTTCTTGTTGCTATTTATGCTTATTTAATTGCAGTGCGACGTCGGTTTGAGGTATCCCATCCACTTAGCGAGCGTACTGTCACCCAGCCAGCCGACGCTAGCACTGAAGTTAGTGGAATAGAACGGGTCTCGACGCTGCTTGGGAGGATTGAGGCTCGGCTGGACGATTTGAACAATGTCTGCTATGGAACAAACCCTGGCCGAAACAGTTCGTGTTCTCCCGAGTAAACTTAAGTTCAAATATATGTAATGAAACTCGATTTTAATTTCAGATGCCCGAACGTAGTGAGGTACTGGCCCAAGGCGTATTGCTGAGAGAGTTTTAGGTGCTCTCCACAAAGGCGCAGCGTAGCGTAAGCAGGATCACTGGCGACGTTTTATGTGAAGAGCTAACTACGCTACAAAGCTTGCTTCCCATAGGAAACGAGGAAACGCTGCTGAAGGTGGAGGAGCACCTTAAACACAGGGCCTACTCCGACGCTATGGTAAGTTCTTAATACCATTATCTAAAATACTTACTATATAATTGTTATACTATTTCAGTCGGTTATCATATTCAACTTAGAAGCATCGAAGGGTACCATCGAGAAGGTCCTGCACCAGTTGTTTAGCGACAACTAGGTCTGGGAATACAATTTTAATTGCAAGGGCTCTAAAAAGGCTTTCGCTAGCCTTAAGTTAGTGGATATGGTATTAGGTAAACATTGATATTTTTCAAAGGCTTTATGATAAAAAATGCTACTAACAATTTATTTTTATCATTTGACAGCTGCATTCGCAAGTATGCATACAGATAAAACATTAGCTGTTAAAAATTTTATTAGTTTAAGTCACAATAGGTATAAGCACATTAAACGTAAATTAAAATAATAGGATTAATTTTTATATAATGTATATCTGTGGTCACAAGTCATAACCGCCTAAGTCTGTTTTTCAATTTTTTCAGGAGAGCAATTTAAAGTTCGAAATTATTACTGCAAATCAGGGTATGATATTTATTGCTAATCGTTTGGTAAATATACAAGGTGTATCGGTCTTCTTTTTAATTATGCAAGCAAACTCTTATGTTTGCGTTTTATTTGAAAGATATAAGGGAAAACCGCAGTTGGGCTGTTATGGCTTGTTAAATGAAAAAATTTTAAATGTGTTAATTTGAGTTGGGCCGTTATTCCGAATAAAATAAATTGACAGTTGAAATCTTATGTGTAGATATGCTGTTATTCCTTACTTGTAATTTATTAATTTTATTCACTTAAGTAAATTTTTATAGTAAATCTTGCAATGTGATATGACTCATAGTAAGTATATTTATTATTTACAAAAATACTGAAATACACACATATAGGGGCATATTCATAGTAATTTTAAGTTATTTGGAGCATTTTTGACAGATAGCACATATAAAACTGTGTCAAAAAGCTTCAATTAACTTAAAATCATATTTTATTTCGACTATAACTATGCCCCATATTTTCTGGAAGTACAATTAAAAAATTTGATTAAAATTAAAGATCCAATTTATTCAGTTCAGTTAACAAATTCGCATGTACATATTTTTATGTATTTATACTTTTATTTTAAAAATCTTCGCTGCTGTCATACGCCGTCAAATCGGGATGGGTATTAAGCCGCTCCATACTTGTGCGAATGCTGTCATAAAATGAGTGAAATTCTGGTTTTACAAACTGTTTCAAGTCCATAAGTTCTTTCGTTTTTTCTTTAGAAGTGCATGGTAAGTCCTTTATAATTTGTATTTCTCCAAATCCTTTTACAGAGCATCCTCTTTTGCCCGCCTTTCAGATTTTAAATGGTTCTTCATTATCTAATGAAGTTTTGTATTGGACTTTGTTAGACATCTTGGTATAACAAAGCCATCGAATATCGTTCCATACAAATTTTTCGCCATCTTCATTGAAACGTTTCCAAGAAAGTTTTGATTTGGATAAGTCCGAAAAGTTATAAAAATCATTTGGCTGCATTTCAATAGTTTGCAATTTGGGTCCAATAGTATTTACAAATTGGTACCAATCTCTTGGGGTCTCAATTTCGACACTTGTTTTTTTTCTTCTTTCGCTCAATAAGGGCGTGATCACTATCGCACTCCATATGTGTATGGCCCGGGTTCGAGGAATTTGTGGTCAATGTGATCCAATATACAAGGTGGCGCAAAAGTAAGCTTCCGATGTTCAGCATATCGGTTGTGGCACGTGCAGTGTGTGCTGTTGCACCGTCTTGTTGGAACCACATATTTTCCAATCCCAATTCATCAAGTTGCGGCAAAAAGAACTCGTTGATCATTGCTCTGTAGCGCTCACCATTCACAGTAACCGTTTTTCACCGACCGAAATAAATAGTCAGCAATATTCCGCGTTCTGGAGCAGTGTAGCGTAACATTGTTTATTAACGTGTATTTCGCATGTGTTTACTACACAAATGTCAAAACAGAACTGACTTTAGGGGCCAATCGCAAAATTTATAGCATTTTCTGATAGGAGGATTACTTTTGCGCCACCTTGTAGATGCATTGGAAATAAATGAAATGAACATTGCATTATTTTGCCCTGCGCACGAATCGCTATAAAATGTAACTGTTTTCGTTTCTGCTGGCAAAATTTTTAAAAATTTAAAAAGACACGAGGAAATTTCATTTCCTCCACGTCTAGCCATAGCTTCGTGCCACATGCAGCATTTTGCTGCATTAGTTTCAAGATCGTGAACCGTTAAAATAAACGTACATAGTTGTCTTTTGTAGAAACTGATAGAATTTCGAAGAAAAGTTGTTGGTAAACATTGCTGTAAATCCAAAGCAAAACTTTTAATTGTGTTCGATTCCACCGAGCGCTTTTTATCTTGTCTTTTAGATTCATAAGCCAATTCAGCTTTAGCTAGATGAATTTCTTTTTGCTCAATCAATGAACCTTTTTTATTTTCGGTAAGAGCGAATTTTATTTTTGCGACGTAAGTGTCGCAAGTGCTACAAGTGTCTACCTTATATTCTTTAAATTTAAGACATAACGTTTTGAAAATTTCAGAGTATTTAGAGGCTTACTGGATTGCTTACTTTTTCCTTGTAAAGGCGGTGCATAGAGGATAAATTGAGACTAGCAGGTAAATATTTTTGAGAAGTATCGCGCAGGCTGTAATGGCTTTCGTATGCAGGGAAACTTAAAATGTGTTCCTTAATTTCTATCGAAGCACTATTCTTAGATGTAGGAGTATGCTTGCCTCGATGATCACTGAACTGCATAGATGGACATCAAATTTTTTTTCGAACGACTGGTTTAATAATGCTATCAGTTTCATCGAAACATTGCCTAAAATGCTTTTTGCATGCTTTCATTGTATTACTATTAATCTGCAATAAATATTACATTGAGTTTCGTTTGTGTTCTACAGTATTGCATAGGGTGTCACATTTTTTATCTCTAACGGCTACCAATGACCGAATGTACAAAATTCTTTGGTCATAACTTCCCATAGACCAGTAATGTTTAAATAGAAATTCCATACAAGTAGTAGATCGTGATAAATTAAATCCCGGATCCCTTATTGTGTTGTCTGAGTCAAATTCTGCACTATGAGGAAGGGCATCTTCATGTGCCTCATGACTAAGTTCTTTGCGAGTTTGCAAACCTAGTTTAAATAAACATTACCCGCGTAAATTTTAGTAATAACTCCGTTTAAGCCATGGCATAATTTGCATAAATTTACTAACTATATAGATATTTTAGATGATGCCAGAGGGGTGCATAAAATGTTTGCTTACTTTCAATAGCAGCTAAACTCGATTCCGTGGATTTATGACATTGTTTCGTTTTGTACACATGGCACAAAATTGGTTGGGGAATAATTTTCCAATCGCCCATCGCAAGGCGAAATAAAGTTTTCTGGTTCGTTAGCATCTCGGTATTTTTTATATTTATGTTTGTGCTGGCATTTTCGACAAGAGATGTTCCAGTTGTACCAAGAGTGACTACAGTAAAATTGAAAACAATTGTTTAGTTTTTGTTTGGGTAAACGTATAGGTAAATACAACATTGCAATCTAAAGACGAAAATGTTTAAAATTCTGATGGTGCTTACACGGTTTTATTTAAAAGTTGAAAAACGGCATTAGAAATAAGGTCGGTTGTACGATAATAACAATTTTTGGCCTTAAGGTTATGTCACTCTTTCAATTTTCAAATTACATACAAATAATTTTCATTTGCAAAATAACATGGACAACCTTATTTCATTTAATTAATTTTATTTACTTACCTTCGTTGTTTTGACGCTCTGCCAATGACCTAGCCAATTCTACAATTTTTGCTGCTCTGTCGGACATTTTTTTTATCACTTTCCACAACAGATATCACTTTTAAATAATTGCTATATAAGCTGTACAACTCTCTGAGACGATTTATGTAACTCAACTTAATGATTCGTTTAAAAAAAAATTATTGAAGACAAAAACCTATGCCTACTCAGGTACATTTTTTATTTTGAAATAAAATTCCTAATAAAAACGCAATTCAATATAATATTTTCAAAAAGTCATGGCTTCCTTTGGAAAAAGAATTTAACTTAATTTATGCTAGCCAATGGCGGTTATTGTAATTCGGAATAACAGCCCAACTTAAGATACAAAAAAAAAATATTTGGCGCTAAGTTTTGAATAACGACTTAAATTGATATAAGTCGTAATGGAAAAAATAAGTTAAAATCATAAGTTGAGATAGGCTGTTATTCCACACAAAGGGACTAGATTATAAAAAGCCTAACTTAAGCTAGGGTACTTTGACGGAGAGTTTATGAGTTAGGCTTTTTTTCCAAAACAGCCAAGCGAAGAAATAACTTAAGCTGTTAGGTTTTTTTTTAAATAACTTTTTTCCAAAAAGAGATACAGACACTAAAAGTGGATGGCTCATAGATTTGATCACGCTGAACATGTTGGCACTAATAACTCAATTTTGTCCTAACTCCAGTTAGGCGATTATGGTTTGTGACCACAGACATATACATATATATATAAGTAGTTTTTAATAATTTGTAAATTTATAAGGTATATATACTTAATAAATAAATTGTAGATGTTAACTCCTTACGTTAATCTATTAACTAATCTCTCTAACTTCCAGTCTGAATGCTGTTTTCCTATTTTTACTTTGAGTGATTAATTAATTATTTATTCGTATTTTACAGGTATCCAATCTTTTGGAAACGCGAAGCCTGCGAATATATACATTTAAAAATATGTCTTTTATAAATATTAATAATATGTGTAGTATTAATTTATTGTCAATTTTGTAAACACATATGTGTAGTAAGAAAAAAATCCATGGAATTTTTAAAGTGTAAGAAAGCTAAGTTTTTTCTGTAAATATAACTTAAAGTGCAATAGTTGTTTAGCGTCAAAAGAAAGGTTATTAAATTACCTTTCATTTGATGCTAATTGCGTTAAAATCGCAAAATAATTTATTGTAAATTTTGTGAATTTTGTAAACACCTATGTGTATTAAGAAAAAAATCCATGGAATTTTTTTAAAGTGTAAGAAATATGTTTTTTCTGTAAATATATCTTAAAATTGAATAGTTGTTCAGCATCAAAAGAAAGGTTATTAAATTAATTTTTGTTGGAACGATTTTCCGTCATCCCTTGTCAAGTTTGGTTTTGTGACAAACCGGTTTCGGCGTTCTGCCATTTTCAATGCCTAGTTTCGTTCTGGTCTGTGTCTATCCGCTGCGTTGTTTTTATAGTCCGTGGGTGCTGTGACAGGTAATGTCAATCTATGTGTTTGTGGTAGGTAACGTTAATATGCGTGTGTGTGTGCGCGGTATTGATACGTCCGAATTGTTATCTGTCCCAAGGGTTGTTTTTGTAGGTATGTAGATATACCGCTTGTTAGCTAAGCGGTAGGTTGACGTAGGTAGAAATCGGTGATTTTTGCAGTTTGGTTCATATTTCGTTTTTGCTTGTTCATTGTTACGTGTTTGGTTGCTGTACCTGCTGGCTTGTGCTGTTTTTTGTAAACTAGTTTTAAGGGTTCAAATATTTCGTCAGAGATAGTGTTGGTTTGTTCGTTTATGATCCTGCCGTCAAATGTTTTTAACTTGTATATCTCCATGTTCTCAAGTACATTAAGCCGCCGGCCTTTTCCTTGTACGTGAAGTATTCGAGCCGTTGTTTTTATGTTAGCTGGGGTGCAGTTGTTCTCAAACATGTGGTTCGCGAAATTAGATTCTGGTATTATGGTGGGTTTTCGTGTTTTTTTGTTGTAGTCCCTGATATGCTCTCGGAATCTTGTGCTTATTTTTCTTCCTGTTTGTCCTATGTAGCTGTATTGACATTCACAAGTAAGCCTATACACTCCGTGTCTGTTGAATGGGTCATCAGAATTAGTGTCGGTTCTTAGTTTTTGTCCGACGTTGTTAGATGTTCTGAATGCTGTGTTGACGTTATATCTTTTAAAGAACTTTGCTAATTTGTACGTCGCTTTTCCAGTGTATGTCATTGCCGTCCAAACCATTGGATTTTCCTCTACGTTTACTCTTTTTTGTGTTCCATGGCTACTTCAATTTACTAGTATACTTGTTGCTGGGTAACTAAAGAACATAAAACCATAAGAAGGTCCAACAGCGAGGTAATTCACCACTATACATGCGTGTAAAATGCTTCACTGACCCTTAATCATAGTTGTTGCTTAAAACGCGTTTTATTTAAAATCTTTACTTAACTTAAAAAAACATTTGAAATGTTGCGCAATCATAGTCAGATGAAACAAAGATTTTAGCTAAAATGAAAAGTAACAGGGTCCTCTTATGAAAAAAAAAATTTGGTTGGTTGGTGGCACCAAGGTCACCCTGTTTCAGCTATTTCATTTACAAACCACAGCATATCTGTAGCAACAAGCGAAATAAGCCAAACTCCAGTTTGGAGCAAGCCATGTCGCAAGCACAACCGTAAACACAATCCGTGATTTTATGACATTTTCGCCATTTTAAAATTAAAACTCCGTCTTAGACATAAAGGCCCGTTAGGTTAGGTTGCAAGGGCAGGACAGAGTACCTGGACTCTGCCCGACACTTAGGCCACTAAGTAGGCCCATTGTGATACCCTATAAGGTCTCTTCCAACCTCTAAGCCCCAGAGATGCGAGCAAGTCATCCCCGACGCCGACAGCAGCTCAGCGACTCAGCCGGTCGCGCTACCGTCGGCGCCAGGGGAAACCAACTTACACCCAAGGCAGGGGATCGAACCACTTCGTGGAGTCAATAAATTTAGATAACGCTTTTATCTCTATTTTTGATACCTCAGCGAGGTTATCGAGAAACGGTTGGCCAAGGATAGCTAACCGTCGCCTGCTAAGTGCAGGGCATTGACATATTAGATGCTGAACACTTTCCTCCTTCTCAATGCATCTGCAGCTGCGACAGTAATCATTAGATATCGCGCCCATTCTGGCGCCGTGAGTGCCTATTAAACAGTGCCGTGTTAGAACCCGTACCAGGGATGAAATGCCCGATTTACTAAGGGACAGCAGGGAATTTGTACGTCTTTTGTTGTAAGAAGGCCAGGTTAGCCTGGATATCTCACACGTCGAGAGCCCTGACCACAGCATATTTGCTATTTTCATTGTGTTTGTGCTGACACTAAGTTTAAAGGAGGCCCTGGGTATGCCTACCGAACTATTTCCTGGAAGGAGATGGGTGGTGGTACCTCGTCTGGCCAGCTCATCCGCTCTACAGTTACCTTCAATATCCCTGTGCCCAGGTAACCAAAAAAGGCTAATACTGAAGTGCTGAGCCATCTCGTTGAGAGATCTGCGACATTCAGTTAACGACTTTGCATTGTCGACGTATGAGTTCAAGGCTTTAAGTGCGGCCTGACTGTCTGAGAAGATATAGATCTGTTTACCATTTTGGGGCATGGATACCAAGCTTTTCACCGCGCCGTGTATTGCCAGCATTTCCGCTTGGTACACGCTGCAGTGGTAGGGAAGACGGAAGGAGATCTCTAGTCCCAGGTCCGGTGAGAAGATCCCTCCCCATAAAGGCCCGTAGTCATAGTCAAAATAGAGTAGACGGAGTTTTAATTTCAAAATGACGAAAATGTCATTTTAACATTTTAAAATCACAGTATGTGCCTCTGGTTGCGTTTGTGACATTGCTTACCCCAAGACATACACCATAGCATACTATGGTTTGTGAATAAAATAGCTGATACAGGGTGACCTTGCAAACATAAAAAATATCTTTACACCAACAACCAACTTAATTTTTTTTGTCATAACGGGACCCTGTTACATATCATTTTAGCTAAAATCTTTGTTTAATATGACTATGATTGATCAAAATTTTAAATGTCTTTTTAACTTAAGTAAATATTTTAATTAAAACGCGTGTTAAGCAACGACTACGATTATGGGCCAAATTGTATTTTACGTTGCCTATGACAGAGATGAAATGATGTTTATTATAGAATCATGTGTAAGTTTATAAAACTCTATTTGAATTTGATATTTTATGTCTGGCTTAGTCAACTTAAAATACATTTTATGTCTAAGACGGAGTTTTAATTTTAAATGACGAAAATGTGATTTTAACATTTTAAAATCACGGGGTTATGTCTATGCTTGTGCTTGTGACATCGCTTACTCCAAACTTGAGTTTGGCTTTTTTCACGTGGTGCTACAGATCTGCTATGGTTTGTGAATTAAATAGCTGACACGTCTGACCTTTCAAAACATAAAAAATTTCTTCATACCAACTTAATTTTTTTTCATAAGTGGACTCTGTTACTTCATTTTAGCTAAAATCTTTGTTTAATGTAATTATGATTGACCAACATTTTAAATGTATTTTTAAGTTAAGCAAAGATTTTAATTAAAACGCGTGTTAAGCAACGACTATGATTATGGGCCTATATCCCAATTCCATACATTTATACTACAATTTCACCTTTCAAAGCGATCAAAAAAATTACTTTGGTAGTTTTCCCTTCTAGATGGCGCGATGATTTAGATCTTTACAACAACAATAACATTATAAGCCTGTCGATTTTTGAGTAACTTTTCGGTGACCTAAAGGCTCGAAAACTGAGCACATAGTTTAGAATCCGGTGACAATGCAATATTTGGTAAAAACTTTTCTTAAAAAGGCTCATGGATCCAGCTATTTTGAAAATTCGTTTAAGGGCCGTTTACTCAATGTCTGATTAACTGCTTGATCAAGACTCTATCGATAGGCCCAAAATCCGTTTACTCAATGTCTGATTATCGACGATTCGATGATTATCTTCTGATTAAAGTTATCAAAGGATGGACCTCTGATTATGTGCTTATCAAAACAAAAAGTGACAGCAGAAGTAAACAGATAATTTTGTGATAAATTGTTCTGCTAACAAACTCTTCTAGTAATAGAATTTAAAAACGTAATAATATCCATATAAAGAAATATCACAATCGAAATTTGTACGCCAAAATGGTCCATTTAAAATTGTAAACAACAGTAGCTGTCACTTTTTATTCGTTCACAATGCAACTTTTGTGAATTTTCTCCCAAAAACGTTCACAATGACCAACTTTATCATGATAACTTAATCATACTTTGTGTAAACGAAATTGTCATTCTGAGCCAAGCCATGATTAGGTTATGATGTGGTAAAGTTTATCATAACCAGACATTAAGTAAACGGCCCCAAAATTGGAAATCTTGGGATCAATGTGTACCTGATTTCCTGATGAGATAGGGACTTGAAACTTAGCACATAGTTCAGTGCACTATAACAAAATAATAAAAGTTGCGCTAGGTGGCGCGCTGATCGAGAAAACTTTAAATCGATCGGTTTTATTGTAATTCGCGATCAGCTGGAGAAAATCGCAGAACATTTTTAGCTTTGATTGCAAACTGTAGTTTTGTAATGTGCTGCGACGAAATATTCTTAAAAGTCCACGTCCAATACGAAAGAAAAAAAGCTTTACTTATAGGACTCGAGGACTATGGCGATAAAAATCATACCTCCAGAGTAGCTTCAAACATTCTCGCGATTCTTGTCCAAGACTTTGTGGGGTGAGGCTTGGACTCATCCCTTAGCAAAATTTTTTTCGTGCACAAATCATGCCCAGCAGATGTTTTAAAAAATAAATTTTTTGTGACTGTCACGCAGCTTCAGATCATTGGACTTTATCCCTGCCAAATGGCAAGGCGAATTTATACAGGTGGCCGCGGGAACATATATTTAAATTTCCCATGTATTTTGTAAATTCGCCTTGGCCAAATGGTAGCCGATAAATGGTCGAATTTCGTCGGATTTGCAACATTGTATGAGTTTACTTCATCGAGGTTAACGGTCAGGAAATAATATATTTCTTCTCACATAAAATTTTATTTATTATTCGAAAAAATTTTAGTGATGAGTGACATTTTATTGGTTATGCAAAAAATTTTGAATAAAATTTCAACTTTCATTCAAGCTTTTGAAAATAACAAACTCTTCTAGTAATAGAATTTAAAAACGTAATAATATCCATATAAAGAAATATCACAATCGAAATTTGTACGCCAAAATGGTCCATTTAAAATTGTAAACAACAGTAGCTGTCACTTTTTATTCGTTCACAATGCAACTTTTGTGAATTTTCTCGCAAAAACGTTCACAATGACCCCCTTTATCATGATAACTTAATCATAATTTGTGTAAACGAAATTGTCATTCTGAGCCAAGCCATGATTAGGTTATGATGTGGTAAAGTTTATCATAACCAGACATTAAGTAAACGGCCCCAAAATTGGGAATCTTGGGATCAATGTGTACCTGATTTCCTGATGAGATAGGGACTTGAAACTTAGCACATAGTTCAGGGCACTATAACATAATAATACAAGTTGCGCTAGGTGGCGCGCTGATCGAGAAAACTTTAAATCGATCGGTTTTGTTGTAATTCGCGATCAGCTGGAGAAAATCGCAGAACATTTTTAGCTTTGATTGCAAACTGTAGTTTTGTAATGTGCTGCGACGAAATATTCTTAAAAGTCCACGTCCAATACGAAAGAAAAAAAGCTTTACTTATAGGACTCGAGGACTATGGCGATAAAAATCATACCTCCAGAGTAGCTTCAAACATTCTCGCGATTCTTGTCCAAGACTTTGTGGGGTGAGGCTTGGACTCATCCCTTAGCAAAATTTTTTTCGTGCACAAATCATGCCCAGCAGATGTTTTAAAAAATAAATTTTTTGTGACTGTCACGCAGCTTCAGATCATTGGACTTTATCCCTGCCAAATAGCAAGGCGAATTTATACAGGTGGCCGCGGGAACATATATTTAAATTTCCCATGTATTTTGTAAATTCGCCTTGGCCAAATGGTAGCCGATAAATGGTCGAATTTCGTCGGATTTGCAACATTGTATGAGTTTACTTCATCGAGGTTAACGGTCAGGAAATAATATATTTCTTCTCACATAAAATTTTATTTATTATTCGAAAAAATTTTAGTGATGAGTGACATTTTATTGGTTATGCAAAAAATTTTGAATAAAGAATAAAATTTCAATTTTCATTCAAGCTTTTGAAAATAAAAAATAAGCGCATCGAAATACAACAAAATTATATCTCGATGTGCTTGTTTTTTATTTTCAAAAACTTGAATAAAAATGGAAATTTTATTCTTTATTCAAAATTCTTTTAATAACAAATAACATTTTACTCATCACTAAAATATCTTGGAATAATAATTGAAACTTTATTTTTTTATTCAAAGTAACCCAGACCTGATCAAAAGTTAAGAATGCCCTGTAAGTTAGATGGCTACCGTGGTTTTGAATACTTCAAAATCTCCCTCATTTTTAACGTTGCCGAATTTGTCCTTTTCTTCGACAGACTTTTCAATATTTTTAACAGCATCTAATTTGAAGAAGTAGCAAACTTCAAGCGACTATTTCAAGCTACTGAGGATCAACCTTCTTTCCTTAAAGAGGCAGGGTAGTTTTTAAGCTCTATTAAAGTTTACGAGGGTGATCGTGATATAACCAATAGATATAATTTCATTACAGGTTGTCTCTTAAATATCAGTAGTTTGAGTCGTTTGTCACAAAATCAATTCACCTTTTTACTTAAGCGCCTTGCACAAGTCCACGAGCTATAAATTGGCGCAAATCAGGATTTTGACATACATAACACAAAAACACTGCACAAAATTTATTTCTGAGCTAGCGCAGGAAAAGAAACATGTGCTATAATTGTATTAAAAAAGTAAATGCGGCTTCACTTTTTGATTGTTTTTAAAAAAGAGATGATACCGCTTCCCCTTTACAAATTTATGGTACCGATAGCAATGTTTCATTCTCAGCAAATACAAGTGAACTAAGTAATGATCACCACACACGAAGAAAAAGCATGCGCATAGTTTGCAGACATGCGTAAAAATCTAAATTCTTTTGATTTTACCATAGTTCTCTGCGCAGATATCACAACCACGACATATACCACGCAAATCCATGTGCAAATCAGTCATTGGCGCAAGTATTGCCAAGATAAACTAAATAATTTTTTGGTCATATGCGTAGGGGTAGGGCATTTTTAATTAGCACCTTGATTGCAGCTTGTAAAGAAGCTTTAGTTGGATATACGTCTTGGCAGTTATTTCTAGGCTTAGAGTACCTTTATTTCAAGATGTCCAAATCGATATTTCAGTTGATGTTGATGGAAGTAGTTTTAAATTGGTATTGGGCCAGTGCTTTCCTATTTTTGTGGTATTTTAGAGCTTATTCGGCCGATCCGCACAAAACAAAACTCAAAACTTATTCTTTTCCCTACGCGTTTCGATGCATTATCGCATCTTCTTCAGGGAGACTATATATTGTCATACGACATAAAACAAACCAAACATTAATGGATAATTTACATCAAATTATATAACACTTATTTGACATTGCACTTACATTAAACAGCTGATTCATTAATTTTGTTTAAACATTTATATACTTTCCCATTCGTTGTCATCGAATTCCCAGTCCAAATGATGTTAATGCAGGGGTATAACCGCTTTTTATATTAGGCGTATTTCCTTCTAAGCGAGTGTGAAGAAACGCCCAACTCGGTAAAAATTTTCCTGTGTGCATTTAACAACACTGGACGTATTTCAACTGTCAAAATCATCTGTTGTTTGTTATTGACATTTTCTGTTTATCATCCCGCGAAAATGAAAACATTTTCTCAATTTTGCAGCTTATCCAGTTTTTCCCGCAACAAAATCTGCGAAAAAGATAAAGAAATACTGCTGGCATCGTGAAAGGCAATCGGTTAGCAGGTTCTGAGCTACGCATAGCCCATATGGCCGCCGGGAACTGACAAAGGAGTTTACCTACTCTGTGTGGATGTTTCTGAGGGTCTGCGATGCATCTTTACACTATTTCGTCATAGTGCTTATGGAGATGTTTTCTTGTATTCTGTTTGGTTCCGCTGCTTTTAACAGTTGAATAAGAATTGCCTGGTTAGCATTTTATTATGCTCTTTAACCTTCCTATACCCGCGCGTTGGTCTGTGAGACCGAGAAAATGATTTTACTTAATTTTTTTTTTTTGCAGAAACTACAAAGTTGAATTTACTGCTAGCTTCCGCTTTTCTTGCAAGCTCTATATTAGTGTTGATTTGGCGTTTGCACTAGACAGACGTGTTGGTGAATATCATAAAAATTGGTCTGTGAGACCGACGCGGGTATACGTATGTGTAATTTTTTGTGAAGTTAAAACAGTTATTTTGTTTTTTGTTTCTTTCTTATTTTTTTACGTTTTACTATTTTGAAGGTACTTTTTAATATCATAATGAATGAAGAGCAAATCAGACTACTTTTGGAGGAAGAAAATTCGACTTCTGATTATGAGGATCAAAATGACAGCGAGGTTGAAGACTTTGTTGAGGGAGATGTAGAAAGTTATGATACCGAGCAAGAAGATGATGAAGAATACGACGAGGAGTTGAATGAGATAGTTTGACGTTTTTTATTGCAAATAAATATTTTTTAAGCTAGAAAAGGAATTTTTTGTTTTTTTTTTTGAAGAGGTAAAAGCGTAAGTTTTCTTTTCAAGGCAGATTTTTACATGAATTGCGATATGCCCTGATTTTTTTTTTTCAATACTAAAAACTAATATAATTTATGTATTGTTCAAGAAGTGTTTTTAAGTTAGTATAACTTATTTTTATTTATTTGAATAAAAAAATATGTTTTTGTTTTGTTTTTGTAGTACTTAAGAAACAATTATCGATTTTGATGGCTTTTTTGTTAATCACTTAAAATCAATAAAATAAGTGAATACAAATTTATTGCGTAGTTATAGTTTTTTATTACATCTACGAGATTGAAAAATAATAATTTGTTTTTAGTTTTGTTTCAAAAAACTAATATTTTATGTAGTTTGAACTTTCGGTCTGTGAGACCGTGCGCTGGTATATGTGTTACAAAAACTAACGCGGGTATAGGAAGGTTAACTACAACCATTTTTGGCGCATTGTGGAGATGGAGTTCCGACGACATAAGGAGACATTCCGCGTCAATTTCTAGTGCGGTTTTCTGACAGACCTGCAACTTCCTCCAATTTGTGTTCGATAGTCAGGATGATCATACTGGCAGCTCAGAACCGGATGGCCAATTGCCTTGTACGTTGCCAACAACATTTCTTTAACTTTTCCCAAACTGCTGCCAGCCAGTGACATGAGAATTTTGTTGCGGCTTTGGTATCAAACGCCACCCCAAGATTTTGGGGCGTGAGACAGTTGGAAGCTTGATGCCGCCGACGTAGATGATCATTTGCGCCGTCCCAGTGGTAAATAAGGTGACCGAGGATTTAGTCTGTGACAGTGCCAGATTTGGTCCAGCGAAGAAACCGGGCAAGGAGAAATAGTTCTTGAACACGGAAGAGCCAGTTGCCGAAATCGTGTAGCCTTCAGCTTAATACACAATAGAGACACTCTCTGCTAGAAAGGGAAGCCTCTATATGTAATAATTAAACAGTAGCAGGGATAGCACACCCCCTGTGGCACCCCCTGTTTAATTAAAAGTGGTTATAATCGTTCGTTCCTGAATTCCACCGATGCTTGCCAACAACTCAAGTAATTGGCAGAGTAATTTTAACGTATGAACGTCGGGGCGATAATCTCTCGCACAAAAGGGGACAGGAGATGTGTAAATATTAATTATCCTTTGATCGACATTGGCTGACGGTCAGGATCAAAAATACGATACTGTACAATTTAATGGGTAATGAACGCTAGTCCACCCGTAATCCTCTCGCACGATCGCGACGATGGATCTTGTAGCCGTCCCTTTCCCAACATTATCATGAAGCTCTTTTAACGGGAGTCCCAGAAACCTCGCGGCTTCAATAGGGTTGGACCAAAGTGATATTGCTGTTAGAAGAGTAGGCTCAGTTGATCAGATGAATAGATGGTTACTGTCATGGGGAGACGCACCGCATGCCGGACAGACATTTGGCATGTCAGGGTTCAGTCTGGATAGGTGAGGTGGTTCTATCGTACCGGAATGACTGGGGTGGTTTTGTTTGACCAAGGGCTGTTATTTCGATGTTACCCTGTCTAACTTGCACCTACTTATCTTGTTAGTTAGTTAGTGGGGCCGTACTTCGTCCTGCCTACTCGGCGCATCCATTCAGAAAATGGGACGTGACCGACCAAACAGAGCTATTCTGTTGTTTAAAAACTATTGCCGGGTACAAATCCGGTAGGCTCCGGTGAATAGCACCTTGTCTAACTCTTCTCGGTTTCGCTGTTATATTCCAAAAAACTTCCGACTCTTGCCGGCCATTTATATAGTTATCGGTCCACCTTTTAAGTCCGGCTGGGAGCGTTTATGCCTCTAGATGTTGGAGGAGCGTGGCAAGATTGACTATATCAAAATCTTTTTATAAGACAGGTGCCACTAGCACAATCCGGTGGTTAATGGTGTTTTGATTCAAACCACTATTAAGTTTTGGGTTTATGGCGATCGAAGCGGTGGTGTCGCTATGTAATCTACGTGCAAGTTTGCAGTGTAGTGACAATAGATTCGTTTCTAGTGTCTTCGCAACTGGCATATTTTCCGGCTTTAGGAGGGAGCTAGCTCTCGCCTGTATCCATGTCTCTGGAATGACAATAGTGGTGAGCGAGATATTGATAAGAGCTTATTTTTGTTGTTTCAATGGAGCAACGCTGCTGGTCGTAAAGACTGTGCTACTTTTGTAGTAAGGCGGCACTGGGAGTGAACAACAGGGGACCGCGAATTTACTAAAGAAAGTACAAGATCTGTGGATGGCAAGGTTAAGCCCTGAACACCCGCATTTGTGTAGGCATCTGTTATACAGGACGAATTGAGAAGAGTTCGATAGTTTAACATAACATAGAACCGGCTGCAGTGAGACTGATGGTACCCGCTCGATGGGCAGACTCTGCTAACGCCAACATCACTCTGGTCCAACCATTTTGAGACGGCCAGGTTCCTAGGACAACCATTAGTACCATCTTTTCCAGAAGAACCGTCTTAGGTATTTGGTAACTTAAGGAGAAAACTGCTAAAAAGCGTCCAAAAATATCGGGAGATGTACGAGGTGTGTTCAAAAAGTATCGCGAATTTTGTGTTTTTTCAAAAATTATTTATTTATTCATGAATATCTATTTTGTCCCCTTCAAAGTAATCCCCATGAGATAGACTTGTGCCAACGGTTTTTCCAATCTTCGAAGCACTTCAAAAAATCATTTTTTTGTATCTTGTTCAGCTCCTCCTTCGATGCCGTCTTTATCTCGTCAAGAGTAACGTAACGTCGTCCTTTCATGGGCCTCTTCAGTTTAGGGAACAAGAAAAAGTCACAGGGGGCCAGATCTGGGGAATACGGTGGCTGCGGCATCATTAGTGTGTTGTTTTTGGCCAAAAAATCGCGCACAAGCAACGATGCGTGAGCAGGGGCGTTATCGTGGTGCAAAAGCCAATTTTTGTTCTTCTTTGCACATCTTCTCAAGGTAGCTTCTCCGTATGCCACAGTCAACATTCGGAATGCATCCGCGCATTTAATTTCGTTTTTGACACAAAATTTGATACAGGTTCTTTGATCCATTTTTTTGAATAGGTAAAAATCGAAGACGATCCAAAACACGTGCAAGCAAAGCAGCTGTCAACAATTAACTGAACATTCAAAATGGCCGAGCTTGTCGGCATAAGTGAGAGACATGAGTACCAACATAACGCCACAAAAAATTCGAAATTCGAATATACGTAACCAGCGAAAATTCAAAATTCGCGATACGTTTTGAACACACCTCGTATACACGTTTTGACTCCTATATCAATAATCTAAAGCAAAAAACCAAAAAATTACCTAGCTCCGATTACCAATGGGGGCGTGATCTATGGTATTTTTGTACGGAACACCTTTCTACGTAGGAGGCTTTCGGCCGCGCTTCAAACAAATTAACCTTAGCCGGTCCAACACCGGCTACGTGATCCACAGTATTTCTGCGCAGAACATACTTTTGCACTTTTTGGACTATCCTAAATCTTTTCAACTCGAATTTCTTTCGGATTATTGATACCGAGGTAAAAACGCATCTTTTGGTATCCCGTCTTTCCAACTGCTTAACTGAACAGACTCATTTAACAGAAAATTCTTTACGGATAACGATTCTGGGCCAGGCATGATGATCAAGATGTTGCAACAACAGCACATTAATTGGGAACGCCCCTTTACAGGTAGAATTTATATTTCATCGCCGATTGATGAGGTTAGGTGTTTAGAATATGCCCGAGGTAGGCATACCGGTCGTAAGAGGTGACTAATAAGCACAAAGGTAATGACGTGCAACTCGATGGTTGATCTACGGATATGATGCCTCTCACGATCTTATCCTTCCTTACGGAAGGAGGGGTGACATGACCTAGAAGGTTTCACTGGTCATAAATCGCTACCACGACAGCCGGTCAGAACCGCAAGGGAGTACCGGAGCGTACCGGGTTCAAATCCGGTCAAGGACTGTTAATTCGACAACACTCCCTAAAACCTGCGGAGAGTGTTTTTGCCGTTGCCACAACAACGACAACCACACGACGTGTGTGACGCAGGATGAAAATAAAATTTCGCTTATTACCACGAACACCACAGCGGATAAAAATTCTATTAAAAATATGGGAAATCCATCCATAGAAATTTTGCACAGTACACCCATCGGGCTGGGCGGGTTTTGGTCAAGCTTTAAAAAAAAACCCTTGGCAGATCCAGCATCGGCTACTCTATCCACAGAACTTTTGTCCAGTCACTACTCAAAAGCATTTTTTAGGTAAAGAATGAAAAAGCATCCACATGCGATCCAACACCGGCCACGGTATCCAAAACATTTTTGCACAGTATATAATTCTGGGGCTTTGTGAAATACAGATTTCCTGTTGTATGCATACCACGGTAATTGTTTCATTTAGGAGACAACTATTAAAACACGTCCAAAAGTTTGGGGAGCGGTATCAAAAGACGCGTTTTGACCTCGGTAAGAATAGTCCGAAAATGGAAATTCGACTTTATATTTCTGTCGAGAGACATTTGCAATTAAAGTTGAAAATTTTCTGTAATTTTCATGTGGTAGTTGTAGGCACAGATAGAAGGTGTTTCGAAAAGTGTAAAAGTATTCTGTGTACTGGGGACCGCTTAGCCGGTGTTGAACCGACTGAGCTTGGATCACGCCCTCTATTTAGGATTGGACGCGGGCAATTTTTTGGTTTTTTTCCAAATAACTTTTGACTGATAAAAAAAATCGAAAATCCGCTTTCGGATTGTTGATACCGAAATCAAAACGCGTCGTTTGATACCTCTCCCGACATTTTTGGACGTGATTTAGCAGTTGTCTCCTAAAGAAAGCAATTACCGCTTAAAATACTGCTCATTCACTAGAGTACTCAGCTTTGTGCTCTTATAAATGCTTGCACCGGCATATTTTAAAATTAATTTTGCCGTTTTCTGCACAATCATCTTAAAAACGGTTGGGAAGTCCAAAGACACAGGGTTGGACCAACGAAATTATTTTGTATTTACTTTGTCTTAGCGCAGTTTGAGCGACGTTGGCTGCATTCAATTAATCTGTCAAAATATTTCCCTGGTATATTTCAAGAGCCCATTCACAATGGACCGGTTTTTTCACAGTCCAACACTACGTTTCAAGTCGCGTATTGAATAGCCGACTTTATTAGTGAGTGCTTAAAATAGAAGAGTTGTGTTGTTGCTTTAAAGATAATTCGATAAATAAGCGAGTATTCTTTTCAGACTCGCTTCGATTAGAATATGCCTATTATCAACGTCTTCCTTAAAGTCCAACATTTTCGTGTTTTCGAAGTCCGCTCCCTACTAGACAGGTACCATGGTTAAATGATGGGTCAGATGACCTCTCGACCTGACTTGCTTTATTTTTGCTTATTTTTATACCTAGTTGTGCTACGCACACAAGGTATATTAACTTTAGTCGCCTAACGGCAGTACGTAACGGCATAAACGGATCGAGATAAGTATTGACTTATATATATCAAAATGTTCAGGACGCAAAGAGAAATTGATTAAGCCATGTCCGTCCGTCCGTCTGTGAACACGATAACTTGAGTAAATTTTGAGATATATTAATGAAATCTGGTATGCGGGTTCCTTGACACTTATCTCCGACCGCTATTTAAAATGGGCGAAATCGGATGATAGCCACGCCCACTTTTTATATATAGAATATTTTCAAAAACACAAAAAAAGTGATTACTCAGTACATAATACACCTATAAGAATAAAATTTGGTGACTACATTGCAATTGAGGCATAAAATACATTTTTCAAGAAATTTTTGAAAATGGGATTGGCACCGCCCACTTTTGATGAAGTCAAATTTAGAAATAATATTAATCATAAATCAAAAACCGTTCAAGATATCGAAACGAAATTCAGCACGCAGGTTTCCAGGTATGCAAGGAATGTTCCAGGAAAAAATGGGCGGGATCGATTAAAGTCTATGCCCACTTTTATATGAAAGATTCGGAAGAGGATCATAGATATATTAAATAGGCAATAACTTTGCGTAAAAAAGCTTTACATCATTTATATTTCACTTTTAAAGTTTTCGTAAACAAAGAAATCCAAAAACTTAAAATTTTAGAAAATGGGCGTGGCCCCGCCCCTTTTATAGTGGACTATTCCACAAAACTTTTTATGCCATAATTCCGCCAAAAATAGATTTGTCGAAACGAAATTTGGTGATAATGTTCTATATATAAAGGAAACTGTTTGTTGTAAAAATGGGCGAAATCGGTTAATGTCCACGCCCAGTTTTTTTCTGAAAAATTTTTTTGTAAAATATAAAAAGCGATATTTCTACAACTAAGCAAGTTATATAAATCAGATTTTGCACACATAATTAGCTTTTTAGGGAAAACTCGGCCGCAAAAAATTTGTGTAAATTTTGGAGAAGTAGGCGTGGCGCCGCCCACTTTTCAGCATAAAATTTCTGCTATTTTCAAAGCCAATCGCTTATAATTCATTGATATTTCAATGAAAATTGGACAGCTGCTTCTCAGTAGTATGTGTTATACTCCTGCCAAAAATTTGGGTAAATCGGAAAACACACAAGCAAACTATTCGGGCACGTAGTTAATAGCCCACTGCAATAGCGAAGTTATATATGCAATAGCGAAGTTATATATCTTCATAAACATTAAATGTATGTAAGTATGAGAAGAAGAAGAGAAAATTTCACTAAAATGATCAGCACGATGAGCGGAGCCGATTTAGCCATGCCCATCTCTACGTCCGTCTGTCTGTCTGTCCGTATGGCTATTTGAATGCACCCTAGTCTTTCAGTTTTACCGAAGAATGCTGAAACTCGTTGTTTGCTTTCGCCATTTTATAATATACTAGCAAACCCGGTAGACGTTGTTTTGACATTTTGATACATAGAACACATCTATATAAAAAATGTCATTAATTTGAACCAAACAAACTCCTAACTATACCGAACTGCAGCTTTATATAACCTGGAGGCTTTTCCAAAAGCTATATACAGACTGTGTCGTGCCCAGCAAACTCCTGAACCTATCGTGAAAGTTCAAGAGCAAAACAAAACACAAAATATGTGGGCGTAGAACCGCCCACTTTTGAAAAATTATGTAGATGTTGACTAAGTGACAAATACCTCCAATTTCATTAATTTAGACCGAAAAAGTTCGGAGTTATGACGAATTGAAACTTTATATAGCCTGAGGGCGTGGCTCTGCCCACTTTTCCAAACCTATATATCGTCTATGCTGTACCCAGTGAACCCAAGTATATATTGTGAAAATTTCATAAAGATCGGTTGAGTTCTTTGGCGCCTATAAAAGACACACCTTTTTTATATCTATTTGTGTAACGCACACGAGGTATACGAGTATTTACTAATGTACAGGGTGGCTGATGAATTTTGCTACATTAAGAAACTCAAATATGTTTTTTTCAGTGTATGGAATTCATTTTTCTTTTATTCATGTTAAAGCTCATTAAATTTTATTAAATATAGCTTAATTAGTTTTAAAAATAATGGAATTTAAATGCCCCCCCTGCTCGTCGATGCATGTGCGGCATCTTACCAAAAAGTTGTTCATTACTGCTTGGAGAGTTGAGACAGGAATAGCCGCAATTGTTTCTCGAATGGATTGCCTTAGTTCATTCAAATTTGTTGGTTTTGCTTTGAAGACTTCCTGTTTGCAATAACCCCACAAGAAAAAGTCAGGTGCAGTAAGGTCAGGCGACCTGGGTGGCCAACGGAATGTGGAGTTTCTGGATATCAGCTTATTGGGAAATTTTCGTCGCAATTCTGTCATAACAGGTTGGGCTATATGAGGAGCTGCACCATCTTGCTGAAACCACACAGAGTTGAAAGAAATTCTCATTCGGCGTAATTCTGGATAGAAAAACTCTCTCAACATGCTCAAGTAACGGTCTCCAGTAACCGTAACGGTGTGACCGTTTTCTTCGAAGAAGTAGGGCCCGACAATGCAGCGTGATGAAACTGCACACCACACTGTGACACGAAGTGGATGCAATTCCGTCTCATGGAGTATCTGTGGGTTGGAAGCACTCCATATTCGACAATTTTGTTTGTTTATGTTGCCGTTTAAATCGAAATGGGCCTCGTCAGACATGAAAAGACAGTTCAACATGTTTCCATCCTCTTCCACCATTTGAAGCATCTTCTGGCAAAATTCCAAGCGAATCGGCAAGTCTGCAGCGTTCAGTTTGTTGGCCATTTGAATTTTATATGGGAATAAGTCCAAATCTTTGTGCATAATTGACTGTAATGACTGTCTGCTTACACCCATTTGAGCAGATAAGCTTCTTGTCGAAACACGTGGATTGTTTTGTATGGCAGCAGCTACAGCAGCGATTGTTTCCTCCGTTCGAACTGAAGGGTTTCGATGGTAAGGTCTTCTGTTGACTGTCCCATGCTCGACAAAATTGTTTACAAGTCTTATTATGGTCCATCTGCTCGGAGGATTGCCGCCAAACGTGCGCCTATACTCTCTTTGAACCGAAACTACGGACTCCAGTGCGTGATAGCGGCGGACAATCCAAATTCTTGTTTCAGTGCCCCAGTTATCCATTTTTGGTAAATGTAAAAGTCAATCTGCAAAATAAAAAAAAAATTAACCAGATTCATTAAATAGAAAAAAAGTTATTTAATTTTTTTTTGGTAGCGGCTTTCATCAGCCACCCTGTATATCAAAACGTTCAGGATGAAAAGTAAAATATCCGGGCAAGTAGTTAATACCCCACTGCAAAAGCGAAGTTGTATATCTTTTTTGATTTTCATACCTTTCATGAACATGAAATGTTTGTACATATGAGAAGAAAAAGAGATAGTCCCATCAAAAAGTATACTGAAATGATCAGGAGGATGAGCTGAGTCGATGTAGGCATGCCCGTCTCTCCATACGTCTATCTGTATGTCCGTCTGTCTATTTGAAAGCAAATACGAACTGAAAGTATTAAAATAGACCTGCGTAAATTGGGATGGCATAAAAGATCACTACTAGGTATATAATGTTCGGTTCCACCCGAACTTAGACTTCCTTACTTGTTCTCAATTAGCTTCTGAAGAGCAGTGCGCCAAATCTAACCATGCGTTTGCTGTCCGTGTGCACACATACAGTATACGGTATCCCTTTCTTGCGGATGTAAAACCACATCTGTCTACAATCTTCACTCTCATTATCCATAATGAAAAGTTGGGTTAGCGCTAACAGTCAGGTATAATGCAAACGCACGCCACCGCTAATGGTTATGAGTATGGCAAACATGCGCCAGGCCTAGTGGTTACGAATGGCAGAAACTTCATATTTAGCTAAGAATGAAAAGACAATTGTTTGTATTATTAGATTCGATTTTTAATGTTTAATATAATTTTAAATTATACAATTTTCAAGTTCACAACAGTCAATTAGATCTATAAATACATTGAAAATTCCTTTGCTCGTCCGTCTGAAAGTAAAACATGTTGGGTGCATAAATATATATACCAGGACTTGACTTGTTAACACATTTAACGCCATGTGCGGCACCGGTGCGCACGACCTGAGTACTCGTTTGGGCCGCGTGTTCACATATCCACACGCAACCTTAATGTCTTTAAACGTGAATGTGGCATAGTGCACACGATTTACATTGGGTTTATATACATCAAATGAATCTGTGGCCCCAGGAGAACGTGAAATTGTGCTTGGCCCGAGCAGTTTGCATACCCATAATGCGTCAGGGGCGCAGAAAATATAGGGCTATTTGGTTCAATGAGAACAGGTGGATGGTTTTTTGTAATAGTATTTTTTCCTTTTTATATTGAAATAAACAATTTTTTAACATACAAAAACAATGATAGCATTCAAATCCATTTTTTTTATTTTTCAAATTTATGTATTAGGCAAAAAAAAAAGTAAATTCAGTCTCAAAACTTCAAAATGTATCATACATGACCTAAGCAGAGTCTTGTTCAAAGCACTTGATACAAATATATATGTATATTGCACTTGATACAGAAGGTATTAATAATTTTTGCAGTTTTTCGAGCATAAGGAGTTCCCCGTTCTTCAGCCATCTTTTTGAAGCACACCGAACACCTTTTTCTAGTTTTCCTCTTGGGTCCTTCAGCTTCCTTCAAAATATGCTTGATTGGAACAGGGGGTATCTGCAGTGTCTGTGGTTGCTCAGAGACCACGGACATATCTGCCGGTTCCTCTTCTCTCTCAGATGCTGGTTTGTCAGATTGCCCTAGAACCAGATTTCTCACTAGTTCTTCTTTGAATTTTTTGATGGGCATTTTTTTATTGTTGATTTTGTTGTACAAGTGCAGAGCATTGACAACAGTTGTTGCAGTGATTAGATGGAAAGCTAATCGTTTGTACCATTTTACAGTTCGGCGCAAGTATGGCGAATATGCTAAAAGTTGGTCAGAGATATCAATGTACGATTTTCCTTTGTTGTAGTCAAACACCATCTCTGGCTTTGTGATCGCTTTACCGCGGTTTACCTTTGTCACCATTGTATCGCCATACTTCGTGCTCAGCATTAACACATCCCGTTTGTCTTGCCATTTGAGAACAACAATTTTTTCTTGGTTTTGCTGAGCTTTCTGTTCTCCCCGTTTCAATTTTGCTTGTACAACATCGGGAGGATTACCTTTCCGATTGCGCAAAGTTCCAACCAAGTGAGTTTTTCTTTCTACCATTCTTTGAGCTAATTTCACACTGGTATACCAGTTATCGGTATAGAGGGTTCTTCCATGGTCTAGAAGCTCTCCAAACAATTCCACAACAATTTTCTCAGAAACTGCTGTCTCGTCAACTTTCTCTTTTCCAGTATATACTTTCAAATACCAGGTATATCCGCCACCGACACATAGTTTGAATAACTTTATGCCATACTTGTGCCTCTTATTGGGTATGTATTTTCTGAAGAGAAGTCGTCCTCTAAAGGGGACATTACTTTCATCGATACAGGATTCCTCTTCTGGAATGTATGATGTCTGATATTTCTTTGAGGAAGATTGAGAAACTTCTGCAGCTTGAATACACGGTCAGACATCGGAGTTTGTATTTATTGTTGGAAAGATGGAACATAGATAACAGTAACTCATAGATAACATAAATAGGATCAGTCGACCAATAATCTCTTAGATGCCGCAATGGCACAAGACTCATCCAGAATAAAATTCCAATGAATTTTCTAATTTCAACAGCATTCGTCCCAATCCACTTTTTGACTCTAGCGTTAGGCAGTGAGGTTTCTGACAAAGTTTGCGGCGCAAATCTATTGGTTTCAGTGACCAATAAACCAATTATTTCATCATCCAATAAATTATTTAAACATTCAATGGGCCCTTTCTGATGTAATTTTGCGTAGATATCAGGTGGAACTCCGGTATTTCCAAGTACTACGTCTGGAAATGTAGTTCTTTCCCCTTATACCGACTGCCATATTGACTCAAAAACTGTTTCTGATACATCCGGATTTATATTATTTCCCTGAGAAATATTGTCCGGCTTATCCACTTGCTCCTCAAGGACACGAGATGTTGATGGCGTTGAACTAAAATATGGTAGAAGGACGTTGAATGAACGAGATGTTGATGGTCTTGAGCTGAAATCTGGTGAAGGTATGCTGGGTGAGGATTGTCTATCGGTAGCCAGATTGTCTAGCATTTCTTTAGAATCGTCATACGCGATTGGTCCACACTAGTTGAAGTGGACATACATCTGACTCTTCATCACAACTACTAGGAGGAATGTAATCCTGGTCTCTATCAACATCATCATCGTCTTCTGAGTCACAAAACTCTGACAGATCAGCATTCAAAGCTTTATTTATCTCTTTATCACTAAGTTTTTTCCTTGACATTTTTTATATTTTTCTTTTTTTTTTTCAAATTAGCTGAATTATTTCGTATAAAGAAATAAAGAAAGAAAAAAATGTTAAATGTGCACCAGTGATCACGCGGCCCCAGTAAGTAATTTTACTTCCTGTGGCCGCGTGATCACCGGTGCACACACGGAAAATTGATGAAAAATCATGGAAAAACTGACAATTTTCCCTTTCTGTTTTCAAATACACAATAAATGGACAATAAATGGACATAAACCGAATGTTTTCAGAAAAAAAAAAAATTTTGGCCCGAATGAGTAAATCGCGATTTTGGGGCTTGGCGCGAGACGTGTTAAACAACAATAATTAGCACTATATACTTGCCTTATCTGGGCGTATTAGTAGCAATTTCACTGCAAAACTCCTTGTTAAATATTTTATACATTTTTTAACGACGCACTAACATTCCGCTCACAATACCAAAGAAGAAGATACACTTAGGCCCGGTTTTTCAGTACAAGTTTAACTCAATTTGTCAGTTAAACTAAGCTTAAACTTGTTACGCAGTTTTTCAGTCAACTTTAAACGAAGTTTAAACGTAGTTTAAGCGGTCAATTCGGCAGGGTTAAACTCTAGTTAACCTGTCAGCTGTTTTGCATATTTGATGCTTTTGGTTGTGAAACAATAAGCTGAACGCAATTAAGAAAGGACGATATTTTTATATTTAATTAAATACTGGATATATCATCTGACGAAAGTGATTATAGTGATGCAGAAATTGGCGAAATGCTAACTATTACAATACTGAGGAGAAGCAATGGCGTTGAATATGTATACAAATATTATCTGTTGCCGTATCTAGATAAAGAAAAAACCAATGTTGCCGTATAAAAAGCAAATATTAAAAGCGGCCTTAAACTCACACTGAAAAACCGCTCTGCAGTTTAACTGGAGTTTAATACGCATATTGTCACTTGCGAAGCGAATGAAAATTTTGTCGAATTTCGCGGTCTCGAATTGCGAGATGCGAATCTCCAGCGAATTCGCCAAAAAAAAGTCGAATGAGTCAAGGCGAATTCATATACCTGGTGATGGCATAGAAACAGCTGATTGCTTGTTCTTCCCGTGCAGTGGTACTTGCGAATGTCAGTAAGAGAAAATCTCAAACAATTTGTTTACATTGAAAGTGCGAAGTGTTTCAAGTTTTGTAAAAACTAAAATCAATTAAAATTATTAAATTGTGTGTTGGTGAGTTAAGTGTAAAACAATGAAAAAGTGCGCTGTGTGTTTAAAAAAATACGTGGTGGGACAAGGGTCTTTTTTCATTGTTCCAGCCAATGAACAAAAAAGGCTGATCTGGTCCACATCATGCCGAACGCCGCTAAGAGCAAAAGATTTTGTTTGCTCTGATCATTTTTTACGTTCGGACATGGTATGCGGAAGAAAAAACTCTAAATTATTGGAAAAAGCGGTACCATTGGCAGCATCGTCGTGTGCTTCTAGAGCGAGCTGCCCGGCGTCCTCTGAAAATTGTGGACGTGGCACAAAATATGGGTGAGTGAACAAAGTTTTATATTTTTTATAGCTTTACTGACGGTTTCCTCTAAGTAGTGCGGAAGGATTGTGTTCAAACGAGAAAGCAACAGGCAAAACCATGACTGGACTCAATACACAAGCAAGGTAAAATAGATAAAACTAGTTGGTAATTGTTTACGACCGCCACCGAGTTTGAAAATATGTTCAAAAATATCTGGAGGGGTGTCAATAGACGTGCATCGATCCCAGTATTCATAAGCCGGATCCGGAGAACAATTCTTTCTGGTAATTCTATACGACAGCACGTAACTGCTAATATACGTCCAAAAGCTCGGGAAAAGTATCAAACAACGGGTTTTAACCTCTGTATCAATAGTCCGAAAGCGGAAATTCGATATTTTATGTCTGTTCAGAGATATCTACAATTAAAGTTGAAAAGGTTTTTCATGTGGTTGGTAATCACAGATTAGAGTGTACCGAAAAGTGCAGAAATGTGTGTTGGTTATTTTGTTGAAGCGCCGCCAAAGGCCGCCTACGCAGGAAGGTGTTGTGCACATAAATACCTTGGATAAGCCCCCTATTTGGGATCGGACTTGGACCTTTTTTGAGTTTTTGCTAATAACTTTTCACTGAAACAAATTATTTAATTTCCGCTTTCGGATTATTGATACAGATATCAAAACGCGTCGTTTGATACCTTTCCCGACATTTTTGGACGTGTTTTAGCAGTTACGTGCTGTCGTATAGAATTACCTCATTTTTATTAGCTTGCAAGATATTTGAAAGCAAAGATACAAAATTTCTCTCATTTTTATGTGGTTGTTGTAGACACCGATCAAGGGTGTTCCGGAAAGTGCGGAAGTGTGGTATGCGCAGAAATACTGGGGATCCACGTAGCCGGTGGTGGACCCGCTAAGGGATTTTTTTTTAAATCGACCAACTCAAAAAGGTGTTCTGCGGATTAAAACTATAGATCACGCCCTCGATTTAGGATCGGCCTGAGGTTTTTTGCAGGTATTTTTAAAATAATAAAAATATTTGTTTTCCGGAGGCAGGATCCAATTCCTGGGACCGAAACGCGTCTTTTGATATGCATATCGACATTTTTGGATAAATATTAGTACTCGGTGGCTGTCATAAACAATTACCAAATTTTTTGGTAACGCATTTAATGCCCATTTGGGTTTACTATAGCTCAACGTTGTGCTTGTCCGGAACTATGGAACAACATGTAAAAGACTGCGAAACGCAAACCGAGTGAGTATGCCTTTAAGCTATAGTCCTGAATGTTTTTTAGCTGTGAGTTTCTTATAGCTGGACATTTTGTTTTTCGGAATCAACGCAGCTGACGGAAGTACAGCTAAAACACTGTGGAACGCAAACCGAGTGAGTATGACTTGAAACATGACAGTTTAAGTATATAATTTTGTTCGTAATATTAGCTCTAAAGTATTCGAATTTCAAAGTCAGATTGAAAACTCTGACCTACGAAAGGAGAATAAGTCGTTGAAGGCGGAGAACAAGCGCATAAATTATAAGCTGGATGAAGCTAATGCTGTGCTAGGACACTTAAGAAAAATACTCACTGAAGGACAGATTAAAAAAATGGTGTTTCCAGGTATCTATAAAATTTTCCGTTTTTTAATGCGAAAAATTAAAAAACTTAAGTATGCTTGTACTTCACAATATAGAAGGGAAGCTGAAGTGGTCGTACAAGGACATATCCAGTGCCATATGCTTGCACGCTTCGGGTCCAAGGGCTTACCACCATTTATATGAAAATGGATTTCCGCTTCCCCACGTGTCCACTCTGCAGCGATGGTATCGTAAGTGCGATATACGCGAAGGGCTCCTGACTCCATGTCTCGATCATATGAGATATGTGTCTGAACTCAGCTCTGAAGACAAGCTGTGCATACTTGTGTTCGACGAGATGAAGGTCGTTGAAACATATGAGTATGACCAGCCAGGAGACTACGTACGCAAGCCTTCAAACTATGTACAGGTGGTAATGGCACGTGGGTTACGGAAAGCGTGGAAACAGCCGGTATTTTTTGACTTCGAAGTTTTTTGACCTTGAAGTTTTTCAGAAGGGAATATTGATGACAAACAGAGCATTAGTAATGCTATATGAGTACGTGAAAACTAATTCAAACGTGGAATATGTCCTAACCAATCGGTTGAACCAAGATGTTTTGGAACATTTCTTTGGTGCTATTCGTAGTAAAGGTGGTTTGAACGATCACCCGTCACCGAAAGAGTTTAAATATAGGCTCCGAAAGTACATTTTAGGTAAGTATAACATTAACATGTGCCAACACGAAACCATTTTTTTGTTTGTTCATAGCGCGTAACACAGAGTGCCTTCAAGGAACCGGCAACGTCGAAAAGGACACAACCGAATGGTTGAACTCCACCCATCCTCCGACGCAACAAAAATCTGCCAAAGAAAACCAAGCAGGTACGTTAGATTGCTTCGAAGATATGGAAATAGATGACGAAGGCTACCTTGGCATAGATACGGAGGTTGTCAATGCTCTAAATGACTCTCGACCGGAAGAATGTAGTATTCTGGAACGTGACGCCTTGGAGTACATTTCAGGGTATATTATAAAAAAGCTCAAACTGGAAGATCAGAGAAGCACGGAATACACTTCATCCTATGTAGACCTGGTGTCGAAGGGATATTTGAAAAAACCTTCTACAACATTTTTAGATGGAATGGTGTTATTGGAAAACATTTTCAACAATATGAATGCGTCCAAAATATTGCATTGTCCAAATATCCACCAGCAGCTGATGAGCAAAAGCGCAGCGGTAGCTCTCCCTGAAAATGCTAAACGATTGTTTTTTAAATGTAGAATTTTCTTTCGCATCAAAAACCTCAACAGACGGCTTAAAATAAAAAAAGCAAAAGAAAGGATAATGGGACACAAAAAGTACATCAAAATAAAGCTTTGAACATGGTAAGTACAGTAAAACATAAAAATTTATGTATACGGATTTATACAACTTTATTTCGTATAACTAACTTTTATTTTTACAATTTCAGTGGTGGAATACATACACATTTAAACGGATCACTTACGACTTAAAAAGGCCCTTTTCAGGGCCACAATGCAAATCATCAAAGAGATAAGAAATTTCTAAACACCCTAATCTTGTTTAATTGTAGACATTGGTTAAAAAACTATCAAATCTCATAGATAAACTTTGCATAAAACTTTTGTAGTATCTACTTCATTTTAATAGGATATAGTTCACATTGCTTCGATAATAAAATTTCGGAAAAGATCTTTCTTATGCACACAAGTAGTAAGTGAAATACTTAAATATGAATATAAATATGTATACATAAGCCATTATCATATATATTACTATAAATTTTATAAATGGGTATATATATGGCAGTAAAATGATTTACAATAATTTTACATGCTACTTTAATTTTATAACCGGGGTTTCAAACCCTTTTTTTTCGATTTAAAAACTTTCAAATAAGGAATCTATTTGATTCCCTATACAAATCAAATATAGCTTTTATTTGTGATTTGACATGCTATCTGAATAAAAGATTCTGTTTAACTAAGTAGAATTCCATGACTGAAGAACAATTTAAAAAAATTGTGCTATTTTTAGCTAATTCAAAACTGTTTTAAAGTGCTGAAATACAAAGGCAAGAACCTCATATGATATTATAAACCTGAACAATTTGCACGAAACAATTCAAATATAGAAACGTATCTTACTTAGGTTTGGCTTACGAATCAAATCACAAGTAAAAAGTATCTTCAGGTTGGTTTACGATACAAATCACAAATAAACACTATCTTTGATTTGATTAGATTATGCAGGTTACTATATATTTCTGTATCGCCAGGTTGTGTGGTTCTACTGCTACCCATTTTATGTATTTCAGCTATTTCATCCACACAGATTTGGTAAAGTCCTGAACTGTCGCACTCATTCAGGCACAAACACCACCTGTTGACGAAGAAGAACGTGAACTGCCTAGGGAGATAAGAGTGATGATGGGTCAACTTTGTTCTGGATACTGTAATAGATTGAAGTCTTACCTTTCCAGACCGATCTTGGCATGCCAATTGTTTGTCCGCATGTGGTGTCTCTCCGAATGACTACAACCAATTATTTATCTGATCAACAGAAAGTGACGACAGATTATTGACACCGGCGTCAAGACACGTCTTCTGATATCCTTATCGACAATTTTTGAGTAAAAGTAGGCATTGAACCAACTTGTAAAATGTTACTAATGACAAATATGTATATGTACATACGAGTATTACTGCTATCCATGATGATGAAACGGCTACTAGTACAAAGGTGATGTGTAACCAATTTTATATTTTAATAGCAAAATACTAAAAATATTGGTAATTGTTTCCTTTAGGAGACAACAGCTAAAAAACGTCCAAAAATGTCGGGAAGGGTATCAAACGACGCGTTTTGATATCTGTATCAATAATCCGAAAGCGGAAATTAAATAATTTGTTTCAGTGAAAAGTTATTAGTAAAAAACCCCAAAAATGGCCCAGGTCCGATCCCAAATAGGGGGCTTGATCCAATTTATTCATTTGCAGAACACCTTTCTGCGTAGGCGGCCTTCTGCCCGCTTCAAAAAAATAACGCTTAGCCGGTCCAACACCGGCTGCGCGGTCCACAGTAATTCTGCGCAGAACACACTTTTCGGTACACCCTAATCTGTGATTACAACAACGACATAAAAATTACAGAAAATGTTCCACTTTGATTGCAAATATCTCTTCACTGAAACAAAAACTCGAAAATCCGCTTCCGGATTATTGTTACCGAAGTCAAAACGTGTCTTTTGATACCTTTCCCGATAGTTTCGAACGTTTTTTAGCTGTTGTCTCCTAAAGGAAACAATTACCAATTAAGGTTCCTGGGACCGAAACGCGTCTCTGGGTACCAATATCGACATTTTTAGAGCAGTTTTTACAGTTGACGTTGGATGAACAATATTGCCCTACATTTTCTTCAATATGACAGCACTTCACATTATCACTATTAAAATAAAACTTATATAACACTTTTAAAGCACAAAAACTATATGCATTTTCGGTTTTCTGCCACGTAAACAGACATTGCTCAACATTGCTCGTCCGTTTGATTGTCATTTAGTATTGTGGCGATTATTCTCAAGCATGTACCATCCCTAACTCAATAACACTCCCACCACTAGTTAACACAACCGAGATAACGATGGCTACGCTTATGCATGCAAGCGTATAACTAGGAAGAGGAAGAGAGATGGCGCGAGTGTTTGCGAATACGATGCAAAGAGGAGATGCCAATAAATAACACCGACCCTTCCAGAACACGAAAAGCGAACAACCAAGAAAGTTCTCGGTGTGTAGGCAAGCACCCTGTTGGACTATATAAGGCGGTGACCAAGCAAGGCAGGTAGTTCAGTTTATTTTCAAGCGTTCAATAGTGAACTACTGTAAAGTTATCAAACTCTTAAAATTGTTTTGCGTTTATTACTAGTAAATAAAACTAGCTATTACTTACATTATCTGTGCGTGTGTTTATTCGACTTTATAGTGATCGAACCCAGGATTGATAATCAAGGAATCATCGAATTCGTCACAATTGGTGTCAGAAGCGGTATTGTTAAATAAATACCAGTGATTTAAAGGATAACAAGGACATGGCGAAGCTGAATGAATTAAAGATTCAGCAACTCAAAAATGAGTTGGAACAACGCGGACTAAACACTACAGGCAATAAATCAGAGTTACAGTCACGATTGCGAGAGGCTATGGAAGCAGAAGGATTCAATGTTGATGATCATGTTTTTCATCTTGTGGAGGAGGCATCGACAAAAATGGAAGAAAAAAAGGAGTCTCCGAATCCAGTAGCAACCGTGGACACAAACATGATATTGGCTGTATTAACTCAGATGTCGACTAAAATGGAAGAAAAAGAGACGCGTATTACATCTCAAATGGCATCTCAGCTGGAAGTACAGAAAACTTGCATGGCATCTCAGTTTGAAGAACAGAAAACTTCTATGGCATCTCAGTTGGAAGAACAGAAAGCATGTATGGCAAATCAGTTGGAACAGGTATCATCACAGATCTCCGCGCAAATGGATGAACAGAAGGCATATATCTCTTCGCAGTTGGAAGCACAGGAGGCGAGGGTGTCATCGAAACTAGAAGTTCAAGATGCGAAAATTGCACAATTTCAAGATAAAATAGAGGCTGAGGTGGAAGCTTTAAAAGGCCGTATCCAGGAGATACAACTGAACCGTCCAGCTGCCTCAGCAAATACACCCAAGGTAAAATCACCTTCCTTTGATGGTTCTGTTCCATTTCAGGTATTTAAGCTACAGTTTGAGAAGACGGCAGCGGTGAACAATTGGGGCACCGAAGACAAAGTTGCTGCACTATTCGTGGCATTGAAGGGACCTGCAGCTGAAATTTTGCAGACTATTCCTGACGGAGAACGGAACAATTATGAAGCATTAATGGGTGCAGTTGAGAGACGCTATGGTAGCGAACATCGAAAACAGATATACCAAATAGAGCTACAAAATCGCTTCCAGAAACCTAATGAGACTTTGCAGGAATTTGCATCGGATATCGAGAGGTTGGCCCATCTAGCAAATGCAGACGCACCTGTAGAGTATACGGAGAGGGTGAAAATCCAGTGTTTCATAAATGGAATACGCGACATGGAGACGAAGCGGGCCGCATATGCAAACCCCAAAAGGACATTCGCTGAAACGGTATCGCATGCTCTGACGCAGGAAACAGCCTCGCTTTTGAGTAAACCTGCATACAAGGCTCATCGCGTAGAAGTGGACACTCCGGCTTGGGTAGACAAAATTTTGGAAGCGTTGAACGGAGTACAGAAAAAAAGTGATGGTGCCATTAAATGCTTTAAATGCGGAAAACCAGGTCACATAGCACGTTATTGCGGCTCTGGCTCCAGTAACCCCAGCAATTCAGGTGGACGAAAACGCAAAGCTGAAGGAGGTGAGCCAATTTCCCACCCAAATCAGTCGTTAAACTAAATCGAGCCAGCCGAAAGGGGCGTGGACTGGCTCCCGCAACTGAATGCCCCATAATCTCTGTCTCACAGATCGGAAGGAAAGCTAGTAATGTTACTGTTGTTGCATATGTGGATGGAAAAGAGCACTTACTAACTGTGGATACAGGCGCATCACATTCCATAATTCGATCTGATTTAGTCAACAAGGAGGTGAGACCATTGCATGGAGCAAAGTTACGTACGGCCACGGGTGAGGACACCCATGTCCTAGGAGAAGTAACATGTGAAATCGCTATTGGGAACGTGGCCGTTCTACACAATTTTATAGTAGCAGATATTGTTGACGAAATCATAGTTGGTGTGGACTTCTTAAGCGAGCAAGGCATCAAGATCGACATGCAAAACAGGATTATGAATTACCAGAACATGGATGTGCCATTAAATTTTGGTTACGAAAACAAATACGTTAGTAAGCGAGTGCTTGTGGAGGAGAGCCAACAAATTCCACCGAAGTCGGAAGCAATCATATGGGCAAAGATTGATGGAGATTATGGGACAAACAAGTTGTGGGTTGTCGAGGCAGCAAACAAATCAAGGACGAACATATTAGTAGGAAAAACCCTGGCTATGACAAAACAAGATGGACGTGTACCGGTAAGAGTACTTAATGAGTTCAAATCGCCGATTAAACTTTCCAAAGGAGCAATATTGGGACAATGCCAAGAGGTCGAGGTAGTTATCAATTGTGAACAGCTTCAGGAAAATGATTCCACCATCAAGATTAATCTTTCAGATATGTCGTGGACGGCAGGCCTCGAAAAAGATCATCAGAAAAAGGCAAAGGAACTTCTATCAAAGTACTCGAGCATATTTGACAAGGATGGTTCCAAACCAGGTCGGACCAAAGTTGTGAAGCATCAAATTGATACTGGTGATGCAAGACCAATCCGCCAAGCTCCTCGTAGTATTCCATTGGCCAAACGACAAGTGGTAAGAGAAATTATTCAGGAAATGAGTGACAGCGGCGTGATCGAACCATCAGCTAGTCCATGGAGCTCACCGGTAGTACTAGTGAAAAAGAAGGATGGAAAAATGAGGTTCTGTGTGGATTACCGAAAATTGAACGACGTAACGAAGAAGGATAGTTATCCATTGCCAAGAATCGACGATACTCTGGACTCGTTATCTGGCACGAAATGGTTTTCCACACTGGACTTGAAAAGCGGCTACTGGCAAGTGGAGGTGAAGGATGAAGATAAAGAAAAGACGGCCTTCAGCGTTGGAGAAGGGCTTTGGCAATTTACGGTAATGCCCTTCGGGCTATGCAATGCTCCAGCTACTTTTGAGAGACTCATGGACCAGATACTAAAAGGATTGCACTGGCAAACATGTTTGGTGTACCTCGACGACATCATCGTGCTGGGAAAAAGCTTTGAGGAACACCTAAAGAACTTGGAGGAAGTTTTCCAAAGAATAGCTGGTGCTGGTCTGAAACTAAGTCCTAAGAAGTGTTCCTTGTTTAAAAAGGAAGTAAGTTATTTGGGTCACAAGGTAACTACGGAGGGAATCTGCACTGCTAAGGAAAAGATCGAAGCCGTAAAGGATTGGCCAAGACCGAGAAATTTGCATGAGTTACGGAGCTTCCTTGGGCTGTGCACGTATTATCGCCGATTTGTACCGAATTTTGCCAGCGTAGCTAGTAGTCTCCATGACCTTACGAGAAAGAATATGAGTTTTGAATGGAAGAAGGAACAGGAGGTGGCTTTTCACACATTGAAGGAACGACTATGCACAGCCCCGATGTTAGCATATCCAATTCCAGGTTCAAAGTTTATTCTGGATACAGATGCGAGTGGTTATGCTATAGGAGGTGTTTTGTCTCAGATTGTTGATGGACAGGAGAAGGTAGTTGCATATTATAGCCGAACAATTGGGAAGCCTGAAAGGAACTATTGTGTAACCCGGAGAGAACTGTTGGCATTGGTAGAGTGCGTAAAGCATTTCCACAAGTATCTCTATGGGCAGCGATTCCACGTCAGGACAGACCACGCAGCGTTGAAATGGCTCTTACAGTTCCGTAATCCGGAAGGTCAATTGGCACGGTGGATAGAGCGACTGCAAAGTTATGACTTTTCCATAGAGCATCGCAAAGGTAGCACCCACGGAAATGCTGATGCAATGTCACGAAGACCATGTAACTTGGAATGCAAGCATTGTTCCAAAGCTGAGGCCAAGGAAGACATTATAGATGTGCGGCTCATGACTATAACATCTACGGACGAATGGGACATGGATCAATTAAGGAGGTTTCAGCACGAAGATCCAGATCTTACACGTGTAATGCAAGGAATCGAACGAAACGAGCGGCCATCAAGAGAGGAGATGTCAGCAGAAAGTCCTGTTGCCAAGTCATATTGGGCACAGTGGAATAGTTTGCAATTAGAATCCGGTTGTTTGCATCGAATATGGGAGAGTGAGGATGGTGAATGTGTTCGAAAGCTGATAGTCGTCCCAAGGAAGAAAATCCCTGATGTACTCAATGAATTACATAACGGTCCAAGCGGAGGTCATCTTGGAGTCACCAAGACCTTGGAGAAAGTCAAGCAAAGATTCTATTGGGTTGGTTGCCGTCAATCGGTCGCGGAGTGGATTGCCAACTGTGAAGTATGCATCAAAGCTAAAGGACCGAAATCAAGGAGCCATGGCCAAATGAAACAGTACAACTCAGGTGCGTCATTTGAGAGGATAGCCATGGATGTAGCTGGTCCATTTCCTACTAGCAAACTCGGAAACAAATATGTACTGGTAGTTATGGACTATTTCAGCAAATGGCCAGAAGTGTACCCTATTCCAAATCAAGAGGCAGAAACCATAGCAGAAGTGTTTACTAACAATTGGGTAGCTCGGTTTGGTGCACCGATGGAGATACATTCTGACCAAGGCAGAAATTTCGAATCAGCTGTGTTCCAGGAAATGTGCAAGACATTGGGCATTCGGAAAACTCGAACAACTGCACTACATCCTCAGTCAGATGGCATGGTGGAACGATTCAATAGAACATTGGAAGAGCACCTGAGGAAAGTAGTGGATAAATTCCAGAAGGATTGGGATACTCACATCTCCTTATTCCTAATGGCATATCGCTCTGCAGTACATGAAACAACTGGTCAGACTCCTGCAAAGGTAATTTTCGGGAATGATCTTCGATTGCCAGCTGACTTAAAGTTTGGGATAAACGCTGATGCAGGAGTGAATGCTCGGAAATCTACTAGCGTATTGGAAGAAGAAATGAGAGAAATTCACGAGCTTGTGAGAAAACGGACTAAGATCATGAGCGATAAAATGAAGGCCAGGTACGACAAAGCAATAAATTCGGAAGGTTTTATAGAAGGAGATTTAGTGCTGCTATACAACCCACAGCGTAGGAAAGGTTTGTCCCCAAAACTACAATGTAACTGGGAAGGCCCATACAAAGTCATAAAACGGATCAACGATGTGGTATATCGCATACAAACTATGGGAAGGCCAAGGAATAAGATGAAAGTGGTCCATTTAGAAAGGCTAGCTGCGTTTGGTTCCGGCAATGTGTCTGATCGGGACGATCAGACTTAGGTGGAGGGCAGTGTGGCGATTATTCTCAAGCATGTACCATCCCTAACTCAATAACACTCCCACCACTAGTTAACACAACCGAGATAACGATGGCTACGCTTATGCATGCAAGCGTATAACTAGGAAGAGGAAGAGAGATGGCGCGAGTGTTTGCGAATACGATGCAAAGAGGAGATGCCAATAAATAACACCGACCCTTCCAGAACACGAAAAGCGAACAACCAAGAAAGTTCTCGGTGTGTAGGCAAGCACCCTGTTGGACTATATAAGGCGGTGACCAAGCAAGGCAGGTAGTTCAGTTTATTTTCAAGCGTTCAATAGTGAACTACTGTAAAGTTATCAAACTCTTAAAATTGTTTTGCGTTTATTACTAGTAAATAAAACTAGCTATTACTTACATTATCTGTGCGTGTGTTTATTCGACTTTATAGTGATCGAACCCAGGATTGATAATCAAGGAATCATCGAATTCGTCACAGTATTCTTCTTCACTTTGACATTCTCGGGTACAAAAATCTGAGGCGAATATGCTTGAATTCGCTTTGCCATCACCATCTATATATTCGCCTTGGAATGAGTGACGAAGATGAATTTGTCGAATTGCCAAAAGCGAAAAAATCATATTCGCTTCGCCAAATCTGTCAAAATTTGTCGAATGCTTATTGTGCTCGCGCTTAAAAGTAAAAAGGACGCATTTGCATGTATTTGAACGTTTTCAATTTAATAAATTGAATAAATAAATAAAAGTGAGTAATTAATTTAATTAAATTGAGTTATTTGTTTGAATAAATGAAGTTTTTAGAACGAGAAGAACAACGCCGCAGCAATTCCAAAAGCCACGGATCTTAACTCCATAGGTCCTCTGTGTGCACTGTGGACGGAAGCTCCATGGGATTGGAGTAATCCCTTATAAAACGCCGCTGACGAAGAAGATCAACTCGCATTCCCACAACAGCCGGTTCTATCGCACCGGAATGACCCGGGTTTTTTCACCCGGCCAAGGGCTGTTATTTTAGTGTAACCCTGTCCAATCTGGGGCAGGGCGAAGCACTGTTAACAACAACAAGAACAACATCAACTCGCGGCTCAACATTATAATTGTCTTCGAAAAAAAGATCAACCTTATAAAACATTTTGGTAATTCTTTCCTTTAGAAGACAACTGCTAAAACACGTCCAAAAATATCGGGAGATGTATCAAACAACGCGTTTTCACTTCGGTATCAACAATCCGAAAGCGGATTTTACATTTTTTGTTTCAGTGAAAAGTTATTCGCAAAAAACCGAAAAATGACCCAGGTCCGATCCCAAATAGGGGGCTTGATCCAAGGTAATTATGTGCCGGTCCAACACCGGCTACGCGGTCCACAGTATTTCTGCGCAGAACACACTTTTTGCACTTTTCGGTACACCCCAATCTGTGATTACAACAACCACATGAAAATGACGAAAATTTTTCAACTTTGATGGCAAATATCTCTTCACTGAAACAAAAACTCGAAAATCCGCCTCCGGATTATAGTTACCGAGGTCAAAATGCGTCTTTTGATACCTTTCCCGATAAGTTCGGACGTGTTTTAGCAGTTGTCTCCTAAAGGAAACAATTACTAACATTTTTAACTTTATTTATTACTATTTAATTAAACTTGCTTTTTACATTTCTGTTTTGTGCACAAATAAATAATAAAAACGGATGACAGAAACGTCAAGTTCGGATGAACTAATTAAATTTGTTTGAATGGCAACGACACATGGCAGTCGAATAAGTTCATTCGCCACTCACAATGCAAATTTGATGTGAGTTCGCCAATCTGTTCGACTCGCCAAATATATTCGCTTCGCAAGTGACAATATGCGTATAAATTTATGCCGAGTTTAAGCAAACTTAGTTGAAACTGAGATTAACCAAGGACTGAAAAACCGGGCCTAAGAAAAAGAAAAACTTGACAGAAGGCTTTGTGCATAGTATATGTCTATGCTGTAGTAGCGCAACTTACTCCGAATCTGCACACACACCATTGTTTACCCCTACTAGTTTGGCATCTTCTTTTGCGAATCGGAGTGGAAGGCAGTGGATGAATGTACTCCGAGAGAGTGGAATAAAGGAAATCGCGTTCAGAGTTGTTTTAAAGTAAAAACTACAACTAAAAATTTCAATTTAAACTGAAACTTACATTCTGTAGGAACTGATAAGGTGTTATAAGTGCTTTATATTCAATAATTTGGGTGTTTTAAGTCTTCACGTTCAATATTGCAGTATTTAAATTTGATTGTTTTATTATTGCAGTCAACGCACCCTGTGTGGTTTGTGTGTGTGTGCAGATTCGGAGTAAGTTGCGCTACTACCCTGTAAAAAACGTTGGAGCATCAGAGTACTCCAACACTTATCCTCATTCATATAAAAAAGGTGGTCCAATTTACATAGCGATGTCCGGTGATTGGATCACCTAATCCTATTCGGAGTACCATTTACTTTGCTTCTGAATAGTCTATAGAGCACCTACGTTGGAGTACTTTGAAAATGCTGCCAAAAGATTACTCTATAGAGTACTCTAGACAAAAGCGAGAATGGGAGTATGTGTTCTTCTGAGGACCACCTACTCCCGCTCTCGCTTTGCTGTTGAATACTCTATAGAGTAATCCCATGGGAGTATTTTGAGAGTACTCTCACGTAGGTGGTCTATAGAGTATTCAAAAGCAAAGAAACGGAGTACTCCGAGATGGATTAGGTGATCCAATCACCGGACATTGCCATGTAAATTGGACCACCTTTTTTATATGAATGAGGATATGTGTTGGAGTACTCTGATACTCCTATAGGAGTATTCTATGGAGTATGAAACGGAGTATTTCCGTTTTTTGCAGGGTAGTAGACATATACTATGACACACACACAAACCACACAGGGTGTGTTGTATACAGTAATAAAACAATCAAATTTAAATAATGCAATATTGAGCATGAAGACTTGAAACTCCCAAATTATTGAATATAAAGCAGTTGTAACACGTTATCAGTTACTATAGAATGTATATTTAAGTTTAAATTGAAGTTTTTAGTTGCAGTTTTTACTTTAAAACAACTCTGAACGCGATTTCCTTCATTACACTCTCTCGGAGTACATTCATACACTGCCTTCCACTCCGATTCGCAAAAGAAGATGCCAAACTAGTTCGGGTAAACAATGGCTTTGTGTTAAGGTTGGGTCGCGGCGCCAATTTTTTGGCGTTGATACCTTGAAGCCAGCGCCATAGCCGGTATTAGCGCAGTGCGTTAACGCAATTGCGTTAAGTGCTTTTTTGGCGCAATGATACCATATTGCTAGGGGCGCAGTTTATGAGACATCACCGAAAACTAATACAAAGCGTTTGAAGGGGGTATATAGAGACACGTATTCATGCCAGGATAAAGAATGCGAAGCCGGAGTGTAACTTTTTTTACCCTTTTAAAAGTAATGAACAAAAGGCAAATTATTCAACCTTTTTTTGTAAATAACTTTTTAATTGTACTCGGATTGTGATTCCTGAAACCGAAACGCGTCTTTGGGTATCCCTCTCAACATTTTTGGTAACGCCTTGGTAGCTGTAGCGCGGATGTTGGCGTTACTGGCGCTGATACCATTATTTGTGATACCATAACGCCAGAAACACCTTCAACTCAAAAGCAACAGTAGCGCCACTCCAGTACAGCGGTGTTTTGTAGTAGTTTAGTGTTTCTGGCGCTACTGGCGTAATGGCGTTACGGAATCATAAATAAAGGTATCAGCGCCAGTGACGCCAACACCGGTACTTCACTTTGTGTGTGTTAGTAATTTACAATTTTTGCTTGCATGTATTAGTGAGTGTGGTTAGGTCCGTCTAGTAGGGTAATCACTTTTCAACCATGCTTGCACCACATAATTTCTCACAAATGAAAATTTTTCTGGTTTCTCTTCCCTTCATTCGCTAACACCAGACAGTTGCTTTTGACAATCCTTACGCCAGTATGTTGTTGCTTTAGAGTTGACTTTACCTTCTAATTGCACCATGGCCAGCCCGTTTTCATTACTTTGAAAACATTTGACGTCATATATGACCAAATGAGAACCAGGCACTACCCTGGTGCAACAAAACAGGCTTTAAACTCAGCTTCAAAATTCTACATAGGACTCACGTATCAAATGTCGAGGATATGGAAATTTTTTAAAATTTTGGGGTAGTGTTAGTAAAGAAATAAAATTATTTTCATAAAAATTACTATCCTTGGTCTTGAGCTCATTTATAAATAAATATACATGCCTTATTCAATTCAATTGAATTGTCGGCATACGAAATTCCAGTATCCCCGTAAACTTAGTTGCAGCCGGCATCCCTGATGCGCAACAACGTGCCAATAGTAAACGAGCGCAACTTTTTCGATAATTCGAATCATCATAACAACAGAAATATTCGTTTAATCACCACCGCAAATATCTCGTCAACATTTGCGGTAAACGATAAAAACAAACGTAAATGGATGGTAATGTGGCAATGAGAAATACATTCCTAAATGTCTGTACAATGTCACAGAGAAATAATTGTGCATGCCTTTTAAACAACAACAACAAGGGCAACAGCCATTCCACTTGCACTGGCTAAAAATCTAATTGACAACAATTGTTAACACTTCGATGCGATTATTGTGTAGGAAGCTGAGGGTTAACATCAATGAATGTATGAGATGTCGTACTATTTAGTTAGCACATAACCATTAGCATTTGTCACTGTTTTTATTACTTCTTAAGCCTGGTTTTTACAAGGTAATGCCATATATTACCTCAAATGTTGTCAAAGTAATAAAAACGGGCTGGTATACAATGGTAATTGCAGTCAGTTTTGACGATTCACTGTCATATAAAATGACAGCCATGTGAAAACGACCAAATTTTAGTTTGCCAATTCGTTCCCCTTTGGGAACTCATAGTAGCGGAGGTGCCAGGGTTCGCACCCAAAATTTTGTGACTTTTTTATTTACCATTTTTTTAATTTTTTTTTAAATTTTTTTAATATTGCAGTTTTTTGGTCGGCCACATTACATTTTTGTTTTTTTAATCTCGGAAAAATATAAAAATGAAAATGTATATAAAAATGAATATTTGCAATTAAAAATTAAAATAAAATTATTGATAGTTAAAAAACATTTAACAAAAGCTAGTCGCAACCTAACAATTGATAGTTAAGTAGCTTGTCAAACCACTGACTACTTTTCGTTTGACATCGGTGGTGAAAACGGGATGTCAATCGACTGACACCACAATTTGACGACAGTCTTTGACGCGCACTGCTATATCAGCTTCCTGCCAATTTTTAAGACGTAATGAAAACACATTTGACACCAAATCGCTATGGTGACAATTTGGTCTGTAAGGTAAGTCATTTTGACTCAATGAAAACCAAGCATTACATTGACGATAGCCAAAACTTTCATACTTTCTGCAAATGACATTACCGGAACGGACGCATATTACTCGATTACTCTGTTATTAGTCCTTCCTACTTAAGCATGTATGTACATATGTGTGTAGTTTACGCCTGCTACCACACACCTTTTACCAAATTACCCAACTCTCCTCTTTCTTTAAACACCCTAGTCTATTCACTGTGTGCAATCAAACAAAAACTTTTAGCAAAAGTAATTTAACGCGTTTAGAATGTGCAATGGAATGGCGTAAAGGTCCTGCTTTGCTACCCGTCCGGCTGTTAGCTAAAAGGGCTACATCGGTACTGCAACAACAACGAAGTACTACGTCGTCGTGTCACGTTATGCTGCATAGTAATTTTTTGCGTTCCACAGTCGCATTGCTGACGGTTGTCGTAGTTGCTTGCTACCTGATGCTTTTTGTTATACTCGTAGCTCAATGTTGGCAGCAATCAAATATTTGTTTTTACGTCAGATTTTTACTTCAACACCGTTGACAACTATGTATTTGCTTCGAAGCGAAACTATACAAGCCGCAATTATCGCTGTCGTTGACGAAGTGTTGCCAAGAAATGATTGAAGAAAATCCCGTCCTAGTGCTACAAAAATATCGCTTTAAACTGAGACTATAACAGAAATCCCGCTCCGTAGGTATCTTAAAAATATCCCGCAATTAAAGCTGTAAATTTTCAAATTAAGCATTGCGTTGATTTTATCGGATTTTCATTTTATTTAAACTAAATTTGAGAAACTCAAGAGGTCTCAAATCGTTCTCCACTAGATCCTTCCTAAAGAATGGGGAAAACCTTCCCCTCTGCTTTCTGCTATGCGTGCCGATATTAATACGTTCTGGGCCGAAGCACCTGCACTCATTTGCTTCGTTTTCGCCTCATCTCGTTTAGCCACCAAAACATTTTTTCTGCATCTTTTTGAACCAAGACCAGACTGTTCACTAATCATGAAACGCGAATCCGAATTGGTCATGTCGCTATCGACGGTAGCCATATCGCCAGCGCCCTGAACGTACTTACGAGGTCTCTATGTGTGTCAGACCATTATCTTTGGGCAGCCAAAATACGCCCAGATATCTGTGCAACGAGGTAAGTAAACACAGTAACGCAAGGAACATTTAACGTCGACGAGTTGGGCATGACAAAGTAGCTAATAGTTTCTCCGCTCGGCTCTAACACTTCTGAGAGCAATTTTTTATCTTACGATCTTCACATTTCGAACGGGAGCCACCCGCGGTGTAAGGGAGGCTTAGAACAGAAAAAGACGCCCATAAGGCAGAAAGAGTGCGTGTGTGGAGCTTGAGGTGATAACTGTTCTTCCGAAAGTTCTAGACAAAGATTTTCTAATGGGATAAGGTTTTAAGGCAGGTTCAGTAATGGCAAACAAAGTATATTTAAAATTTTCCCTACTAATTTCCACTACTGTGGGCATGTCTTCCGAGCAGCAGTTACTTTAAATTTGAAGTTTTCTTGCAAGAAATTTCGTGGAAACCGCCGTAGCGGTATATTGCGAGTATAGGAATATAATTTCTGCTAATTTATTTTAAGCTTTGTCACTAGTGCACCGATTTTTTGCAAAATTAGGTTATAAAATAACATTCAGTTAGTTTTTTCTTTAAATCTAAATTAGAAAAAAATGTTTTTATATATTTTTTTGTAAGCTATAGTCTTTAGCATAATTTTTCTTCTTTTTCGACTGGAATTAAGATTGAAATCAAGGTAAGCGTTTGAGAACAGCAAACCGCATATCCTTTAATACAATATAATATAACTTTGCAGACATAATGAATAATGGCTAGGCGCAAAGCGGTGACTGAAACCCAGCTCTTTAACCCTTTAAATTATTTCTATGATTTCTACAATGAATCGGATAATGACGAAATTGATTTAGAAGATCTCGGATAACTTAGGATGGAAGAAATTGAAGATGAGGATGAGGAAAGCGATGATCCGAGCACAGAAGAAATGGAAGTGGGACAGGATCTTAATCCAAAAAATGGCAATAAACCAGCTGTTCGGGCACTTATTACAAGTATTTCAACGCCGTCGTCTACAAAGGGAGAAGAAAATGCTCAACGAAATTAAGATTTTACGGTGAGAGTATTGCGTTGAGTAGCTACTAGAAAAGTATGTATACCATAAATAGAAGCAGAAAGCGATAACTGTGATTGGACAAATGCCACTCAGAAAAGTGACATTCAATGGAGGCACTCCTGCCGTAATGAAAGAATCGCAGATTTTTTATTTAAGTACTTCAACTGTACAGCTATCAAAAGTGAATACGGATATTTTCAAAAATATTTGCCACCTTTTTTTCAAGACATCCAATTTCACTAATCTATATAGTGTACAGAGAGAATCAAACTTTCGATGCACTAGTCCCCGAGTTATTCGAAAGTTCTTCCCCCTACAATATTGAAGTTTCCATGCATAGTAATGTTCTAGGAGAAAGGTACGGCATTACTAATATTTACTAACAATATGACACGCAATCGTTTCTATGAGGTACGAACACATTTGCATTTAGTAGATACTAGTTTTGTTTCCATTATATTAGAACTTCTAAAAAGCTTTTCCCAGGAGACAGTTGGTCACTAGGTATATACGGATAATTTCTTTACCACATATTTTCTACTTGAACTGTTACAGAAAATTAAAATTCTTCCCGCTGTCCACGGATATTGTTATCTGACAGAAAGGGGGCGGATATTCCGAGTAACTTACGAACCGTTTTGGAAAGGGTGTTTTAAAAAAGTGGTAAGATAACAAGGCGTTTACTTAGCTTCTAATTTAGATAAATTACAACGTTAAGACCAAAACGAAAAATACTTTATTGAAACTGAAAGGCCTGAAATGGGAGGTGTAGATCTTTTCGATCGAATGTTGCAGTATCACCGTATTTTTATTAAATCTAAAAACGGGGACCTCTGTGTTCGTCGACATTATGACTGTTCTTATGAATCTCATTCTAAATAACCAATACAAGTGATATGTTAAACTTTTATGCTGATAATTTATTCTTAATAAAACTATGCTATGATAATTTATTCTTAAATAAAACTGAATTCAATTACAAATTATCGCAAACGGTAGGGAAAGGGTCAAGCAGTGGAAAGATGTTCTCATGTCTTAACTGTGAGGGAGATAATGAATTCGATCCCAATCCCAACGCCCAACTATGATGAAGCACCGAAGAAAGTATCCCATTGGAAAAGAAATAATGCTCGGGGAAATAACCTGACGAGCTTTTTTAAATAAGGAGGCGAAGAGTTGTTGACAGCGCACTAGCGCATGCATCCACAACAAAGCCGCTCTAGTAAATCCGACAAGGCGCAGTTTTGCAGACTCGTTTTCTGAGTTATGGGCAGGGAGTACTTAGATTGCAATATTCAGGCATTTACTCATCTGACCATATTCGGGAAAGAGCCAATTTTCGTACTTAAATAGCTTAGCAGAAAATGCAGCCACGACCGCGGCTTTGTAATCGAAGTATTGCTACTCAAAACTGAGTGTGCGAGTTCGGTTATGTTAAAGACGAGTACTTCGGGCTCGTCATCTTCTTTGGTAGCTCGATTTCCCCGTTTAATAGGGAAAGAACTGTTCACTTCATAATCTAAGGACTCTCTGGTCATTGGATATAAATCACCCCAGGCTTGAAATCATTCGTCATAAGCCAAGTTTTTGTGTACAAATTGTGGACAAGATAAACAGACCTTAATGGCAGGTCGGATGTAAGCTATACGTCACCAATATAAATAACATTAAGACTTCATTTGCGACGAATGTTGCCACAGAAATATCATTTCTACTTATGAGGCTCAATGCTATGTTATCCATCGCAGGGGAAGAACGCAATCTGTTCAGAGAGCATTTCCTATGTTCGATTGTGATACTGTAGTATCCCCTCTTGCCCACCTTGACATAAACAATGTATACATTTTCGGAAGATGGAAGTTAAAAATTTAGAAATGTTTAACAAATAAAGATTTTATTTTCCTTTTGTTCGGTCTAATGTAGGTTTATATGTGATTAAGCATGTGCCTTTGTTTTTTACCTCTGTATGTCGTCTTCTTGGCTTGTTTGGTTTATTACGTCTGGTATTATTAACATTCCATTGTAGGCCAAACTAATTGGACGGAAATATTTGACTGCCTCGTTGATGGGGCTGCCGCACGTAGTCATAATCATCAACTGAATGCCATGCAACTCACACATACCGACATACACAAGCATGTCCTGCAGGATATTATTTATTGAAAAATGTCATTTTTTGATTATTGTGCATTCTTTAACATTTATTCATGCCAAACTATTTTAAAGTTATTTCAAAAATTCTGAAAAACAGATTTAAGAGATTTTTCTTTTTGCTTAAAGTGAATTAAGCCTTTCATTTTAAAAAGATTTATTGTTGTTAATGAGTTATAATATTGTCATGTATGAATTCTCGAATAATTGAAGGAAATCGTGTAATGGCAAAGCTTTGCAAGGTTGCTGTGTATCTAAATGGATACCTTGCATATAAAATAAAATAAACATTATTAATTAATTTTTCGAGCTCAGGGCCGGTTTCTGTTGTTTTTGTAAAATCGTTAAGCCTGGTTTTCATTACGTCATATACGACGGTAAATGTTGTCAAAGTAATGAAAACGGGCTGGCACACAGTGTCAATGGCGTTTGCAGTCAGTTTTGACGACTCACTGTCATATAATATGACAGCCATGTGAAAACGACCAAATCTGATTATGCCAGCTGATTTGGCAACGTTTGACACACAAAATGAATTTGCCAACATGGCAAATCTGTTTCATTTGGCGCAGTTCGTTTCCCGATGCCAACTCATAGTAGCGGCCGTGCCCGGGTTCGCGCACCAAATTGTGAATATAAAACAGTTATAACACCTTATTAGTTACTGCAGAATTAAGATTGCAATTTAAATTGAAGTTTTCAGTTGCAGTTTTTACTTGAAATCAACTCTGATCGCGATTTCCTTCATTACACTCTCTCGGAGTACCTTAATCCACTACCTTCCACTCCGATTCGCAAAAGATGCCAAACTAGTAGGGGTAAGCAATGATAATAAACATCATTTCATGTCTGCCATAGTCAACTTAAAATACATTTTATGTCTAACGCGGAGTTTTAATTTTAAAATGACGAAAATGTCATTTTAACATTTTAAAATCACGGCTGTGCTTGTGATATCACTTACTCCAAACTTGAGTTTGGCTTGTTTCGCTTGTTGCTACAGATATGCTATGATTTGTGAATTAAATAGCTGACACAGGGTGACCTTGCAAAACATACAAAATTTCTTCATATCCCCAACCAACTGAATTTTTTTTCATAAGGGGACCCTGTTACTTTTCATTTTATCCAAAATCTTTGTTTAATATGGCTAGGCTTGACCAACATTTTAAATATCTTTTTAAGTAAAGATTTTAATAAAAATGCGTGTTAAGCAAAGACTATAATTATGGGCCAGAGTTATGAGTATTTCACCTAGAGATATACCCACTAATAATATACCGAAGTGATCAGAGCGATGAGCTGAGTGATCGAGCCCATTGGGCAGGGCGAAGCACTGTTAACAACAACAACATGAGCTGAGTCGATATAGCCATGTCCGTCTGTTTGAACGCAAACTGGTCCCTCAGTTTTTGAGATATCTCGATGAAATTTGGTATGGGGACGCCATTTTGTAATATATTAATCATTTGTCGGAGCCAGCAAGGTCGGACCAATAAAACATAGCTTGTGAAACAACTGACTTCTCCCATACAATCGATTGTTCCGATAAACGGGTTTTGGCCTATAACTCTTGCAATTAAAAAGCTATGAAAGTAAAATTTTGTAGGTTTGGTACATATTATATACGTAATGTAGCTAGTGAAAATCAGCCAGATCGGACCAACATAACATATAGCTCCCACATAATCGATAGTTCCGATAAATGGGTTTCGGGCTATACATTTTGCAATTAAAAATTTTGCAGATTTGGTACGTAATGTGACAAATGAGAATCAACCAGATCGGACCTACATAACATATAGCTCGATACAATCGATTGTTCCCATAAATGGGGGTTGGGCTATAACTATTGCAATTTAATGGCGAGAATCACAAAATTTGGCAGCTACATTCCTTATTATATATGTAATATATGTAGTGAAAATCAGTAAGATTGGACTAAAATATCGGATAGTCCCGTACAACATATTTTTCCGATAAACGGCGTTTTGGCTATGTATCTTTAAATTAAGAGGGTAAGACCATCAAATTTTGTAGAGTTTGTACTTATTGTAACTAAGGATCGGACACTTAAAACCGTAATGTGTATTCATGAAAGGTATGAAGCCATCGCGACAGCCGAAGACAGATTGTATTTAATTTTAGTTCTTGATACTTTGCGGAATTAAAATCGATTCAATTGTTCTTGCGAATTTGCTACCAGCTGTCTTAATAATCAAGTTCTCCAGCCAAATATATTACTTTTCAAGACACTTATTAAGACCAGCACTGTGGGTGAAGAGCTAGAGGAGTATTCCGTAAAACTGGTAGCAGCATCGCCTTTCACCCTGCAGAATGTTGCACGTTCAGCCAGATCATGTTCCCTTCAGACCCAACAGCGATCCAAGTAATTCCGTTGTTGCGTCAACCTAAGTATCCGTACCAGTATAGGAAGGCGTTGGAGAGCACGGACGGCACCTCAAATGAATGTAACCCTAGAACCCTAGAAATATATTTCGTTAATGGCAATGGTAAAAAGTGTAAAAATTTAAAATAATTCATTGTGTGCAAATTTTTAATTTTATTAATATTTAAAACAAAATTAACTATTATAAAAAAATATTAAAACCAAAAAAAAGTAATTGCCACGACTCAAACTAGAAACCTCCCACTGGTTAGGTTAGGGGAACACCCATTACGGTATCCGAAAGGCATTGCGGAGTGAGTCCGAATCTATTCGCGACATAATACTTGCGGATGTAATCTTAAAAACTAAAAAATTTATATTTTAAAGATATTTTCTTATGTTGTTTGTGTGGATAAAATTTATATTTCCAAGTTTTAAAAATTAAATCCGCAACTGTTTTTTCACGAATCGATACAATAATCATTCGTTATTATAACGAAAAGTTACATAAACGGGCTAATGCTACATTGTAAACTCTCTAGAACCTTATATGCGATATTAAGGTGATTGATTTCGCCATATGTCGTGTGATAGTGAGTTCCACCCTGAAGGAATGCGCTCGTCCCACCATATTTTGGATAGGGGTCGGTGCATGCTTTTCAATAGCTCCGTGCCACATTCTTTGAACAGCTTGGCGGATAGTCCGTCCGTTTTAGGCATTTCATTATGTTTGAGCCGGGATATTGAATTCAAAACCCCATAATAGTCGTTAAGTGGTGTTCAAGAAAATGAAAAATTACATTAACATGCTTGTAAATATATCTGGTTTCGATGCAGTCATTTCACACGCATTCACTCAACACCTTCACACTCCGCACTGCCCTCAAATATGAGCCGATGGCCATTTGATAAATGCATAGGAAAAGGAAAATAATCAATTAATTTCAAACACCTTTTGTGCTGTTAATTTGGTAGATTGTTTTAGTTGTTGTACACATTGTTTATAATCCAGGTCAAGTCCAGAAGCAGTAAGCGTGATTTAGCTGTATGATAATCGATCGCAGCAACTGAGGTTCAATGGTTTTAAAATGGAACATTTACCGGACGCCACATGAGCTACACCAACAGCGACCCAGTGAACTTTAGAGGAATGTAAATCCCAAAATAGAGTGGAAAGCAATTCTACTAAGTAAACAGTGAAAATTATGCAATAACTACCATTTACGTGTAATTAGCTAGGCTTTAATTTGCTAATGAGCCACATATTCGAAGAAGTGAATGGGAAGCAACTTTAGGCTGGTTCACGCTGCTAATTAAGGCTCAATAGGCTTAACAATGCATGTGCTTGTTGGTGAGCAACAACAAAACACAAGTTTTTGGAAAGTGTTGTTAAAAATTAAAATATTAGTTATTTAGGTGAAAAGAAAACTAAATCAGAGTACATTTTTGATTTTATTTTGAGGTATAAAAACGCCGGTCAATCCCAGTTAAGGCACAGTATACTCTTGTTTGTCTATCACAGATAATTTGAGCAAAGCCGCTGCATACATTTTTTCATCAACAACTCATATACTGCCGTACAATGGCTTTCAAGGTAAGTTTCATTGCAATCAAAAAGGCTCTAAAAATACTTCTTTCCTTTGTTTAGCTAACTTTAGATATAATAAATCCTTGTTCTTTGCTTGTTTACAGTTTATCGCTATTTTCGCGTTTTGCTCTGCACTCGCCCTAGTCAACGCTGCACCGTACACACATCATGAAGAAGGTGGAGGCGGTGGCGATGGTGGCGGTGAAGGTGAGCATCATCATCATGAAGAGCATCATGGGGGTTCCAGTCATGCTTCCTTCCATTTAGTTTCACATGATGATCATCATGATGAGCATGGTCATGACGGTGGACACGATGATGGTCATGATTCGCATGCTGAATATCATTTCACATATGGAGTTGAGGATAAAAAGACTGGCGATCATCATGAGCATAGCGAAAAGCGTGATGGTCATAAGGTATCCGGACATTATGAGTTGCTTGATGCGGATGGTCATAAGCGTATTGTTCATTATTTTGCTGATAAACACAGTGGATTTCATGCTGTTGTGAGCCGCGTACCTACTCATCATCATGTAGAAGATCATGGGCACACCAGCTATTATGGTGGACATGCTGAGGTCGAAGAACATCACGACCATAAAGGCGATGAAGAAGGCCATGGTCATGGACATGAAGAACACCATGGGCATCATAGCCATACAGATGGTTATTCAATCAAACAGGAGCATGGTATTCCGCACCACCACGAAAAACACCATTGATGCAGTTATACCGGTGGACATGTTCATCGTTATGGTCGTTGCACTTGCACTATCCATAGTATTTTGGTGCTATGTTTATTGCAAGTGCAAGTACAAGTGTAATTATAAACTCCGCTATATGATAGGATAATTTAGTAGTTTAGTCAAGCATTGTGAGTAATTTAGCATAATAATGAGCGTCTTTAAAAAAGAAAAAACAAAAGTATTATACTATAGTTAGTGAATATCTCCGTATTATTAATAAAGCAATTTTAAAAGTTATATGTATGTCTATTTTTTATCAGGGTTTGCAATACTATATATAAAAAATTAAAAGCCAAATCGTAGTAAGAGTAAAAAGTCCCATAAACTGGGCCGAATTCTATGATTTGACAAGAAACAAAACAAATTTATAAAATAAAATTGTAAAAGTTAAATTAACTCATAATAATCGGTCACTTCTCGATTCTTCTTAGCTGCTGACGAGCCTTCGATACATACGTAGTCCGATATGCGGAAGTATGAGAAGAAGAGAGATATCTCCATGGACGCCTAATTCGAGGTCCTACTTAAAGTGTATTTTTCATTGATTCTGTTTTAATATGCGCTTTTTTTGTATTTGTTGTTGTAGTAAACTATTTTTTTTAGTATGCAGCGATATTATAAATTATATAAACTCAAGACTTATACCGGAGGTGGTTAACATTCGAAAAGGCATAGTGATCATTCTTTTAAAATATATACTGCTTTGAAAAACTAAGCATCGAACCTCTATTACCAAAGTGTAAGTCATGAACACACATCCAAACCGTTAGTATTCACTGAAACCTGGCTTGAAACGCAAGTGTTCAACTCCGAAATTTCGCGGAACACCTTTGCAATTTCTATAAATGAGCACCCCATTAGGGTGGGTTATGGTGTATTAGTTGCAGTACCTGCAAGCTTGTCCTCTAAGGAGATTCAGGTCTCTGAAAACGATGATATCGAATTTCTGTTTGTGTGCCTGAAACATTGAAGAGAACTCAAAACCTTGAAAACTTAGAAACTCCCTTTTTAAAAAGATTTAAATTGTCCGGTTTATCAACCGATTAACAAAAAGTGTTATAAGAAATATATAACTAACATTAATAGCTGTATTCTGTAAGTGGGTCTCATCTCAAGTCACTAAGTTTGAGATTTTTCATTAGAGACAATTTTTGTGACTTCAGGTGATTCCGGTATTCTGTAAGAGAAAATCACAAAAGATTCACCAATGATATGTGGTGAAAACAAACTTGCATACATCTCAAGTACTGCATTTGACAGTGCATGTATAAATAAATATATTTTATTTTTTGTTAATTAAATATAATTTTTTTTAAATATATAAAGGTTTCTCTCTCTCTATGGCGCGATATACAACAGGTATATCATCATAAACCTCCTAAGAGATTTTTGCGCCAAGCTTCTCTTCCAATTTGTGGTGTGCCGATTTGAATTTTCCCTACAAATTGGTGGGACCTACAGTTTTTTGCCGACTCCGAACGGCATCTACAAAGGAGACGAATTTTTGCTGAGAAGCCTGTCATGGCAGAAATACACTCGGAGAGTTTGCCAAACCACTGCCGAGGGGCGACCCTGTTTTGAAAAACTTTTTTCAAATCACTTTTGATGTTACCTGTACCAGGGCTCGAACCATGGACCTTCGGTGTGGTAGGCCGGCAACACTACCTTCACACCACGGCGGCCGCCGTAATTTCTTAAATTTTTAATCCAAACTTTACTGTTTGTGACCTGACTAGAACCAGCTGACAAATTAGTGACTCTTTTTTGAGATTAGAGATGTGAGGCAGCTTACTGAATATCAAATTGTATCAAAATTGAAATTGATCACGAAATGTCTCTATAAGTGACTAGGTGCTGCTTACAGAATTCATTTATAAATATCAAATTTCTTGTAATCCAGCAAAAGTTATACGATTTTTTTAACTCATAAGGAAGGACTAATGGGTTACCATCTGTCATGAAATTGCAAGGACTTAATTTCAAGGCGCTCTTATTGTTCATATGTTGCCGGTGCTACGCACACAAGGTATATTGACTTTAGTCGCCTAACGGTGGAATGTAACCGCATAAACGCATCGAGATAGATATTGACTTATATATATCAAAATATTCAGGACGAAAAGAGAAATTGATTAAGCCATATCCGTCCGTCCGTCCGTATGCAGGTTCCTTGGCACTCATCTCCGAGCGCTATTTAAAATGGGCGAAATCGGAAAATAGCCACGCCCACTTTCTATATATGAACATTTTCGAAAACCCAAGAAATTGATTACTCATTACATAATACACCTATAAGGATAAAATTTGGTCTCAATGTATGATTGAGGCAGAAAATAAATTTTTCAAGAAATTTTGGAAAATGGGAGTGGCATCGCCCACTTTTGATTCAGTCGCATTTAGAAATAATATTAATCATAAATCAAAAACCGTTCAAGATATCGAAACGAAATTTAGCACGCTTATTTATATTTATGGAAAAAAATGTTTCGGAAAAAAATTGGCGAAATCGGTTAAGACCCACGCCCACTTTTGTACGAAAGATTTTGAAAAGGATCATGGATATATTTAATAGGCGATAACTTTGCGTACAAAACCTTTATATCATTTCTATTTCACTTTCAAACTATCCGTGAACGAAGAAAGTCGATAAATATAATATTTTGAAAATGGGCGTTGCCCTGCCCCTTGTATAGTGGATTATTCCACAAAACTTTTTATGCCATAACTCCGGCAAAAATCGATTTATCGAAACGATATTTTGCGAAAATGTCGAATTTATAGAGGTTAATGTTTGTTGTAAAAATGGTCAACGGCCACGCCTAGTTTTTAACATAGTTCTGAAAAAACTTTTGTAAAATGTAAAATGCAATAATTCTATAACCATGCAAGATATATCAATAAGATCTTGCTAAATATAATAAACTTTTAAGCAACACTTGACCGCAAAAACATTGTGTGGATTTTGGAGAAGTAGGCGTGGCGCCGTCAACTTTTCAGCATAAAAATTCTGCTACTTTCAAAGGCGATTGCTTGTAGTTTCTAATAGATATTTTAATCAAAATTTGTCAGCTGCTTTCTTATAGTATGTAGTACACTGCTGCCAAAAATTAGCCAAACGGATAATACACAAGTAAAATATCCGGGCAAGTTGTTAATACCCCACTGCAATAGGAAAGTTATATACCTAGTCTGATTATCATACCATTAATGAACATGAAATGTTTGTAAGTATGAGAAGAAGAAGAGATCAATAAGTCAACTGAAATAATAAAGACGATGAACTGAGTCGATTTAGCCATGTCCGTCTCCCCGTCCGTCTGTCTATTTAAACGCAAATTTTTCAACCATATGGATGTATTGAAGTTTTGAAAAACTTTGGTAAGCAGCGGTTGGTAGGGAAGCTATTTATATACAAATAAATTAATGGCGACCGCCGTGGTGTGGCGGCAGTGTTGCCGGCCTAACACACCGAAGGTCCAAGTTTCGAGTCCTTCGACAGGTAACATCAAAAGTGGGTTGAAAAAGTTTGAAAAACGGGGTCGCCCCTCAGCAGTGGTTTGGCAAACTCTTCGAGTATGTTTCTGCCATGGAAGGTTTCTCAGCAAAAATTGAGCTTCCTTGTAGATGCCTTTCGAAGTCGGCAAAAATCTGTAAGTCCCGCCAGAGAGCAGAGAGAAGCTCGGCGCGAAAATCTCTTAGGAGGTTTACGATGATATCATTGCCAATACTAAATTGAGAATATTACTAGCTTTATTGACTTAAGTGTTACAATGGACTCTAAACTAGGCTTTCAATTACATATTAAAAGTTGTGTGAATAGGGTTAAAGGGATCTTAACATTTATTAAACCATGGTATATAAAATTCAATGACGCCTTTATCACCAAAACGCCTTTCACTTCTTTGGTAAGACCTATTTTGAAATATGCTTCAGCTGTATGGAAGCCACGTTATGGGGTCCATTTTGAATCTGTCCTTCTCCTGGGATCAAGGGTGGAATCTTCCTCCCTCTTCGAACCGTATAAAACGTATATAACTGCCTACATTACAGAGTCGCAGGGAGATGCTTGGTATATCATTTATCGTTAAATTAATCAGAGGCATTGTCAACAGCCCTCCTTACTGATTTTAGATTGAATTTTCCCGTTAGCCCATTAAGACATTTCGAATCACTTCTGTTGGAATGCACGAACTTTTCCGTTGTTTGTGTCAAGATTTCAATAAACACTTCATGCATTTTTATAACTGATGATATACTTACTGTCTTAAATAATTAAAAATAATCATATCACTTTCCGACGAGGTAGCCCGAATAAGAAAATTTATTGTGCTGCTTGGAATCGCGTCCATCCCGACTAAAATATTAACTTAAAAATCACCGAGCCTGCATTTTAAATTACATAATGCTGGCCGAAAGGGGGACATTTTTACAATTGCTTATTTTGTTAAACTGTTTTATTGATGATACTTTTCAATGTCAGAAGGAACTGAGATTAGAGTTGATTTTATATCTCCGTATTGCTATCATTCCTCGACGGAAAGAAATTGTGCCATTAATGTTACTATTTTCGATTGTAATTCTTTGATTCTCAAGAAAAATGATTGGAATTGTACATATGCATGTATTTCAAAATTTCTGTACTAAAAACCGCACAGTACAAGGCATAAAATAGTTTCCATAATACATTCGTATACTTCGACTTAATACTAACTTAAAGCTAAACCTGTTCATGATAAGTCTTTCCTTCTACCTGTACTATTTGCCAACTTATTCGTTATTGCACCCTTATTATAATTTCGCGATGGACCTTCAAGGAGATTTAGGCTATGATTTTCCCTAATGATGCAGTTCATATAAAATTAGCTTTAGTGACCATGATGATGATGGCTCACGCCATGTTCCTGCTTGAGTGTATATCCTGAAGAATGGCTATGATGATTATGATGGCCGTGACCGTGAACGTCGTCATGTCCGTGATGTTCTTTGACTTCAGCGTGCCCACCATGGTAGCTGGTGTGTCCATGGTCCGCTACATGATGATGAGTAGGTACACGGCTGACAATAGCATGAAAACCACTGTGCTTGTCAGACGAATAGTGGACAATTCGCTTATGGCCATCAGCTTCAAGCACCTCATAATGTCCGGTTACTTTATGTCCATCCCGTTTTTCACTTTGCTCCTTAATGTCGCCTGTCTTCTTATCCTCAACACCATAGCTGAAATGATACTCTGCATGCGAATCATGACCATCATCGTGCCCGCCGCCATGTCCATGATCGTCGTGATGGTCATCATGTGAAACTAAGTGGACTGAAGCGTGACTGGAGGCACCATGGTGGTATGGCGCCGAGTTGACTACGAGTAGCGCAGATACCAGTACTATTGTAGTGAAAATCTGTAAGGAAGAATACATTTTATTTGTAGAGTTAAAAGTAATTTTTTCAGCTCTTGATTTAAAATGCCTTAGAGACCATTGTGCGTTAGTTAATGTATGGCTTCTTTGATTTACTTGTATTTGGACTATGTTCAAGAGTATAATATGCTTTGAATGGTCTTGGCATGTGCTTTTATACATCAAATAAATTAGGTGTTAAAGCCAAATAAAGAATTTAGTCTCTCAATTAGATTTTTCAAGTAGAACTTTCAAAAACCAACCACATGCTATTATGCATATTTGATAAGCTGTAGCTCCAGCTTGTACTATCAGATTGATTATGGAATGAATGTCAAACCAATTAAGGGTAGCCTTTGTTACAAGAGCAAGCTAGTTAACGGTAAATAATGCTCTTGAACTTTCAAAATTGTAACGGTGTTTTCATTCATTGACATTAAGTGGCCTTCATTTATGCTGCCCTTTACCACTTTTGTGGGTTTACGTGTTCTTAACATCATTGCGCTTTCTCAATTAATATATTGTGTTTTGAGAATAGAAGCGTGTAAAAAAGTGAAGCAAAGAAAACTAAATAATGCATACTCGTATAATCAAAGAATGCACAGCCATAAGAAGGTTCAACAGCGAATGTAAGTGCCCACTGTCAAATCGTTGATAGGTAATTCACCACTGTAACTGCGTGTAAAATGCTTGCATTCACTATGTTTTATATGTGAATTCTGTAACTAGTATCTATTCACTAATAGAGACATTTTGTGGTCAATTTCAATTTGGATACAATTTGGTATTCAGTAAGCTGTCTCACATTTCTAGTCTCAAAAAAATAGTCATTCATTTGTCAGCTGGTTCTAGGCAGGTCACAAACAGTAAAATATTGGGTTAAAAGTTGAAGAAATTAAAAAAATAATAAATTTGAAATGTCAAAACATTTATATATTTAAAACAATAATATTTAACTAACAAAAAATAAAATAAAAAATAAAAATTATAAGTGGCCCGCTATTCTGGTTGCGAAGCTGGGTCTCACAAATTGTACTCGAGACGCTTAGTATCTGTGCTATCGCGATATATACGCATCCACTGTCAAATGCTGTAATTGAGATGTAAGCAAGTGTGTTTTCACCACATATCATTGGTGAACTTTTGTGATTTTCTCTTACAGAATACCGAAATCATCTGAAGTCACTAAAATTGTCTCTAATGAGGAGAAGATAAAAGTTTCAGTGAAATTAAATATTTTCTAAGTTAAAATAATATAATAAACCCTTAAAAAAACATATATAAAATTGGTGAAATGGAAAATAAAATGTTAGAAAATAAAATGATTTGCTAAGTTATTTAAGTTTTTTCAATTTTCGCAATTAGTAGGTTATGATGAAAGCAGTCACATGTTTTTCTTAGAGGGCAGTTATGCTGATTTACAAACAGATGCTTCCAATGCCCTACTACACAGTGAAAACGAAGAAGGCAAATCAAATCAACATGAAGATCTCCATTTTGACAGTGATAACTCCGTCCAAGATCCCGATTAATGGTGGGAATAGTAGTAATTTAGAAAATGATGAACTTATAAACGAAGCCGCAACTACATCTCGAAGAGCTTATTCACACACAAGACGGAACTTGGGAAAGACATACGTAAATGTAAAGGGCGATGTCGTGCCCGAGAGAAAAAGGAAGGCTTTTGTGATTGATTGTCGCATGAAGTGCGAGGCAAAGTTACCGCTTGCACTCTAAAGAAGTGTTTTTCAGAAATATTGGTCTTTGGATACGTACAATCAGAGGATTTTGTTCATTCGATCCTTGAATTGAAATTAACAACAACAAAAAACCCTAAGTATGCAAACGCACATTGAAAAGCCCCGTGATCGAAAATTTCAAGCTACGTTTTATGTTGAGTTTGAAGGGCAAAGAGTGCAGGTATGCCAAAAATGCTTCCTGCAGTGCTTTGATGAAAGTGCCAGTTTCGTCAAAACTGTTTTGAAGAAGAAATTATGTTATCCTAATAGCGAGTTTTTGGATCAGCGTGGATCAGGTGGGGGTAAAAATAAACTTACAGATGATAAAGTTCAACTTGTAATGGACCACATAAACAGCTTTCCAATATACGAAAGTTACTATACCAGGAGAGATACAAGTTGCAAATACTTACATGCCGATGTACCACCGGCACAGATGTATAATTTGTTTCGCGATAAATACAAAGCCGATGTAGTTAGCATATCCCCGTACAGTAGTATTTTTAAAATTAAGTTGCTTCTTTATTCCCTCTTATAATTATTTAGTTTAGAAATATCTAGCCATGAATATAAAATTTAAGAAACCTACACTTGATACCGGTTCTCTTTCTCTCTTTATGGCGCCATATACAACAGGTATATCATCATAAACCTCCTAAGAGATTTTTGCGCCAAGCTTGTCTTCCAATTTGTGGTGTGCCGATTTGAATTTTCCCTACAAATTGGTGGGACCTACAGTTTTTTGCCGACTCCGAACGGTATCTACAAAGGAGACGAATTTTTGCTGAGAAGCCTGTCATGGCAGAAATACACTCGAAGAGTTTGCCAAACCACTGCCGAGGGGCGACCCCGTTTTGAAAAACTTTTTTCAAATCACTTTTGATGTTACCTGTACCAGGGCTCGAACCATGGACCTTCGGTGTGGTAGGCCGGCAACACTACCTTCACACCACGGCGGCCGCCTTTGATACGTGCGAGAAATTCAGAGCTAAAACTGCTAATGCTAATCAGGAAGCCGATGATATCGTACAACGTGATTTAGAAAATCAACTCTCAATCCATCAAGATAAAATAGATTTAGCATATGAGTCGAAAAGCAATGACAAAGCCCGCGCTTCCGATGATCCCACAATTAAAGTGTATACTTTTGATTTGCAGCAATGCTTACCGACCCCGTACTTAAGAAACTCAATAAGTTTCTACAAAAGGTAACTTTGGACGTATAATTTAACCGTTTACGACAGCATAACTGGCACCCCACATTGCTTTATGTGGCATGAGGCACTTTCTGCCCGTGGCGGCAACCAAATCGCATCATGCTTGTTCAAACATAAAAAGCCTTTCACAAATTAAGCAAGCAATCCCTTACAGTGATTCTTGTATGGGCTTTAGAAACTATTGATCACAAATTTTTAGAACCTTGCCACACGGACATGGAATGCGATGTCGATCACGCTGTGATAGAAAGAAAAAAGAAGAGAACTGAGGCACAAACACATCATTCACGTGACTGGTACAATTTTATAAAAAGTGTACGTTCCAGAAATCCATTTAACGTAATAGAAATGAATTTAGAAGATTTTTTTCATTTCCAACTTTTGTTAAAAACAAAGTTAATATGGAGAAGCAATAATCAAGATGGGGAAAAATTCGTTTGGAAAGATATTAGATGGCTAATATTTACAAATACCAATTTTGCAATAATTCTTTATAAAACTAGTTTGGATGAAGATGCTCCTTTCAAAACATTAAACTTGGTAAAACGTGGTGTAAACTCAGTGGCTATAGGCAACCTACCTGTGCTAACGGAAGATGTTAAGATCAATTCAAAAAAGAAAAAAATCTCCTTGATTTACTACCATTTTTAAATCCACATTTTCATCCTTTTTATAAAGTTGATGTATATTGGAACGATTTTCCGTCATCCCTTGTCAAATTTGGTTTTGAGACAAACTGGTTTCGGCGTTGTGCCATCATCAGTGTCGATTTTCGTGTCGTGTTTTCCTTCAATATACATCAATTATTCACCCTGTCGGAAAAACAACAAAACAAAATAAAACTTTTTATAAAAGTTTGTTAACAGATAACTCCACAGATATACATCCAGATTTAGTCGAAGATGAATCACAAAAGGAATGACTTCGACTGATGTATTCTTCTTATTTTATATCCTTAGTCATTTCTATATCATATAATATTTACCTTTGCCATAAGCATTTTTATTATATTTTATTAAATATCTCTTAAACAAAAGCAAGTTTTATTATGATTGTTGAACTTAGCATTGTGTTTTTAAATATCTTTGATTCATGTTTAAAATTTTTTCTAAAGCTTTTTAAATTTTTCAAAAACGCTTCTGTATATAAAAAAGTTATTTATCTCGGAAGTATAGTTTTCGGCTTAGACGATTATTGCTTATGACAACAGATTTAAACAAAAAATTATAGTTGGAGTTACAAACACGTTTAACTATGAATGTTTTATAAAAATAAGAGTGTTAATAGCTTTAAAACTATCGAATTAAAGGCAATTTTTTTCGGTGGTGAATTACCTACCCGCGAATTGATGGTTTACAGCTGTATTCTGTAAGTCTGTCTCAACTCAAGTCACTAAATTTGAGGTTTTTCATTAGAGACAATTTTTTGTGACTTCAGATGATTTCGGTATTCTGTAAGAGAAAATCACAAAAAGCTCACCAATGTTGAAAACACAGCAAGTACAGCAATTGAAAGTGGATGCATAGATATCGTAATAGCCTAGGGAGTAAGCGTCTCTAGTACAAGGTGGCACGTGCAGTGTGTGCTGTTGCACCGTCTTGTTGGAACCACATGTTTTCCAATCCCAATTCATCAAGTTGCGGCAAAAAGAACTCGTTGAGCATTGCTCTGTAGCGCTCACCATTCACAGTAACCGTTTGGCCCCGACCGATTATTGGTCAAATAAATAGTCAGCAATATTCCGCGTTCTGGAGCAGTGTAGCGTAACATTGTTTATTAACGTGTATTTCGCATGTGTTTACTACACAAATGTCAAAACAGAACTGACTTTAGGGGCCAATCGCAAAATTTATAGCATTTTCTGATAGGAGGATTACTTTTGCGCAGTAACCGTTTTTCACCGACCAAAATAAATAGTCAGAAATATTCCGCGTTCTGGAGCAGTGTAGCGTAACATTGTTTATTAACGTGTATTTCGCATGTGTTTACTACACAAATGTCAAAACAGAACTGACTTTAGGGTCCAATCGCAAAATTTATAGCATTTTCTGATAGGAGGATTACTTTTGAGCCACCTTGTACAAGGTAAGCGACGCATGTTCGAGCCCGTGATCGCGGAAAATTTATTATTTTTATTTTTTGTTTTACTTTTTGTTACTTAAATATAATTATTTTTAATTAATTTCCTTAATTTTTAACCCAATATTTTACTGTTTGTGACCTGCCTAGAGCCAGCTGACAAATTAGTGACTATTTTTTTGAGACTAGAGATGTGAGACAGCTTACTGAATACCAAATTGTATCAAAATTTAAATTGACCACAAAATGTCTCTATTAGTCATTAGATACTAGTTATAGTATTCACCTATTAGTGTTTCCCACTATTCGTCGCGTTGATCCTTCTTTGGTTTTTACGTTCTTTGATGTAATCTTATTTTACCTAGTAAATGTAGTATGTTCTCTGCTACGTACACATCTGTTCCACAAATTTTAAGTCTAAACATATCCAAACATTTCTACAGACGGCTCAACGTAAAATGATGGTTTGGATTTTACCCGATATAGTGCTGCTAACCTTGTTCGTTCCGTTGTAAATGCACTACTCACAGGTCGACAGACACTTTCATCTTCAGGGCTGTACTGACCCCAAGCGTCCGCTCACTTACCCTCTTAATCGATCGACGGACTTAATCACCTTGGAATACCGGAGCTCCATAAACTTACCAAAGCTGTTTGGTACAGATTTCGAGAGTGTAGAGCAGTGGTTTTCAAACTTTTTGAGGTCGCGACCCAAAAATGTCGTCCAAAAAATCTCGCGACCCACCAAAATTTCGAAAATGATGCTATTCTGATATTGGGCGGTTAAACTCGGGTTAACTCGACATGAAAATTGAAAATCAAGAGTGAAAATGGTCCTTAGAGGTGTCACATATGCAACCACGTTATTCTAATTTACTTCAAAATAATCCTTCGCATTAATATACATAATATGTACTTACAAATGAATTGAATGAATGTAATATGAGAAACATATGTAAATATGTATTTTACGATATTTTAATAAAAGAATGAATTCTATTTTTGTTTAACAAAAAGATTTTGTTAAAGTTATCTTATTTAGCTCGCGACCCACCAGAGAGGGCTCCGCGACCCACCAGTGGGTCGCGACCCACAGATTGAAAACCAATGGTGTAGAGAGACTGGCTTCTATGCTGCCATGTGTGCTGCTATGTCTGACATGTAGAAATAATAAGAGAACCCAAATTCCTGACATCTAAATTTTTTACTGTATTATTCGATTGACACAGCGAAACGACCAGCCATCGAGACGCCGCGCAAACGGAAAATGAGCCTTCCATTGTCATCAACATTACATAAGCTAAAGGTTCCTGATTCTAAACCATCTCGGCGGAGAGGGATTCAGCTACCTAATAGATGTCTATAATCGGTCTATGTCCACATTTGTCTTTCCTGAAAAAAGTGTTATCGCTGCTAAAGTTGGAAAAAGGGAAAAGATCTCCCCTGTAGACAATACCATAGAAACCAAACTACTACCTTGCCACACCGCCAACTTGCGCATCAGAATGTACTTCGCATATCTCTCATACTGGTTAATTTCTACATATGTCAACACCCTTCGTCATCAAAAGAAGTTCCTCTCGTTTCCTACAAGAGTCAACATGCCAGACTCCTACCGTTGCTGAGCTGGGCCCCAAACAAACAGATTATCTCCTGATCAGCTTTGTGTTTTTTTCAAATCGCTAAACCTTTATTGCGTTTTGGTCAAGTTCTAAGCATCAAATGTCAAATTAAAATCGAATCCGATATGACACCATTTCTAAATTTCGTAAAGGTTATTTACTTTTCATTGATTACTTAAGAAACTATTAGTTTGACTTTTAGCATTTCATGGAAAAACTGCAATGAATCAAAAAACAGTTTATTTATGAAAAATTTCCAGAAAAAAAAACAAGAAAAAAGTAGCAAAATTTCCAAGGAGCGAACTAGCCACCCACCGAACGCAAGCGCAACCAAATTAGTCGAGTTACTGCGACTACTTTACCAGAAACGTCAAATGGCACATATGATACGAATTATGTGCCCGTTCATTAGAAGTTCTCGAACGAACAAAAATAATACTCTTTTGGCTTCCACATATCAACACGATATAAACAGAACGCTTTTTTATATTTCCAGATATCGCTAAGAAGTAACACAATATAACAATCTATTTAAATTTGTAAAATCTTAACGATCTCTTTTATGCTGTTTTATTTTTTGTGAAATAGAACTTTTATTTGCAATCTTTCTTTCTGGGATACAATTTTTTGAAACCCGTAATTGTAACCACATCTTCGGGATTGAGTGCACTATCGCGTTATCTCAGCCACTCAAGCATTGCATAGACATTAGAGCTGCCACGAATACTTATTTGGTCGAATACCCAATAACGAATATCCGGCGAGACTCTGGGCCGAGGCGCATAATATTTGGCAGCACTTAGTGCTTTTCACGGGCTACAAGCTCGTCACCTCTACATATAATAAAATTGTAACGTATCGATGTTCGAAAAATTGATAAGAATTCACGTTTAACTTAAAATTTAAAATATCCCTTATTTCGATAACTCAACCGGTTTCGGAGTTATCGACCAATGTGTGGACCAGGGGTGAAAATGTACGTTCAGATGAAGCTGTGATACAGAAAAGTTCGGGGGGGGATGTAGTTGATTTTTACATGAAATCGGTTCGCGTAGATCGAACAGCAGATCATTACAAGTGGTGGTCAGCAAACGCAAAAGCAGTATCCAACCCTTTGCACAATATACGAAAAATTCGTTTCTTCTCATTTTTGAAAAATAATATAAGTTATTTGCGATGTGTTATAATATTTTTTGGTGGCTAGTAATATTAGCTAAGCCTTGTTCTTTAAATGGGCTAACAATCAAGTTATGATTATGGAACCTAAGGACGGAGCTATAGTTAAAGTTCTTACAACTCTGGGATTTCACACCCGCTTTTCTCTAAAACTCTGCATCGTGGCACATTTTTGAGCACGGATTCGAGCTCAGCACGAAAAATCCTTAATGAAATATATGGTTTTGTTGTGGTTGCATCACACATACAGGGCAGTGTGATTAAAGTCTGAAATATGAATAAATTGTTTAGTTTAGTTATAGTTTTGAAAATTTTTTAGAATTGCAATTCTTAGAGATAGACGCTGTGATAGAAACAGTACCCGTAACCAAAGCGAGATATTTCGCGAAAACGAGCATGCGCGATTTTGCTTGAAACGGATTTTGGTACCCTAGACTGTCGCTGACCATGCATCATTCACACTTTTTGTCGCCATTTTTGTTAAACTTATTTAGGCGAGGAGCACGCTGTTGGGAGCAGTGTATACAGTGAACGACTGTTTTAGGAAGCGGGTATAATTTATAAGGAGAAACGCAATCGTCTATCAACAAATGCTATCATACCTTACCACTGGTAGATTTTGAATAATAATATGTTAATTTGCTGGTTAAATAAAAACCTTTGTGAGTAATATTTTGCATGACTTGCTATTCGGTATGCGCCCGAATAGTTGACGAATATTCGTGGTATCTCTAATCAGCATATGCCAGCCCACAGTATACAGTAGACCAGATAAGCAAAACAAAAGAATGTACATAAATATGCTTATTTGATAAATTTGTTTCATTTCTGTCTAAAACGTGTCATTTGCCTTAACCCAAAACAAATAAATTTTTCTGAACTTTTCTTGAATGTTATAAACTTTTAATTGCTTCCCAAAAAAATAGTATAGAAAAGACAAATTTTAAATAATTCGCATGTGTGACATCATTAGAGGAAAACACCTATGTCCTTTCTGATGCACTACAAACATGACCCATTCAAAGAGCAACGATCAAACACAAACAGAGTTAGATGCGGCTATATTTATAAGACAGGGTTGCGCATCCGAATACGACTGCCCGGTTAATATGATAATATGGTTTATTTTCCTAACCACCGGATAGTATCGAAACTAATTGACAGTATCTACATATTTATTTGCAATAAAGTGGTATCCGGATACTTGGTATTTCGATGCTATCAAAGATGAGAAGCATCATCCAATAACTACCTAGAAACAGTCGATTAATACTGATTTTTTCATATAAAAAATTATCTGTGTACTTTTGCACCGGCCGGTTCAAATTGGTTAATGCCTTAAATCACCAATCCATACATACATTAATTTTCAAATAAGCATAGATGTCAGTATCTGGTCTACTGTACCAAGGTCCATATATACATTCATACATATCTACGTACTATATTAAAATTTGCCTCTTTTGCTTTGCGCCGTTTTTCTTTATTCTATTTTCGTATACATACATAACTGCCTGTCAGTGGTGGTGTCTTTTTTCAAGGTTTACTCACTTTATATTTCGTTGTGCTTAAATTTGTTTCAATTTTTATATAGTTGCAATTCCGAGATGCTTTTTCGTTAGACGCACAGTACAAATATAAGTTCTTATTAAAAGACAAGTGGAAGTGTGTGTCTTCTGTTTGTGAACATTGGCACATTGAACATTGAATCGCTAGTTAGCAGTTAATTAGCAGATCTGCTCAGTGGCTGACGGTCACACTCTCCAGTCAATATCTCTCACCCAGTAATTTGCTGGCGGGCGCAAGGAAATACGCCGCTCTTGGTCTTCTGTTGCTGTGGCAGCGGGTCACAACGCACAGTTGTGCGCGGCTCTGAAGCAGAACGTCTTGCTCCATCTCCCGGAGTGAGGCGTAACTGCGGGTGCGCCGAGATCGAGTGGTGTTCCTTTGCGCCGTCATTTCCAAAATTTCTTGGTTAAGTAACTTGTGGTAGCTTAGCTTCGGATTTGTGTAAATTTGCTGTTCAGAACACTTCCATTAATGTGGCATTGCCGAGCAATTTGCCCATTCTTTTTGCTGGAATTGTCGCTTTATGGATAAATAGGTCCAACAGAAGGATTAAAGATTTTATTTTGTAATACTAGAGGGACCGGCAGACTTTGTCCTGCCCAGATATTTACCTGAATGGATCTAGAAATATTGGCTTTTCCTATCCCTATCATTATCCCTATAGATGTAACTATTTCACACACACGCAGAATCCACTTCACCATCGATTGATCCATTATTGAAGTTTTCTAACAAAAATTATAAAAATTCACACCATACAAAATGTATGGAAAAATACAATTTTTTTTTTCAGGAATTTTTTGGAAACTTTATTGGGTATTCTCCTATTTTGGTCAGAGAACAATCTAAATTAGTGTCAGTCATCCATTCTTGAGTTTTGAGGGTTGGAACTAACGTCACTTTCTTTTATATATATAGACTAACAAAATAAAATTTAGTTTCAATAATAATGCAATAAGAATAGAATCAAGGTAAATTGTTAAAGGTTTTCATGAGAGCGTTTGAAAACTGGTCAAATAAGAAAGTTTCTGAAGACTTGGGTAAAAGTTAGCAAAGGAACATTTCTTGAGCTTCATTTTGTATGGACTGCTTCCTTTCCTAAGGTCTTTCAATACTAATGCCCTGTTACGCTCAACGATTCCAAGCAGGCTACGTTTTTACTTTGAAAAAGATTACCACTGGGCCCCAATGACTGCAATCTGCATACGATGGTTGAGAAAGTACTTGGGAGACACTTGGTTATTGTTGCTGTTGTCCTGGCGTAGCACAAGCCTATGTGAAGTATTGACGTAGATATCTTATCGTTTTACGTTTTTCTCGTTTTGACCGTATTTAACGGATTAAAGATTTTATTTTGTAATACTAGAGGGACCGGCAGACTTTGTCCTGCCCAGATATTTACCTGAATGGATCTAGAAATATTGGCTTTTCCTATCATTATCCCTATCCCCATTACTATCCCGATAGATGAAACTATTTCACACACACACAATTCCACTTCACCATCAATTGATCCATTACAGTGCGTTACAAAAACGAGCTTTAGTTCTGTCCTATGAACCAAATATGCTTTTTCGGAAAGGGGAGAAAAAATAAAAATACACGTGTGTCGGCGATTTTCATGTACACGATATAATTTTTTATGTATAATTATATTATATTATTGAACTTTTCTAACAAAAATAAAAATTCGCACCATACAAAATAAAATTTTTTTTCAGGAATTTTTCGGAAATTTTATTGGGTATTCTCCTATTTTGGTCAGAGAACAATCTAAATTAGTGTCAGTCATCCATTCTAGAGTTTTGAGGGTTGGAACTAACGTCACTTTCTTTTATATATATAGACTAACAAAATAAAATTTAGTTTCAATAATAATACAATAAGAATAGAATCAAGGTAAATTGTTAAAGGTTTTCAGGAGAGCGTTTGAAAAGTGGTCAAATAAGAAAGTTTCTGAAGACTTGGGTAAAAGTTAGCAAAGGAACATTTCTTGAGCTTCATTTTGTATGGACTGCTTCCTTTCCTAAGGTCTTTCAATACTAATGCCCTGTTACGCTCAACGATTCCAAGCAGGCTACGTTTTTACTTTGAAAAAGATTACCACTGGGCCCCAATGACTGCAATCTGCATACGATGGTTGAGAAAGTACTTGGGAGACACTTGGTTATTGTTGCTGTTGTCCTGGCGTAGCACAAGCCTATGTGAAGTATTGACGTAGATATCTTATCGTTTTACGTTTTTCTCGTTTTGACCGTATTTAACGGATTAAAGATTTTATTTTGTAATACTAGAGGGACCGGCAGACTTTGTCCTGCCCAGATATTTACCTGAATGGATCTAGAAATATTGGCTTTTCCTATCATTATCCCTATCCCCATTACTATCCCGATAGATGAAACTATTTCACACACACACAATTCCACTTCACCATCAATTGATCCATTACAGTGCGTTACAAAAACGAGCTTTAGTTCTGTCCTATGAACCAAATATGCTTTTTCGGAAAGGGGAGAAAAAATAAAAATACACGTGTGTCGGCGATTTTCATGTACACGATATAATTTTTTATGTATAATTATATTATATTATTGAACTTTTCTAACAAAAATAAAAATTCGCACCATACAAAATAAAATTTTTTTTCAGGAATTTTTCGGAAATTTTATTGGGTATTCTCCTATTTTGGTCAGAGAACAATCTAAATTAGTGTCAGTCATCCATTCTAGAGTTTTGAGGGTTGGAACTAACGTCACTTTCTTTTATATATATAGACTAACAAAATAAAATTTAGTTTCAATAATAATACAATAAGAATAGAATCAAGGTAAATTGTTAAAGGTTTTCAGGAGAGCGTTTGAAAAGTGGTCAAATAAGAAAGTTTCTGAAGACTTGGGTAAAAGTTAGCAAAGGAACATTTCTTGAGCTTCATTTTGTATGGACTGCTTCCTTTCCTAAGGTCTTTCAATACTAATGCCCTGTTACGCTCAACGATTCCAAGCAGGTTACGTTTTTACTTTGAAATAGATTACCACTGGGCCCCAATGACTGCAATCTGCATACGATGGTTGAGAAAGTACTTGGGAGACACTTGGTTATTATCGCTGCTGTAGTATTGTTGGCGGCCGCCGTGGTGTGAAGGTAGTGTCGCCGGCCTACCACACCGAAGGTCCATGGTTCGAGCCCTGGTACAGGTAACATCAAAAGTGATTTGAAAAAAGTTTTTCAAAACGGGGTCGCCCCTCGGCAGTGGTTTGGCAAACTCTCCGAGTGTATTTCTGCCATGACAGGCTTCTCAGCAAAAATTCGTCTCCTTTGTAGATGCCGTTCGGAGTCGGCAAAAAACTGTAGGTCCCACCAATATGTAGGGAAAATTCAAATCGGCACACCACAAATTGGAAGAGAAGCTTGGCGCAAAAATCTCTTAGGAGGTTTATGATGATATACCTGTTGTATATCGCGCCATAGAGAGAGAGAGAGAGTATTGATGTAGATATCTTATTGTTTTACGTTTTTCTCGTTTCTAACGTATGTTTGAATAACGGAGTATATATTTATAGAATGCTTGCCGTAATTTTTTTCTATTTATCAAATAACTCATTCTCGATAAATAATATTTAAAAAAATGTATTTTTGAAATTTAACTGTTAAACTATAAATACTTCGCAAAAATTGGCTGGTTTGTTAATAGAAATAATCTGCGATGTCACACAAATCAAAGATGTGAACCAGTTCGTTTACATGTCTTGGATTAATTTTCAAGTTAAATATTTGAAGAAATTTTTTTATAACTTTTGATTAAACTATCAGCTATTGAGTTTTATTTTGAGAATTTATGCCTCGTTTGTTTTCTAAAAAGGGAGTTCAGAAGGAAAATACAACCAAACTTACCAGAAGCGCCCAAAATTCACAGTTTCAATAAAATATATACATATATAGGTAACTTAACAATCTTTTATTTAAAAAAAAAACCTAATAAAAGAAATCTTTTTGTTATATACAGGATACTTAGTTTTATACACGAAGCAACTAAAAAAATTTACCCGTTTTTGTAAATTGTAAAAGACTGGCAGTGTCCCCCATAAGCGCAAAAGAAAATTCTAGTTTTTTAAAAATCCTTTGTTGTGGTTTTAGCGAAAAAAAGGTTTTCTTGGAGAGCAGTGGATCACCTTTTGAAAAGATTTAAAGATCGGTCAGTTTTAAATCGAAAAAGTGGTGCATAGTTTAAAAAAAGGATATTTTTGAATTAGCTTAATTATGATTAATTACATTTTGTGCTGAGAGTAAAAAACGAACCAGGCCGGTATAACGTATTAGAGTTGGGCGATTTCGTTCAATTTAAAGATCGAAATCGAAGTAAAAAGTGAACTAGGTCGGTCACTTCGTTCAGTCGTTCAGCAGTTCAAAATTATAATTTTTTTCAATTAGTTTGTATATCCATGAGCACAGGAAAAAAGAAGGGTAGGAGTTAACCGTTCCGTAGGTAAAAAATATTGTAGTAATAAGCGCCAATGTCGACTAATTTAAGCTGTTTTTCCAAACCAAAATTTAATTTGCTTGACATAGCAAATTTTAGTTCGCCTTTGGTTGTTATTGCTCGCTGCCCTAGAAGCATTTGCTTTACTTACGTTAGCGTCATCCACAAAGATTGTGCACCATTGCCAATCACTGAACGAGGTTGAAAGCATTTGAACGATGTAGTTCGTTCGTTCAGTGAACGGATTCGTTCAATTGAGCTCTTTCGTTCGCGAAGTACCATAGTATATGTCTACTAGTAGCGCAACTTACTCCGAATCTGCACACACACACAAACCACACAGGGTGCGTTGTATGCAATAATAAAACAATCAAATTTAAATACTGCAATATTGAGCATGAAGACTTGAAACTCCCAAATTATTGAGTATAAAGTAGTTATAACACGTTATCAGTTACTATAAAATGTATATTTCAGTTTAAATTGAAGTTTTTTAGCTGTATTTTTTACTTTAAAACAACTCTGAACGTGATTTCCTTCATTACACTCTCTCGGAGTACATTCATCCACTGCCTTCTACTCCGATTCGCAAAAGAAGATGCCAAACTAGTACGGGTAAACAATGCGAAGTACACAACTCTATTACGGAGATATGTATAGCACCATCGCAATCAATTAATGTCGAACCACATCTTTCAAATATTGAAAACGCCTTCCTATTATTACAGGTTCTTTCGTATTGGAAAGCGAAGATTGAGGCCTAACTTTTCTACCAATTGGTAGTATGCTGCTTTTGATTGTTTCTAGTAATTGGCGGACACAAATGTTTTATGCGGTCCCCTAATGGCATCTGCATGCTCAGAGGTTGCCGACCAATGCCTTCTAAAAATATTTTTAATTTTAATTGCTCCTTCACACCACTCCAACCGCCTTTGTGCTTTTCTTAAATAAAATAGATTTGTTCTGATATGCATTTTAATTTGACGTTTTCTAAAATACATTTGAAATAGTTTTATTTTATTTTTTTTTTTTTGATGTTTCCTGAAATACAATTACTAATGTGACCAAAACTGTTTACAATGTAATGGTGTAGGAGCCAATTGGTCAGTGCCCAGGGCATTAAATGTGAAATGTAAATAGAATTTTGCATGTGCTTAGACCAAACTTACACTTCTATACCGTCTAGTTTGCGGTGCCTAAATCTATTCCGAAATCCACCAGAAAGAGGTTGATTATCTGGCAACCGTGGTTGTATGCACGAAGATGAGGAGTAGAATATCAAAAGTATTTCAGCACCTTAGATACATATAACTTAACAAAAGTGGTGACCCTAAAAGTTTAATTGTTCTTGGTTTAATTATTGTATTTCTGAATTATATTAATAAAATGTTTGATAGGTCAAACAAAGTAGTGCTGGTTTTTCGAGGGTTGAGTTGCCGATTTCCAAGAGTGGACGACCTTCCTTAGGAAGCTTATTCCATCCAAATTGTAGTAGATATCTTAACAAATGTACGAATCAGCTTTCATATTTACTGGATTTTTGTGCCTAAAACTTGGCGAAATCATTTTGTGAGTTTTAGCGTTTATGCCAGAAGCTACGTAGTTAGGTGGAAAGAAATCACATTTAAAATTTTATTACCACATTTTATTAAAAAAAACTGTAAACAGAGATAGAGTCCTTCAAAACACCTCAGTCGATTTCTCCGTAAATAGTTGCTCTACGATTTATTGAGCAACGTACCACAACAATGCAACTACTACTGCAGTAAAATAACTCAGCGGACATCTGAGTGGAAGATCAGCCTATCTTGGCAGTTTCAAAGCAATACCCAATAGAACTTGAAGCGACATCTCCCTAAGCGATGAATAAAAGAGTACTCTCTTTGACATCCTTTTGGAACAATAGAAGATCTTTTTTTAATTTTCTGCTCTTATGCTGCTCTTTGTGAACGACAAGAAGAGATATCCCCTTAACATCCTTTCGGATCAATTACACAGATTTCTACACTCTACGCTCCGATTTTACTTATCTTGGAGCAATAGGGGTGACCTCCTCAAATTATTAATACAAGTTTTCTCCCTTCTATATATTTTTGGAGCGAAAGAAAAAAATGTAAAAAACGGAAAAAGCTGCAATCAAATAAAGATTTAAATTATAATAACTTTTGTTTTCCATAATTAATCCCTGCTTCAATTCTTTCATTTGCTTCCATAGAAGGCTTGAGGCATGATTGTCCAAAGATCTTTCATTCTTCTTTTAGGAGAAATGTGAAATGTTCTTCCCCCTTACTCGAATGCGATTCATAAAAAAAGTAATAAAAAACTCCATTAGGGCTTTTTGTGAGGTGAAAGAGAGGTTTTCTTTTACTCGCCCTCCTAGGACATGCCATGCTAAAAGGAAGTATATAAACTTATATGGTAATACACAGAAGTATAGTGAGTAATAGGGAGTAATCCAATACTCTCAATGGAGTACTCCGGGATTAATAAAACGATGATCCCTGGTTCTACTGGGTATAGCTCAGTTTGAAGAACGCCTTATCTCTGGATTTTTTTCAAAACCGCCATATCCCAGCAAAAAAAGTTTGTATTTTTCACGTGATTACAAGAAAACTCTGAGATAGGCTTTTTCTCGAGTGATAATTCGAAATAGGTATGAGGATTTTGTAATATGGCTATTCCTGATTGTAACCAATTTTTTTAAGCGAGTCTATCAAGAAAACAAAGTACTAACTTCGCGCTTGTAATCGCAAAACATAGAAACGTCAAAAATATGTTTACTTTAAATTGCCTTTTTAATTTAGTTATAAATGTAATAATATTAACAGTTACATAAGTCTATAGGGATTTTTTTTACAAAACAGCCATGCGATACTAACATATAGGTACAAACCAACACTTAACTCTACAAATGTTTTTAATGATGGCCATGGTGACCATGGTGTTCATGATGTTCATGATGACCATGGTGTTCATGATGACCACCTTCGTGACCGCCATGATGCTCCGTGTGATGTTCCTTGTGATGATGATGAGCAACGCCGTGCTCCTGTTTGATTGAAAAACCACTTGAATGACTATGACCGTGTCCGTGCTCATGACCATGTTCGTGTCCGTGCTCATGACCATGATCGTGTCCGTGCTCGTGTCCGTGTTCGTGTCCATGTTCATGACCACCATCATCGTGACCACCATCATCATGTTGTTCGACCTCAGCGTGCCCGCCATGGTAGCTGTTATGCCCATGCTCTTCTACGTGATCATGTGATTTTTCGCGATGCACTGTGGCATGGAACCCACTGTGCTTATCAGCGGTATAGTGGACAGTTCGCTTATGACCATCAGCATCAAGCAACTCGTAGTGTCCGGATACTTTATGACCGTCACGATGTTCGCTGTGCTCCTTTACGTCGCCTGTTTTCTTATCCTTGACGCCATAAGAGAAATGGTACTCAGCTTTGGAATCGTGGCCGTCATCATGTCCGTGACCATGTCCATGACCGTGATGATCATGATGATCATCGTGTGAGACTAAGTGTACAGAGGCATGACTGTGACCGCCACCGTGTTCATGGTGGTCATGACCACCTTCACCACCGTGATCGTGATGACCATCAGGTACAGCACTAACCATGGCTAGTGCCAAGCAACATGCGAGCGCAGCCAAAACCTGCCAAACAAAAATATATAGGATGCCGTTAACTATATCGTAGAAAGACAGTTCTCAAATCCATTTTACTCACCTTGAAAGCCATTGTTCCACAATTATGCACGAGTTGTGATGGATCTAAGCGAACTGTGCCAAATATGATTCAGCTAGTGGTTTTTATACCTTTTAGAATTCGTGCGCTCGTTAACTCGTAACTTTTGTGTTATTTTTAGTAATTTTATTTTTTTGAAACCGCTTATGAGCTAGTTTGTGAACACTCAGGAAAACCCCCTGAAATCCCGCCCTGATCATTAGACAAGTACGTTATTTTAAGTAAGACAACGCCCGCCACACTGCAAGTCTCAGTTTCCAAAAACAAAACATTGGTTTAGTTTTATTTCTTGTGCAAATAGTAAAAGTGGCTTTGCCTTTTCTTTATTTTATCTCATTCTTCTCTTTAGCCACAAATTTGTTGTTTTTAAGATGATGCAAACCGTTTCATATATTTTTAGAATTTTTTAGTAAAACTATTTAGGCAAGCTTCAGAACCTTAGGATATCAAATAGTTGGAACAGTACATTAGGCCAAAGGGGGCACAGCAACGGACATAAGTAAAGCCGGATTTGTTCAGAAAATATATTAGTTCTGAAGAAGAATGGTATTATCGTACCTCAGGTCTCTGGAATTTAAAATTCCCACAAAAAAGTTTCAAATGGAAATCCAGGATTCCTTTCGACAAAAAACATTTATTTATACAAGTGACTCAAGAATAATAATTTTTATGAAAATTGTGTTTATTTGGAATAATTTCTATCAATTATAAAGTTTTTAAAGACAAACGCCATACCTGTTCTCATAGATACATTTCGGAAACTCCTAGACTTCTTGATCAAAGGAATTTGGACACGTTCTTTTAACCACTAGGGTAAACAGATTCAAATAAATTTTTACCCTCCCTTTTTCATAAAATTACTATTCTTGGCCTTGAAATAAATTAAGTCATAGATACTTTAAAATTGTAAAGGCTAAAAATACAAAAATTTAATTGTTAGTACTAATTTGTGCAATAAACAAACCGTGGGCATTGTAGTGTTAACAAGTAAGGAAGTCTAAGTTCGGGTGGAACCGAACATTATATACCTAGTAGGGATCTATTATGGCATACCAAATTACGCAAGTCTATTTTAATACTTTTAAGTTCGTATTATAAAGCCAACCGATTGTTTTCAATAAAAACACTTCTGTTACAAGTAAATTGAGGGGTAAATTAATTTTAAATAATATCAATGTATGGCGCGATATACAATAGGTATATCATCATAAACCTCCTAAGAGATTTTTGTGCCAAGCTTCCCTTCCAACTTGTGATGTCCGTTTTTTCCTACAAATTGGCGGGACCTACAGATTTTTGCCGACTTCGAACGGCATCTAAAAAGGAGATGAATTTTTGTTTAGAAGCCTTCCATGGCAGAAAGACACTTGTAGAGTTTGCCAAACCACTGCCAAGGGGCGACCCCGTTTTGAAACACTTTCTCAAACCACTTTTGATTTTACCTGTCCCAGGACTAGAACCTTGGACCTTCGGTGGGGTAGGCCGGCAGCACTACCGCCACACAACGGCGGCCGTCATTAATTTATTTGTAAATAATTAGCTTCCTTACCAACGACTGCTAACCATATTTTTCAAAATACCAATCCATGCACATTTTATGTTTGAAAAATTTGCGTTCAAACAGACAGACGGACAGACAGAGAGACGGACATTGCTAAATCGACTCAGCTCATCGCCTTTTTTATTTCAGTTTACTTATTGATGGACCCATCTCTTCTTCTTCTCATACTTACAAACCTTTCATGTTCATTAATGGTATGATAATCAGACTAGGTATATAACTTTCCTATTGCAGTGGGGTATTAACAACTTGCCCGTATATTTTACTTGTGTGTTATCCGATTTGCTTAATTTTTCGCAGGAGAATACTACGAGTACATACTATTGAGAAGCAGCTCAACAATTTTCATTGAAATATCTAGCTCAAACTACAAGCAATCGCCTTTGAAGATAGCAGAATTTTTATGCTGAAAAGTGGGTGGCGCCACGCCTACTTCCCCAAACCCCACAAAATTTTTTCGCGATCGAGTTTTGCCTAAAAAGCTTATTATGTGTGCAAAATCTTATTGATATAGTTTGAAAAGTTATAGAAATATCGCGTTTTGCATATATATATATTTTATTTTATATATTCAACATATTTGCCAAATAGCGTTTTGATAAACCAATTTTTGCCGGAGTTATGGCATAAAAAGTTTTGTGGAATAATCCACTATAGAAGGGGCGGGCTCACGCCTATTTTCGAAAATTAAATTTTTCGACTTTCTTGGTTCACGGACACTTTGAGAGTGAAATAGAAATGATATAAAGCTATTTTACGAAAAGTTATTGCCTATTAAATGTATCTATGATTCTTTTCAAAATCTTTTGTATGAAAGTGGGCGTGGACCTTAACCGATGGCGCCTATTTTTTGGCGAAACATTCCTTGTATTAATATAAATATGTGTTCTGAATTTCGTTTTGATATTTTAAACGGGTTTTGATTTATGATTAATAATATTTCTAAATTTGACATAATCAAAAGGAGGCGGTGCCACTCCCATTTTCAAATATTTCTTGAAAAGTGTACTTTCTGCCTTAACGTTAATGTACACACTAAATTGTATCCTTATATAATAACTTTTTTTTTGTATTTTCGAAAATATTCTATGTATAAAAAGTAGGTGTGGCTATCACCCGATTCCGCCCATTTTTAAAACGGAGTTTTTCCTCCTGATCATTTTGATATGTATAAGTCAATATCTATCTCGATACGTTTATGCCGTTACATACTGCCGTTAGGCGACTGAAGTTAATATACCTTGTGTGCGTAGCACTACTAGGTATAAAAACCGAAAAGCACAGTCGGAGTGTCAAAATGGAAACATACAAATAAAAATCTACCATGAGCAAGAATGTGGTGTTTATTAGAAAGACGAGCTTAGCTGACAAATAACGAGTATTATGCCTAATGGGTAACGGATCGTGCCAAAATTTCGTTGATGAAAAAGTCTACCGGCTTTCTAAATGGATTTAAAAGAAAACCTATGGCCGTTGTCTCTAAATTTTCCGTCTTTATTCTAATAAAAAACTGTTAATAATTTAAAAATAATAATTATTAAAAAATAAAAACAGTAATAAATTTGATATAATCAATCAATCAGTGGTAGTAATTGTGTCACCTAGGTGCAAGGGATTCTCCATTCTGTCTTTTGTGCAAACCTGGCCTTGCTGGGTAAGCAATTTTACACACTAAAGGGTCCGGTGACGAAATTTACCTGGCTGCATTATCTTTTCGTTAGTTCCGAACTAGTGAAGCATTCTACGGCTTAGATCTAGTTCCTTTATTGGTACTCATTTCTGGGCTCCAAACCAGACCAAAATTCTATGCACTGCTTCTAGTTCTTAGCTCCTCCTTGCATATAAAAGTAGTACCTTGTACGATCATTTTCAACTTTTAGGTAGTTCCGAATCTAGCCCAATACTGTAACCGCACTTGGATACTAATTTATTTTAACATGTAATAATATAAGTATGACAAGAAGAATGATTCGGTAAATTGGCATTTTGCCATAAGTAAAAAATTCACTGTTCAGATGCATGAGTTTTGTGCTTTAACTCGAACCTTACATTTTGTAACTCTTTTCCTTATTTATATCAACTGCTCTATGGCAGATTAGCCTATTTTAAAATGTTTTAAAAAAACGCATAAACTCAGAAATTGTTTGAAGAGCACGCTTTGAGTTGATTGAGAAAGACCAATTCAGACGGAGCTTTTGGTATTGCTCAACGTAATTTGGCATAGACGTTCCTTTTCGAATTGTCAAAATCGACTTTGAAATCTACAAAGGGCATCGATTCCCTTATCATGGGACGTCTCCGGGATTTGGCCTATCGTAAAAAGTGGTCGATGGTGAAGTTACCAGGTCTGAATCCGCACTAATAAGGTCCAATCAACTTGCCTACTATAGACTGCAGATTAAAGTCTTCCACATAATACGCTAGATATACCTTATACACAATATTAAGGACGCTGGTCCGGAGGCAGTTGATGTGGTCAGAGGGAACACCTTTCTAGTAGATTGGGCAGAGCATATTTAAGTTCCAATCTGGAGGCATGCACTTGCCTGATCAAATTCTGCATAATATTTGCAGCATGCTTTTAAGGGATTATTTGAACTACGTGCAATATTTAATGTGAAATAAAACCATAGAAATTTGAGAAATAAAGCCATATTTCACATCGCACACGCATCACAGTTACATGTTTAGTCCTATTAATTTGACATTTAGTACAAAAAAAAATGGGCGCAGGCAAAAATTTGGAATAAGGAATCGCTTGATTTTTAATTCCAAATTTTAGTGTTTTATTATGATAAGAATTAAAAATATATATTTCTATTAATTGGACATTTATTAAAAAAATCGAACAATTTTTAAATCCAAATTTTCATTTCATATTTTGATATTAATTTAAAACATGCGAAAAGTAAATTTTGCCTCTTTGACGTTTCTTCACTTTGGCTCGAGCCCACACCCCTTTCCGGCGTTACTACTTTCGCGGCGGCGTTTTCTCCAAAAATGTTTGTAAATTTAAGTTCTCGTTTTGCTGAACAAAGAAGAGCGACTTTTTCCATTGTTAAATGATGTACTTTGTGCATGAGTTTCTCAAAAAAGAGAGTAGCGCGATTGCTTATTCCGTTATCAATTCAGTCCTGTATTTATTGTTAGCGGCGCTTTTTTCAATAAAAGTCAAACTAATAGGACTAAATATTTTAAAATCATATAAAAAAAAAATTTAAATTTCGAATAAAAAGGAACGCGATTTATGAACTTGTTGAGAAGTAAGGTCATATGACTTTAAAGCACCGGTGAACGAGCCTAGAAATCCAACGAAAAAATACTCTTACAAAGAAAAGTGAAGTGAAAGTGAAGTCCTTCTTCGACAAACGAAAATAACACTCTATAAGTCACTTATCGCACGGTCCTGTTGTATGGTGCAGAAGCTTGGACACTGACAACATCTGATGAGGCGACTCTGGGAGTATTTGAGAGAAAAATTCTTCGAAAGGTTTGTGGAAAAAGATTTAAAGATAAGTTGTACGTTACGTTGACTACGCCATTTGATGCGAATGAACGCAGATGCTCCGAATCAGAAGGAGGAGGAGGGAGACCACCACTCCGATGAATTTACTAAGTGGAGACCGATTTCCGATTGCGTGGTGTCTCCAATTGGCGCAAAGAAAAAACGACTGGCGAGCTATGTTAGACGGCTAAAATGGCCACAGCGGTTAGATAACCATTTAAAGAAAGAAAAAGAAACAAAGAGCTATTGAATGAGTGGATAAGACAAAAGAATATAAACCACTTATGTATGCCAAATAATTAAAAAGTAAAAATACTCTCACCAAACAAAAAAATCAATAATAATAACAAGTGCTTTTTGGGAGCTCATTCGCAAACGTAAACTTTACACTTTGGTAGGAGTTTCTCATGTGCAATGAACTTGTAGATCAAATATCAGTGGGGGGTATGTTGGACTTTTGTAAAGTGTTATCCATTCTTTCTCGCAAATGCATTGCAGCAAAAAGCAAAAATAAACAAATTTAAATAGACTTGTAAGTATAAAAGCACAGGTGAACAGCTCTTTAAACACAGTTCACTTAGATCCGTCACAGCTCGAGTATAATATTTGGAACAATGGCTTTTAAGGTAAGTTCAACAGCTGTAAACCCTGTGTTGTTACTAAATACTAAATCTTTATGTTTAACAGGTTTTTGCTGCGTTCTCATGTTGCTTGGCACTAGCCATGGTTAGTGCCATGCCTCATGGTCATCACGAACACGGAGGCGGTGGTGGTGATGATGGTGGCCATGGCCATCATGAACACGGTGGCGGTCACAGTCATGCTTCTGTGCATTTAGTCTCACACGATGATCATCACGATCACCACGGTCACGGACATGATGACGGTCACGATTCCAAAGCCGAATATCATTTCTCTTATGGCGTAAAGGATAAGAAAACAGGCGACGTAAAGGAGCATAGCGAAAAGCGCGATGGTCATAAGGTATCCGGACACTACGAATTGCTTGATGCTGATGGCCATAAGCGAACTGTTCACTATACGGCTGATAAGCACAGTGGGTTCCATGCCACAGTGCATCGCGAAAAATCACATGATCACGTAGAAGATCATGGGCACACGAGCTACCATGGTGGACATGCTGAGGTCGAACAACATGAGGAAGATGGTCATGACGATGGCGGTCATGAACATGGAGACGATCACGGCCACGATCATGGTCATGAACACGGTAAGAGTCATTCAAGCGGGTTTTCAATCAAACAGGAGCATGGTGTTGCTCATCATCATCACAAGGAGCATCACAAAGAACATCACAAGGAAGAACATCATAAGGAACATCACAAGGAAGAACATCACAAGGAACATCATGGACATCACGGTCATCATTGAGCATAATAGTTAGCTTTGTATTATATTAACCAAAAATTAGGGGCTTACATATTAATAAGCCGAACTGAATTGTTTGTTAAAGTTTTTAAGTTTTTAGGTAGATATTAATAAAGCAATTTGAAAATCCAAATAATGTTTTTGTTGTATATCAATGAGCTACTACTTACTAGTTCTTTTTATTCCCAGCTGTACTTGTGCATAGGCCTTCTAGTTTTAACATAACGAGAGTTTATAACGGTATAAAGTAATCGGGATAGACAAAGAGTTCCATACATTAAACTTCTTAGAATCGGGACCGATTGAGCATTCGGCAATTTGAGCAAACCTTGAGATTTAAAAGGTGACTTTCCGAATAAGGTTTTCTATTAACGATTTTTGAATAGTTTGGAAAGTGGGCAGGCCCCCACCCACGTATGAGTGAACACATTTGCAAACTTCTAATGTTAATAACTTCAGAACCGTGTATGCTAGAATAACGAAACTTCGACGAAATATACTATTGTTGTGACAAATGCACCCCCTGAATGTAAGCAAAATCGTTTTCCGACCAAGCCCACATTTTGAGAAAAGTTTACTGAAAAGAAGGTAAAAAGAGTGAACATGCAATATCTCATGGACTGGCGCAGGTACAATGTTTATACTTGATATCTACATCAACTTTATAATTTTATACATGATTTTTGTAAAAATATAGGGAAATGGTCGTGGAAACGCCCACCAAAGAATACAAAGCTTCATATTGCTACTGTTATTAACATTACAACTTTACATGGTGCTACGTCCACTGAAAATAAGCTAGCTCGGCTGACTACCATGCCCACTTTTTTAATAAAAGTTTTCTAAGAAGGAGGCAAGAAGAATGCCTGTATTCAAATGGCCATTCTTCTAATGATTTTGCGGAGTTTCGAAGATGCGCATGGAGAGTACACCTGGTGAAAAGGAGCTGAATCGTGATACTACGAAGCCCATTTTATCTTTATCTCACTGTCCTTCTTCTTCTTTAAATGGTTATCTAACCGCCTGGGCGATTTTGACCGTCCAACATAGCTCGCCAGTCGTTCCTTCGTTGCGTCAACTGGCGCCAATTGGAAACACTGCGGAACGCAAATCGATCTCCACTTGGTCCTTCCATTGGTCTCCCTCTTCCTCGGCTTCCACCGGCGGGTGCCGATAAGAATATCTTCTGGGCTGGAGCATCTTCGCTCATTCGCACTACGTGGCCTAGCCAGCGAAGGCGCTGTGTTTTAATTCGCTGAACTATGTCGGCGTCTGCGTAAAGTTCATACAGCTCATCATTAAATCTTCTTCGGTACTCGCCGTCGCCAACGCGTAGAGGTCCACAAATCTTTCGAAGAACCTTTCTCTCGAATACTCCCAGAGCCGCCTCATCAGATGTTGTTAGTGTCCACGCTTCTGCACAATATAACAGGACGGGTGCGATGAGTGACTTGTAGAGTGTTATTTTCGTTCGTCGAGAGAGGACTTTACTTTTCAATTGCCTACTCAGCCCGAAGTAGCATTTGTTGGCAAGAGTAATTCTTCGTCAGATTTCTAGGTTAACATTATTGTTGGTGTTAATGCTGGTTCCCAGGTAAACGAAGTCCTTTACTATTTCGAAATTATTGCTGCCAACAGTGGCTTGGTTGCCAAGGAGCGAATGCGCTGACTCTTTGCATGATGACAGAAGGTACTTCGTTTTGCCCTCGTTCACCACCAATCCCATTTTCTCCGCTTCTTTTTCTAATTTGGAGTAAGCAGAAATTACGGCGCGGTTGTTAAGGCCAATGATATCAATATCGTCAGCATATGCCAACAGTTGCACGCTTTTATAAAATATTGTTCCAACGCGGTTAAGTTCTGCAGCTTGTACTATTTTCTCCAGCATTAAATTAAAGAAATCGCACGATAGGGGGTCAACCTGTCTGAAACCTCGTTTAGCCTCGCGGCCCCCGGAGGATGGGGCCGTGTGCAGAAGTCGACGCAAGTGGGGAAAGGTTCTGATCGCGATTCTTTTGCATGCGGTTCAAGCAGCTCCCTACTTCCGAGCTTTGCGCCCAAGTATCCTCTGGGTAACCACCGAACACCCGTTTGGTGGTGAGCTAAACGTGAGAAGACGACAACCTGGTAAGGCCACTCCGACATAATCGGTTTAAGGGCTTGCTGGGGGGTTCAAACAGCAGCGTCTGATCACCATGTGGTGCGGCTGCAAGCGGGCGTCTGTCTTAGATCAAGCGGCTCGCTATACAAACACCACATAAAACAACGATCCAATGAAATTCAACAACAAAGCCTCGGATATGAGAACCCCTTTTTTTTATCTCACTGTCCGCCGCAGATAAAATTCTAAACTTTGATAGCTACATTGACCTGTTCATCCTTATAAATAATTTTTGCAAAACTGTGGAAAACGAGCGTGTCACCGCCCATAAGGCCAGTGAAAACACGTAAAATCGCTAGCCGTTCACGCCCACTTTCACATAACAGTTCATTGAAAATGAGGTAGGCACAAAAAACATACAAAATCTTTGGTGATACCACTTTTATTCTGTTGGTAGATATATTATATTATATACTTATACATATGTAGATCATATGGAAAGTGCTATTGTTAACATAAGGAAGAAAATATATTGAAGTGCGTTAAACAAATCTCTAATCTCTCTCTCTCTCTATGGCGCGATATACAACAGGTATATCATCAAAAACTTCCTAAGAGATTTTTGCGCCAAGCTTCTCTTCCAATTTGTGGTGGGCCGATTTGAATTTTCCCTACAAATTGGTGGGACCTACAGTTTTTTGCCGACTCCGAACGGCATCTACAAAGGAGACGAATTTTTGCTGAGAAGCCTGTCATGGCAGAAATACACTCGGAGATTTTGCCAAACCACTGCCGAGGGGCGACCCCGTTTTGAAATACTTGTTTCAAATCACTTTTGATGTTACCTGTACCAGGGCTCGAACCATGGACCTTCGGTGTGGTAGGCCGGCAAGACTACCTTCACACCACGGCGGCCGCCTCTCTAATCACTACATTATATAAATACTTCTTCTTCTTTAAATGGTCATCTAACTGCCTGGGCGATTTTGACCGTCCAACATAGCTCGCCAGTCGTTTCTTCGTTGCGGCAACTGGCGCCAATTGGAAACACCGCGGGATCGCAAATCGGTCTCCACTTGGTCCTTCCATCGGAGTGGTGGTCTCCCTCTTCCTCTGCTTCCACCGGCGGGTGCCGATAAGAATACCTTCTGGGCTGGAGCATCTTTGCTCATTCGCACTACGTGGCCTAGCCAGCGAAGGCGCTGTGTTTTAATTCGCTGAACTATGTCGGCGTCTGCGTAAAGTTCATACAGCTCATCATTAAATCTTCTTCGGTACTCGCCGTCGCCAACGCGTAGAGGTCCACAAATCTTTCGAAGAACCTTTATCTCGAATACTCCCAGAGCCGCCTCATCAGATGTTGTTAGTGTCCACGCTTCTGCACCATATAGCAGGACGGGTGCGATGAGTGACTTGTAGAGTGTTATTTTCGTTCGTCGAGAGAGGACTTTACTTTTCAATTGCCTACTCAGTCCGAAGTAGCATTTGTTTGCAAGAGTGATTCTTCGTCGGATTTCTAGGCTAACATTATTGTGGGTATTAATGCTGGTTCCCAGGTAAACGAAGTCCTTTACTATTTCGAAATTATTGCTGCCAACAGTGACTTGGTTGCCAAGGCGCGAATGCGCTGACTCTTTGCATGATGACAGAAGGTACTTCGTTTTGCCCTCGTTCACGACCAATCCCATTTTCTCCGCTTCTTTTTCTAATTTGGAGTAAATACTAGACTCGGCTAAATACAAATCTTTGTTTTAAATTATATTGATATTATTTTTCAGAATGACGGAAAAATATACTATAAAAGTTAGGATCTTAATATTAGGTCTATCACTAGCAGTCTAGATTTTGAAGGACTGAACAAATTTTTTATTTAAAACTTTCAAACTCTTTAAGCAAATTATTTACATACATTTTTTTGTAGGAAATTAAATGTCTTAATATAACTTCGTAAGTGACCGTGTACGATGAAATTCGAAAAATATAAATTTGTGAGCATGGGCGTGACTCCACCCCTTTTATAGTAGATTATTCTACAAAGGTTAGGCTAGGTTAAGAGAACGCGCATGGTGTATGCCAAGCTTCCACTCGGAGACACTTATGTCCATTGTGAATGCTCTTATTGCTTTTCGGGTGGGGGCACATCCGTCTAACCAGGATGGTGTTCTAGCATTCGTTAAACGATGGTCTAAAGAATTTAGCGACCCTTATGTAACTGAAGTTTTTCGGCATAAAAAATCAACTCTTTCTATCCTAAATACATAGCAACTATTTGTTTCTTATTCTTTGACTTTTATATTAACTTCTAACAATAATTTTATTCTGTTAACTAATTATTTCTTAATGTGTAATCTATCTTCTATCTACTTTTCTTAGCTGATGAGGTTTCCTCTGTAGCTGAGCAGTTTTAGATCGCGACGATTAACAAACCAAAGCCTTTCAACGACTCGGCACGAACGACCGATCCGCGCGTTATGCAGATGCACCCCTCGCGCCGGTCGGGCGGGATATGGTGCGTAATCCGTTTGGGAATTATTATTATTACTCACTTCTTTTTTTTTAAAAACTCTCCCATATGAACTTGACAAGGAGCGAAAGGTCCACTCCCTCACATCTGCCTGACCGTCGAAAAAGCGTGCTCCCAGAAATCTGAGATGCCTTGACTGTAGTCCTGGGCATCTACAAGGAAAGTTATGGATTGACTATTTTTCCAACTCATTCTGACAGCCTCTACATAGGAAGTTTGTTGGCATACGCCATCGTTGACACCTGCAAGTACCCTCACCGAGATTGGTAGAGTTTTAGAAGGAAGCTAGTTCTTTTTCTGTCTCAAAATGACCATATGAACCTTGAGACTTCGCAGTCACCCCATAGTAAATTCGTTATATTAAAAAAATGCGCATTGATTTTCCTTAGCAGATTCCCAAACGGCGGTCGCACGGAGTTGTCTGCCTCGTGTATGTCCATTTCGGAGCCCTTCCTGGCCATCTCATCAGCTCTTTTGTTTCCATCGTTACCGCTGTGTCCGAGGACCCAGCAGAGAGAAATGTTAATCGAATCATATCACAAAACTTTTAATAATAATTTGATGAATATGTTAATTTTATAACTGTAACTGCTTATGGTGGCGCCTACCCCACCGAAGTTCTAAAGTCCGAGTATCGGGACAGGTAACATCAAAAGTGGTTTGAAAAAGTATTTTCGAAACGGGGTCGCTCTCGGCAGTGGTTTGCTGAACTCTCCGAGTGTTTATTTGCCAAGGAAGGCTTCTCAGAAGAATTCATCTACTTTGAAGATGCTGTTCAGAGTCGGCAAAAACCTGCAGCTGCCACCAATTCTTTGACGCGATCTATGCAAGTTAATTTCCTTTCTTAAAACATAAAAAACAAAAAGTAAACATATATATCCCTTATATTATTATTTATTGTAGTTTATGATACACTTAAAATATTTTTATTTTATAGTGATATTACTATACTTATATTAATGTATTTTTTTATTTTTCTCGTACAACTTGTTAAACATAACAGAGTAAATACTCAACTGTACGCATACAAATGGTAAATTGAATGATCTAATGTAATTTTTTTTGAGAATGTGTAAGCAGTATATGTGCGTATACGCAAACAATAAAGAAAAAGGCAAATTTTTGAATATTTATAAATGCATTTATTTTTTAAATGGCCTTTTTAAGGATAAATAGGTTTATTTGAAATATGTAGATAGGGTATTGAATATTCTTTAATTTGATATACTTTCTTAAATATCAAATATTATAAAATTTTTTGTTTTTTTTTGGTAAATGTATAATTAAGTTCAAGCATAGGTATAAAATATATAAATTAAAACCACAAGCTTAAATTAAATTAACACTTATTTTTAACAACAGTATAAAATTGTGTAAGGTTAAATGTGCGCAGTTGGGAAATAAATAAAAATGGAAAAACTAAATTTGATCAAATTATGCAGTGTGTTCGGGTGCAGAGATGACGGGCACATTAATGCATTAAGGTTCATAAAACCAAGATTGGGGGTGAGGGGATGATAGTCGATGAGAGCAAGGACAAGGACCGGGGACAAACCCGGTTTTTTGGTTGAGTGGAGGGAGAGACAAACCGTTGCTTTTTGGTTTCTGTGGGGAAGAAAATAATTTGGGCTAACCTCTCACTCCACTTCAAAGACCCGGATACACACCAACACAATTGAAGGTTTGTGGCGGCATTTCAAATCTTCTATTCCGCAGTATCACCTCAAAAATCAATTTTTAACTGCTCCTTGGCGAAATTTATGTTTCGCCGTTTTTATAATGGTTTGGGGTTAATAAATAAGTGCGTTTAAAAAATATTTTTTTTTGTGTTTTGTAAGGAAATATTGTGTACGCAGAAAGGTGTTCTGCCCAGAAATACCGTGGATCGCGTAGCCCTAGTGTGATCGCCTAAAGGTAATTCCTTTTTTTGATATGCGGCCGAGGGCCGCCTACGCAGGAAAGTGTTCCGCCCAGAAATACTGTGGATCGCGTAGCCTGCCATGAATTGGTTAAGGGTAACGAAAATTTTTGCTGAAATATTGGGAATATGTTGCTGTGACTATCCTTAAAATTTCTTCGGAGGCTTATGATGATATACCTGTTGTATATCCCGCCATATTTTTATTTAACTGTAATCACTTTTGTATTGCAGATCTGAAAAATTTCTTTGTAAAACTGAAAACGAGATATTTTGCAATTTATATCAATAAGGTTTGGCGCACGTAATAAAATCGTTAATCAAAACTTGGCAGCAAATAAATTTCCGGTCAAGACGTTAGTACCCATTGAGCTTGTATATCTTTTCTGCTTTTTCTTCTATAAGTTGCCAAGATGCATGTTTGGTGGACGCTTTCCATGACATAAAGACAATCTACTATAATCCGTAGTTGATAGTAAGGTGGTAAGCGGCACAAGTTCACACAAGCGCATGGAGTTCGATTGAGATAGGATTGGCTCTTTTGATTAAGTAATCAGGTAAAAAAACATAAGAAGTATTTATTATTATTTCAGTAACCGATTTCTTTTTGGAAGCTTCTGTTAAAAATTAAAAAGTTTCAATATTGTATGTGCACAAAAATTACCTGATTTTAGAAAGAAAAAGTTGTTTATATTATTTCTGTGAACTGTTTGTACACATTTGTTTAATTTTAGCAAATACATTACGAATTTTTATACCTTTCATGAACATGAAATGGTATTATAACTTTGGTCCGATGTTTGTAAGTATGAGAAGAAGAAGGGATAGACCCACCAATTAGTATATAATAATAATAATAATAATAATAATAATAATTCCCAACGGATTACCCACCATATCCCGCCCGACCGGCGCGAGGGCGCATCCGCATAACGCGCGGATTATTCGTTCGTGCCGAGTCGTTGAAAGGCTTTGGTTTGTTAATCGTCGAGATCTAAAACTGCTCAGCTACAGAGCAAACCTCATCAGCTAAGTAAAGTAGATATAGGATAGATTATACATTAAGAAAAAACTAGTTAACAAAATAAAATTATTGTTAGAAGAAACAATTAGTAGCTATGAATTTAGGATAGAAAGAATTGATTTTTTTATGCTGAAAAGCGAGTCTGAAATATCAAATCTACCAGAAAGAGAGTTGTAATCTTGACACAAACAGCGAAAAGGCTCATTTAACTAAAAATTGGTTCCGCACTGTTTTAAGACTAGAGGTTTAAAATGCCTTGAAGTACGAGACGGTACATTGAAGTTCACTTCACTTAGAAGAAATGGGCTGGATAGTGAACCATTTAGCAATTTAATCATAAAAATAATTCCAAGCATTTCCCTCCGACTAGAAAGTGTGTGCAGATTAACGAGTTTTAAACGATTCGTATAGGGTGGCAGATTGTACAAGGGATCCCAATGAAAATCTTTTAAGGCAAATAGTAAAAATTGTTTTTGAACTGATTCAAGGCGATCTACATGAACCTGGTAACGCGGGTTCCAAATTATAGAACCGTATTCAAGTATCGGTCTGACTAATGTAGTGAAGAGGGCTTTAGTTACATAAGGGTCGCTAAATTCTTTAGACCATCGTTTAACGAATGCTAGGACACCTCTAGCCTTATTGACTGTTGTGTTAATATGGCGGTTGAAACTGAGTTTATAGTCCATAGTAACCCCCAGGTCAACAAAATCATACAATTGCTCAAGACTATAATTTTTAATTGTATAGGAAGCCGGCTGAGAAATATCACGCGAAAACCCCATGTGTTTACAGTTTTTAAGGTTAAGTGGCGTATAATTTAAATCGCACCAAGTAACAAGTGTATCTAGATCTGATTGTAGCTTATTTCTATCTTCAAATGACGCGAATGACATGAAAAGCTTTACGTCGTCGGTATACATTAACATTTTTGAAAATTTTATTATTGTAGAAATATCATTTATAAACAACAAGAACAGAATCGGGCCAAGATGGCTTCCTTGAGGAACCCCCGAAGAGACATAAATGACATCGGATAGTAAATTTTTAAACATTACTCTTTGTGTCCTGTCACTAAGGTAAGAAGAGATCCAGCGATTGAGACCCGGCTGGAATTCGAGTTTATGAATAAGTAATGAGTGACACACTTTGTCAAAAGTTTTGCTGAAATCCGTATAAATAACGTCGGTGTGCAGATTTTTTCTAAAGCCATTTGAGACATGACTGGTAAACTCAAGTAAATTCGTAACTGTGGACTTTCCCTTACTGAACCCGTGTTGGCAGTCAGCTATCAAAGTAGAGATCGGACCCGTAAGTTGATTTGGAAAAACACCACACTTTAGTGATACAGGGTGGCTAATGAAAGCCGCTACCAAAAAAAAATTAAATAACTTTTTTTCTGTTTAATGAATCTGGTTAATTTTTTTTTTATTTTGCAGATTGACTTTTACGTTTAACAAAAATGGATAACTGGGACACTGAAACAAGAATTTGGATTGTCCGCCGCTATCACGCACTGGAGTCCATAGTTTCGGTTCAAAGAGAGTATAGGCGCACGTTTGGCGGCAATCCTCCGAGCAGATGGACCATAATAAGACTTGTAAACAATTTTGCCGAGCATGGGACAGTCAACAGAAGACCTTACCATCGAAACCCTTCAGTTCGAAGGGAGGAAACAATCGCTGCTGTAGCTGCTGCCATACAAAACAATCCACGTGTTTCGACAAGAAGTTTATCTGCTCAAATGGGTGTAAGCAGACAGTCATTACAGTCAATTATGCACAAAGATTTGGACTTATTCCCATATAAAATTCAAATGGCCAACAAACTGAACGCTGCAGACTTGCCGATTCGCTTGGAATTTTGCCAGAAGATGCTTCAAATGGTGGAAGAGGATGGAAACATGTTGAACTGTCTTTTCATGTCTGACGAGGCCCATTTCGATTTAAACGGCAACATAAACGAACAAAATTGTCGAATATGGAGTGCTTCCAACCCACAGATACTCCATGAGACGGAATTGCATCCACTTCGTGTCACAGTGTGGTGTGCAGTTTCATCACGCTGCATTGTCGGGCCCTACTTCTTCGAAGAAAACGGTCACACCGTTACGGTTACTGGAGACCGTTAATTGAGCATGTTGAGAGAGTTTTTCTATCCAGAATTACGCCGAATGAGAATTTCTTTCAACTCTGTGTGGTTTCAGCAAGATGGTGCAGCTCCTCATATAGCCCAACCTGTTATGACAGAATTGCGACGAAAATTTCCCAATAAGCTGATATCCAGAAACTCCACATTCCGTTGGCCACCCAGGTCGCCTGACCTTACTGCACCTGACTTTTTCTTGTGGGGTTATTGCAAACAGGAAGTCTTCAAAGCAAAACCAACAAATTTGAATGAACTAAGGCAATCCATTCGAGAAACAATTGCGGCTATTCCTGTCTCAACTCTCCAAGCAGTAATGAACAACTTTTTGGTAAGATGCCGCACATGCATCGACGAGCATTTAAATTCCATTATTTTTAAAACTAAATAAGCTATATTTAATAAAATTTAATGAGCTTTAACATGAATAAAAGAAAAATGAATTCCATACACTGAAAAAAAAATTATTTCAGTTTCTTAATGTAGCAAAATTCATCAGCCACCCTGTAGATTGAACAAATTGGTAAGGGGTTGGCACATATGGTTCGCACACTTTTTCAAGAAACATGTAGGAATCCTATCAGGATCATATTTAAAAGATTCTTTTACGGTTTTAAGGTAAATTAGAATATCTTTGGCGCATACAATTGGTGCATTAATTGAATTTGTCCCTTGTAGCTTATAGGGATAGTTTTGAAAGTTTGAATTGGTGACAGCAGAATAGTTAGAAGTGAAAAATTGAGCAAGAAAATTTGCCATGTATTGATTATCGCTATGTATAATGTCTTGATATTTCATGGCTGAGGGAAACTCTGATACTTTACGTTTAGAATTTACCAAAGAGCTGAGTCGATTTAGCCATGCCCGTCTGTCTGTTTGTACGCAAACTAGTCCCTCAGTCTTTGAGATACCTTGATGAAATTTGTCGGAATAAGCAAGATCGGAGCGATACAACGCATAGCTCCCATACAATCGACAGTTTCGATAAATGGGTTTTTGTCTATACATTTTGCAATTAAAAAGCTAGGAACGTAAACTTTTGCAGGTTTGGTACTTATTATGTATGTAATGTGTGTAGTGAAAATCAGCAAGATCGGACCTACATAACATATAGCTCCCATACAATCAATTGTTCCGATAAATGGGGTTTGGGCTATGTATCTTTAAATTATTAGTGATTGTGAGTAAGCATCGGACACTTAAAACCGTGATGCGTATTCATGAAAGGTATAAAGTCTTCGGCACAGTCGAAGACAGCCCTTTCCTTACTTGTTTTATTGTGTTTTCCTTTTTTCGCCTTTTTTATATCTGATGGGTTTATTAGCCGATTTTATCAGAATGTAGGATATTATCGAATTAATATCAACCGTAAAAGTGGTACTGCCAGCTGGTGATTTGGCCTTTGAACTTATCAGTTAACAAAGATATTTAGCTTTATAAGATGTCTCCTGATGGTCAACAGAACCCAGCAAAAGGAGGCCATATAGATATATCCAGCGCAATTCAAATAAGATGTGGAGAATGCCATAAAAATCCCAGACAAAGCATGACTTAGAAACTGGCATGAATATTTTAGAGCGGATAAACGGCAAGGTTCAGTTATATGAATGATTTAGAGTGTTTTCTGATCACTTTTGTTGTACGCGTAAAGATGAGCAGCAATATTCAATTATATAAATGCCTTAGAGCATTTTCTGAGGTTTTTTTCATTTCACCTAACGGAATGTAAAGTCTTTTTTCTCCTGAATGTTTATCAATAGTCAAAAGTTGGAAGCCAACTGAAGTGCATTTAAAATAAAACAAAATCTATTACAAAAACCACATAGTAAAACTTTCAAAGTTAACCTGAACTTTGTGAAAACTTTAAAAATTTCATTTATGTGGTTTCTGTAAAAGATTTTACTTTATTTTAAATGACAATTATTAAAAACAAAAAGATATGTCAAGAGTCAAACTGCATCCAACTTTGTTTCTTTATTCCTGCCACCACTATATGTATAGTCTATATAACATTTTTAAGAAAAGAATATACTTAAATAGAGGGTGGCGCAAAAGTAATCCTCCTATCAGAAAATGCTATAAATTTTGCGATTGGCCCCTAAAGTCAGTTCTGTTTTGACATTTGTGTAGTAAACACATGCGAAATACACGCTAATAAACAATGTTACGCTACATTGCTCCAGAACGCGGAATATTGCTGACTATTTATTTGACCAATAATCGGTCGGGGCCAAACGGTTCCTGTGAATGGTGAGCGCTACAGAGCAATGATCAACGAGTTCTTTTTGCCGCAACTTGATGAATTGGGATTGGAAAATATGTGGTTCCAACAAGACGGTGCAACAGCACACACTGCACGTGCCACAACCGATATGCTGAACATCGGAAGCTTACTTTTGCGCCACCTTGTACAGATGTGAGTATTAAAAACCTATAAGAATCTTAACAAAAGAGTAAAAAATTAAAAAAAAGTGCCTAAAAAGGCTCAAAAAAGCATAAATAAAAGGCTTCAAAAAGAGTCCAAAAAGGCTACAAAAACCATTAGAATGGAGGAAAAAAGTGCCTTAAAGGGCTCAAAAAAGGCTCCGAAAAAGCTTCAGAAAAGCACCAATAAAAGGCTCTAAAAAGAGTCCAAAAATCCTCCGAAGTTCATTTAAAAAGAGTCATAAAACGCTCCAAATTCATCGGAATCGGACTCATTTCCGACTCTTTTTTTTTTTACTCCTATTTATGTATGTATGCCAAGTACCATAATGTCTCGCGATTTAACCATCCAATGGCAAATTTTTCAGCATATCTCCTTGCTCTCCGATGAGCAGAACGGGCCAAAAATAAAAAAATTTGACACCTTCGGACGTGAGAAAGTTATGGTCGATTTGTTTCTGAACAAAAAAAAAATTTTTGATTAAGTAATCGATTTTTTTCCCTCGAGGTCGAAATAATACCAGGAGCTTAATGTGTTTAAGCGACATAAGTTGTAATCATTTCTTTCGTTTATTTCACTAGCATTCCATGCTATTGTAATTCGCAACCAGCTTATGAAATATTCCAAAGATATAGTTTATGGTTTGCAATCCCAAATGGGGGCTTTTCATAGCGACAATGAGTTGGCCAATCCCGCGCTTTTAGCTCAGAGCTACAAGTGCTAGCCCCGAATTAATACATATGTACATACAAGGTGTAAGGGTGCCGGGCACCGGCCGTTCTATATAGAATAAATAACTTATGGCGTTTTATTTTCAATAAAAAATGTTAGCCTGGTGTTACCCTCTCAAATTTTATATCTTGACCTAGGTAAACTGGCGCTCTGCAAAATGGCTGATTTTGTATATAGTGGCGTCCTGTTCAATCATAACAAGGTATTTTTTGAGGGAGCAAAAAAGACTGACAGAGAGAGAGATGAGAATAACCAAGAGGGTAACACTTTTTCTTGAAAATAAAACGCCATTAAATAAAAACAAGTAAGAAAGTCTAAGTTCGGGTAGAACCGAACATTATATACCTAGTAGGGATCTATTATGGCATACCAAATTACGCAAGTCTATTTTAATACTTTTAAGTTCGTATTATAAAGCCAACCGATTGTTTTCAATAAAACCACTTCTGTTACAAGTTTTAAGGGGTAAATTAATTTTAAATAATATCAATGTATGGCGCGATATACAATAGGTGTATCATCATAAACCTCCTAAGAGATTTTTGCGTCGAGCTTCCCTTCCAATTTGTGGTGTGCCGTTTTGAATTATTTCCTACAAATTGGCGGGACTTACAGACAACTTTAAAACGCCATCTACAAAGGCGATGAACCTTTGCTGAAAAGCCTTCCATGGCAGAAAGACACTCGGAGAGTTTGCCAAACCACTACCGAGGGGCGATCCCGTTTTGAAAAACTTTCTCAAACCACTTTTGATGTTACCTGTCGCAGGACTCGAAACTTGGACCTTCGGTGCGATAGGCCGGCAACACTACCGCAACACCACGGCGGCCCCCACTAATTTATTTGTATATAATTAGCTTCCTTACCAACAGCTGCTAACCACATTTTTCAAAATACCAATACATGCACATTTTATGTTTGAAAAATTTGCGTTCAAATAGATAGACAAACGGACGGGGAGACGGACATGGCTAAATCGACTCAGCTCATCGTCTTCATTATTTTATTTTACTTATTGATGGGCCCATCTCTTCTTCTTCTGATACTTACAAACATTTCATGTTCATGAAAGCTATGCAAATCAAAAGGACGGATATTTTACTTGTATGTTATCCGATTTGCCAATTTTGATTGAAATATCTAGTTGAAACACAACCACAAAACCACAAAACTTTTTTGCGGTCGAGTTTTGGTTAAAAAGCTTATTATGTGTGCAAGATCTTATTGATATAGCTTGCATGGTTATAGAAATATCGCGTTTTACAAACAAATTTTTCAGAACTACATATGTTAAAAAACTGTGCGGTGCCCTGTACCTATTTCGCCGATGTTTACAACAAACAGTTACCTTTATATATTCAACATTTTCGCCAAATATTGTTTTGATAAATCTATTTTTTCCGGAGTTATGGCATAAATCGTTACGTGGAATAATCCACTATAAAAGGGGCAGGGCCACGCTCATTTCAAAAATTTATATTTTTCGACTTTCTTCGTTCACGGACACTTTGAAAGTGAAATAGAAATGATATAAAGCTTTTGTACGCAAAGTTATTGCCTATTAAATATATCTATGATCCTTTTCAAAATCTTTCGTATAAAAGTGCGAGTGCACCTTAACCGATTTCGCCCATTTTTTTCTGGAACTTTCCTTCTATTAATATAAATATGTGTGCTAAGTTTTCTTTCGATATCTTGAACGGTTTTTGATTTATGATTAACATTATTTCTAAATGTGACTTAATCAAAAGTGGGCGGTGCCACTTCTATTTAAAAAAATTTCTTGAAAATTTTATTTTCTGCCTTAAATCTAATGTACACACCAAATTTTATCCTTATAAGTGTACTGAATGATCACTTTTTTGGTATTTTCGAAAATATTCTATATATGAAAAGTGGGCGTGGCTATTATCCGATTTCGTCCATTTTAAATAGCGCTCGGAGATGACTGCCAAGGAACTTGCATACCAAATTTCATTAAGATATCTGAAAATTTACCTTTTGTGCGTAGCACTATTAACGCAAAAGTAAGTTTCCGATGTTCAGCATATCGGTTGTGGCACGTGCAGTGCGTGGTGTTGCACCGTCTTGTTGGAACCACATGTTTTCCAATCCCAATTCATCAAGTTGCGGCAAAAAGAACTCGTTGATCATTGCTCTGTAGCGCTCACCATTCACAGTAACCGTTTTTCACCGACCGATTATTGGTCAAATAAATAGTCAGCAATATTCCGCGTTCTGGAGCAGTGTAGCGTAACATTGTTTATTAACGTGTATTTCGCATGTGTTTACTACACAAATGTCAAAACAGAACTGACTTTAGGGGCCAATCGCAAAATTTATAGCATTTTCTGATGGGAGGATTACTTTCGCGCCACCTTGTATAAAAATTTAACACTAGCGCCCTAATTGTAACATGGTAACATTCTTTTAACTGGCAAGTAAATAATTTGAAATCTTCAACATCCTTTTGGTATTCTGCCGGCTTAAGTTGCAGTCCAATTTCGTAACCACCATAATATGAGTTAACGTCACGTAACCACGAAAAATTACACGTGTTTTGTAAATATTTTTGTAGACAGAAAATACCAAAAATTTTGTACACATGCTAACTAATAAGAATTAATAAAAAATATAAGCACTTTTTACACTTAGTTTTGTGCGCGTTTCAATTTTATTTTTTATTCCGTGTGTTTTTAGCATTTCTTCCATGTACGCTAGAATCGAGGTTACATGATTTACGATTTTGGGTTACAGGTACAAAATTACCGTTTGCGTTCAGAATCGACCCGTAAATAAAATTTTGCATATCAAGCGAAACCGAATCGCAAGTATAAATCGGGAGCTAATTATTAACTCTGTAGGGACCGGAACGGTAGCGTAACTGAAAACGAATTCTTTTTTGTATGTGCACAGTTGAATGACCGTGTTAGTGGTTACATTTCAACCACTGGGAAAACTCTAGTTTGTAGAAGTTCGGCTATAATTGTAAATGTTTCCACTAAATATTTAAGATAAATAATGAGCTACATTTAGTATATAAGTTTTCATGAGATTTCATTGCCAAGTTCACTTTTCAATTTTGAATTGTGCAATTAAAAGGGCCGTTCAAGGTAGTTCTTCTGCTGTTTGTTGCTAAATGCAAATGTTTAACAAATTTGATTGAATTAGGAAATGGAACTGAGCATACATACCTATATATGTACATAGACATCTAGGCATAGATTTTGAAGTATAAAAGCATCGATCAGTGATACAATAATCACAGTTCAGTCAGATCTTTCGCAACTCATGAATTTGTTTGGAAAAATGGCTTTTAAGGTGAATTAAGTGCAAAAATATATGTTTATTGTTGTAACTAAATCCGTATTTCAATTTTGTAGATGTTTTCTGCGTTTTTATGTTGCTTATCGTTAGCAGTGGTCAGCGCTGTACCACATGGGCATCACGAATACGGTGGTCATGATGATCATGGACACGGTGCCGCTCACAGTCATGCTACAGTTCATTTAGTTTCACATGATGATCATCACGGTCATGGACATGGACATGGACACGATGATGGTCACGATTCGAAGGCCGAGTATTATTTCGAGTATGGCGTTGAGGACAAAAAGACAGGTGACATCAAGGAGCAAAGCGAACATCGTCATGGAAATAAAGTAACAGGCCACTATAAACTGATTGATGCTGATGGTCATAAGCGAACTGTTCACTATTCAGCCGATAAACATAGTGGTTTCCATGCTACAGTTCACACTGAACCCACACATCATCACGGAGCAGAGCATGGACACGACAGCTATCATGGTGGACACGCTGAACTCGAAACTCATAATGATGGTGGTCATGGAGGACATGGCGATGATGGTGACGATGGAAGTTATAAGGGACATGATGATGGTGGTTATGGTGGTCATGGTAATGATGGCGATGACGGTAGCTATAAGGGGCATGATGATGGTGGTCATGGTGATGATGGCGATGACGGTAGCTATAAGGGGCATGATGACGCTGGTTATGCTGGCCATGGCGATGATGGTGACGATGGTAGTTATAAGGGACATCATGACAGCAGTGATGGTGGTTATGGAGGACATGATGATGGCGGCTATGGTCACGAGGAGCACGGTCATGGCAGCCATTCGAGTGGTTATACGCTAAAACAGGAACATGCGGCTTCTCATCATCATGGCGGTGATGATAGTGGTCACCAAGGTCATCATGGTTACCACTAAATTGCTTCAATTTAGTTATTACTTGGTAAGGATTACGACTGCTGAACTCTGGAGCAAAATTTATCATACTAAAAGGCTTGAAAGATAACAAATTGTTGAAATGTTTATTTTTAAGTATTATTCATGTTCAAAATCTTGAAATATACAGAAATTAGGTAAGTTGTTATATGTATGTATGTTCCCAATACTTTGTACCTTTTAAAGCAAATACACAATAATCAAGAAAAATAGAGATTGACAATTTCCTACGATGATACGAGTATGAAGTTAACAATTCCATTAAAAAATCTTGTTTGGGTCGTTTTATTTTTTTACTAACAAAAAAGATGTTTGAAAAATTATTGAAAAGATTTGTGAAGGCTGAAAAACTTTGTATACTTCAACGGAAAAAGGATTAAAAAATAGAAAATATGAGCTGTTTATTTAATTACAAACCAAATAGTTATTTAATATGGAAATAGTAATCGGGAAGGAGTTTCTGATGTTGACCTGTCCCTGAAGGTAAAAATTTATGATGGACCACCCATGATTCTTATGACACATGGATAGAGTGGCTTCATAATTCCAACCAGGAATTATACATATGTACATCTTCATCTCCTCTGTCCCCTACCAAATAATATTAAAGCCCAGCTCATAATCAGCTTATTCAAATGTCGAAAGTGACAGTCCTTTTGCCGAAAAAGAACCCGGTACGCTCCGGTACTCCTTTGCCCGGACATATGTATATGTTCCTGGCGGCAGTGGCCTACCCAAAGGAGCAAAGCACTCCCCGACTTGTCATTAAGACAAGAGCTCAAATGCGGGACCGTCCACTAATCTTCTTCTTTATCCATCTTAACAATCACCTTTTCATTCGAAATCCCGAACCCTTGTCCCCGTTGTATCTTGGCTGCGGTAGCGTATTCCGATAAGGCCCATTACTTCAGTGACAAAAACCGTCAACTTTATCTTACCAATTCCTCTGACATGCTCCGACGGAAGGGGCACGCATTTGCCCCCTGGTATTTATTAGCTCAAAAGTTCAAGTAAGCTGTCAGTTGGCTTGCTCTAATTTCCTCCTTATTCGGTCATTCGTCTATCTGGAAATGTGAAGCAAATGTTGTATCCGAAAAAGGCTTGCATTTAACACATTTGGGTCGATCCCTGCCAAGAAGCCTTTGTAAAGCTTTATATTTCAATTTGAAGTTTTCGATACCAGTGTGAAAGACTAGAATCCATTTAAGAGCCGTAAAAGGTGACGCCAAATCGATCAGGTAGTTCGTGTCAAAAACTGTCCAAATCAGTGGTTTTTTGACATTTAAATTTTTATTCCTTAACTTTTAATTGCCTATTTTTTAAAGTTATTTTATCATTATTATATTCAGACCTGTTGAAATTATGTAATCAATTGATTGGACGGCTCTTTCAATTTAAAATGATTATTTCAATTGTTTATAGTAATCCACAATTAGTAATTGAAAAAAAAACATCAACTTTTGATTATTTATGACTTTTAAAAATTATTTTTGGGTTTTTATCACTTTTGATTTTTTTCCGTATCGTTGTAAGCAACATTACCGTTTATTGCAAGCGAATGCAAATATGCATACAAAAGTGCATTTGGGACCATTTTAGGGATGTAGTATTAAGCGAGGAAGTCAAGACACATTTAATTGACTTTATACAGTATACTTTTAACAAGGTTTAATGCTTTTTAACGGGTCAATTCTGTAGTGGAATTCACTAAAATTTTATCTTAACGACGAGTATAACGATTTCGGTGATTTTTATCGACATTTGTTTATTGTATCGCTAAATAAACAACACATAATTTGAGGTTGTTAGCGAAAATTAAGATGGTATAATTACATGCATATTGCTATTAAAAAATAAATGATATTGGAGTACTTAGAGTTCGTTTCGTCGCGGGATCAGGAATCCTAAGCCAGAATCTTTATAGCTAAGTTAGTGAATAGCACAGTCGATAATACAAGCGACAAAATCGTTTGTTAAAATCTCGAAAAATCGCATCGCTGTAAGTAGGAATAGGATTTAATGGAAATTAAAAATTGATTAAAAATTACCACGAATTAGCTTCACCTGATGCCAGCTATACAAATTTTATTTGACCTTTTTCTCAATAAAATGCCTTTTTTTTTGGCTTTTTCTCAATAAAATGCCTTTTTTCCTGAATAATTATTTCCTCTTTAAAAGTTTTTAAAACTAATAGGTAATTTTAAATTGCATTACTTTTGCTCTAGTGCTTACTGCACTGCAGTTTAATTCAAAATAATTTTCCAAACTGTATTTATTTTTACTACTACCTTGCAAACTCGCAAATGCATCTTTTAATTTATCCCCTATCTAAAAATTTACTTGCTCGCCAGAAAATGTCCATCTATGATTTATGCCTTATCCCAACACGCTTTGAATATGGATGATTAGGATGCGAGGGCTGAGCTGAAACGCTAAAGGCAACAGTCCGACACTTAGGCCACCGATGGACCCGTTGTGAAACCTTTTACGGCCTCTATCCCCTTCCATGCCTTAAGCGAAGGATCAACCCACTTCGCTAATGCCTTAACTTCAATTCTTGAAGTTGAGTGCTGGACATGAAAAAAGCAGGTGCTGTACGCTCTCCCCCCCTCGGTACATCTGCAACTGCGACGTTCTAGCGCCGTGAGTGCCTAGTGAACAGTGCCCCGTTAGAACCCTTATCAAGGATGCTAAGCCCGATTTGTGAAGAGTCAGTACGCCCCTTATCGTATGAAGGCCAATATAGCCTGGATGGTTCACACGACGAGAGGGCTGACCATAGTCCATTTGCCTTTCTTGGTGCTTGGGTTTACACGAAGCCTGAAAGTGGTCATGGGTTTACCTGCCGAGTTGTTTCCCGGGAGGATATGGTCGGTGGTGCCTCTCCTGCCCTGCAGTTGACTTCAATATTCCTGTGTTCAATATCTCCATATTAGGCTGATTCTGAAGTGCTTAGCCATCTCGTTAAGAGATCTGCGGCATTCAGTGATCGACTTTGCATTGTCGACCGATTGAGTCCGAAGCCTGTAGTACTGCCTGGCTGTCTGAGAAGATAAGAACCCGTTTGCCATGCTTAGGCATAGCTACCAGATGATTCACAGCTCTTAACCTCTAAATCTGGAGCTTTAACACAGTTGCATATTTTGGATAGTGCCACTTCAATTAAGTTAAGGGTTCGGGGGAATTTTTCCTGCATGATGACACAGATGCCGTCAGAATACGCGATCAATTGGTGACCGTCTGCTTCCATGACCATAACCACCCAAAGTAGCGGAGAGAGAACGCCTCCCAGCGGGGTACCTCTGTTAACGAGTCTGTGAATCACGCTTTCCCATAGCTCTGTTTTAATCCGCCTATAAGTACGAATATTGCATATTGTATTGAATAAACTCCGCCAGGTAAGCGTCGACCCGCAGACCCGTCAGCACCGAGGTGATAGCTTCCGGAAGAACGTTATTGGAGGCGCCCGCTCTGTCTATAAATGCCTCCAGTATGCACTCCTTGAGGTTGAGTGACCTTTCGATAACTAATACCAGTGAGTGCAAGGCAGTGCCAGTTGGTCTGGCCTTAGTATAGGCGTGTTGAGCTTGCGATTAAAACACTGGGTCTATCAGTCTCCAAATATAGTCTTTCAAGAGTTTTAAGAAGAAAAGAAGATAGATTTCGAGTGGGAGGGGTTCCCCACTTTCGGGATAAAAACAACTTTGACCTCTCTTCATGATGCTGGTACGCAATTGAGCCAAACATAACTTATGAACCTTTCCTTTAGCCAGAGCTTTATAAGTTTGGCAGGGTGTTGCAGCTGAGCCGGGAATATTCCGGGCCCGGCGACTTCTAGGGCTTAAAGGTGGATAGGGCCCAGTATGGCTTTTTATGCTCTGTGATTTCATTTATTAACTGATCTGAGGGTAACCCTCCACTAATCATATTTGCAGACACTCTCGTGCATGTACACGGCTAAACATTTGAGTCTAAATTTAAAACTTTTTGGGCTACATATATGCCCAAACTAAATTTGGTTTAGAATTTAAATTGTGCTAGTTTTCGAGAAAATGAGAGTGAAGGAAAGACTTTCAATTTTAAACCAGAAGTGTCTTAACAATTAAAAAATATAAAAAACATTTGTATCAGTTGTCAGGATTCGAACCGACGTCGTCTACTCCACCCACTGAGTTATGGCGCACACAAAATTATAATGAGAAAAACTCATTGACTTGAGAAAACATTCAGAAATAAATGAAAAGAAATTTAAAAAATTTTTGACTTTTTTTCAGTCCAGTTTTAAATCTAAACCGCAAGAAAATGAAAATTGGTGTAGGTAATTGAAAGGTTTGGAATTTATTACAAAAAAGTTAAAAAATTGCCTAAATTGACGAATGGTTTAAAATTTAAGCTCAAATTTTTAGACATGTAGGGAAGTATGTATCCAGAAGCAGGTTAATGGTTTCAGTGCTTGAATCCGTCCCGTGTCCGTCCGACCTTTGGACGTAGCTTAGTTGAGTTGGAGATTTCTAGAGCATACTCCTTAAGTGGGAGGCGGCGGATGTAGATTCAGTCTTGCCACAGAAATCCACCCAGGAGCACCGATTCTCCTTTCTGTTTGCTTTTTTGTTTGTATTGAGTTTCCTCTTGTAAACAGCCCATGATGATTCGCTTTATTAAAGGCCGCCCTACAGACCCTCCTGAGCTTATCAAAATCAGACGAACACCATGGTGCTTTGTGTGTTTCCGTTACCTTTTTATTCGGGCAAGCCCTATCCAAAGCCATTCTACATTGCTGACTGAAATTGTTTACGATCTCGTACAACTCATTTTCATTCGTTGGGGTTCGCATCTCTTTAGATAACTTTTACCTATGAGCTTTTTGTAGTAGCCCCATATCAATATGGAACCTGAAATTGATTCAATTATAAGAAATATTCTTTAGATTCAATGTTTTGCTGCAATGATTTGACCGGAAGTGAGGTTATGTTCCAGTTGAGAGACATTCTTATACAGAGCCGGCTATCTTTTTTGATAGTTTTTAAAATTTGTATGACTTTGGCCTGATTAGCCCAGCCTTATGAGAAACAATGCAATCGATTATTGGTGCTGTATCGCAATTCCCAATCCCTAAAGTAACCTTACCGACCAATTGCATATTGGTTTTTCTCTTACGTTAAGGATACGACTATAGCGATACGCCAACGGCACCAATGTTTGAGCTTTACACACAAGAAGAAACTCGTGAAAGTAAGCATTTTTTTGATGGTATAGGAATTTGTAGGAAAAATTTGATTTGAAAGAAAATGATTTTTTTACTTGTGTTTTATATAAAGCATGACAGCGAAAAAAATTATTTCTCACTTAAATTGCTTTTGTTAAACGAATGTGTCTCACCTAAAGTTAGGTCACATCAGCTTTGTCATTAAAAGTGCAGCCATCACTGCCAAATTTCAATCTATAATACCTAGCAATACTAAAGCTGCCGATACATTAACAAAATGTATTTGTGGAATTTGGTAGGCGTTACCTTACTACAGTTAACTCATAGCCCAATAGTTCGAAGTTAAGCGTAAGCTTGAATTTAATATGCGGTTTGACTTGTATAAAAGCCAAGGCTACCGAGAAATTAGTCACAGTTCGCATTGACCTATCATAGCTAAATAGGTTGGGAACAATGGCTTTCAAGGTAAGTTGAAAACTCTATCAGTTAAACGAAGAAAAGTGTATCCTTGATCTTTAATTTTTTTACAGGTTTTCGCTGGGCTCTTATGTTGCTTTGCACTGACAATGGTCAGTGTCACACCACGTAGTCATCACGCGCATGGTGGGAACCGCAAAGATGGCGGCCATAGCCACGCTACGGTAAAATTAGTATCACGTTATGATGATCATGATCATCATAGACATGGGCATGATGATAGTAGTGATTCACATGACGAATATTATTTCGCCTATGGGGTCAAGGATAAGAAAACAGGTGACATTAAGGAACATAGCGAAAAGCGTGACGGCCATAAGGTATCCGGACACTATGAGTTGTTTGACTCAGATGGTCATAAGCGAATTGTCGACTATAAGGCTGATAAGCACAATGGGTTCCATGCTACAGTGAAACGTGAAAAATCACATCATCACATAGAAGATCGTGGGCATTTCACCTATCACGGTGGACGCGCTGAAGTCGAACAACACGACGAGAGTGGACACGTGGTTGATGGCGATAATGGTGGTAGTGGCGGGAACGACAATGAACACAAACATGGTCACGTTGGGAATGGAAAGCATCATCGCCGGCATGATGGTGGACATGAAGGGCATCATAGTGGTGATGATGGAGGCCATAAGGTTGGAGATGATGGTGATCATCATGATAAAGGCCATAAAGGTGATCAGGGCGATGATAATGGTCAACATGAAGCACACGATAACAACCATAAATACTCAATTATCTGGTCGATCAAACCAGAAGATGGTGGTCATCATCATCATCATGGTGGCGATAATGGAGGTCATAAGGATGGAGATGACGGTGGTGATGGAGGAAATCGTGATGGTAAACATAAAGGTCATCATAGTGGCGATGATGCAGGCCATAAGGATGGAGATGACGGTGGTAAAGGGCATGATGGTGGTGACGATGGTGGACAAGGAGATCTTCCTGGTGGAAATAAAGAGCACGATAAGAAGCATGGTCATAAAACACACTCCAGTAAATGGTCGATCAAACAAGAACATGGCGTTCCTCATCATCATCATGGTGACAATGATGGAGGTCATAAGGATGGAGATGACGGTGGTGATGGTAAACATCATGGTAGCGATGATGGTGGCCATAAAGGTGGAGATGCCGGTGGTCATGGAGAACATCATGATGGTAAAGATAAAGGTCATCATGGCGATGGTCATGTTAGCGATGATGCGGGCCATAATAATGGAGATGGCGGTGGTAAAGGACATGATGGTGGTGACGATGATGGAAATGGTGGTGATGATGGTGGAAATAAAGAGAACACTAAAAAGCATGGTCATAAACACTCAAGTAGCTGGTCGATCAAACAAGAACATGGTGTTGCTGTTCATCACCATGGAGGACATCATAGCAGTCACGACGGGGGGGATGATGGCCATCATAGTCATCATTGAAAACATTCATCGGATTTAAGTTTGGTGGCAACGATTATAGTATTAGAGATTGCCAAGAGCTATTTTCCAAATATCATTAAGTTTAGTCACAATTTTATCGAATGCTTTATTTGACTTAAGAAAAAAGAAAATACAAACCCTTTTTTTGTAAGCATAACTTTTTTTTTAAAACACAGAATGACGTCGCGAGTAGCTCTGATCACACAAGCTTTGATTTCCTCGAAAGCGGTGAGCCGGTGCTTTTAGCTAAATTTTATTCAAATATGTTTTAATCAAAAAACTCTGAATAAAACGAAATATTTCTCACAAACAAAGTAATCTTGAAACTGTAATTCAAATACGTAAATGTAAGTTTAAAAAATTTATAAAAAGTTATTTTAGGAAAAGTTAAGTCATCTAACCTTTTATATCCTTTTATACCTTTTTATCGCTGAAAAATCTTCGATGTCTAGCTCAACTATTCGGTGGATGCTTGTGAGGGCTAAATAATAAAGTCACGTAGTTTTTCGCTGCTTGAGTTCAATACAAAAGCTTGTGCGAATTGAGATAAATATTGACATATATATGTATATCAAAATGTTTAGGAGGAACAGAGAAATTGATTAAGCCATATCCGTCCGCCCATCTATGAACACGATAACTTGAGTAAATTTTGAGATATCTTAATGAATTTTGAAAGCAGGTTCCTTGGTTCTCATCTCCGAGCGCTATTCAAAATGGGCGAAATCGGATGATAGCCACGCCCACTTTTTATATATAGAATATTTTCGAAAATACAAAAAAGTGATTATTCAGTACATAAAAAAATGGGCGTGCCACCGACTACTTTTGTGTAAGTCAAATTTAGAAATATTATTAATCATAAATCAAAAACCGTTCAAGATATCAAAAGGGAATTCAGCATACAGTTTTCCATGAATATAAGGAATGTTCCGGGAGAAATCGGTTAAGGTTCACGCCCACTTTTATATGAAAGATTTTGAAAAGGATGATAGATATATTTAACTTTGCGTGAAATAGCTTTATATTATTTCTGTTTCACTTTCAAAATGTCCCTGAACGAAGAAATTCGAAACCAATAAATTTTCGAAAATGGGCGTGGCCCGCCCCTTTTATAGTGGATTCCTCCACAAAACTTGTTATGCTATAACTCAGGCAAATGGCGAAATGGTTGAATATATAAGGTAACTGTTTGTTGTAAAAATGGGCGAAATCGGTTCAGGGCCGCGACCACTTTTTTAATACAGTTTCGAAAAATTTGTAAAATTCAAAACACGACATTTCTGCCCACTTTTTAGCAAAAAGCTCCGCTATTTTTAAAGGCGATTGCTGTAATTTCAACTAGATATTTCAATGAAAATAGGTCAGCTGCTTCTTAATAGTATTTAGTATACTCCGGCCAAAACTTAGGCAAATCGGATAACACACAAGCAAAACATCTGGGCAATAGATAAGTTATATATCTTTTTTTATTTTCATACCTTAGGTTAGGTTAAGTTGCAAGTGCTAAGCTGAAACCTTAAGGTAACAGCTCGACACTTAGGCCACCAATGGGCCCGTTGTGATATCCTATACGGTCTCAAAACGACCCCTTCCATGCCTAGAGCGGAGGGTCAAACCACTTCGTGGAATTATTAAATTTCGCTAAAGCCCAAACTTAACATCTTGAGACCTCAGAAAGGTCATAAAGAAACGGTTCGCCTAGAGTGGCCAACCGCCACCTGCTAAGTGCTGGACACTGACAAAGGAGGTGCTGGACGCTGTCCTCCTCTTCCCGGTACATCTGCAGCTGCGACAATAATCAAAGGTCGTTACCTCCATTCTGGCTCCGTGACCGCCCATGAACATGAAATGTTTGTAAGTATGAGGAGAAGAAGAGATAGACCCATAAATAAGCATACTGAAATGATCGGGACAATGGAGGGCTGAAACTTGTTGTTGGCGAACCAATAAGCCCCCATACAACCGATCATCGGCACATAAACGGGTTCTGAGCTATAACTAAAGTAATTAATTAGCTAGGTACATAAAATTTTGCAGCTTTTGCACTTATTTCAAAATTTAAATTTAAATTGGTTGCTCAAAAATTGCGGTTAGGGCTCAATTTACCACTCACCACTGTCGTATGTACATATCTCCTGGCTAAATAAAAGAACAAATTTTTAAGAAAAATTGAAATTTTACATAAATTTTGTTTTTACCTATTTTCGTTTTTCGAATAAATTTGACAAACATAAACTAATTTTTGAAAGCAGTTGCTCTATTTCCAATATCTGGAAATTTTTCAAATATAAAATGTTGGTATTTTGAGAAAATTTGGTTAGCAGTGGTTGGTAGGGAAGCTATTTATATACAAATAAATTTACCACTTAAAACTTACAACAGAAATGTTTTTATTGAAAACTATCAGCCTGATTTTTAATGCGAACTCAAAAGTATTAAAATAAACCTGCGTAAATTGGGATGCCATAATAGATTACTACTGGGTTTATAATATTCGGTTTCACCCTTACTTAGACTTCCTTACTTGTTAGTAGATGGAAACTGTTTGGGAAAAGTTGGCTATAAAATTCATCTATTTGGCTCCATGTCTGTTTTAAAAACTTGCTTCAAAAAATTTATTATGGTCTCCTTTTCCTAATTAGTATTTTTATTTGAAAAACTTGTGTTCCTTTCGAAAACCTGTGTTTTTACCGAAAACCTTACGGTGGTTAGCTAAATGGGAGACGGCCACAACCTGGTTAGCCCACTCCAACATAATCGGGTTAAGGGCTTGCTAGGTGGTTTAAGACAGCAGCTGGAATCTGCCTGCAATCAAGCGGGTATGATGACGTCCGATACAAACGTTTTAAACGCTGGTTAAAAGATAATCCCTGAATTTCTGGGCATCCTCTCTGTTTAAACAAAGCTTTATTATAACGTTATAACCTAATATATACAGTGCACATATATGTACATAACAATTATAATCAACAACAAATTCGCCTTTACTATAAAAATTTCTCATTAAAATCGAAATTCAACTATAAGTGATCTAATTAGTGTCCCTTGTGGTGGTGATGTGGTACTCCGTGCTCTTGCTTGATCGAAAAACCGCTGGCATGTCCATGCACATGACCATGACCGTGGCCATGTTCTTCATGATCATGGTGTTCCTTCACCTCAGCTTGTCCGCCATAATAGCTGGTGTGTCCGTGATCGACCACATGATGGTGAATAGGTTCACGATGTACCACTGCATGGAAACCGCTATGTTTATCAGCCGTATAATGAACAGTACGCCTATATCCATCAGCGTCGATTAATTCATAATGTCCTGTCACTTTATGACCGTCACGCTTTTCACTTTGACTTTTGCTATCACCTGTCTTTTTATCTTCAACGCCATATTTAAATTCGTACTCTGCATGGGAATCATGACCATCATCATGTCCATGTCCATGGTGATCGTGATGATCGTCATGGGATACTAAGTGAAAAGAGGCGTGACTCGAACCACCATGTTCATGATGATGGGGTGCGGAGTTTACTGCAACCATCACCAAGCAAAATATGAGTGCAGCAAAAATCTAATTTTAGAATAAGGATATATTAGTTATTAAATAGTTTGTAGCTAAGGAGTTACTAACTTTAAAGCTCATTATTGTAAATTGTTTTATGAGTAGTGATTGACTGTGGCTTCAGATATTACAGATTTGTTCTTTTATACTACCAAACTAAATTTTTTGTTTACAGACATTAAAGTGGTTCAATATACTGTACATAGCAATCAATCCAACGTACATTAAACTAACAATTCTATTTAGCAAAGTAATCTAGTTTACTTTTAATGCGTCAATAAATCTACTGAGACAGTGGCCTTACGGTTAAGAGGCGGTTACCGTTAATTGAGCACACTTAGTAAATGTGTTTTACATTCCATGTGCTTATTAAGGTTACCACAGTTCAGTTAATTTTTTTAAATATAGTATGTATTCACCCAGGTAGTTAGTATTAAAGTTTGAGGAACTTTACATTTTGTGTGAGGGAAGTGTTGCCGATGTGCACATTCCTGTGCCGGTTATGGGTACGTTATACTCTGGCACTGCCATCTTTTGGAGCTAATAACAATAATAAATCGAGGTAATGCACTTCGACCTGAATATTTATTTTGCCTTTATATCCACCTTTAAGAAATCCGGAATTAAAGACTGCTGTGGAAGGATCTTCTCGATAGTTTCGATCGTCTATCAGTATTTTGATGTTCTTGTTGTAGATTTATCTCTACACACAGGCTTATAGCGACTACTTCCGCCTGGAAGATAACCCCTGCGGGTTAGGGGTTTAGAATATGCCCGAGGTAGGCATACCGGTCGTAAGAGGCGACTAATATGCACAAAGGTAATGACGTGCAAATCGATGGTTGATCCACGGATATGATGCCTCTCACCTCTCATTACCCATCTTATCCTTCCTTACGGAAGGAGGGCTGACATGACCTAGAAGGTTTCACTGGTCATAAATGGCTACCACGACAGTCGGGCAGTACCGCAAGGGAGTACCGGACGACTTTTCTCTGCTGATGACAGTTGTTCGAATTTTAAACCAGACATGGTTAACAATTAAAAAAACATTTCTATAGGTTAGCAGGATTCGAACCGACGCTCCCCGTATTAGAGTCCTCTGCTCTACCCACTGAGCTACGGTGCACACAAAATTGTTATGAGAAGTATTCATTGACTTGAAAAGTCTTGAGTTGAAAGAGTTTTAGACTTTTTTTCAGTTCAGTTTTAAATCTAAACTACAATAAATTCAAAATTGGTGTAGGTAAATGAAAGCTTTGGAATTTATTACAAAAAAGTTTAAAAAATTGCTTAAACCGACGAATGGCTTAAAATTTATGCTCACATTTTTAGCCGTGTACTACAGCTATTCGTTACTGCGGCTATATACCAAGCTCAAATGGCAAGCGGCGGCATTCGGTACCCCAAACCGTGATCGGAGTTCAAGTTAAGGAAAACGGCATCTCCTGGTATTAACAGGCATTCCTCGGAGAAACAGACAAGTAGAGCTATGTATAATATACTCGCTACGCGCTGATAACCCCTGCCAATAATAAAAGCACCAACTGCAACACACCGAAAAGCCCCTGCTGATTAGAGGGGCAGTACATCGAAAAGCCCCTGCTGATTAGAGGGGTGGAACATATCTATGGTAGGTCTGCTGTCCGCCACGTCCCATTCCATGAATGGATTCGCCGACTTGGCAGGGCCAAGTGTAGTAAAATATAATGCGGGTGGGGCTCTCGGAGTTGAGCACATTCAATACGCAATCGAGACTTAAGCTGGGGAGGAAGCTCTTAGATTCTTATAAGATCACCAAAGTTTTAACTAGCGCTATGAAGGTACTACGCGCCACCACGATAGCACATTACATGAAGATACGTTAGCCTGTAGCAGAATCACTACGTGTGTCTTCATCCGAGCGTATCACGAGCCAGGAGTACCGAATGTAGAACTCGTTAATTAGATATCGGTAATCAGGCCGCAGTCGGTAGTTAGGTAGGCAGCCACATCACCATTAGCAGTTACGAATTTTAAACTACGTAATTGTGTGTTTGCGAATCAAAAATACTTTCCTTCTGTGGAAGCACCAAGTATAAAATCATTGGAGATTCCGTACTGTTTCAAATTGCTTGGCTTGTTTTGTTTCCAACTTCGTAAGTATTTTGTATAAGATAATAATGATAAGAAGATACAAGTGAATATAGCTACTGTATAATTTCGTTAAAATCTAACTACCAGCTCTTTAATACCGATCACTTTACCTTTGGAGTCCAGTTAACGGTGACCGCCTTTAAATTGGAGGTCACCGTGCCCATGAAGTTATTAATTGTAAATAAATTGAATTTTAGCTGCAAATTACCTTTTCTCATTAATCTGTAATTAATTATCATAATAAAGTGACGAAATTGTTATGACTAAACTGAAACAGTAGTGTTTTATGACTTTTTAGTTGCATTGCTAAGCAATTGTACTACCTATTAGCCAAACTTTTGCAAATTACAAACTGGAGCACAAAAACTGCATAGCAATATAATTCTTATAAAAGTTCGCGTCAAAGAAACATCAAGCACAGTTCGAATAGATCAACCACAGGCATCAAATCATTTAGGAATAATGGCTTTTAAAGTAAGCTGAGCCATAAAAATTATTTTACTGTCTTTATTTATTTACTCTCACCTCTCTTTCACCACCAGGTTTTGGCTGCACTCATATGTTGCTTGGTGATAGTTGTGGTAAACGGCGCGCCCCATCATCATGAACATGGTGGTTCGAGTCACGCCTCTTTTCACTTAGTATCCCATGACGATCATCACGATCACCATGGACATGAACATGATGATGGTCATGATTCCCATGCAGAGTACGAATTTAAATATGGCGTTGAGGATAAGAAAACAGGTGATAACAAAAGTCAAGGCGAAAAGCGTGATGGCCATAAAGTAACAGGATTTTATGAATTGATCGATGCTGATGGCTATAAGCGAACTGTTCATTATACGGCTGACAAACATACTGGCTTCCATGCCGTCGTACATCGTGAACCCATACATCACTTCGTGGTTGATCACAGCCATACAAGCTACTATGGGGGACACGCACATTTCAAGGAGCACCATGGGCATGAGGGACATGGTCATGGTCATGGTCATGCTAGTGGTTACTCTTTGAAGCAAGAGCACGCTGCACCATACCACCATAAGGAACATTGAGAACCAAATCCATTACCTAATTCGCACATTGTATTTTTAAGTTTAATTGAAATTGTTGTGAAATATTGTTGTTATAGTAATAAAGTTATAAAAAGTTACAATTAAAAGTATTATTAACTATGTTAGCGTTAATTATTACTACGACTTGGATCGCGGGGAACGATTTATTGATGTACGCGAATCAGTTTTCCAACGGAAAAAGTACCTAGGTAGCAGTTAACGTAAAGGCATCAACGATATCTTTCCCAGCACTTGCTTAAAATATGCCATTTATATAATTTCAAATATGTTAGGTCGTACTTGTAGGAAGAAACTCATATATAATCCCATACAGCAACTATGTGATGTAATAGCTCTTACCCTCAATATCTCACGAAAATTAAAGGTATGCATTCTTAGTGCCGTATTAAGCTAACCCGGGGTCAAGGGGCCCTTAGACTGTTTTAGGTTAGGTTCTTACCGAGGTTAAAACAATACTGTTACAAACAATATTTTCTTCACTTAATTTGGACAAATACTGTTACAAACAATATTTTCTTCACTTAATTTGGACAAATTTATAAATAGTGCTGTTGATATCGACTTCTCGGAGTAAATGATGGTGGTCATTAAATTGGGGTGATTAAGACGTTCTTTGGCTCATCGTGTTCCAATTCATTTTTAAAATGTTCTATTTTTGAGGGAAATCGTTTAACACTGCAGGTGGTGACCATGAGAGACAAATAATTGCGCAAGGAAATTGCAACTTTCGGGAAAGAAGTTTGCAAAGAATTATTTATCAACAGCTCGAACGAAAATGGCAGAACGCCGAAACCGGTTTGTCACAAAATCAAACTTGACAAGGGATGACGGAAAATCGTTCCAACAAAAATCAGCTTACTACCCTGTCGGAAGATCAACACAACAAAATAAATCATTTATCAACAGCTTATACACCTGCATTTCCGGAGCCTCATGATTCCTGCTGTGAATAATACTAGCCCCATCAGAATTGATCATTGCACTAATTCGTCGCCCAGACTGTCCTCCAAATCATCTGCATAAGCTCTTACTATGGTTGCAGATTTTTGAAAATTTTTTCTTAGAGGAAAAGATTTTAGCTATCGGAATATTCCGAAAATGCCAGCAATTCTATGATAACTGTTGACATGTTTATCTAAAGCAGTGAGTACGTTATCAATGGTGACAATAAACACCTGAATTTCATACCGTTGTTTAGGTGTGATTATCAACAAAGCTGTCTGGCGTAAATGAGCCGATATAATTGTCGTATTTTGTTTTTCGCTTCCTGCGTCTAGAAGTAGTCTTGCTTATATGATTCACAACCAGTGAGCTCTTTGGCTTTTGCCATAATATCTGAAAATATAGATCGCATTGCTAGAACGTATTCATGTAATGATTCATAAAGGTCATACCCAGTCTTACGGGTTTGATAATCCGATTGCAGAGCAGACTAGTCGCTTGTAAACGTTCTAGTATTCTAACTCACAATATTGTCATTATTCCCCCAAATGCGCGGGGTCCGCAGCATTTGATACTCTTGCTTCGTGGCTAATCCGGCACTGTGCATTGTATAAAAAGTGCTCCGAAAGAGAGAGAATCCTTACACTGTTGGACAAATCTATATTATTGTAAAACGGGAGCTTCTATCTATGGACGGTATCGAAATACAGATGCATAATATCGCCAACTTTGTTGCTAAAGTTAACAACGGAGTATATAATGTTCTGTTATACCCGAATTTAGATTCGCTTAAATATTTGTAAATCTTCTCTTTAACTTTTACTAACGCTTGGAAGACTAATTTGTGATTTTTTCTTTAACTTTATTATATGACGCCGATCACATCAACGATAAAATATTTGATATGCCAATGTGCTAATGATTACAAATATTTGCGTTTACTTTTTGCTGATAACTTGACTACTCTTTTGCAAATACAATTTGTTTCCTTCTATTAATTTTTTTTGGTATGCAATCTCATTTCATTTTGTAATTTATTTCCTCAAATTAAATTTGCATTAATTGATTTGTTGATGTGAACGAGTTGTTATTTAGCCACAAATCAACCTGTTTGGGAATACGCCTACTTAGAAGATTTTTTCGATCACATTGAAGCAGCCTTTTCGCCTTATACTGCATTTACACTGCACCAAACGCGTCATTTTGGGCGAAAAAATCCAAATGCGTCACATTTCCCCATGCAAATCGCATTTTTCAAATGACTGATTTCATCGCATTCGCTGGCATTTGCTCGCATTTGGGCCGCAACAATATGACATTCTTTTCGAACGCATTGCGTTTGAAGTTTCGCATAAAGGAAATGTCAAACAAAATGCAAATGAGCTGATGTAAATAGGTTTGAATTTGCCAAATGCGGTGCAGTGTAAATGTAGTATTATTATGGTTCAGAATTTGAGGTAAGTCCGTATGGGCTTCACAACTTTTCCAATAGATTAGTAAATTAGCCCTCTTCGACTGACGTGCATATCTTTTCACTATTCCACTGACGTGGTAGTCCAGCAGACACCTTTTCAATGGTTTATCTCGTCTCGTCCTGTTTCAAGAACTTAATTTTCATTCGCCATTTTTAGTTTAAATATTAAGGTTTTCATTTAATGTAATACTTTTTTATTTCAAAGGCTTAATTCATTTTAAATGGTATTTATCTAACTCACCCAAATTAAGTCTAAAAAACGTATACCTTTGTAAAAAGCAACAAGAAAGTATTTCAAACTATAATTTTTTTTCTAAGTTTTAAATTCTTATAAAATACACTTAAGTTTATTCGTTTAAACAGAAAAGAGAAAAATTTAATGGTTGAATAAAAATATTTTTTATGTTAAATATTAGAGTTTCACAGTATGACTTTCCAACGCTTATACTCATAAACAAAATTTATCATATTAGGTATACGTATTTTGAAATCTGCGCAGCCCCTTCAGCAAGGGATCATATTAAAAGTTTGATAAGAATTCTTACTTTGGCAGATTTCGTATAGTTCAGTTAAATTGGCTTCGTGCAGTCACAGTAAAAATATCTGGTAATTTTTTTTATTTTTGATGGGCATATTGAGCAGAGTTTTCTAGTTATCAGTTAAAGCAAAACTGACCAGATATACAAAGTATTTCAACAATTTCACTAAAATGTTGTTAAGGATACGTAACAAAAATGTAACACAAATACTGAGGTGGTTGTCTCTCAGACACCTGCCTCATTACTGACGTGGTTGTCTGCCAGACACTTTTCCGCTCTCACCGAAGTGTGTGCTCGATTCAACACTTTTCACCACAGTAGTCTACGCATGACCATACAATTAAAAGGTAAGGAAAGCGCGGGAATCGATGATTATGAAATAGTGGTGCAAAATACATTTTTCAGTTTATTGGTGTCTGTCAGACTACCATGTTAGTCGCAGAGGGTTAGTTATTCGCACCCATAACAAAATAAGTTATAGTACTGATGCGGAATTAGTATCAATGATAGAAAAATCACAGCAAATAAATTAGTAAGCCTGGTTTTGGAGATTGGAACTTTAAAGAGCTGAAGCTTAACTTCAAGCCCACTTTGTTCTTAAAATAATTCCTTAATGCGCTGTAGGGAAATTAATAACCTTTTTCAAAATATGTGCTTCAAACTAAAGTTTTATGAACAAGTTCGAACATAACGAAAACTTTTTTTAGTTCTAATACTAATTTAAGGCACAGTTGATTACTTTTACACTCAGAAAAAACACAGGGCTTAAAAATTAAAACAAAAACTATCTATTTTGATTCCGTTATGGCGTAACAAACCCAAGTTATGTTGAACAAATTATAATACCCTGTGTCTACAAAAATATTTAACATCGGTATTCGAAACTTCCCTCATATAATTTTACCATTAAACCGACGCTATGTATGTATTAGCGATACGAATCCTGGGATCCTGTGGTCCCATGCTTTTCCAGGGCCGGCAAATACCGACATTTGATTTGACGATATTGTATGTGTATTGCTTCAAAGTTCCAAATTGTTAAACAAATTTTGTTTGCAGCGCCACAAAATAACTTACGACATTTCGTTAACATGAAACAATGAATTTTACATTCATGAATTAAATCCATATAAAAAATTAATACTTCAGGATTTGTCTGCCAGGTAATTACGCAAATATTGATGGTATATTTTTTGATTTTTCTTATTAGCTATAGCGATAATATCTAAAGAGTATCATATAACAGAATTTATTTACGAATTTGCGTATGGCAAGTTAATAAATTATGCGCGCCTGTCAAACGAGACAAAACCATATCATTCAGTGGCAATTTTTATCTATTTGAATTTGCTTTTAAATTGGCTCAATCTTATGGACTTGATTGTTCTTGTATTATCGGTTATTTAGTTTTGATTTAACCATGCGTATCTCTGTAGCTTTAAAAACTGTGTGCATGTAATTTATATCTACCGAAATAAATAAATATGAACTTAGTTTATACACTGCTCGGACTATAATTGGTTACGAGTTTCCAGATACCGTACGCACAAAGTTAACTCTTAGACACAGAATCAGAAATATGCTAACCAGATGTTCAAGACTACCATTATATAAATAAATGAAAAACTAATAAGCAATTTTTGTTTAAAAAAGAAGTTTGCTGCTTAATTTCTGAATTATGTCCTGTATCGTAACAAAAACAACAATTTTCCAGATATCAATGCAAGCACAACTTAGCGGAGTTTTTCCTCCATAACATCGTCATCGGGATCTGATTTCCACGTCTTTTATCTAAAGGAAAGTTACTCCAAAATCTATAACAAGATTCCTCAATGGAAATTTTTAAAACTATTACCCGAATAAAAAATTAAAAGGAAACAAAAATCGTATTTGAAATCGGAAGTCGAACCAAATCTGGAACGGCACAGACACCGGATTTGAAACCGAAGGTGGCATCAAAACACAAAACGTATTTGAAGCAGACCTGTTAAATTTGATTAGTAATTAGTAATCAATTAATTATAAAATGTATTTGAAGAAGACCTGTTAAATTTGATGAGTAATTAGTAATCAATTTTAGGCTTTTTTAATTGGTAATGATTATTTTATTAGTATTTCAAAAAAGGAAATTATTAATTGACTAGCAACCCGCCCCGGCTTCGAACGGAAATAAAATATAATTGAATTGAAAACATACATACATACATACGTCCGAAATTTAATTATGCGAGAGATTCGTACATATGTACTTACATACATACGTACCAAGTTCTTTCACCATACGATCTAATTCAACATGACTGAGGTGGGATGAGATTCCCGCATAATCGGTTGACAGCGAACGAACACACAAACAGCGTTCTTTCACCATACGATGTCGCCCCACCTCATTCATGTTGAATTAGATCGTATGGTGAAAGAACGCTGTTTGTGTGTTTATTCGCTGTCAAGTTCTAATGGCTCATTCGTTTAACAGCGAACAAACACACAAACAGCTTTTTTGGAAAAAGTGCTGCTTTTGTTTAAACAATTTTGGTTAAATAAGATATGAAACAACTATTTTTTTTGATGCAGAACGAAAGTAAATATTTCAAAGTTTAACTTCAAGTAAGTTTCATTTTAATCGGTGGATTCGTTTAGGATTTATGGCTGTATAAAAGAAAAATTTATGGTTTTTTACCACATTTTGTCCGATTGCCACGCCCCCTTTATATATTTCTGCACGTTATAATGGCATAAACCTTCCTCTTCAACCAATCTATGTATTAAAAAAAACCGCATCAAAATCTGTTGCTTAGTTTTCAAGATTACGATTAGAAAAAATCTAAAATAATCCAAAACAGTTGTTTTCATTACATTTGATTACTTTTCGATTTTTTTTTTATTTTTTAAAAGACAAATGCCCAGTAAAAGAAAGACAAACAAAAACAAGTAAGGACGGCGCTGTCTTCGGCTGTGCCGAAGGCTTTATATCTTTCATGAATACGTGCAAACTTAAAAACGCATTGTTTAAAGTTCTCTAAAACTTTGTCAGCATGAACGATCAGTTGTATGGGATATATACTATATATGTATAGCTCCGATCTTGGTGATTTTTTTACCAAATCTTTTACCATCTATAAGCAAATATCTCACCAAGTTTCAAGTTTTAATATTTCAAAATGAGGGATAAATGGCCATAATCCTCTTATCTGAACGATCGGTTGTATGGGATATATACTATATATAGCTCCGATCTTACCGATTTTTTAACCAAATTTTTTATTGTCTGTAAGCAAATATCTCACCAAGTTTCAAGTTTTAATATTTCAAAATGAGGGATAAATGGCCATAATCCTCTTATCTGAACGATCGGTTGTATGGGATATATACTATATATAGCTCCGATCTTACCGATTTTTTTACCAAATTTTTTATTATCTGTAAGCAAATATCTCACCAAGTTTCAAGTTTCAATATTTCAAAATGCGGGATAAATGGCCATAATCCTCTTATCTGAACAATCGGTTGTATGGGATATATACTATATATAGCTCCGATCTTACCGATTTTTTTACCAAATTTTTTATTATCTGTAAGCAAATATCTCACCACGTTTCAAGTTTTAATATTTCAAAATGAGGGATAAATGGCCATAATCCTCTTATCTGAACGATCGGTTGTATGGGATATATACTATATATAGCTCCGATCTTACCGATTTTTTTACCAAATTTTTTATTATCTGTAAGCAAATATCTCACCAAGTTTCAAGTTTTAATATTTCAAAATGAGGGATAAATGGCCATAATCCTCTTATCTGAACTATCGGTTGTATGGGATATATACTATATATAGCTCCGATCTTACCGATTTTTTTACCAAAATTTTTATTATCTGTAAGCAAATATCTCACGAAGTCTCAAGTTTTAATATTTCAAAATGAGGGATAAATGACCATAATCCTCTTATCTGAACGATCGGTTGTATGGGATATATACTATATATAGCTCCGATCTTACCCATTTTTTTACCAAATTTTTTATTATCTGTAAGCAAATATTTCACCAAGTTTCAAGTTTAAATATTTCAAAATGAGGGATAAATGGCGATAATCCTCTTATCTGAACGATCGGTTGTATGGGATATATACTATATATAGCTCCGATCTTACCGATTTTTTTACCAAATTTTTTATTATCTGTAAGCAAATATCTCAACAAGTTTCAAGTTTTGATATTTCAAAATGAGGGATAAATGGCCATAATCCTCTTATCTGAACGATCGGTTGTATGGGATATATACTATATATAGCTCCGATCTTACCGATTTTTTTACCAAATTTTTTATTATCTGTAAGCAAATATCTCACCAAGTTTCAAGTTTTAATATATCAAAATGAGGGATAAATGGCCATAATCCTCTTATCTGAACGATCGGTTGTATGGGATATATACTATATATAGCTCCGATCTTACCGATTTTTTTACCAAATTTTTTATTATCTGTAAGCAAATATCTCATCAAGTTTCAAGTTTGCATATTTCAAAATGAGGGATAAATGGCCATAATCCTCTTATCTGAACGATCGGTTGTATGGGATATATACTACGAGGTGTGTTCAAAAAGTCTCGCGAATTTTGAATCTGAACGATCGGTTGTATGGGATATATACTATATATAGCTCCGATCATATATAAATAAATGAAAAACTAATAAGCAATTTTTGTTTAAAAAAGAAGTTTGCTGCTTAATTTCTGAATTATGTCCTGTATCGTAACAAAAACAACAATTTTCCAGATATCAATGCAAGCACAACTTAGCGGAGTTTTTCCTCCATAACATCGTCATCGGGATCTGATTTCCACGTCTTTTATCTAAAGGAAAGTTACTCCAAAATCTATAACAAGATTCCTCAATGGAAATTTTTAAAACTATTACCCGAATAAAAAATTAAAAGGAAACAAAAATCGTATTTGAAATCGGAAGTCGAACCAAATCTGGAACGGCACAGACACCGGATTTGAAACCGAAGGTGGCATCAAAACACAAAACGTATTTGAAGCAGACCTGTTAAATTTGATTAGTAATTAGTAATCAATTAATTATAAAATGTATTTGAAGAAGACCTGTTAAATTTGATGAGTAATTAGTAATCAATTTTAGGCTTTTTTAATTGGTAATGATTATTTTATTAGTATTTCAAAAAAGGAAATTATTAATTGACTAGCAACCCGCCCCGGCTTCGAACGGAAATAAAATATAATTGAATTGAAAACATACATACATACATACGTCCGAAATTTAATTATGCGAGAGATTCGTACATATGTACTTACATACATACGTACCAAGTTCTTTCACCATACGATCTAATTCAACATGACTGAGGTGGGATGAGATTCCCGCATAATCGGTTGACAGCGAACGAACACACAAACAGCGTTCTTTCACCATACGATGTCGCCCCACCTCATTCATGTTGAATTAGATCGTATGGTGAAAGAACGCTGTTTGTGTGTTTATTCGCTGTCAAGTTCTAATGGCTCATTCGTTTAACAGCGAACAAACACACAAACAGCTTTTTTGGAAAAAGTGCTGCTTTTGTTTAAACAATTTTGGTTAAATAAGATATGAAACAACTATTTTTTTTGATGCAGAACGAAAGTAAATATTTCAAAGTTTAACTTCAAGTAAGTTTCATTTTAATCGGTGGATTCGTTTAGGATTTATGGCTGTATAAAAGAAAAATTTATGGGTTTTTACCACATTTTGTCCGATTGCCACGCCCCCTTTATATATTTCTGCACGTTATATTGGCATAAACCTTCCTCTTCAACCAATCTATGTATTAAAAAAAACCGCATCAAAATCTGTTGCTTAGTTTTCAAGATTACGATTAGAAAAAATCTAAAATAATCCAAAACAGTTGTTTTCATTACATTTGATTACTTTTCGATTTTTTTTTTATTTTTTAAAAGACAAATGCCCAGTAAAAGAAAGACAAACAAAAACAAGTAAGGACGGCGCTGTCTTCGGCTGTGCCGAAGGCTTTATATCTTTCATGAATACGTGCAAACTTAAAAACGCATTGTTTAAAGTTCTCTAAAACTTTGTCAGCATGAACGATCAGTTGTATGGGATGTATACTATATATGTATAGCTCCGATCTTGGTGATTTTTTTACCAAATCTTTTACCATCTATAAGCAAATATCTCACCAAGTTTCAAGTTTTAATATTTCAAAATGAAGGATAAATGGCCATAATCCTCTTATCTGAACGATCGGTTGTATGGGATATATACTATATATAGCTCCGATCTTACCGATTTTTTAACCAAATTTTTTATTGTCTGTAAGCAAATATCTCACCAAGTTTCAAGTTTTAATATTTCAAAATGAGGGATAAATGGCCATAATCCTCTTATCTGAACGATCGGTTGTATGGGATATATACTATATATAGCTCCTATCTTACCGATTTTTTTACCAAATTTTTTATTATCTGTAAGCAAATATCTCACCAAGTTTCAAGTTTTAATATTTCAAAATGCGGGATAAATGGCCATAATCCTCTTATCTGAACAATCGGTTGTATGGGATATATACTATATATAGCTCCGATCTTACCGATTTTTTTACCAAATTTTTTATTATCTGTAAGCAAATATCTCACCACGTTTCAAGTTTTAATATTTCAAAATGAGGGATAAATGGCCATAATCCTCTTATCTGAACGATCGGTTGTATGGGATATATACTATATATAGCTCCGATCTTACCGATTTTTTAACCAAATTTTTTATTGTCTGTAAGCAAATATCTCACCAAGTTTCAAGTTTTAATATTTCAAAATGAGGGATAAATGGCCATAATCCTCTTATCTGAACGATCGGTTGTATGGGATATATACTATATATAGCTCCTATCTTACCGATTTTTTTACCAAATTTTTTATTATCTGTAAGCAAATATCTCACCAAGTTTCAAGTTTTAATATTTCAAAATGCGGGATAAATGGCCATAATCCTCTTATCTGAACAATCGGTTGTATGGGATATATACTATATATAGCTCCGATCTTACCGATTTTTTTACCAAATTTTTTATTATCTGTAAGCAAATATCTCACCACGTTTCAAGTTTTAATATTTCAAAATGAGGGATAAATGGCCATAATCCTCTTATCTGAACGATCGGTTGTATGGGATATATACTATATATAGCTCCGATCTTACCGATTTTTTTACCAAATTTTTTATTATCTGTAAGCAAATATCTCACCAAGTTTCAAGTTTTAATATTTCAAAATGAGGGATAAATGGCCATAATCCTCTTATCTGAACTATCGGTTGTATGGGATATATACTATATATAGCTCCGATCTTACCGATTTTTTTACCAAAATTTTTATTATCTGTAAGCAAATATCTCACGAAGTCTCAAGTTTTAATATTTCAAAATGAGGGTTAAATGACCATAATCCTCTTATCTGAACGATCGGTTGTATGGGATATATACTATATATAGCTCCGATCTTACCCATTTTTTTACCAAATTTTTTATTATCTGTAAGCAAATATTTCACCAAGTTTCAAGTTTAAATATTTCAAAATGAGGGATAAATGGCGATAATCCTCTTATCTGAACGATCGGTTGTATGGGATATATACTATATATAGCTCCGATCTTACCGATTTTTTTACCAAATTTTTTATTATCTGTAAGCAAATATCTCAACAAGTTTCAAGTTTTGATATTTCAAAATGAGGGATAAATGGCCATAATCCTCTTATCTGAACGATCGGTTGTATGGGATATATACTATATATAGCTCCGATCTTACCGATTTTTTTACCAAATTTTTTATTATCTGTAAGCAAATATCTCACCAAGTTTCAAGTTTTAATATATCAAAATGAGGGATAAATGGCCATAATCCTCTTATCTGAACGATCGGTTGTATGGGATATATACTATATATAGCTCCGATCTTACCGATTTTTTTACCAAATTTTTTATTATCTGTAGGCAAATATCTCACCAAGTTTCAAGTTTTAATATTTCAAAATGAGGGATAAATGGCCATAATCCTCTTATCTGAACGATCGGTTGTATGGGATATATACTATATATAGCTCCGATCTTACCGATTTTTTTACCAAATTTTTTATTATCTGTAAGCAAATATCTCATCAAGTTTCAAGTTTGCATATTTCAAAATGAGGGATAAATGGCCATAATCCTCTTATCTGAACGATCGGTTGTATGGGATATATACTACGAGGTGTGTTCAAAAAGTCTCGCGAATTTTGAATCTGAACGATCGGTTGTATGGGATATATACTATATATAGCTCCGATCTTACCGATTTTTTTACCAAATTTTTTATTATCTGTAAGCAAACATCTCACCAAGTTTTAAGTTTTAATATTTTAAAATGAGGGATAAATGGCCATAATCCTCTTATCTGAACGATCGGTTGTATGGGATATATACTACGAGGTGTGTTCAAAAAGTCTCGCGAATTTTGAATCTGAACGATCGGTTGTATGGGATATATACTATATATAGCTCCGATCTTACCGATTTTTTTACCAAATTTTTTATTATCTGTAAGCAAATATCTCACCAAGTTTCAGGTTTTAATATTTCAAAATGAGGGATAAATGGCCATAATCCTCTTATCTGAACGATCGGTTGTATGGGATATATACTATATATAGCTCCGATCTTACCGATTTTTTTACCAAATTTTTTATTATCTGTGAGCAAATATCTCACCAAGTTTCAAGTTTTAATATTTCATAATGAGGGATAAATGGCCATAATCCTCTTATCTGAACGATCGGTTGTATGGGATATATACTATATATAGCTCCGATCTTACCGATTTTATTACCAAATTTTTTATTATCTGTAAGTAAATATCTGACCAAGTTTCACGTTTTAATATTTCAAAATGAGGGATAAATGGCCATAATCCTCTTATCTGAACGATCGGTTGTATGGGATATATACTATATATAGCTCCGATCTTACCGATTTTTTTACCAAATTTTTTATTATCTGTAAGCAAATATCTCACCAAGTTTCAGGTTTTAATATTTCAAAATGAAGGATAAATGACCATAATCATCTTATCTGAACGATCTTTTTTATGGGATATATACTTTATATAGCTCCGATGTTACCGATTTTTATACCAAATTTTTTATTATCTGTAAGCAAATATCTCACCAAGTTTCAAGTTTTAATATTTCAAAATGAGGGATAAATGGCCATAATCCTCTTATCTGAACAATCGGTTGTATGGGATATATACTATATATAGCTCCGATCTTACCGATTTTTTTACCAAATTTTTTATTATCTGTAAGCAAACATCTCACCAAGTTTCAAGTTTTAATATTTTAAAATGAGGGATAAATGGCCATAATCCTCTTATCTGAACGATCGGTTGTATGGGATATATACTACGAGGTGTGTTCAAAAAGTATCGCGAATTTTGAATTTTCGCTGGTTACGTATATTCGAATTTCGTTTTTTTTGTGGCGTTATGTTGGTACTCATGTCTCTCACTTATGCCGACAAGCTCGGCCATTTTGAATGTTCAGTTAATTGTTGACAGCTGCTTTGCTTGCACGTGTTTTGGATCGTCTTCGATTTTTACCTATTCAAAAAAATGGATCAAAGAACCTGTATCAAATTTTGTGTGAAAAACGAAATTAAGTGCGCGGATGCATTCCGAATGTTGACTGTGGCATACGGAGAAGCTACCTTGGACCGAAGCAACGTTTATCGGTGGTACAAAATGTTCTCAGAAGGCCGAGAAGATGTGCAAAGAAGAACAAAAATTGGCTTTTGCACCACGATAACGCCCCTGCCCACGCATCGTTGCTTGTGCGCGACTTTTTGGCCAAAAACAACACACTAATGATGCCGCAGCCACCGTATTCCCCAGATCTGGCCCCCTGTGACTTTTTCTTGTCCCCTAAACTGAAGAGGCCCATGAAAGGACGACGTTACGCTTCTCTTGACGAGATAAAGACGGCATCGAAGGAGGAGCTGAACAAGATACAAAAAAATTGATTTTTTGAAGTGCTTCGAAGATTGGAAAAACCGTTGGCACAAGTGTATAATATCTCATGGGGATTACTTTGAAGGGGACAAAATAGATATTCATGAATAAACAAATAATTTTTGAAAAAACACAAAATTCGCGATACTTTTTGAACACACCTCGTATATATAGCTCCGATCTTACCGATTTTTTTACCAAATTTTTTATTATCTGTAAGCAAATATCTCACCAAGTTTCAAGTTTTAATATTTCAAAACGAGGGATAAATGGCCATAATCCTCTTATCTGAACGATCGGTTGTATGGGATATATACTATATATAGCTCCGATCTTACCGATTTTTTTACCCAATTTTTGATTATCTGTAAGCAAATATCTCACCCAGTTTCAAGTTTTAATATTTCAAAATGAAGGATAAATGGCCATAATCATCTTATCTGAACGATCGGTTTTATGGGATATATACTTTATACAGCTCCGATCTTACCGATTTTTTTACCAAATTTTTTATTATCTGTAAGCAAATCTCTCACCATATTTCAAGTTTTAATATTTCAAAATGAGGGATAAATGGCCATAATCCTCTTATCTGAACGATCGGTTGTATGGGATATATACTATATATAGCTCCGATCTTACCGATTTTTTTACCCAATTTTTTATTATCTGTAAGCAAATATCTCACCCAGTTTCAAGTTTTAATATTTCAAAATGAAGGATAAATGGCCATAATCATCTTATCTGAACGATCGGTTTTATGGGATATATACTTTATACAGCTCCGATCTTACCGATTTTTTTACCAAATTTTTTATTATCTGTAAGCAAATCTCTCACCATGTTTCAAGTTTTAATATTTCAAAATGAGGGATAAATGGCCATAATCCTCTTATCTGAACGATCGGTTGTATGGGATATATACTATATATAGCTCCGATCTTACCGATTTTTTTACCCAATTTTTTATTATCTGTAAGCAAATATCTCACCCAGTTTCAAGTTTTAATATTTCAAAATGAAGGATAAATGGCCATAATCATCTTATCTGAACGATCGGTTTTATGGGATATATACTATATATAGCTCCGATCTTACCGATTTTTTTACCAAATTTTTTATTATCTGTAAGCAAATATCTCACCCAGTTTCAAGTTTTAATATTTCAAAATGAGGGATAAATGGCCATAATCCTCTTATCTGAACGATCGGTTGTATGGGATATATACTATAAATAGCTCCGATCTTACCGATTTTTTTACCCAATTTTCTATTATCTGTAAGCAAATATCTCACCCAGTTTCAAGTTTTAATATTTCAAAATGAAGGATAAATGGCCATAATCATCTTATCTGAACGATCGGTTTTATGGGATATATACTTTATACAGCTCCGATCTTACCGATTTTTTTACCAAATTTTTTATTATCTGTAAGCAAATCTCTCACCATGTTTCAAGTTTTAATATTTCAAAATGAGGGATAAATGGCCATAATCCTCTTATCTGAAAGATCGGTTGTATGGGATATATACTATATATAGCTCCGATCTTACCGATTTTTTTACCCAATTTTTTATTATCTGTAAGCAAATATCTCACCCAGTTTCAAGTTTTAATATTTCAAAATGAAGGGTAAATGGCCATAATCATCTTATCTGAACGATCGGTTTTATGGGATATATACTTTATACAGCTCCGATCTTACCGATTTTTTTACCAAATTTTTTATTATCTGTAAGCAAATCTCTCACCATGTTTCAAGTTTTAATATTTCAAAATGAGGGATAAATGGCCATAATCCTCTTATCTGAACGATCGGTTGTATGGGATATATACTATATATAGCTCCGATCTTACCGATTTTTTTACCCAATTTTTTATTATCTGTAAGCAAATATCTCACCCAGTTTCAAGTTTTAATATTTCAAAATGAAGGATAAATGGCCATAATCATCTTATCTGAACGATCGGTTTTATGGGATATATACTATATATAGCTCCGATCTTACCGATTTTTTTACCAAATTTTTTATTATCTGTAAGCAAATATCTCACCCAGTTTCAAGTTTTAATATTTCAAAATGAGGGATAAATGGCCATAATCCTCTTATCTGAACGATCGGTTGTATGGGATATATACTATATATAGCTCCGATCTTACCGATTTTTTTACCCAATTTTTTATTATCTGTAAGCAAATATCTCACCCAGTTTCAAGTTTTAATATTTCAAAATGAAGGATAAATGGCCATAATCATCTTATCTGAACGATCGGTTTTATGGGATATATACTTTATACAGCTCCGATCTTACCGATTTTTTTACCAAATTTTTTATTATCTGTAAGCAAATCTCTCACCATGTTTCAAGTTTTAATATTTCAAAATGAGGGATAAATGGCCATAATCCTCTTATCTGAACGATCGGTTGTATGGGATATATACTATATATAGCTCCGATCTTACCGATTTTTTTACCCAATTTTTTATTATCTGTAAGCAAATATCTCACCAAGTTTCAAGTTTTAATATTTCAAAATGAGGGATAAATGGCCATAATCCTCTTATCTGAACGATCGGTTGTATGGGATATATACTATATATAGCTCCGATCTTACCGATTTTTTTACCCAATTTTTTATTATCTGTAAGCAAATATCTCACCCAGTTTCAAGTTTTAATATTTCAAAATGAAGGATAAATGGCCATAATCATCTTATCTGAACGATCGGTTTTATGGGATATATACTTTATACAGCTCCGATCTTACCGATTTTTTTACCAAATTTTTTATTATCTGTAAGCAAATCTCTCACCATGTTTCAAGTTATAATATTTCAAAATGAGGGATAAATGGCCATAATCCTCTTATCTGAACGATCGGTTGTATGGGATATATACTATATATAGCTCCGATCTTACCGATTTTTTTACCCAATTTTTTATTATCTGTAAGCAAATATCTCACCAAGTTTCAAGTTTTAATATTTCAAAATGAGGGATAAATGGCCATAATCCTCTTATCTGAACGATCGGTTGTATGGGATATATACTATATATAGCTCCGATCTTACCGATTTTTTTACCAAATTTTTTATTATCTGTAAGCAAATTTTACTATTTCAAGTTTCAAGTTTTACTATTTCAAAATGAGGGATGAAATCCTCTTATCTGAACGATTGGTTGTATGGTTATTTCGACTCTACCCTGTCAAACCTGTCACCTTTTCCACTAATACTGTACCCTCCGAGCAGCTCCTTGCAGCAGGGCTGCTCAAAACTCTCCTGCTCCGGGCTGGGGTTGAATCCAACCCGGGTCCAGGAGAATGGATCTGCTGCGTCTGCTGGACGAAGATTTACGTTAAGCGTTCACACTCCGTCCAATGCAATTCTTGTAAAAGATGGTTGCACAAAACCAGGTGCTCCGGGCTAAATCCCTCCACACATAGGCCTCCTAGTTTCTACAAACCTTTCGTGGCCCCTTGCTGTTCACTCCCTAGGACGTCCCGTGGCCAACGACGATATAGTATCGCACCGTTACAAGCTTCTGAAATAGTCTCCACGACTAATAGCACTAATAACGCCCAGCAAGTAGTGTGTAACACCCGCTGCCGCTCACGCCCACAGGCGCCAACACCTCACACAGCCGCTCACAGCTACTTCTTACGTAGCACCTCTGTCTCAGATGTGAGCAATGCCGATCGACAGCGCACCCCCCTCCCACTTTCAACTTCCCCTTCTTCTTCCAGCACTAGCACAAATGTAAGTCAAAGCCACCTGCTCCTGGTCTCTTACACCTTGTGCTTTTTGTCGGCTGAGACTATATACACCTGCGACATCAGTCAAATGCAATTCTTGCCTTGGCCTGTGTCACTTGCTTATACAAGGTGGCGCAAAAGTAAGCTTCCGATGTTCAGCATATCGGTTGTGGCACGTGCAGTGTGTGCTGTTGCACCGTCTTGTTGGAACCACATGTTTTCCAATCCCAATTCATCAAGTTGCGGCAAAAAGAACTCGTTGATCATTGCTCTGTAGCGCTCACCATTCACAGTAACCGTTTGGCCCCGACCGATTATTGGTCAAATAAATAGTCAGCAATATTCCGCATTCTGGAGCAGTGTAGCGTAACATTGTTTATTAACGTGTATTTCGCATGTGTTTACTACACAAATGTCAAAACAGAACTGACTTTAGGGGCCAATCGCAAAATTTATAGCATTTTCTGATAGGAGGATTACTTTTGCGCAGTAACCGTTTTTCACCGACCGATTATTGGTCAAATAAATAGTCAGCAATATTCCGCGTTCTGGAGCAGTGTAGCGTAACATTGTTTATTAACGTGTATTTCGCAAGTGTTTACTACACAAATGTCAAAACAGAACTGACTTTAAGGGCAATCGCAAAATTTATAGCATTTTCTGATAGGAGGATTACTTTTGCGCCACCCTGTATGTTCTCAACTTGGAAACAGGAACCTATGGACTGATACGTACGTTGCACCATGTTGTCGAGCTACGCAACCTACAACGTCGACCGATTCGCCACCTTCTGGTGCCCCGGATCCCTAGTCTTCTAGAGTGCGACGCAGTGTGCGACCCAGCCTGCTTCCACCAAGGCATACGCACCAGTCCCTGACTCCCAGCGTGAACACTTCGCCCCCTTCGCACTTTCGCGTCCTTCAGTTAAACTGCAACGGCCTAACCGGGAAAGTGTGTGAAATAGTGAACTTCATGAAGCGACAGAACATCAAGATCGCTGCCATTCAGGAGACGAAGTTAAACGCCCGATCAAATCTTCGGACTTGTGACGGCTATAACATCCACCGACGTAATCGAGAGAGAGGTCTTGGGGGCGGACTCGCCTTCATCACACACCAATCCGTGCAATATTGTCCATTTGAGCCCGACGTCGACCCGAGGGACAACCTCCAGGAACGTCAAGGAATGGTTGTCCGGACGGGCGACGTCGACCTCGAAATCATTAACATCTATATACCTCCTGCCACCTGCTGTCCGAGAGACTACCACCCTGACATCAGTGCGTTACTCAGAGGCGATAATCGTGTAATCCTCGGAGACTTCAACGCACACCACGATCTGTGGCACTCAAGCCTACAGGCCGATGGCAGGGGACAGGGGACAGGAATTGGCTGAACAAATAGACGATTCGACGTTTTGCACTGTGAACGGGGACGCCCCCACGAGAGTTGCGGTAAATTGTTCCAGTTCGCCAGACCTCACAATTGTCAGCGCAGGTCTCATAAACTGCGTTGAATGGCGAGCAATGCTTACTCTTGCATCTGACCATTTGTCGATAATCCTCTCAATCGATAGCCCCAATGACTTCGTTACCTCTGAGAAGCGCACCTTCACTAACTTCAGTAAAGCTGACTGGGTTGGTTTTCTTAATTTCACTGAGAGCACCTTCGCTGCTCTTCCCATCCCGTCTGACGTACGAGAAGGGGAAAAAGCGTTTCGCTTGGTCATAGCTTCAGCCTCCAATCAATATATTCCGTCAGGTAGAATTAAGGAGATACGTCCGTACTTCCCCGCAGAGGCAGCGGCCCTGGCTAATGAACGTGACCACGTGCGACGCTTGAACCCTACGGATCCTCAAATTCAAGATCTCAATGCGGAAATCAGACGGCTAGTTGATCAACACAAACGCGCCAAATGGGAGGAGCACCTAAGGTCCTGTAACCTCTCTGCTGGTGTTGGCAAATTATGGTCCACTGTAAAATCCTTGTCTAATCCGACCAAACCGAACGACAAAATATACATCACCTTTGGTGATAAGATACAGTCGAAACCAAAGAGATGCCGGCAATTTGTACTGCATCCTCCGGTTGACAAGGAAATCAGGCGCGCCATCAGGGAAGCGCACAAACGCAAAAACAACCAAGCGCCCATTGCCATCACCACCACAGAGGTTCGGGAGGCCATACGGGGTCCAAAAACTCCAAATCTATTGGCCCAGACGGTATATCCATGCTGATGCTAAAGCATCTCGGTGATGAGGGAGTAAGGTACCTAACAACCGTCTTCAATCTGTCCATGACCACCTTTGTCATTCCAGAAAGATGGAAACAGGCCAAGGTGGTGCCACTACTAAAGCCCGGCAAGCCGGCTAACGTGGGGGAGTCATATCGACCGATATCACTCCTCTCGCCAGTAGTGAAGACCCTGGAGTCGGTCTTGCTCCCTTACTACACCGCTAACCTACGATTAGCCGAACATCAACATGGATTCCGCAAAATGCATAGCACTACCACCGCGCTAAACGCCATCACCACACAGATAGGTGTCGGTCTCAACCAATCTCGCCCAAATGACAGGACCGTGCTAGTTGGGCTTGACTTGTCGAAAGCTTTTGACACTGTTAATCACGGGCAACTCATTAACGACCTGGAAGATTCAAACCTTCCCCCCTGTCTAAAACGTTGGACCGCCAACTACCTGAGTGGCCGGCAGTCATCGGTGGAATTTAGAGGCGAAAGATCAAAACCACGTATAATTAAGCAAGGGGTACCACAGGGTGGTGTCCTATCCCCGCTTCTGTTTCAAAATTACATATCGAGGCTCCCTTCCCCACCAGATGGCGTCTCGATCGTCTCCTACACCGATGACTGCACGATCCTGGCGACTGGACCATCCGTCGATGAGCTCTGCTCGAGAATTAATTCTTACCTGCCAACCCTTTCCAGTTTCTTCGCTGCACGTAACCTGACATTGTCACCGACCAAATCCTCGGCCACCTTATTTACGACGTGGACAGCGCAGGCGAACATGGAATTAGACGTCTACGTCGACGGCATTAAGCTTCCGACTGTCACACACCCCAAAATCTTAGGGGTCACGTTTGATAACATGTTCAAATACGGTGCTCATGTAGCCGCGATTGCCACCAAAGTACAAAGCCGTAACAAAATCCTCAAGTCACTAGCTGGCAGTACTTGGGGTAAAGACAAAGAAACGTTACTGGCAACGTACAAGGCAATCGGCCAGCCGGTTCTGAGCTACGCGACGCCAATATGGTCGCCGGGGTTAGCAGACACACATTGGAGGAGGTTGCAGGCCTGCCAAAACACCGCACTCAGAACTGCCACGGGGTGCCTCCTTATGTCTCCTGAGCACCATCTTCATAATGAGGCAAAAATGCTCGATGTCAAAGAGCATTGCGAGATGTTGACCAGACAATTCCTGTTCAACTGCTTTAAACCGCAGCACCCGAACAGGAACCTGCTCAACGAAAATCCGCCTCCCAGGAGAATAAGGGGTCACCTCCGTAAGCACTATGATGAGATCCGGCATCACATTTCCTGCCGTTTGATCCAAAGGTGCACTGGCGGGCCCTCAACCTCATCCACACGGAGTCGGTAAACTCCTTTGTCAGGTCACGCCCAGTGAATGCAGTCCTACAGGCACAAGCTCCACCTGTTGCCGACGAGGGAGACAAGAGTCACACTGGCCCAACTTCGTTCTGGATACTGTAACAGACTAAACTCTTACCTATCCAGACTGAACCCTGACATGCCAAATGTCTGCCCTGACTGAGCCCACTCTTGTAACACCAATTTCACTCTGGTCCACCCCTGTTGAAGCCGCGAGGTTTCTTGGACTTCCGTTAGAAGAGCCTGATGACAATGTTGGATGGGGGGTGACATAATAGGCAGGTTAAGTAGTCGCTACAACAACAACAACAACATCGGTTGTATGGGATATATATATAGCTCCGATCTTACCGATTTTTTTACCAAATTTTTTATTATCTGTAAGCAAATATCTCACCAAGTTTCATGTGTTAATATTTCAAAATGAGGAATAAATGGCCATAATCCTCTTATCTGAACGATCGGTTGTATGGGATATATACTATATATAGCTCCGATCTTACCGATTGTTTACCAAATTTTTTATTATCTGTAAGCAAATATCTCACCAAGTTTCAAGTTTTTACTGTATATAGCTCCGATCTTGCTGACTTTTTTACGAAATCTTTTACTATCCATAACAAAATATCTCATCCAAAATGAGGGATAAATGCCCATAATCCTCTTATCTGAACGATCGGTTGTTTGGCATATATACTATATATAGCTCCAATCTTACCGATTTTTTTACCAAATTTCTTATTATCTGTAAGCAAATATCTCACCAAGTTTCAAGTTTTAATATTTCAAAATGAAGGAAAAATGGTCATAATCCTATTATCTTGGCGATCGGTTGTATGGGATATATAGTATATATAGCTCCGATCTTACCGATTTTTTTACCAAATTTTTTATTATCTGTAAGCAAATATCTCACCAAGTTTCAAGTTTTTACTGTATATAGCTCCGATCTTGCTGACTTTTTTACGAAATCTTTTACTATCCATAACAAAATATCTCATCCAAAATGAGGGATAAATGCCCATAATCCTCTTATCTGAACGATCGGTTGTTTGGCATATATACTATATATAGCTCCAATCTTACCGATTTTTTTACCAAATTTTTTATTATCTGTAAGCAAATATCTCACCAAGTTTCAAGTTTTAATATTTCAAAATGAGGGATAAATGGCCATAATCCTCTTATCTGAACGATCGGTTGTATGGGATATATACTATATATAGCTCCGATCTTACCGATTGTTTACCAAATTTTTTATTATCTGTAAGCAAATATCTCACCTAGTTTCAAGTTTTAATATTTCAAAATGAGGGATAAATGGCCATAATCCTCTTATCTGAACGATCGGTTGTATGGGATATATATACTATATATAGCTCCCATCTTACCGAGTTTTTTACCAAATTTTTTATTATCTGTAAACAAATATCTCACCAAGTTTCAAGTTTTAATCTTTTAAAATGAGGGAGAAATGGCCATAATCCTCTTATCTGAATGATCTGTTGTATGAGATATATACTATATATAGCTCCGATCTTACCGATTTTTTTACCAAATTTTTTATTATCTGTAAGCAAATATCTCACCAAGTTTCAAGTTTTAATCTTTTAAAATGAGGGATAAATGGCCATAATCCTCTTATCTGAACGATCGGTTGTATGGGATATATACTATATATAGCTCCGATATTACCGATTTTTTTACCAAATTTTTTATTATTTGTAAGCAAATATCTCACCAAGTTTCAAGTTTTAATATTTCAAAATGAAGGATAAATGGCCATAATCATCTTATCTGAACGATCGGTTTTATGGGATATATACTATATATAGCTCCGATCTTAGTGATTTTTTTACGAAATCTTTTGCTATCCATAAGAAAATATTTCACCAAGTTTCAAGTTTTAATCTTTAAAAATGAGGGAGAAATGGTCATAATCCTCTTATTTGAACGGTCGGTTGATATATATATGCTATAGTGACCCGATTATACCGGATCCGACAAATGTCTAATATAATACAAAAATACATCCGTGTGCCAAATTTCATCGAGATATCTCAAAAATTGAGGGACTAGTTTGCGTTCAAACAGACGGACGGACGGACGGACAGACGGACGGACAGACGGACATGGCTGTATCAACTCAGTTCATCGTCCTGATCAATTTGGTATACTTAATGGTGGGTCTATCTCTTATATTTCTAAACGTTACAAACATCCGACCAAAGTTAATATACCATTTCATGTTCATGAAAGGTATAAAAATTTTAGATAACAAGTATAAAAATATAGTCAAATGAACGATTTTCAGATTTTATTAATTCTGATTCGAGTTATTCACATGCACAAGCTTTTAATACAGCTAAATCTTATATTGCAGTACAAATAAAACAAAGTTATAAGAGTGAACAATCCTTAGCGAAAAATTTGTTTTTCTTTTATTTGCATTAAAAATTCCAGAAAGTGTAACCAAGCTTAAGAAATAGGAGTTAATTATTCAATTTAGTAGTAGTTTTGAAAATTTGTTTAAAAAGTATGGTTTTTGCTGATATAGATATCTAAGTAATAAAAAACGTCTATATCAACAAACGTAAAAAAGTTATTGTTGAAAAGTGTATAGGGTCAAATGCATTGATTTATGGCGCTGAGAAGGGTTAAAGTGAGATATTTCGCGAAAACGAGCGGGCGCGATTTTACTGAAAATGTAGTTTGATACTCTGGATGTTAACAGACAAGATCTCATTCACACTTTATATGCGCTGCGCTTTTCAGTTAAACCTATTTATGCCAGCAGAACAAAACAAGTTTTTTAATTCATATAATATTTGAATTTTCATAACTTTATTTTTATAACAACAATATTTCACAACAATTTCAATTAAACTTATAAATACAATGTGCGAATTAGGTAATGGATTTGGTTCTCGGTTCAGTCGGCTTAAACATAATCAAGTAATATTAAAAGTGCTCAATATTCCTTATGGTGGTATGGTGCAGCGTGCTCTTGCTTCAAAGAGTAACCACTAGCATGACCATGACCATGACCATGTCCCTCACCATGGTCCTCCTTGAAATGTGCGTGTCCCCCATAGTAGCTTGTATGACTGTGATCAACCACGAAGTGATGTATGGGTTCACGATGTACGACGGCATGGAAGCCAGTATGTTTGTCAGCCGTATAATGAACAGTTCGCTTATAGCCATCAGCATCGATCAACTCATAAAATCCTGTTACTTTATGGCCATCACGCTTTTCGCCTTGACTTTTGTTATCACCTGTTTTCTTATCCTCAACGCCATATTTAAATTCGTACTCTGCATGGGAATCACGACCATCATCATGTCCATGTCCATGGTGATCGTCATGTGATACTAAACGAAAAGAGGCGTGACTCGAACCACCATGTTCATGATGATGGGGCGCAGCGTTTACTACAACTATTACCAAGCAACATATGAGTGCAGCCAAAACCTGGTGGTGAGAGAGAGGTGAGAGTAAATAAATAAAGACAGTAAAATAATTTTCATGGATCAGCTCACTTTAAAAGCCATTATTCCAAAATGATTTGATGCCTGTGGTTGATCTATGTGAACTGTGCTTGATGTATCTTTGACGCGAACTTTTATAAGAATTTATTGCTATGCATTTTTTGTGCTTGAGTTTGTAATTTGCAAAGTGGTCGGCCAACAGCTAGTAAAATTGCTTAGCAATGCAACTAAGACAAGTCCTATAAGAGTGCTGCTTTATTTTAATCATAATATTTCAACACTTTGGTTTCAAAATTAATTTTATTTTAATGAGAAAGTTTAATTTGCAGCTAAATTCAATTTATTCACAATTAATAATTTCATGGACACGCTGACCTCCAATTTAAATTCGGTGACCATTAATTGGACTGCAAGAGAAAGTGATCGTTATTTAACTGCTGGTAGTTAGATTCAAGCGTAAATATGCAGTCGATTTATTCACTCTCGCCTGCTTATCAAGATATCTAATCATGTGAATGCTGTTATATTTTTTACTCATTGAGCACAAACAAAACGCACCGCAGAATAAAACATTTTTAATCAGTTGATTTGATAACTAGTAGTAGAGATTGTTATGGATTGCTTTCTACTGCTTTAAAACTATCCAGTTAGCACTTAGCCAATTCATTGCACGTACCCATTGGACACCTGCTAATTATTTATAACAAATATCCATTTATAACAAATATCCATTTATAACAAATATCCATTGAAGGTACTGTGTTCCAAGTTCAAATCTCGAACAGATAACATGAAAACAATTTTAAAACAGTTTCTTTTTTTAGAAATCGTCTATGCACTCAGAAAAGTTTATATGTTTAATGTGTAGGAAAATTTTAAAGTTGCACTTCATCACGAATTGGAAACGAACGCCTTTTATGGCTTACAAACTGACAAGTGTTAGAGTTCTATTTCAAGTTTTCCTTTAATTTATAATAGGGAAGTGAAAACAGACCTTTCGAAATTATCAGTAGTCACCAGCTAGAATGCGGGTGTTAATCTCCTAGGTTGTATATCGATCCATATTATTGTTCTTATAAAGTGACTCTTATTCTTTTGTTATTAACATTTATGTACAAATTAGCACCAAACATTGAAATGTTTTTTCGCGCTGTACATTTCTAAAGTAATAATTATGACTATGAATGAGCTCAAGGCCAAAAATTTTATTTTTTATGAAAATTATGTTTTTTTTTTCTTTCAATCATTTTTTTTTATTTGACTAGGACATGAACGTCATATTCTTTCTTATAGATAAGTTTCGGGAACTGCTAGACTTATTTATAAGAGAAATTTTGGTACCGGAACGATGGTTTTTTTATCAGCTAAACTCCCATTTCTAATAACTTTTACCACCTATTGTTCAAGTGTCAACAATATTTTATTATTGTTGCTAATATGTACAATAAACAAACCGAGAGCACGTCCGAGTCTCAAAAATGGACGCATTAAGTACTGCTAACAGATGAAAAGAAATAAGTGTTTGCCTGACAAAAAACCATCGTTCACAATGTGTCTGAAAGTTTTACTCCCGTTCGCTCTTAACATTTAGCTTGTTTGAAGATCCAGCAGTTCAATTTATTTTTAGAACACTTATATGTACAATATGAAATATAATGCTGAAGACTTTATACCTTTCATGAATACGCATCACGGTTTAAAGTGTCCGATCCTCACTTACAATTAGAACAAACTCTGCAAAACTGTTAATTTAAAGATACATAGCCCAAACCCCGTTTATCGGAGCAATCGATTGTATGGGAGCTATGCGTTGTATTGGTCCGATCTTGATGGTTCCGACAAATGATTAGTGTTTAAAAAATGGCAAATCGTAGAAAATTTCAGCGAGATATCTAAAAAACTAAGGGACTATTTTGCGTTCAAATAGACAGACGGACATGGCTAAATCGACTGCTTATCGCCTTGATCATTTCAGTATACTTATTAGTAGGTCTATCTCTTCTTCTTCTCATACTTATTGTTTAAGCGACAAAAGCTTTAATTATTTCCTTCATTTGCTTCATTTGCGCTGCACTCTCTTGTAATTCGCAACCAGCTTATGAAATATTTCGAAGATATATGTAGTTTATGTTGTGTAATCCCAAATGGGGGGTTTTCACAGCAAAATGAGGAAGCCAATCCCCCGCAATGCCTCAGAGCCAATAGTGCTCGCCACCAATTAATAAATACAAGGTGTAACAGGTGCCCCGCACCCCCCTCCAATAATAACAAATAACTTTAATAAAAAAAAAATAATAATTTAAAATAAAAGTTGCCCCCTATGCAACATGTGCTCTGCACCCCCGTTCTACTTTCTGAACAAATAATAATATACAAACATTAACTTAAAAAAAACTACTCGCCCTCCATAAAGCTTAGGCACTTACAAACATCGGACCAAAGTTATAATACCATTTCATGTTATCGAATTTTGTAAAAATTCTTAATTCTCTTTGTAAGTAACAAATTTATGTTCATCTATCACTTTTTATTTTTACTAACTCCTTGGGGGTCCTATGTAAAATTGCTCTAGTCTGTAAGGTATTATGAACTGTAGACTCAAATAAATAAATAAATAAATAAATAAATAAATTGCTTTCTTCATTTCAGATATGTATCTCTAATTATTAAGTAAATCCCTTACTTCAATCACAGCGAAAAAAATACACTAAAGAAAAGTTAAATTTGACACATAATTTCCAGTTGAATTTGAAACAGGGATCGAATTACGTATTCCGTGATCGACACGGCAATCGTACGAAAAAAGATTACGTGAGTAATCGTACGAACTGCAACATTGGTATTATGAGGTACGTTCAGTAGCGTATCGTAATTTGTAAACAAAGAAAATATTTACTATCGCATATCAAAGTTTTTGGTAATGGAAAATTCTTTAAATCGTTAAAAGGTAAATTCATTTCAAAATGTAGCATCTAAGGTAATTTAACAAAAAGTTTATTCTAGAGTGAACTGCTTTAGTGAAAGTGAGCAAAGATTTAGTAAAGCTGCAAAAATATTTCAAGCGGTGGTGTTTACGCTGGAATACATTCATTCTACTATGTATAAGGAATAAATTAAAGTGAGTTTTATCTAAATATATTGAATGTATATACCTATACACATTATTGCTTACATCATTTAGTTTTGTTTCTTTTTATTGCAGACTGCGGCAGGGTATTTAGTTGAAGCTGTAACTTTCTTTCACTGGGAGCTATACAGACAAGGAAAATAGTTATAATTTATTTGCGAAATCATCTCTCAGGTAGAAACGAATATCGTAAAAGTTTCTAAAATACATATCTAATTCCAAGTTGAGTCCATGATGTAGGTTTCCGTCAGCGCCGTTGTATCGATCATTACGCATAACAACATGGAACCTGAACTACTCTTTTTTTTCGAAAGCTCAGACGAGGAGGTTGATGACAAGCATCAAAAAATTGCTAGGCGAAAGCTAAGGGACAACAGCAATCTTCTGGAGTTACCAGAAAATGCGTAAGTTTGTTTGAAACAAATATTTAGTTAATCTGGGTTGGGTGCAATGTAGTAATGTATGTCGGTGTCTAAAATTTAACAGTGGGCTTATGTGGTAACTGCATAGGCCATATATACATATCTTTATACGATTTTTGCAAAAATTTTAGAAAGTGGGCGGTTCCACGTGTAAGCAGTTCTCAACTTCTTCCTTCCTTCTTACTTGTTTAACACATTTATTCTTTTCATCTTTCTCTTTCAGTAATTGGATGTATTGACGGTACCCATATTGGCCTGCAGAAACCCACTGAAAATGAGCATATGTTCTTTAATCGTAAGGGATTTCACAGCTTAAATGTAATGATTGTAAGGGGATCCGTACGATTAGTGGAAAAAAAATGTCAATTCTTAAAAGACCGAATGGAAAAAAGTTTTATTATACCGAATACATTTTTGATCGAATTAAAAAATGTCGAAGAAAGGAAAATGACCGAAAAAGGCCGAAATTTGTATACTTACGATAAAAATACGAAAATTTAATCCCCTTATTCATAAAAAATAAAATAGGTTTATTACGCTCTTACAAGAAACAGTAACAATATTTTCTGACATTTTTGGACTAGAAACTGCAGATGTAAACAATTACGATTGACCGCGACTAATGGTTTGTTAAAATCATAAAATTTACCATTTAGCTTTGCTGATTGTAAGAGAGTTACCGTTATTCATTGAGCTAATCTGTGTTAGAGATACTAGCTCATCGATGAATCGATATTTTCGATATATATCGGTGTGGAATTTGGCTAAACTTTATTATAATGCGATATGCTCTGGAAAAACTTACTTTTACAGATCACATCATTGAAAGTACAAACGTGCTGACGTGTATAGTTTAATGGTTCATATTATATGTTACCTTTCAAAAATTAGATAAAAAACTAATCGAATGGGGCATCAAAAGTCGCGTATTTATGCCTAGATTAATAATGTGAAGTATTATATTTATATTTTGGTCGAGTTTGAGTTTGATTTTGTACTATTGTCAAAAAATAGCTGTTAAATGTACTGAATATGTAAATTTTCATAAGCACACCGATATATCGATACATCGACCATTTATATACCTAAAAAAGTTATCTAAAATCGGTACTTATCTCACATCTATAACCGCATATTATGTACGAAGGGTTTTTTTATTGAGAAGAGCAGTGAGATTTGTTGAAAATGTTATAAGTTTACCGTAAGGCCTTTTATTTGCTTAGAAGACGTACTCGAAACAGAAAGACAAATAATTTCCAACATCAACGTATAACATGTAGGAGGGGTGCAATTATTGATGTGTAAAATTCAGGCTTCCATAAGTTGGGCGATACTATTTTAGCTATTTTACACATCATTAATTATATTAATTCGATATTTTTTGCTTTGACATTTTATCATTCGACATTTTGTTTTTTCGACATTTTTTTTTCGATATTTTTTTTTCGGCATATTTCATGATTCAGCATGTGTTTGTTCTCGGTTTCAGATATGCGACCACCAATACAAAATTAATGCAATAAATGCCAGATATGGAGGGGCTGCCCATGATTCATTCGTATGGAAACAGTTGCAACAGAGGATTGTATTAGAAGAACAATTTCACAGAAATTCCAACAGCAATTCGTGGTTACTTGGTATGCATTTCCTTATTAAACTATGAATGCTTATAATATATTTCTATGTAATTAGGTGATTCAGGCTATCCACTTGAACCATGGTGTATAACTCCATATAGAAATCCTGCGGATGGTTCAAGTGAGAGTACATTCAACGCAGTTCACTCAAAAGCTACGTGTATGGTGGAAAGAACCATTGGAATTTACAAAGGGCGGTGAAAAATACTAGGTTTCGAAAAGAGGGGCAAGATATGCCCCACAAAAGGTGGCAATGTTCTACAACGTTTGCGCAGCACTGCATAATATTTGTATGGAATTTAAAGTTCCCTTTAACCAACCCAGTGTTGACAGTATTAGAATTAATGATATCATCAGCACTTTATATTAACATTTTATTAAAATTCAAATTTCTTAAACCTAACTATGTTATTAAAAATTAAAAATTGCACTGAGTTCATTTAAGTTGAAAAAAACAAAAAACATTTTTAATTTTATTTCAGAGTTTGGGATACTACTACTCGGAATCACAAAAACCTTCCAATTCGCGTCTTCTGAGGCTAATCTCCACATCATTCAAGGCACAAAAACGTTTGTGTTCCTCTTCCTTGAATTGCAACTTTCGCTCTTGTATTTCCAGAATCCGCTTTTGTATTTGAACTAGCCGGCTAAGCTTGTCGTCCATATGAAGTTTAGCCTCATTGGAAGCCTTCAAATTTTGCTCCAACAGAGCAAATGTTCCCTCGTTAGGAGATTGACCCTTAGCTAGAGTTTTACCCCAGGTATGCACCGTTTTCAGGCCCTCAACAGAAGCTTTTAGGGCACTTGCCTCTATAATATGCTCTTCGGCTGGAGTTATAACTTTGAGCTCCTGTTAAATGCCATTTTTTTGGCGTGGTACTTTTGGTCAGCGTATACCTGTAACCAAACGATAAAAATTAAAATATTAGTCTCATACCAGCAGACCCTCGTTGACATACACCAGTACAGAGGTTAAGGAGGCCAATCTGAAGGCCACACACTGTGAATCTATACGCCAAGAGGGCATATCCATCCCCGAAAAATAGAAGACCGTTGTAAAGCGTTTAATTCTGTCACTCATAGGTAGCTAGTTCGGATTCCTAGGATTCTTCTCTACCTCCCTATTTCTGGTGTCCTCCAGTGTTACCCACTGAGGGTTAGGGGTTTAGAATATGCACGAGGTAAGCATGCCTGTCGTAAGAGGCGACTGAAATGCACAAATGCAATGACGTACAACTTGATGGTTGATTTACGGACAAGATGCCTCTCATCACACATTACACATATCCGTAAGGAAGGAAGGGGTGAGATAAACTAGAAGGTTCCACGGGTCATATCAAAACGCTCCCACCAATTTCGCGTATGTACTTGGGGAAAACATTGCTGGAAACAATTGGCCAGCCGGAACTGAGCCAGGTGTCTCGTTAAACATCATAATGAAAAGCTGACCAGGCAATTCCGGTTAAACTTTTGCAAATCGAATCAACGCCACCCCTCCCTGTCAGCAAGGTCACACTTCAGATGAGATCCGGGACCACGTAACAATGGGCTTTGATCCACCTTTGTGAGCGCTCGTCTGGTGAATGCCGCCATACAAGCACAAGAGCTATTTGTGAGCGTGAGGAACACGAACCCTCGACGGACCAGACTCTTGCACCTGTCTGTTACCTTGGACTCCCTTTGGAAGAGATTGAGGTTGAAGACAGGACGAAGCATAGTTACCACAACAACCACTTAAGAAACTCATAATACATACATATCAATACATGTTTCTTTTATATATACCTTTTTCCACATTTTGGCTTCCTTCATTGGTGGACCTACAGCGTTTAACTTCCCTGAAAGGTCTTCCCATAAACGGAGCGCTGTCTCCTTTCCTTGCGCGCAATTCGGGATAATATTTTTGGCGAAGTTGGGGTGCTCCCTCATGAATTCGGCCAAAATTATTTTCTGCCGGTAATTTAATTTATTTAAATGTGTCCTTTGAAGAAACAGAAAATTAGCTTATATAGATACATATATATACATATACATATATTTTATACTAATTTATATCTGTTTACTTACATTGTTACTCTTGCACTTTCGTTTTTGCTTTGTTTTGTTTGATTATAACTTTTGAATTGATTGAAAATAATTATTTTTAAAACTAAATTTGGCTTAGTGCCGTCAGTTTATAAGTACTTGTAGTGAGTTTTTCTGAACATTATATACCAAAATATTTCTTAAATATAAGTTTCAGAATTCCTCTTCCAAGATTTGCTTCCTATATTTTAACGCTGATTTGACGTACTGGCTCAATGTGATCCAGTTTTTACCATTTAAGTATTAATCTCTTGGTGTGTTAATACACTTTTTTTAAAAAATAATATTCTATATTCACTAAGCACGGGACAACTACCCAGAAAGTGTAAAACGTTTTCTTCATTTCCTGAGTTGCAAATTGGACAGCGATTATCTGGATGCTCAAGATGAGGTTCATAATTTAGTTTCAATAGCTCTCCTCTTACGCGAAACAAACTGCTGATCGTATATACGTATGCTAAATTCATCTCTAAAATAATTAAGCTCACAAAGATTATGTTCGAGGACGGGATAAGTTCGTCTTACTTCGCTAGCTTGAGCTTTTAACAGAAAATGATCCCTTTTCACCGCATCTATTTTTAGCTGCCATTGTCTCCACAATGTGGTATCATTTATTACAGCTGGTTCACCGTACTCGTTGGCAAGCGCATCCCACTTTTGGAAACATTGAAACCTAGTTTCTAGCAAAGGGCATTGCGATTAGCTTTGGAAGACGGTTGTTACCCATTTCCATAACCCTGCAAATATAATTGAAATGTGTTCTCAAGAAGTCAATATACAATTCTGGGAGTCCGGTTTCGAGATGAATCATATAGTTCGGGGTGTTGCGCGGTAATCTGAACAGCCTTTAAATAAAGTACCTCAGCAACTTTTCTACTTCTTCGTAATATTCAATTCCCCACACTTCTGATGTATAGCCCAATACTGTTCGTACAGCTGCTTCAAATAGTTTGTACTTATGACTATGAGGAAAGTATTTTTTAGACAAAAAAGATCTCCAGGTGCTGTTTATAGCATATTTAGCTGAGTTAAGCTTACTTGACAAATGTTTGTGGTACGATGCATTGTGTACGTTATAATTACTCCTAGATACTTGTATTACTTAACTTTCTCCAACTCTTGTCCAAACAAATGCCACTTTTCATCTCTGCACCTGAATATAAGTACTTTTGTCTTATTCGTATTTATTGTAAGCCCCCAGTCACTACAGTACTCTTCTAGTTTGTTGATCATTTTCTGTAGTTGTTTTGGGGTTTCTGCTAATATAACTACACCATCGGCATACATAAGTATCTTTATATGGACACCCCCAAACGTAATACCATTTGGCAAGTGATTCACCAAATCGTCCAAGAAAAGAGCAAACAGTAATGGACTAAGTAGGCAGCCTTGTTTAATACCCGTTTAAGTTGGAAACCATTCTGAGGCTGTGCTACCATCCCACACCCTTGCAACGTTATTTTTGTAGAGACTGCTTATTATTTCTAGCATTTTTGTTGAAAGACCTAAATTACTTAGTTTGAAGAAAATAACATTTCGGATTATAGAGTCAAATGCGGCCTTAAAGTCCACGAACAAAGCATACAGTTTTATCTTCTTTGAAATGTAATACTGAGATATGCTAGTTAAACTAAAAATGTGGTCGATTGTAAAATATCCGTTTCTAAATCCCGCCTGGAACTCACTTAAAAGCGAATTCCTCTCTACCCAAGCCGCTAACCTTTCATACAAAATAGAGGTAAAAATTTTTGCAATGGCATTCCTTTTTTAAAAAGTGGGAATATAATAGCTTTCTGAAACAGCGAAGAGACCGAACTAGAGTTGTACAAGACTATACTTCACAGGAATACCAAATAAGCAATTTTAAGAGACGGCTGTTCAGTTCAGGATTCAAATATAGTTTATATTTTGTATGTGTTGTAAGTTTGACGAGCTCAAGACCAGTTGATAATAATTATTGTTCATATATTACTTTTGATTTTAAAATTGAAAAAAAAAAACAATATATCTAGGCTTCTACTAAAGGCCATTTTCACAGTGGTTAGTTAGCTCGTTTTTAAATTTTATTACTGGGTTAACTAGAAGGTAACTATCCAACTATGTTGTGTGACCCGCTGGTTGGAAATTAGAGGATACCTAGCCTGAATTAAACCCTAAGCATCTAGCTAAATAGCTAACATAAAATGGCGAATCTGTAGTTAACTGGGGAATGCAAAGCAACTTGCTACTTCTGATTTGCAAGCGCAGTAGTTCATTCAAAGTCGCCAAGAAAGTAGTTTCAACTGGAGCATTGAAATTAAAATTTCAAAAGGTTATGCAAAACAAAAGGTGATAAAAAAGTTTTTAATACTACCTTTATATTTATGTCGCCAAAAATCAGAAGAATATTTGTCCTTAAGGAAATACATGGTAACTGTGAATCTCTTGAAATTTCAATCATACCAATTGTAATCAACTTATAAGATTTGAAAATATAGAGATGGAGTGCAATTAACAGACTTGAATTGCTTTGTCAATTGCCATTTGGGCTTCAAAAAATTTATTGCCTTAGCTTGAAAACGTGCACTCCACTTTTATATTTTCTCATATCTTAAAAACTGATTATAATTGGAATTTTGATTTTTACAAATGATTTTGTTATCGTGCCCTGAACTATTTGCCAAGTTTCAAGTCCCTGGGTCACCAGGAAACTGGTTAAAAGTCGATCGAAAGCTTCCCAATTTCAAAAAAATTTTCAAAATCTGTGACCGAAATTTTTTTGATCAAATATTGCATTGTTACCAGTTTCGAGTCTGTAGCTCAACTGAAAGTTACTCAAAAATCGATGACAAGATGCCCTCCTTTTTAAAGCGATTTTAATTTGTCTAGATGAGCGCGCCGTCTAGCGGAATTTTGTGTATAGGGTATTACATGGTAATTCATTGCTTTAGCTTATGGGGTTACTTAAAAATCAGCCGCAAGATACCAAATACTGAATCAATTATCCGCATATCTCGATCCGTGCCCAACCTAGCGCATTGCATTGTCACGGAGTTCGGAACTATGTTACAAGTTTCACGTGCTTAGCTCAACGGGAAGTTACCTAAAAAGCCTTCGCAAGATTCCGAAAATTCGTATGAAATAAGCGGACGAACAGACTAGAGTTGGAAGATCCCGTGATTTTTGCAGAACAGTATGATTTGTGATTGTGACTTCTCAGCAACAGGTCTTTTGATCCGTGACTGTGACTGCCCTTTGGAAAGAAGAGCCATCAGCATTGATTGTAATTATCGTTTGTTTTGGTTATAAATCTTCGTTGTAGTCTGAAATATTATTGTATAGTCTTAGTCAAAGCTGAGTATGACTAAAATTCAGATGAAGCTTTTTCGAGAGATATCCCATATCCAATTGGGTTAAATAGCTACAGCTAAATTCAAATCATTCTTAAATTTGACTATGACTATGATCCATTGTCTCCAAATGGTTGCAAATAGATTAAAGTTTAAGTAATTTTTTTAGTAAATTATAACATAAATTGGAAAAAAAATTCCGAAAAAGGAACTTTTTTTTCTCACGACTCATTTTCTTAAGGAAGTCGACAGTTTATTAATAATTTCTTGTTAAAATTGCCAGGGTAATTTGTTTGTGGAAAAACTCCATTCAAAATTGTCTCATAACCTTAGGGCTGTATGCAGCACAATTTTTTTAATCATCACGAATTTGTGTCTACCATTAACGTTTCACATATATTTTCAATGGATCTTGAATTGTGACCGCACCATCTACTGATACTTACTCGCATCTGAAATCATAGATTCATATGTGAGCAGCCATTTGCTCCTATGACAACTATAATTGCGTTTATGGGCAACCGTGATTGGGAACGGTAGAGGGGAGCAGATGCTGTCACAGTCACGGCATTTTATTTGAAGCTGTCGCTCCGACTTACTGTAACCTTCCAGTCGCTGTGACAAAATCACAGGTACACGAATATTTGCCAACTCTAGAACAGACAAGAAAATGGGCTTAATACAAAGGTATAAATATAAACAAGTAACGACGGCGCTGTCTTCGGCTGTGCCGAAGGCTTTAACCTTTCATGAATACTTGGAAACTTAAATACGCATTGTTTAAAGTTCTCTTAAACTTTGTCAGCAATACATTTAATTTTCTTTAATAATAAGCTTTATTTGTTTAAGGGAAGTTGCCATAATCCTCTTATCTGAACGATCGGTTGTATGGGATATATACTATATATAGCTCCGATCTTGCTGAGCTTTTTACAAAATCTTTTACTATCCATAAGAAAATATCTCACCAAGTTTCAAGTTTTAATCTTTTAAAATGAGGGAGAAATGGCCATAATCCTCTTATCTGAACGATCGGTTGTATGGGATATATACTATATATAGCTCCGATCTTGCTGACCCTTTTACGAAATCTTTTACTATCCATAAGAAACTATCTCACCAAGTTTTAATCTTTTAAAATGAGGGAGAAATGGCCATAATCCTCTTATCTGAACGATCGGTTGTATGGGATATATACTATATATATACTATATATAGCTCCGATCTTGGTGATTTTTTTACGAAATCTTTTGCTATCCATAAGAAAATATCTCACCAAGTTTGAAGTTATAATCTTTAAAAATGAGGGAGAAATGGTCATAAACCTCTTATTTGAACGATCGGCTGTATGGGAGATATATGCTATAGTGACCCGGTTATACTGGATGCCAAATTTCATCGAGATATCTCAAAAATGAGGGGCTAGTTTGCGTTCGAACATGCGGACGGACGGACGGACGGACAGACGGACATGGCTGTATCAACTCAGTTCATCGTCCTGATCAATTTGATATACTTAATGGTGGGTCTATCTCTTATATTTCTAAACGTTACAAACATCGGACCAAAGTTAATATACCATTTCATGTTCATGAAAGGTATAAAAAGGTATAAAAAAAATACGTACTAAACACTTGGTTCTGATTTTTTACAAGCAAAAATGTAATACCTGATAAAGGAATGTATTGAAAAGGTAATAACATTCGAGAAAAAATATTTCACTTTTCAAGTCTGAAAGCACGCAAAGCCAAGGCAATGGAAAATTTGCCTTCTTATGCTTTAAAAATCAATTACACAGGCCGACAAGAAATTTGACCATAAACCAGACCATACTTTCCTAAAGGTTTTCGATGCGCTGAATTCAAATCTGGACGCAGTATTGCTCTATCACGTCAGGATTTTGAGATATCCTAGCCTAAATGTGCAAAAAACACCGCTTTTGCCTATTTTTGAGGTTATATATAAACGACAGATTTTTTTTTTAAAAGCACACATAGCATCTTAAATAAGAAGTCTTTCTCTTACGAATGGCGTTGAGTTTGCTCAAATATCTTTTTTTTCGCTAAGATAGAGCAATTGATCTGGATCAAGGAAAACAGCGCTGTCACCATATTCATTACTGCCTACAACCATTTGCAGTATTTCCTGCAGGGTGAGTGCTTTTCGAACCGCTCAGGGTAGTACTCGTACAGTCATAGTTTGTCAGACTTACTTACCTACCTACAGCGATGACAATAATTTACAACCATCTTTATGTGGGCAAATAATAAATCTGCATGCGCACTCTTTTACATATTGCAGTTGTATTATTTAAGTAGAAGGCAATAAATAAACTTTGCCATACAAACATAACAATTATACACACATGTGTACTGCACATAAAGGTATAAATTTAACTGGCCATTTATTATATTTTTTAAGCGAATTATTGCGTATCGCGGTAGATGAACAAATATATGGATATGTGCGTAGCAAGGGGGTGACATGGAAGGTACACGTCCTGCCCCTAAAACCAAAACTAAGACTACATAACTGCTTTGGCTAAAGTAGATTTCTGTTTATCTGTGAGCTTAGATGTTCATCTCCTAAAACATCTATCCAAAAGTTCTCATACCTGCACCTAGCCAAAATGTGAAGGACGTACAGTCTATCCTGAAATGTCTGCAAGACCGAATGCTGCAGTCTGACCGCTTCTTATGTAAACCTAACTGCACTGTTTGGTTCTTTTTCCAAGACTTTAACATCCTGCAGCAGAACTCTACAAAATATGACTTTTTATAACTAGTAGTGCTACGAACTGTGTACTTTAATGTTAAGGCAGAAAATAAATTTTTCAAGAAATTTTTGAAAATGGGCGTGACATTTTTGAAAATGGGCGCCCATTAATAATATTAATCATAAATCAAAAACCGTTGAAGATAAAAGTCTCACTTGTACTAACTGATTAAATAAATAAATGAATGAATGAATGAATATCGAAACCAAATTAAGCACACATATTTGTATTAATACAAGGTATGCCCCGGAAAAAAATTGTCGAAATCGGTTAAGAACCACACCCACTTTTATACGACAGATTTTGAAAAGGATCATAGATATATTTAATAAGCAATAACTTTGCGTACAAAAGCTTTATATCATTTCTATTTCACTTTCGAAGTGCCCGTGAACGAAGAAAGTCGAAAAACATACATTTTTGAAAATGGGCGTGGCCCGCCCCTTTTATAGTCGATTATTCCACACAACTTTTTATGCCATAACTCCGACAAAAATTGATTTATCGAAACGATATTTGGTATAAATGTTGTACATGCAAAGGTAAATGTTTGTTGTAAAAATGGACGAAATCGGTATACGGTCACGCCCAGGTTTTTAACATAGTTCTGAAAAATTTGTTAGTAAAATGTAAAATGCGATGTTTTTATAACCATGTAAGCTATGTCAATAAGATCTAGCACATATAATAAGCTTTTTAAGCAAAACTCAACCGAAAAAAATTTTTGTGAATTTTGGGGAAGTAGGCGTGGCGCCGCCCACTTTTCAGCATAAAAATTCTGCTATTTTCAAAGGAGATTGCTTGCAGTTTGAACTAGATATTTCAATCAAAATTGGTCAGCTGCTTCTCACTAGTATTTAGTATACTCCTGCTAAAATTAAGAATTGGATAATTTAAGTAAAATATCCGTGCAAGTTGTTAATACCCCACTGCAATAGGGAAGTTATATATCTTTTTTGATTTGCAAACCATTAATGAACATGAAATGTTTGTAAGTATGAGAAGCAGAAGAGATGGGCCCATCAGTAAGTAAACTGAAATAAAAAGGAAAATGATCTGAGTCGATTTAGCAATGTTCGTCTGGCCGTCCGTCTGTCTCTCTGTCCGTCTGTCTATTTGAACGCAAATTTTTCAAACATAAAATGTGCATGTATTTTGAAAAAGTGTGGTTAGCAGTTGTTGGTAGGGAGATATTTATATAAAAATAAATTGATGGCGGCCGCCGTGGTGTGGCGGTAGTGTTGCCTCCCTACCACACCAAAGGTCCAAGGTTCGAGCCCTGGGACTGGTAACATCAAAAGTGATTTGAAAAAGTTTTTCAAAACGGCGTCACCCCTCGGCAATGGTTTGGCAAACTCTCCGAATGTCTTTCTGCTATGGAAGGCTTCCCAGCAAAAATGCATCTCCTTTGTAGATGCCGTTTGCAATCGTCAAAAATTCAAAACGGCACACCACAAATTGGTAGGGAAGCTGGGCGCAAAAATCTCTTAGGAGGTTTATGATGATATACCTGTTCTATAGCGCGCCATACATTAATATTTTTATACCTTTCATGAACATGAAATGGTATTATAACTTTGGTCCGATGTTTTTAAGTATGAGAAGAAGAAGAGATAGGCCCACCAATAAATATACCGAAATGATCAGGCCGACGAGCTGAGTCGAGTTAGCCATGTCCGTCTGTCCGTCTGTCCGTCTGTCTGTTTGTACGTCAGTTTTTGAATGTATCTTTAAATTATCAGTTTGGGATATGTATCTTTAAATTATCAGTTTTGCAGAGTCTTTACTAATTGTGAGTAAGGATCGGACTCTTAAAACCGTGATGCGTATTTATGAAAGGTATAAAGTCTTAGGCACAGTCGAAGACAGCCGTTGCCTTACTTGTTTTAAAATTAATTTACCCCTCAAAACTCATAACAGAAGTGTTTTTATTGAAAACAATCAGCTGGCTTTATAATGCGAACTGAAAAGTTTTAAGATAGACCTACGTAAGTTGGTATGCCATAATAAATCTCTACTAAGTATATAATGTTCGGTTCCACGCGAACTTAGACCTCCTTACTTGTTTTCAAGTCGCTTACACCTATTCTAAGCCTCGCTTAGTAAGTGCTGAGATATACGGCCCTTAAAAAGCATAAAGAGCCGAACCACGACGAGCCAGCCTTAATATACATGTATGCTAATATCATCCGGTACCCTTATTGGGAAGCTTTCAATCTCTTCACTAACCAATGAGACATAATTTTGTACTAGCTGACTTATGAATCTTAACCAAACGATATGCATCATCATTCCAAACTTTTTGCCAGAATTTGATTAAGTTAAGTTGTCCAATTACTTTGGTTCTGTCTACGCCCATGTATATGTAGAATATGACAGGGTGACCAAGGCAGCTAAAGTTGCAAACAAGAAGGTTTGGCTTGGCCTATCGCGCCCTGGCAGTAGCAGCAACTTATTTAATCGCTTAAACAAATAAGTAGGAATTGAGTCTACAAACAACAACAATAAGATCAACCATAACTTCTACTACCGTGGGCAAAAGTGACAAACGGAGCTACCACACCAAGAGCATTAACAACAATAATAACAACAAATGCCCAGCTAGCAGCTGCAACCATCGCTCTTGGCTATGGTCCATAAGCCGCAATGAGCGCACTTTTGCTTGGCTGGTTAATGCTGACAGGGGTTTTTTGTGCTTTTGGTTTGTGTTGTTGTTGTTGTAATGGTATCAACATCTCTCAATTGCACTGTAAATTATGTTTTATTATGCAATAAAGTCACCCATAAAAATGTTGCAATAAATTAAATTAACTACTAAAATTGCAGATTTCATTTATTTATTCGCTTGTTTGTTTGGACGTATGTGTGTCTGAATGTGTGTGTTTGTAATTCATACACAGTTTTTCTATTCTTGCTGTTTGTTTGTTATTAGTATTATTGTATTTTTGGAATATTCGCATGCACTCCATTTGGTGGCCATTGCTTATCCACAATGGTGGCCTAGTCACAGCTGCTCTCTTGCTCTAAAGGGTGGAGCAATTGAACTGGTATCAATTAAAAAGTCTTAATTTATTTCTAAATAAATTTATTATACCGGGCGATATGATGGTACATAGAATGTGGGTAGGCAGAAGTGCTACTTTGAGCTCCCTATGAAATTGAAAAGTATAATGATATTTAAGTTAGCAAATATTGCACTTCACAAGTCTATCACTATGATTCTTTTGATGAACGACTTAGATGAGACGACATTTAGGGTATTCGACAGAAAATATTATCGTAAGGATAATAACGTTGATCTAAGTGCAACGAATTAAAACCCAACTACTTTCCTGGTTAGCCATGTTAACGAAAAACGATTTTGCCAGAAGAGCCTTCCTGAGTTAGAAAATGATCCGGCATCCTCCGGTTCGACACGAATGAACCTAAGGGTTGTGGATTTTAGTCGGCTTTACAACAGGCATGTATACGGCGGCTATATTTTAATCGAACTGATCGATCCCGAATTCTCTGCAAATATAGCAGATTTTTTTTAACTTCAATTATGAACTTGAATAAGTTCTGAAACAGTAACCTTTTTCCAAAGTGATTCTCTCTTTGATGACAGCATCTACTTGGTGTGGTTCATACATCGTTTCTTTACCATGGCTTACTCACACAGAACCCTTGTCTGAAGCGTCGATAACTTCCGAATATTCGAAGAGGCCGTACCCAACCTTGACGAAGCTATTGGTATTTCTGATCGTCGGCATATTCGTATGAACTTTGCAGGTAAGTTAAATTCATTCATGACAACTTCCCGAAGGTTTTGTGGAGCGTGGTCGAAATTTACAGTGCTTCGCCGCATATGAACTCTAAACGCTCCGGTACTTCCTTGCGGTACTGCCCGACTGTCGTGGTAGCGATTTGGTATGACCAGTGCAACCTTTTAAGTCATGCCACCCCTCCTTCCGTAAGGATAGGAGAAGATGGGTAATGAGAGGTATCATGTCATTGGATCAACCATCAAGCTGCACGTCATTACCTTTGTGCATATTAGTCGCCTCTTACGTATTGTAATGATCTGCTAAAGTCTACCAAAGATACTGAAGAGGACTGAGGCGTCACTAATAAGATTCAATGTTTACTACTAGTTTCATTCAGCCTTTCGGAAAATACTTTGAATAGATTCTTTTCTGCGATAATAAGGAGGCATTTTGCATAAGATTTTGTGTATGATTTTCAGCAGATCGGCAGGTAGTGCGATTTTTTCGTCCTCTCATCATCGTAGTCGGCTAGTGTTGGATTGTTGGAGTATCGGCATATTGTCCCTGCAGCAAATGACCACGGTCTCGCTATCTTCTTTCATCTGCCAAATCATTCAGTAGAGTTTTTAGAGTATATAACACTCACAGCTTTCGATCTGATTTTCCAAAGCTCCAAACATAATAGGCTGGGTATTTGCCAGTAAGGAAACACCACTAAAGGACGGTACTTTTGAAAGCCAATATTTCCAATAAATAGAGCTGTATTCAAATAAGCCCTGAACGAATAATTGATGATTTTACGTGCAACATTTGCGTTTGTCCCACCGTCGTATCATAAGCACACTCGTTCGTCTGCAAGCTGTGCTCGTCATTTATTTGTGGTGGTCTTAAATCTACGAATCTAACGATGCAGAATCTAAGAAATGGCAGAAAGCACTGAAAATGGCACACGCCAGGTGGGTGGGTTTGTTTCCAAAGTTTAATTCGCCGTCGCCATTTTCCACAGTAGTAGCCTATATTATACCTATTTTCAATGGTATTTATTGAGTGTATAATTGTCCGCATTGTAGTGCCCAATTGTGGTATTTTGATGTTAATTTTTGGTTGGAATTTTGGCTCTCATGAATGTGGCAGGAAAAGTGATTCAAATAACTCAGAAAAGTATCTTTACTACCTCCGCTTGCTACAATAATTTTTCACTTTAAATCAACGAAATTTTTTTGTTTTTCATCTTGACAAGGGCTGCGCAATCCCTATACACTTGAATCACTTTTGTTTTTGTTTTGCCTTCAAATATAGGCACAGATACAAATTTACACTTTGAGTACAAAAAAAATTTTCCAAGCACTCCCATATGCCTTCACATATAAATACAATTCATATGAAAGTGTCTGAGTTTCTTATGAAAGTGCAAAACAAAAAAAATTTGAAATGAAGCTCAGGCACTTCCATATGAAATATTTAGAAATTTACACTAACAAATTGGCAATGAACATTTTTTTAAAACTAGAGTTCGCCCAGTGGTTGAAATTCAACCAATAAACTTTATTTTATTTTATTTTTTTGCTGTAGGTATGTTTTATCCGCCTTTTTTTCTTCCTTTCTATGTCGTTCCTTTCCTCTAAAATATTTTTATTTTCCTTGATATCTTTTTTTACTCTCTTATTTTATTTTTTACTTTCCTCAAACTTCGTTTCCTTTCCCTTCCCTTTCTTTTATTTTCTTTCTTTCCCCTTCGTTTTCTTACCTTCCCTTTAATTCCCTTTCCCTTCCCTTCCTTTAATTTTCTTACCATTCCTTCCCTTTCCTTCCTTTCCTTTTCCTTTTCTTTCCTTTAATTTTCCTTCCTTTCAATTCTTTTCCTTTCCTCTATTTTCCTTTAATTTTCTTCGGTGTTTAATACTCTTTATGAGTAATCATTTATTTTATTTTTGTAAACCCTGTTTGTAGGTATCAGCAATGAATTTTACATATTTGCTCATATTTTACATTGCTTGTTTAATGTGTCCAACAAAGCAACTTTTCGTGCTCTCAGGAGAGCAGCTGAGACTGGGCATCGTAGCCAATACAATAACAACAACTAAAGCAAAAATGCATGACGCAACAGAGTATCTATAGTGCGAATACTTATTTTTCATTGGTCCACTACCAACTCTTCGCACTCACAGTGAGAGCCGACCACACGAATAACACAAAAACATGCATGGCAAGTCTACTCACACTACTACGGCTCTTAATTTTTTCCTACAAAGCAACTCCTCGGCCATGCTCACGATTCAGCATAGTACACAAAAAGCAAGTACACACACACAGCGTGTCTATAATGTGAATAAGTGAATGTGTAGTGGTGTGACTTTTATGTAAAATTTTTTATATTAAAATGATTTTTTAAATTTTTATTTACGGATAAAAGTACACCTCAAAATTTCCTATCTATACATATATAATTTGTATACCTTAGAATTATAGTTGAGCAGAAAACGGTTCTACATTGCATTCATCTTGTCTATTTATATATAAGATATTGAGGCACTGAGAAATTTTATATTTAGAATACTCGAATTTAATTGAACAAAAAAGGAAAACATATGGAATCGGAATTTTGAAGAATTTTGATTCATAAAACCTTTTTCCAAGTCTTAAAAGAAATACAAAAAGTTGTAAATGAACCAAAACTTGATTCAAAGCGCAATTAGAATTAAGCTAATGCTCGTTTAAAACGGTCCAAAACATAGATGATCGCAACCGTAACTAGTGCATCTGGGTACAAAAATAGACTTCTGGTCTCAGAAAAGTCGAAAGATATTAGAAGGACTAATCATTGAGATACGAAATTTGGTATACTAATTTCAGTTGGCATAGGCAATTTTGCTACCGAAAATGTGTAGAATCGAGAAGTAACCACGCCTAACTTTTATAGGTGTATGAAATCTTTTATCAAAATTTCTGATAGTTCTGAATTTAACTTGCAAATGGTCCTTTTAATAGCTTAACTGAAACCCTTAGCGGTATAAATTTGTTTGAAATTTAGTTTGTTACCGATACTTTCTTCACGAGAATCCCCGCACACCCACTTTTGTTATAATTGTCGAAGTTGTGCTGCTTGAGTTACATAACTAAAATTAGCAGGAAGAATCTCCGTAATTAAAAAACAAGTAAATTCTTAATTAGTGGAATCCACGCTATCACGGCCTGAACTGAGCTTACTTGGAACCGGACTCGTTATTTAAATTTTTTTTTTTTTATATATCTCCAAAATATTTTATTTTTATGCTTACTAAATTTCAAAAAGAAAATCTCCTTGTACACATATTTTTGTACATGTATTGTGATTCTCCCTTCCATATAAAATAATTTGAGCACCACCGATCTTGACTATTGACATCAGTGATACATATTTTTTCCAGTATAGTAATATCCTCTGTGGTCGTAAAAAGATCACGTTCAATAAGTCTTGCATCATACTTGTCCTGACGTAAGAATCGAAACCATGCACGCTGTCGCAAAACGTGGAATTGTCTTTGAATTATTTATTATTCGTCTCATCTTGCTCGTTATTCTGGGTTGTTACTCGCTTTCTTCATTTAAGAGTTCGGGGAAGTGTTCTCTCCATAACCTGAGTACTCTCTGAACGTCGTAAGTCACATGTTTAATTTTTACTGGAGTTCCCCGAGATTTTGAAACCTTCCGTCATGGGCGGAATTTTTTCTATAGAATTTTCAGCCCCTTTTCCTGTTGACTAATAGCTCAGGTTCTTCGTACTCAAGTCTTTCTGTCTAGCTTTTTTTAAGTGCGAAATGCCGGCTCATTTCCATTTCAAATCGCGGTATCGTTCACATTCTATTTCATCAAGTGTTTTTTTGAGTTCGCCACGAGATATCCACCCACTGCTCTTGTATTCAGTTGCATGTCCTTGTGCTGTCACAGAGCATTTGTGAGAGATGAGTTGCTAAACCAATTGCTGATTTCATCCGATTGCAGCTTTTCTAAAACCAGATTGCAGTCACTTATACGTGAATTTTTTTTTTTTATACAGAAGTTAATAGGGATCTTGGCTGTGACTAGATAGTGATCCGAGTCGATGTTAGGAACCGTGTGTACCTATAAAACACTACCAGCATGGCAACTATCTATCAGTGGTGTAGCCAAGTACTTATGGTTAAACTTGGTACTGGATATGACCATGTGGAGTCGATCAGCCTAAGTCTATTAGCAGAAGTGTCGCCGGTGGATTCTGAACTTTCAGACTGTCGGACCAAAGACAACTCATTTGCGTACCGTGACGTTAAAACAGGCAATCACGACATTCATGTCATGCCGCATTAGCGGTCTTAAAATACGCGCTTTACTACATCGAAGTTCTTCTCGGTTGGAGCATGGGCGCAGCTTCATGAATGGGTTTAAAATGTTGCTGCTCATTGCTAGATGTTCGTAGTCGTCTACAGATGTAAACAACAGTACTTAACGATGAAGGCTCACTCTGCGCTTGTCTACATGGCCACTCCAGTGGACGTCGGAAGGTGTTATGGCCGTATATTTTTTTTCTTGCACGTCCATCACACCGCCTGGATGGCGGTTATGTCATAATTTGCCTTCATAAAGACTAATATACTCTTACAGGTCACGAGCACAAATCTTCTACTTCTTCTCACACTTATAAACAAAACGGACCAAAGTAAATATACGAGTACCTTGCAATTGTCTAGAATCACATGAAAACCAAACTGGCTTTCTATCAACTGGTGCCGATTTTAAGAGGCCTATACCATTTAGGGATCCCAGCGTTCATTTGATCTTAAATCCGGCATTGAAAAGTACCTTTTCATATGAAAATTCATCATCTTCCTAGAATACAAACTTTATTACATATACGGATATGCATACATATACGAGTAGGTATGTAATTATAGTTGCCTTCGCTGAAATTCGCCTTCTAATTAGCAAATCCATTTCAGCACCCATTGAACTAACAATTACTGCAACTTAAAAATCGTTTATGGCCACACCAACGGGCCTTAGTTATATAGTCCTACTTTACTCAGAGAAGGTTTAAGAAAACAAGAACAACTAAGATGGCTTAAGTAAGCAATTGTGTGGTTGTGTGCATTTTATGCCTGGAAGATTGGCGCACGTTTAGTGTTTATGTGCAGGCCGTGAACTGTTATTAAGTTGATTATGTTTGAGGATAAGATAGCAGAACACATCACTTTCAAACAGACATTCACACACACATAAGAAATACCTACAACAAGCTAGATACCCACATCAACAACATTTTCAGCTGTGGCGACCCGGTGGCGTTGGGGATCGCTCAACCCACTCGGCACGAAATCGCGAGTTTGCGCCGGCAACCAACAAGTGCTACGTGAGAAGGTGGCATCAAAACGCAAAATTGCTCTTCGTATCCACATGTATGCATGCCTAAACTATTTATATATGTACATGCTAGGGATGTTCCGAATTAGTACTTTTAAACAGTGGCAAATGCTGGTTTTTTAATAGATAGAATTTAGTAATCTTATGATGCTATGATGGGTTGAGTTCAGCAGCAAAGCTCAAAAAGTATTCGCCTAACGGAATCGAGATACATGTATACCAAAGCGTTCAAGAGAAAAAGGAATGGATTAAGGCATATCCGGTCGCTATAAATAGTTTTTTTTTTTACACGCGTATACATCTGCGTATGCGACTAAAAACAACGGTCATCGGCAATTGCGCATAATCCATAAACTATTTGTCAGCACTGCTCTTCAAATGTCAGAAAAATAGATATTTGTTTATGAAGTAGCCTTGTGGGGAAAATTTCTAGTTCTGAACTGGTGCGCATCTAGTGCGTTTCGAACCACAAGTAGTTCGCCTTCAATCTCTTTCACATGTAATCAACTGGCGAATTTAACGTGGCGATGTCCAAGGCGGTGGAAATTGTCCCCCGCTGCATTACCTATTCGAAAGTTCCGAACTAGTTAAAAATTCGGCAGTTGGGATGTAGTTCGTTTATTGCTAATATTACTCTAGGTCTGAACTATTTCCAAATTCTGCAGTTTGGATGTAGTTAGTTTAAAATTAAAAAAAAATATTTGGAGAAGGATTCCATGGTAGAACTACACGCGGAGACTTTTTACCAAATTACTGCCTACGGTCGCGACTCCCGTTTTGAAAAACTTTCAAATCACTTTTGATGTTACCTTTCCCAGGACTCGAACCTTGGACCTTCGGTGTGATAGTCCAGCAACAGTACCGCCACACCTTTGTTGTTAGTTTATGCACGGCTGCTAATTTTTGCCTACGTTTTAAACCATTCTATCATAATGCATACATATGTAACATTTTCTCACACTATTGATGCGTGCGCCGCAGCTGAGTGGAACTGATAACTTTTTCTTTTACTTTATTTTTATTTATGATTTCAAATTTTAACCTTTCTTTAAAGGACGTTACAAGAACAAAACATTTTTCCAAATACGAATCTAAATTTTATTAAATTTTAATGATTACACAACTGGAGGTTTCGAACTAGTGAAAATCTAGTTACTATCTCACTAGCTCTTACTAGCCATTTTATCTCTAGTTCTGAATCAGAAATTATTCTCACGAGTTACTGACTACCCCACAGGGAGAGCAATGCGCATACATACATAAATTTCTTCTGTTGGCATGCCCCTTATTATTAAGGGATGATAAAACAGATTGCTGAAAGTTGGTAAAGCAGTTTGTAAATGAACTACATACAATTATTAAGCGCAAATTGTGTATCAATTCTAAAAAATGATATAGTTGTGAAAATGGACGTGCTATGGAACGAGTGTAATTTCCTGGATAAATTTTAAGTGGGCATGGTAAGCCCATGTTTGAACTCGCAATTCATATTCAAGGTAATGATTCTCTAAGCTTTATGTATATCCACATTCACGCGTTTCCATAGCCATTAAACTGCAAAACATGAGCTCTATCGGTTGATAAAGCCGCCCTTATTGCATATAAGGGTATTTTAAGGCGAATGAACTCAATGAAAGTAGATCTCAAAGTATATATTAGTATTGACCAACTATATTCATAAAAGCATGGCTTATATAAAAAAAACAAAATAACTCCCTCCTTTTGTTTTTTGCTAAAGCTCGCAGCTGAGTATATAATGTTCGGGTAAACCCAAATTTATACTCCCTTACGTGTTGTACTTTTCATGAATTGGTATAAAAACTTTTGTCTGGTTTTAGTAATTATCAGAAGAATTAAAGGTGGACAAATGGAGTACACTTAAATGAGCAGGCCGATACGCTGAGTCGATTTAGCCCCCACCCTCCCCCTGTTTGTTAGAATGCAAACCACTCGTGGTGATTAGAGCTATCTAAAATATAGCTTCCACTCTTCGAATTAAAAGCCAAAGAACGTAGAATTTTAAAAGTTTCGGGGCAGTTACTTTTCGAAAAAACGTTTTCTTAACATTTTATTGATACTCGTCCAGACGCTTGATGTTAGGACATTCGGTGGGGCCAGCACACATAAGCTACATACAACCGATTGCTCTTTGGATGGGCGCGTGCGACATAATCGCAGAAACCATAAAGTGCCAACAAAGTCTGGAACAGCTGCGGCGTTGCCGTGAAGACGAGGGCAAAGGGCAAAGTGCGATGAACATAGGACGGTGGGAGGCAAGGTCTCTCCAATCGTCAAAATTGAAAAAGCAGCTTGATAAATATCGCTAAATCTTTTCTTTCTTTAAATGGCCATCTAATCGCCTGGCCGATTTTTACCGTCCAACATAGCTCGCCAGTCATTTCTTCGGTGCGTCAATTAGCGCCAAATGGAAACATCACGGGATAGAAAATCGGTCTCCACTTGGTGCTTCCACCGGCGGGTGCCGATAAGAATACCTTATGGGCTGGAGCATCTTCGTTCATTCGCACAACGTGGCCTAGCCACCGAAGCCGCTGTGTCTTAATTCGCTGAACTATGTCGGCGTCTGCATAAAGCTCATACAGCTCATCATTAAATCTTCTTCGGTATTCGCTGGCGCCAACTCGTAGAGGTTCACAAATCTTTCGAAGAACCTTTCTCCAATACTCCCAGAGCCGCCTCATCAGATATTATTAGTGTCCACGCTTCTGCACCAGGATGGGTGCGATGAGTGACTTTTAGCATAGGCCAACAGATGCAGGGGTGCAAATTTCGCTAAATAAGAGATAAAATATTACAACAGTACACGAATAAGGCACGGATTGGAGACAAGGCCTCTCCAACCGGCCAGATATTGACATAATGGTGATGGCCTACTTGACCTTTGACAGAGCGAATTCCGGATTGAAGATATAATCCCTCGTAGGGACAGATTTTATACTCGGCCTCTACAACTGTAATTCACTGTAATGGAAGCAATTGTACGAGGGCTTACATACGTATGTAAGTGGCATAGGTGCAGGTTCGATACACAGCCCTTTCAACCGCCTGGTCCACGTGACGTGAAACAGAAGGTGCAAGTCGGAGACACGGCCTCTCCACTGCATTGCATGTAATTGAGAACATGGTGCGAATAAGTGCTTGATTGGAAACATACGTAAGTATCATAGATGCGGATTGGACACACGACCATTCCAACCGCCTAGCTTTCGATGAACTAATCAGACAAATGAAGGAGTAGATGCAGTTGGTGGATTACATACGTATGTAGATACATTTATACACGTCTGTCTTCTTTTTTGGTGTTGGACAAGAACGACCTTCTTTCAGTAACACTGCAGACTAGTAGAATAAAAATCTAGCCAAAGATCCCCAGGCCAGAACTGAAATCATCATTTGAAAGGGAGTATATTGCTCACATCTTGATAGCATTGCAATATAAAGGGTGAAAGCACACTGGGAAAAGATTTATTTAGAAATCCCCTCACATTTTAAATATGTTATTAACATAAAAAATTTTTGTTGTTGTTGTTTTTTACATGCAAATCACTCCCAGAAGGTTTAGGATAGTATGACAGATGTGGTCAAATATTTGATGGAGAGTCGTGCTTTAGGCCAGGTATTCCTTCCCCGGGTATATGGTAAACGCCCCAGCCCGTTGGTGTACCGAGAGGAATCTCCAGAAAAGTGCATGTGTCATTAAGAATTAGATATTTGCGTATGCTAATACAAATATTTGTGCTTGCGAATATTTCGCACCATCCCTAATATATATGTGGGTATCACCTATTTAACTGCTATTCTGGCGGCTGTTAACTGAGTGGTTGGCGGGTGTTAATGTTAAAAACACACCGCGCAAAATGATGATGTTCCACATGATGATGACGGTTGATAGCTGGCACAACTGCCCCACTAGGCTGATATGCAATTGCGAGGACGTCATTGTTGCTATTGTTCATTGCTCCAGCTTCTGCGAGCGACCGCGTTCACTGTGCGTTCAAAGTTGAAAGAAAAGGTCCGCTAGTCTGTTGGTTTTCATACAGCGCTAGTCAACGCAGGGGTTTGAATTAGTGTTTATGTCCGCACTTACGATACACATGGCAAATAAGCGCTGCGCTGTTTGGTCACCTTGGGCGTTGCACATCCACCTTTTGGCGTTGTACGAGTTAAGCAAATACACGTACCTTAAGAATATATTTTGCAATAAAAAAAGAAGCTAAGTATTCACACACCAGCACTGCTTTGTCTAGCGATCGTATGTCACGATAGGATAAATGCAATGTTATAACAACTGAAAGTGCTTGGGTTCTGTAGCTCAGCAGCTTATCTGCTGTCAGTTGGTCTGATCGTAATGACCGTTGCCAGCGCAGTGACTGCTGTCGTTATTATCATGCTTCCACTATAATCATTGGCAGGCAAGTGATTATTACTTTAGTGTTGCCATATGCTTTCGGTTAACTGAATATAAACTTTTAATGATTACTGGGCGTTGCAGGTGTACATACCGATCGACATCGTTGTCCAAGACGTGATGAAATTAACAATTGTTCGCAATTTAAATCGTAATATTTTATTTATAACAACTTGAAGTTAAATGTGTATTCTGCCCCGGATTTTTACTGAAACTTTATTTGAATTTTAGAAACTTGTCTAAAAAATAAAGAACGAATATTATTTAAGGATGATTACAAATTGCTGTATATAGTTGTTCAAAATCTTGTAGTATGTAGATACATGTTTTTAAAACGTCTCGAATGTATGAGATGAGCTTAGCCAGAACGCAAATTAGGCGTGAATTAAACTTTAAGAAACCCTTACTGGTAAAAAGTTTTTTAAATGTTTTTGCCAAACCTTTATTTATTCAGTAGAAACTCAGAACTTATAATATACTAAGTCCGATTTTAAATATAATATTTCCGAAACAGTTTTGCGATATACAACTTAATTGCATTGCTTATTGCAGCACTTATTGGCAGCTTGCTATTGATACCCATATTGTACTAATACATTTTGGAGAACCCTCGTCCGCATATGAGTCGAAAATCGATTTCGATATCTTAAACTTTAAGTAAGACATTAAGGAATGCAATGTACAGACATCGACCTGTTACAATTTTATTGAATGTGGAGATATTTTGTTTCCTTTAAAGTAAATATTTGGCACGATATACCTCCGAGGAGATTAAGGTCAAGCCTCTGCCAATTTTTAATGTGCTGATTTGAATTTTTCCTACAAATTGGTGGGACCTACAGTTTGTTCAATTTTCGCTGAGAAGCCTTCTTTGGCAGAAATACGCTCGGAAGGTTTGCTAAAGCACTGCCGTCGCCCCTCGGTGACGTTTTGAAAAAACTTTTTCAAACCACATTGATGTTACCTGGCCCAGGATTCGAACCTTGGGGCTTCGGCGTGGTAGGCCAGCAACACTACCGCCTTACCACAATGGTGTTTTTTAGCCACTGCAATAAAATGTTTGAGAAACAATACTAAAATCATTATGCTGAAGTTTTTAAAATGGTCACTTTACTTAATACGATATTATCACTAATGGCACTCGTTTTCTCGTTTCCTTGTAGGGGGCTCCAAAAATATATAACCAGCTCACACAAGTTCCAACACGTCTGTTTTGCAAAAAATACTGGTAATAAATATAAGCTGCAATTAGCCTGCCTTACATCAAACTCAGATTCTGCCCATCCATTTCGAGGTTATTATCAACTTCAAGTGTGGCTTGGTAGCCAAGTACCCTAGCTCACGGATAGCGTGTAAACATGTACATTAGGGTGATTGATTTTCGCTAACTTTTTCTTTAGGTTTAAGTACCTGGGCGACCAAGCTTTGCTCTGCATTTTCATAGGTTGTCAGACAATTTAGTTTGCTTTAGGCATTCATCAGTTAAGATATTTTGGTTTTTGTATTTATAATTTTACTTACCAGCACTTTTTAAAAATAAATTTTAAAATCATATCGAACACTAACCACAAACAGAGCTTTCGTGATAATGAATATATGTTTGATATTTTTTCCTATTGGTAACTTCGTATTTGCTCAAAAAAGTGTTCCCCATATTTTCGACAAGTTTTTACAAGATTTCTTGCTGAATTGTATGGTTAGAGACACTCGGTTGTTTAGGGTTAGTGCTCAATATATTGATCAACATTTTTTGATTTCTTCTTTAGTATTTTTCAAGATAGAATTATCAATAACTTTTTATATTTAATACATATGAAATCTAAGCAAACACTTTCTTCCATACCATGTTCCGATTACGTCTCTAATTCTCTTTCGAGAGCATTACTTTTAACGTATTTGGTCACCTAGCTCTTGAAAACGCCACACATTAAAAACCATGCATGAACACCGATGAATTTAGCTCCATTCCAACAAACTAAAAAGTTTGTCGCTGAGCTTTGTGCCCAGTCATGGCAAATGTAAGCCATACTGGAAACTGTTGCCGTTGCATGGTACACCCCAGCAGCCCCTTGGACGAGTGTGATTTTCGGTATATGTACTTCTTTGCAGGATTTTTGTTGTCGAAAAAAATTTATATTTGCGTCATTTTTTCGCTTAGATATATTCTCCAAAAATCTCCACTCGAATTTTTATTAACTTCAGACATTTGTTTGTAGCTGCATACACTTTTCAGAGCTCACTTTTTTTAAATAACATAAATGTATAATGTATATTGGAACGATTTTTCGTCATCCCTTGTCAAATTTGGTTTTGAGACAAACCGGTTTCGGCGTTGTGCCATCATCAGTGTCGATTTTCGTTCTGATCTGTTGTGGTCGTTTGTCTTGTATAAATACATACAATCATCAATCAGCTGTTCGAACTGGGAAAATCCGAATTTTAAAAATTTATACATTTATGGTTTTATTTTGTTGTTTTTCCGACAGGTTTTGAGACAAATACATACAAGACAAACGACCACAACAGATCAGAACGAAAATCGACACTGATGATGGCACAACGCCGAAACCGGTTTGTCTCAAAACCTTTCGGAAAACAACAAAATAAAACCATAAATGTATAAATTTTTAAAATTCGGATTTTCCCAGTTCGAACAGCTGATTGAACTTTTCACCTAAAAAAACATTGTTTATATCTCAACACCATTACATGAAAACGGTTGCTACGAAGCGGCTGAGGTTGCTTCAATGAACTTTCCATGGCGACATCTATCGTTTAGCACCTACGCGAAAGCCTCAGGTGGCAGCAAAGAGTGGCAACCGTTCTTAGAAATATATTTTTTTTTAAATACGCAGAAAAATACTTTTCGTTTGTTACCCACTTTGGCATATTTCACCTAGGTAAAAATTCTTAGAATGTGGTTCACTATGTACCAAATTCCATCCAAATCGGCTGAGCCGTTTTCGAGATAGTCTGGATATACAAGTATACTATAAGTATATAACTTTACTATAGCTCGTTTAAAGTTATAAAATATAATAAGCCCAGGTGGCTACAATAAGTGCCAACCCTACTCATAAATGTTTTTTTTTCTAATACGTAGGAAAATACCTTTGGCTTGATGCCCATATTGGCATATTTAATTTAATTTAAAAAAAATTCATCCTATGTGGCAACACCTCGGAAAATTTTTTTAGAATGTGGGACCCTATGCACCTACTAAATTTCATCCAAATCAGTTAAGCTGTTTCGTTTCAAGAGCAGCTCGTTTAAAGTTATAAGATATAATAAGGCCAGGTGGCAACCCTTCTCATAAATGTTTTTGTTTCTAATACGCAGGAAAATACCTTTCGTTTGATACCCATATTGGCATATTTAATTTAATTAAAAAAAAAATTCAGGTAGGTGACAACCCTGTAAACCCATCTATGTGGCAACACCTCGGAAAAAATTCTTAGAATGTGGGACCGTATGCACCTACTAAATTTCATCCAAATCGCTTGAGCCGTTTCGTTTCACCTACTAAATTTCATCCAAATCGGTTGAGCCGTTTCGTTTCAAGAGTAGCTCGTTTAAGGTTATAAGATATAATAAACTCAGGTGGCAACAATAAGTAGCAACCCTACTTGGATATATATTTTCTCCAATGCGCAGGAAAATACCTTTTGTTTGATACCCATATTGGCATATTTCATTTTATTTCAAAAAAAAATGTAAGCACATACAATGTGACAACACCTACGTAAAAATTCTTAGCATGTGGTACACATGTACGTGCACAATTTCATCCAAATCGGTCAAGCCGTTTTCTAGATAGTCTGGATATACACATATACAAGAATAGCTCGTTTAAAGTTATAAGATTTACATGTAGCAAAAACAAATTTTCACCAATTTTTAGCTCTTAATTTTAATTTTAAGTACTTGCAATTTTCAGTTCAAGTAAATATGTTATTTTTGCAAATTTCGAATGCTTAATGTGAACCTGTTTCATGCACCTTAGAGGGAATTACACGCTCTTTGATATTGCCCCGCCAGCACCCAAGGTTTTATAGGCCGTTCTACTCCACATTGCTACTTTGAGACTAGCAGACCATCAGCATGGATTCCGTCATATTCAAAGTACTACCTCACTCTGTATGCTATAAACACTTTAAATTAGAGAAGGCCGCAACGCAGCCGCCTTCACTGCCAGGGACCATTGATGAGCTATGCTTTAAAATCAAAGGCTATCTCGAAGTCTTATCAGGGCTTTCAGCCTCGTGAAAGTTGTCAGCTACAAAACTCTCGCCCTCGCTCTTCACGGTATGGAGCAACATGATATTAGACATCTACTTTGATAAGGACAGGAAATACTCTCTTGAACAAAAGATGGTTCCACTTTTTTATTGCGAATCTGACTATGATTTTTGGAGGTGGAAAGTCGTATCATTGTTGTCACAGTGACTAGCTTCTACTCCTTCTGCCTTCACGGAACTTATTTATAATTTTTAAAAGATAATACGACAGTGAGAAGGCATCAACAAAAATAAAGTAAACGAAGTACTAAATGCTCATTCGTTAAGACAACTAAAAGATTTATTGAAGGGAATAGTTGCGTCAACAGCACGATTGAATGGCAGCGCACGCAAGTAAGCAATAATAAAACGGCCATCAGACAGCAACAAAAACAATTTGTTTTAAAGTTTTTGTTACTTTACTCTGCTCGCGTATCAATCGGAAAGCATATTTTATTTGCTTTCAAACTGTCAATAATGTGGCTTTCGTGGTAAAAGATCAAAGGCTACGCTGCGGCATCAAAGGGAAAATTTTTGAAAACAACAAATGGCACCGGCAGCGCAACAACAACAATGGAAAGTCGTAACAGCAGCTACCCCAAAAGGAACATACAGTCGCTTCTGGATATGGGGAACTTAAAATATTCTGTGCAACATTTAAAAAAAGGTGAAACGTCAAACCTTACCTGTTTTGTAAATTCAGGAAATTAATTGCATTATTACCTATCACCGTTGAGTATCAAAATACGTCAGTCATCATAAGCCTGTTTTTTACAACTGAGTTGGAGGAAATTGCAAGTCTGCCAAAACACCCACATCAGAACTGCTACGAGATGCCTGCTTATGCCATCTGAGTCTCACCTCCATCAAGAGGCAAAATTGCTCAATGTTCAAGAGCACGCGGAACTCTTAAGCAGACAGGTCCTTCTGAACTGTCATACACCCAGTCATCCAAATCGACACCTAATGGATGTAGCCCCGCCCCCCAGAGACATAAGGAGACATCTTCGTAAGCACTACGATGACATCCGGCACCACTTCTCTTTGCCGTTTGATCTGCGGAACCATAGGCGGGCTCTAAATGACCTCCACACTGAGTGGGTAGATAGAATCCCGTTATCAGTACTCAGCCACCTGAATTGGCTGAAGAAGAGCGTGTACTTCCGAGGGAGACTAGAGTCATGCTAGCACAACTTCGCTCTGGATATTGTAATAGGTTAAACTCTTATCCAGACTGAACCCCAACATAACAAACACATGTCCTGCATGTGGTATGTCCCCTCATGATAAAATCTCTTCTCCTGTTCAGTCGAACCTACTCTTCCAACACCACTCTGGTCCAACCCTGTGGAAACTGCGCGTTTCCTCGGACTTCCGTTAGAAGAGCTTGATTACTATTTAGAGTGATAGAACCCATTGGACAGGGCGAAGCACTTTTAACAGCAACAAAAACAAACACCTGCATTAAATATTAAGGGCCGTTTTCTCAATGTCCGTTTTACGCTAACCGAAACTCTTTTTAACAGATAACCGACGAACATCTGTCAATTAAACTGCCAGTTAGCGTAAACCGGACATTGAGAAAACGGCCCAAACCTGCTTAGCAGTATGGAAGCAGAGTAAGTCCATTTAACTTAACCGCAAGCCGGCATATTGAGTGGCATGCAACAAATGCAATATGCATTTTTTTCTATTCAAAATAAATACTTAATGACGATGATTGAACTAGTATTCCTGACAGCACAGTATAACGAGTGCACCGAAAAATACTACAAACTAAATTGTGAAGTTTTGTAAACGGTTATGGTCAATATATATAGTCTTGAATTCGAATAAGTCAATAGAATAATTCAGTTGATGAATTTTTCATAATTTTTGATTACTTTTTGTTATTAGTTTTACAGTATGCGCATTTTACTCAGCTCAAATGGGAAAAATTGAAAAAGCAACCAACATATAGAGCGTATAGGTATAGCAATTTTTCGAAATCAGCTACCATTTATCGTCAGACTAATAAGATCAGTTTTTCTATTTCAAAAGAGCTTGCGGTAAATCGAACCAGCGCACATCTGTAGGTCGATTCTGTAACTATTTTAACGCCAGGCGTTAGCGTTAACTTCGCTTAACACCATTTTTAACGCTTTTCCCTATTCGCTTACTTTTAACCACACGAAAAGTGTTAGCTAACACTTGTGTGGTTAGCTGTCGCGAATTATTTTCTAGGTGTTAACGATCGCGTTAATATATTTATATATATATTTAAGTGCTTTAGCGTTTGGAAAAAGTAAAAAAATTAGTTTTGAGTTTTTTGCATGTAATTTAGGGCTAAATACGTCTGAACACCAGTATTTCCATATTTTCTCACTATCAGGAGTCAGCTGTTTAGCGGCGTTAAAGGAGAGTTACAGAATCGGATTTTCGTTAAGAACAAACGCCAAAATTTGGCGATAAGCTTAACGCTCGGCGAGTGGTTAAAAGTTACAGAATCGGGCTACTGTAGTCTCTTTAAAAAAAGAATTGAAGTATTAGTAATAGATTTTTTTTGATCTTGGTCACATCCCTACCCGTGGCCGATTTCAGCCATCAGAACACACAGTTGTTGTCATAAAATCAGCACCTTCATCGACAATTAATAAGTGGGATAATCCACCATAAAAGTGGCGACACTTGAGCAGTAAAATAAAATGGATATTAAATTTGTAGCCCTGGTCTAATATATTCGTACATGGTCCGTTTAAAAAGCTTTAAAAAAAAAGGGTGGCAGGGGGCGATCTTTCACCGGTTTCTCCTTTTCCTCCGGAACATTACTTGTAATAAATATATCTATTTTGAACACTATTTGAAACATGATCTCTGTTTACAGTGTTGGCAAAAAATTATAAAACCCAAATTGAAAACGGGTTTATTCATCAAATATATTTACTTACGTGCTTTTTATAATTTTCATTTAAAACATAACGAACTCTATAAAAGAAACCACATAAATAAGATAAAACAAGTTAGCCAGAGTTTTTTTTTTTTAAGTTTTTGAGTACGCATCACAGGAAAGGCGGCCTCGACTGTGTTGGAAAAATCAAGTGGAGGATGGCTTGAACTGCTTTCGTATTAAGAATTAGCGTCCGTTATCGATAAAAAGGAATGACTGCCGTGCTTTGATACGCAACGGCAGAAATCGCCTAGGCGGTTAAACGCCAACAAATAATGATGATGATGAGTACGTAGTTTTGTAGCTCATTCAATTTTAGTAGAATAATAAACAAAATTTGTAGGGAAAATTCAAATCGGCACACCACAAATTGGAAGAGAAGCTTGGCGCAAAAATCTCTTAGGAGGTTTATGATGATATACCTGTTGTATATCGCGCCATAGAGAGAGAGAATAAACAAAATATTCCAAGAATTTTCCCATAGATAAATTGAATTTTGTTCATGCAATGTATAGAAGAAAATATTCAACACCTTCGACACAAAAAGATTCCGTTGGTCTATCTGAATAAGTTTCACGTCCTATTTTATAGACAGGTGCGTATGGTTCCAAATTCGCCAACTACAGTTTATATGGAAACGTTCCACTCTGCGCCCCATCATAGACTCAATAAATGTCCGATGTTCATTCAATTAGCCACAAAGTACAAAATTTTATGGCAAAACCACTGTGTACAGCTCTATTTCAAACAAATGAATAATCAACAACAATGTAGTGGCATGCAACAGTTTTTGTTGCGGCAACAACATTCATGCTAACTATTCGTGGGGAGTGTCATACAGACATGATATGAAAGTACTTTACATTTGTTACTATTTACTTACCTATGCACAACCATGTATGCAACAGTTTTTGCTGGCGCCTTTCACCGCCTTGTCGCTGTGGCATTGGTTTACGTTTCGCGGTCATTAAAAATCAGTTAATTTGAAATACAAAATATTTTCACTAATTGCTAATAAACAATTTCGTGCTAATAATCTCGAGCAGCGGCAACTGCAGCAGCAACGCCAAATATACCACAGCTGAGTGCTAAGTACCTCATGGCTGTGTTTGTTGTTGTTGTATATTTATTAATGGCACGGCTTGTAAATTCCAAACGCCGAATCATAATGGCGAAATCGCTTTCATGCATTAATTTCAACATTTATGGTATTATAAAATCTAAAACATTATTAAGATAGTCAACAGAAGTGATGGTGGCGGCGCGCAGTTTGGTAATCTGGTGGCCTTTAACAGTAGCACACTAACAGGAGATTTTCATTGCTTGGCTACGGCTATGCATAATACGTAGCAACGGAAACGACAGCAATAACAACATCAGCAATAGCAACTCCAACAGATATTGCAAGGCATTTTACGAGCGCGTTAAATGTGCGCCTCAAATAAGTTTATTATAGCAAGAGCGGCAGCGATGTCAGTGGCGCACAAGGTTTGGTGAGCGCACAGTGAATGGTTTTGATTACTTAAGTATTTTATGTTAAGGTTATATATACAGATTAGAAAGAGTAGAGTTAGAGTCCGACGAGGAAAACGAAAGTTTCGCAAGATCATAGCCTTCGCTACCGTACTTCACGGTCGAGGTCGCAGCCTTAGCCAGATAATATGATCAAGTACAAGAGAGATTCGGAGAACAAGGATAATGAGTAGACCTGGCGATCTGTACATTTTTTGTTGGAAAGATATGATAAATCGTTAAAGCCCCTATCAACGAATTGAAGACGTTCATTGAAGCTACACCACCCATCAGATTTTGGCTGTCAAATCTAAGCACGAAACATTTGGGGTTATTTTTTGCTCAATACTAGTTCAGCTTACCACTAAATTTTATTTCATACTCGCTTTTGGGATAAGGGAAAGTCAATCTCCCATTTCTGGAATACTCAAGGGACATCTTTTCTACAACTTCTATGACTCAAACCCATAAATCAGGACGTGTGTAATGAGTGACAATTAAATTGACTGCATGTTTCATTTATATGAAATCGTTCTTCGTCTTACGATAGCCCATTGAAAACGTGGTCATGTAGGCAGCCTCCTTCGGTTAGGAACAGAGCGATATTCCGCATAGTTATGTTTGCAATTTTTTCTGCCGATGTACACGAAATTACCTATTTTTCCCCGCTTTTGATCAGAAAACAGTGAGATAGCTTGATGTATTTTTTTAGGCTTCGTACTGCAGATACTTCAGTATATATCTCAAGTCACGTCCTAGGCAATCAATTCCTTTTGAGAGATCTTACATGATGGCGTTTAACTTTCTGACTGTTGAACCGAATCCTAATTCTTTGCTTTAACGTTTGATGTGGTTGCCAGCAGAAAAGATAGGACTTAAACTAGTCTTTGCCTATTTATTTTCCATAACCACGCGGTCTTCGGATTGATGCCACCATTACTTGTCTAACCAAAATAATTCGTCTATACATGCCACTACTCCACTTTCAACATCATTTAATTTTATGATATGTTCATAGATAAACATTTGAGTCCAGATTACGGCGATATTTTTACACTAAATTATGGATGACATAAAACTTTTGAGAAATGTGCAGTTTCATATGTCCATAATATTGCAGAAAAACACTTTTCACCAATGAATTCAATTAAATTCTCGTACATTTATTTATTGAATCATTTGCTGCTGCATAATAGCAATTCGCATGTGTATCCCCGCCAAAAAATTTGCTCTTTATATATAAGGCCTATTTGATATAATATGGGACTTGCTTTTCTTTTATCAAGTTTAATGTTATAAGCAGTCGAAATTTTGGATCTTAGCAGTCCGCTTTTCCAAGACCATCTCAATGTACAAAGCTACAAAATTTTTTTATTTTATTTGCATCAGACAAAGTTTCTGTAAGTTTTTCGAATGTTTCGATTTCGAAAGTAGCCTCCGTAGATATCTTTATTGTAAACATATCATAAGGCTACGGTTGTCGGAGAATTTCTTGATCTGAACTTGAGTAGCCTTGAATAAATGCTGGGGGAAGCAGAGTAGGCCACCAATTCGATGGAGGGAGCAAGTAGATACCCACTTGCGAGTCCTTTTTGTTTCCAATTGGCAGATAAAATAAACGACTGGTAGGCTATGTTGGAGGGCTAAAACCGTTTAAAAGGTTAAGCGTCTATTAAGTAATTAACCTTAACAAATCGCACGATTTATTTTAAACAAATGTAACTAAATATTTAAATATTTTGTATTATTCTATTTGCTGATGGATGAGATTACGTTAATTTTTATGAAATACGCAATAAGATAAAAATTAATTTCGCGACCCGGGTTACAATGTTTTGGTTGAGAAAAGCGAACTAAGCCCAATAGCGCATCGCCTTTACAATTTTTGGTAACTGAAGCAAACAATGGGGTGAAATAGATTGGCCACACCTTTGCCGAACTGCAGATAGGTCACTTAAATAAAGTTCACATTGCCTTATTTTAAGGCCCGAAGTAAATGGATTATGAATTTTATGAAAATAAAACATAAATAAAATATATTAAATGGACTTATTATATAATCTATGAATAATGGCAGCAAGAAGCCTACACAGTATACCTAAATTCCTTAAATAGCTAACAAAGTTTTTTTGGCTATGTTTATAAGTAAGACGATGAGTGCAATTGTGAGTATCGAACCCGTTCAGAGTTTTCGTTTATATTCACTAAGTTGATTTTTGTTGATCGGCAGATGTTTCTTAGTTTATAAATTTTTCTAGTTAAATAACTACAGTTTTTTGAGCAACAGTGTTGGGAAAACATGAGCATTTCGTGGTAAAACATCGATCGATGTGTCGTCATTTAAGTAATTGAATAATTTTCGAAAACATTCATAAAGAAGCGTGTAGAGCACTTTTAATTTCAATGGACACCCAAATAGTACCAACTTTTACTTTAGTTTAGGAAATTCAATTCTTTCATGGTCATTTCCATAAAGAGCACCTTAACGACATGAACGAAGAATGTCAGACTAGCATAGTGAATGTTTACCTAGTGATAGTCCTTCGTTCTTCAACCGCGTTTCCTACACATTGTCGAGGTGAGTAGGCATGCATAGCATCCCTTCTCATGATTAATCAGCTCTATGAGCATGTTTACGAGATCAAACTTCAAATACGCTTGACAGACGTATTCGCGGAGAGTTAGTAAATCATTGACAAATTCTCTTCCGACGAACGGCGCTTTTATAGACCAATCATGAAACGTAGCACTTCCGAGCCCCAAAAAGTACACTCATGTAACAGAGATTACCTTCAAATTACATCTTGTTACAACAACACCAATAGCAAAGTTTCGAATTTCTGATTCATTTAAAAAATTAATGTCGTATAACTAAACTATTTGTAAGTTTATTTTACCTCACAATGTTAAAAACATTTTATAAGTAAAATAAGGTTATTTTTATTGCCATTAATCATTTTGCTATTGAATGAAATTTTAATTATGGTTAAAATAGGCTCATTAAAAGTTTAAATAAACATAAAGTATCATATTTACAAAAACCGCGTTGTTTGCCAGAGGTGGGCACCCTTAGGCGGATAAGAGCCACTGAGGGTTATTTATTTTCAACAGCAACAAAACGGGAAATAGCTGACGGCTGAACCCACCACTGACAGCGTAGTTTATTGGGTAGGTCCCTGCCATACCTAAGGTCCAAGATTCAAAAGGAAAAGTAAAATCAAAAATACTTTGCAGGAAAATTAACGGGGTCACTCCTCGACAGGGGTTAGCTCTCCGGTCATTGTTTTTGCCATGTAAGGCTGAAAAGAAAAATTTAACAGCACATCCCGGGTAGAAAATGTGATAAATTTTGCCTAAGTTACGCAGGCCCTAACCAATTTGTTAATACTTCTTAAGACTGGGCCTGGCTAGAGATGTCTATCTAAGCTCTCCTAGTTTTCACAAGGCAACGCCAATTAAAAAAAAAATTAATTGCCTCTGAGCCAGCATCAAACCCGACCACCTCCATATCATGCACATAAATTTAATAACCGCAAGCTAGAAATAACTATGGCATATTTGACCGCAAATTGAACAGTCGTGGAAAAACTAGTCAGAGCCCGTTACAAACCCCTGATAGATTTTATAATACAGGCGTACCTGTGAAAAATTAGGCAGGCGTATTGCAGATTATACGATAAATTTTCCGTAAATTATAGATTTTCTTAGACTATTTTCAACCCGGGATGCCACAATTTGAAAGAGAATCTGGGCTTCAATCAGCTCTGAGAGATTTAGCACCAAACTATTCATGTTATTATCATTAGAACGGTCAACTAATTTGCTGAAGTTTTGGGGAGTTGTACCTGTAATTGTTTACAACAACTAACTAGACAACAAATACAACCGAAAATGTCGGAAGAGGGATTAAAATATGCGTGTCGCTCCCAGTAGCGCCATTCACTAACTTTTAACGTTTCGGCAATCGAGATTTTTACCGTAAACGTATATTGCTTTCATTAACGATTGTGCGATTCACTATCTCAGATTTAACAACACTTGTTATCAATGTTTTCAATTTGAGAAAAAGTGGCATCACTGATACTTAAATGTCAAAATTTACGAAAACTTCAAAGAGGAATAGAACAAAAATAATTGTTCGCACCGATTTTTTGTGCAGATATTTCAGCAAAGGGAAGTAGGACAACTGCTAAAACATGCCCAAAAATATCGGAAGAGGTATCAATCAACGCGTTTTGACTTCGCTATCAACAATCCGAAAGCGGATTTTCAATTTTTTGTTTCAGTGAAAAGTTATTCGCAAAAAACCCAAAAATTACCCAGGTCCGCTCCCAAATAAGGGGCTTAATCCAAGGTATGGTAATTCTATACGACAGCACGTAACTGCTAATATACGTCCAAAAATCTCGGGAAAGGTATCAAACGACGCGTTTTGATCTCTGTATCAATAATCCGAAAGCGGAAATTAAATCATTTCTTTCAGTGAAAAGTTATTAGCAAAAAACCCAAAAATGGCCTAGGTCCGATCCCAAATAGGGGGCTTGATCCAAGGTATTTTCGGATTATTGATACAGAGATCAAAACGCGTCGTTTGATACCTTTCCCGAGATTTTTGGACGTATATTAGCAGTTACGTGCTGTCGTATAGAATTACCCACCTTCCTGCGTAGGCGGCCTTCGGCCGCGCTTCAAAAAAATAACCCTTAGCCGGTCCAATACCGGCTGCGCGGTCCGGATTATTGATACGAAGGTTAAACCCGTCGTTTGATACTTTTCCCGATAATTTCGGACGTGTTTTAGCAGTTGTCTCCTAAAGGAAACAATTACCATTTATTGTGATTACAACAACTACATGCAAATGACAAAAAAATTCTCAACTTTGGTTGCAAATATCTCCTCACTGAAACCAAAACTAAAAAATGCGCTTCCGGATTATTGTTACCGAGGTCAAGACGTGTCTTCTGATACCTTTCCCGATAATTTCGGACGTGTTTTAGCAGTTGTCTCCTAAAGGAAACAATTACCATTTATTGTATTTTAGTAAACAAAACTTTAACAGCACAAAAAGAATCTGTGATAAAATAACAATTTACCAATTGACAACGATAAATTATCGAATTTAAAGTAGACAAAAAGTTAGTGAATAGCATAGTTAGTTAAAATTGTTGTTAAGTTAATTTATCGTTGACAAATTGTGTTAAAAAAGTTAGTGAATCGCAAAACTGTTAAAATTCTTGTTAAGTTAATTTATCGTTGACAAATTGTGTTAAAAAAGCTAGTGAATCGCGCTACAGATCCGGATACCGAGAATTCATATTTTTAATCATTTAAAACAGACCTGTTTAATAATGATTACTAATCGTAATGATTACTTGAGAATCCATTTAATGATTGATTACCATTACTTTACAGTTTTAATGATTATTTTCCAATTAATTAAAAATATAATAAAAAAAAAATCATGATTTACGATTATTAAAAAAATTAGCAATAATCAAAAAAAAAAGGAATTTTGATTACTGTTGTTAATTTTTGTTTTGTTTGTTAATTGATTTTAGAGGAAAAATTACAACGATATGCACAGCGATGGTATGGGATGACATGTTTCGAAGTGCCCAACTTCTCTTGTTTTGAATATTTTGGATTATTTTAGATTTTTTTCAGTAAAATTAATAGCAAAAATACTGAAAAAAATTAAAAGTAATCGAAAACGATAAATCAAAAGTTATTAAAACAACTTTTTCGATTATTTTAGATTTTTTTTAATATTCGTAAAAAATCATGATTATTTTTTTATTTTTTCTAATCGTAATAGTTTCTTTTTCTTGAAAAACAATTAAAATAATCATTAACACTTAAAAAGCCTAATTAGACAGCTGATTACTAATCAAATTTAACAGGTCTGATTTAAGAGTTATAAAGTTGTTAATGATTTAAAAGTTATAATAATGTGTATCGCGAAGCCGGCACTGCTTTGCATTGTTTTCTTATATTTAGTATAGTTTTGCAAAAAAAAAAATCCATCATGATCACACTACTAACTGTCAAATGGCGGAAGTGGTTCATGCATATGGTAAAGAATAATAGAACTAGGAGTTTAGATGACATCATAACAAGCGCATTGTTAGCTTAATGGTTAGCAATGCGTGCCAAAATTTCTCTGATGAAGAAGCTTAGCAGCTTCCGAAATGGATCTATAAGAAAAGCTATGGCAGTTGTCTCTAAATATTTTTCCTACTCTATTCAATCAAAAAACTTGTAATAATTAATTAAAAAATAAAAACAGTAATAATTTTCATGAAAATTCAAAAAGTGAAAAATTATTATTCTTGGCCTTGAGCTCGTTTCATGAATAATTAAAAAAGTCAAATATCCGATATTACTAATCATTTTTACATTGTATAAATATAAAGTTGTATGCTTGTTTGATAGTACCGGTTTAGAACAGATTCAATTATACTATATCAACTTAAAATTATTGGCGTTGGGAGACTGGGAAACAGCAAAATTGAAAACTTCTTTTTTTTTAAGTAATTTTCCAAAATACAATAATATTTGCTTTCCGGATTTGGGTTCTGATTTCTCAAATTTTAAGACCAATCTTGGGTCTCAGTAGTACTTAGGTTTACCAGAAAAAGTTGCAGGCATTTACTCCATTCTAGACGCTTTTCAGCTTTCTTCTCTTCGGCCATTAGCTTGCCCACCGCTGCTATAGCATCAGTGTGCGTGCCTTTCGCACATGTTCTCTGAAATGCCGCTTCAATGATTAATTGCAAAATGTCACCTTTTCCTTAATAACAATTAATTTTATTTTAGTTAAATATATTACTTTGCACCAAAACACGAACACGCACACACAAGATCCACTCATAGCAATTTACTTCAATCAAAATGACAGATTAACCATGTTTGTGCCGCAGGAATACCAATGACAACGCCTGCCATGAAAAATGAGCTGTTGCCCACGTTATTGTTAAATAATTTGTATTACTCGCAGGTTTGCCGCTCATAAATACATAAATATATGATATGCTAATTGTATACTTTTAGATATGAATGCCAAGCTAAAAGCAATTCATAAATTATTTTCGCAAATCTTACAAACAACCGCTGATTAACTACTTGTCTAGGATTGAGGGTAAAATAATGAATAAACATAAAAAAAAAAATAAAAACCAAAAGAGAATAGTAAACAAAGTGAAACAATATAAATGCTAAGTCCAAGTTGAAATTCAATATTAATAATTACACCGTTTTGTCTGCCCATAAATCACTTGATTAATGTTTTGCTGTTGCACCAGTCAACTAGTGCCAAAGTGAGTGAATGAGCGAAGTGTATTTTACATGCATAACTGTTAGGGAGGCCAATCCCGGGATCCCTGCATCCGGTGCTTATAATCCATTTTAAAAATTGCATAGAAAAATCCTTTAACACTTAAAATAATTTGCATGGAAATTCAAAATCAATTAAATTTTCAATAAAAAATTTGTACAACTTTTGATTATAAGTTTTTACTAATTAAATAACATTCGTTTTAAATAACAAAAAGACCTCCAAAACCTCGGGATTATTAAAATACAAAAAAAATGGCATCCTTAATATATGTGCACATTAGACTGCCCTACTCTTAATACAGAAAAAAAAAAACATTCTTTTGCAATAGAATCAGAACATAACACATCATCATACTTGCAACCGCTAGATTTCTCGGCAAGGCTTGTATTTATTTTAAAAGTAAGAAGCGATTCGCTTTTCGAGTTAAGGTCATGAAGTAAACTTTTGTTTCAAATATTTATGTATCTACTTTTCGTTTTGGAAAAGTTAGTTGATAATGTTAGTCACATACTTAAAGTAAAATTGTTTATGTTGTGTTAGGTTAGGTGGCAGGTACCGCAGCTAAGTAGGGCAGCTCAATTCGACATATTTACGGTACGCTTAATCGACTAGGCATTCATGAACATCTAAGCCTGATGCCTTGTCCCTGCAAAAACTGGAGTCAATTGATGATTCTACCTCGTCATCTTCGATGCAGTCAAAACGACTGCATGAGAACCCATCAGGCAGTGCCTGTTTAGCTTTAAAACTCTAATAGTTCCGCAAATTACTTGACGTCTGGTAAAAGCTGGTGATGGCCCAGCATTTGCTTAGATGACACGTATTATAGCTGCAGAATTACCCATTGCCAGTGATAGGTATCATTAACTCCTTCGCCATTAACTAGGTTCTGTACGGTGGTTACCAGTTCGCAGCAATCGCGCCTGTTTTGCAATTAAGAATGTGTTGGCACTGCGCTAATCACTCACCCAAGAGTGCGAAACGTCATTGTTTTTAAAATCTGAGCTCTTCTAGTCTTCCACATAAGAACCTGCAATTTGTAAATTTTTCTATAAAAAGCTTCTTGCTAAATATTTGAAATGGCGATATATCGAGCCTGTGAAGGAATTTTTGGGTGTAAAAATAAATACTTCTTAAAAAAGTGTAGATGTTTCGTCATATTTCTGTGTTACTTCAGTGTTCACGCAAAACATCTGCCATCTCAGGTCGATTTTACTACGCAAACTTTATTTTTAAACTTTCTTTCATTCATTTCAAGTAACCCTAGACGTAAGCCTAGACGTAAACCTAGTCTTAAAAATGCTTTTGTTATAATTCGTTTGTCAAAAAACGCAATAACGCACCCTAATGCACATTTATGCGTCGGTATACTCATTCATCCATGTATACTCTCCAGTCTAGCACTGTACCGCCCCGTTTTACCTTCACCCAGCTTTAGTGCAAATTGTGCGCACAGTTTGTCTTAAGTGAAAAATTTAAATTTTTAACAAAATGATGAAGACAAATGACTTCAATGCTTTATTCTCATTTATTTTCCGCTTTCATTCACTTTCCGCGCCGGCTATATTAGCGTTAGGAAGTGATTTTTAACTTTTTTGACATAAGATATTAATTTTTTTTAAATGACTGATGTCTGTCTAAATTGGCATTAGAGCATACCAATGGTAAGTAAATATTCTGCTCTGGTCAGCTGTCCGAGAAAGAAACAAATGGAATGCAGCAACGAAAATAATGCCAAAACCACTAAAGTAGTAATTTCTATGTTTCTTCTGAAAAGTTATTCGAGTAGTAGTTCCAACGAAAATTTATTTTACCACCATTGTGCCTAGTGTGAACCAAAGATCCTTATCCCAAGATTAGGTTAATAACAGTATTGTTACTAACAGTGTTGTGTACTAACAACCAATAAAATGGACGGTCTGACATAAAAGTAACTTAAGCAGTGTACAGTTAAGATGTGCACCTATGAAAATACTGTAATTGTAACCATAACATTACCTGTAACCGAGGCCATACTAGTGACCTAACCGAAACAATAGTTTTAATCTACCCCCATATCTATTTAAGGAAGCTTAACGTAATTGTAACATAAGCGTAGCCGAAACCATAAGCGTAACCAAAACAAGTTACTAAAACGGAACATCGTAATCGGACCAAAAGTCAACTAGGTACCTAAGTTAGGTAAGGTTAGGTTGAAGTGGCTGCCACAAGGGCACACTTAGGCCAGTATCAGAAGGCCCGTTGTGGTACCACGTAAAGACACCGTTACACCTCCTCTTCGAACTAGGTACCTAAATCAAAGTGTAAATTAGATTCGAAATTAAAGTCATATTTAAAATGGATTAAATATCTTAGCCGCATCCACAGTATAATTAAAGTCCGTTATTATTTCGCCAGTCGGTTACGGCCACTACAGGTCTTATCGGTAAAGTGTGACGGTTGTGAGAGTCGACTTAAATTTACGACAATAACAACTCTAGTTATTAATACTAGACTAAATTGCATTACACTAAAATGCATACTCGAAATTTTTTATAAATTTATCGATAAGGATTTTTTGAAAAAAATTTAAGATTCAAATTCTATTTTAAATATCTCTAAATTCTTTATAAATTGCGTTATTGTGTTATAATAATATTTTGGTGGCTCATTTTCGAAAAATGTTTTCAGTAATACCTATATTAACAAATTAAATTTTTAAAAGAGTTTTACCTTTACTGCTTCAGCTCTACTGAAATATGTTTGTTTATGAGACAAGTTTTCTTCAAAAGCACCATAGTGCACGGGAGCAAGGGATCAGCCACCTGTGGTCAAATAAATCAAAAGCACAACTGAAATGCAGAAAATATTTTCTAACCCTATAACGGGTTTAACAGTGCATATGCCAGGGACGTATGTATGTATTTTGAATGCATTCAATGTCATTTTTGATTTATTGAGTTACAAATGAATAACTCAATTTATGATTGCGCACAAAGCACAAAGCCCAATGCACAAAGTAACACGGACATGATACAAAATAAAATTGAGTTAAAAAAAGTCAACAATGTCATGGTGGTGAATGAAAAAATTGCAGAGTAATTGGAAAAAGTTATCCAAAAAACAAGTAAGGAAGTCTAAGTTCGGGTGGAACCGAACAGTATATACCTAGTAGGAACCTATTTTGGCATACCAATTCACGAAGGTCTATTTTAATACTTTTCAGTTCGTATTATAAAGCCAGCTGATTGTTTTCAATAAAAACACTTCTCTTATCAGTTTTCAGGGGTAAATTATTTTATTTGTATATAAAAAGCTTCCCTACAAAACACCGCTAACCACATTTTTTCAAAATACCAATCCATGCACATTTTATGTTTGAAAATTATGCGTTCAAATAGACAGACAGACGGACATGGCTAAATAAACTCAGCTCATCGTCTTGATTATTTCCATGTACTTATTGATGGGTCCCATCTCTTCTTCTTCTCATACTTACAAACATTACCTGTTCATCAAATATATGAAAATCCAAAAAGATATATAACTTATCTATTGCATTGGGGAATTTACAACTAGCCCAGATATTTTGCTTGTGTGTCATCCGATTTACCTAATTTTTGGCAGGAGTATACTACATACTATTGAGAAGCAGGTGACTAGTTTTCATTGAAATATCTAGTGAAAATACAAGCAATCGCTGAAAATAGCAGAATTTGTATGCTGAGAATTCCTTCTTCAAAATCCAAAAACTTATAGCTCTCGAGTTTTGCTTAAAAATCTTACAAAGTTACAGAAATATCGCGTTTTAAATTTTACAAATTTTTCGAAACTATATTAAAAAACTGGTCGTGGCGCTGAAACGATTTCGCCCATTTTTACAACAAACAGTTACCTTATATATTCAACCACTTCGCCATTTGCCGGAGCTATTGTATAACAAGTTTTGTGAAATAATCCGCTATAAAAGGGGCGGGGCCACCCCTATTTGCGAAAATGTATATTTTTCCACTTTCTTCGTTCACGGACAATTTGAAACTGATATATATTATATAAAGCTATTTCACGTAAAGTTATTGCCTATTAAATATATCTACGATCCTTTTCAAAATCTTTCGTATAGAAGTGGGCGTGGACCTTAACGAATATCGCCCATTTTTTTCCAGAACATTCCTTGTGTTAATATAAATATATGTGCTGAATTTCGTTTCGATATCTTGAACGGTTTTTGATTTATGATTAATATTATTTCTCGCATCATCCGATTTCGCCCATTTTCAATAGCGCTCGGAGATGAGTGCGAAGGAACCTACATACCAAATTTCATTAAGATATCTCAAAATTTACTCAAGTTATCGTGTTCACAGACGGACGGACGGACGGACATGGCTTAATCAATTTCTTTTTTCCTCCTGAACATTTTGATATATATAAGTCAATATCTTTTTCGATCCGTTTATGCCGTTACATACCAACGTTACGCGACTAAATTTAATATACCTTGTGTGCGTAGCACTACTGGGTATAAAAACGAGACAAGATACGAAAATTGCAAAAAGGTGGAATGCCACTGTGTTAAAATAAATCATATAAGGAAGACTAAGTTCTACAAAAATTGCACATTATATACCCAGCGGTTCCTAGTTTGCACCCATTTCGTTGTCGTTTTTAGTGAGCTACAATCATTTTTGTCTAGGGATCTGAACTCGAGTCGGTAAAATCGATTGCTGAGTGATCGCCCTTTTTAGGAATAACTCCAGTAACCTTCTGGGTTTTGCGGCCACTTAAACAAACCTAACAAATCACAACTCCTTTGGGCACCGTATCGAAGGGACATTGATGGAAATTGTATGGTACATGAACTTGCATGCATATATCCTTAAGACCAGGCAGATTATTTCCATAAGATAGTGTTTTGACATTCAACTTATTCTTGATGGATATTTAGCAAACATGAGCGATGTGGGATCGGAAACGGTTACATAAACCTGATTACTAAAGTTGTTCAAATTTATCAGGCTTTGTGATTGATTCGAAAAGAGTGATTGACAGTTTAACTTACCTTATTTAGCGTAAATCGGGCACCGAAATCCTCCCTACAGAACGCACTTGGTTACTTCACTCAGCACTTGCCACGACAGCGGCACAAGCCCGAAGGTTCGTCTGTTATCTAACATGTGGTGGTAACATACAATTTAGTACTCTTTTCAGTCAAAGAGCACGAGCCCGAGTAATGCCCACTGAAAGGCATGGCTTCAGATTACCTTAACTGGTGTCAGTTGGTCTTCTTTGCGGTCCCAAAAATCTAATGCATGTAGAGACGAAAAGCGTCCACTCTTTGCGCTGATGCCAGCCAAGTCGCTACCATATAACTGTAGCGCACGAAAACTTGTGCGGCTACCCATCACTACAAAAAAAAAAAAACAGCAAAACCATTAGGGAATAAGAGACCCACATTCATAAAAATGTGCGTATGGAATTGCGGCGGAACAAAAAGGCCGAAAGCCAAAGAGCTGTCAAAAATGTTAACATAACTGCTAAATGAACGAGGGCAAATGGCCCTGACAGCGTTGCGATATTCCGCTCTTATTGTTTCATACTTTTATGTTTGGTTTTTCTGTTTTTGTAGTAATTCATTGATTACTGCCGCAACTCTTTTAGTTGTTGTAGCTGCCTTATTTGTGCGTCTCTAACTGTTCAAGCTACAGTGCCACCAATATGAGCAGAGGAGAAATGAGTGGATATGGAGGACAGCAACAGCGCAGAGAAAGAGGGAATAAAATAAAACGAGTAAAACCAAAATCACAAACGTCCAAACGAGCTTCATTCATGCCACACGCGCTTTTTTATTGAATGAACAGCGCTGCAAACTGGCTTAAACGGCGGCATATACCCACTTAGCCACATGCTCGAATATGTTTGTCCTTTTACTGTTGTTTCGGTCATACAAACATGTGTTTTGTACCACCGCAAAAACCAGCCTAATAATCAAAGCCGTTGGACTTGAGTTTTAGTCGGTCGGGTTGGTTTGTGGTGTGGCATGGCGTGACAGAGGACGATGGATTTGTCGAATAGGCTTTTAGTATTCCGTTTGTTTTTGCCTTTTAGATTTACGTTTGCTATCTGGTTTTGTATATATGTTTGCGTCTGCGCTTTAATTCAATCAGATAAATCTGCCAAAGGGCACGAATTATAATTTCCTCTTTCGCGGAATTAGCTGTCGACTAGTGAACTGACTTGGTTAGTAAAGTATTTAACTGAAGGCGATATGCTTTCAATATGGGGGAAACTGCACGTTCATTTGGCCAAAGCGGTTGGAGGGTTTTGCAATTCATTTGCTTGCACACCCAGGCAGTGAGTGGTGATTAATACTCGTAAATATAATCTGGGTATGGTTAAAGTGGTTTGGAAACTTTTTTTTCTGATTCGATCTGATTCGATCTGCTTCGAAAGTTTCAATTTGGTGTAAAAAGGAAATATCTGCTATAATGGGTTATCAAATTGTTTTTGGAGGAAATAAACAGAAGGAGAGATATAAATAAAATTACATTCCTCTCGGACCTCACAGAATCGTGTAAATTAGGTAAATTTTCTTTCAGTTTTTCATAAGTGCGATAAGTGAAATTTTCGTAGACTCAGATCATAATATTCTCTGAGCATCCAAAAGTTCAAAACCCGTTCCCCCCCGAAGACAGCCCCCTGCGTACGACCCTGCCTGTATGAAAGATGTACTAATTTTTTTGCGGAACAATACTACTAGATACACATTGATCACATGAATATGTGATAAAAAGTGCACTGACTTCGAACACTTCAAATGTAAATATGATATAATCTAAATGTTAGCTCGTTAAAATTATAAGTTAATTGTGTATTTAACAGAAATTGTACAGGTAAAAATTGTTTGTTTTGTACAAATACCAAACAATGCAGGTGCATGCCACAATATACTCGGAAAATAAATAAATATGTGTTATGAGATAATTACCATGTATGATAATTACATAGTTGTACGGACATATGTAGATGCCACTTTTGGCTGAGCGTGGAACTCGTACGGTGACCTCAAACGATATCGCAAACTTTTACCGCAAAGGCATTGGCTACAATTTTTTTTATGTTATTAACACAAGTATGTATTTATATACCCTGGAGTAAAACCAACTAGTTGTAAGCTAACACGCAATTAGTATGAGCCCAAAGGGGAAGTTGAATTTTAAAGTCACTTTCTTGTTTGCCATATAAACTATTTTCATTTATTTTTAAGTAACTTTCCATAAGTCTATGTGGCGCTTGAATCGAGATGTTTAGGAAATTCGTTCGAAACTTGAAATACTGCTTACCATGAAGCTAGTGACTTGAAATAGAGAACATAGACCACATACTAATGATCCTATATTCTGGGAGAAAAACACTGGTGCAATTTATTTACAAATTCATGCATTTTCCAACTTTTCATGAAATTACCAGCGGTTTTAGGTTATAATCGTTGAATGGAATGGCTATGGAAGTTTATCTGCAACTGTGGCAGGTGCTTTTGACTCATATGATGTCATCACTTTTATTTGCTCTCCCTGCAATTCCCATTTCACAAGGTCACATTACCATCTACAGCACAATGCTTGTTTATTATATATTGAGTTTCTAACATTTAAACATAAAAACACACCGTATACCATGAGCTAACCGACTTACATCAACTTAAACAAGCTGCTATTGCTTATTTAATCCTTTCGTCAAACCCATTAACTTAACGGCAACAATCGTTAAGAAAGTGTATAAAAGAGCGAAGAAACTTATAAGAACCACTATGTGCGAGCCATACATAACTAACGACATCAACATTCAATCAATGAAAACATAATAATACAATAAATATTCCTTTGACATGCCAGGATAATGACACATAAAATAAAAACTCATGTATGAACATAGCATAGTAATGGCAGCATGAGCATAGCAAATAGTATAAATACGCGAAAATCATAAGCCAAAGCGGAAAGTATAACCAAACGTCTCATAGGAAGTGTTTCCTTTGTGCCAACGTATATTGTGTAATACCACCAAAGCGAAGTGTGGCCGATATGTTTACGCAAAATTACTCAACACCCACTTGTGTCTCGTTGTCATGGCTTTTAGTGGTACTTTTTGCATTAAGTCGATCAGTTGAAAGACACGTGACAGCGATGCGATACTCACAAGGTAGCGGTGATGAAAATTGTGAAACTTTAAAATCGGAAATACATTTGATCAAAGAGGAGTTCGATGAGCTCGGCAGGATGCAAAGGACTTGTAATGCAGATGTGATAGTAAATAAATGTGAAGGACTATGCAATAGTCAAGTGCAACCGTCCGTTATAACGCCAACAGGCTTTCTTAAGGTGAGTGTGGTGCGTGCAAGTGAATGTAGGATTATCTGCAGTGTAGCGTGACTGGAGGGTGGGCATGTACATGCGTTATGCTGTCATGAAGTATTTATAAATTAATTTATCAAATTCTACATTTTGCCGTTTTCTTTCGCATTTTTATGTCTCCCCTTCACGTTACTCAATGCTTCGTACTTCTTATCGTTGCAGGAGTGCTACTGTTGCCGTGAAAGCTTTCTCAAGGAGAAAATAATCACTTTGACGCATTGCTACGATCCGGATGGTACACGCCTATCCTCTCCTGAAATGGCAACTATGGATATACGGCTACGAGAGCCAACCGACTGCAAATGCTTCAAGTGTGGTGACTTTAGCAGTTAAGCGCTGAAAAATTAATAAAATTTATAATTGTTACGTAGAAGTAGTACATACGCGTACGCATAAATAACCCAATAAACAAAAAAAGCGAGAATTATGTCATGTCGAATTCAAGGCGGGTTCGCGATAAGGTTTTCTCGAATCGAATTTCTCGAATTCGTGTCGACTTCTAGACAGGCTCTAAAATATTAATTTTGGCGTAAGCATATTCTAGTTCTTATATAATTTGACCTACACCTGTCCAATCAAATAGTTATATCCGAATTGATTGATTCGCAGTGTTTTTTGAGGGGTTTTTGTGGGTAACAGAAAGTGTTTTATTGACAAAAATTCGAGTAAGGTTAAATAATCAAATTTCTAAAGGGTTCAAATTTGACAAAAAAACAGATTGAGAACGTTCAGGGAAGTAAAAATACTGTAATAGCTAACGACAGGTGACTGTGCTTGAAATTCAGATTCACCGAACTGTGGCGCGAATTTGTTTCCATTTCGCGCCGAATCCTTTGTGTTAATTGGGAAATGCTCAAATGCTGTCTACCCAAAGCAGCGGAACAAAACATATGTGAATAATCGCGTATTTTTGTGGAATTTTAAACGAATTTTTTCTGGTCAAATACTTTTTGATGTCGCTGCCACATTTTTGCCTTTGGGCCTATAACGTCACCGCAATGCGTGGATGAGTGATTGCAAGTGAAAGCCCGCAAGCCATTTTGACGCTGTTTGTACGTAATACGTGCGCAGATATGTATTTATGTGGATGTGTGTGTTGGACATACCCCTTGATTGTGCTTCCTTTTATTTCACCGATTCGTTGTGTATTGTCTCGAATACGTGTACCGGAGAAGGGGCTGTACAAAATGCGCAAGTAATATTTTTGGCACATGTGATTACGCCCGCGGATGTTTGCTTGACATTTTTTCCATGTAACTTTTTTTCTGGCTTAACGTAGATACATGCTCCTGTTTACTAGGGATGTTGCGAATATCCACATTGGCAAAGACGGAACTTCTGCATAAACTTTTATAATCATCTTCCAATTTCATAAAAGTGTTAACAATGATATGCATTTTGCACCAAACAGAGTGTGTTTTGTTTTCATCCCGTGATATGCGAACATAACAGTTGCGTTCCAATCAGCTATCCAGATCACTATCACGATCAAGATCTCACTGGAACGATACGGATCAGTTGTAAGAGAGTTGCTTGTGTATATATGTGTGTCTGAGCTACCAAGCAAATAAGGGTTGGCAGTCAAAAAACCTACTACAAAAAACTAAACGAACAGAGCTTTTATACGGATCCGAAATTGATCCAGATAAATATCAAGATCACAACGTTGTTGTTGCATTTACATGCAAAATTTCTATTTGGATCTGGATCGCTCCTGATTGGAACACGTCTAACATGTTCATCCAAAATGTGTTCCTTTTATTACTTCTCTGTCTTATGGGGACCTCTTGTGAAAACCCCATTTATTGTAAACATTTCACAGAATTTTGAATTGTAAAATTAGATTGTGTTTAAAAATCTTAAAGTGGGAGTGTTTAACTCATAATACCTGAAATCCATATAAGAGCTTATAAAACTGAGAAAATTGGAATATGAATTATCAAAATCGGTTCAGTATATCGGCGATTATTTAAATTTAAAACAAAAAAGACAAAAAATTTAAATTTTTAAATCAAAAGCATCTTTGGGGTTTATTCTAAATAGCCCAGCCACCAAACAAAATAATTATTGTTCAAAAATTAATTTTCGCTAATTGAGGAGAATCATTTCAGAATTATGAGTCAATTAAAAAGTTTACTTTTTTTGCTTCTTCAGACATTAAATATAGGCGGTGATACTGAGAAACTATCAAACCTTAAAATATATAAAAAATAATTTGATTTTTTGTAGTTTTTCGTTAAAAAAGAAAGTTGTTTCATTAGTAATGGGGAAGAATTTCTGAAACGGATCACTTTAAATTGTGAAAATTTTTCTTTTTTCAATAACGTTATTTAATGGCTATTGACAATACAAAAAATTTCTATCTTTAATATTTACAAAAATATTTATCCTTTTTGTTTCAAATTTGAATAAGGACCGATTTACTAGGCAGATTTCGATGATTCGAATACCGATGTGCTCGTGTTTAAAAGCTCTACAAGATCACATTTTTTACTTCTTTAAATTTAATTTTAAATGTACCTATCGGCGCAGAAACCATGCAAACAAAAATTGGTCCAGAGCTAATTTTTGCACAAAAAAAAATACCAAAAATTTTGCAAAATATTCTCTCTAAATTATTCTGCCGACAAAAAAAAATGGCTCGACATATAGATGCCAGTTATCATAGCTTGAACACTCTCTGCTCTGTGATTTTTAAACAAATTAAATTTTTAATTCTGTAAAAATGTTAAGATAGACAAAGTGTTCTGCAGGAATTATTAAGATTACAAAAAACGTGAATGAGGGCTTTTCCAGAGTATCAAACTACGTCTTCAATGCACTGTTAACAACAACAACAACAACGTTTTCAATGAAAAGGCGCCCGTTCGTTTTCATTTGACCAAATAATCTCTTCAACAATAGCACCAAAAAAGGCACGGGAAGAAAATATTTGATCACATTTCACAGTTTCAATATACTTGGTTGCAGTTTACCCACATTTTTTTTGTCACTAAAACTGTTTAAGTTTAAATTGATGTCCGAATTACACATTTGCAAAGCTAAAATTTGCACAATCTAACAAGAACTACAGCATAATTGTACCATACCTCAAGTATTTAGCCAAGTCGAAAACGTTTCTGAAATTATTTACCTAACAATTTAAAAATGGAGTAAAATCGTAAACCCTTTAAACTGCCTGTTTTTATTGATTTATAACTCGTTATATTTCCTTCAACAAAGCAACCAAACCTTCGTGCGCTTACACATATTACATTCAGCTAGGAAATAATACAATAATATCAACTTAAGCATGAAAACGTGTTTAATTTTTCATTCGTAATAGGTCTATCTCGGCCGAGATAAACGCCCTTCAACTAAATACTGTATTGGTGCATTATTGAATAAAATTCTATAATAGAGCTTACTTCAAACTAATTTTAAGATAGCCTCGATATTGAGTGTGAAGCTTCTAAAAATATCTAAATATTATAATTATTGCTGATGCTGATAGCGAACAAATTGTATAATTAACATTTTCGGCGATTGAGTTTGATGCGCAAAAGCAGAAGAAGAACATTGACAAATACGAAATATTTACGCAATTAATTTTAAAAAACTAAATACATATACACACATATATAAATATATTATTGTTTAATAAGCTTTCAAGCTAAAAATATGTCGACAGCTAAATTATGAAAATAACTACGACCACTTAAAAAAGCGACAGCAGCAATATATTTAAGCTTTCAAATTTTGGAAAATAAATGGCAAGTTACCGAAAACAGACAAGCCCATAAATTTCAATCAAAAGCTAAAGATTGTAAAAGAGAAATATTAATAATTAATCAACAAATGATGTCACTTACAAACTGTCAATAATGAAAACAATACAAAATAACAAAAGCTGCTCTCTATAACGATAAAAACAATAAAAATAAATATGCGCATAACCAGCAGCTCATCAGCAGCTGAGACCCTAAATTTGTCACTTTTACATGGCTCACTAATGAGCGTTTATTTCCGATTAGGCAACACGCCTACTAAATAAAAATAGCTTGATAAAAGACCAAATTAATATTTAATTGTTCAAAGAAAATATACATATATAATATAAATAATCTACGCATTTTTAATGTGCGTACACTGAAGGAAATTTGAGCCTTAATCTTATATATATTAGAGCCAATAAAAACTGTTACTTTTGAAAATTATATTGATATTATTTTTCAGAAAGTTTGGTTTATTTTGTATACCAACAATGGAATGGCCTTGAGCTCATTTGGAGCCATGGTACTTTACAAAATGCTCATGGTAGGTTTTTTGTTGGATGTGTACATTTTTATAACTTTCATGAACATGAAATGGTACTATAACTTGGGTCCAATGTTTGTAAGTATTTATTTATTTATTACGACTCTTAGAGCCTAGTTCAGTACTTAAAAATAATATTGCATTAGTTAACAGATGTACAATATTTTATGAAGTAAAAAGTAAAAATAAGGATACATTGAAATATTTTAAATTGAAATATATAAATTAATTATGCTATGTTAAATTGCGTTGAAATATGTACCATAAATTTACTGAAATCCCAATATCAATATCATACATTCATAGATCTCGTGTAATCATACAACCTTTTTTTAAATAAATTATTATCACAATTTTTGATGTATTCTGGTAACTCATTGAAGCATTTTAATCCTTTATAAAAAAGGCTATTTTTTTCAGCTTCGGTTTTATAATTAGGTAGTTTGAAATTGTTTCTTTGCCTTGTATTCCTGTCATGAACCTCATAGTTGAATTTAATACCTGATCTTAGATAATCAGGCAAGTTTCCGTTTTTTATGTTGTAAATAAATTTCATTGTATAAAAATAAATTTGTTGCTTTACACTCATCCAATTTAAACAGTATGAGAATAAGAAGAATAGATATACCCACCAATAAGTATACCGTAATGACTAGGGCTATGAGCTGAGTCGATTTAGCCATGTCCGTCTGTCTGTCTGTCTGTTTGAAAGAAAACTTGTGTCTCAGTTTTTCAAATATTTCGCTAAAATTTGCTAAGGGGCCGCCATTTTGTAAAACATTAATCATTTGTCGGAACCAGCAAGATCGGACTAATACTACGCATAGCTCCCATATAATCGATTGTTCCGATAAACGGTTTTTGGCCTATAACTCTTGCAATTAAAAAGCTAGGAACATAAAATTTCGCTGGTTTCGTACATATTATATATGTAATGTGTGTAGTCAAAATCAGGCAGAGCGGACCTACATAACATATAGCTCCCATACAATCGATTGTTCCGATAAATAGGGTTTGGGATATGTATCTTTAAATTAACAGTTTTGCAGAGTTTGTACTAATTGTGAGTAAGGATCGGAGACTTAAAACCGTGATACGTATTCATGAAAGCTATAAAGTCTTCGGCACAGTTGAAGACATCCCTATCCTTACTGGTTTTTCTCTGTGACCAGTCCGATATTAGTGCCCATCGATCATGAGCAGTGATCAATGCCTCCAGATGGTGGTGCGTGCTCAATGTTAAGAAAAATGTGAATAGAGCTAGGATTTCAGCTGACTTAAAAACCAGCGCTCTGTTAGCTTAATGGTTAGCAGGTCTATAAGAAAAGCTATGGTGGTTATCTCTAACATTTTTCTATTCTATTCTGATAAAAAAATTTAATAACTAATTAAGGGTATCATTCTCTATTGCGTAAAGAACGTTCGTTTCGTCCCAGAGACGATTCGTTCGCCTGTTTGTAATATGTAAGACGATCATAGTAACAAAAGAAAATTCTCTCAGCAAAATAAATGTCAAATAAGATAAATTAGTTGTCGTCAATCAAATTACTGTTCCCAGATTCTTCAAATTTAATGGAATAACATGAAAAACTTTATGAAACTTAACAGATTCATATAAGTTTCTATATAAATTACATACGGCATTATTCATTTCAGATATGCTCTTCCATTGATTTTTGACATGACGTAAGAAGCAAAGAAGGCGAACGAAAATGATAGAGAATACGCTTGCTAGACGAAATCGTCAAGAGGCGAACCTTCGCAATACATAATGATGCCCTAAATAAATAATGTTTTTGTCAATATCGGTTATCATAATAACATCATAACTTATATGGATGAAGAGTCATCCAATCATCCATAGATATTTGTCTGTTTGTGGTCTGCCTAGAATCAGCTCACAATTAGTGGTATTCTTTGACCACAGAATGTCGCTACTAGTGACTAGACTCTGCTTACGGAATTCCCCGAAAAGCTCTTTTAATTGAAATTTGTTATGGAAACTTAAAACTTATAGCGAGATGAATCCGGTTTCTGCACTAGTTATTAAAAACACCTAAATTTTTGTGTCCTACTGATCTTTGCCATTGTCAATCGTTACCAATGGAAAATTTTCCATTTAATCTTGGGCCGCGAGACTTACTGAATATGGCCCTGAGTAGGCTCTGGAGTTTTTCGGACGCCTAAGTTTGAAATTTTGTAAGATTTTGTCCTAATTTTCTGAGACTTAATATACAGGTACTTAAATAGCATTTAAGCGATCAACTAGCCAACGCTTGTCAATGGTCAGTTCGGATTTTAATCTCTCGTGGAATTACCCCTAAAAACACAACGCCAAAATAGTAACGCAAGTTTGGAAAGTGGCAAACAATCAAGAGATTCATGCGAAACATAAACAGTAAAGTTTAGTGGCTACTAATAATACATATTTTTTATTTTATACTTAGACAAAGCATCTAGTTTATTCTCTTTTGAAATATTAAAAGGGAAACACGATGTATTTTAAATAGAAGTAAGCTATTATACATTTGTTTATACCAAGTTGTGCTTAGTGATTTTTATTGAATTATCGCTGCATTAATTGCTTTCAATTACTCATTCACGTATATCATCATCCCAAATATGTATCATATAACTAGTACGATCATTTACGTTTTATAGGCTCTGATCTTTGATTTGCCAGTGACACTTCTGGCTAGATCAGTCGCTGGTGCTGGGATCTTCTGTTATAAGCGTGGTAGCCGATGATTGTATCTTACTAAGCACGAGCTCTTGTCTTACATATACCTATTTCCGTTAAGTTTGCTGCCTACAACAATAACGAGGCATTTTACATAGATGAAGAGGTTTTTTTGGCCAAGAGTTAGGACATTTTGAAGGAGGGCGTTGGAAGTATGGGGATGTTTGTCATATGCCGTTTAAGCTGTGCTAGGCTAGATTGCAATGACTTTGCAACAACTACATAGAACCCTTTGAAGTAAAGCGTTCATCATGAGATGACATAGAGGGGAGAAAAAGTATACCCCTACACTGGAGCGTACCGGATTGTGTTTGCCGTTATTCAAAAAAACAATCAGCGATGGATGGTCTTATAAGTTTTACCAGATTTGGATTGCCAGTGCTTTTCCCCTTCTCCCAAACTAGGAGTATATATGGCACAAATAACGTGAACACGAACCTCTGCTACGGTCCAGAGTTCACTCTTTGTTGATCGCGAATTTTGATGTTGTTGCGTCCTCGTCTTTGTGGAGGGAAAGGCGTTGAATAAAATAATAATCAATATTGTTATAGTAAAGATAATTATCTTTTAAGTGAAATATGTTCGACAACCTTACTCGTCAGGGGACAATGCACGTTGAAAACGAAACTTCTCAACAAAGCTTAATACGCAAAACTTGAAAATGTTAGTTTAAAAAATTTCAATTTTCAAAGAAAACAAATGGACTTGTAGCCGCGCTCCTTTCCATGCATTTGTAGCTCTTCAAAATTATTTTAGAACACAACTGGGTATATAATGTTTGGCTTCATCCGATATTAGATTTTCTTACTTGTTTTAATCTATGGTTTTTATGCAAGCGGAAACATTAGTAAAAACGCGCTAAAGCATAGCTCAACTACTTAACTTATTTAAATATAGTTTTTTAATTAATTCGCTATTCAAACCAAGCGCTGATTATTATAAATTCATTTAAAATTTACGAGCTAATAAGTTGAAGCGAGGCGGTGATAAAGGTAATTTCAAAAATTAAAATTTATATTTCAAATTTCTTAATGTTGTATATTTCTGCTTTCGATCGGGATATAGATAAAATATTAATTAGGCTTTGACTTCAAGCTGAAATTACGTGAATTTTATGTTAAGCAAATTGCTGAGCGGCCAATTCAAGTTGTTCGTTAACAAATCACAGCGGGTTCCATTTGAATGGTTCATTTGTGAACTTCGAATTTCAATCAACGCAATAAATATTCGAATGAACAAAGTAAGCGGAGAACCACATTAATTAACTAATATTGAAAGTAGGTCTAAATAATTTGTGAGCGATAAATTGGTTGTAGACAAGCTTATCTTCAACTAATTTTATGACTTTGTGCAAAGATTTATGGCCAAAGCTTATTTAAATAACAAAGTTAATGATGTAAACTAAACTAAAATGTGATTTGAACAACTAGGCAACTTGATATTTTGAACATATTCTTGGTAAGAAAGTCGAATTGGTTCGGTCCGCTGTAATCTATGCCGAACAAACCGAAAATACATATCCGAGTTTCAGTATAATATTTAGGGTTAGTAGCGGAAAATAAGTCCAACTACCAGGGTATGCAATCAAAACGTCCGACTGCATCTTAAAATCTAAAAAATTGTATTTTTGAGTTGTATCACCTTCAAACCATATGTAGCTACAAAAAAATAGGTGCAGGTAGAGCAAGATTCTATATTTTTTAAGAAGAAAAGGAAAATTCAAAGACGAATATAAAAATGTGACATCATATCTTGAGTATTTTAAAGCGAATCTTTTTATCAAGAACTTAAGTCTAATAGTACAATAATGTGTTTTTCTTACTATGCTCAACGTTTCACACCACACCCATCCTAGAAACCTTAAAGGGATGTTAAATGCCGAATGTGTTTGAAGTTGTTATATCTCAATTGGATCAATCAATTTCGCAATTTTTAATTTAGGTAACTCCTGGATCGCTATTAACATACCATGAATTAGTTGTTGTGAAGGTTTTTCTCTCATAGTCTAAGAGTAGAATCCTAAAATGTAAGATGAGATATTACATTCGTCTCCGTAGGTCTTATATTTTCTACACAACAAAGTACATTTTAATGAATATAAAAAATGACAGAAAAAAATCATAGATAACACTGGTCTACAGCCAAAAACCACCTGAGACGCGAATATGAAATTCGTATGTAAAACCACCCCCTGATTCCAAAAATCGAGGTTATTTTTGAGGTTATTTGGTACCGTTTTTGAAATATTTACGATTAACCGTTATTTCAAAAATAAAAAAAAAAGATGGCTCCACTTAATTATGTATATCTCAAGAAAAAATTGAGCAATTCCAAAACAGTTTAAAAAATTCAAAAGATAATAAAATTTGCTTTAAACAATGCATGCAAAACTTCACGCTAGACCCTGTAGGTTCGAAGATAATAAACAAGCAATACGATATAAAAAAATGTGTACTTTGCGAGGAAGAATATCGAAACCTTTTTATTTTTTCCAGTTTTTTTTTCTGTAAGCTCTGTTTTATTACAAAAAATAAGCTTTCATCCAATAAAATCGATTGACTAATACAAAAGTTATAAGCATTCAAATAAATATAGCCATATAATAGTGAAGTACCCTACACGTACATATGTTTGGTATTTACATATAAAAGTTAGTACGTAGGTGGATATTTGAAGGGTTATTAGAAACAAAAACTGTTAATGCCGTTTTCTCAAGTAGGTAAACTTTAAAATTTCAAACCGAGGCACATTTGAAGCAAGAGCAAATTTTTAAAAGCAGGTGGTGTCTTCTTTGTATAACTTAGGAACCTTTTTGTCTAGGTAGGCTTCGATTTTTACTTGATCTGAGTATAAATAGGAGTAAATGCGAATTGTTTCTTTATAATATTTGCAAGGCTCACCGGATACTGTTCGGTCTATAAGTGCATTTTATAACCCGTGATTAATTAAAAAAAATAATATGAATAAAAGGGCGCGAGAGTTTGAGTGTAAAAATGATACAGATATGTTCTCTTTCATCTGCGGTCAATATATTGTTAAAAGGATGCGACGTGTGTTTTTAAATCCTTTGAAAGTTACATACTATAAGTAGGCATTCAGCCTAAAAACACTGGAAAATCATGGATACCAAATACTGTGTGCACCACATGTCGAATCGAATTGATTCATTCGGAATCCGGAACAAAAGGGTGCGTAGTAAAATTTAGAAATTTTGCTACTTTTAAATGCATATCTGACTAATTTCAGAAACTATCTACTTAGGCAACATATGAAATTTAGTACACCAATGAAGTGGAGGGAACCAACTTGCCATTCGACGGACTGCTATATTTGTACTACAGAAGTATTTGTGTTTGGAAAGTCAAGAAAAGTAACGCATGCCAGCGTATCTACAGCGTCATTGCCAGTACCAAATTCAACGGAAGTTGCTCATCTAACATTGCCATTGCCACATTCAACTTAAGTTCCGGGTCCAGTTTCATTGTCAACAGCAGCATCTGATTACGCGGCATCCAGTTGTACTGAACTTCACACGGAAATCGAAAGAAACGCTTTGTCACAAGCACAACTCAATGATTGGATAAAAGATTTGGAATTGTCCAAGGTAAAGGCCGAGCTACACGCCTCTTGTATGCAACAATTTAAATTCCTTTCATCCGATGTTAAGGTAACGTATTATAGAACTCGTCACGAACCATTTTCCAAGTCCTATACGAAGGAGGACAGTGTTTGTTACTGCAAAGACATTAATGACTTATTCAAACAGTTTGGCGAACCATATGATTCCAAAGAGTGGCGATTGTTCATAAACGGCAATAAACTAAGTTTAAGGGCCGTATTATTACATATTGGCAACCAAAAGCCGTCCATCCCGATCGCACATGCAGTAAATACAAAGGAAACCTACGAGAGAATGGTTGGTGTGGATAACATAAAATACTTCCTCTTATAAAGAAAGAACAAATTATTTTACCCCCGCTCCACATCAAGCTCGGCCTTATCAAAAACTTTGTTAAGGCTTTGGACAAAGAAGGCGACGCCTTCTGTCATTTAAAAACCATCTTTCCAGACATTTCCGAAGCCAAGATAAAGGAAGGTATTTTTATTCGGCTGCAAATAAGAAAGAACTATTGTCACCAGTGAAGGCAGCAGCGTGGGATTATTTTGAAAGCTCGTTGCTTCTTTTTTAGGCAAACGCAAAAGTCCTAACTACGAGATAATAGTGAATGACTTAATCCAGAACTATGCGAAAATGGGTAAATAAAAACATATTTAAGGCCGTTTTTAAAGTGAACTTTAAAACCTATCTACCCGTAATGTAAATATGCAAGATCCTCTGAAAATAGGAAAACTATACGAATTAGTCTGACGAGAAATCGTGGCTGTTTTCGAAATAGTACTATAACTATAGCCTGTATATGTTTGTTGCTTTCAATTTTTCCTCTAATCAAAAATAATAATAATTAATTTATTTTGTTGTGTTGATCTTCCGACAGGGTAGTAAGCTGATTTTTGTTGGAACGATTTTCCGTCATCCCTTGTCAAGTTTGGTTTTGTGACAAACCGGTTTCGGCGTTCTGCCATTTTCAATGCCTAGTTTCGTTCTGGTCTGTGTCTATCCGCTGCGTTGTTTTTATAGTCCGTGGGTGCTGTGGCAGGTAATGTCAATCTATGTGTTCGTGGTAGGTAACGTTAATATGCGTGTGTGTGTGCGCGGTATTGATACGTCCGAATTGTTATCTGTCCCAAGGGTTGTTTTTGTAGGTATGTAGACATACCGCTTGTTAGCTAAGCGGTAGGTTGAGGTAGGTAGCAATCGGTGATTTTTGCAGTTTGGTTCATATTTCGTTTTTGCTTGTTCATTGTTACGTGTTTGGTTGCTGTACCTGCTGGCTTGTGCTGTTTTTTGTAAACTAATTTTAAGGGTTCAAATATTTCGTCAGAGATAGTGTTGGTTTGTTCGTTTATGATCCTGCCGTCAAATGTTTTTAACTTGTATATCTCCATGTTCTCAAGTACATTAAGCCGCCGGCCTTTTCCTTGTACGTGAAGTATTCGAGCCGTTGTTTTTATGTTAGCTGGGGTGCAGTTGTTCTCGAACATGTGGTTCGCGAAATTAGATTCTGGTATTATGGTGGGTTTTCGTGTTTTTTTGTTGTAGTCCCTGATATGCTCTCGGAATCGTGTGCTTATTTTTCTTCCTGTTTGTCCTATGTAGCTGTATTGACATTCACAAGTAAGCCTATACACTCCGTGTCTGTTGAATGGGTCATCAGAATTAGTGTCGGTTCTTAGTTTTTGTCCGACGTTGTTAGATGTTCTGAATGCTGTGTTGATGTTATATCTTTTAACATATAGTATACACTGAAAAACGACGTACAAATTAGCAAACTTCTTTAAAAGATATAACATCAACACAGCATTCAGAACATCTAACAACGTCGGACAAAAACTAAGAACCGACACCAATTCTGATGACCCATTCAACAGACACGGAGTGTATAGGCTTACTTGTGAATGTCAATACAGCTACATAGGACAAACAGGAAGAAAAATAAGCACACGATTCCGAGAGCATATCAGGGACTACAACAAAAAAACACGAAAACCCACCATAATACCAGAATCTAATTTCGCGAACCACATGTTCGAGAACAACTGCACCCCAGCTAACATAAAAACAACGGCTCGAATACTTCACGTACAAGGAAAAGGCCGGCGGCTTAATGTACTTGAGAACATGGAGATATACAAGTTAAAAACATTTGACGGCAGGATCATAAACGAACAAACCGACACTACCTCTGACGAAATATTTGAACCCTTAAAATTAGTTTACAAAAAACAGCACAAGCCAGCAGGTACAGCAACCAAACACGTAACAATGAACAAGCAAAAACGAAATATGAACCAAACTGCAAAAATCACCGATTTCTACCTACCTCAACCTACCGCTTAGCTAACAAGCGGTATGTCTACATACCTACAAAAACAACCCTTGGGACAGATAACAATTCGGACGTATCAATACCGCGCACACACACACGCATATTAACGTTACCTACCACGAACACATAGATTGACATTACCTGCCACAGCACCCACGGACTATAAAAACAACGCAGCGGATAGACACAGACCAGAACGAAACTAGGCATTGAAAATGGCAGAACGCCGAAACCGGTTTGTCACAAAACCAAACTTGACAAGGGATGACGGAAAATCGTTCCAACAAAAATCAATAATAATTAACTAAGAATTATTATCAACTGGTCTTGAGCTCGTTATACTTACAAAAAATATACAAATCTACTATTTTTACTGAGTTTTTTGACGATAATATTCTGATGGTAAAGATTGCTCATAATTACTGCACGCGAAGGCGTCAGAGAAATAGGCTTAAAATCCCTAAATTCCGCAATAACTATACGAGAAATACCCTCTCTGTTCAACTTCCCTCCCTCCTGATTGAACTACCGATAAACCTAGCTAATCTGCCTAACACCCCCGGTAGGAAATTGCTATTGAGGAATCATCTAAAAAGTTTGTTGTAACTTATCATTAGTAGATTATAATCAATAATTATAAATTTTATTTACCCTATATACCGCTTTAACCTTTATCATTGCAAGCACTATTTTCATTTTTATATTCTTTTTTATTTTTTATTTATTTTTTATTTTTATTTACTCATTTGAATATATACAAATGTTAATGTATGTATTCAATTGCAGACAAGCACTATAGCTTCGCAGGTAATGTTTAATCCATAAGTTGAATTTGTACTGATGTAAATAAAATAAATAAATCCAAATCCAAATCCAATCCGATATACCAAAAATTACACTTGCGATCGCGGATATATAAAAACACGTGTTAATCCAGTACGCGTTGCAATTGAATACTGATTTTTTTTTACGCTTCTTTTTTTAACATGAGGGTGCTTCCCTCATCCTTACATTTTTACTAAAGACCCTTGCTGCAGAGGCTAAAGTCAAATGTACCCCGCCTTACCCGAGGCTTTTGATTTTTTGACAATTGGATCATAGATATATTAAATAGGCAATAACTTTGCGTGCAAATGCTTTATATAATTTATATTTCACTATCAAAGTGTCCGTGAACGAAGAAAGTCGAAAAATATAAGTTTTTGAAAATGGGCGTGGCCCCGCCCCTTTTATAGTGGACTATTCAACAAAACGATTTATGCCATAACTGCGGCAAAAATTGATTTATCGAAACGATATTTGGCGAAAATTTTGTACATATAAAGGTAAATGTTTGTTGTAAAAATGGGCGAAATCGGTCAACAGACCCGCCCAGTTTTTTAACATAGTTCTGAACAATTTTTTTGTAAAATATAAAATGCGATAATTTTATAACCATGCAAGCGATATCAATAAGATCTTGCACACATAATAAACTTTTTAAGAAAAACTCAACCGAAAAAATTTTTTGTGGATTTTGGGGACGAACTTTTCTGCATAAAAATTCTGCTACTTTCAAAGGCGGTTGTTGCAGGTTCAACTGGATATTTCAATGAAAACTACTCAGTTGCTTCTCAATAGTATGTAGTATATCTACTGCTGCCAAAATTAGGCAAAGCGGATAACACAAAAGCAAAAAATCCGGGCAAGTAAGTAGTACGCCACTGTAATAGAGAAGTTATATATCTTCTTTGATTTTCATACCATTCATGAACATGAAGAAGAAGAAGAGATGAGCCCATCAATAAGTATACTGAAATCACAGAACGATTAGCTGAGTTGATTTAGCCATATCCGTGTCTTCGTCCGTCTCTCCGTCCGTCTGTCTATTTGAACGCAAATTTTTCGAACATGTGCGTGTGCTAGTATTTTTATTTTTTTGTCAGCTGCTTCTCAATAGTATGTAGTATACTTCTGCCAAAAATTAAGCAAGTCGGATAACACACCAGTAAAATATCCGGGCAAGTTTTTAATACCCCACTGCAGTAAGGAAGTTATATACCTTTTTTGATTATCATACCATTAATGAACATGAAATGTTTGTAAGTATGAGAAGAAGAGGAGATGGGCACATCAATAAGTTAACTGAAATAATAAGGACGCTGAGCTGAGTTGATTTAGCCATGTCCATCTGTCCGTCTGTCTATTTGAACGCCAATTTTTCCAACATAAAATGTGCCGCCGTGGTGTGAAGGTAGTGTTGCCGGCCTACCACACCGAAGGTCCATGGTTCGAGCCCTGGTACAGGTAACATCAAAAGTGATTTGAAAAAAGTTTTTCAAAAACGGGGTCGCCCCTCGGCAGTGGTTTGGCAAACTCTCCGAGTGTATTTCTGCCATGACAGGCTTCTCAGCAAAAATTCGTCTCCTTTGTAGATGCCGTTCGGAGTCGGCAAAAAACTGTAGGTCCCACCAATTTGTAGGGAAAATTCAAATCGGCACACCACAAATTGGAAGAGAAGCTTGGCGCAAAAATCTCTTAGGAGGTTTATGATGATATACCTGTTGTATATCGCGCCATAGAGATAGAGAAAATGTGCGTGTATTGGTATTTTGAAAAAATGTAGCAGTGTTTGTTAGGGAAGCTATTTATATACAAATAAATTAATTGACACCTCAAAATTCATAACAAAAGTGTTTTTATTGAAAACAATCAGCTGGCTTTATAATACGAACTGAAAGTATCTAAATAGACCTGCGTAAATTGGGATGCCATAATAGATCACTACTAGGTATATAATGTTCGGTTCCACCCGAACTTAGACTTCCTTACTTGTTTTGATTTATACTTTTCCTTCTTTGCAAACAATTTTCCCTAATTTATATCAGAGCGCATTCTTTGGAAATGGTAATTTTTTTAAACAGTTTCCAAACAACCTTTAATAAACAACTGCCAACATAAAATCTGTCTGGGGATTTAAATAATTTTAAAATGAACCTCGTACATGATTTCTTATCCAATAACGAAAGCACACATCATATTATATGCAAAACCCCAAAATGTATACATATATTCTACCTTGACTTTGACCACTTGCAAATAAACGAGTAATCTCATTCAAACTTGTACTCACACCATTTCGTTAAATGGAATTTTATTCCCAAATCCATGTTAACCACATTAAATGACCACAAAAATTTACTTTGAATCTTTTTAGTAGACGACGTGGTAGTGGAAGCACGTATCAAGTTAAAATGGTTGGTACATGTTTGTGAGTTCATATAAAGCTTCGATAAAAACAACAAAAACAATAACAACTCGACAATCATATATTTTGCATATCCTTTTTGTGTGCTCAAAACCGACACGCCACGCCAACAAACTGAAAACTAGCAACAGTAAGTATGTGGTCGGAGTGGTCGCCACAGTTGAAACCGCAGTTGCCCTTTTTTCGGTTCGGTAGCCATCTCAAATGAACATGTGAACATACAAATGAGCATATTTGGGTTCAAATATTCAAATCCTTTTCTTGTGTGTGAGCGACTGCCCAAATTGGGAGCTTGTAAAACATGCTTTCAAATGAACTTTATGCCACATTTTCACAAGTTAAATATTTAGAATTGACTTTCATAAGCTTATGTTGCTGCCACTAAAGCTAACATTTAGGTTAGGGTATTGTGATGTCATTAGGATGCCCTTTTTTTTGAATCTATTCAAATGAAGAAAGAAGCTTCAGTTCAAATGGCTTTTCTTTCAATCCCAATATCTCTGAAATCAGTTGAGATATGCAAATTAATCACATCGCTTGTTGCAGATCTCATTGACACATTTTGTTTGATACCCATATTGTACTAGCACATTTCAGGGCACCCCTATTGAGCATATTGGTGGATAACTCCGACCCCGGTCGAGAATTCGAAATAAGCGACATCTTAAACTTAAAGTTAGACTAGGCTATAATGCAAAGGTGAAAGTTTTATTCAATTCCATTGTGCGCTTTTGAGTGATACGATACAAAAAATCTAAAAACTGTTTGTTTTGATTCTATTGGCCTAATAATGATTCTCCCTATAAATTTCTTTTGGTTATCTGCAATGCACAGAGATGGAGCTGAGTGTCATTGAGGGAGGTTTCTTTAAAAATAATTTACCTACAGAGGTTTACCCAGCGGATGGGAATCAGACTCATCAAACATATCGTAATCTCAGCAGGGTCTGATTGGAATATGTTGTCATAAATATAATATGTTATCACAAGATAATCAACAAAAATTGTTGGTATAAAAAAGCATATATAGATTTCTTTAAATTTCCATTTTATTGATTCAGTCCTAGCTGGGGAAAATTTATCTATTGATTTGAGAAAAGATTATTTAAATGAATGAGATCAACGCACTATCGAGTGATAATCATATCCAAAGAATTTTCTCATTGGATAGAGGCTCCAAATGCTCACTGGTCCAAGTGATAATGGAAAGAGTTTGAAAGGCAATTTTTGGTGGTGCTTCTAAGGATCGTTTTTTAGCTTTTAGTCATATCTCTATTGTGGAAAAAAATTTGCCCTTTCAAGAACACTATCAAATAATCTTCTAGCGACCTAATAAGGGGACGTCCATAAATTACGTGAGCGGTTTTTTAAGAATTTTTTACCCCCGTCCTTCCTTCGGGCCGAGACTTAGTGCAATTTGGTTAGGCCCCACCCCCATTAAGTGAGATTAACGCTAAACATGTACGATCGATGCAAGGATACACGTGTACAGTTTCGATTGAAATAATCGAACACATGTCATCTTTGGTTCCGGTAGTGAAAGAAGACTGTGTTTGAAAGTGTATACCCTCCATTCAAAAAACAAAGCAGCTCCTTAGCACGGCGTGTCACCACACGTGTTGGTTGAATCCTGATGACAGATTCGTATTGAAATTAGTTCACAATTTTTAAATTGACGTGAAATTCTCGACCCCGGCTTAAGTGAGGTTTGGTGAGATTTTGTTGGAGGCCTCCCCCCCATTTTAAGCTTACGTAATTTATGGATGTCCTTTAATATCATACATACAGTTGAATTTGAATGCATTTTTTAACTTCTTCGGGCAGGAAAAGGATTGTCGGGTCTGCTAGATATAAATATAAAGTGAAAAAGTCACTATTAAACCGATATAACCGATATAACCCCAGGGATACGCAGTGCCCGAGTTATAACTCTGTCAACCATTTCGCTATTCATTTATGAAAACTATTAAATCTTTGGGCGCAAAGTAGTTATTGAGTTAAAGTATCTTAGTTCATATCCTCAGCCCAAAATCAGTCACTCGTTTATACCGAAATGACTTTGAGAACTTTTTCGCTTGGATTCCTTTTAGCTTGTACGTCTTGTAATCGACAAAGCGGCAGCAAAAAAAAAAACCAACCGGGGAAAAAGCGGAGTTATTTTACATACTTCATCGAGGTGTGGGTTACTTTTATTTGAATTTGCAGTAAATTTTTGAGCCTCTTTAGAGAATTAATTTTTTTTAATATACCCCAAACACATACCTTATGAAAAGTCCAGTTATGTTTTTGCAGCTGTCCTTTTTACAATTGTTCAAGTTTTAATATGCTTTGAAAATTGTTCGCTACGCACTTCATTTTCTGGTGCTCAATTAATGTTGAGTGATTCGGGTATCCTTTTTGTAGAAAAATTATATGTGTTGTTGTGTGGGAGTATTTGAGATTGCGTTTGCTGAGGTGGATTTTTTTTAAGCATTAACATATGTTTCATTTGGCTTTTATTTGAAAATTAATTGATGTTGTTACTTATAGTTTCTGTTGCATACCATTTTAAATATGTGAAGCTGACTTGATAAATGTTGTTGGTGGACCACATATGTAAGTAATTGAATAGGCTTGTTTACACTATCGTCGACAAACCTAACAACTACTCTCGCTGGTGTCATGTAATAATGAAATAATGTTTCATATATGTTTCATTTTGTTGTATTCAAGTATGTTTTTTTATGTTTGGTTTGTTGCTTAAATACAAGTACGCATAAAAGCGCATGGCGTGTAATATTAAGTTGTTTTATGTTATGTTATATTATTTTATGCTAAATAGAACCCAACTTCTGAAAACAGTATTCTTAAGTGAAAGGCGCATAACCGAGATATGACTGAAGAGTAGTTAGGGAATGAACCTCAAAATCACTAAGTCAGTTGTTAAGCGTATCGAAAGCTCTGTCAATGCGTGTTGCTGTATTTCCGATCAGACAGTTGGAAAATAAATTTTTATAGAATGCAAAAGAAATTTTAGCCGTACAGTGTTCTGGTCGGATATCGTTCGGCTGATCGATTGCCTAGTATTCTGTCGAACAAGTGTCTTTTTCTTTACAGCACATTCTACCGGCAGTGACTTATAGATTCTGCTTTGGCTCTGTAGAAGATTTTATTGTGGTCGAAAGACGGTAGTTATGCCTTTATTTTTTCTATTATTACGTAGTCGTTTGTGTTAGAAGCAAATCGTACTCTCTGCCCATAACATCAATTGTTACTTTTCTTTTGCTCTGCTATCTAAATCTTCTCTTTTCCATCCATATACCCATATCGGTCCCATCTGTCACATCCCTCTAAGCTTGCATTCCATTACCCATTATAATTCATATTTATTTTCCTCTACCTCTTAATTTACTTCTTGCACCCTACCTATCTCTATTCAGCTTTTTCTTTTTTTCGTACTCATATCTATTATTGTTCCTATTCGTAGTCTTGCTCGTCTTTCCATTTTATTTCTATTCCTATTTTTATTTCCCAGAGTCACCTGGTAGACCGACTTGTTGCAAAAAAAAAAAATTGCATGAAATCAGTCTAGCCGCTGGCATCCTATTTCATGCACTGGAAGGCGGCAACCCTACTCCGTGAAGGATTAATGCGCCAAGCAGATACAATACGGCGATACGTTGTAAAACTGCCAACTAAGTAGAATGTGTGTGTAACAGCAGATTCGACGGATACGGCAAAGTAGATTTTGCTCTAAAATTTGACGTATGACGGATACGTCGACGGTGAAGTACTGTATCTGCTTGGCGCATAACGAAGGAAGAATAACGAGAGAGTGAGTAGTCAGTCGAGTGTCAGCAGTAGCAGCTGTTTTTGCCAGAACTTTCGTTCTTTTGCACTTTCAATTAAATATTCTATTATTTTAAATTTTATTCACTCACATTGTAATACTTAATTAAACTAAATAAAACCATCAACTAAAAATCAAATTCTTAGATTTAAATATAGAGATAATCGGTTTCCCTGCTTCACTTTTGTCCAAATAGTTTGGATATATCATACTGTGTATACTGACATGAAATAATCCCATAAAAGTGAAAAAATTAAACATGTCTATCGGATTTTAAATCTAAAACGCTATGAACCACTGTCCAATTACGCAAAATGTTGCAGAATAATTGGAGATTGATGATGGAGATCAACTTAAGAAATATAAATGTGCTCTAAGGTTTGAGAAATATTTTTTAGATGTTTGTTTGGCTAAAAGTGTATTTTTTTGTGTACAAATATTATTAATTTCTCTGCCCAGTTCCACAACATTGACCTGGTTGCGTTAAAAGATTTATAATTGTTTTCATTATTGTCTATATATTCTAAGCTTATAATAGACTTAGCCCGATTTTAATCCTTATATATTCAAAACCAGTTGATATATGGAACTTAATCACATCGTTCAATGCAGCACTCATTAGCACCTTTCATTTGATACCAATATTGTTCCAACATATTTTGGTCACCCTGGTTCACATCATGGTCGATAACTCCGAAACCGGTCAAATTATCGGAAAAGGGGACATGTTAAATATTAATTTAGACGTCTAGTAATGCATTCACTTCCATTGAGCAGTTCTTGAGTGACACGTGCCCAAAAATTCAGACAGTAAGACAAAAATTATAAAAACTGTTACTTTGTATTCTATCGGCTCAATGTACATAGATTCCTCCTATCAATTTATATTAAATACCTGCAATGAAGAGACATCAACGTGTTAAAATGTTGTTATATGAAGAGATGATGACGGTGGTTTTACACTTCCTAGTAGTCGAAGGGTAGTTCATAAAAATGTGCAGAGCAAGGCGCTCAAAAAGAAGTTGACAATTTTCGTATGTGACGTATTTTAAACATTAAAGATCTGTTACATGATTCAATCACTAGAAGGCTAGCTCTCTAGCTGACGTTTTTTTTGACACTTCCATTTTCGAGGTTTTTTTGAGAACAAAAAAAAATGTAGAAGTATTTTTATCATTTGTCGGGGAAATGTTAGCAGAAAAATCAAAAAAGTAGGAAATCAGTAGTAATAAATTTTGCGAAGACAACTAAATACAAGATCAAAACATGTCATGCCATACCATCACTCTATAAATGTTTGTAAATTTTCTCCATTATTAATTAAAAAACAATAAAAAACGGTCACTGCTCCAACAAAAGTTTAAATAAATAATATGTGCTTGCGTATCTTCGCCCTCTTGCCAGAAGCATGAACTTGCTAAAATGAAAATGTTGGTAAAACAGGATCAAAAGTTTGATTTTTGGCTCTTTCGGTTGACATGCACTGCAAAATATTGTGGTTTCGGTATAACCATGATACCAGGAATTTTCGCCACACTTGGAGCCTACAATAGGGTATACAGTTAACTATCAAATCAAACTGGGAATAATTACACATTCGTGCTTCTGACTATAGGGCTATGTTTGTTGGAAACTTTTCTGGGTATAAAGACAAACGAACATAGTCTACTATGTGCTTAGTTATACTGTGGTGCTTAGTAAAGTGATACGTTTCAACGAGATATAGGGGCCAATATTTATTCATACACACATTTAGAACATAAGTTGATTTAAAACTGTTACTTTATACATAAGTTAAGCCAGGACTGATTATCAAACGCAGAGAATAGTTTTAAATTTTTGTAAAAAATAACAGACTTCGACATAAGGAACAGCTTTGAAGTTACGAAAGACCTTATAAAGATTGTAAGTATGCAGGGCCAAAACTTTAAGATAACCGTGGCTACATACCGGAATGTCTCCGGTTTTAAACGTCCCCGATTAGATCCGACGACATGAAAGAACTATATTCCCTAACGTCGATCTAAATAATAGTTAAAATTAATAAACTCTCTAAACCCAACCTATTGAAAATGTTTGTATAATACTACATTTTTAACTACTATTTTTACATAATTTCGATAAAAGGCAACCCAGAATGTAACAGACATTTTTTTCTGCCAGCAAGATGGCTGCAATTGTCAAAATATTACACTAGAGAACTGACCTTCTAGTGATTTTTTTTCATGGATCTGTTATACTATATCTGTGTAAGGGTAAGAACCTTTCTTTAAACCAGTGCGACATAACTTAAGTTAAGAACAGCAAATGTATCAATTTTTATTGCGCTTAAAAGCCAAGAGCTTGCGAGAAACAATAAAAATGAGCCATAATGGAACTAGCTCTACGTTGCGTATGAGTTACGGCCAATTTGCACTTGCACCCAAACTGTAACATACTCGTATATTATGTACCTACATTCATTTTAACTAAAATTAATTAAAACTTGCTATAAGAAACATTTGAGTACTAAAATCCCCGTGATGTTGCCTGCAATTAATTATATTACTCGGGAATGTAAAAGCGAATAGGACTAATGACAATATCAACACACTGCATACTTATATGTATGACTACTTTGGTATGTATAGCTGACGGGCGATATTTTTGTAACTTCACGGTAGTTACTGGAACTAGCTGTAAAGTACTTCAAAACTACACCTTTTTAAGTTTAAATTGAGAAAACCCAAGTTGTTAATGCGAAGTGTGAGCTTATATTGAGAAAAGATAATAATGATAATGCGAAATATACGTCGTTTTTATTTATTTTACATTTTTTTTTACAAATTTACTTGTGACACAATTAATATCCGAGTAATTTGTTAATTTGTTAGCTATTCAAACACGGAGGCGAGGAGCTGGTGATGCGCATGCATCAGTTTCTATGCAGAATATGGTTGGATGAATGCATGCCTGAAGATTGGAATCTAAGTGTTCTCTGCCCAATCCACAAGAAGGGCGATCCTGCAAACTGCGCAAACTATCGCGGAATCAGCCTTTTGAATATCGCATTTAAGGTCCTATCAAGCGTATTGTGCGAAAGACTGAAGCCTGATGTGAACAGACTGATTGGACCTTATCAGTGTGGCTTCAGACCTGGTAAATCTACCATCGACCAGATTTTTACAATACGCCAAATCTTGGAAAAACCCCGTGAAAACATCATCTCTTTGTTGATTTTAAATCCGCTTTCGATAGCACGAAAAGAAGCTGCCTATATGCCGCTATGTCTGAATTTGGTTTCCCCGCAAAACTTATACGGCTATGCAAAATGACCTTGAGCAACACCGCCAGCTCGGTCAGAATTGGGAAGTACCTCTCCGAGCCGTTCGAAACTAAAAGAGGTTTCAGATAGGGTGACCCCATATCGTGCGATTTCTTTAATTTAATTCTGGATAAAATAATACCAACTGCAGAACTTAACCGCGCTGGAACAATATTTTATAAAAGCGTGCAACTGTTGGCATATGCTGACGATATTGATATCATTGGCCTTAACAACCGCGCCGTAATTTCTGCTTACTCCAAATTAGAAAAAGAAGCGGAGAAAATGGGATTGGTGGTGAACGAGGGCAAAACGAAGTACCTTCTGTCATCATGCAAAGAGTCAGCGCATTCGCTCCTAGGCAACCAAGCCACTGTTGGCAGCAATAATATCGAAATAGTAAAGGACTTCGATTACCTGGGAACCAGCATTAACACCAACAATAATGTTAGCCTAGAAATCCGACGAAGAATTACTCTTGCCAACAGATGCTACTTCGGACTGAGTAGGCAATTGAAAAGTAAAGTCCTCTCTCGACGAACGAAAATAACACTCTACAAGTCACTCATCGCACCCGTCCTGTTATATGGTGCAGAAGCGTGGACACTAACAACATCTGATGAGGCGGCTCTGGGAGTATTCGAGAGAAAGGTTCTTCGAAAGATTTGTGGACCTCTACGCGTTGGCGACGGTGAGTACCGAAGAAGATTTAATGATGAGCTGTATGAACTTTACGCAGACGCCGACATAGTTCAGCGAATTAAAACACAGCGGCTTCGCTGGCTAGGCCACGTAGTGCGAATGAGCGAAGATGATCCAGCCAAGAAGGTATTCTTATCGGCACCCGCCGGTGGAAGCAGATTAAGAGGGAGACCACCACTCCGATGGAAGGACCAAGTGGAGACCGATTTGCGATCCCGCGATGTTTCCAATTGGCGCCAGTTGGCGCAACGAAGAAACGACTGGCGAGCTATGTTGGACGGTCAAAATCGCCCAGGCGGTTAGATGACCATTTAAAGAAGAAGAATTTGTTAATGTTCTCGTTATCAAGTTCTAATTTCTTATTATTTTTCCTCAATATAAACTTACAGTTCTCATTATCACCTAGTTGTTTCTCATTATGAAGTTACGTTTCTCATTATAAAATTGTATTTACTCAATATGAACGTATATTTCTCATTATCAACTTCTGTTTTCTCAATATAAACTTGAAAAGGTGTAGTATAACTATCATGACAACCTAGTTGGGCAACTGTCTCTTCCATGCAATATGTTAGTAATGGATGACGATACTCTTGATGTAGTGGGTTTTGGGCTGGTCTTGTCCACCGAAGTTCTCACATTCAAGTCTCGGGACAGGTAAGATCAAAACTAATTTTATTTTGGGGGCGGTAGAACAATGTTCCAAATGCAGTTCTGTCATGGCAAGTAACTCAACAACAACGAATCAGTTCTAGGATTTAAAGAAAGGAGAGTTTAAATATTTAAAAAATGTTTGGTAGGTTTCTTTTGATCGCCAATACGATTGTTTGCTGGGCAAAGTAGTTCAAGTGCACATGTGAGTTGATGCATTGTGTTGTTTTAGCTGCAGGCGACACTTGCGGTTTTTACTTCTCCTTCTTTGCTGTTCGGGCTTTGTTTTGTTATTACTGCACAATAATATTATTACTACATATTATTATTACTATTGTTGTACGCGCATAACTTTTACTGTCAAACAAGCTAAGAGTTTTATGCATTTCTACATAAATATGTACAAACATATTTACACTTTAACGAGTGCTCACTCAGATGTGGTTTGTTGCATGCAACATAATAAATGTATGCAATTGCAATGACACTGCCACTGTTTGTCATCGTCGTTATTCTTTTGTTTGTTCATTGTTGTTGCTGTTGCTGTTTTTGCTGTCAATTCATACTTGCCAACATGGCAAAGCCCGGACAACTGTTGACGTTTATCATAATTTATAATTTTTCATTTGCATATAAATTTCAGATGCGTTCGCGCATGTGACAACAGCAACTGTCGTTGCGCAGAGGAGCTAAAGTGAAGTCGGCCACACTAAATTGCATGCAACATGCATATACCCGTACATTAAATAATATATGAGTACAAGGCAGTAAGTGTGTGACTGGTACACGGTTAAGTGTGGGAGCTAAAGGGGCTATGCGTGTAACATGCTTGGTCATATAAATATAAAAATTTTGCATTTATGAGCTGGCGCGCGAAATTTTATTGTATGACAGCTGTTCCTGTCAACCAAAACAAAAATATTCGTACATGTGAGTATGCATATGCGCATAAGCCTGGGCAAAATAAAAATCCAGCGCAACAGATAAAGGGTGTTTTTTTTAGGGGTATAGAACTTCGAATTGAAATAAAACACAAGAAAATCGTTTTAAGGTCCATCAATTTGGCTTTATTGGAAGGATAATTTTATGCCATTAATGTTTAAATATAATTTCGGGCATGTGGCCGCCGCGGCTGGCTCGAATAAAGCCAATTCTACAGGTCCAATTTTCAACCACTTTTTCGAGCATATGGGGCCGTATGTCGACAATAACGCCACGAATGTTGGCTTCCAATTCCCCTAACGTTTCTGGTTTGTTGGTGTAGACGAGCGACTTCACATATCCCCAAAGAAAATAATCCAATGGTGTCAAATCACACGACCTTGGTGGCCAATTGACAGGTCCATTCCGCGAAATTATGCGCTCATCGAATGTTTCCTTCAATAAATCGATTGTGACGTGCGCTGTGTGGCATGTAGCGCCGTCTTGTTGGAACCACAACTCATCCACATTCATGCCATCCAATTCGGGAACAAAATAGTCGGTTATCATGGCTCTATACCGGTCTCCATTAACGGTAGCTGCCTCTCCAGCATTATTGCGGAAGAAGTATGGCCCAATGACTCCACCAGCCCATAGAGCACACCAAACAGTCAGTTTTTGTGGATGTAATGGCGTTTCAAGGGTCTCATGTGGATTCTCTTCACTCCAAATGCGGCGATTTTGCTTGTTGACGTAGCCATTCAACCAAAAATGAGCCTCATCACTGAACAAAATTTTGCGATGAAAAGCAGCATCGAAATCAATCTCATTTTCGGCCCATACACCAAAATCACGACGCATTGCATGGTCTCGCGGCTTTAATTCTTGCACAAGCTGGATCTTGTAAGGTCGCAAGCCAAGATCTTTGCGCAAAATCTTCCATAAAGTTGATGGACAAAGCTCCAATTGCTGTGCACGGTGGCGAATCGATTCATTCGGGTCCTCTTCAACACTTTGCTCTACAGCGGCAATTGTTTCTTTGGTGCGCACTGTTCGACGTCTCTGCGGATGCGTATTATCACATAGAGTAAACGTAGTGCAAAAACGATCCATGGTTAACCGAATTAATTGCTCTGATGGACGATTATGTCGACCATAAAATGGACGGAGCTCACGGTAAACTTCGCGAACTGAACCATTATTTTCGAAATAAATTTGCACGATTTGCAAGCGTTATTCTTTTGTCAACCTGTTCATGATGAAATGGCAAACCAAACTGAACATAAATGACATTAGAATTGCCAGATTTGACCACAAAATGCCAGTTTTATCTCTATTCGAAAAACAAACCTGTAAAAAAAACACCCTGTATATTCGAACCATACCAACAATCAAAGTAAACTTAAAATAAATGTTCAAAAAGCTTTCCAAAATAAATATTAAGCTTACAAAATTATGATTTTTCGCTTGCACAACGTTTTATAATTGAAACGCCACTTTGAATAAAAGCTTATTTATGTAAGCCCATAAAACAATTTTAAAGAAAGCTTTATATAAGCGTTTTTTCTGAGACTTTATTCAAAGCATATTTTTAATATTATTTATCTTTGCAGTAAAATCAAGAAATAAGTTGTAATCATATATTGAATGCTGCAACTTAAATCAATTATTTTGCAGATTGGAGAAGTGGTTAAGGTGCAGCCATGATTTTGGCGATTTCGTCGTTATTATCATGTAAAATCTTTTATGAAAAAATTTTTTAATATTTCAAGATGACAAGAAAAAACTGACAAATAGTTTTTTCTGGATTTTTTGTGACATTTACATATCACTTTTACCGCCAAAGGATTTATAAAAATCTAGAAACTCTTGTTGGGATACCTCTACTTTCCGATTTCCGAATGCTTCTACTTACAGCAAACCGGGACTATCAGCAAGAATGGACTTTCTTAAAATATTTTTTTGTTATTAATCCTAATGTTTTTTCTCCCAAGCGGAGGCCACTGGATATCTGAAAGCAAAGCAAGGGATCTACACATTGTGTTTAATCTATCTCTATCCGCATTTGTTGTTCCCGAAATACGGATACAAGCAAGGGTGTCATTGCTAGTAAAATCCGGGAAACCAGCGAACCAAGGGGTATCATATCAATCGATATCGCTTTTCTAGCCACTAGCTAAGTCGAAGGAATTTTTTACCTCCTCATTATAGGGCTTACCAAAGGATCATCAGTACAGTTTCCGTACAAAGCACAACACCACGCGCATGCAGATTCAACCAAGGAAGACCTCGCCACAGATCTATTCGTATAGCAATTGAACAGTAAAAAGATTGAGCCACTTTCAACTACTTGCAGTGAGCTATAATTGAACACAAGTAATTCGTGATGGGGATAGTAAGGACAAATCAATTTCAGTTTGTGTACTCTATTTTAAGGTGTAAAAAGACTATCCTTAGAACAGTACCCGTGTGTGTACAAAGAAGACGTGTACGATAGTACAAGTTCAGGCATAAATGGGTAGTTTCTTCATAGGACATGCTCAAACAAAAGGTACCCATATAAAAAAACGATTTTTGAGCTAAGTTAGTCCAAATTACTTTTGTGTAAAAGATTATTTCATGCATAAGCTGATCAGGTGCTAACCAAAATACCCGAGCTTATTTTGTTTCTTCAAAAGTTTACTATAACCTTTTATTTAATGGACAGCGAATTTGTTGTTGCAATTTCACCTAGTATAATGTCCGCACTTCTAAACTAACTAGTAACTGCTAGTATTTGCCATTTTTATTCACGGCAATAGTTGTTGTCCAACTGCAACTGACGCCTATTCAATTTGTTGCTTCCAGTATTTTATGTTGATTTCACTGCGCAAACGCCTTTCAACTTTTCTACATCTAAATCCATATGTATGATAAACATACGTTAGCTCTTATGTATGTATGGGTTATTTAAATAATGCTGTTAGTGGCACTGTAGCTGCCACCAAAGCTGCCATCATTGCCATGACACTTACTGTTGTTGCCGCCTCAAGGCAGCTGCCTGTTAACTGTTGGCTGTCGTAATAAAATAGTGCCAACAAAGCGTTAAAAGTATGAGAAATGTCAACTGAAATGTCATAACCTACGTTCCGTAATATGCTGGTACTTTCAGAGGGTTGCCACTATTCAACGTGAATTGAGTTAGAATATTACTTATATAAAATATTTAAAAAAAATAGTATATAAGAACGAATGAAAGAAAATATCGCGCCTGTTTATTCATAGAAGTTAGTCAACATTCCGACCATTCCATAACTCAATTTATTTTCAATAAGTTAAAAAAAAAATTATGCACTGATGCTTAATGAACAGTTTAAGAAACTCATTATTTACAATTCGACGTAGCCAATCTTAAGAGCAGCATTCATTTAGATATTGTCTTGAGCGGTTACTTTCCGTAGGTTACTTGCAGAAGGAAAGATTAGGTACAGGTGTTGGTAATTCGCTCACAGGGTCATGTCACCCCATGGGTAATGAGAGGTGAGAGGCATCATATCCGTAGATCAAGCATCGAGTTGCACGTCATTAACTTTGTGCATTTGAAAAGACCGGTATGAACTCGGGCATAGTTTTAAACCCCTAACCCGCAGGAGCCAGTGTGACTCTTGTCTCCCTTGGCAGTTCGCGTACCTCTTCGGCAACAAGTGGGCTTGTGCCTGAATGGCCGCATTTACTAAGCAATAGATGAGGAAGGAGTTTACCGACACGGTGTGGATGATGTCGAGGGCATGCCAATGCATCTTTTGATCAAACGATGAGATTATGTGGTGCCGAATTTTATCACAGTTCTTACTAAGATGTTTCCTTACGTTCCTGGGAGGCAGATTTTCATCAAGCAAGTGCCTGTAGCAGTTAAACAAGTTGATTTCTCTTCGTAGTTGCTTCTTATAACTCGCGGGATATTTATCTTGGTTACGGCGAACGATTTTCGATCGGTTGGGTCTACGGATTTGTTCGGTAGATTCAAACGATATTTTTTCTGTATCCAATGATGCCTCCTTATGGCGCCGAAACATCATTTACGCAATGAAGGTAAGAGTTAAAGATCATAATGAAATTCTGGAAATTCTTGTTAAATTATTTCAAACCGCATCACAGTAACAAACAAATAATCTCGCAAACCACAGCAAATAATAGTGTGCTAGAGTATACCAGGCGCTGAGAAGGATTGCGATGGAAAGGAACTTACATCTTTATTGGGTCTCCGTTCATGAGGGCATAGATGGAAATGAGAAGACTGACGCTTTGGCCAGAGGGGGCCGCCTTGGACGAATATACGGTAGATGTTCTGATCATACTGGGAGAGTTGAAACGCAGGCAAGAGTTGTAAATGCTCGACCAGGTAAAACAGGCGTGGAATTATGCGCGTCCTCGCAAAAGTCTCCAAGATCATGTTCAAAGTATATGACTTGAGGTCAACTAAACTACTCTTATCCCTGAAAAGGAATGACTGTAGTCTCATGATGGGCGTAGTTACTGGCTACTGCCTTTGGGCTTCGCGTGCGTATCAATTAGGTCAGGGTGGCAACAGATACAGGAAGTGCGGGCTGCAGGAACAGACAGTTGAGTATGTTTTGTGCTCCTGTCCTGCGCTCGCTAGACTAAAACTCCGACTACTAGAAGCTCCACAACTATTAGATCTCGAAGCAGCAAGTAGGATGGGAGGTAGAAGGCTTCTAGTTTTTGGAGTTTTCTTTAAAGTGGATCCTGGTTCTTGATAGGGTTATCGTTTCTGGTCAAAGAAACTTCTGGTAGCACTATGGACATTTTCAGTTTATGTTAAGTCTCGACAGACCGGCTAGCTCAACCTTCCCTAACGGTACCAAACAAGGTAACAAGCCCCCAACAACATTCAAGCAAAATCAATAAACTCCTTTTCAGCTCCCTCCCAGTAAATGTCATCATACGGGCCACAGCACCATTTGTCGCCGCAGAGGAAGGGATACAAGAGTCCCTCTAACTGCAATCTGAATACTATTATGGGCTAAATTCTTACTTAACCAGACTAAAGCTAGATATGCTCAGACTGGTCCAAAGCTGTTGAGATCAGGAAATAAGTCCCAAATGAAATAAGTCCCAATGAAATAACTATATATTGGCATGAAGGGTAGTATTTCTTAGATGCTTGATCTTTTATTTGTGATTTTACAGCGTACTAACGATATTTCACACCGATCTTTTAATTTTATTGTAGAACTCCCCCCTGGCTAATCCATCTGCAAAAACTCTGTGGTTGTAAACTCGTTAAACATATACTTGTACTAATAAAGTTGTAATATTCATATCTGCGATATTTAATTCAATTTTGCAAAAGCAATTCAATAACTCGAACGAATGAAATTATTACTATTTTCAGATCATTAAAACTGAGTTTACTACTTGAAAATATTATTCATAAACACTTCATTACGTTACAAAGTTGGTCTGGTGCAATCGTTGCCTTTGATTTAACGAATTTATGGACAAACATTTACACTTGTTTAGCTGTAGTCCACTTAGCCTCAATTTAACTTGGCTGCGCAATAAAAAACGTTAAATACAAAATTTATTTGTTTGCTTTATGCATTTGATATGCCAAAAGTCCCACGGCGGCACTCAATTAGCGGAACATTAACTTTCTGATTTGTTAGGCTGCTTTTTGGTATCTATTCCTTTTTGGACTTCTATCATTCGATTTTATTTTTCGTTACGATTATTATGGACTCATTGATTAAATTACACATATTTATTCGCTTTCTTGATGATTCCTTTTTGTGCATATACACATATATTTGCAGATTTACATTTTTATTAAACGACAATATAATCTTTGAAATGTATGAATATATATACGAAATTAATTCATGTCTAATGAAATAAATATGTAGCATAATTATCAAAACAGATGATTTTGTAATTGAAACGTATAATTAACACAAAACATATCATTCAATATATCTAAGTTTTTTGTTTAATGACAAGGCGGCAGGATATCATTAGCAAACAATTAGTACTTTTTACCGTAAACTGGTAGTGTGAATACTTATTACTATTTATAATAATTATAAACAAATTATAAGACGTAATACTCATATACTCATACACATATTTCGAATTAGAATATAAGCTTGGTTCGGTAGCCGACGAAGATACTAGGAAACTACACTCATAATGGACTCAATTATTATTAGAGAACTAATACTGCTCACATTAGAAACCTATTTGTGATATTAGAATTCTATTCTTGGATGCCCTCTAACGTTAGAGATTAGATAATAGAGATTCTATTCGTCCTCTAAGTTGTCATATTTTCGTCCCAGCCATGTGTAATTTCGACGTTTGTTGGGAAACTTCAACGTTCAATTTGAGGCTTGTTTTCGGTATTAAACCTAATAGGGTAGTAGGAAAGTTTTGGGTAACGTTTTTAAACTTCAGCTTTATCACGAAAGTGTCATTTTGCTCCCTTTTTTTGGATGGGACGAACAACATACGAGTATAAGTTTGGAGTGTACACAAATATTCGGCACAAAATTTCACTATGTTTGCTCTTCGACGAACTCTTTGTCAGGGGCTTGTAACCTAGGCGTATAAATTCTAGAGTACCTGGGTGGCCGAGCCTTGCTCGGTGGCAACCTTAGGTGGCAATCCTAATTAAATACCTTCCGTTTGATACCCATATTGCCATATATTGCTTAATTTTTAAAAAAAATCGGAAAGGTGGCAACCCTCTAAGCTTCCTTTAGTGGCAACATCCAAGTAGAAAATCTGAGAAGGAAGCATACTATCAATTGCATTGGTATGAAGAAACTACGTTCGAAACAGTTCTCAAAATATTCAACTTCTGAACAACTAACAGCGGGAAAACTAGGATTACCTGTCTAGAGCTATAGCTAGAACAGCTGTAGAGCCTGAACTCCGATAACTGAGTCATACTGTGCTCCCAGCTTTTTACACCCCATATTTTGATTATTGATGCCTAAGTTTTGGACAATTTTTACAGAAATCCAGCTAGATCGGGAAAAAGCACTAACAAAAGCATGAAATGTCATGCAAAAACGTCAAAAACCTTAATGCCGATTCCGATTAATCAGGCTGACTCTAACTCAGGATAAACAATTTTCCCCTTTTAAATATTTTCAATACGCTAAATAATTCAAACTAGTCTGCTGATTTTATCTCCCACCCTCATAATTCAAGTATAAACCAGCATCCTTTAATATCTTTTCAACATAAATAATCTCGTAAGTGAATAAGAAATGAAATAAATGCGAAAGTAAACGCATGTGGCTTAAGTTCATAAATTTCCGTTCATATCTCTCTCCCTTGTCCCTAGCGATTAAAGTTACACACAGCTATACACCTTCCAAGCTTTTATTGCAATCAGGCAAGAATGTATATATACCTCCCCTGTACGGAAAATCGGTAGTTTCTAGAGACCAAATTATCTTTTCGAACGTTACTCCAAATGGCAGTAGTTTTAAGTTGATCACCTACACATATCAGCAACTTTCTAAGAGGTTCGAAAAAAAAGATCATTGAAGAGGAAAGTAAAGATAATTTGAATGAGAAAAAAGAGAGTCTCTTGAAACTGCTTCAAAGCTAAACCAAGGATAGTATTAATATTGTGAAGGTAGGCTTGCATAACTGAATTGTTAATAGTGTTCCTCTGGTAAACACCCTTACACAGTAGAGTGGGTTGAAAACAATTTTTACTCATCATTGATTTTTAACACATACATACATAATAGTTCCGACGGATTTTTTTTTTTTTGTCCATAATCGTAAAAACATCCATAAATAATATAATTTGATTTTGTATTCCTCCTGCAATTTAATAAAAGAGATTGATATTTTACTTAACTTATAAACATGAATACTTTATACGAAACTAATTTTTTAACTTCTAACTTTACATCGGCTTTCGCGGGTGCTCCCTACCGTTTATGTTACTTTTACTCGTTGATCGACTCTTTATTTTGAATTTTAATGGTGCTCCTCAAATATTGGGTAAAGCATATTTAAAATTAATATTAAAATATTTTTGTAAGTTTAACGAGCTCAAGAGCAGTTGATAATAATTAAAATACAAAAATATGTAAAAATGAACAGACCATAAAGCCAACAAAAAAATAAAGGTATTTGTTACCTTTAGGAGACAACTGCTAAAACACGTGCGAAATTATCGGGAAAGGTATCAAAATACGCGTTTTGACCTCGGTAACAATAATCTGGAAGCGAATTTTCGAGTTTTTGTTTCAGTGAAGAGATATTTGCCATCAAAGTTGAAAATTTTCTGTCATTTTCATGCGGTTGTTGTAATCACAGATTAGGGTGGATCAAAAAGTGCAAAAAGTGTGTTCTGCGCAGAAATACTGTGGACCGCGTAGCCGGTGTTGGACCGGCTAAGGGTTATTTTTTTGAAGCGTGGCCGAAGGGCGCCTACGCAGTAAAGTATTATGCACATAAATACCTTGGATCAAGGCCCCTATTTGGGATCGGACCTGGGTCATTTGTGGTTTTTTTGCGAATAACTTTTCACTGAAACAAAAAATTGAAAATCCGCTTCCGGATGGTTGATACCGAAGTCAAAACGCGGTGTTTGATACCCCCCCCTCCCCGGACGTGTTTTAGCAGTTGTCTCCTAAAGGAAACAATTACCAAAATAAATTAAAATTTAAATACAAATTCTACCCCCTCGCCCCCCGCAAAAAAATTTTTTTCCAACCCACCCTAATATACAATTAATAATCACTTTATTGTTGTCTTCACTATAACTCTTTTTCCTAGCCAGATATTGCTGGCACTCGGTCATTGATTTTCCTACAGGGCCATTATGTTCCGCTCAAATACCAGCTGCTGTTTCACTTTAAAGATGGCGCATTCTTTTAATCAAACAAGCGCCAATATTTCATTTCCTTTTTAACTCCGAAAGCCGTATACACTCTCACTAACACACACTTATAAAGAGTGTGCTCTGGCTTCAAAACAGCTGTTTTGTGTTTACCACTAAAGCTTACTATCCATACAAATAAGAAAAATGCATTTTACAATGCGTCGCATTTCCGTTCGGCGCCACTCGTAAGGTTCGTAACTCAAGAGAGTATTTAACAGATCCAAATGTAGTTAGTACCAATAAGTGTTGCCACAATTCTTTTTTTTTTTGAACTAAAATTTTAACTGAAAAATCACCCATGGTTTTGGCTTATTGGGCAATCAGATGGAATGGATTGCAGGGAGTTCGGGTTTGTGTTGACCAACTTTAGTGTGCTATTGAGGAGATGGTCCACGAGCCAGTTGAGCATACGCGTTGTTGTTGTGGTAGCGACAAAAACACTCCCCGAAGGTTTTGGGGAGTGTTGTCGAATTAACAGTCCTTGGCCAGATTTGAGCCCGGTACGCTCCGGTACTCCCTTACGGTCCTGCCCGACTGTTGTGGTAGGGATTAATGACCAGTGAAACCTTCTAGGTCATGTCACCCCTCCTTCCGTAAGGGAGGATAAGATGGGTAATGAGAGGTGAGAGGCATCATATCCGTGGATCAACCATCGAGTTGCACGTAATTACGCATATTAGTCGCCTCTTACGACCGGTATGCCTACCTCGGGCATATTCTAAAACCCTAACCCGCAGGGGCGTGAGCAAACGCGTCTCTGATATTACCTCCTGCAGGGTTACACGATCCTTCTTTTTCAGGTTACTTCGCATACGGTATGCGGGGCTCGTTTGGTTCATTGCAGCTTATGCAACAACTAGGAGATTGTTCTTATTTAATGGACCTCTCGATTCTCCAGTTGACTTAAACCAGGTGATTCCTATTAGAATTTAGTATATTGTGGCAGAACAGCGATTTGTATATACAAGGTGGCGCAAAAGTAATCCTCCTAACAGAAAATGCTATACATTTTGCGATTGGCCCCTAAAGTCAGTTCTGTTTTGACATTTGTGTAGTAAACACATGCGAAATACACGTTAATAAACAATGTTACACTACACTGCTCCAGAACGCGGAATATTGCTGACTATTTATTTGACCAATAATCGGTCGGTGAAAAACGGTTACTGCGCAAAAGTAATCCTCCTATCAGAAAGTGCTATAAATTTTGCGATTGGCCCCTAAAGTCAGTTCTGTTTTGACATTTGTGTAGTAAACACATGCGAAATACACGTTAATAAACAATATTACGCTACACTGCTCCAGAACGCGGAATATTGCTGACTATTTATTTGACCAATAATCGGTCGGGGCCAAACGGTTACTGTGAATGGTGAGCGCTACAGAGCAATGATCAACGAGTTCTTTTTGCCGCAACTTGATGAATTGGGATTGGAAAACATGTGGTTCCAACAAGACGGTGCAACAGCACACACTGCACGTGCCACAACCGATATGCTGAACATCGGAAGCTTACTTTTGCGCCACCTTGTATTTCTATTGTCCTGACACTCAGCTTAACCTAAGAATTATTTGTCAATGGAAATCTATCAGTGCGTTTTGACGTTTAGTCAAGGTCTTATTGAAACAGTTACTCTGTAATAAATATGTAGCCCTTATGTAACTGTAGACAAAATATCTAGGTGCTTTGTTGACTGTGTGGTAACTTGCGGATACCACAATATTTGGTAAGCGCCACTCTTGCGATATCGGATGGCATTTCGAGGTATGGTAATCATGTTAAAATTTCGAGTTGTATCTAGAAATCTCTGTTATAAAGTTTTTTGCTGTCACCATGAAAACATCCATTAATTAGAGATGAAACTAAAATTCTTTACTTTTGCGCAATTAGTTGTCCATACTCCGTTGAGGTACATCTTAAACACTAAGCTGCGTTGATTACGATGATACTAACTAAATAATATATCTGTATTATAGCCGCAAAGGTATTCATGTAAAGGACGCTACCAGCAGAAAAATTACTAGTGAAGCAATACTAAAAAAAGCTCCAATTTTGTCCAAATTTACCAATGTGGCTAGCGTACCCCAAACCAACACAAACGCATGAAAAATTTTATGTACACAAGTCCCACGAGGCGTTATGACGTGTAAACAATAATGGTTGACGAGGTGAGTGAGTAAACGAGAGAGCTCGAATGGATATCATAAATCTCAGAGTGCATGTTTTAGTTGTTGGTTGCTTCTGTGTAACTACAAGTGCTTGTTTGTGTGGCTGTGTGAAAATTGCATTATGACATTACAGTTTAAGCTTGTGGCAAATTAACAAGCGCCCACAGAGAGGTCATGAACAATGCCATGACAAAGCTCCGTGCAAGTGTAGTGTTACAATACATGAACAGTAGGCCTGGAAAAATATCGACGTTCAACTGTGTTTTGGAAAACATTGATGTAACGTGCTTTTAAAAAACTAATTTTGCAAGCTTTTGTTTACAACATAATCGCAGAAATACAAAGTTGTAGTGTCTTTAATTTTAATACCATAAATGATAAATGAGTGATTACAAAAGAAAACGGTTATAAAGTCCAATATAGTGTTAACAAAAAAAATCCATTTGTCCTGCTGTTCCAAATTCTCGAGTTTTTTCAGTTACTATAAAAGAAACATCGATATTCGAGATGAAAGTAACAACATCGATTTATCGATATCGATGTTTCTTCCAGACTAATGTGCAAGCGATATTCACTAAATGCTGTTCAATTGAGGGTCAAATAATGTTGTAAATAAAACTCGAGAGATCTAAGTATTTTTAAGAAATTGAAAAGATAGTTTTCAGAATATTGATTGAATTACTTTGTTCTAGTGGTCAGATGTCAAAGAAAAATTGTATTTTTGTATAACTTCCATTCTTATTCACATTCTTTTCTAAGATTCAGATACCCGCCCCCTGCCGAGGGGGTTTACCAATCCTCCGAGCTTATTTTCGTGATGAAATGCAGGTACAATGAAACACCGACTCTCCAATGTACAACGGAGGTAACCGTCGGGCGGAGGAATAATTTGGTTTTCTTAATTTCTCCAAGTCTTGCCTTCCCAAGCTCAGAGACGACCTCATAAATAGTTCCGACATTACTGTTGACGATATTCCTCCTCAAACAACTTGAAATTAATGGAGCATAAAATATATTGTTGGTCATATAACTTTTGCCAAGCTTCTAAATCTTGGGAATGCGTTAGATAGTCTGTAGATACACTGCGATCGTTTCATCATTCCCTTTTGTCTTGGACTGAATATGACCTTAAGTCTTTTTAGATCTAGTTTCACCTCCAATATGAAGTGTGCTATATTAAATTTGTGTTTTTCCGAGAAGTTTTTAATGACAGAAAGGCATTGTTGTTTTTGTAATTAGATTAACAATAAATTCAACGAAGGGAGGTGCTGCCGACGAAACGGGCTTTTGCTGAATATGAATCCTCGGCTACAATCACCTTAAGGTGCCTAACCTCGGAGTCCATGATAAACTCTCGTTTAGTAATGAATTGGAGGACGCAACATCCTAACCTATTAAATATGTATACTCATATGATTTGATACTGTGTAAGACTTCATTTCTTTGGAAAACAATGTTAACATAAAAAATACTGCCATCCCAGAAATTAAAAGGAGAAGCACGAACAAGTGCCACTTTGGACTGAGTACGCAATTAGGAAGTAAAGTTATCTCTGAACGCACAAGTATTACGCTCTATACGCCTGTGATTCTAGATACAGAGCGACGTTCCTTCTCGTAGAAACTTTAATCAATGAGCTAAGAAGTTTACTCAGCTCTAAATGGATGGAGAAGCTATGGTCCAGAAGGTGCTTATACCAACAGCCGACTTTAGCAGCAGAGAAAGCCGCGAGTCCCACTGATTGAAAAAATAACAGATAGATAAGCACTTGCCATTCCTTGTTTTCCTGCTTCAGATTAGCCTAAGCTTATAAAAACGCAATATACTTTGTATAATGATGAGCATTCATATTAATACAGAAATTTGGCTCTCGCAGCTCCCATTGGGATTCGGTGAGCACTTTACAACCCCGAAATGGCTCAGAAATATGCCTGTATATATTTCAGTTCAATCTTACCCTAACTTTGTGTACGCTTTCACAAGCAATAATAAAAGAAGTTATAGAAAGTTAGCTTGTTACTTTTTGGGGACGTTTTTTGGATAATTTTGGGACTTTTTCAAGACCATCCCGGTATATGTGATCCTGAAAAAGTCCCAAAAAGATTTGAAAATGGCCGCGAAAATATCCTACAGCAACCCCTAATTGATTTCCGAGAAAGACACAAAAATGGCCCCGAGAACAGTCTGGAATAATCAGAAAATAGTTCCGAAATTGTCGAAAAGTTGTCCCGAAACTATCCCACAAAAGTCCAAAAGTTCTAAATTCTTTTCCCCAAATTCTACTACAATTCTCTCCTACAATTTTTTATTTCCGCCTCAATAAAAACATCTATCTACTCCAAAAAACTTAAAAGTTTCCTCTCAACACAACTTTACACGAAGTTCAAGAAGTTAACTTCACACTCTTTCCCCTGGTAATCAACCCTTTTCAGCCTTCAAGTTTAAAGGTTAGATGTTGCCCATACGACCCGTCCGAAAAGTATATACACATATGTAAATTACTCATGCGTAAAATATATACTGTTTATCGTTATATTTCATTAAAGTACAACTCGTTTTCTGCTATAAAGAAGTAGTCCCATGGGATCAGCAGCCACTTGGAACGAACTAAAGCTGTAGATATAATCCAAATATTGTATACATACTAGATTACAAGAATTAACAAAAAATATTAGCATTTTATTTCACGAAATTTATTATTTTATAAAAATAAATTTAATTTTACATATTATACGTACTTATATAAACAGGTTTGTCATCAATGATCATAAATTTTGCAATTCAATTTAGGTTTCACACGAAAATTTAAAATTGCAGATAGTCTTCCTAAAGAAAGATTGGATCATTAAAAAAGAACTATCAAGTATGGTTTATCCTGATTTCTTTCAAATACATGAGTAAGGAAATTAGTGAATTTATGTGGTTTAGTTTTAAAAACATTGCTAATTAAGAATTTTATATAAATTCTAGTAAAAAAATTACTTATATATGCATTATTATGTTCGAAGTAAATTTGAAAGGTATTCTATAGTCATACTAACCTATGGATCTTTTCGATATTTGAATGAGTTGACATGTTTTACCGTCGAAAGTTTCGATAGTGCCACCGATAGTTTGGTATCTCTCACACTCACAATGGTCGAAAGTTAGAAAATTCTATTCGACAACAATTTAGCAAACGGAAATCCACAAAAATTTATTTACTTATGATTATAATAAAACAATTAGTATTTTTTCATCAATAAGTAATTTTTATAGCAGGAAGGGTAAAGCAATCGTTGTTGACAGAAAATAATTAAAGAATTCTAGGTAAAAATTTGGAAAAATTTAACCAAAGAAATTTTTGGGATTAGATTATTTAAAAAAATAAAATTTTATTTAATAAAAATAAAATAAAAAAATAGAAATTAATTGTGCCAGGACTTACGTTCGAACCAGCAACCACATTCGTGGTAGTCGAGATTCTTATCACCTGCGTTACTGCAACACGCAAAACTGCGCTGCCTAATACCGCACTTGAGACTTATGCAAAGTGTTTTTATACCTTTCATGAACATGAAATGGTATATTAACTTTGGTCCGATGTTTGTAACGTTTAGAAATATAAGAGATAGACCTACCATTAAGTATACCATGAACTGAGTTGATACAGCCATGTCCGTCTGTCCGTCCGTCCGCCTGTTTGAACGTAAACTAGTCCCTCAATTTTTGAGATATCTCGTTGAAATTTGGCACACGGATGTATTTTTGTATTTTATTAGACATTTTTCGGATCCGGTATAATCGGGTCACTATAGCATATATCTCCCATACAACCGATCGTTCAAATAAGAGGATTATGACCAATTCTCCCTCATTTTTAAAGATTAAAATTTAAAACTTGGTGAGATATTTGCTTATAGATGATAAAAGATTTGGTAAAAAAATCACCAAGATCGGAGCTATACATATATAGTATATTGATTAATCAACTTACTCAATTAATCGAATAAAGGCACAGCCCTAGTAAAAACTTCCCTTAAACAAATAAAGCTTATTATAAAAGAAAATTAAATGTATTGCTGACAAAGTTTTAGAGAACTTTAAACAATGCGTATTAAAAATGGTATAAAGCCTTCGGCACAGCCGAAGACAGCACCGTCCTTACTTGTTTTATTTTGCTTTGCCCTTGAAATTTGTGAAACAGTGATGCCTACTATTATGGAATATTTTCTAAAGTTAATTCTAACGAACTACAGAGTGCCTATGTGCATTAGAATCGCTACTTGCTTTCGAGTAGAGCAGCCTTTCGAATAGAACTACAGAGTAAGAGCCCTGTTTTTTTGTATAAAAAAACAACTTGAACACGAATTAAGCGGTAAATTTTTGGAGGTTTGAAGCACGTTTCGGCAGATTTTTTTTTTAATTTAGTTGCTTTTAACACAGTATGAGTATATATATAATTCTACTACCTTTTTATAAAATATGCATATAATAATACCTAGTACTATTTTTACAGAAATTGTATACCATTTTCAGTACTCCAAAATAAACGATACTCACCAGTCTCCCATTGTCTACAACAATTTCTCACAGCTGAGTACGACGTAAAACATACAATAAAGTGAAGCAAGTTTTTAAATAATAACAAAAGTCAAACAAATAGAGCACATCTGTAGCACGCTTCTAGCGAACTCCAGAGCGAGTAAGAGCGTTAGAGGTAGAAAGAGAAAGAGCTTTCCCATACGCATGACCAGCCATGTTGGAGCGGAAGTGAGTTGAAAAGAAACTTGGAAATCGATAACGCACTTATTAATGAGTTTTGTTGAGTACAAAAGAGGAAGAGAATTGAAAGTGAATCTATATATGTGAGAGACTTGCTGAGAGATTTTATATTGTTGAAAGAGTTGTCGGCGCACTTGTTGACAACGACAACACTGAACAACTAGCAACCCACAATAACAAGTTTCCATATGAATGCGAATGTATTGGCGGCATAAACTGGTCAAAGCCAAATGGCAACACTAATTTACTACCAGCAGGTATTTTATTGTTGCTTTTTATTATTGTGTTTATTTATTTGTTGTAGTATATGCAATAAATGGTTTCTCAATTACAAACCTACCAACATAATATTATTTATCGTTTGCTACACAAAACTCAAACGCTGCCGAAGATGTTTTTGTCGTCGGAGTCGTTGTTGTGTGGCATGCGACGATGACTATTGTACCGATATATGGGAGCATACGCCGCCGCCACCACTGCTCGACACTAACGCCTATCGTCGTCGTGTGATGCCTTCAGTGCCGCTGCTGCCACCACTACCACCAATGCAGTAAATGTGGTGAATGTTTATAGATTTTCAGTCGAATTTTGTTATTTCACGTACAAAGTGGCGCGTGCGGGCCGCCGCTATAACAACATATTTTGACGTTAGTGTATAATTTCTTGTGACGAAAATCGTAAGTGAAAAGCAGAAATAAAATAAAAAAGTGGAGACAGAAAATATTAGAGAAAGAAAAACAAGTAATGCTGTTAAAGTTTATATAAAGTGAGTGTGTAAAATTAGCACACGTGAGCAAAGGTGGGTTGAACAAAAAATGCGACGTTTTGGTAGAACGGATGTGATGTACAAAGTTGTTTTTAATAAAAATTTGGAACTACTTAAGTGCATGTAATGAATGACGCATAGCTAAACTAGTCAACACTGTTTTACTTTGTCGGAACCTAACGTAATTGCGGCATAAAATTATTGATTATCATTAAATTTCCGCAGCAATGTTAGCGCATAGCCTAACTATTAAACAAAAAAGTGGCTTTTAAATGAGTAACGGAAGAGCTATATTAAATCGTATCATTGGATATTTATCGAGATTGCCATTTAACTGCCGGATGTCGCCATCCAGGCAATAATAATGGCAGCAGCGCCAAGCCCAAGCTAACAGCATGAAAAAGCATTTATGGCTAGTGTTAATTGTAACAAAGCGCTTATTGGTGGTAATAAAATGCGTTGACTGACTTCGCATAGAAATTTGAAATTATAAAGTCAGCATGGCAGTGAAAAGTTATATGGCAACTTTTGTCTATGCAAATAAAAAACATATTTTAAAAATTAAATTTAAATGAAGGGAAAGGTTCTAAATAAATATTTCAATCAAGTCAAACATTATAACAAATAGCGATAAAAAATCCAACGTGAATCACATATCAACAAACATTAACTGACTTTTCTACTTCTCAAATGTATTTCGAAATGTATAACATATAACGTAGGTGAAAGTGCAAAACCGCCCATAGTGCTTCTGCAAAAGATAGTAACTCAGTCTCGTGCGATCGAAATTTATTTATTTATTGGCAAGAAAACCGTATATTAGTTTGGAAGTGTATGAATGAGAACTTTTTCCATAACTGTTCGTCTTAGTTAAAACAATTAGTAGCTGCAAAAATCGCATAGCGGAGTTTCGGGTTACGCGGTTTTGCACTTTCATCAGTGATATGTACATATGTATAAAGGGAAATAATGCAATAAAGCAAGCTGTTAGTGTCATGTTAAAAATGCGCCAATTAACAGATCATTACATAGCTGTGATCAGATTTCAAACGGCTATAGTGTATCAATTGTTTCAACTATGGATGTTACGAATGTGATCGGATCGGGGTCGGATTTTTGTGATTTGTCTTAATCGAACCGGAATCGAAATCAGAACCGAATTTGGAAGTCAAAGCAGGATAAAAGAGTCAAACATTTAAGGTGTATGTAAAACAAAATAATTTTAAAGGTGTCTTTAAGCAGTTTCTAAAGCTGATATAGTGATTCGCGAATGAATAGGCGAGGCGAATGCTTTTCGAAAACTCTTGCATTTGACTTAACAAGAGTCGCTAGTCAATCGATTTTGCATTCGACAGCAATCGCCCCACCATTTGAAAGCTGCAGATAAACTTGCGTCGATTTTGTTCTGATAATCTAACCTAATAAATTTGCCAACTCAAAAATCAATAGCTTTGGATAAGTATGGCGGAAAAACAAAACTTTATCGATTGGCATTGGTATTGTTATAATTATGGCGTTATGGTATGACACCATTAATCGATTACAATAATTTCCACAAGTTTGTTTTATATGGATTTGATCATCATTAACATAGCTTTAAAGCGACTGTGTGAAACGTATTGAAGTACTATGGTGAGATGTGTATAGCTATGGTGAAAACAGTTTTAGCGAAAGCGTAAAATTATAATCACCTTATTACTATTAAAAGTTTACAATCCAAAATACTTTGATGCAGTTTAACACACGCATTTTCGATCTCCATTATAAATGCTTCTTCGAACAGTCAGAACCGAAATCGGAATCAGCAGTCTATATAAAAAAAAAAGTTCCGACGTTGTGGAATCAGAATCGAGCCTCCATAACATCCCTCTTTTTAATATGTATATGCATTTATTCACGGAGGAATGTTGATGTTAGTGCTTATGTAAGAGTATGTGTTTGGGCAAGCTAATAATTCAATTCGAAATTAATTACTGAAAATTACTTGCACACAGCAACCGTGCGCGCTAAAGTAACGCCAACATCAATTTTTAATAATTGAAAAAATAACCAATTATCGCCGCAAAATTTGTGTGGAAGTAGCGCTAATGGGGCGTACGATGAAAACTATGTCGCGAGCTACCTATCTGTGTGTTTGTAATGCACGCCTTCGATTTTAATTTCGCGTAAACTGCAATGAAATTAAGCAAAACACCCACTGCGCATTATAGTGATAGCGTAACACTTACAGGCAATAGAAATGCCAATACAAAGGCAAAACAAATGGGATATTTTTCATCACATAAACACATTCATTTACTTTCTTGAGTACCCAGCAATGCAACAAGCCAAATTAGTTTCCGGAAATACTGGTTTACAACTAGTCGGGAAAAGGCCATATCTATACCAATAAAAGCTGAAACTTTTCGAGAAATTGAAACAGAAGCTGCGCTCACTTGAGTAGTTTTCGGACTTGGAAATTTTATAAGGTAGTAGAGTTGCTAAAATTGGAGGTAGATCTTATAAGAATATAGTGGAGACTTTTTGTATATCAGAAGTCTAGTCTTTTATGTCTCAGCCAAAAACACTAACGAAAATCGTTGCCATTATGACATCAGCTTTGGCAATTGCGAATCAACTACCCATAACTGATCAATGAAGAAGAGAAGTGTAACACCATCTGAGAAAGAAAACTTGCAGTTGAGATCTATTATTAATGTCTAGTTCTCTTCGTCCTGCATTCTTCCTTTTTAGGAATTATGAATATTTTTTAAAAGGTTCACCATGCTACCTTCTTAATATCTAGTTTCAGGCCTCATCTTTTACTGGCTTGGCTTCAGATATTTCCTTCAAACTATCAAACCACTAAGAGATCAAGATAAGGCACAAGTTAAGTTCTTGCAAGTTTAAGGAGCTTTGGGCTGAGGCAACAAGAAAACCTCCGACAACACTGCAAGGATCAAGTGTCATATTTTTATAAAGTTTTGTATGTGGCTTTATTTTATTTGTAAAGAGCAAAGTTTCAAATTTAGAAGTGGAATAAACATTAAGTGCACTGTGCTCGACTATGACTTGAATATTCAATATATTGTCCTCACTTCTCAATCGCACGTCATAGGTACACGTACATATCTATGTATTACAGCGGGTACTCTAAATACATCAAGCAAGCAAACCAAAGAAATTTTGATCACAAAATTGATAAGCGCTATGAATTACCTTACTATACAACTAGTTAAGGAACTAGTATGTTTCCCGTCTAGCTTATGGTTACGCTGCAGGGTATTTATTCATCATACAAGCATTTTCTTACTGCCACAACATGTTGTATCCGTCCGTTGCGTTGGTTAACGGTATGATTTGCTAATTTTTAGAATTTGCGCGAGTCCACTTCCTACACATACATTGTGTATATGTACGTGGCTACTCCATTGCACTCACACATGCTGCAGACATAATTACAGTAGTGGCAAAAGTATAAGGCCTCAGATATTATTATTGTATATAGGATGAATTTTAGATCGCCGTGTTTTTTCCGTATTTTACTCCAGTTTATTATTTGTCATAAGAAATATTGTATTCTATTCCAAAAATGTATTCCTACCGATACATAGGCTTTAGTTGACCATCTGTTGGCTTTTTCACAACTCCATAGCTTTCATAAATGACTCCAAATCAGAATTAACTGGGTATCTTTTGTGGTAGCAGCATCCTCAAATCCTCGTCCTATCTTGTTGAATCAATAAAATTAATGGTGACATACCTACCTTAAATCAGTATCAAAGTGTTTGTATTTTGATCTTCTTTAAGACTAAGATACTATATGTACTCGGAGATATAGTGATCAAAGTTCTACCTTTCCTCGAAGATTACTTCTCATGTTGTCAGGAAAGCTGGAGTGTGAAAACACCAGTCCAAAAAATCCGAATATCAGCAGGTTGGCTTATTAGGGACGACATACAGAATTTAGTGATGTCGAGACTCAGAATTTAATCTCGCATGAATACTTTCTTGCGACCATCTCAGCATTCGTTAGGCGGGCGATAGTGTCAAACGAACAAGGGAACTTGTTGAACTGGCCTTAGCAAACTATATCTATAGAAAAGTATCCCCAGGAACTGAATCAACATATGAGAAGAAGATCTACATGTCTTAGAAAACGATTGAAAACGAGGTATTTCATAATTTGTTTCTAAAAGGTCCATGAATCAAATGTCAAGAGAGGTCGTTATTTTAAAAACTCCTGATATAGGTAGTTCTCGTAAAACAGTCTGAAATATGTTGACCCTCGACTTAGCTCTAGATATGTATAAAAAATAACATAAATAATAATTTGCCGCAAAATACCTCCAAAGAGATTTAAGTCCGAGCTTCAATTTTGAAGTGCGCTGCTTCAAATTGGCGCGACCCTTCATATATTTTTTCATGCCGACTCAGAATGTCTTAGACAGATGCATTTTTCTGAGAAACTTTTTCATGCCAGAAATACATTCGGAGGATAGAAAAAAACTTTTTCTAATTTTAATGCCTCTGGATTTATGCTGTCTGTTTGTCAAGCCTTTTTTTTTGGTAGATCACTGAAGTTTGAAAGCCATAATCTTTTATCTAACCTAACAAAAGTTAAACTAGCAATATTCTTATGGACAGCAACGCAAAATGTGTTAGCAAAAGATAAACCCAAAAAAAGTTAGTTCTTGAGTAATTTCTTTCGCCGCCAGTGTATATCATGCATACATGCGAATAGGCGCGTGTGTGTATATGTATTTTTACGCCCAACGGCCCGCATCATCTTTTACCACATCCGCTATACGTGTTCGTAATAAATTAAATGCCACATTTCATAATAAAATTAAACGCGTAAATAGAAAGCAGAACGTCTACATAAATATATTTTTATGTATAATATATATAAATATCTTGGGGTGGTTTAAAAATGTTTAGGATAGAATTTGCCGTTGATAAAAAAATCACAATTTTGCTCAACAGTTTAAAGTGTTTCTTCCCAAAATCATAAAAATTGTTTTTAATGAATTGACCACAGGTATGTTTTTATCCTATTTCAATCTAATACAAAAGAAAGCGCATTTAGTTTTATAGTTGTTTTTTCCCCGGTCAATTTATTTTTGTAGTTGTGGTTGAATTTTTTTGACCATTATGTTCAAACTGCAAAATAAGGCCATTTATTCCACTTTTCGAAAGTGCATTTAACTTGTTTACTTCTTCTAACCTTACATTTTCGTTCAAGATGACACTCTATAGGTTCTTGACCACCTTAAAAAATTGTTTTTTTGGAACTCCATTAGAGCTACTTCGGCAGATCCAGGTCTACTTACACGAATGGCACGGGGTTTATCATACGAAGGACTTTTAGTTCAGTATAACTAGTTGGTATATAGGCCAAACAGGGCGAAATACTGTTACATAATTTATTTAAAAATAAATGTTGGGTTAAAAGCAATTTTTTATGGCAAAAAAAAAAAACAAAACAATTTCAACCAACCCTAAGAAAGATACATACACATTATATGTACAAAACTTATGATGAGATCGTAAAAAGTCCATTAGGAGTATAACGCACAAAAATTATTGCATACCAAACAGTGAAAGAAAAAAGAATCTAATAAACTACAACGGAGTAGACCCGACCCACTCATGGCTACATAATAGTGGACGCAAATTATGATTTATGACTTTGGAAGCTCAAGCATGGGCTCATACCAACAACTAAGCGTTATACACTCAAAGCATACTTAGCATAGCATATGGACATTTATTACTTTCAACGTGCTGGCAATTTTAATGTTAGTATTTTAGTAGATAAAATCAAGCTAGCGTATCGAAAGTATTAAGTATCATGGCATTAGTTAAAAGCATATGTGCTACATTAACTGAGAGGCCGATATACTGATATACTTTGCAGCTTTGAGCATTAAGTACGTTAAAAAAGTACTTCCGGAAATATCAACTTGTTAGATATACACATATATTATTAAGCCGTCCCATTAAACAATATTAAGTATGCTAATAGTCTTTGAAGTAACCGTTAATTAGTAGAAGTTATTTTCTTGACGAGAACAACATCCGTCGTTTACGAATTTGGCTCACTTTGTACAAGTAACTAAAGTATTCACGATTTTTTAATCTAGAAAAAAATTTATCAAGACCACACTATTCTTCATATTTCAAAATTTCTTACCGGCTGGGTAAATAGATACGGGAAAACCTTAAATAGCCGAGGACTAACACGGGAGATTCCACTATCAACTCCAACAAATATCAGCGATTCTTTTAGGTCTTTATTTTTAAATAAAACAACTACAATTTGGTTACGAATACCACTTTGAATGTATAAATGTTGGACCATCTCAACACAATATTTTTTTAAGTGTTTGCCTATGAGAATACCATACCAGCTACATATTTTTCTGTGCTGAAGATTACCGAGAAGTTTGATATTACTGTGGTTCAGACAAGATTAAGTATATTTGCGATTGATAGTTCTTAATTTAGCTTGTACATGAAGAATCTTTGTTTTATACGTCAATATCTACACAGCTAAAAATTTGAGTCTAAATTTAAAACTGTTTTGGGCTAGATATATGTCCAAACCAAATTTAAAAATGAGCGTGAAGAAAAGAGTTTAAAATTTAAACCAGAAATGTCTTAACAATTAAAAAACATGAGTTACGGCACACACAAAACTGTTTAGAGAAAAATTCAATGACTTGAAAAAGCTTTCAGAAATAAATGAAAATAAATTTACAAAACTTTAGACGTTTTTTTCAATTCCGTTTTAAATCTAAACCGTGGTACAATAACAAGGTAAAGTCAACTCTACAGCAGCAACATACTGGCGTAAAGATTGTCAAAAGCAACTGTCTGGTATTAGCGAATGAAGGGAAGAGAAACCAGAGAAATTTTCATTTGTGAGAAATCATGTGGTGCAAGCAAGGTTGAAAAGTGATTATTACTAAATAATGTCGCCATAATTGCAATTGTTTTTAGTATAAGCGTTAAAAAACCACAAAATTCCAAATGCAAATCACGCTTGTTTACATTTTGCTGGTTTAGAGTCTGCTGTTTGCATTTCCTTCTGACAACATATACGCCAGTGTGTTCAAAAATATTCAATCAGCTGAGGAAATGACACAACCTTATTATTGAACCATGATCTAAACCACAATAAATTGAAAATTGGTGTAGGTAATTGAAAGGTTTCGAATTTATTACAAAAAAGTTTGAAAAATTGCTTAAACCGACGAATGGTTTAAAATTTAAGCTCAAATTTTTAGCCGTGTATATGAAGCACGCAGTCCTTGGTATGGAGCGCAACATGAGGCAACCTAATGGTAAAAGCTAAGCAAAGAAATCAGAAGTCACAATAAAGACATCAATACTTTAATCTATTCACAATGGTTTGTCTAAATTTGTTCAACAAAAACACATTTTTTTGGGATTCCCAGACCGTTACTTTTTGCACAAATACATGGCGCCAAGCATTCTGCGATACTAAAATAGGCAAAATTAGGATTTTTAATTTTTTTTGTCGGAAGTGTTTTTATTGGCTTAGGTATTTGCAAAAGGCTGGAGTAGCTACTACTGGCAGACTCGAAACACTTTTCAACAATCGGCTCACAAGCTCATAATTTTGAACGTTTTGCTTCTGCCACCTCCTCTTTCTCCCATACTACCACTCTATCGCTACCTTGGTGTCCGTCCTCTTATCCTGGCCTGTTTTTCTTTTTATTCTACTAGGTATTATAACATCCTAAATCCCCTCTACTTTTCCTACTCCATCCCCATACTCCTTTTCCCATCTTCTTTCCTCTTCTTCTCTTTATCTGAACCTCTCCCTCTTCTCTCTCCTTCTCTCTCTCCCTTTCCTTTTTTTATCCCTATCTCTGTATCTCTCTACCTCTACTCCTCCCTATTTCTTTTCCTTTCCTTCTCCTTTTCATTCATCATCTCCCCCTCTCTCTCTCCTTCTCTCTATCTCTCTCTCTCCCACTCTCCCTCCCGCTCCTTTCCGAATATTCATATTCCCCATCAAATATAAAACCTAAAAGCCCTATTTGAAAAGCTATAGACTGCCTGAAAGTATGCAATAATAGTGTGCCTTTTAAGTTAGGTTGTAAGACCTTCTGGCTATATTTCGTTTATAAGCAAAAAAACAGGCTGCAGTTTCTGTAATTCAAATTTTAAAATGCCACGAAAACATAAACGGTAGTTTTAAGGTGGATTTTGTATAACAAATAACCAAATTAATTAAAGTTTTAAATTTATTAGAAATTCTATATACGGAGCAGCAATAAATGACTTATTTCGCTCTTATCTGCTCTCTATAACAACAATAAAAAAATATATTTATATAAAAGCACTTAAGGTAAAAGGAAGTGGAAGAGAAAATATAAAGGCAGTGGTGAGGAAAAGAATAAGTGGTTGAAGAGTAAGGGGTAAGGGAAAGTAAGTAAAATATGTGAAGGGGAGAAACTATAAATTTTCAGGCAGGGCAACATCCTTGGTCCTCATGAACACAATAAACGTTCAACACTCAAAATACTTTTCCCCTCAAATAGCTTGAGTTCATTTTGTATTATCAAATAATAGCTTTTATATTTGAAAAAGATAATAACAATGTTGAGTTTTTATTTTAATATACACTTAAAGCGGTTAATCTCACGACAAAAACTAAAAAATGGCTGGATATAAGACATTACATTTCCTCGACGTTTTCCATTATAAAGATGTTTCCAGAAGGAATCCGTAACTATAGCTATGAGCTTGTTTGTTTAATAATTGAAAAAATAACTACAAAATATGTATGTGTTCACATAAAATGACAGACAACAAAATTTATTACAACAAAAAATTATAATTTATTGCTCAATTAGTGCAAATAACAATGAAGCAGCAGAGCGAGCGTCAGACAATACCAACGTCATCGCCAAAGCTGCAATGAAAATCGCACAAAGTGGCAACAATTAATAAATAAAAACTACAAAAACAAAGAAAAGAGCACTAAAAGTGAATTATAGTAGCAACCACAACAACATACAAAACAACATTGATCGTGATGAAAATATTGTGCAACTTGTACAAATTGAATGAAAATTTATATAAATTAATAATTCGAAGTAGCGCACCTCCCACACAGTGCGGGCACTAGCACAATTTTTTTTTTTAGGTTGCAGCAAAAAATTTATGTTTTATGCAAACACTAATGAATTTTGAAAATGATATGCCATATGAGAAAAAAAATTACAAACAATTTTAAATAAACACGCAATAAAAGCAAATACAACAACAAGAACTACTATAAAGTGGAGCAGCCTTGTGTGGAAAAGTTACAATTTAACAACAACAATAAAAATTAAATTAATTGCATTGCATTTGTTAATTATAAAATGCATAAATCAACAGCAGCCGCATAAACCGTTATTGCAGATTAGTTGCCTCTAACACGAATGCTTACAACAAAGCGCATCACATGCGCCGCTATCAAAGGCATAAATAAAAGTGCAGCAACAACAACTGTCGTCGCTAACCGTTAAAAATATTTAACGAATAGTGAATAATACGAGCAACAACGAAAATTAGCGCAACAACAAGCTCAGTGACATCGTAAGGATACACCAATGAGCTTTGATTTTGCGCTTGCGCAAGTTTTAGCTCTCATTCTCAGTTGCGCTGCAACGAGTTGTGCTCTCTCGTGAATATTGTGATATTTTTTTTTGTATACGCAACTTGGATTACCAACAAATTAGTGAGGCTACTACGTCATTTTAAACCGGATTGTTATTATTGGATATTTTTCGCATCATCCAGGGTCTTCAACCAAAGCCTTCAACGTGGATTTAACAAATTATAATAAATTGCTGCAGTCCAGCAATCATTATTTGCGGCCGGAATATCTGGCCGCACCGAATGCGGTAAGTTATATGTAAATTATTAATTTAAATATGTAATTCCTTTGCAAAATAATTTTTGCATTATATGTACTAGCGACCCGCTAGCACGTTGTCCTGCCCAACAATTGACTATTGACTTGTCTTATCTCTAGCTTAGTATTCCTTCTCCCCTGTATTTCTACCTCCCGCTGCTCCTTCTTGTTATTTATCTTTTATATCCTATTTCTCGTCTTCCTGCGCTTCCTTTTCTTCCTGCTCCGCTTGTTTCTCTTCATATTCCAGTTCCCACTCGTGTTCCTGTACCTTTTCTAATGGTTTGTTATTGATCAATAGCGATTCTTTAATTGAACTTCAGTAGATTGTGGACATTTATAGGTGAATTCTGTAACTAGTATCTAGTCACTAATAGAGACATTTTGTGGTCAATTTAAATTTTGATACAATTTGCTATTCAGTAAGCTGTCTCACATCTCTAGAGTCAAAAAAATAGTCACTAATTTGGCAGCTGGTTCTAGACAGGTCACAAACAGTAAAATATTGGGTTAAAAATTTAAGAAAATAAAAAAATAATAAATTTTAAGTGTAGAAACATTTATATATTTAAATAAAAATAATATTTAACTACAAAAAATAAAATAAAAAATAACAAATTGCCCGCGATCCTGGGCCCGAACCTGCGTCGCTCACTTCGTGCTAGGGACGCTTACTACCTGGGTTATCGCGCTATGTATTTTAGTGCTCTCAAATGGTGTACTTAAGATTTATGCGAAGGTTCTTTTGTTTACAAATATACAAAATTTTGAAGCAAAATGTTACTTACATCATAATTGCCTTTGCTTTATTTTTTAATGGTACATATTCCAGTTGTAATATTTTGTTAGAGGGTTTAAAATAAACAGAATTATCGATATCTGTCAAAATACGGATTTTCAGAATTTTGTTGGTTACACCCAAAGTATATTAAACAAAGTAGTAGTGAACTTGACAGTTTTCTCTTTTCTTTAGGAACTCTAACGTCAATTAAAAAAAAATATTAACCCTTTTTGCTTAAAAATTTTGTAATTTTTATCAATTTATAGAAATATATTTGTGCGCGTGTGTCGCTTCTTTGCGAATTGAATAATTGAAAAAATAAAAATTAAGAGATCAAAAACAGTTACGCGTTGTGCTGTTTGCGCAGCGGTTCGGGATCTAGAAATTGTTCGTTGTTTCAAAGAACCGGATTGTGATGAAAAACGTCGACGGTGGGAACTATGTTGTATATGCTTTTAAGAACATTTGGTAATTGTTTCCGACCGCCAACGAGTGCTAAAACACGTACAAAAATGTCGGGATAGGTATGAAGAGCTGGATGTTGGACCGGCTAAGGGTTACTTTTTTTAAATCGTGGTCGAAGACCCCGAACTCAGAAAGGTGTTCTGCACATAAAAACTATTGATCACGACCGCGATTTAGTATCGGGCTGGGGTCATTTTACCCATTGCCTAAACTGCTATCGCTATGTAAAGACATACACTTGGAAGAGCACGTAAAACGTTTTTTTTTTATGTCCCGAATATTTTTTAGAATTAAGCATTTAAACAACTGATTGAGTATGCAAAATTTAAAAAAACGGAATTTTAAAATAAAAAAATGGCAAAGGCCATTATACAAATAAAGTTGTTTCAATTACTAAAAAACTCTTTGAGAAAACAAGTGCTTATCTACCAAATATTGTCATAATGCTAATGTCCTTAAAGAGATTGATTCCAAAGCAGCACTTGGGACCCAAATATTGTGCTCAGGCCACAAAGTATTAATCCGCTTGTTTATATTTTTTTAAAGTAAGAATTCCTACAAAAACAAAATACTTCAGTTGTCAATTCTACCTTGTTTAATTTGCCTTGGTTACACAAAAATTGCGTTTAGGGTGCAATATATTGAATTGAGGTTTCCGTCTAGAGCTGAAGCATAATATGAATATATGGAAGAGGAAGATGAGAGCGGAGAGATGGAAAGCGAGAGACTAATTTCACTGCTGTCTCTCTATCTCCCTCTTTTTTGTGTTAACATTGTTTTGGTAAAGTTTGTTAACTTGCTTAAGGTAAAGCTCATTTCCCGTTGTGTTGCAAGTATCAAATATGTTTAAGAAACTTTCACATGAACTTGCTTAAACATACATCTAAGGCCGGGCTTTCAGTAGTTAGTTGATCTCAGTTTGAACCAAGTTTGCTTAAAAGCAGAGAAAATTTAAGCTTCAGTTGAACTGTAAATCGGAGTGCGTTTGAGGACGCTTTAGGAGGGCCTTATTATACCAAAATTCGTTTTAAAATATTTATTTTTTTATGCTCATAAGGCCGATATCTCTGTGTATAGAGTTATATATTATTATAAGTGGCGAATAGAGAAAACGAAATGGAGGCTAAATTTAATTGGGCTGCTCTTTAAAAAATATTCGTAGTTTCAATTGCATGTTTATATTTAAATTATACCTAATATAATTGAAAACTCAAGTACACAATAATTAGATATGGCTTGACACCTGCCAAGAATACATGTGAATTCAAATTACTAGGCAATATCAAATTACATATAATATTAGGAGTCCATTCATCAATATTTAATACTTTAAACTTTGTGGCATATATAAGTTAAAACATACGTACCACAATAGGTGATATGTATGTATATATTTATGTGCCGAGGTATTCTCGATCTAAAACACAAATAAATTTAATCAAAGGAGATGCCATGGATTTTTATCAAAGCAGTCACTACCTCCCGAAAAATTTCAAAAACTTCTGAATTCCGAAACTAAGTGGAGAGATAGTAAAATACGTTTAACCTAAGCCATTGAAGAATAGCAAATTTCCCAATCCTGGGACTAAAAGAAATTCCCAAAAATTGGCCTCCCTAGAATGCAAATACTCTCAACCCAATATAGATATGGTAAGTGGGCAATTACATAAAGCTGTGCATGAGGATGGCAAGGACTTATTTCGTATAAAGCAGTAGATATGTATCCGGATTATTATCGATAAGCTTGAGTACTTTATAAAGCTATAATGTTGTGAAGCTGGTTTTTATTGCGATGGATTTAATAAAGGAACTTTTTTTAGAAGAAGAAAAGATTTTGTTCAGGTGTTAAGGAGTGAGCAACTTCATACCTGCATTAGACATGGCTATATGTAAACTGCCGTATTGTCAATAACTAAATTAAGTTTTAAATTTTAAAAGCTATATAATCAGTGGCAAAGGAAAAACCTAAAAATAACAACAACAAAACTTTGACAGCTAAAGTAAATAAAACCCAAATGAGAAATCCATGAGTCAACTTGAATGGTAGAAGAGGTAACACATCGGAGGAAGATGAAAAGGCGCATATCAGTCTGACAGCTGTCAAAGTCAGTAAATTACTTGCCGTGAGCGTATACATATATACATGCATGCATGTGATTTCCAATGCAAGTATACGAATATCAAATATCCAGTAACTAGTAATAAGTACGAATATGTGACACATCAAATGCGAGAAAATTTCTAGTTCATTTCACCTTATCTGTTCTAAAAAAGATGTTTTTTTTTGTAAGTTTAACGAGCTTAAGACCAGTTGATAATAATTCTTGTTAATTATTATTATTTTTGATTAGAGAAAAAATTGAGTCACTACCCTCTGCGGCACCTTGAAACTGTCTGAAACATTAGATTTAAATTTTGTCTGCTGATTCGTAATGCTGATGTGTATCTCAAGTGAAGAAATGCATTCAAAACTTTATTATAAAATGTTTACAAATAAATTCTTTAATTGGTCCCACAATGCAGTTTTTGGCATAACAGTGTCACTGTTACTGACGCTAATGCAATTTGTTGTTTATATTATGCCTGCTACTGTTGTTGTTTTATGTCATTGTCAACATCATTGACATCATTTAGTGTACGTCAAACACTACAACAACAAAAGCAATATCAATTGTAATACTCGTACAATAACCTAGGCAGTCATCATCATCGTCATCATCAACAGTAACAACAACAGTGTTGTCATTGTCGTCTTTCATGTCACTGGTTGCTGTCAACAAGCAACGCTTACGTTGCTGTTGCTGTCACTATTTGTTGCTATTGGTATTTGTTACCTATGTTTTGTTTCCTTTCTTGTCAGCCACTTTGTAGGGTCTATTGATTTTCTTGTTATTCTCTTTTTGTAGTGTTGTAAGTTTTCCAAAACTTTACAAATGACAGGTTTACGTGCCTTAGCTACTTCGTCTTAAGTCAATGATGAATTGACAGCAGTCACTTTTGCTATAAAGAACCGACACGAGCACGCATCTAGATATACTCGTATATTCAACTAAATGTAGTTGCTGCGTGTTGTTATTGTTGTTACGCGCGTTATTTTATTGCTGTTGCGCTATCATCAGCAATATGAAACGCAGGTTGGGTACAACAAGATATAACTTTTCAAATGTTTTTTGGGGATTACACAAAACCATTCACTTACTTGTAAATTTATGTACTTGGTAAAGCTGGGGTTATTGGTGCGTTTGTCGTATCGCTGTAGTCCTTAACGTAAGAGAAAAACCAACATGGAATTGGTTGGTAAGGTCACTTTACGGATATGGAATTACGATACAGCACCAATAATCGATTGCATTGTTTCTCATAAGGTTGGTCGAATCACCAATAACTTCAGCTTAAAAGATACCAAAGAAGAAATCAATACCACATTTCTTTAAGAAACATTGTCTACGATAGATGTACAGTGATTTTTGATTGTCGCCATCATAGTTTACTTTTTGTGCATACTTAGTCCAAATGTTAACCTTTTCGAATATGTGATTATCTGAGATCCTAGACATTCTAATCGCTTGTAGTATGGATGAGAGTTTCTTTCGAAGCTTAATATGAGTGATGACAGGAAGTACTTTGCTTTGCCATCTTTTAACCCATCCCCAACCTGGCAGAACAGTTAAAACTAATAATTAACAATGTCATCTCATGATCCCTTACTCTCCGTGGCACTAGCCTCACTATCGGGAAAGCAAACTTTCAAGCAAACTGACATCGGCCAAAAACTGTTTTTTCTTCATATTAAGATATTTCGCAAGGGACGTCTGGGTGTGACTTTGACTACCAGAAATAGCAAAAACAATATTTTTCAAAAGTCATATAACTAAGAAAATTTAGGTTTTTACCAAAATAGCTTTCATTTATCATATGTAACTCGATAAATATCGCTCGTATGAAAAAATACAACAGATTTTCCTGATTCCTTAATCGACTTACGAGTATATCAAATTCAAAAAAAAAAGTTTGATTTATTATTGAAATAGCAAGGAGTAGTTCATATTAACACACATACATATCGACAAGCTTGTAGTCTAAATGAATAAGTTATTGCAAAAAAAAAAAAGAAAAAAGCTGATACTAAACTGACAGTTTTAATTATATTAATGATTTTCAGCTGACATTTGCACTTCGTATTCTCACGCGCCCATCGTCGTTGTTGCATTTTCTGTCACAGTACTCGTAATTCTGACGTTATTAATGTACTTGTATATTTTGTATGTTTGTCAAATTCTATTTTACTGCCTTACCGGCACTGCCGTTTGAGCTGTCTGTCAATTAGTATTATGTATTTTTGTTCCAAAATAATTTTTTTTATTTCTTGGCATTTCAATGATTTCATTAAAATTGAGATTAATTTCTGCCTTGCCTCATACTTAATTTTTTTGCGATTTTAAAATTACAATAATAAATCAAATTATTACGTACATACCGTGAAGTAAAATTGTGAACCAGTCTTGAGCTACACGCTTTGTGAATCTTCTTTTGTCGGTTATAAAAGTGATAGTTGAAAGACAGTTTAAAATATCGGTTGTCTATAATCACCCATCCACAACCAAAACTACCCCAAACTTATCGAAATGGCACAGTTTGAGAGCTTGCCAAAGCCAAACTATCTTAGAACTGGAAACCGGTTAAGACGAGCTGCAAAGTAATGCACTGGCGACAATTGCCACCGGCAATGACATCGCTTTGTAAAAGTGGACAGTTGAAAGCATTTCTTGGGTATTGAACTAGCACTGGTGGTATCGTCAAACGGTTTAGTTCAGGGATAGTTCTGAGCTAGTCTAAATTGTGTGCAGGGTACATATGTACACGTGTACATTAGGGTGCCTTACCAAAAATATGAACTTTTTTAAGGGAACTATCAAATATTGTAGGTCAGCATGGAGAGATACTTGAAACACGCCATTTCGTGAATTCCACAAGAGATCAATTGCAATTTTCAAACGAACCTTTGAGACATGGATAAAAAACTTCTAGCCTGAAGATACCTTAAAATTTTTAATCTTTTGAGGTTTGACTAAATTAATTAATTTTTTATTTTCACCCAATGTAAACTTTTATTTATGAAAGAGATTTTTCGATAATCGTATTTGCGTTTTCTGCATTTCAATAAAATTCAGTAAACTTTCTATTTATCGTATGATTATTTCGCACTCTCTCTGACATCAAAAAGAAAATAGGTTCTTTTAAAAAAGTCGAATCCACCCTCGTGTCGAAGCAAACTTCTTCTACCCTACATATGTTTGTGTGTAGTACTCTGTATTCACATATTGTGATCAGCGCGTGTCTCGCTGTCCAATTTTTCATAAGTTTTTTGACAGCAAATTATCAACAAGCTGTAATTAAACAACGCGCGTTGATGATTTTTGCTGGTCGGTGTTGGTCTTGTTGTGTGGCTGTTTGGCTGTCATGTCGTTTGCATTCGCGTTTTCATATTTATTGTAGTCGTTATGAATTTTTCTACAAAAACATACATATACTCATGTCTTGTCTTATGTACCAGGTTCACTCACTCACTCACTTACCAGCTAAGTTTGCTTTTGTCGTTGGACTTTCGCGCTCACAACTTTGCATTGCATTCTACAAACAAATGATGACACTGACAGCTGTCAAGTCTAGTTTATTTGATTTTTATTAAAATTAATTATTCACAGACATCATAAATCATTTTAAAAATATGCCAACTCGACACCAAGGTAGGGTATTTATATTTTTACATATTCATTATTAAAATCTTTTTTCGTTTTGTTTGAACGTTTTTTTGTTGTTGTTTACAGTGAGCCGATAAAGAGCTTGGAATATTGAAAAATTAAGGTTAATTGCCTACATTTTTCTAGTAATAGTTTTTAATGATTGATTTATTTATACATTTTTCTCATGAATGCTGCGCTAAACTTTCCAGCTTTTATGTTATATACCGGTTTTATTTTATAGGAGTTGTTACAGGTCAGGCATGGAGTAATCTATTATGGTGGTGACAAATTATATGTCGAAAATATTTGAATGATCGGTTATTGTTGCCCGATTTTACAAGTTTCAATAAATTAGATAAGGGAATTATCACTCGGAGATCTACAGGAAATAAATTTCTAAATCGACTCGGATCAACATGTCTATTGGGTTTCTATCTAAAGCTAAAACCATAGCTTCGAGTAAAACTCTATGACAAATAAAACAACTTTTTTTGCTTATTTCAATCTTAAGAAGAATAAAGAAATTCTTAATGGTGCCTCAGTGGGTATCTAACAACCGTAAAAGAAGTTAACGCAAGAACATTTGATAAAATGTTGCAGAAGTGAGTTACTATTTTGTAATGTGGCTTCTACAAGAAATATCGTTTTATGAAATTTTAACTTGCATTCTCTAACTTAATGGAGCGCCCAAAAGTTACATATGTTTCACCGGAATAGTAGTTCTCTATTGCTTATACAGGATCTGTCTTGATAAAATGGTCCAATCTTAAGCACAATGTTCTAACTTCACGTGTGGATTCTGTCAAAGATTTTTAATTTTGCAAACTCATTAGTCAAGGCGGAAAAGATGTTTGTAGAAGAAAGCAATCTAGTTACTTAGATTTAGGGATATCTGGCATAACTTTGGGGCCGTCATCTTATCATATATAAACCATTTGGAAGCAGCGAGAACGGACGAATATAACATATAGCCTCCATGCAATCAGACGGAGAGAGAGCTCTTTTCACTGGTGTCATTAGTATTTTGGTAATGGTAAAACCTACAGAAAAATATACTTGCATCGAAAATGACCTCATAGTTTTTTTGCGATAGTTCTCGAACTAGGGGCGCTTTCTCTCTGTGCCTAGATACAAATAGATTTTAGGTACTTGTTGTTGGAGCAGTGCTCGAATTTTTGATGTTTGTTTTAGTAATTTTTTTTCTGTTCCCAACAGAAGGGGAAATCATAAAGCAAGATCGATAGCAAACTCACTCCGACCTGATGTTTATAGAAAACAAAAATATTCACAATTCACAACAGAATTGACGTGATATGTATAAAGTGAAAGGTTTGTGATGAGACTCAATGATTAATTTATAGCATTTGCAAATTATATTATTGATTGCCTTTATGGTGGAAAAGAGCTTTGTACAGGGTGGCGCAAAAGTAATCCTCCTATCAGAAAATGCTATAAATTTTGCGATTAGCCCCTAAAGTCAGTTCTGTTTTGACATTTGTGTAGTAAACACATGCGAAATACACGTTAATAAACAATGTCACGCTACACTGCTCCAGAACGCGGAATATTGCTGACTATTTATTTGACCAATAATCGGTCGGGGCCAAACGGTTACTGTGAATGGTGAGCGCTACAGAGCAATGATCAACGAGTTCTTTTTGCCGCAACTTGATGAATTGGGATTGGAAAACATGTGGTTCCAACAAGACGGCGCAACAGCACACACTGCACGTGCCACAACCGATATTATGAACATCGGAAGCTTACTTTTGCGCCACCTTGTAGTTTGCCAGTAAGTATATATGTATCAGTGATGTCGCGAATATTCGCATGTTTTTAGACATTCGCATTCGCAAAATTTCTGTGAATATCTTGCGAATATGAATATCAGAAAAAAAGTAATTTGAAGATAATACCAGATTACTAAGACTTAAATCCATTTATTTCCAATGTTTTTTAATGCATGAAAAAGTAACTCAACTAATAATATATGGTCAAACTGAAAATATATTATTGAACGATGAACTATAAATATATGTAATCTAAACAAACAAAAAGTTGTAGACGCTTGAACAAAAATACTTCTCTCTTAGAAAATAACAATGAATTTTTTAACAAATTTTTTCAGTTAATAATTAAACTTCAGTCACTCAAATATAAAAAGAAATCGCAGGACAGTTTCAAAGAAAACCCCGTGACTGACAGGCTTTGACAGAATCTGCTCCCGTTCTCAATCACGGTTGCAATAATCGCAATTACTTATTGGCTTCGTCAATATCAACCAATGAATCTGTGATTTGTGTTATTTAGATGATAGAGGAATGCAGATGCGAATTTAAATTTATAACACAAACAAATAGGGGCAGACTAAAAAAATGGATGATTTTTCCCCAGCGCTTTTTAATGTTTATTGCAACATGAATTATCATGGGCTTGCTTTAAGTTTCGAATGCTCAATTTTAAGAAATGTGAATATTGTTTTTTGGTGTGTAAAAGGAAATTACTTTCGAAATGTCGTTTAAAAACCAAAACTTATAGTTGTTTTTGGTAGTATTTTGGAAAGGTGGGTAATTATTTTGCTATTGCTATTGTTTTAATTTGATTAAAAATTTCTTAAATTTTGAAATATTCGAACACTGCAAATAAAGTTGCATAACCAAAACAAAGATAACAATAGTCATTAGCTGTGTGAAAGAAGTGTTAGCAAAGTGAGAATGACGTAAAATTCTCTCGAAACGCCGAACAGGAGTCAGTAAAAACTTGCAGCAAAGCTTCTGTTGCCATTTTGATTGGTTAATGCACAAATTTTTTAATTTTTGCTTTCCCATGTCACGATCAGCTGTTATCACTTGCAAGTTTTACTGAGTGAAATTTCCCCAACAGAAACTTGCAACTCTCTCTCTCTCAATGAAATGTCAAAATCCGCACTCTTGCTGCAAATGCTCTCTGTTACCGAACACTTTCCAGTAAAAATTTTAACCTCATCAAACACAGCTACTGCTCTTATTCTATGTCTATCACTGTGCAGTCACAGTCTCGGATCAAAATAGCTGCGACTGAGAAATCATAGTCACAAGACACACTGTTCATGAAAAAACTAACTCTAATTTCAACAGAACGCTGTGAAGATATAAATTTTTTATTCCACTTTGGTGCCACTCTTCGGAAAATTAGCGAGCTAGAACTGCTTCATTTTAAATTATTAGTGAATTTTATGGCATATCATTAGTGGATATTCGCATTCGCGAATGTTCAAAAAGTGACATTCGTTATATCACTGGTATGTATAGCTAACTAATTAAGTATGAGAGTTATTGAGTAAATTTTGAAAGAGCTGGTGGAATAAATATTAAGAAATAAAAATTTTAGGAAAGGAAAAGTAAAACCTCAAAGGTAAAGTTTCCCACAAATAATCGCTTGGTACAACAGCATCCTCGCAACATTTTTCCAAAAACCGGAGCAGATTAAGTAACGGTTCTACCGAAATGACGGGCTTTTGCAACCTCACTTGATACAACATTTCTAAGCAACAAGTAAGGAAAGGGCTGTCTTCGACTGTGCCGAAGACTTTATACCTTTCATGAATACGCATCACGGTTTTAAGTGTCCGATCCCTACTTACAATTGGTACAAACTCTGCAAAACTGTTAATTTAAAGATACATAGCCCAAACCCCATTTATCGGAACAATCGATTGTATGGGAGCTATGAGTTGTATTGCTCCGATCTTGCTGATTCCGACAAATGATTAATATCATGCAAAATGGCGGCCGCATACCAAATTTCATCAAGATACCTCAAAAACTGAGGGACTAGTTTGCGTACAAACAGACAGACGGACATGGCTAAATCGACTCAGCTCATCGCCCTGATCATATCGGTATACTTATTGGTATGTCTATCTCTTCTTCTTCTCATACTTACAAACATCGGACCAAAGTTATAATACCATTTCATGTTCATGAAAGGTATAAATGTATCTATGCTTGAGTATAATAAATAGAAAGTTCAGTACGTACCTTCGAAACCTTAGAACACCTAAATTGTCTAAAGTATAATATGAGGTCAAATCGTAACACACTCAAAAATGTGGGATAAGCGAAGCGTGAGCATGTCACTTCCTATACAAATGATATTTGCGATTAACGATGTTTGGAAGAGGGAACAGAGAGTTAAGAAGAAGAGGAACGGGAAAAGGAAATTTTATGAAAAAACGAATTGGGAAGAAAAGAGGAAGAATACGGAAAAAGAAAGGATAATTGATAGGAAACTGAAATGGAAAAGGACAAACCATTTAACTATTGGAGAGATGGATAGAGATAGTAAAAAGAGAAGGCACGAAGTGAAGAGACGGTTTCGGGGGAGGAGGAAGGAAGTGAAGTGACTGATGCTGGAGGAAGGAATTTTATTAAATAATAGAATTTAAAGAAAACACGTTCTAAGCTATCATTGCTTATTGAATGCGGGTTCCGCTTTTCAATTATATCTTTGTTTATTAATTTTTAGATACTTACATCCTAGGAATTACACAAAAATATGTACATATCTCTAAACTCATAATTTATGTATGACCTGTATATCTTGGTACATAACATAAATATATCTCTCCTATTTTTTTGTTTTTCTCATCTTCTTTGATTTTTGCAAAATTTACAATGCTGCAGAAACGCAAAAAACACACTCACTTGCACACACGTGGAAGCGTACAAACAATGGAATTGCTTTTCGCTCGTTGTTCATGGCGTTGCTGTTATTACTTTATGATTTACTACTTTCAGCATCGTAAATAATTCGTTTGTTTGTTTGTTGTTCAGCCGCTGGCTCTATGTATGTACGCTGGAGCTTGGTCCGCCGGCGTTGCCACCACAATTTCATACCCAAACATAGGAGCATCTTTAATATTTTTTTTTTGCGAATCTGTTGTTTAGTAGTAGTAGTTATTCGTATGCCATTATTTTCTCTCATGGATTTTAACATACTTTCTGGTTACGCTACGCTAGCTCTGGCAAAAGATTATAAATTTTAATATTTCACTTTAACAATGCCAGCCAAGAGTTATTGCCCCGAACTTTTGTGTGGCAGTAGGTACTTATGGGCACCTACTGACAAAGCGTTTGAAACCTAAGTAATTTGGAATGTAGTTTTCCTTAGCTAGAAGATTTTACTGATTGTTATTTATGAACGCCTAAAAGAAGATTTGTATAAAAGCGGAAAGAATAATAATAAAACTGACTAAATATTAGTCTTCGTGGTGGGCGGATAGCTTCTGGAATACTTTTTTTATGATATATGTATAAAATTAATGATTCGGTATTTCATTTAAATTTAAAAGTAAAGGAAAGAAAATGAGAGGATAAAAAAGGACAGGAAACTTTTTCTTAAAACCTTTTTGTGTGCGTCGTAGCTCAGTGGATAGACAAACATTTTTTTTGGTTGTAAGAGTCCCTATTTCTGGTTTAAAACCGCGACTCCCTTTACTCTACACCTTTTAGAGCAATGATATGGAATGTATACTGTATTCTCAACTACCAAAGATATCTTCTTATAATAAACAATCTTTTGGCTCACATAAGATCGCCGGAAACACCTCGATTTATTATTCTCCCGACAATCGTCAAGTCGACTGCTGAATGGAAGATCCACCCTATCTCTACATATAATAAAATTGTAAAAGGTATGTACATTGCAGATATTTAAGAAAAATCGATAGGAGGGATCATTATTGAGTCAGTGGAAGCCAAATCAACCATTTTTAGAATTTTTGTCTGTCTGTCTGTATGTTTGGTCGCGCATCACTCAAAAACTACTGCATGGAATTGAATGAAACTTTCACCGTTATATTACTAGACGTTTAACTTAAAATTTAAGATATCATATGTTTCTATATCTATACCAGTTTCGGAGATATCGACCAATATGTGGACCAAGGTGACCCAAAATGTGTTTAGTACAATATGGATACCAATTGAAAGGTGATAATAAGTGATGTAATTAAGTTCCATATCTTATCTGATATGTGTGGGAGATATAACGATTAAAATCGGACTCAGTCTATTATAAGTTCTGTGACGCAGCGAAGCGGGAACGGGTATACAATTTATAAAAAACACTTTATTCTAGAATTTTATTTAAAAACGCCATATTTCAGCTAAAAATATATTGAATTTTTATTCAGAGTGGCCATTTTTGAAACTCTTTCTAAGATCAGTTGTTATTGAAAAAAATTTTGAACTAGGGCGTTCTTTAAAGAAATTCTGAGATAGGGCGTTTTTGAAAAATGTTTTGAAATAGGGTGATCTTTCACTCAGCCGTCAAATGTGATAATGCGGTAAAGTAATTCTGAAAACAAATTTAGCTTAGGGTGCGTAATCAAATGTTTCAATTGCCTGCCAAAATACTGTATGTGCAGTTCTTGAAATGCACATACGAGGTGTGTTCAAAAAGTATCGCGAACTTTGTTTTTTTCCAAAAATTATTTATTTATTCATGAATATCTATTTTGTCCCCTTCAAAGTAATCCCCATGAGATATTATACATTGTGCCAACGGTTTTTCCAATCTTCGAAGCACTTCAAAAAATCATTTTTTTGTATCTTGTTCAGCTCCTCCTTCGATGCCGTCTTTATCTCGTCAAGAGAAGCGTAACGTCGTCCTTTCATGGGCCTCTTCAGTTTAGGGAACAAGAACTGGGGAATACGGTGGCTGCGCCATCATTAGTGTGTTGTTTTTGGCCAAAAAGTCGCGCACAAGCAACGATGCGTGAGCAGGGGCGTTATCGTGGTGCAAAAGCCAATTTTTGTTCTTCCACAAATCCGGGCGTTTCTGGCGGATTGCTTCGCGCAAATTGCGCATAACTTGCAGGTAATATTCCTTATTGGCCGTTCTTCCCTGTGGCAAGAACTCGTGATGCACCACGCCCCTGCAATCGAAGAAAACTGTCAGAAAAACATTCACATTCGACCGAACTTGGCGCGCTTTTTTCGGTCTTGGTTCCTGCGGCAGCTTCCATTGAGATGATTGAGCTTTGGTTTCCACGTCATAACCATAAACCCACGATTCGTCACCAGTTATGACCCTCTGGAGCAAATTTGGGTCGTCGCGGACAGAGTTTAACATCTCATTAGCAATGTTCATGCGATGCTGTTTTGGTCACAATTGAGCAATTTTGGTACGAATTTCGCGTAAAAATCGAAGACGATCCAAAACACGTGCAAGCAAAGCAGCTGTCAACAATTAACTGAACATTCAAAATGGCCGAGCTTGTCGGCATAAGTGAGAGACATGAGTACCAACATAACGCCACAAAAAATTCGAAATTCGAATATACGTAACCAGCGAAAATTCAAAATTCGAGATACTTTTTGAACACACCTCGTACATAGGTACGAGCTATGTACACACCATTGCTAATTAATAATAATTTAAACTCAAAGTTTAACTAAAAACTTGGGCCCACTTGCAGAAGGGCAGGTTATCTTTTTAAATCAAGGGCATATCGAAAAATTTATATAAATAAGGCTATGTGGTAATCCTACCTAAAGGGTAGAAATTCTTAGAATGTAGTACACAATTTGAGTACCAAATTTCATCCAATTCGGTTTAAGCCGTTTCCGAGATAGTGTGGGCATAAAAAACTTAATCGTTTTAAAACATTCCTCCTAAAACATAAGTCAATAATTTTCTTTAAAAATCGAGTTTTCACACATCGATTTATCTTTAAACAAAAAAAAAACTATTATTGAGCAATCAACTTTGCATTATAAAAGTGCTTTTGCATTGGCAGAAGCCAAAGCTTTGAACACACGCATGTAAGTACAAACGTGAAGGAAAGAACAATGTCTCTTTCGGATAAGACTTTTAGATTTTCGTGCATCATATCTCCATACAGAGATTCATGAAGGGCTGTGTTATTAATTTAATGTAGCGATCATCGATTTTAGCCTCTAATAAAACCATTCCATAATGGCAATTCATAGTTCGATTGGTAAATTTAAATTTACGTGTATTTCTACTGCACAAGGTCTCGAGATTTCCAAGGGTCTATGTATTGGCATACATCCACACGTACGTCCACACTTTCTCTGTTTTTATACCAACATTAGAGCTTTTGGATTTTAGTACCTACATATCTACATATGTATTCATTTCGTATATTTGAAAAATTATCTTACACGACACTAATTTATGACAATATTTATCATTGCTTTTGTTGTCGCTACGTGTCGGTGGTCTCACGATGGCAGTTGTGCTATTATTTATGTCTACCAACTCATATTGTTCTTTGCCATTTCGTTTCTTATTCATAGATAATAATATTATTGTCTTTAAATGGTTGCGTGTATGCTAGGCATATAAAAATAACAAAATATTACTAGTATTTGACAAATGTTCAGACGTGTCGTTTATTTCTTTTCATAGATGCCTCGCGTCATAAAAAAATTTGCTTGTACGCGTAAGAAGAATAAGAAGAGAAAGTAGTGCGGAAATTTTGGATAACATATGAGGCAATGAATATTAAGTTCCTCTAATTAAGTTTTGATTAATAGGTTAGCCCGCAATAAACGCTAAGACATTAATTTTATTGTTATAGCAAAATACTAAACCTTTTATCAGAACAATGACCTAATAATACTTACCAAACTAGTACATAAATGGCACTTTGAAAAATGGTTTCTTTCTTTTCGATCTATCTCTTTCCATTCACATCAATCAGCCAAGCAACGAGACCTTACTCATTAAGGTTCCGGACATTGCAGGTACATGCACTTAAATCAAAGTCCTTGGTACAACCCCAGCGCATAGAACGTGCGTTATCATCAGGACTACCAACCTACATGTGTTCATCGATCTGTTGTAATAATTCTAAATGCAGGTTAAACATGTTTCAACATGTTTGTAGTACACTCCTCTCAGAGTCCATTTTATACCGATAACACCCGATTTAGTACGAAACGTGTTCTTTTGAATGGTCTTGGGAAGTTTGTGAAAACTGTCAAAATGTATGGTCTAGCATTATTACGCTGATCGGTTACTTACTCTCTATTGAGGCAACATTTTATGATTACGCTGATTATACAAATTTGTTTTAGTTTAAGAGCTAAGAGGGAACCACACGTATGAATAGCAGGAAGAAATCAAAGTGGCTATAAAAACTGCAACAAATATAATAGATACAAACTCGCCATATACATTAGTCCAAATGAACCCGTCAAATCCACCACTGATTGCGCTACCAAAAATCCACAAGCCAGGCAATCCAATGAGACCAACCATTAATTTTAAATCGGCACCATGCTATAAGTTATCCAAATATTTAAAAACAATATTGAAGGATACACTGGAACTTAGCAACGAACACACCATAACTAATACATCTGAACTAATAGACAAACTTAGGACCGTTGAAGTGACAAAGGACAGCAAATTGGTATCTTTCGACATAAAAGATCTATACACATCAATACCACTAGCAGAGACATTGAACATAGTAAACTCTATAATACTTCGTAAAACTAAAGATAAAGTAAAAAGTACGCAAATCAAGAGCACGGTAAGAACCACTGTACGTCAAAACTATTTTCAGTTCAACAATAAAATATACAGACAAACAAACGGACTTGCGATGGGAAACCTAACATCGGCTTTTCTTATGGAAGCGTTTATGCAAAACCTGGAAAAAGAGTATATACAGGAATTGAATTCCAAATTAGGAGTGCTATTTTACGCTAGGTACGTGGATGATATCATATGCGTTTTAACTACCAACAACGAAGAGCAAGTACTGGAGTACCCCAACAAGCAGCATGGGAACATAAAATTCACAATGGAAAAAGACGGAGGAATCAATTATCTGGACCTCACAATAAGTATTGATAAAGCTACCAATAAATTCAACTATGACATATATAGGAAACCAACGGCCACCGACACAATAATACATAATACCTCGAAGCACCCACAACAACATAAAAATGCAGCGCTAAGGAACTTAGTACATAGATTGGAAAGAACACCTCTTACACAAGAAGCATAAAGAAGAGAGTTTGGAATAATATATAACATCGCTACAAACAACGGATATAAGAAAGCACTAGTAGATAAACTCAGGAGAAATCTTAGAGAACCAAAAAGAAACAATGAAGAAGAAAGTACACAAACCTGGACGACAATGACATATACTGGAAGGGCAACACATAAATTAGCAAATTTCCTTAGAAAATACAACATCAACACAGCGTTCAAAACATCGAACAATTTAGAACGGAAGCTAAGAACCGAAACTAACTCAGAAGATCCGTTTAGCAGTCATGGTGTATACAAGCTCACTTGTGAATGCCAGCACAGTTACATAGGACAAACAGGACGACAAGTAAGAACGAGGTTCAGAGAACACATTAGAGATTACAACAAAAAGACACGGAATCCAACCATCATACCAGAGTCCAACTTTGCGAATCACATGGTGGAGAATAAATGCCCCCCCGGAAACATCAAAAAAACAGTCAAGGTCCTACATGTACAAGCAAAAGGCCGACGTCTGAACGTACTCGAAAACATGGAAATCTGCAAACAAAAAACATTCGACGGTAGAATAATAAACGAACAGACAAACACTGTTTCCGACACAATATTCGAACCTTTAAAATTAGTTTACAAAAAACAATCACTCAGGTACAACAAACACACCCGCAACGACAAATAAAGACAAAGCAGCAAATGATCAAAAACAACAAACGAGCAAAAAAGGTCAAACAACAAAAAACTTTTACCTGCCTCAGTCAACCACACAAAAACCGATCGATGCAAACAACCCCCGTTTTTGAATGTACACACACAACACATACACACACGTACATAAACAGACACCCTTGCTGACATTACCTGCTACCTACAGAACGAAAATCGACACTGATGATGGCACAACGCCGAAACCGGTTCATATCAAAACCAAATTTGACAAGGGATGAGGGAAAATCGTTTCAATATACATCAATTATTCACCCTGTCGGAAAAACAACAAAACAAAATAAAACAGTTTTAGAGCTACCCCACGGTACTTCTTATATAAAGCAAGTAAGGAAGTCTAAGTTCGGGTGGAACTGAACATTAAATACCCAGCTGTGTAAAAGTGGTCGTGGTAAATTGTTGTGGAGTTATGACCGATAGAGGTTTTAAACTTTTTCTACTACCATGTGGGTAATCTTATAAATAAAAATGAATGTGTGTCTGGCGTCCAAAGTACTTAACCGATCTTTATGAAATTATCACAGTGGATTCTTGGGTTCAGTGGTTACGGTATAGGCTATGTATAACTTTTGAAAAGTGGGCGGTGCCACGCCCCCATTCTATATAAAATTTTAGTCTTGTATAGGCGTCCAAGCTACGCTGCCGATCTTTATGAAATTTGCACCGTTGATTCTTGGATTCAGTTATATGTGGACAGTACAACACCCATTTTCCAAAATTTAGAAAAAATCATTGAAAAGGTCATCAGGGCATTGTAACTACGAAGTTCTAGTATTCTATCTGCATCAGTGAAGGAGATGGCATGTTCCGATTTCCTACCTCTCTTTTAGAAAACTTTTGTCCAAAAGTGGGCATAGTCGTCCGCCGATTTTGCTTATTTTCCGTGGGCGTACTCCACATGTCTATAGTATACCTCGTATTAAGTTTCGTAATTCTATCTTACACCGTTCTGAAGTTATTAACAGTCGAATTTGAAATTTGCTTGACTTATAAGTGGGCGGTGTCATGCTCACGTTCCAAAGTTTTGCAAAAATTATATAAAGAATAAGAAAATTGATGTAACTACCAAATTATATTATTATACCTGTATCAGTTAATTAGATATGGGCAGTTCAGTATTTCTACCTCCTCTCTATCTCTATGGCGCGATATACAACAGGTAATCATCATAAGCCTCCTAAGAGATTTTTGCGAAAAGCTTCTCTTCCAATTTGTGGTGTGCCGATTTGAATTTTCCCTACAAATTGGTGGGACCTACAGTTTTTTGCCGACTCCGAACGGCATTTACAAAGGAGACGAATTTTTGCTGAGAAGCCTGCCATGGCAGAAATACACTCGGAGAGTTTGCCAAACCACTGCCGAGGGGCGACCCCGTTTTGAAAAACTTTTTCAAATCACTTTTGATGTTACCTGCACCAGGGCTCGAACCATGGACCTTCGGTGTGGTAGGCCGGCAACACTACCTTCACACCACGGCGGCCGCCCATATAACCTTTATGAAAAAGTAGGCGTGGTCGAAAAGCGATTTCGCTTATTTTCCATGGGTGCCTTTGTCACAACAATAGTATACCTCCTACTAAATTTCGTTATACTAACGTAAACGGTTCTGAGGTTATTAACAGTCAAACTTTGAAAATTTCATCACTCATATGTGGGCGGTGCTACAACCCTTTTCCAAAAATTTGATCCAATTGTCAAAGGGAGAACCAAGTTAATAAATCTAGCAAGTTTCATCATTGCAGCTGCTTTTATTATTGAATTAACCCATTTTAAAAGTTTTTAGAAATTTTCGATACCGGAAAAGGGGCGTGGTTATGATTCGATTTCGCCCATGGCCGGAAAACAACCTGTGTGCCAAATTTCATTCCAATATCTCAATTTTTACTCAAGTTATCGTGTCTACGTACGGACGGACGGACGGACGGACATGTCTTAATGAATTCCTCTGTTCATTCTAAGAACTTTGATATGTGGAACTCCATATCTATCTCTATTATTCTGTACCGTTACAAACCACCTTTATATGACCAAAACTATAATACCCTGTGTACTAGTAAACGCTGGGGGTAAAAATGTTATCAAATATGCCAATACACAGACTTATTACGTACTTATTTTGATACCATCACACTTTGCCTATATATCGTATATGCAATGCCCACTGTACGAGTATATGTGCTATGCGTCTACTCGTAAATTCAATTTTTTGCATTACTTTTGTAATTTTTTTTTTGTTTGTTTTTGATTGCATGGCATTTTTGCCATTTTTCATTAAATTTCATCGAGCCATTACGCACAAACATACAAATCGTCTCCCTCAGTGTTTTCGTACATTCAAAAAACCGCACAAAACGATTATTACCCGTATAGAATTTATAGGCTAATTTGTTAGCGATTATTGCTGAGGAGTGTTCGTTTTGGTTGAGAATGTTTCATTACAACTTTATAAGCTTTATACGTGTACAACATACAGATGCATGTTGTTGCTGTTGGCGATTTCATTTTTGTTGCTTGCGGCTGCTGCTGCTTTGTCTGCTTTATGAGATTTTCGTTTTTGTTATTTTCAAAGCAATGCAGCTGCTTTGCCGCCTTCAACCCACTGTCATTTGTACCGTGAGATACTCAACCTAGCCGCCTTTACTCACAGCATTTCCTGTGCTATGCAATGATGTTGTGGCAGTTTATGCCTATACGCGATTTCCATATATGTACGATCGATTCCGCCGATATTGACACCCCACTCCTGTTTTTTTGGCTATAGATACAGGGTGCCTGATAAAGTATTTTCGAGCGACCGCAATTCCGCTAAAAATGTTGTACAAATATTACGAATTATTATTTTAGCTATAATTTCAACAAAGTTGGAAAATTCCCAATATAAAGTTCAAATAATTTAACACTGAATCTACTGAAGATTCAGGCTTTAAGTTCAACCAAGCTACTCTTTCTACAGTATCGGTTATATGTATGTTCTTACATGTTATGAAAAATTATAAAAATGCGAATAAATATCTCTCCGATTGGAAATATATCTATCCGTATGGATCCTTTGTAACTTTTTAATTTATTTTCCGCAAAAAGTTGGAATGAACCAAAAAGTTTTTATTTTAGTAGGAACTAGAAGACCCAGCCAGGTTCGCTGCGTCACAGAAGTAATAATACACCGAGTCCGATTTTAATCAATATATCTCCGAAACCAGTTGAGATACGCTATATGCGACATAAAATAACATGCGCATACAAAATGTTTACGAGAGAACTCCCAAACTGAAATACTAGTTTGCGTTTAAAAATACATACGGATGGATGGACAGGGATAAATAGAATGGGGCCCACTTAAAGTTAAAAGATACTTTCTTTTTAAAGAAAGTTCTGCTAAAAGGTGTTTTGTGCCTACGAGTCTGTTAGGCCTACTGGGACAAACAGCGCCCTAGCCATATTTTTTTTTTAAGGGTTTATTTTTTTTAAGTTTATTAAAATGAGTTTTATTCAATCAATCTTGATTAAAACGATATATTTCCCAACACAAAACTAATCTTCAAGCTGTAAATCAAATATGTAAATTAGATTTTTTTTAAAGTTTTTAACAGATATTCCAAAATAAAGTTAAGTCATATGGATTCTTGCATTAAAATCAATATCATTATCACTTTTTCGGTGTGCAGTTTAAAACATCTTTCTTCACCGGTTGAGCCAAGCAAAACGATGGAAAAGAGCCTTTTGCAATACACGTAACCAGTGTTGGGCGTTAATCAATTAAATTTTTAATCGATTTATTAAAAAGTAATTGCAATTACATCAATTGCATTTAAGTAAATTGATTTAAAATTAATTGGAATTAAAATTTTAATTGCTTGTTGCCACCAAATTTTTTTTTATTTAAAATTCAATTAGATGCAATTGAAAAAATTCTAATTAATTTTTTAATTGTATTATGAAGGAGTTAATAATAATTAACCATTTTTTACAATTACCTGGGCAATTTTTGATTTTATTTCATTCAAATATTCAATAAAATTTATCAGGGGCACAGAATTTTCCAGAAAATGATATTTGAAAAGGCAAGCAATTTTTTGCCACATATATAACCTACATGTTCTTGCAGTAGAAGTTTGCCCCAATAAAACACCACGGTACCCGGCTAATAATATACTAGATAGCGTCCGGGTAGCGCGTTTATTGTTAAATTTATAAAACAATTGTAATTAACAAATTGTTAATTATAGTGAAACAGAATTAATAATTAATTAATGGTTAATTGCTAGCATTGCAATTGTTTATTTCTTAATTGTACATTTTTGCAATTACAATTAAAAATTGTTAATTGTAGAAGTTGCATTTAACAATAAAAAATAAACTGCACGTAAAGTAATCTTAAATGAGCTGGGTTGGCCTTAGAAATTTAAATAAGCAAAGAAACAAACTCTGACTGGATATTGGCCCGGAAAATCTTCACTTCATGAGAAAATGCCACAAAAATTGTTGTCATAATAGAATCATGATGATAACCTATTTTTATCCCAGTTCTACTTGACTATTCAATACTTGCTTGTTTTTCTTTTATAGTGTATTTGTAAAACTTTTTCAATAAAAAAAACTTTATGCAACACCCTGCAAATCAGCTTGCACGATCGCGGGGTTTGGTTTTCATTTGCGCCTTTTAGCGTCTTATTTATTTAACGCTTTTGACATATTTGTCGATTTGTCAGTAAATGCCATTTGGGCAATTTGTATTTGCTGATTACTATACATTTATATACCTATGCTTGTTAGTTCATGTTGCCACTGGCTATGCGTTGTTGTTGTATGAAATAATTATTATGTTTTTTTTTGTCTATCCGGCGTACGTGCATTGAACTCATCGAATTCACCCATTAATTTGTAGTCGCAATAATTTTTTTTAATGATTATTGCCAAGTGTTTTTTTTTAATAAGTTTTTCTTTTTTGTTTTCGTGTTTTTGTTTTTTATTTGCAAAAGTTATTAATGTAAATGCTTTCTAAATGAAATGAATTTGCCCTCGCCGTCCTCATAAAATATATAAGAAAAAGGAATAAAAATATATACAAACAAATTGCTTCATCGCCTGCTTGATCGCTCGATAGCTTGATCGCATTTGCAATTTCCTTTCCCCTTCCCTAATTTATTGACGACCGTACTGAATTGGGCATGCTTTTGTGTTGTTTTTGAATACACTTAGTTTACTATACTTAGTTGTGCTTAGCACCCAAGCTTTGTAATTTTGTTCCTAAACCTTTTAAAAAAATCATAACCACAAAACAATTCGATCTAACCTAGTCCGTCCCTTCGCAGCTTTAGCTCAATTTGAGGTACTTCAACCACAACCACGCCCACTTTTAATATAGAAAATTTTACTTCTAAATACAAAATAGTTTCTTATGAAAACGTGCAATACCACATATACACTATAACAACTAGGTGTATAATGTTCTATTTCACCCGTACTCAGACACATTTTTTATTGCTGGTGTGCCCGTTGGTGCGCGTTTAATTTATTGCCCGCTTATTAATGAAATTGATCGTTAAATTTATGGCTGCTTTAAAGCATTTTATAGCACATTTAAGTATATATTTATATTATAAAATATGGCCGACGGGTCGGGTGAGACTTGCACAGTTCGCACAACACTTAGAGAGCAAACTTTCTACGTTTCCGTTTGGTTTATAGGGAATTCTTTTTTCATCTGTCGTTTTCGTCGCTAATTATATTAGTGACCCATAAATTTACCGGCATAATCCCAATCCCAACAAGTAAGGAAGCCTAAGTTCTGGTGGAACCTATAATTATGTATCTAGTAGTGCTCTATTATGGCATCCAATTCAGTTCGTATTATAAAGCCAGGTGATTGTTTTCAATAAAAATACTTCTGTTATGAGTTTTGAGGGGTAAACTAATTTATTTATATATATAGCTTCCCTGCCAACCACTGCTAACCACATTTTCCCAAACTACCAATATATGTACATTTTATATTTGAAAATTTCCCAAATATTGGATATCGAGCAGCTGCTTTCAAAAATTCAATTATGTTCGTTGAACTTATTCAAAAACGATAGTATCGAATGAATGATCGAAATAGATATTGATATATATTCAAAATTTTCAGGAGAAAAGAGAAATTGATTAAGCCATGTCCGTCAGTCCGTCTGTTAACACGATAACTTGAGTAAATTTTGAGAGATTTGTTTGGATTGCCTGTGTCAAAAACTTATTAGGAGCCGAAAATTTGGCGCCTTATAAGATCGAACGTATTACAGTGAATTCAAACTAGACTGTATGAATAATCAAAACAACAATTCAATTCGGTAGCCTACAAAAAAATCGAATTTGGGAACAACAAAAAACAAGTAAGGAAACCTAAGTTCGGGTGGAACCGAACATTATATACCTAGTAGTGAACTAATATGGCATACGAATTTACGTAGGTCTATTTCAATACCTTTCAGTTCATATTATAAAGCCAACTGGACGTTTTCAATAAAAACACTTCTCTTATGGGTTTAAAGCGTTGAATTAATTGACTTGTTCATTAATAGCTTTCCTACCATCCACTGCTAACCACATTTTTTCAAAATACCAATACATGCACATTTTATGGTGGAAAAATTTTGGGTTCAAATAGCCAGACAGAAGGACGACTCAGCTCATCATCCTGATCATTTCAGTATACTTATTGATGGGCCCGGTGTAACTACGAACAAGGACCATGGGGTGTGAATGAACGTGTAAATAGTCTCACCCTTCATAGGAAAGATCCTTAAAAAATATTGATATATATATACGTATTCTAGTATCATAGTATTATAGATCAGAAAGTTTCATAGTTACATTGTTTGAAAATTTTCTCTTTTATATTTCAGGTAAGTCATGTCATATAAAATTGAAGTCATCAGTGATGGTATTTTGTAAGATATGCATAGCAGTTTTAAAATAATGACCAATACATCAAAGCATTTTAAATATATGGTGAAATCCGAGCAAGTATGGTAGCTTTAAATATACATATCACATAGAACATACATATCTTGATAATGGCGTTGTTCAAATTATTTTTGAAGAAAATATCTTTTGATTTTCGTGAGTGCAAACTGCCCTGCAATCAATTATACTAGTTTTATACTAGTCTAATACCAGTTTGCCAAACCGGCTTAACTATTTCGAGTTCTGTAATTCTTTCATATTAGCAACTGGTATTTTTAACACGGCGATGTTCTCGAGATGGCAAATTGTCCGCATCTGCATCAGCACCATACCAATTGGCATACTAGTCAGTATCTGCATCAGCAATATACCAATTGACATACTAGTCAGTACATACACCAGAATCATTCCAACCATCATACAACAGCCTATACATCAATATCATACCAGTTACTGTACCACTTCATAGTAGGTTAGTTCATTTTGGGTTGAAAAATACACGAAAATTGCAAAACTACATTATAAACCCCTTTAATGAAAATTTAGTCATCATATATAAAATATGTGTCTACCAAAATAATTATTACTTCACTATATTGAAACAAATTTCAATAAAAGTATAGTCGCTGTTCATAGCAATTTTGCCCTTGGAAAACATTTATAAAAAGTAATTTTCTTCTTTTTAAATAGTCATTTTTTCAATGAATTTTCTAGTTGATTTCACTGGCATAAATCTTAAAATTTTATGGAGAATGTAAGTATTAATCTCAGATAGAATCTAATCCATACTTGTAAAAATATCTTTACATAAAATTATTCAAGGCAGATTAGCTTTTTTGGTGAACATTTTAAGTTTCGGAGTTCTTTGCAAATAACCATGCAGATAACTCGCTTATGAAATTCTAGTACATAATGTGCAAGTTTTTAGTAACTAGATTTTTTAAAAAGTGCTATTTTAACCACCTTGTTATTGTATGTGCCTCTGTTTGCCAATTTCGCTGTTGTAGCTTTTTAATGATTCCGTAGGATATTCATTGTTATTTTATTTATGAAAACTGCATTTAACAGTCACAATAAATCACCCTGAAAAATAACAACAATTCAATATTTGTTTTGTGAGTTTTTTGAAAACTTTTTTGTTAGAAAAAGGTTAGTTAAATTATTCCAAAAAAAAGTTATTTACTCACACAGTTGATATTTTCGTTTTCACTTTTCTTAGTGGTTTCATTTGAACATTTCTTATTCGTTGTTGCTTCGCTGCTGCGCCGTTATTGCAGCGACATAGCGAAAATAAGGGTGATTTTGTTGACATGCACGTACGTACATGATCGGCAACCCAAAGGTACTATTTAAACAGCGAAATTCTCAAAAGGATTATGATTTTACTATCAGAACTATATTAGTTAAATAGAAAATTTAAATGTAGGACGGCGTTGTTAACTGAACGATTGCGGCCCGAATACTGAATTGTTTTCTTTTTCGCTCGTGTATGCATGTATCGACAATTTTAGAGGGTTGTTGCTGCTTATGATAGCGGAAACGTTACAATTACTCATACTGGTATGACTAAGCCCACGAAATTCTATTTAATGAACTAGAATGTTTACTAACCAGTTTGGCAGTTGACTGTAGGGTGATTTATGTCAAACATTGTTTGACGATGATTGCCATTTTAAATAGAAAACATTTCCAATTTGAAGCAAATGAACATGCAATACAAAAGCAGCAAGTAGCGGCACTCTCCTATTTCCATGACATTTGACAGAAAGTGTGGGATATGAGGTTCTTCACAAGAGTATCACACAATGCACAGAATGTGGAAATTCAACGGGTCATGAAATGTTTATGCTTGGTTGAAAATTGGCTAGAGAAACAGCACCGGAAATATGATGACAACTGTGTTCACCTTCCAACCTTGAATCACATTACGGTGGGCTTTAACTGCATTTACAAAGAATCTATTCACTAAAATACACTCTTTCTTATTATACCTTTTGATGAAATACTTGACAACTAGTAACTATGGGAGCTGTAACAGATATTCCTATTTTTCCTATTTGATTTGGATTATTTATGCGTAAAAAGATGTAATACCTTATTGTTGTTGTTGCTGGTGTATCGGATAGCTCTTTATAGTTTATAAATCTGCTTCGCTCCGGTAATAGCACCAGATGCGATTGAAAACCAATCGTTTGTCGAGAGCGGACGTGCGTTAGAGCTAATTACAAGTGTATTACAGTGAATATAAAGGAAAACAATATTTCTTTGCTACATGCAAAAACATACATATTTAAAACAAAAACTTTTCAAACTAATTTATAATGAGTGAGAAGGATAATCCCTTTGAAATTCTGGGAAAACAATTAAACGAAGTTGTGAAAAATAAAAACTATGAAATATCCACAGTGCAAAATACTGCTGGTCAAGTGAATGCGAGAAAAAGTGAAATTCAAGGTGACACCGAACTAAAAACAACAAAAACCAACATATGTGAACTAACGTATGAGAACATTAAAGCACAAAATAATGTGAAACTAACAACTGGAAAGAAACGTAAACAACAACACGACGAGCAATCTGACAGCATGGAAAGTGTAGACAGAGTAGAGAACAGCCAATCAATGGCAGTGTTGCTGCAATCACTCTCTACCCAAATTAACGAACTAAAATCAGTAATAGCACGGCTTAGTACAGAAAAAGCAGCTCTTCAAGAAGAGAATGACCGCTTAAAAAGTAATAATAAAAACACCAATATGAAACAAAATAACCAAACAAACAATAACACAGCACAAGAAACTTTGGAAATGGAACAAGACAGTTTAGATGAAGTGAATTTTCCTTCGCTGCCTAATACTTCCAGAGAAACATTCCAAGCTGATGTTCACTCAACTAAAAAGCAGCTCAACATTACACAGCCCGTTCGGGAAAAACGTAAATTAAAAAATAACCCACCTGTACTTATATGTTATAATATAAATCAGAAAGAAATTTCTAACAAATTGAAAGCAATATTAAACCACAAAAACTTTGCATTTAACATTGCCAACAAAAATGTTACTCGTATAAATACATTCATTATAGAAGATTATAACAAAATTAAAAACTTTTTGACACAAGAAAATATTAAGTTCTACACATTCACACCTAATGAAGAAAAACCGCACACTATTGTAATTAAAAAATTGTCTCACGTATATGAAAATGAAGAAATTCTTAGTTATTTAAATGAACTTAACTTAGACATTAAGATTATTAAACTTTCAAAGTATAAAAATGGAAACTGGTTGATCCAGCTTGATCATAAGTCGAATTTATCAGAGTTCTACAATATAAAATATATACTTAATTGTAAAATAAATTTTGAAAAATTGAAACCTATGCTGCCTACACAGTGTAGAAACTGTCAACGATATACACATGTGGCAAGCAATTGTAATATGCCATACCGCTGTGTTAAATGTGTTGAGTCACATGGTCCAGGTGAATGCAAAATTCCTACCAAAGAAAATAATACCAAGGAGTACGTTTATACTAATCCTGAAACAGGCCAGCCAGTCAAAAATATAGGTATTCCAGTTAGCTGCATAAATTGTAAAACTGAAGGCCACCCTGCAAACTACAGTAAATGCCCCAAAAGGCTTGAACTAATTAAACGCCTGAATGAGCGCAATGGATTAGGAAATACAGTTGATGACACATTAAACAAAAACCCTTTGTCGAGAACAGTGGCTTTCAATGAGTCCTCTCCTTCGTACGCCTCAATTGCAGGCAAAACTGAAAACCTTATCTTAAAGTACAAAAAAGAGTTCCAAAAACGACTAAAAAGTATACTAAGCCTGTAGCTATAAAAAGCGTGTCTGGTACGAAATTATTTCAAAGTGTAGACAAAGAATGCAGTAGATTATTTGGTAGCAACTTATCCGGCTGCATGAAAAGAATAGACGCTTTCACAAAAACATATAAACAATTGAAGAATGACGACGCGAAGTCTATAGCACTTTTTAGTTGACTAACTGAGTTAAGACTTAATAATGGGCAGTAAAAACCTTAAATGTATATTCCTAAATGTTAATTCCTTAATATCTAGATATAAAAGGCATTACTTTAATTTATTTCTAAAAAACCATAAGCCTGACATAATACTGATAGCAGAACACCGACTTAGTCAGCGACATGTAGTAAATTTTCTTGGCTATAACCTCATCAGGCAAGTTAACAAGGCGAAAGGTGTGAGTGGCAACAATCGCACTAGTAATACGGCAACACTATAAGTACAAAGTTATAAACATAGGAGACACTATTCATTTAGAGAATGTCGCACTTAAAATTTTTAAAACGGACGGTGAAGAAGTTACATTTGTATCTTTATATAACCGCCCAACAGACTTATTGAAAACTAGTGACCTTAATATGGTATTAAACTCTGTCAATACAAGTAAAGTAGTCATAGGCGGAGACCTAAATGCTCGTCATCCCGACTGGGGGGACTCGTATACTAACCCCAACGGCAAAGTTCTAAGTAATTGGCTTCAGCAATGTCCCACGATAAAGTTAGTCCCAACAAAATTTTTTAGATATATTTTTAGTAACCCCATTTGTTGGAATTGATTTTGATGTTCAAAATGGATATCGAGACTGTTTGAGAACACTTCCATTTGAATCAGATCATAGCGCTGTTGAATTAAATAAAATGTCAGATCATAACGTACTCAATTGTCAATTAGCTGAGAGGTTTAATTATGATAAAATTGATGTAAAAAGATTCAATGATGTGCTTGCAAACAAACTTATAGAATATAATTTACCAATTAATCGTAATGCCACAAAAGAAGAAATCGATTTGAGCATCACAAGCTTAAATTCCGCCATGGATGCTTCCATAAACTCTGGAGCGATACCAAAGGTGAAAATTCGCAACCGTGGTCTCATAAACCTGCCACAGAATATTCTTGATCTTGTAGCCGAGAAAAAGCGTTTGCGCCGTGCTATTTATAGATGCGTTGATCCGCAACGTAAAGCCACACTCGCAGCTATTGTTCGAAACTTAACTAAAATTATTAAAGAACAAATACAATTGCACGAAAACAAATATTGGTCCAACTATTTTGCAAAAATACGGATGAATAGCCAAACTTACAGAAAAATAAAAGGTCTGTGTGGTTTAAATGCCAGGCAACAAATTCCAGATTTAGAAATAAATTGTGACAATGATATCGATTTTGATATACCTAATTTTGGAAATAGTGACACCATCCTCGTACATGAAAATTTTCATAAAGTCAATGTTTTTGCCTACTCCTTTGAAAAAGTTCATAAACAAAATGAGCACATAGGTGGGGATGAGTTTGCTTCACATATTAAAATCTCTATAGGTGAACTATGTGAGAGCAATAGCCCAATTGTTATGTTCGATAACAACTTAACTGCCGATGGTGAAGTCACCCACCATGATGATATGCAAGAGTCCAATGTAGACCACAATATGTTTATAAAAGCGGAGACATAGGCAGTTATCTGCGTTATAAAAATAATAAGAAAAGCTCAGGCGAGGATGGCGTATCAAATTTCCTTCTAAAGAAAACGTTTCCTTTTTTCTGGAAATATATTGCCATTGTAATCAACCAATCATATAATATAGGTTATTTTCCTAAAGAATGGAAAACAGCGAAGATTGTGTGTGTGCCAAAGCCGAACTCTGACCCTAAATCCATAACTAACTATCGCCCAATATCACTCCTATCCAATATTAGCAAACTAATGGAGGAATATTTACTAGACAAAATCAAATCGCATGTGGAAGAACATAAGATATTAAAGGACTATCAGTTCGGCTTCCGTCCTTCGCATTCCACATGTCACGCTCTGACAATGCTGTCTGATTTTGTATGTACCAATCTGAATAGACGTCAAGCAACCATTGTTGTTAGCTTGGATCTTGAAAAAGCGTTTGATACCGCCTGGATAGAAGGTATAATTTATAAGATGTACAAAAAATTCAATTTCGATAAGAGTTTATGTAGAATGATATACACCTATCTTAGAGAACGATCATTTTTCGTTGCAAATGTCGACAACAACTCTATCATACGAGATGTAAGTGCAGGTGTGCCACAAGGCTCTTTGCTCGGGCCAATGTTGTACAACATCTTTCTTGCAGACTTTCCAGACCCACCAATAAAAGCTCACCCCGCTTCCTGTGATATAAAGGCCCTTATATACGCAGATGACATCTTAGTGTTGGGATCTCAGAGGCAAATTGCTAAAGCTAATGATGAAATGAATTTGTATCTTAACAAACTAAATGAATATTTCAAGAAATGGAAAATAAAAGTCAACACACGCAAGAGCGAATGTACGATTATTAAGGGTTTGCGAAAAAACTAGTACCCAAACGCGCGAAAATATATTCCTCAAATCAAAATAGGTGAAGAAAATGCTAGAGTAAAAAATCAAATTAAATATTTAGGAGTAGTACTAGATTGATAGATTTACCTTTAAAAAACATTTAGACTATATCCTTGCAAAAGCAAAAAAAATGTTTTTTAGCTACGCAAACTTGCTAAGAAGACCCGCTGGCTTAAAAAACAATATTAAGCTTAACATTTATAAGCAAATAATTAGGCCTATATTATCGTACGGCCATCCCATTTGGTTTAATATCTCTTCAAGCCAAATGGAAAGACTACGCGTATTTGAAAGGTATATGTTAAGAATATGTAGTGGAATCAATAGAAAACCGTACTCTGGGGGTACGTTCAGGAAAAGATTCTCAAATAAATATTTGTATAAAGCATGCAAAATCGCGCGAATTGATAGCTTCTTAATCAAAACATCTGAACGATTTGTTAACAGTTTGTCATATGTAGATAATGAACTAATACAAAATTATTTACTGAAACAAAATGATATAGTATTACCAATTACAGATAAATACCTATCACCTTTGTATATAAAAATATTAAAACAAAACAACCTTATATATCATAACAACAAAGTTGTTTACTATCATAGGCGATACAATACGTATAATGTCAATCCACAAAACCTTGTATATAATGTTGCACAATTTGTGGCAACAACACAATAACTTACATAAAATAGTCAATCACTAACAATTTTTACATTTAACAACAGATACCAAATGATATTTCTTTTTTAGCCCTTTTTTGGAAAACATCAATTTTAAATTTGCATAAAGCTATGCTATTATTGTACAAAAGTAAGTTAATGTAATATACACAAAATAGTATGTAAAATTTTAAACTCCTAGATAAATACTAAGGTATGTTAGGATAACACTAAACTATAAGCTTAAGAAATCTGTAAATATTATATGAGTTTGGGCAAATAAATAAACAATAAACAATAGCACCAGATGCTGCTAGAGCGACTGTTCGATTCGATATGAACAGGTCGCGCTGTCGAGTCACGCTTCTTGGATTAATAAATGTATGCTTTGCCCCTGAAACCCCATTTATACTTTTTTACTGGTCACACCCTGGATTTCAAATGCCCTAAAAACTTGGGGTTGCTTGTGTCCTTAACGGTATATGTATATACAATGTAAATTCTTCTTTGGCCTGTCACTTACACAGATAGTCTATTAGAACAGTCCGTCAGTCAAACAAAATAGTGCTGCATATGACAGTCATGTCAGATGTTAAGCAATAAACGTCTGACATAACGCTTGACACATATCCAAACTAACTGTTTTCAACAAATAAAAGACGAAGCAAAAATGTTTTTAAGAATTGAAAAGTTTTAGAAATACCGCAACATAGTAAATAGGTAGTAAAATAACAACAAAATGTCAACGTCAACAAGAACAATCAGAGCAAATGTCAGAAAACCGAAAAGGACATGCAACACAGACAGCTAGTAAAGGAAGCATGACAAGGTGAATACAACTTAAGTGAAGTAGGCCATACATTTAGTTGGATTGCGACGAGTTGATCAGATGAGGTGAGGTGTATTGAGCGGACCTGTGCTGAGCTCAATTATGGTGCGAGCTGACGCCGAGTCACGATATCTTTTGTGGTGTTGACAGCAGTGGCGGCGTGTTGCCAAGTCAACAAATAAATAAAAGCAACAAAAACAACATTTATGCTTATTCATAACACAAATTCTTAAAAGCTAAAAGAAACAAAAAAGGATCTGTGTGAAATAGCTAAGAGTTGACAACAACAATAAGACTAAATAACTATCTAGTGCCAACAATGAGTATAACAAATATCTAGTTGTACATAAAATGCATTGTAACAATATGTTGAAACGAAAAAAAAAAGGAAAAAATTAAAACAACACAAAACACTCTCGCTATGATGACGAACAATAAAAAACATGCTGACAACAAAATGCTATGAAAAATAGTGCAAGACCCTGACAATCAGAGTTTTAAATGCGCATTGCAAAATACTTTTGCTGTCGCTTGTCATGTCCATGTCCGTGTCGTTCACGCTAAGCCCAGCGACGTCCTGCCTGCTTGGCACACTGACACCACGTACACGCATACCTCATACAAACACACTTACATGCTAGTACGCTGTAGTGAATTACTGAACTAGTCGGAAAAAATACTAGTTTACAACTACAATTTTTTAACTCAACTCATACTAGCAACAAAACTTTAAAATTTTTAAGAAGTCTAGAGTGCCCAGAGGTAGAAATATTCTAGTAAACTTATTGTTTAAATTCAATGTTTCCAGTACCATAGCCCGAACTTGTGACATCGCACATGTGGGCCGAATACTTATCCCACATGCCAAGCGGTATTTAAATTATAACAACTTAACAATTACCACTAAAATTGAACTATCATTTGGTCCTTCTGTTTTGAACTAGTTTTAGACTTGGCTCCTTCTGTGCGAAATGTGCAAATTTACGGGGTGCAGGACATTGCCATGTTAAAAATAATAGTTGCTTATGTGGAAAGAAGTTAGTTGGTTGACTAGTCGCGCTTGGTGTTCATACAAGTATTTAAGTAATTTACAACGACTTGGTTTGACTGCAGGGTAGTCGTCGAAAGCCCCTTTATACACCCCCACTCATCGCTGCTTTCATCTTTAGTACCAACATTTGTACGATTTTACGTTTGCAACGCTGTGACGGCAAGCTGTCACTGTCATGCCACCGCTTTTGTTGCTCTTTTGCTGCTGCTCTTATTGTTTGGCAAAGCTTTTAATGTAATAGTTGTTGTTATATGTATGTATGTATGCTATAGTATTCTTGCCATTTGCCGCAATATCGTCGGTGTCGGAAGTCACATTTTTGCACTTGTCACTGAAGTCTTTTTGTTGCTTGGCTGTCTGACTATTTGGTTGCCTCATCGCCAGAGCGCCACAATTCTGCTGACTGCAACTACAATGGCTTGGCGTGAAAATGTTTCGCGTACGCTCATGCAACATACATAAATGCAACGCACAATGCCAACAACCGTATCAAATACATTCCCTAAAATCAAAAGTTAAATCCAAGCAAACGGTTTTATGTGAAAAAGCCATTTGTGCATTTGAAACGCATGCCTGAAAATAATATTTTCACACTGAATGAAATTTGTTGCTTTTGTCTGGCTTCTATTTTCTAAGTTTTGTGTTTTTATACCAAGTAGTGCTACGCACACAAGGTATATTAACTTTAGTCGCGTAACGGTGGTATGTAATGAAATTGATTAAGCCATGTCCGTCAGCCCGGCCGTCTGTTAGTACGATAACTTGAGTAAATTTTGCGATATCTTGGGGTTAGGCGGCTGCGCTTGCAATCTGAGTAAGTGGGTTCGATTCTCCACAAGATCCTCTGAAATATCAAAACAATAAGAATTAGTCTGACGAGAAATCGTGGCTGTTTTTAAAATAGTACTATAACTATAGCCTGTATATGTTGCGTTAAATTTTTCCTCTAACCAAAAATAAAAATAATTAACTAAGAATTTTTATCAACTGGTCTTGAGCTCGTTAAACTTACGAAAATATGTAATGAAATTTGCTATGGAGGTTCCCTGGCAGTCATCAGCGCTATTTAAAATGGCCGAAATCGGATAATAGCCACGCCCACTTTTTATATATAAAATATTTTTGAAAATACAAAAAAAGGGATTATTCAGGAAATAAAACACTTACAAGGATTAAACTTGGTGTTTACATTAATGTTAAGGTAGAAAATGAATTTTTCAAGGAATTTTTGAAAATGGGCATAGCACCGCCCACTTTTGATTAAGTCAAATTTAGAAATAATATTAATCATAAATCAAAAACCGTTTAAGATATCGAAAGGAAATTTAGTACCATATTTATATTAACACAAGGTATGTTCCGGAAACTAATGGGCGAAATCGGCTAAGAACCACGCCCACGCCCGAAAGATTATGAAAAGGAGCATAGATATATTTAATAGGCAATAAGTTTGCGTACAAACGCTTTATATCAGTTTATTTCACTTTTAAAGTGTCCGTGAACGAAGAAAGTCTAAATATATAGATTTTTGAAAATGGGCGTGGCCCTGTCCCTTTTTTAGTGGATTATTTCACAAAACTTTTTATGGCATAACACCGGTAAGAATATACGAATATGAATTTGTTGTAAAAATGGGTGAAATCGGTCAACGGCCACACCCAGTTTTTTAACATAGTTCTGAAACATTTGTTTGTAAAATGTAAAACGCATTATTTCGATAACTATTCAAACTATATAAATAAGATTTTGCACACATAATAAGCTTTTTAAGCAAACCTCGACCACATAAAATTTTTGTAGAGCTCGGGGAAGTAGGCGTGGCGTCGCCCACTTTTCAGCATAAAAATTCTGCTGCTTTCAAAGCAACTAGATATTTCAATGAAAATTGATTAGTTGCTTTTCAATAGTATGTAGTATACTCCTGCCAAAAATTAAGCAAATCGGATAACACACAAGTAAAATATCCGGCAAGTTTTTAATACCGCACCGCAATAGGGAAGTTATATACCTAGTTTGATTATCATACCATTAATGAACATGAAAGGTTTGTAAGTATGAGAAGAAGAAGAGATGAGCCCATCAATAAGTAAACTGAAATAATAAGTACGATGAGCTGAGTCGATTTAGCAATGCCCTTCTCTCCGTCCTTCTGTCTGTCTGTCCGTCTGTCTAGGTTAGGTTAGGTTAGGTTGTGCTGGCAGGCCAACGCAGTGGCCTCACATAGACGCATAGCGTCCGTAGTGTTACCAGAAAAACTTTGACGACCTCTTGTTATACAGTTGACACTTCAGTGTCTATTTTACAAAACAGTAATGTTTTCTTCGCAAAAACCAGAAGCCTACTTGGGCCTATTTCTGTCAGTGAAGCTAGGTTGGGCAATTGTCCCTTTCCAAATGTTTGAAGCCGCAGTCTCCGTCTCCGCTTTGCATTTCCTACACATGCTGTCGGAAACAAGACCGATCTTGTGGGCATGGCCTGCCAGAAGGCAGTGCCCTGTAAGGATACCAATTAGCAGTCTACAGTCTTCCCTTTTGAGGGATACAATTGTTTTTGTAAGTTTCATGTCGTACGATTTGCCCAGGATTTTGGAGATTTTACAGCCTTGCACTTCTTCCCATGCCTTATCTGCTTGTTTAACCATGTGTAAATCGCACCTACGCTTTAATTCCCTTAGCGGGATGGGTACGTTAATACTGTTGCTCGCATCTAGTGCCACTCCACTCTTTGCTAGCTCATCAGCTTTCTCGTTTCCCTCTATACCTTTGTGGCCTGGGGTCCGAAAGATATGTACTCTATGTTCTATACTAAGTTTTTCAAGACTTCTTTTGCACTCTAGTACGCTCAAAGAAGTGCTACTATTTGAGATTATGGCCTTGATAGCCGCCTGACTGTCGACGTAAAAGTTCACCCGCTCTCCGAGCGCTAGACTTTCTACAGCTATTTCTGCTCCCACTTTAATGGCTATGACTTCCGCCTGGAATATACTGCAATGATCTGGCAATTTCAATGATTTAGTGATCCCCAAGTCATTACAGTACACTGCGGCTCCTACTCCTTCCGTCATTTTGGAACCATCTGTATATATGTGTACCGTGTTTTCCGTCATTTCTGCACCTCTCCTCCAGCCCTCCTCCTCTATAGTGGCTTCCAGAACCTCTTCGAAGCGCAGGCAAGGGACCGTGTAGTCTACATGTCTTATCAAGGAAGACGCTATACTACTATGGCCAAATGATCTGCACTCAAACTGCCCCGTGGCATATAGCCTGTTTGCAGTTGTTAACGCTATGTTCTTTGCCGTTATGTTTGCGGGCGGTAGATGCAAAATGGCGTGTAACGCTGCTGTCGGTGTGGTTTTAAGCGCACCCGTTATGCTTATCATAGATGTTCTATACACTCTCTCTATTGACTTCATATACGTTTTCTTCGTTAAGGCGGTCCACCAAACCAGGACCCCATGGAATAAAATTGGTCTAACAATCGCATTGAAAACCCAATAAGACAAGGCAGGCGAAAGACCCCAAGTGCAGCCCAGCATCCTCTTACAGGTATACAGAGCTGCTGAGGCCTTTTTCGACCGTTCTTGTACGTTGAGTTTCCAACTCAACTTGCTATCCAGTATAATACCTAAATATTTGGTACTAACCTTCGGTTCTAATACCACATCTCCTAGTTTTGGCTTTACCCAACTTGGTACTTTGAATTTTCTGGTAAATAATATTAGGTCTGTCTTATCAGCATTTGTGCTCAGCCCAACCTCGCAGGCCCAGTCATGGATGACCCTAAGCGCCTGGTTCATCAGCGAGCTGAGCGTCGATAGACATTTCCCGCTTATTATGACTGAGACGTCATCTGCATATGCTGTCAGTTTTACTGGCCCCCCTTCGAACTGCTTGAGCAGTTTGTTAAGGGCCAGGTTCCACAGCAGCGGCGATAGTACTCCACCCTGCGGGGTGCCTCTATGTACTACTTTTGTGGTTTCGTAACCGCCCCAACTGGCAGTGATCTTCCTGCACCCCAGCATGCAGCCGATCCAATTTTCCAAGGCGGGATCCACCTCAATGTGTCGTAGTCCGTCCATTATGGCTCGCTTTGAAAGATTGTTGAATGCTCCTGCTATGTCTAGGAAGACACCTATTGCAAATTCCCCATGTTCTAGGGCTTTCTCTATGTGCATAACGACCCTATGCAGAGCTGTGTCCACAGACCTGCCCTTGGTGTATGCGTGGTCCGTCTGTCTAGTTGAACGCAAAATTTTCAAGCATTAAATATGCATGTATTGGTATTTTGAAAAAATGTGGTTAGCAGTTGTGGAGGGAAGCTATTTATATACAAATAAATTAATGGCGGCCGCCGTGGTGCGGCGGTAGTGCTTCCGGCCTACCCCATCGAAGGTCCAAGGTTCGAGTACTGGGACAGGTAACATCAAAAGTGGTTTGCAAATGTTTTACAAAACGGGGTCGCCCCTCGTCAGTGGTTTGGCAGTGTCTTTCTGCCACGGAAGGCTTCTCAGCTAAAATTCATCTCCCTTGTAGATGCCGTTCGAAGTCGGCAAAAATCTGTAGGTCCCGCCAATTTGTAGGAAAAAATCAAAACTCTACATCACAAATTGGAAGGCAAGCTTAGCGCAAAAATCTCTTAGGAGGTTTTTGATGATATACCTGTTGTATATCGCGCCATACATTTATATTTGTTATACCTTTCATGAACATGAAATGGAATTATAACTTTGGTCTGATGTTTGTAAGTATGAGAAGAAGGAGAGATAGATCCACCAATAAGTATACCGATTGTGTGTAAGGATCGGCCACTTAAAACCGTGATGCGTATTCATGAACGGTATAAAGTCTTCGCCACAGTCGAAGTCAGCCCTTTTCTTACTTGCTTTAAATTAATTTACCCCTCAAAACTCGTAACAGAAATGTTTTTATTAAAAACAATCAGCTGCCTTTATAATACGAGCTAAAAGTTATTAAACTAGACTTGCGTAATTTGGTATGCCATAATAGATCACTACTAGGTATATAATGTTCGCTTCCACCCGAACTTAGACTTCCTTACTTGTTATAGTTTATTTTCAAACTACATATGTATATGTATCTTCAGATTTTATTTTTGTTTCATATTGTACAAGAATCGGATTCTTATGCACATCACCTATTTTTCAGAGCAGGTAGCTAACAGGTATCAGCAAATCCGTAAAGAATGACGTACCCTCCATTCCAATGCCTGAAACCATCAGGAAGGCCAAAATTGGCAAGTGCTTGACTAAGTCATCCACATTGGCAGTTCAGGGCTAAGGACTGGTCATTCTCCTTCTCGACTCATACAACCGCCATTGCCATAAACGTACAGGACTTCCGAAAAAATTCCCGAAGTTTTCAGTATCATCAAAGGCAATCACCTGGATGATTTTGATATATGGTCACAGGGATTAAAAGATAGGTTCTGGTGAAGGTTTAGATCTGTCAGAACACTGCTCACAGAACTACGTAATGATGTCTCGTTCTCCAAAAAGTTTAACAACCGGTTGGCAAGCAAACAGATGATTGTGTGAACGCAAGTGCCGCAACTCAATTTCTTCGACAACTCTCGTCCATCGAATGTCATTATTGTAACAATATCATCACCTGTTTTATATTCTAAGGTACTTATCTACGCTATCACATCCCTTTAAAACAAGTTCATCCAACACCAACCTTGCTTTGGCCCAAGCTTGTTAGCATGTTTTCTAGGGTCGCTGTTAGTATGTAGGAACTAGCAACAACAACAACAGCTAGTCATCGGTGGGGTTGCCTCACTTCGGATTTGTATCCATGTTTTATAATATTGATACACGATTGAAATCGTATTCTTCATTAAAAACCTTTGAGAATGAAAAACCACCTGTCCCGATAAATGAATTCTAATAAGGATCCCTCATGGTTAAGAACCCACATAACTTTTATTGTTGCATTTATATTAATTAATCATTCTGTACACTTTTTAATACAAAACTAGTTAGTTAGTCTCCTTTATCTAAATTTGTATGCACAAATGTATCTTTTGCAGTTGTTTTTACAACTGTGTAGCACGTAACTACTATTTCCTTGTTTTCAATCCTCTTTATTTACACGTTGACTTTGTGTGATTCTTTTGTTTAATTGCACTCGGAACCGCCAACAAGTTGCCACCATGACAGCTTGCCATATTTTAATGTCATGTCGTCGGCTGGTAGTGCATGTGTCACTCGACCTGCCCAACGAAGCATTTCCCGTTGCCGTTGTTGTGGTCTAATCCAATCCCATAGCTGCGAACAGCTGCCTCAAAATTGTCGCATTGCTGTAAATTTGCTGCTACTCCTGCATTTTGCTGCCGTGTGAATCGTACAAGATTTAATACCTCAACTGACAGCAACCAGCCACGGAATTGTTGTTTGCATTGTCACGCGATTTATAAACTGCGCTAATTCACATAAAAAAGATTTCAAAATAATTGTTCATACGTACAAATGTAGGTATGTACTCTTTGCTTCATTGCATCACCATGGCGCTTCTGGTAGGGGCGCAGAGAGTACCAGCTGCAGCTCGTGTTAGCCTAGTAAAGTAGGTAGATAATGTTGACCAGCAGTTGTGATGCGAAGGTGCACTTTCCGTTTCAATTTTGAACTTTTCCGAAGACCTTATGGGTCTTAGTCAGGATGGTTGAAGGAGAGTTTCACTGAAAAAAGTTTATCTGATAGGAATTTACTACGATTATATAGCTATGTTAACGTTCAGTATGTATACTAGTATCCCACCACTTCAGCTTAAATGTGACAGTAAATATATTCACAACCGTCATGATAATTATAAGACAACAATATATGACCTTTATAGTGATTGTGACTGTGACAGATACAGTACTCGTAACATATTCAAAAATCGTAACAGTGACAGTAATCGCGCAGTGACAGTTATCGTGAAAGTGACAGTGGGAGGAACCTCGACCTTGCAGAGTTTGCACGGATCAGAGATTGTTAACAGAACCTTGAACGTGATAGTGATAGTAACCGCCACTGTGATCGGGCAACTAACCTCTAACCGTTACATTGACCCTTGCGGACAGAAATCCGGTACGTGATTGCGAGTATGACAATTACCACGATAACTATAACGCGCAAAGCGTGAAAATAATCGGTACAGGCACCGTGATAGAGAAAGTTACATTCGTAAGCTTCTCAGCAATACTGCATCAGCCTCAGCCTTTCAGAGTGAGTAGAAAAACTGTAGGTCTACATAAATTACAGGTTAAACTCGGGCTTACATCTTTAGGAGGTATAATTAGTGGAGACTAACGAGTTAGGGGCTTAGAATATGCCCAAGGTAGGCATACCGGTCGTAAGAGGCGACTAAAATGCGCAAAGGTAATGACGTGCAACTCGATGGTTGATCTACAGATATGATGGCTCTCACCTCTCATTACAAATCTTCTCCTTCCTTAAGGAAGGAGGGGTGACATGACCTAGAAGGTTGCACTGGTCATAACAAATCGCTACCAGGACAGTCGGGCAGTACCACAAGGGACTACCGGATCGTACCGGGTTCATATCCGACCAAGGACTATCAATTCGACAACACTCTCCAAAACCTTCGGGGAGTGTTATTGTCGTTACAAAAAACAACAACAACAACATTATTCTGAGCGTAACCAGTAATTTTGTACCTTCTAGATTATGTTTATTTAACCGGTATTCTGGCCTACATGATAACGCTTTCAGACATGAAAAATGGCGAGAATAAAATAAAAACGAAATGTTGCGTAATAGAGTTTGTTAATTCTTCTTAACGGGTGCGTGTACATAATTAATGCTAATTTATTTTCAATATATTTACAAGGCACAAATGGGAGGATGCAAAAATCGTGTAAAAGCGTACATATTATTTCTTTGCTTGAAAAAAAAGGATATTGTAACCTTACTAGATTCAGGTCATAGGTGGAGCTCTCTACAAATAATATAAGCGGCTTCCATAAGTAGCGGGGTATAACATGTTAAATGCATGTCCTGTGCGAGATGATATACCGAGTTAATAGGATAAATTCCAAGTAGATGGGGATCTTTAATGGAGTTGAGTCCCTTGGGACAAGAGAAGACCATAGAAATAAATAGTCGTCTTGTGACTGATATAAATCCTAAATTAAGCCATAACACTGCATATTTTCATCTGAGAGTTTACAATGACAGAGTACTTCAGCCGCCTCAAAGCAAATTTAGTGGACCTAAGAAGAAAGTGATGAGGTGATTGCACATATTTTGCATAGAGCGCTGGGAAAAACTGGTAGCCTCCAATCTTAAGTAACACTCATCTTCGAATGGTAATAAAGTGTAGTAGTAGGCTGATTTTGCACAGATCGGAAATAACCTAGAAACGCCGGAATTTCAAAATTTTCTGACAAAGTTAATTTGGTGGATTTCCTATTTCTCAGTGAGTCATTCCCACACAAGATGAATTGGGTGCATGCTGAATATAGTTTAGTTTGTTTTGGCAGTTCAGCTGCAAATCCTCTTTGCGGTTCAGCTACTAGTCGTTTTTGGAAGTTGTTTACTGCATCAAGTCTCGACTTCTTTTCAAAATTATTCGGCGAATTGGGTAAATGCATATTTGCACTTCGACACACACAAAGAAATAATTACACATTTTGTATCCCTTTGAAGTTGCCGGATTAAATGTGTTGCTTTTAACGCCTCACTTCCTCTATTTATGCGTTAAAAACCACAGTTGAAGTCACTTCAAACCATCTTCAACTTCAATGCCACATGCTAGAAATTATCGCAAATAAACCACCCACATACATAAATACATTCATACATATACACTCATGCAATAGCAAGGAGGGCATAACAAGTTGTGGACTGGTCTACGTTGAACAATGAGTGGAAACCCAAAAAAAGGAAAATAAATATGTAAACAAAAATAAAACAACAAGAAATGAAAATAATGTAGAAGCAAAAGCAACAAATTGCAATGCAACTTCCTTTTCATTTGCAACACTTCAAACTGTATAACAATGGCGGCAACAATGGCGTTGGTGGCACCATCAAGCAAAGAGGAACAATAACAACATTGTTGTATAGCAACAAAGTTGCAACTCTGTAGCATTAACAAAAGTGCAATTTGTAAGCGCCCAACAGCAAAGGATAAAACGTAGGAAAGGAAGCGGTGAAGCGGTACGAAGTGGAATGGGAACTTGTCTATACCCGGCAGGAAAGAGCTGTGGTTAAAATTTTGTTTTGAACACTGAGTGAACTTATGCGAAATTACGCAGTTTTCATATATTTTTTGGATTCATATATTTTTCTGTAGCTGTAGCTTTCTTTCGTCTTCTTTCTTCTTCTTTAAACGGTCATCTAACTCACTGGGAGATTTTGACTTTCGAACATAGCTTGCCTGTCCTTTCTTCGTTGCTCAAATTGGCACCAATTCTAGACACCGCGAGATCGAGAATCGGTCTACACTTGGTCCATTCATCGGTGTGACGGTCTGCCTCTTCCTCTGCTTCCACCGGCGGGTGTCGAAAAGTAGCTACAAACACTTCTGAAAATATATTTTTAAAAGCCCTTCAGATACTCAGCTCAGCATTGTGATCACTGAGCACCGTAACAACGGTCCAGTTTACTAATATTTATAAAAACATCTTATATGTACTTACAACTTTCGAAGGAATCTCATTTCAATACAGAAATAACCTAAAATCTTGGGAAGTAACATTGAATTCGAAGTCTTTTACGGATATAGACCGTATCATTTTATCTTCTTTTTTTTATTCTTGCAGGTGGTCGGGAATGTTGCTTAAGTTCATAGTCGAACTTTTTAAGTCATCCAAGGAACTCCCCAGCGGTGTGACAGGCCCCATAGAGCTTGACCGCATCTAATTTCAAAAGAAATTTGTTAAGTTAAGCAACCTTTCTGGTATCATACAAGGCAATCGGCCAGGCGTTTATAAGATACACATAGCCGCTATGGTCCACGAATTTAAGCGATACAAACTGTACGAAGTTTTGCATATCTGACTATCCAAGAGTGCCACGTCATGTTTCCATATGCTCGAAACATGATTCAAACATGAGCCACTAAGATTTGAATAGCCTGACTTACCTAAACACGTAGTTGATACTAATATTTAACAACACCAAAGAAGGAAACTGCTGGCTCCTAGACAAAAGAGAAAACATCTCCTAAAGCAAATAACTTGTACGTTTGGTCTAAACCTGCACCGGTGGACTCTTACTGATATCCCCACAGAGTCGTTAAATTCTTTGTCGCCTGGTATATCCAAGACACAATCAAAAGCTGCAGAATACAGCGACCTTATCAGGGAAATACGAATCGCTCTCGTCGAACTTATATCTGGATATTGTTATTTGTTAAAAAAGAACCCCTTTTATAGCGAGCTCAGTGTGGTCCAATTGTAAGTTAGATTTTGATTAGAAGAGCTTAAAGTTCTTGAAAATATTCTTCTGGGAATGGAAGGAATTGCTACAGAACGGAGTTTTTGACCTTGAGACATCTCAAAGCCTTTTTGCTGGATTCACCCTGCGAAGAAAGACTGAGTGGCTTACTCCTGATTAGTGTTCACCGAAGGTTTGAATTGTTTCTTTGAAATATTTGGTTTTAGTAATAATTAAAAAAACTTCTAAACACCCCTTAGGAAAAAGTATTGGCTAGGGCGCTTGTAGAAGTGATACTCTAAAGTCTTTACTAGATACTGAAACTTTAGAGAACGTTATTTTCACAGCGGCTTAGAGTTCACGCTGTTGTAGCGATAGTTATCCTGCCTAGTCGGGACAGTGTCACCCAGAAACTTCGCTTCTTCAATAGGGCTGGACCATATTGAAATTGCTGTTAGAAGAGTCGGGTCAGTTGAGCAGATGAAAAGATGGTTAGGTTCATGGGCAGACACACCGCATGCCAGGCAGACATTTGGCATGTCGGGGCTCAGTCTGGATAGCTAAAAGTTTAATCTGTTACAGTATTCAGAATGAAGTTGAGCCAGCATAACTCTTGTCTCCCTATGCAGTTCGGGTTCCTAGGATCTAGTATAGCGTTATTTCGCTGGACAAAAACATTCTTTGAGGAAACACCTTATTGTATTTTGTCTGTATATGTGGGGTCTGAAGTGTCAGCATTTCCTGTGCAGCAACAATAACAATATGTGATTACAGCAGCAAAAGTAGCGCCACAACGTCAATGGGAACAACAAGTACAAAGAAACGAGTAGCAAGCCACTGAATCGAAGCTTCCACACACAGACGCACATCATCAACATTCACCTCAAGCCCAACAGCTTTGCCACCTATTTTCCCAAGCGTGCATGTATTGACACTCTGTTGCTACCACAACAATGATGCACTTATTCGCATACAAATACAGTTGTATGCAGGTAAATATAATTTTACTTTTGCAAAAGCACAATCCGCATTTGCAATTTAAATTTTGTATTCGCCAGTGTAAGCAATCGCTTTCCTTCCTTAGTTAAAACCTTCTTTATTTCCTTTTTTGGTTACACACATTTTTTCAACATTTTTCGCTTTCACATTTTAGCTTTACTCTTTCTTCGATGTACATATGTGTGTGTGTTTATATACTTTTCCTTTTCAAAGTTATATTCCGCCAACGCTACTCATTTCCATGTTAAGCTTATCTAAAGCGTTTAATCAATGGACAGCAACACCTTGCAAGGTGTTGTCTTGACTGCTTTAACTCGTCTGTGAAACCTTATTTCATACTTACATTTCTTCGCGTTGCAACAGGGGTGGGCAAGCCTTAGGCCGTCAAGATCCACACGAAGATTTTAAATGGTACAAAGGTCCACAAAAAATAAAGACTAGTACGGCATAGCTTGTTTTCACACTTTTTATTTATTTAGCTGTATAATTAACTTCTTAATTTTAATTTTTAACCCATATAAGCTCAGCGTTTTTTTTGGATTAAAATTCAGAACCCTATTTAAGTATTGTGTAGCAAAAATAACATATGTTACATTTTCAACAATACTATGTTCTCTCAAACATCGAAAATAAGTGTGTTATTTTATATGATTGAAGGCTTTGCAAAGTGATAAGTAATTTTGCTTAGCTATTTATTTTTAATAATTAAAATTTTTCAAAGACAAGAAATTTAAGTTTTGGTGTCGCAAAGTAACCTTAACTTTATTATTCACTTGTTAAAAAAGTTGTAAAACGATGTTTTAAAGCTAACGATCCATAAAGATCTCACCATAGCTGCCCTCATGTATGCATTGGAATCAGGGTGAGTGTCGCAAAATATGGGATCGCCTTTGAAGTATTCGAAGAAAAAGTTCCCCGGTCTCGGTGGCTAGGTCATTTTATTACAATCTAGAGCAGAAAGTTTTACAATCGACACAGAACGACTTTTGGATAAATTGGTCTGCCTCGTTGTTTCCAATTGGCCTCTATCTATCTATGGCGCGATATACAACAGGTATATCATCATAAACCTCCTAAGAGATTTTTGCGCCAAGCTTCTCTTCCAATTTGTGGTGTGCCGATTTGAATTTTCCCTACAAATTGGTGGGACCTACAGTTTTTTGCCGACTCCGAACGGCATCTACAAAGGAGACGAATTTTTTGCTGAGAAGCCTGTCATGGCAGAAATACACTCGGAGAGTTTGCCAAACCACTGCCGAGGGGCGACCCCGTTTTGAAAAACTTTTTTCAAATCACTTTTGATGTTACCTGTACCAGGGCACGAACCATGGACTTTCGGTGTGGTAGGCCGGCAACACTACCTTCACACCACGGCGGCCGCCAATTGGCGTCAGTTGTCTACATAAGAGCTGGTGAATGGTACTCTTTAATAGCTTTTGTATACTTTTGCAGTTGGCCTCCTGAGCAGAAATGCGCATGAAGGAGCTGCACTTTGTCAAGCAGATAATCGTCTTTGTCTCAAGAAACCAGGTTTGCCCATCGTTAAGCTCGTTGCATCCCTCTGTAAATTCAACTGTTCACACATCGCCCTCCACGATTTGTGCCATTCTCTCATAAGTGGAGCCAACTCGCAGCAATTGCTGAGCTTGCAATTTGAATTTCCATCTTTCACATTCATCCACACACCCGCGCTACGCTATCTCTCTATATATTTGGGTATCTGTTTGTCCGTTTTTGCCATGCGCAATATATTTCTTGCTTTGGTTCACCTATCGGCGTGAAGAATCTTTTGGCAATTTTGTTATTTCTCTTGGGCTATTGTATTGTGTCTTTCCATTATAAGTCAGTACCTACAAATATGTAAATACATACACACACACAGAAGTGTATGTAAATATATATTTATTTACCTGCAAAAAATGCAATCTTTTTCATGTTACAGAGTAAGTTAACAAAGAAATTTAGTGCAATTCAAATACAACTTGGTGTACAACATTTCTGTGGAATAAGTAGACAGACAGACTGACAGGCAGACAGCTTTTGTGTAGATTGCTCTGATAGGTGTTTAAAAGATGGCTTGGTTTTGCACAAGCTCACCATCTTATAGCTGAAACCTTATGCGGTAAAATACAATTTGCAGTTAAAACTAACAAATTTGACACATGAAAAGGAAATTATTGTTAGTTGTTAGATGAAGAGAAAGGAAAAGAAATGGGGTAGGTTGAGGTTGAAGGGCAGTTGAAATACAAGTTGAGGGAAAGCCCTAGGCTTTGAACTTAGATTGCTTTGTGTAATGACATAATTTCAGTAAATGGCATAATTTTGAAACAACTGAATATAGTGAAGCCTTGAAGGTAAGAAGTCCATATATTGAAATTGGCTGGTAAAGTCGGATGACCTACGTGCATGGCGTATACGCAACCATTGGAATCTTGTTTTAACTACAGCTTAAAAGAGATCCCGCTAAAAATTCCAAAACGCGTATTCATACTAAGGAGACACACCGTGTGTGCAGACATGCTGGCTTGAATTGATGTTATTGCCCTACTTGCAGTTGGGGTAACAGATCGTGTGTATGCACGAAGAGCTAACTATAAAAACATACATAAGTAACTGTGTATCCTTTATTGATGAGACATAAAATGAAAACACGTGATTAGTCTTGGATAATTAAAAAATCAGTGCCATAATTCGGGCGCCGTGGTGTGGCGGTAGTGTTGCCGGCCTACCACACCGAAGGTCCAAGGTTGGAGTCCTGGGACAGGTAAGATCGAAAGTGGATTCAAACAGCTTTTCCAAAACGGGGTCGCCTCTCCGCAGTGTATTTCTGCCATGGGAGCCTTCTCAGCAAAAATCATCTGCTTTGCCGATGCCGTTCGGAATGGGCAAAAAACTGGTACGTACGCCAATATGAAAAAAAAAATTCAAAATCGGCACACCACAAATTGGAAGAGAAGTTCGGCGCAAAAATCTCTTATGAGGTTTATGATGATATACCTGTTGTATATCGCGCCATACATTTATTTATATTTTAATTCAAAAACATGTGCTACTACGTCATCGACCTATGCCTCCAATTTAACCCGGTTCCCTTGAGTTAGTAATAATCATAATTGAGGCTGAGCTACTTTTAAAATTTGTGGTGCACTGCTTTTTAATTTCCCAGCGCATTTTGCCGGACCCAAATGTTATTTGTACTAAATCTTACAGGGAAATGGTTAGGTTGTCTGTAGCCATTGTGAACCACCCATTCTAAGAAAACAGAGCATAAAAGTCGGTGAAAAGAAAAGTTTTGGATGGTGAAGTGTAGTTTTTGAAGGTCACACAGCTCGACTGGTTCCTCGGGGTGTACAGAATATTTTAAAAGGTTTCTACTCCACACCGAAAGGGATTCTGTGCAAGAACACTTTGGATCGCTGTAGATTATATTTGTTTTTTAGTAGTGGGACTATTTTCGAATAATGCTCGAATAAATACTATTTGAATAAACGAATAAAAATATTCGTTTCAAATAATTCGAATAGTATAATAAATACTATTTGAATAAACGAATAAAAATATTCGTTTCAAATAATTCGAATAGTATTTATTCGAATAGTACTACTCGAATAGTATTATTCGAATCATATTATTCGAATAGTATTATTCGAATAGTGGTATTCGAATAGTATTACTCGAATAGTGGTATTCGAATAGTATTACTCGAATAGAATTATTCGAATAGTATTTTTCGAATAGTGCTATAATTCGGGCGCCGTATTATTCCAATAGTATTATTTGAATAGCATTATTATATGCAAGAACACTGTGGATCGCTGTAGATTATATTTGTTTTTTAGTAGTGGGACTATTTTCGAATAATACTCGAATAAATACTATTTGAATAAAGGAATAAAAATATTCGTTTCAAATAATTCGAATAGTATTTATTCGAATAGTATTACTCGAATAGTATTACTCGAATAGTATTATTCGAATAGTGGTATTCGAAAAGTATTATTCGAATAGTATTGTTCGAATAGTGGTATTCGAAAAGTATTATTCGAATAGTATTGCTCGAATAGTGGTATTCGAATAGTTGTATTGAAATCCGGGAGATGTCGGAAGCGAAATTCACTGTCTTCATCGCTTGTACTTATGAGAATGCATTTACGTTTTGTATGAATTACCTACATATATTCATACAAAAAGTGTTTGCGTATACAAATGTGTACATAAGCTGTAGTGATATTTGTTTAACCATTCGAATACCTATTATTCGAACAGTGGTCATTTATAAATGTATAAATTAATCGAATAAATATTATTAAAATTTTCAATAGCCTTCGAATAAATGGATTTTTTATTCAAATACTTTTTATTCGAATAGTTCCATGCCTACTGTTTTTACATGAGATTATGCTACCGCAGAGTAAGTGGCACTGCAGGGGTATAGTCAGAATCCCAAAGCCAAGCTCTATAAACATTAGAAAAAACGATCTCTTTTCAGTGAGGCAATTCTCTTTTCCTTTATGAATGGCAGGGAGGGAAGATTTGTTCAGCCTTGAGAGTATTCCAGTCATACAGCAGATCCGAATATTGGAAGCTAAGCCTTAAATATTTATTCAAATCACCCGAAATTATTTACTAATGCCTAATTTTGACAGCGTTATTCCTGTTTCCCAGATTCATGAATTTAAACATAGCTGTTTTAAATTTAATTAGCTTGAAATCGTAGCTGTATTATTTGCTCTTTTTCACAACATTAATTAGTTTGACAGCTGTAAAATCACACTCCTTGAATTGCAATTGTGTGCCCCATAAATTGACTAACAAAAATGTGAAATCATATAATCAATAATAAAGGTATATAGAAAGATCAGTAGTGGGCAACCTAACATACTAAGTGCTATTGATGTGACATTGACATTTCGACAGTTCGGCTTAGTTTATAGTGTGCGTTTGATAACGGAGCTGTATGTCGGAGCGCTTGAATGCGTACCACCGATGTCGATATATACATATGTACGTTCAGCTGCTTCTATAAAAATCAGCAAAACATTCATGGTGACCATCAAAATGCATTTAAATGACAGTGCATACATAGTATGTACGAGTATGTGGTTGAATCGGTCAGCGACATGACAGCTAAAATATGAAAATTACATTAATATGTCACTCAACGCGTATGAGCACAATAAAAATAATAATAATAGTGCAGTACATATAAGCAGCTGATGCAAATAAGCAAAAAAATGACATAATGACAGTCGTACCTGTCAGTTCGAGTTCTGCTGGCCTATGTTCATATTATGAGTAGTGAGGTTCGTTGACTGACTGGTAGGCGGTTAAGTTGTGGCAAAGTTAAATAAAATTGCACAGCAATTATGCAAACAGACAAAAGCGAGTGGGATCAATTGTGTACACATGTATGTGAGTATGTAAACGTTGGCAGATCATTCTACGATAGGAGTGAAGATGGGTGCCTTGTCTTTGGGGTAGGAGGAGTACAAGATAGGCAGCTTTGTTGATAAAGGGTGCAGCTTTCATATTGACATTAGCGCTTTTGTATTCCTAAGTTCATTATTGTATTATTATTATTGTTGCTTTTGTAGAACAAATTGTTTCTCTTATTGTTCTTGATAGCACTCTGCAGCTTTGCTATTGTCACTGCGATTCAATATTTGTAGTAAGCACTCGAAGTTGTCACTCTCACAATGTTGTGTAAAATTGCATGCTATCATACATAGCTACATACGTAAAATTGTATATGTATCGTATATTAGGCTGCGCTCTAGAAAAAATTTGGTTTTTCATGCCGAAATAAAATTTTAAGATTATAGTTTCCATATCGATATTTTGGCCAATTCCGTTGCTTGACCAAAATGACTTGCAAAACAAAGTATGATGCAATAAAATTGTATAAACGGTCTGAATTAAACCCAGATGTATCAAACCCAAGTAGTGCACCCGGGGTACCCTAAAATTAATGAAAATAATAGCAAGGAGAACCTGAATTAGATTCCGAACGACAGAGAAAGATATTGGAGAAGAGGGATAGGATAAACCAATGTTTTAATGAAGTCGTGCAAAGTTGGGTAGGGGAATTTCGCTGGGTCAGTTCATTCTTCTTTGGACTAATCTAGAGCCCCATTCAATCACAGAGTAAGTAAATTATGGAGAGGCTCACCCTCCTTAAAATTGCTAACCCAGCTTATTAATGCACAAGGGTGGAAGAAGGTTGTACCTCGGCGGCGTCCTTTTTGTACCTTCAAGCTGCTCCGGCTCACGTAAACCTTAAATATTTCCAAAATAGTTTTGCGAGATTTAAGAGCACAATACAATACTGAAAACAAAAAACCGACCTCTTCAGTATGAAGGCTAAATCCCCAACTCTAAATACTTTTTAGGTATTTTATTTACACAGCTAAAAAACGAGGTGAAGTCTATAACGCCTTCAATGCCCAAGAGTTAAAAAGAAAATTAATTTCATTTAAAATATTACTGCAAGACTTATTATATTTTTGTTTATTTGAGGTGAATTCAAACCATTCTCTTATCAATATACAACTTGCAAGCAGCCTAATACATAATAAAGCACCAACGTTCAAAGCATTATTTTATTTAATCGACAGACCTGTAACCTTAACAGCCCTGGTGTAATTGGTTGTTTTCCTACCTTACTGAATGTTCCAAGTTCTTTTCTCAAGAAGTTGATGTAAAAAATGTAAATTCTTCGGACAATAAATCGAAAAAAGGAAGCTTTTTATATGTTTTGGATAAAAGCGTGATACTCTAATATAAGGCTGCAGCTCAGGAAGCCAGGATGGATATATAGGAAAACATTTCTAAGGATTTTTCTAATAAGATCGTTGTATGGTAACTGCACTAGTTTCCGGACAGCGCTAGTGTCCGGACACTATGTCCATGTTTTGGGATTAATAGAAAAATAACTAACAAATAGTCTCAAATAACAACACAAGTGGAAATGTAGATGTTTTCTGAGTGTACGTGGAAATTTTAAGTTGAATCAAAAGCATAGCTTAAAAGTTCCACGTAATTTTAGTGTTAGAAGTCCAAGCATGCGTCAAATTGCAGGTTTTGTAAAAAAAAAATTATGGGAGCATTTTAGAAAAGTAAGGGTCTAAACAAGTATTTATTAACATATTACAATAAAAGTTAATAATATTTGTTTAAAATATAATAGACTTTCATTTTATAAATAAAAAACAAATTTACTTAAATTTTCAGCCTAAATTAATACTGTCCGGCTACCAGAACCAAAATTTGAGATGATTTTCAGTTACTGAAGGCGAAAATTACGAACTACCATTTTAATGCTCCTAAATTATAGTTTATTATGTTATGTATGCATTACAAAAAGAAAAACATATTTTTCTCCTATGTTTTCAGTATTCGGACACGTTTTTTCAAATACAAATATCGCTATCCGGATAATAAGAAAATAAGGTTCAATGGCCGGACAGTTAGCATTTTGTACAAACTTTGTTGTTTTTACATTATTATTATTTAAAGAATGAATGCAGATTTTTACCTCAGCCCTTCGAGATTATAAGGTCAAACCAAACAAGCATCAGACAAGCGGCAGCTTAGCATAGCTGTGGAACTCCTAATAGTCGCAGCCTTAATCTGGCGCGCGACAAGATCACAAAATGTGTTCAAGCATTACTTTACAACCTATAAAAACATAATATTGCTTTCTTGCCGTTTTACGGACAACAGCTAGGTTGTTAACCCATACGACTTGCACACGGCCTCGGAGAGTTTGCCATCCTATGTTACTTCCAAGCCGTTTGTGCTTGGTAGATCGTTTACAGCTCTTGACTGCTTTTCATTATTTTCAATCTGATGGGGAGTTCTATGGTATACTTTTCGAGAGACTTCCCTTCTAGGTGAAGATGTCATCCCTTTTGCTTCTATCTATGCCCATATGACCCATGACCAAGTATAGATGTAAGTTCCCTCCTTGTAAATTTTTCCTAGCGCCTGTTGCACTTAAAGACACTTTTAGTTGTTGTAATTTACCTCCTTGTAGGATTTGTTTAATTTCGGATAAGCACAGAATAAAGCAGATTTGGAGCAATCGGTGTAAATGTGTTTGGTACCAACCGAACCTTACGCCAACCCTTCACATCTATCACATCTATTGTAGCTTCAACACCCATTTCGAAGTGCGTGCGGGACCATATATCCTGTTGGGCCCTTTTTTGATGGCGCTGGTACAGGCTACTGCCACGAGACATTGGGCCTAGTTTTAGTTGTCAACAATATGCTTTTGCCCACTAAGTCTACGGGTGCGATGTACAGAATGGCATTTCATAATTCTGTCGGGCTGGCGTTCAAGCCTTCCATTATACTAATTATGGATTATGTGCATACTCTCTCCAGTTTGTTAACAAAAGTGATTTTTTTGTGTGGCTGGTAACCAAACGAGGGCTCCATAATGACTATTAGCTCCACAATCGCGGTGAATACGCAATTAGAAATAGGGTGAGAAGACTTACGTGGACCCCGCCATGACTATGTAAGCCCGCATTTTGCGATTAACCCAACGTCGGATGCCCAGACAAGGATCTCTTGAAGTTCCCGGACCTTCATATAGCTGATTGTTGAAAGAAATTCTACCAATTATGACAAATAAAACATCAACTGCGTACGCCGTAAGATTGGTTGTGCAATCAGTGAGATGCCCATCCAGAGAGATGTGAATATGACTAAAACGTATTTATTGTATGCAAAGTCCTTCTTTATGTTTCAGAAATACTTTACAAAAATGTATTGTATATACAAATTTCGAGTATCCGGAAACTAAAACCAAAGTGTCCGGAAACTAAATTCTACTGTCCGGAAACTAGAGCAAATCGAACTTGTTTGAGTTTTTACTTTAATAATATTTCCAACATTATACAGGGTGGCGCAAAAGTAATCCTCCTATCAGAAAATGCTATAAATTTTGCGATTGGCCCCTAAAGTCAGTTCAGTTTTGACATTTGTGTAGTAAACACATGCGAAATACACGTTAATAAACAATGTTACGCTACACTGCTCCAGAACGCGGAATATTGCTGACTATTTATTTCGGTCGGTGAAAAACGGTTACAGCGCAAAAGTAATCCTCCTATCAGAAAATGCTATAAATTTTGCGATTGACCCCTAAAGTCAGTTCTGTTTTGACATTTGTGTAGTAAACACATGCGAAATACACGTTAATAAACAATGTTACGCTACACTGCTCCAGAACGCGGAATATTGCCGACTATTTATTTGACCAATAATCGGTCGGGGCCAAACGGCTACTGTGAATGGTGAGCGCTACAGAGCAATGATCAACGAGTTCTTTTTGCCGCAACTTCATGAATTGGGATTGGAAAACATGTGGTTCCAACAAGACGGTGCAACCGCACACACTGCACGTGCCACAACCGATATGCTGAACATCGGAAGCTTACTTTTGCGCCACCTTGTATTTTCAAATTATACAGAAGTCATATTATTGAGCAATATTTATGCTATTATAAACAGTATACGTATCTTTTCGCGGTAACGTTTATAGGGAGAAAATGAGTCGAAGTCAAAGTTGAGGAAAACGTTAAGTGTCCAGAAACTGGTGCGTTTACCCTACAAGGATAACCGAAAAAGTCCCTTTAATATCCAATTAGACAATAAACTGAAAATTTGAACAATAATAACGAAAGACGTTGAAATCCAACGTTATTACTTATGAGACAGACCTACATTCTTTTTTAAAAGGAAATAAAAGTTTTGGTGTTTGTTAAACGTTGGCATAGGGAATTTAATAATATTTGTATAACGCTTTATACCGAGTTGGTAAGAACATTTTTTTCATGACTTACGCAATCTTTCTCTCTATTGCAGCAGATTGAAATATCAACAGCGGCCTACATTGTAAAGTCGGCCAGAAATGCTTGGTGTTTTGTCAATGGTGAGAGACATGCTGAGTCTATTGTCAATATCAGATACATCTGACTAAATTTTTTTAGTTAAAAGATTTTGACACCATCGTTCAATTAATAAATTGACCTAATGAGAGGTTGGCTTTGAAACCTGTCCTTTTAAACCATGTAGTGATAGCTAACAATTCGAAACGCTAAATCTAAAAATAATAGTCATAGGTCTGCTTGGCTGCAGGCGCCTCACAGTGATCCTACACTCTGTTGCTCGGAATCGCATATATTTATTTCGATATGAAAAATATACCGAATATATTAAATTACGTTTTACCTCATGCTATACTATTATATTATGATACATAGTTTGTAAGATTTGTTGTAGACTAAATAAATAAATAAATGAATAACAATTTTCGCTGCATGCCAGGGGAAGCTTCCACATTTCCTCTTGTTTTGTTTTTCCCACAAATCGTCGAGCCTGTAAAACAGTGGGGAAAACCTTGAACCTTCTATATGGTAGACCAGCTCTTACTATAACACACCGAACGCCTGGCTGCAATTCAACTTATTTGTTTTTATAGTGCAACATTGAAGCAAAACTTATGTTTGCAAAACCGCGCATATGTACACATTGAAAACAATAAGCCAAAATAAAATTTGAAAAAGCGCGTTGGAATGCTCCAATGAATCGGAACATAAATATGAATATGCTTCTCTCACCAACAATTATAGATGGGTTAGAAACGTATTTTAAAAATCTAGCTTTGTAGGAATTGTGCGGAAGTAAAACAGTTTTTGCTTCTCCTGTAAAATTTGAGTGGCAGCACTTATGGGTTTTTGCAATTTTTGAGTGACGCGGTTTTGCAGTGTCACCGACGATATATACATATTCATTCATTTGTATGTTTGATGTTTTTGCACATTAATACATACATATGTAAGTACTAGGCATGGGACTATGCGAATAAAAATGATTCGAATAAAAAATCTATTTATTCGAAGGCTATAAAAAATTCGAATAATTTATACTTTTATTCGAATATCATTATTCTAATAATAGGTATTCGAATAGTTAAAAAATATCACTACAGCTTAAGCACACACACAAATATCACTACAGTTTATGCAAACATACATACATACACACAAACCGTGAATGCATGCCCATAGGTACAAGCGATTTCGCCCCCGACATCTCTCGCATTTCAATACAACAAATCGAATACCACTACTCGAATAATACCATTCGAGTAAACGGATAAATTGTTCGAATAAATACTATTCGAATTTTTCGGAACGTATATTTTTATTCGTTTATTCGAAAATAGTCCCACTACTAGTAAGTACGTAAACAAAATGGCATCGTAAATAGCAAATGTTCCTTGCGAACGCCTGCTGTTGTACATTTTATTGCAAACGCACACCCTGCTTTAGCTGACTGACCTGTCGACCTCACACTCACATACAAACATTGGTGCATGCGTGCAAGCACTACATTTGCATTCGTACATATTTATGGTCATAAACGTCAATTTGCCATTCAAATGAATGCAACCGCAAATTCATCACTCCACGTAAGGCTCAATTAACCTAGCACCTATTATTCAGTACCAAGTTAAATACATGCATAAATAATTTACACACATATGCATATATTTTTACGCATACAGTCATTGAAATGTGTACACTTTGACTGAAGAGAACCTAATATTTGTACAAAATTCAAACTCGGATAAAACTATCATTGAGGGGTAGACATCGACATAAAATATGGTCCAAATTAACTCGAATTTCGTTCTAATGGGAGCTTTTTGGGTAACGTATTGAGCTTGAGTCTGATTTGAAGTTCGGAGTTTGATTAAATGGAGGTCAAACACTGAGCATAAAATTTTTGTTATAGTAGGGATGAAGAATAAGAATGTTAGAACGAGTGGCAAGGCCAGTACTAATATAAGGTGGCGCAAAAGTAAGCTTCCGATGTTCAGCATATCGGTTGTGGCACGTGCAGTGTGTGCTGTTGCACCGTCTTGTTGGAACCTCATGTTTTCCGATCCCAATTCATCAAGTTGCGGCAAAAAGAACTCGTTGATCATTGCTCTGTAGCGCTCACCATTCACAGTAACCGTTTGGCCCCGACCGATTATTGGTCAAATAAATAGTCAGCAATATTCCGCGATCTGGAGCAGTGTAGCGTAACATTGTTTATTAACGTGTATTTCGCATGTGTTTACTACACAAATGTCAAAACAGAACTGACTTTAGGGGCCAATCGCAAAATTTATAGCATTTTCTGATAGGAGGATTACTTTTGCGCCACCCTGTATAACTAGGAATCCAAATATCAAAACTAGTACGAAAGAGAATACAAGTATGCATAACGAATTAGAATATGTATAAGAATACAAATAAAAGAATGACAACGAGTACAAATACAAGTTCTAAAAGGAAAACAAATGGAATATTGAATACGAACTTCCATACAAATACGAGTATAATAACGAGTACGATTACAAATTAGAATAAGGATCTAAAGCAAATGCAAGAAATTCGAATGCGTCAAAGGCATAAATCTACAACTCCATAACTAACCTCTTGACCTTTCTGGCATTGTAGATTTTCAACTCGATCTTTGACTGTTTTAATTAAACAATTAAAATCCTACAAAACCTGCGTTGTCTAAAAGGGTAGTTATGAAATTCTACCTTGATTGCCCTTTTCATTGATGCGCCAATACTTTTGTTTTAGGTACCAAGTCCAAGCACCAGAGTACCCTATCGGGATTTCAAATTAAAATTTTCCATGGAAATTTGGTCTATTGAATATATACCATTATGGCATGTGTTGCAGTGTAAGAGGTGCAAAGATATGGAGTGTTATATAGTTACATGGAGTGTATGGTTTTCTGTACCGTTATCGATATATTATTTTAGTAGCACGCTGGAAAACCTGAGGGAAAAGTTTAGAATTTTAATGAGATTAAGAGCTCTGTTCAAGGATTAGAACCTTTTTCCACGTATTCTTTCCGTGAGTGAATATTATAATGCTGCCTTTTATAAATAGTCTTTTCAGAGCTTTCCTATAAAAAAGTGTTATCGCAATGTATCGATTTTCTCCATAAATATCGATTATTTTCCAGCTCTTCAGTCTACTGCACTATAACTGCATGATCTTTAAAAACCAGCTCCACGAGACTATATGTTAGCTAAGTACCAATGCTGATAAAGATAATTTCTGACCAACAGAGAGGATATACTTTGTCTACTTTTTTTGTTTGGTAGCTTGGTGAGTTCCGTTCCGTTGTTCTTTAAACTGGATAACTCACTCGAAAATTTCGACCAGGTAGGTCATGTCGTACCGATAAAATACGTATAATCGCTATATGTGTAGTATTACTAACTTACTACTTGACATTTATTAATAGTTTTTCATTTTCATTGTATTTTAAAAAACTTTGACGTTTGAATTTGAATTCGAATCTGACAAAAGTTGCATTTTTACATGTTTTAGTCAGACATTTATGGGGTTTAATTAGAAAACTACGGGATGGGACTATTTATTTCATGCGTCCACGTGAGCCCAGACTTTTCCGCAATGAAAAAACAATATTTCTCGGAGGATTTTCTTATAAGCGCTATAGTGAGATATCGTATAGGGTATTTTTAACTAGTATCTATTTCGATGGCGTCATATATTTCATATATATATAAAGTTTTCATTTCATCTTACCCCAACCATTCCCATAACTTTGTTTACCAAACACACACAAATTTTCTCCGTATTCATTATTTTCTCTGCACTGTTTTTGCAATTTTGTTATATTTGTATATTTGCGATGTTTGTTGTTGTCTTTTTCGGTATGACAGCAAAATGATGCTGTCACTTGTCAATGTGGCAAGTGCCATTTAAAATTGAGTTGACAGTTAATGGGTGGCAATGGCTCCTTGTATTTGGTCATAGGCCTGTTTGTTTGTTTAGTTTGTATGCGTGTTTATTGTGCATGTAAGTGAGTTATGTTGGGAATTCAAAATTGTTTTTCGCGGGTGAAAACGTGTCAAATGTGATAGCAGAATGATACTTGTTAAAAGAACATAGGTATGTGAAGGAAGGTATAAACACCAATTTGTGAATATGTAGTGCATTTTTACACTTAGTTGTATTTCTCACGCAATCGAAATCTAACAGAACACCTTGGTTAAAACTCGGTTAGAGAATCTGGACTGGAAAATCGATTACTTTGGTTATATATAAATTACGTCCAATAGTCTTCACTTGAACAACTTAGACCCCAGACATAAATTAGAAGCAAATTGAAAGGGAAGCTCTAGTTGTTATCCAAAGAAGACCCAACCATCTCTTGGTGCTTAGCAGACGTAGGAGCATTACGCGAGCTCCTACTCTATGGCCCGGAGTTCGAAGCTCTGCGAAATTGTGGATTGCCCCAAAAATCAAACACCCAGCACCAACTGCGACTACCACCACTTGATTTAGCAGGGGTATCTTTTGATCGGACCTGGGACTATGCATCTCTTTGTGGCTTCCCGACTCTCCTAGTGCAGACTGAAAGGAAATGTTTGTAATCATGGGTAAAGTAAATCATTTATTTCGGATATTTATTTGCACATACCGACAGACTACAAGAAGTCTTGAACTCAAGTGCCAATCAGTAAAAGCCACAGATCTGTCATTGACATGGTTCAACACTTCATAATCAGCCATATATTGGTACCTGGATACAGTGATTGTAACTGTTTAGCAGACGAGCAGGCCAGAAGCCGCTACACCATCCTTGAGGATGACTCGTTGGGTATACATACAGTTTTCGTGTGCTCTTACGATAAAGGAGGCACATATACGCAATTGGTGTTTAACCGCACACCACGGCGCTAGAATAGTCAAATTTTCTATGATGAGGAGAAAAGTGTTTCAAAATCTAGCTCTAAGTATATAGAAGATGGTTAGCTACTCAAATGTTCCACATATGGCCCAGAATTGTCAGAAACACAGTTTTAGGAATAGCTAAACTGGACTAAGGTCCGGCGCAAATTTTTTATATCCTATAACAACCTCACGGCATAAATCTAAATACACAAAACAAAAGATAAATCGGTTGCAGAATACAGCAGCTAGAGAAAACATTAAAACATTCTAATTTTAATGGATGATTTTGTGAAGTGACTAAATCAACGTGAACGGGGTGTTTTCGAATCAAATTTTGTCTGTTTTCTCAAGCACTAAGTGACATAAATTTCCAGCAAGTTGTTTTAGACAGTAAAATATTTTAATTGTACATGTTAGCAATAAATTTAGAAATAAACTTAAAAAAAGAACGATTAAAGCACCTCACGTAGGCGTGAAAATATTTAGCATTTAAAAATATTTATAAAATTCAATGAGCGGTGTTATTAAAAAGCTAAGCATACCAGCTCAATAAATAACAAATGCACATTAGGAGGTGGAATGAAACAATAAAAGTTAAATAAGCAAAGAAATATATTTAAAAAAAAACAAAAACACATCACTTAGCTACCATTTCACGTTTACACATTCATTAATGATTAACGCCCACTTGGTGTGCATGGCCAAAACAGCGGAATCATGTCAGCAGGCAAGCAACACCACTTGTCAAATGCAGAATTCATTAAGTCATAGCATGGAGTGCCGTTTGATTAGTTTTTTACGACTGCACACTCAAAATGCGGTCAATTAAGTGACTGTGAGTGAAGAGTGAAAGAAAACATATTTTACAAATTATGCACGTCTACAAATCAAGTTTTGAATATTTGGACATATGACTTGTGGTCAACTAGTTGTAAAGTAATCCACCAATATGCCGGAAACTGCAAGCATGTGGTAGTTGCCTATTTTCAGATTTTTCGAAGATATTTTGGAAGTTTGAAATTGAAAAAAACAACAACAGCAAACGAACATTCAAGTACGCCCTTCTGATCTTAGTAAAAAAATTCTATTTTCACACACTTTTAATTTTAAAAGTTTTACCCCCATATTCATAAAAATTAATTTTGGGTTTAAAATAACATTATCACGAAATGTTTGAATTATAATATCTTTATAAACTTTTTTTTTTTATATGGGGGTTAATAAATACATAAATGGGTTCAATATAATATTAGTGAAACTAAATTGGATATCGTTCGACGGAATAAAAAGAAGCTGTGTTTTTAATAGCTTTCATTTAAAATATTTCGAATTCCATAACAAAAGCCACATAAAAAGAAATTTCAAAGTTAACCAAAGTTCAGGAAAGTTAATTCAACTTTTACAAATTTACATCAAAATTTCAATATTTTATGGCAGAAGTTTTAGAAAGATTTTGAGTACGAAGTTTTATAGCTCATTCAATTATAGCACAATAATGTGCAAGGATTTTTTTGTCAAGATGTTGGTATTTTTTTCCATACAAAATTAATTGTTCTTCGTGCATTGTATGGAAGGAATCATTCAACACCCTTGCCGAAATAAATTCTGAAAATTCAGGGAAGTTTTTGAGCGAGTTGTAATTTGCACAATGTTATACTAAAATTGATTGATTTACAAAACTGCGTACTCCAATATTTTGTAGAAATTCATCCAAAAAATTTGAAAAATTTGATGCCCATTTTTTAAAGTTTAGTTAACTTTCCTGAACTTTGTGTAAACTATGAAATTTCCTTTTATGTGGTTTCTGTTATGAAGCCGCTATATTTTAAATGAAAATTATTAAAATCACAGCTTCTTCACAGCTGTATATCTTTTTTAGGCCTGCTCTTAATCTTTCTTCAAAACCGCCAAACTATTGAAGGAAGAAAATTTAGAACCACATAGATTTTTAGGAAATTGAATTCCGCACAAAAAGGTTGCAAAGGAAAATTTTTGTCACGGGTGCCGTTCCAAAGTAATCAAGCTTTAAAAATTAATACTGCTTTCTGATTTCAATGTCTTATGAAACTAGTATATTTTTAGTAAATATATTTATTTAAATAATAATTCTAGACAAAAAAAAAAAATAAATTATACTTTTTTTATAAATTCAATTATGTTGGGTTTCGAAAAGTAACTTTATAAAAAAATATTTTGACCCCTTTTAGAATTCGTGTTTTTTATTTCTAAAAATCTATGTTTTCCTAAATTTTCTTACTTCAATAGTTCGGCAGTTTTGAAGAAAAATTTATATCCGCTATACAAAATGTAAACTAGAAATTATAGACCTCTAAAAAAAAACATGTATTAATAATAATATAAAATTTTTTTTTTGGTCCAGTCTAGTATATAAGTATGAATCATATTTTTATGTGGGGAGTAAAATACTTCACTACTCCCCTTTTCTGTTGGCTATTCTTCAGAGTTGCATTAATTTGCAGTGAGTTGGCGCGAAACGAGTCAAGCAGCAGTCAAGTGTGTTAACAAACCGACTGATCACGCCCACTAGCGTTGTTAGTTTGGATTTATTTATACCCAGTTGCAAAAAGGAGCTATTTAAAAATAGTCGGGAATTAAGTTACAATTATATCGTTATGAAGTAATATAGTTTAAGTTAAAAATTTGATAACTTTATGAAATTAAATAGTGGTTGAATCCACAAAACATGCTTACACATATGTAAAACTTCAAGGACTATCAGGCACTTTTTAGGTTATGAATATTCAACTCAGAAAAAGGGCCTACATATTGATTTGTAAACTTACGGGACCACTGGAGTTGCATTGAAGTATAGATGTAGTTTGTTTTGTAGGTGAAAATTGTGTGGAGTGCACCGGGATACACCGACAAATGGCCCGTTCAGGTTTTCTGTCATGCGAAACGTTGATTTAGACTGTGCCGTGCATTTTGGATAATCTCGCCTTGACAATGGCGTGCGTAATATGTAAGCCAATTTAGTCGGTTGGACATCGAGTTACATTCAGTGAATACCACTCCTTCCTTTGCCACTAAAGTCCGCTGTCAATACTAACAGATTTTGAACAGAAAAGTCTTCATAACAGGATAAATATTTCATAGAAGATAATATTTTAGGTAACAGAATGATTCCAACTCAGTATACACCAGCCAAACATTTTGTTTGAAGGGTATATTTACTCTGAAGTTCTTACATGTATGGAAAAATGAAAGAAGTTCGTGATGGCCAAGAGCATTCACAACCTACCCCAGAGATAGGACGCAATCTACCCTATGAGACCCGCAGCACTCTGGTCTAAATCCGTTCTCGATACCATAATAAGTACAGCTCATCTTATTATATGTATCCCGTGTTATGCCCTTACGATTTCTTCCTATGTTCCATACCTAAGTATCCACATTCACAATTCTTTAGTTTCTGGGTCTTTGGCTGTCAGCAAATGTTTCGCAAATTTTATTACATACATTTGTTATACTCGTATTTCAAAAATTTTTTTCGTTACAACCAAGTTTATTGAATTTTATTGCGCCCTTTTAACTGCAAACATTCACGTACATATATACACACATATCTTTATACGAATAAATATGTCGGTATGTAAATGCATTCATTTTATTTGTACGAGTTTGTGCGCTTAATGCATTTAAGCTGACAGCTGGCTAAATTAATTTGACAATAATTAGCATTTCAACTGTCAACGCTAATGAATATTCTGTACAAGACACTGCCACTGCCGTTCGAATTGGCTGGTGACGTTGTGTTGTTGTTGGTGCAGCTGCCTTAGATGCTGTCACTTGCCTTGCTGCTTTTTGCATTTCCACTCATCCACGCCACTCATTTCAATTGACGGCTGACTTGTCTACTACAGTGAGCTCAAATCCAAGTGTATATGTCTGTGTGTACATGGCTGTTTGTGAATATTGCATGACATTTGTACATTTTCCCCGATGACAAGGTTGCAACTTTTTCTTATGTAAATGTGCACACTCAAGAAATACTTAAATGCATAACTATGGGAAGCGGCACTTTTGACGTGTAAAAAGAGATGGAATAAATAAAATTTTAATTACCAACACCAACATATCACTGTAAGCCCAGAGATACTGAAATATACAGCCATGACCAAAAGTATTAGGCACTTCATTAATTACCGCATGTTTCGTTTTAAGTAAAGACATTGTATTAACAAGTCCGTACCATTAGCTATAAGATTACAAATATTCTTTAGTTCACCCTTTGATTTGATAACGGCAGAAATCCTCGTCACGGTGCTTACAAGCTTCACACTTACGGCTGTACTTAGCTCCGATGGTGGATTACAAAATTTATCAGGTCTATTTTCGGTATTATACCTACTGTGTTGCTTTATATTGCGTTTTAAAATAGCCAACATGCGCTATATAAGATTAAGTTATTAACACAGCCCTGGCCAAGCAAAAAAAAATAAAACAATATCAAGATCTCACCGGAACGAGGATCAGTTGTATGAGAGTTGTTTGTGTATATACCTAGGTGTGTTTACATATTTATGTCTTTGCAACCAAGCAAATACGGATTGGCTGTCAAAAAGTTACTACAAAAAACTAAACCAACAGAACTTCTATACGGATCCGAAATTGATCTGATTAGATTTTTTTGCTTTTAATATTCTCCAGTCTGTCAAACTTGCTTTCAAATGGTTTGTTTATATTTTAACATGTGCTGTGCTGTTTTGACATTTCAGAGAAACGATTTTCACCATGGCCGCAGTCTCATTACTCATTACGAATACGATGCCTCTCATTTCCCATCTACTCCTTCCGTACGGAAGGAGAGGTGTAATGATCTGGAAGGTTGCACTGGTCATACCAAATTGTTCCCGCGACAGGGGGCATGTATCGGCTTCATATTGTTTGTGTGCATATTTCGTCTTCATCAAATAAATAAGCCCACCCGAAAAAATTCCTGGCTATAGCCCTGTTCTTATTACTTAATAAGCTAATTTTTTAGTAATTTCGATGAAAATAATGATTTGTATCTGCTGTTGACTTCCCAATTTAAAGGACACAAAATTTTATAAAATTACCTTTAAAAATGCAAATATTTTGACATTACGCACCAAGTGCTCGACTGCCCAAGGCTGTACTAACGCACTTAACTAGATTGTTATTTGTGTTGAAATACTAAGTGCACTCAATTATAAATTATCTCATCAAATATTTGTAAGATGTTGAAGAACTTACAAACAAACTTCATTACTATTCAGCGATTAGCGCAAGAGGTATTTTCCAAGATCCATTCAGAAAATTTAATGAGTACTGGTTCCAGGAAACAAACAAGACTAGTTTTGAAACAATCTCTGAGGAAGATTTTAAATATGATCCCAACGAGTGGAAATTATTTCTAATGACAATATCGTAGGAGATAAACCAACTACTTTGGTGCTATTCACCCAATAGAGTGTTTACTCATGCTGCACACGTCTTTACCAGCGCACTCCGAGAGCAATCTAAGACCTAGCTGAAGCAGCGTATTTTTCACTTAGTTCACATCATTGGTTAGGATACTGTGACATTTTAGAGAAACCGTATACAAATAGAAAACTGGAGGCCGGAAGTGTGGCAAAAAAACAGCAGCTTCGTAGAAGCTACACTCAGCAAAAAAAAAAGCGATACCGGACTTTTATAGTGAACGGACCCAAGGGTGCTATGTCATCAACTATGGTTCACTAGGGTTTTTTTAACTTCGCAGAAAAAAAGCTTTTCAAAGGAAGGAGCTACGCAAAATTCCATGTTACATGTAGGTGCAATGAGGCAGATGAGAAAAGCTAGGAATGCATAATCGGAACTCAAATCGTTATTGAGTTATGCAGAAAATACTTAGCATAGGCGATATATGGTTTCTGAAAGTGGTCGGTGCCACGCCCCCAGGCTATATAAAATTTCAATTCGTCATAACTCTGTACGTATTTGGTTTCAATAAATTATATATGTATCCTTTAGTCAAGATTTACAAATTTTGGAAAAGTGGGCGATTCCACACCCACATTTTTTGTGTTATGTTTGTTCTTCATTCATGTCCAAAGTTTAAGGTCGATCTCTATAAAACTTTCACGATGGGCTTAGTAGTTCGGTGGGTACGACATAGGCTATATATAGTTTTGTAAAATTATGTGGTGCCACGCCCCCAGGCTATATAAAATTTTAAGCAAATTTCCAAACTGTGAGGTCTACATATCCAACTGAGAATTGGTATTGCCTACAAGTGTTGTCTTGGGCATAGGTAACTCAGAAGTATCCAAGGTTATCTGTCGACGAACAAAGACCAGACAATATTAGTCACTTATCATATCCATCCTGATATGTATATAGACGATGAAAGAGATTTTCGTTTGAGAATAGCAATTACTGCTGTTGTTGTTGTTGTGGTAACGAAAAAAACACTCCCCGAAGGCTTTGGGGAGTGTTGTCGAATTAACTGTCCTTGCCCGGATTTGAACCCGATATTCTCCGGTACTCCCTTGCGGTACTACCCGACTGTCGAGGTAGCGATTTATTACCAGTGAAACCGTAAGGAAGGATAAGATGGGTAATGAGAGGTGAGAGGCATCATATCCGTAGATCAACCATCGAGTTGCACGTCATTACCTTTGTGCATATTACTACCTACCTGCCTACCTCGGGCATATTCTAAGCCTATAACCCGCAGGGGGAGCAATTACTGCTCCTTATTTAGAACTACTTTTGCATTGAATTCTTTTGTAGATAAAGTAGTTGCCGATCGATGCCAAAAATTGCAGCGGCAGACACACTAAATCGGCGATTACATTCATATTAGTTGCGTTCCAATCAGCTATCCAGATCAGTGTCACGATCAAGATCTCACGGGAACGATACGGATCAGTTGTATGAGAGTTGTTTGTGTATATATGTGTGTTCGCATATGTGTGTCTGTAAAAATCTACTACAAAAAACCAAACGAACAGAGCTTCTATACGGATCCGAAATTGATCCACATAAATATCAAGATTGCAACGTTGTTGTTGCATTTACATGCAAAATTTCTATCTGGATCTGGATCACTCCTGATTGGAACACGCCTATTGCCTCCGCTAATATGCATTGCTACTTACATATGTGTTCGTATAAACAGTTTGCATGTTGATTTTTGTAAATAAATTGGTAGTGCGCAATTATACTCAAGTCATGACAATTCCACGCACATCCACTGTCACCCAACGCAAACTCAATGTGCACAAATCAGCAACGCATAATTTGCATATTCAACATGTCAACATAGCAACCTCCATGTACGCATTCGTGTCGCTACTATGGCTGCCGATGCTAGTGTTGCTGCCAGTGTGAGGACTTGGTACATTTTTTCCTAAATAAATTTTTTGGCCCTGTGCCAAATGCATGAGAAAGGAAAATTCTTACATTTATTGTGGTGAATATGAACGTCATAAATTTGCCTAGCTAAATGCTAAAATTATTAAACACGAAAAAGTTAGGGAAATATTTAGTTAGTGGCAAAAAAAGGTCTTGCGCCCGTTATCTTGGCATCAATTATCATAATTCCCTAATATAATATATAGTACTACAGAAAATTTGGTAGCCAAATGTTTCCGATTAGCAGCCTTAGTAGAAATTCTTTTAAGACATTCTAACTATTTCACATACATTTTTTTATTTATTATATCAATACTTTTTTTTTTTAAACAAAGGATTAAGTTATGACTCCTTAGTATTCTCAATCATTTCAGCTTTCGCTTCAGAAGTACAAATTTCTGTACGACTATGACTTTGTCAGCAAGTACTTCACATTTCCGAAAGGGCTACTTTACGAGTCCACCAAAAGCGTATATTTTAGAATATTTGCTCTTAATTAATTAAACTATTTAGACCCATCAAAGAACTCAAGAAGAAACTGCGTGACTTGTGACGCAAAATAGGTCTAGGGTTATTTGTAAATACTAAAATGACTTATTCAATATCAAGACAGTCAAACATTTACTCAAACCCACTTAAAGATATAGAAGCAAATAAAGCTAAAGTTTTATTAAAAACCCAATACTGGATTGTGGCTGGATACGGAGAAAGGCGAGCTTTGATAACACTATTTCGTTGTTTCACATGCAGAGCAAAACTGTAGATATTAGTATCCTGCACAGCTAATACGGCTCTCCCAAATGCCTTCTTTCGTAATCGGAAAGGTCTTTTTCGAGATATCCGAAACCAAACTCAGCAAGTGGAGTTTTCGGGTTTGATTAGCTGCACTATTTTCGCTTCTGGTATGATTATTCATTAAAATCTATCCCAAACTCAGTTCTCTGACTAAGAGCACAAAAAGAGAGTAAATAACATTTCCTCTCATTCAGAAATTGCAATTTTCATTCAAAAGGAAAAAGGACTTTTGCTGACAACTTCGAGTAAATCTGTCAAGCGATCAGATGTTAATTCGACGAACAAATTTTTAACAAAAGGCAACTATGTGTGGAATTTACTTATTGGGAAATAATGAAATACATGAAAAAGTCTTCTTTAAGACGTTCAAAAGCATCCGTCCAACATTTTTTATGTGATTTAATCCCCCGTCATTTTTTAAAAAATATTTGACATTCGTTTTGAAGTTTTCCAAAGTGTTACTCTCTCGCTCTGATTTTTAGTTTAGTTTGACAGTTTTATAGTTGTGTTCTGTAAGTCTGTCTCATCTCAGGTTACTAAATTTGAGATTTTTCATTAAATACAATTTTTGTGACTTCAGATGATTTCGGTATTCTGTAAGAGAAAATCACAAAAAGTTCACCTATGATGTGTGGTAAAAATACATTTGCATACATCTTAAGTACAGCATTTGACAGCCCCTGTATAAAAGCCGCAATAGCGCAGCTAGTAAATGTCTCGAATACAACGTGACGCAGGTTCGCAGATGACAATTTATTACAATTTTTTATTTTATTTTTTTTCTTAATTGAATAAAATTTTTTTAAATATATAAATGGTTTTAAACTTAAAATTTTTTTCTTTAAATTTATTTAATTTTTAACCCAATATTTCTCTGTGACCTGCCTGGAACCAGCTGACAAATTAGTAACTCTTTTTTTGAGACTAGAGATGTGAGGCAGCTTACTAAATACCAAATTGTCTCAAAATTGAAATTGATCACAAAATGTCTCTATTAGTGACTGTATACTGCTTACAGAATTCATCTATTAGTTATTCAAGTATGAGATTGGACCTAAAATTTTCAAATCCGATCACTGTTCGGAGTGTTGCTGTTGTTCTTGTTATTATGACTGCCTACATCAATAGCATTCGGTCCCATTTGGGATGCTAGGCGTTAATTACATTTTATTTATAATTAAGCACAACACATGCGTTGACAAGTCATGTCAGAGGCAACATGCAATAACAACTAAAACAATTGCAATTGTAATAAGTACCGTTAGTACTAAACTATATTATAAAGAAAAGAGTACAGATGACGAAGAAAAGAGAGACGTTGCGGAGCAAGGGTTTGAATACAACTGTCAAAAAATGTTCACTTTAATGAAATGTGAAAGCAAATGTGCAATTACTGCAATAACAACATATATGTCGAGTATTCATTTGTCGCCTATAGCTTGTAGCAACAATAACAATATGAAGTGCCCAACACCCAGTAGAATTCAAAAAACTCTTGTAGTCATGTCAACAAGTTCAGCAGGCAATGCAACCATTTATTTGTTTCACACAAAAGTAGCTTTTCGATCATATTTTTTATTTATTGTGCCTTTTATGACAAAGTGGCAACTTCCGTTGTTCGTTGTTGCAAATGCTGTAATGGCATGAAGTTATGCTCAGTTGTCGCAGAAGCTTGGTGGGAAATATTTGCAACACGCTGCATACCATTGGGCGAGAGAAAGTTGCCGGTTGCACTTTAACGTGTCACTTTAAAATAAATGAGCGCTTGTGACCAAAAGAGTATGGTATTTGTTCAAATATTTATGAGTGTGACAGCGTTGCTTTGACAGCTGTAAGTGTCACTGTCACTTCACGGAAGCAATTATTTTAAACATTTTAAAATATTTTGTACCGATTCCAGCTTGCTTCATTGAACCCTACTGGTTAGGAGGTTAGAATATGCCGGAGGTTTGAATGCGACTAAAATCCACTTCGACCCCTGGCCAAGGGTTCAACGAAATCGCTACCACGGCAATCGAACTGATGCTGCAAGATGCTTGTACCGCATTCATGTCTGGCAAAGTATTGTCAACATCAGTATAAACCTGTTTGGTCAGTCACGTCACGCTAAGCTACAGTAATAATATAAACGCTAATAACTGCAACTACTATCCATGCCTCGGAGCAGCTTGGACTTGCAGAAATATATGGACCGTATATATTTTAATTAAATTAAAATCCAGCGGTTTTGCTTGCTACGCCATGTTGTGGTAATAAATGAAGTTGCCGACCCGTCGGTGGAAGAAAATGAAGAGGGATACCACCACTCCGATGGAAGGATCGAGCGATCCCGAGGTGTTTCCAAATTGGTGCCAGTTGGCAGAGCGAAGAACCGACTGGCGTGCTATGTTGGACGGCCGAACAATATGATGGCTAAGAGGCATTTGAAAAAGGAGGTCCCACGGTCCCAGGCTCAAGGGGTAAAAAAATAGTGCTAGGAGTAATGAGAGAATGTGCTAGAACCGATGCATGCCGGATTGATTCCTAAAAAACGCTGCTCATATCAATAAAACTGACAATCATTCCATCTTCAGTCAACTAATTATTAAGATAGGCATAACTTATTAATAAGGGATATAAAAACTAAAGATGTATTACACTCCGTAAAACATACCAAGAGACAATATAGCTGACCAAGTTTTTTATCTCGCAACAAGCCACTATTGGGCTCCCATTGAACTTGCCAATATTGCTCAACAATAAAGCCGCTGGATGACATATTCAACTCAGTTTCCTTAGATCTATAATAGCAATGCAACAAGTTAATTCAATTTGTGTGTTTGAGCACTTTAGCGCTTTCAGAAGCCTTCAAGCGTTCACACCTTAGCACCTTTGACGCGATTGATTGCCGCTTAAATTTGCGTGCGATATAATGCGTAGATAATGAGTTGATATGTACGGATATATTTGCATACACAAATATGTACGTGTTAATATGTATAACAAACCCGTTAAGCGCATGCAAATTTAAGGCAGCACAAACAGTCACCATACATAAGCATGATCACTTATTTATATGGGCAAATCCACCAAACCGTTAAATGTTTGGTCACTAGCTCATAGTTCGATAACATGACTATCATCACCAGTTTTCCCTTTTCAAATCGCACCAAGATGGCCAAGTGAATCTAGCCGTTTTTCCAATTATATGGGGGGCCTCTCTCGTTCTCTTCAGCCAAATCGGGAACAGCTAGTCAGCAATCTCATTGGGCTTTAATTTGATTCACTATGAGCATATCTTCTGATGTGCAGCAACATTCGTCATCTATACCAGTTGTTATTCCGAGCTAGGGCCATCAGTGGCATTACTCAGTGAGTCCAGGTGGGAGAGCCGCGTACAAAAATCGTCGACTGTCTATATCAAACTGACCTTCTAGAAGCCAAACTGTAGTTACATTACTGTATCCTATTCCTTTCCTACATAGAGGCGTGTGCGTATCTTGGCTGCCACAAGATAATGTTCTGAGTCTATTTGGTTTCGCGTATGTGGATTAGATACTTTCGGATATCAATTCTTAACTTGAAGGCCGTCGCGAAGTGCGTAGAGTACATGGTCTGGCAACTGGCCATCTTTGACTGCGTGACCAGTTTTTCTGGACTCACCCAAGTATGTATGTACCTACGCTCGTTTGTATGCAAAATGGTTAGTTGGCTACCACAAATTGACTATTTGTGAGTGTCAATTGACAAAACCCACTACAAAACTTTATTAAATTGTGTTAACTTGTTTGCCATGATTGCGCCAGTATAGCGATTTAATAAAATTACCTGACGCATTCATTTAATAGCAATATGTAGGTAAAGAGGTGGCCAGTTTTTGGGATTTTACAATCCCAGAATTAGTAACGGGGTTTTGGATAATCGCTATTCTCCAACTGCTTTGGTTGAAAAAGTGAAGATAGAGTTTAACCGTCTAAACGATATTGGTCATCCAAATAGCTCACTAGTCGTTTCTTTTTTCTGCCAACTAGCGCCATTTGGAAACAGCGCGGGGTGGAAAATCGTATTGGTTTTTTCATTGGAGTTGTGGTCTCCTTGATTGAGAAACTCTCTGACCTGTAAATATATAACAAGGGATTGTATTGTTATGTTTTTTATATAAAACCAAAGCTTTTTCATGAAGTAATAACAATGCATAATCAAAGAGGTACCCAATTTTATTTCAAAAGTTTCCACTTTTCATAAACACAATCTTTGTAAAAAAAATGTGTGTGTGTTTGCTGATAAAGCAAATGCATGAGAAACAGTATAATTTTGTTAAATTTGATCTATGTTGACCCAGTTTTGTTGTAAAAGATGTCACCTTTCGATAAAAATCGAATATTGAAGAAAAAATGGAAAACGTTTAATAATGAGTATGGTAGACCTAGTTTTTTGTTATTCGCTAGGAAAATAAACACAATCACCAAAGAAAATGAAAATATTCGAAAATATTGTACATAGAATTAGAATAATTTTCCTAAATAAATCAAACATATTTAGTTTTTAGTAACATTTTTTCAATCCTTAAAATCCCGAGATTATATGCTCATACATACAGGATTCCGGGATTGGCATCCCTAGTAGGTATGTATTGAATGTTGCTTACAGTGATTTTGTGTTGTGATTTGCAAATCAATTTGAAAATTAAATTGAAATTAACATGCAAAATAGGTTCGTTTGGGGAATACAGAATCACAGCCATACACACAAACATATATGTACACATACATACATGCATGAAACATTGTTGTAGCTCGGCATTTCAGTGCTTGAAAGCTTATTTGGTTAAAACCTTTCGCGCTTATTAGGTCGGAATGTGACAACTTTAATAACAACAACTATAAGTATATACGTCCAGCAAATTTCAATGGTCATTTAGTTGACTGCTAAATTGCACGAGTTATTCATATAAACGTAACGGAAGCATTAATGAACTGTCTCAATAGAACTAGTTTTACTTTCTCACATTTTGAATCGTTTTATCTTTAATGTTTTTTAGGGTCTAAAGCTTAGACTCTAAGCCAAAGCTGCTCATTGCTTATACTCCGTTTCTCATTTGGTTTTTGTAATACTCGAGGGCATTGAATTTTAAAAATTATTGCTCCCATAAGAAATTATATCAAAGAGTCGAGTAAGAGGGAGTAGGTATAGAAAAATTAATTTTTGCAACACTCATAACAAATTTCAATTGAAAAATGGGAACCAAATTTCTAAAACATGAAAAACTGACTGAGATCTTATCTCTCTGCTGATTTTTATTGGCCTAGTCCTTTCAAATCTATATTTTTAGTGTTTTTGGTGTGATAAATCACTCGAAATTAATTGAAAAAACATACTGAAACTGGCATCGTGAAATATTGCCAACGGCTGTAATCCTTTCATTTCACGCCTTGAAAATCAAAAAATTTGTTTGAAATGATTTTTGATCTCGTTGCAACATTTTTAATGCGTGAACACAGTACCGTATATACTTAAAAATATAACTTCTATTCATTTGGGGATCTAAGTTATTTATCTTTTATAAGCCGGCTTTAGTTATAAAATGTATTATTTTATACGGACCCGTGACAGTACTGCAGGGTTGACTGATAATTTTTAAGTGTTAGTGCACTCGGCGGTCCTTGTGTCACGCCTACTTGCATTCGACTGTCGTCGTGTCTCTGCCGGCGTTGATTGGCTAAACTATAAAATTTTAGATTTTTTAAGTTGACGCATGGTAAATATTATCGTCTCGGGTCATGATTGACGGGCAGGGTACTAATGTTGTGCTGCGCTAGGCAATTGCGTCTATAGAGCAAGTGGAAGTTATTGCGCTAGAGCTGTTTGTGCAATTGCCTAGCGCAGCACAATATTACCACCCTAAAAAATTAAGGATTCAGAAATTTTAGATTTTAGCCAATTAACGCCGGCAGAGACGCGACTACAGCGAATGTAAATAGGTGTGACACGAGGACGGCCGAGTGAACTAACACTTAAAAGTTCTCAGGCAACCCTGCAGTACTGTCACGGGTCCCTATTAACTAGTAACATCTCCTATCTTGCTTTTTTCATCATCATACCATAGACAGTGGTTTCATAAATTTCTTAATTACCCTACAAGTACAAAGATTTAACTTTTGAAGTGCTTTCCCATTTACAAAAAATATACCACAAAAAACATATCACATATTCGGATTGAGAAAAACTTTCAATTTGATATTGGGTTAAATTTGTTGTTCAATTTGTTATGCCCGCAAAGCGTTTCAGCTATTGTCCACAATTATCGCGCTAACAGCTAATTAAAAAATCAATATGCATAAAAGTTTAATGTTTGCATTCAAATTGACAATATTAAATAAGTAGTACTGCAAGCAAAAAATTGTCGGAGCATTGAAAGTTTTCATAAAATTAGGTGTGGAGATGTAACAAAAATGTATGATGGGTGTATCGATATCCGCCTAAAATAAGCACCTTTATTTATTTGGGCACTGTATCTACATTTGTGTAGAAATACATTCTTATTTACACATTAGTATTTATACTAGCGTGGTTAAAAAAAACCTTTTTTGTAATTTGATAAGAGCAACTTTGAAATAATTGCGGAAGTTTTAAACTGCTTTTATGATCGAATTAGCCTAGACTTAGAATTAACTTAACTTAGTTTACCAAAGAACTTAGAGTCAATTACTCAACGTGTCATCTTTTTGAAATTTTTTTTATTTGACGTTTTGCTTTCTTATTGCCATATGAATATCATTCATCCAAACTTTAGTATGCTATACAATAAAGGGTGTTTTTTTTAGGGGTATAGAACTTCGAATTGAAATAAAACACAAGAAAATCGTTTTAAGGTCCATCAATTTGGCTTTATTGGAAGAATAATTTTATGCCATTAATGTTTAAATATGATTTCGGGCATGTGGCCGCCGCGGCTGGCTCGAATAAAGCCAATTCTACAGGTCCAATTTTCAACCACTTTTTCGAGCATATGGGGCCGTATGTCGGCAATAACGCCACGAATGTTGGCTTCCAATTCCCCTAACGTTTCTGGTTTGTTGGTGTAGACGAGCGACTTCACATATCCCCAAAGAAAATAATCCAATGGTGTCAAATCACACGACCTTGGTGGCCAATTGACAGGTCCATTCCGCGAAATTATGCGCTCATCGAATGTTTCCTTCAATAAATCGATTGTGACGTGCGCTGTGTGGCATGTAGCGCCGTCTTGTTGGAACCACAACTCATCCACATTCATGCCATCCAATTCGGGAACAAAATAGTCGGTTATCATGGCTCTATACCGGTCTCCATTAACGGTAGCTGCCTCTCCAGCATTATTGCGGAAGAAGTATGGCCCAATGACTCCACCAGCCCATAGAGCACACCAAACAGTCAGTTTTTGTGGATGTAATGGCGTTTCAAGGGTCTCATGTGGATTCTCTTCACTCCAAATGCGGCAATTTTGCTTGTTGACGTAGCCATTCAACCAAAAATGAGCCTCAACACTGAACAAAATTTTGCGATGAAAATCAGCATCGAAATCAATCTCATTTTCGGCCCATACACCAAAATCACGACGCATTGCATGGTCTCGCGGCTTTAATTCTTGCACAAGCTGGATCTTGTAAAGTCGCAAGCCAAGATCTTTGCGCAAAATCTTCCATAAAGTTGATGGACAAAGCTCCAATTGCTGTGCACGGTGGCGAATCGATTCATTCGGGTCCTCTTCAACACTTTGCTCTACAGCGGCAATTGTTTCTTCGGTGCGCACTGTTCGACGTCTCTGCGGATGCGTATTATCACATAGAGTAAACGTAGTGCGAAAACGATCCATGGTTAACCGAATTAATTGCTCTGATGGACGATTATGTCGACCATAAAATGGACGGAGCTCACGGTAAACTTCGCGAACTGAACCATTATTTTCGAAATAAATTTGCACGATTTGCAAGCGTTGTTCTTTTGTCAACCTGTGCATGATGAAATGGCAAACCAAGCTGAACATAAATGACATTAGAGTTGCCAGATTTGACCACAAAATGCCAGTTTTATCTCTATTCGAAAAACAAACCTGTAAAAAAAACACCCTGTATATGAAGGAATTTTATTAAAAATATTGAAAAAGTTATGTGGTAGCACAGTTCTCTCTTTTAACTTAGAAACTTAACTGGGAAATAAAGAATCTAGTTTTCCAAGTTTGTAAGTTAAATAACTACGTACATGTTCAATTGATAGATGTACGGTTTTCAAGTCAAGTTAAGTCTAAGTCTAGGCTAATTCGGCCATTAATTTCCCGCCATGGTATAGCGCAATGAACATTTAATTTTTTATGTGGTTTTTTAATTTTTGTTTTGCTTTGCTGTGAGTTTTATATATAGGTTAGTTCCGACATTCTAACTGGCAGATCCGATATTGTACTCCGAAAAAGATAAACAGAAAAAATATTAAAAGGGAACTAAAATATATTAACGAATTTTCTTTGGTAGAACTCCCTACCAGTCGATTTTTAGGTCCTTTAATTCTGACAGATACTAAAAACCGAAGTGATAAATATAAATTGGTGTCCGGGATATATAGTGATGTCGCGAATATTCGAATTCCAATTCGTTTTTGGACCTTCGCATTCGCAAAATTTCTGTGAATATTTTGCGAATATGAATATCAGAAAAAAAATAATTTGAAGATAATACCAGTTTAATAAGACTAAAATCCATTTATTTCCAATGTTTTTTAATGCATGAAAAAGTAACTCCACTAATGATATATGATCAAACTAAAAATATATTCTTTAACGATAAACTATAAATATATGTAATCGAAACAAACAAAGAAAAAATTTAGACGCTTGAACAAAAACACTTATCTCTTAAAAAATAACAATGATTTTTTTTTTTTTGAACATATTTTTTTAGTTAATAATTAAACTTCAGTAGAGGAATTTAAATAGGAAATTTTAAAAATAGAAACTTCAACGCCTTGTCTCCCTGAAGTCTGTTTCGATTTGGTGTGTATGTAAATAAGGCCAGCGCCACTAAACATGTGCTCGCTCGGGACACTTGTTCGTGGTGTAACTAAGTAATGCCGAACTATAGGAAACAGAAGACCGTATCTTTCCTTATTCACAAGACACACTGTTCATAAAAAAACGAACTCTAATTTCAACAGAGCGCTGTGAAGATACACATTTTTTATACCACTTTGGTGCCACTCTTCGGAAAATTAGCGAGCGAGAACTGCTTTATTTTCAATTATTTGTGAATTTTATGGGACAATATTATATAATTTAAATTTGTTTGTTTTAATATTAAAGGCAAACCACCCTGTGTTGGTTTGTGTTGTTCGGAGTGAGTTGCGCTACTTGTAGACATATACTCTGGCCAGGAGGGCCAGAAACACTAGATTATTTATATTTATAAAAACTCATCGTAGACAACTTCGTAGACTGCGCCATGAAAAATGTCGAGAGGGGTACCCAGGAGCATAGTGTACGGAGTACCTTCATCCACTGCCTTCCACTCCGATTCGCAAAAGAAGATGTCAAACTAGTAGGTGTAAGCAATGCCCAGGAGTCTTGGCAACTTGTCGATTCGCGAACAAAATGCAATCGAAACGCGCGTGTATCGAACGAGACTGCATATCCCTACACAATTATCGACAAATTTGAACAAAAAGTGAATATTCGCATTCGCGAATATCATTAGTGGATATTCGCATTCTCGAGTGTTCAACAAGTGGCATTCGTTACATCACTGGTACATATCTAAGCGCAGATGAAGCTTTATATTTAATTGATTTTGTTATTTTTTTATATTATTCTTAGCGAGATCTAACCCCGTAGTGGTTTTAAACTATCGACGGTAGCTTCGGCAATATCACAGGTTTCTTTATATCGATACAGTCATCGAAATGCTATAATCTCAATAATGATCCCTCCAATAAATTATTCTCAAATATCCGCATCCACTTTATTTGTTGGATTACGAAACTACTGAACCAAATTTTATCAAATTTGGCATCGACTTGAATGATAGGAATCTTTATATTTCAATATATTTCAAGGGCATGTCAATGAAATACCGATTTTTTTCACACTTCATATATTCGGTAGTATTTTTGCTAGAGAACTTAAAACTAATGCTCTTTACTAATAAACCCAAGTTTTTAGTTACATACCTTATCTCAATGGTCAAAAGTTGTGTCTTTCTGATAGTGCGAAATATTTAGCCATCTTTTTAAGGCCCTAGTTGAACTGAGAGATTGATATAGGGCATATATTGAGGCGGGTATATTGGTTCTGCAAAAGAGTGCTAGGTTAAAAGTTAAGTCCGAAGCCAAAAGTCACAGTACGGATGTGCAAGTCAGTTTTTCGACCGCTCCTAACAGTGAAAGGCATTCGAGGTGAGTATACACTTTGGGCATTTTTTCTCAGTTTTTCCTCTAAATTAGCGGAACCTTGAATTGAAAGAAGCAATGTTGTTAATTCGTGATATTTGCAAGAATAGGCTCTACCCTATCAAAACCAACAAGCTTGTTTTTTCTTTTATTTTATTAAAAGCTGATATAATTACACAAACTAAATAACGCAGCGGCAGCGGTATGCTTAATATTGTTGATTACAGGATTAGGAAAATTAGTTTGGCGATGATTATCCAGAGCTGGACAATAAACTAATAAATGTAACATTTTGATAATTGATGCCTCACCAAAAGGGCACTGATTCGAAAAACGTCCAAACAAGAGGTTAGCATGAGTAATGATTGAGCGTTGCTTTTGTTTGCCTATGTTTGACGTTGAACTTACTTCAAATTTCTATTGGTGTGAATGTGTCAATGCGTAAGGAAGTCCTTTCTGGCGAGCACAGCAGACTGTCATGCGTAACAGTTATCGCTACCAAGTGTTGTTGAATTCATAAATGTGATGAAGACAAGGTCTCCAAGTCGGCCATATAAGCTGTCAAAAGTTATTTCGGACGACTTTTCGTGATTTTTTCCGCAAAATGAGAAAAATCAAACGTGAAGCTTTTGAATTCTTAAGATCATTCTAATCCTCTTTCCTGAATTGCTATTTTTATTTTGTAAAGTGACCATGCTTTTCGTTTTTACCGTTCAGGTTAACGATTTCTTTGTTCAATCGATTTTACTTTTATTCAGTTTTTATTAATTATAACTCTGAAAAGGTTTTAATTCTTAAGTGCATTTGTCTTAATTATTACGGGCCATGCCTAGTCTGAAAATTTATCCAAATTCGTATGCTTTCTCTTTGCAGGTGAGTGTTTTCAGTTTGCTTTTAACAACTGGTATGTAATTATTTATAAACCAAATAAGTAGATTTGATAACAATTTATTAAAAAATAATTATAAAATATCATGATTGAATGGGGTATATTTACATAAATACAAAGCACTACATATAATATACCGACTCTTATTCTGTATGATATAGCACATACCAACATGGTTAGTTATAGCGGCAAACGATCTCAAATACTAACAATTTAATAATATGTTACAACATGGTGATTTGAATTTAAAAATATTTCACGTAATTTATGGATGTTTGATTGTGCACCATTGTATAACATTTTCCACTATTGGCTGCAACATTTGTCACCGCATAAATTATGACTTGTATAAATCAGTAATAACGGTATACATTAACCCGTCAACTTCATGTTGATTAAGTACCACATAAGAGACTGGACAAGTGACAAGCTATATAAGGAGAAAAGCCCACACAAATCTAAAAACACTGTAAGTTAAGCCCTCTAGGAAATCTGGATATTAGTATCATTAATATATGGCCTTGTTGTAATGTCACTTATAACAAGATCTATTGTGCTTGACCTTACAGCTTATTACTATGTATGTATGGAGTAGTGCTGGAAGACACATCTATGTTTTTTTGCCTTTCGGTCATCGATGCTTTTCTACGTTCGATGCCCTGGTTTTTGTTTAAACGGCAGAAAAACAACTCGAACATTTTTTATAACTAGATTAATGGTTTTGGGGTCATAGACACAATAATGAAGTATGCCCTTCTTTTTGAAATCAAGCTCCAAAAAATACTTATTTATTACACAGGCCGACAAAATGAGACCGATTTTTTTGACCATAAACCAGACCATACTTTCCTAAAGGTTTTCGATGCGCTGAATTCAAATCTGGACGCAGAATTGCTTTATCATTTTGAGATATCCTAACCTAAATGTGCAAAAAACACCGTTTTTGCCTATTTTTGAGGTTATATATAAACGACAGATTTTGTTTTTTTTAAAACACACATAGCACCTTAAAGAAGAAGTCTTTCTCTTACGAATGGCGTTGAGTTTGCTCAAATATCTTTCTTTTTTGCTAAGATAGAGCAATTCTGCGTCCAGATTTGAATTCAGCGCCTTTAGGAAAGTATGGTCTGGTTTATGGTCAAATTTCTTGTCGACCTGTGTTATCTATGGTTATGGATTTATGGAAAGGGATTAGTTGCAAAACTTTATTTTAAAAAACGCTTCAAACATCGGCCATAATAAGGGATCTATGAACAGGAGCTCAAGTCAATGAGAGAGGTCTTTACACAGGACAAAGAAGCGCTTATTGTCTCCTGAAGGCGCTACTGCTAGGACTGATAGCTATCCTCATTCTTAAAAGACGAAAGTAAGATCTCAAATGCATCTCCAACAACATGTGGTGGAATTCACACACTTAAAGCCACATTTTTAATATAAAATTACCGTTAGTCCTTAAAACTCATCCAAGCACGACCGGAACGAAATCGAAATACGTTTTTAAATTTGAGAAATAAATTGAAAAGAAACATTTGGAATCATAACTCTTTCGACAAGTACCTAGGTATTTAAAAAGTTCTGCCAACAGTGGTCTAGTGTGTATATCGTGTGCTTGCCTACCGTACCGAAAGTATCAAGGTTAAGTCCCATTTTAGGTATCATGAAAATATTTAGAAAAATTCGGCCATTGCTGATATTCGATAAATTTGCATACTGAAAGTTTTGAATTATTTTGAAGTTATTTTCTTCATACATATGTATTTATTGCTAATTTTGAAAATTACTTGAATTTCCTATTCGGTTCCTTTCAACCACCCAAGCATACGAGTATTTGTGGTAATTTTACGTAATTTGTTTGACATTTTGTTGCCGCCGCATGCAAAGTTGCAGATGTCAAAAATTTGAGGTTGATTAATGTGCCACATTTGGTCTGGGTGACAACAGACAGCGCTAAGATATAATAGACAGTGACAACCAAAGCTATTACAAACAACAAACAGAGGCATTTACTTACTGGGAGACATTTTTGTAAAAATATGTACATATTCATTTACCTCACTTGTCTGATTGTGTTGCCAGTTTAGTTGAGAAATAGTCAGCTGTCAGCCGAAAGTATAAAGCAAATTTAACTAATCGCGTAAAAACACAAATTAAGCAAATGATAGGACAGATATAATTAATTCTTTATATTGAATTTGATTTGTTAATTATTTCTGGAATGATTGATTTTAAGTATTAGCAAGCTTTGACATTGCCTTCATTGAAATGTAGAAATATTCTTAAATCATTGATGGTAATTAATTAAATATCAGATTTAGAAAAAAAAAATGCGAAGCAGAGCCGCCAACGTTTGTCACAACTCAGTATTTCATAAGCGACAACGTGCCACTGACTATAAAATTTGCTTAAGTTGCAATTGACAGTTGGACAAGTGGTTTCACATTTGGCCTTTACATTTACATATGACAGGGTCAGTTGTGATATTGTGCATATACCAGCCTTAATTAATATTGCCACTTTACTGTCATACAATGTTAAGACTAAGCTCTAGTGACTCCGAACTTTATATATCCACTGCAGTTTAGTTGATATGACAGCAACTCGGCACAAGGTGTGGGACTCCGAGAGTGGACAATGACTTAATTTAGAACACGACGGAAAATTGGGAAAACAAGCAAATTATAACGGAATTGGAAGAAAAAAATTAAACGAGAAGAAAAGAGGTACGCAAAAGTTGAAGTATATTTGAAAAAGCAAAGTAAAAATAGACGAAAGTGAGAAAAACTATAAGAAAAAGACTTGGAGATATGATAGTAATAATAATGGGGGTGATGACAAGGATAGTAATAATAAGGGGATGGTGGTGATAATAATAAAGAGAAGACGAAGATAATAGGTTTAATCCCGGCAATTGCCGGCAATACATACTGCATTCTTCGGTTGACAAGAAATACAGACGCGCAACCAGGGAACCGCGTAAACGGAAAAACAGCCAAGCACCTTTGTCCAGCACCATCACAGAGATTAGGAAGCCATTCGGAAGTTTAAAGGCTCCAAATCTATAAACCCAGACGGTATGCTCATGCTGATTTTAAAATATCTCGTCGATGAAAGAGTAAAATATTTAATTTATTTGAACCTGTCAACCAGGTAAAAGTGATCCCGCTACTAAAGCCTGGCAAACCAGCCTACGAAGGAGAGTCATGTCTTCCGATATATCTCCACTTGTCAGTATTGAAGACTCTGGAGATAGTTTTGCTACCTTACCACATAGCTAACCTGCGGCTCGACTGCAGCGCTGAATCCCATAAACACATATAAGTGGCGGTCTCAACCAAAAACGACGGAACGACAGGACAGTATAGGTTGCGCTTGAGCTGTCAAATTATTAAAGACCAGGGAGATTCAAATCTTCCGCCATGTCTAAAGCGTTGGACCGCCAATCACCTGAGTGGTCGCCAAGCATCTGTGTAGAACGATCAAAAGGTAGTAGAGATTAACCCACCATGAATGTTTGCAAAAATATGCAATAAGAAAAATCTCATTTAAATGGTATTTATTAAGCTCCCTTCTCTTTTACCTACTTTTTTCATGAAGTTGTAGAGATTAACCCTCAGTATTCTACTATGAATGATTGCAAAAATATGCAGTAAGAAAAATCCCATTTGAATGGTAGGTACTAATCTCTTTCTTCGATCAACCTTTTTTCTTGAGGGGTTAGAGACTGGTCTCATTTAACTCCTTACCTATTTTCAATATTCTACCATAAATACTTTCAGAGAAGATTTTTATGCACAGAAATAGTTGTTAAAGTGTCGCACGAGCAAACGATAACAACTCAAGTTTCATGAGTACTTTGTGTATCACAAAAAAGATTCCTGAATGGTTTCCGAAAAATATATCGAAACTTATTTTATTTATTCAAACTATTCAATACAACAGCACATATACACAGCACTGTATACGACATAAACTCTCAATCATCTAATCAAGGAAACGGCATGACACTTTTTATGGCGCTTTTGCAATTTTGACAGACGCGCCAGAAAGCTGACATGTCATGTCAATTTGTCTTTCATTGCTGCGTAGGTTTTTTGCATACGACTTAAATGATTTTATATATCTACAATAATTTGTATATGTAAGCCAATAAATAACTATACTTGTATACTATCAAAATACTTCAGTATGAAAAACTAACGAATAATTACGCCGAAACGAGTGTTTTTGACAGCTTGAGTAACGGCAAAAACATAACAAACACAAAGTAAATACGTAGTTACCTATGTTTGTACATATGTGTATACTCGTACAAAGTTTCGAGCTGACATAAAATTGCTAAACTGTAAAATTTGACATCTTTGCGCTGGCGTAATACCCAAATATGTCAATATCAATCAAAAGCAATTGCATAGATATACTCGTATGTATGTATATATACAGTTCCGTTCATTGCACATCACAGGTAACAAAATCCAAATGCAATAACTCGAAGACTGTTCAAAAATAAGGAGTAGTTAAATAAATTGGGTACAACTCTTTGGCCCATAATCGTAGTCGTTGCTTAACACGCGTTTTAATTAAAATCTTTACTTAACATAAAAATACATTTAAATGTTTGGTCAATCATAGTCTTATTAAACAAAGCTTTAACTAAAATGAAAAGTAACAGAGTCCCCTTATGAAACAAAATTAAGTTGGTTGGTTGTATGAAGACATTTTTTATGTTTTCCAAGGTCACCCTGTGTTAGCTATTTAGTTCACAAACCCTATCATACTGGTAGCAACAAGCGAAAAAAGACAAACTTCAGTTTGGAGTAAACGATGTCACAATCATAACCGTAGACACAAACCGTGATTTTAAAATGTTAAAATGACATTTTCGTCATTTTAAAATTAAAGCTCCTTAGACATAGAATGTATTTTAAGTTGACTATGACAGACATGAAATGATGTTTATTATAGAATCATGTTTAAGTTAATAAAACTATATTTTAATTTGACTATGATTATGGGTTTTTGATTCTAAACTACAGTGGACCAGCACATGACTCGGGCGAAGAACTGTGTGCCACAGTGGGACCAAAGGCTCTATAAGAAAAAAGAAGCTTCCGCATCAGAATTCGGTGATGATGAATAATGAAAGTATCCTAAATTTGTATTAAAAGTTTTGTTAAGTCTTGTTTTTCTTTCTTTCATTCAATAACTTAATAAAGTTAGGGTTTTCGAACTCAAAAAAATTAATTATTCTGATCTTCCTCTTAAAAATCAAATTACTTATCCGATTCTTACTTCCAATAAGTACAAACTATGCAAAATTTGATGGTCTTACCCTGTTAATTCGAAGATATATAGCCCAAACCTAGTTTATGGGAACAATTTTTTGTATGGGGGCTATACGATACATTAGTCTAATCTTGATGATTTTCACTACACACAATACATATATAATAGGTACTATAAATGCCAAGTTTTGTGTTCCTCACTAATAAATTGTATGGGAGCTTAATGTTATGTAGGTACGATCTGGCTCATTTTCAGTAGTCACATTACGTATATAAAATGTATAAACCCTGCAAAATTGTAAGGTCCTAGCAAGATTTATAGGTCAAAACCCGTTTATCGAAACAACCGATTGTATGGGAGCTATGCGTTGTTTTGGTCCAAACTTAGTGGTTCCGACAAATGATTTATATATTACAAAATGGCAGCTCCATACCAAATTTCAGTGAGATATCTCAACAACTGAGGGACTAGGGGCAGACACAGCCAGACGGGCATGGCTAAATCGACTCAGCTATCGCCCTGATCATTTCGGTATACTTATTGGTATACTATCTCTTCTTCTTATACTTACAAACATCGGACCAGAGCTATAATACCATTTTATGTTCAGAAAGGTATACAAAAAACACGCGTCTAAATTTAAAAACCGAATAAACACTTATGATCAATTTTATTTAGGTATGTGTTCAATACTCTTCACCCACAAGCGAATTATTCAGCTATGTCAAGCTGCAGCTATACCACACAGCCCATATTAGAAGTGTATTTGAAACCCAAATAATATTTTTATTTATTGCATAGTAAAACCTTTGTTTATTTTAGTGGCAGATGTTTTTTCGTGTTTCTTCCTTGCCCCGTTGAGGTGTGCCAACCTCACCACAGCAAAAACTTCAAAGCGTTCAATTTCCACGAGCTGTCAAAATGGCGCCAACACCATTAATTTCTTTTATTTGCGCTCAAGTGAAATATAATACATTCTAGCAAGTAGAAAAAACATGTCAAACACTTTTTAATGTCTCAACACATGCAAATATGCTGAGACCTATATAAATTACCCAGTCAACCTTTTGAGACCGAGCATATGCATATAAATGAATTACGCTGAATACCGTAGATTTGCTTAAACCATCAAATATTTGATAATAGTCGTAAAATGCGTAATAATGTAAGCATTTGCTCTATATTCAGATCCGCACACAGCCTGTCGGAACTTCGAGCTATGCCCAAGTTTCAAGTCTATAGCTCTCTAAGAGGTGACATATAGATCGACACCAAATGAAAAGCGAATTTCTAGTAGGCTTTTCTACTGTTTGTTGAATTTTCATTTTGTTTGCTCCAAGTATAAAGTGTCTAACTCACAGGGGCGTTAGTTAAAAGTACATCGCGATAAGCTAGATTTCGAAATAATTTTCTAAATTGTATCTCTACCCATGCCCTCCTCGGGGAACAAAGCTTAAGTACTTATTCTGTGTGCTTAACACTAGAACACTACTTCACTTAATATTATATCAACACTTTAAAATATTTCCTGACGTTTCAAAAAATTCGTAACTTAAAATTTTCATTACTGGAGGCAATGACGGAGTGCCACTTGTTCACTTCGTTTTTTGAATCTCACTATTATCGTGACCCAAAAGCAATTTTCAAACACAGAAAGTGCTGACTGGGATATTGATTACTCGGAATGATCTATGCTTACTGTAAGTACGTGAATGTGCAAACAATTGCCGCGAAGACACCCACAAGGCAATACAAATCAAAATATAACAATAGGAATAGAAAAATTTGTAAAGAACAAATGCAAAATACAAGTTGTCAACAAATTCTTTTGAATTGTCAATCAACGTAAATGATTTGACAATGATCCAATGTGTGTGTGACACACATAAAACGAAACTTGACGTTTCTACTTAAATTAATTTTACAAGTTGTACAAACAAACCGGTGAAATCGGAACGCGTTAGATTAATAATCGGCTAATTCTTTCCTGGGCGTCTGCGCTCGGCTTTCACATAGAGACATGGCTGTATGCAATATATATAGGTACTAAGCATTGTTGAATTATACAAGGTTTGTCAGTCTTTGACAGACCAGACTTGAAGCTCCCCTATTGTCACCTGGCATAGTTGCATTTACGAATTGTACAGAAAAGGGAAATAATAATACCCCTTTGGGATAAAAGTAGTAGAAAAGGCCGGAATGTAGTTTTTAAATTCAAATATATTTTTTTAAAAAAAATATGACATTTTAAAACACATGCTTTATTAAATTATAGGAAATAAATAGTCTTAATTTCCGTTTAAAGATTCTTGGATGGCAAATGGTCTTGAAATCCAACTTACTATAAAAATGTGTGTGTTTTGGGAAGCATTTTATAACTACTTTATTTCCTGTAAAACTTGGTTCTGTACAGTAAAAGTTTGTCAGATATCTTAAATTATACGAGATTAACGAATCGAATTTTGGCGAGTTTTCATAGGCATTCTTGAGAAATGTTTCAAATTTTGCAATTTACTTATTTCCACACCACCTGAGGTAGAGTTTGGCCCCGCTTTTTTACATGGTTTCCCCAGTAGGCCTAGTCCACTTATTAAGTCCAGTAACTTTACGCGATTATACATTGATTTGTTGTTGTTGTGGTAACGACAAAAACACTCCCCGAAGGTTCTGGGGAGTGTTGTCCAATTAACAGTCCTTGGCCGGATTTGAATCAGGTACGCTCCGGTACTCCCTTGCGGTACAGCCCTACTGTCGTGGTAGCGATTTATGAGCACCCCGTTTGGTGGTGAGCTAAACGTGAAAAGGCAACAACCTGGTAAGGCCACTCCGACATAATCTGTTTGAGGGCTTGCGGGGGTCAAACAACAGTGTGTGATCACCATATGGTCTGCCTTGGATCAAGAGTTTTGCTATACAAACGTGCAATTGAATTCAACCTCCCGCGGAACGGGTTGTGCGTTGGGTTTGGGACCCAACACATAAAACAACGTTCCAGTGAAATCTAACAAAGCCTCGGATATGCGAACCCTTTGACAACACCCGCAAACGAAATAAGAATTATGAGATAAGGGCATGAAGCTGGAATGCCCGGTACCTTAACGGGGAAGGTGCCTGCCCGGCTGGTTGAGGTCCTAAGGGAAACAAAAGCTAACATCACCGCCATACAAGAGATGCGATGGATGGGAAAAGGAAACGCGATCAAAACACCTTACAACATCTACAGGATTGGGCATGTAGACAAGCGCAGATTCGGCGTGGGATTTGTGGTGGGAGAGAGACTCCGTCACCGAGTACTGTCGTTCACATCCGTGAACGAGCGTCTCGTCGAAATCCGCATAAAATTACGATTTTTCACCATATCGTTTATCTGCGCTCATGCACCGACGGAAGAGAAGGCCGACGTGGAAAAGCACGGATTCCACGAGCGCCTGGAAGAAACATACGAGCGCTGCCCCTGACATGATATCAAAGTCGTGCTTGGCGACTTTAACGCCAGGGTGGGTAAGGAGGTTGTATTCGGCCCCACTGTCGGGAAGTTCAGTCTCCACGATCGGACTTCGCCAAATGGATTCAGGCTGATCGACTTCGCCGGTGCCCGAAACATGGTCATATCCAGCACTAGGTTTATGCACAAGAAGATCCATCAGGCTACATGGCAACCAGATCGACCACGTTGTGATAGACGGACGGCATGCTTCCAGCGTTTTAGATGTTCGCACAATACGAGGACCTAACATCGATTCTGATCACTACCTAGTAGCAGCCAAGATTCGTACCTGCCTCTGTACGACAAAACAGGTGCAACAAAAAACGCAGGGAAAGCTGGACGTCGAAAAGCTGCAATCGAAACAAACCGCCAATTATTTCGCAGATCGCCTCTCACACCTACTCTCCTAGAGCACAATTCAACCTAGTGGAATGCATGAGCAGTGGGGTCATATCTCAGGAGCACTCCGTCCCGCAGCCGAAGAAGTAATTGGACTCCGGCGAACGCGAAGAAACAACTGGTATGATGATGAAGAGTGGCGCGCTGCAACGGACAGAAAGGACGAAGCCTACAAGGCAATGCTGAGATCGAATGCAACGAAGAGTGTATGTGAACACTACCGCTAGTTGAAAAGGGAAGCGAGGCGGCTTTTCCGACCAAAAAAAAAGAGGCAGAAAAGCGTAAAATAAAGGAGCTTGAGATGCTGGCCAACGGGAATAATGAACGAAAATTCTATCAAAAAATTCGGCGAATGACAGAAGGTTTTAAACCCGGGGCAAACTCCTGTAAGAATAAGAACGGCGACCTGGTGTCCGATGTTCAGAGAGCACTCAGAATATGGAGGGATCACTTTTCTGCCCTTTCAAACTGAGAAACTGAGCAAGAAACCAGAGAAGATGCCGAACCCAAGCCCAGAATCGGAGATGATGGAATTGACGTTCCAAAACCCGACTATAATGAGGTGCGAATAGCAATATCCCGATTGAAAAACAATAAAGCAGCTGGCGCTGATGGTTTGCCTGCTGAGCTATTCAAACACGGAGGCGAGGAGCTGGTAAGGCGCATGCATCAGCTTCTATGCAGAATATGGTCGGATGAATGCATGCCTGAAGATTGGAATCTAAGTATTCTCTGCCCAATCCACAAGAAGGGCGAAAAACCCGTGAGAACGGGAAAAACTGGGTTTGGTGGTGAACAAGGGGAAAACGAAGTACCTTTTGTCATCATGCAAAGAGTCGGTGCATTCGCGCCTTGGCACGCACGCCACTGTTGGCAGCAATAATTTTGAAATAGTAAAGGACCTGGGATCCAGGACCAGGGATGCAGCATTATGTTGCAGAAGCGTGGACACTAACAACATCTGATGAGGCGGCTCTGGGAATATTCGAGAGAAAGGTTCTTCCAAAGATTTGTGGACCTCTACGCCTTGGCGACGGCGAGTACCGAAGAAGATTTAATGATGAGCTGTATGAACTTTACGCAGACGCCGACATAGTTCAGCGATTAAAACACAGCGGCTTCGATGGCTAGGCCACGTTGTGCGAATGAGTGAAGATGCTCCAGCCCAGAAGGTATTCTTATCGGCACCCGCCGGTGGAAGCAGAGGAAGAGGGAGACCCCCACTCCGATGGAAGGACCAAGTGGATACCGATTTGGGCTCCCGCGGTGTTTCCAATTGGCACCAGTTAGCGCAACAAAGAAACGACTGGCAAGCTATTTTGGACGGTCAAAATCGCCCATTTAAAGAAAAATGCCTCGTAGCAAAATTCTGGAAACAGTCCTCCATGACCTACCTTTAGCTGTGTGCCTTTGAAGTCTGGAACGCTTAAGAGGCTAGTCAGAAAATTCAATGTAATGCTGTAATTATTTTTGTATTGAGATTTTGGGTTTTTAGTACAATTTTCAGAGGTTATTGAAAAGAAGCAACACAGTCGATGAATGCCAATCAGATGACATTTAATAAGGGAGCGTCAAGTCGCCAATTGTCAAAAACGTCAATGGCTGACAAACCTTGTATAATTAAACAATGGGTACTAAGCATATGCGAGCTTTGGTTTCATTGCTTGAAGCGTGTAATAAAATCATTTATGATTTTTTTAATTTATGTTATTTGCCTTTGGTGTTATGGTGATCAGCATTTCATTTGTCTTTTTACTGACTGTAGCGTAAATGTAATACTATCACTCACAAAAAGTATTAAAATGCCAGAAGTTTGCTTTTTTTTTAAATTTTTTTCAGTTTTGTATTTGATCAAAGTGAAGGGCGTAGAAACAATGTCATTATTTGAGTAATCTACAGATGATTGAATATGAAATGAATAGCGATTACTCATTGTTATAGTCATTATTTTTCATTCAGTCCACAATCAAACAAAAATTTTTAAACAATGTACAAAAAGTAAAACATGTGTAAAATATTTTGTGCTAAGCCTAAAGTAAAATGCCACTTATCTGTCAATCAGCCAGCCCGCAAAATATTACATTTGACAGCTTCTAACCTTGATGTGTTGACGTACTTTTGGCATGCATAGTTTGGTTCGAAAAATTCAAATACCAACATAGACGGTGCGAAAGAAAAGCTTGAGTGAAGAGCTAGGTAATGGCAAACCAGTAGCAAGCAAAGTTGATGGATATAATTCAATACAATAAGGTTCTTAGTCGTTGTTGTATATTGCATTGAATATATGAGTTACTTCGAAACTCTTGCTACTTTTACCGTTCAACACACAATTTGATTGGACATCGTAGTTCAACCTGTCAAAGCAGTAGAGTTTATCTGAGTTTAATTTCTACCTTAGTGTTTAAGCGACTTGTCACACTTAAAGCCTTCTCTAAGACTCACACGCCTCTCTTTTTACCTCTATTTTTTTACAACCTTGATATTAAGTCCCTCTCTTGCTTGTGCGCTTATTTCCATACGATATTTTGGAATCTTGCAAAGACTTTTTTGGTAACTTGCCGTCGACCTATTCACTTGAAAAAGAGTTCAGAACCCCGTGACAATGCAATGCAAGTAAAAACAAGTTAGAAAGTCTAGTAGTGATCTATTATGTCATCCCAATTTACGCAGGTCTATTTTAATACTTTCAGTTCATATTTGCGTTCAAATAGACCGACGAACAGACAGATAGACGTATCGAGAGACGGACATGGCTACATTGACTCAGCTCATCCTCCTGATCATTTCAGTATACGTACAAACATTTCATGTTCATGAAAGGAATGAATATCATAAAAGATATACAACTTCGCTTTTGCAGTGGGGTATTAACTACTTGCTCGGATATTTTACTTTTCACTTTGAAGGTTTATTTATTAGATATCTTCCTATCAACTGTGTTAGTCCTGTGTTGCGTATTCATGAAATGTATAAAGTCGTCGGCACAGTCGAAGACAGCCCATTCCTTACTTGGTTTCTTTGTATTTAAAAGAGGAATCTCGACATGTGCAACCTTCATTCAGCCGCCCGTTTGCCTCGGCTACCTCCACAGGTTGTCAGCAACACAATTTCCGGCTGCACGATGGCCTTTCCATCACTCACTTTTATGTCAGTTTCTATTACACTTTTGACATTATTAAATTTTGTGCTTCATCTTTCCAGCTCTTTGTTGGTCGATATATTTCTGCTTTTCTGAGTTTTTATGAGCCCATTGATCAATGTGTAAACATTTTAGGTAGTAATTCATGTTTCCAACAATATTTATTACAACTTATGTTTGAACGTATGAAAATGTGTAAAAATATGTTTTGTGATTTCCATGTACCTAAAATATGATCCACGACATGTAATGACTAAGAAGTCCCAAAAAAAAAAAACACATAGATCGGCAATATTTTGTTACTAAAATTTACATAAATGACAACAGTTCGTATAATGTACATACTAGGGCGGCCGCCGTGGTGTGAAGGTAGTGTTGCCGGCCTACCACACCGAAGGTCCATGGTTCGAGCCCTGGTACAGGTAACATCAAAAGTGATTTGAAAAAAGTTTTTCAAAACGGGGTCGCCCCTCGGCAGTGGTTTGGCAAACTCTCCGAGTGTATTTCTGCCATGGCAGGCTTCTCAGCAAAAAATTCGTCTCCTTTGTAGATGCCGTTCGGAGTCGGCAAAAAACTGTAGGTCCCACCAATTTGTAGGGAAAATTCAAATCGGCACACCACAAATTGGAAGAGAAGATTGGCGCAAAAATCTCTTAGGAGGTTTATGATGATATACCTGTTGTATATCGCGCCATAGAGAGAGAGAGAGGGAGGACAATTTCTTCGATTTTTACCATCCCGCAATTTTCGGGATCTGATTTTCAAATCCCGGGGTCAGTCCTAGAATTTGGGTAATCATTACTTTCTAAAATTTTATGTTGAATAAGTGAGTAAATTGCTGGAGTCACTGGCTACCCTTAAAATAAAAAACTACAATATGATTCTTTTTAAATTTTGTTTGTTATTTAAACGAAAGTTATTTCACTATCAACAAATGTAATTAAAACTTTAAAAAATACTGCATATAAACAAAAAAAATTAATTCATAAATAGGTCACATATGTATATTTAGTTTTTGGTAGCATAAAAAAGAAATCACAGGGTTTTCGGAACCTATAAAAGCACGGGATCCCTAGTGCATACATACATACATACATACACGTATCTATGCAAACATCTTCATCACCTTCGCCTTCTTTCCAATTTGCTTTATCACATTTGAAGGTTTTTCAATTCCATTTTCATTTTGTCGACTGATTGATGTGATGTTTTTGCACTTTTCAGTTGTCAGTTTGAGGTATGTCGATGAATGTGACTACTGTTGTTTCTTCTTTCTTGTTGGTATTTTTTTGCTGCTTTGGCTGTCAGGGAAAAAAGTTCATGCATACGTCATTGGTTATTCGTAATTGATGAATGTAGTGATATTTTATGTGAGTAGATTTGTATTTTCTATACATATTTACTTAGTTATATGAAAACGCAAATTTGTGTGTCATTGCTAACGATGAGTTTGTTTTTGCTTGGATTAGCGTTGATTTGTTGCTTCTAGCTTAGTGTTTTTGACACATTTCATTGCAGATTTGTTTTGTTTTTGTTTTTTTGTATATCCGAATGTCATTTAGTTTGACATGCTGGATTATTTTACAAAAAAAAACTATTAATTGCTTTGTAAATAGTATGTTGGATATCTACAGCAATGGATGATTGGAATAACTCCATATTTCAGTTGCCGATTCGAAAACACCCCACCGCTTTCATATTTCGAAACTTGATTCAAAATGCTCTATTATAGCTGAAAATGTATTGAACTTACTTTGAAATAGTTAACAGCTAACTTAACTTATTTGTTAAATATAAGCAAGGCTTTTTCAAGAAATCTCAGCCAGCAGTTCTTCCTTTCAGTTTGAACACATAAGTTTATACTAACCTTGGGAGCATGCTCCCCTTTCCAATATGACACGTAGTTATTCCCTACTGAAATCATGTATTATAGTAGCCCTCGTCCACGCTAATTTGGGTACGGCGGTCCGTAGCGCCCGATAGCATGCTAAGTCTTTTTAGTATTCACGAGCGTCCCTCGGACTCAATACTCTATTCACATTACTATCGCTGCCGCAGCGTAGTACAAGTACTTCCACTTTTATTTGATAAATAAAGCTGGTTATTTCGATTAGTATTTCCTGCATCACGTTCCCGTTCGTCGCCATTAAGCGAGAGTTTAGAGGGATATTCCATTGCAACTTTAAAAGAACACATGTTGATCCCGGTACACTAGGTTGGTTTCGATTGTAAGAAAACAGAAGCTGCTGGCAAATATCTCAACGGTTTCAAGTACACAGGAATAAAGAATAAAGGCCTTTGCACTGATGTCCAATAGCTATCGGTAAATTGATAAATACATTTCTAATAATTTGAGCCTACATTGTAAACCATTCATTGGATTACTCAATTTCTTAGACGTTTTTGTAGTAAATTCCAAACCATTCAATTACCTACACCTTCTTTTAATTTCTTCCGGTTTAGCCTTAAAACTTAACTGAAAAAAAGGTATACACAACAACATCCGTATACGAGGAAAAGTATGCATTTGTACTTTTCTCGCATCCTTCATGTGCGCGCGGTAGCTCAGTAAGTAGAGCACTCGGATCTGAGTCCTGCCAACTGATACATTTTTATTTTTTTATACCTTTCATGAACATGAAATGGTATTATAACTTTAGTCCGATGTTTGTAAGTATGAGAAAAACAGGAAAAGGGCCACCAATAAGTATACCGAAATGATCAGGGCGATGAGCTGATCCCATGCCCGTCTGTCCGTTTATCTGTCTGTTTGAACGCAGTTTTTGAGATATCTCGATTAAATTTGGTATGGGCCGCCCTTTTGTAATATATTAATCATTTGTCGGAACCAAGAAGATCGAACCAATACAACGCATAGCTCCCATACAATCGAATCGCGTTTTTCTTTCCTTTTTATACCTAGTAGTGCTACGCACACAAGGTGTATTAACTTTAGTCGCGTAACGGCAGTATGTAACGGCATAAACGGATCGAGATAGATATTGACTTATGTATATCAAAATGTTCAAGAGGAAAAGAGAAATTGATTAAGCCATGTCCGTCCGTCTGTTAACACGATAACTTGAGTTAATTGAGAGATATCTGAATGAAATTTGGTATGCAATTTCCTTGGCACTAATCCCCGAGTGCTATTTAAAATGGGAAAATCGGATGATAGCCACGCCCACTTTTTATATATAGAATATTTTCGAAAATACAAAACAGTACATAATACTCTTATAAGGATAAAATTTGGTGTATACATTAAGATTGAAGCACAAAATAAAATTTTTGAAAATGGGCGTGGCACCGCCCACTTTTGATTAAGTCAAACTTAGAAATAATATTAATCATAAATCAAAAACTGTTCAAGATATCGAAACGAAATTTAGAACAAATATTTATATTAATAGAAGAAATGTTTTGAAAAAAATGGGCGAAATCGGTTAAGGTCCACGCCCACTTTTATACGAAAGATTTTGAAAAGGATCATAGATTTATTTAATAGGCAATTACTTTGCGTAAAATAGCTTGATATTATTTCTATTTCGCTTTCAAAGTGTCCGTGTAGGACGAAAGTCCAATTTTTTTAGCAAAAGCAGTGAAACTTTGTATGATTATAGATCTTAGCACGAAGAATACAATCCTGACACTATCTCACTTTCGACCAATCGGTCGCTTATTGCCACAGATATTTTGACTTTACACATTTGACAAAATAAGCGCATCATAATAGCGGCGGCCGCCGTAGTGTGAAGGTAGTGTTGCCGGCCTACCACACCGAAGGTCCATGGTTCGAGCCCTGGTACAGGTAACATCAAAAGTGATTTGAAAAAAAGTTTTTGAAAACGGGGTCGCCCCTCGGCAGTGGTTTGGCAAACTCTCCGAGTGTATTTCTGCCATGACAGGCTTCTCAGCCAAAATTCGTCTCCTTTGTAGATGCCGTTCGGAGTCGGCAAAAAACTGTAGGTCCCACCAATTTGTAGGGAAAATTCAAATCGGCACACCACAAATTGGAAGAGAAGCTTGGCGCAAAAATCTCTTAGGAGATTTATGATGATATACCTGTTGTATATCGCGCCATAGAGAGAGAGAATAATAAATAAAAAAAAATGTATAACTCAAGTAACCCATTATACACACATCTAATTAGTTCCATACTAATGAGTAAACAGAACTAATTATTTTTCATAAGTAGCGACTTATCTGATATTGAAGAGCATTTCCATTTAAGTTCAATAACTAAACAATAACATAAGCTAATATTGGCGTTAACACGAAATTCATAGCAAAAATGGTAGAATGATAATGATGATGTCTCTTCTGTCAAACTATTGTGAGCACAAACATGCGCTAATGATGTCATAACCGATATCCCGAGATTCCGCACAGGTGCTGGATAAATAGGGATTTACTTCTCGAAATTCGGGATTAGCACTATGATGCTAAATACTTAATAAGTGTAATGTATGTACATTTTTTGGAATATTTTAATTTTCTCTGTTGATTCTGTTACTTAAAGTCCCATGAGTATTCTCAGAAACTGACAAGAAACTGTGTATCGTAGCAACTCTCGACAGTTTCCCTTTATATCTCCTCCATTTTCTTTCAACTTTTGCCTTTCCCCATCACCATATATCATTACTCTTCTTTACCCTCTTAATTTTCCTCTAACACCACCTTTATATCTCAAATTTCTATTCCTACTTACCTTCTTCTAAAATTTCCTCTGCGGGTACTGATATGTACATAGTTTTGAAGATATATCGAATTAACTTTTATTTGATCCTGGTACTGCTTTCTCTTTCCAAGGCTTTTTGATATATAAAACACATATCATAACTTGAACCAAATAAATTCCTAGCTATACCGAATTGCTACTTTATATAGCCTGGGGGCTTTGCCAAAACTAAATATGGCCTGCGTCGCCTCACAGAGATCGGCAATAAACTTTGGACATTAATGAAGCACAAACAAAACAGGTCAAATGTGGGCATGCCACAGCCCACTTTTCCAAAATTATATACATCTTGATTAAATTACACATGTATCCAAATGTCATTAATTTAGACTAAATAAGTTCAGAGCTATGAAGATTTGAAATTCTATATAGTGGGAACTATATATTGTCTATGCTTTCCAAGAATATACTGTGAAAGTGTCATAAAAATATGTGCAGTACTTTGGACGCCTATAAAGGACACACAGACACACATTCATTTTTATTTATAAGAAGATTGGTTCTGCTTTTTATTTAAATACTACTTTTTTAAACAAAAACAGTGCAGTTTTTTCATAGGCACTGTAAACTTTATCGGCTCTGAGAAATTTCTTACAAAATTCCAAACATTGGAAAAAAAAATGATTTAATTTTTTTGTGGTTAATGAGATGAATTTCAAACTTCAGGACTAATACCGCAATTTAAAAAAAAATGTCGTTCCTAATGCATACATACGATAGTATATGTATGTACATATGTATGTATGTCTTCTTTACGTCTCCCTAACCTAAAATGCTTTAGGGTAGTAAAGTTGTGTAACTGTCACAGCAGCATTTGTCATGTCATGCTGTCACTGTCAAAATATGTCATTGTCAACTTGTTTGATGGATGCTATCGACTGTCAAGTTAAAGCAATAATCACAATAACAAACAAAAACAAATATTCCTTATTGCACGACTAAAAGCCAAATAAGCTGACAAAGTGTCATTTCATTTCTAGAGTGTATTATGACGCCATCGAATTTTTGTTGCTGTTGATTGGGCTTTTGGTGTCTCGTCACGTTTATGAGTTACTTAAACACTTATGCATGTGTGTATATTAAATTTTCATATTGGCTGTGTTTTTATTTGCGCAAGCAGTTAGTGTCGTAGTTTTAATTTGTTCAGTAAATACAAGTACTAACGTACATACATACATAAATACTTGTGTACACAATAAATATCTATTTATGTTTATGTACAGTTTAACGCTTATTTACCTTTTAAGCCGCTCTTCCAACTGCCAGGCATTCATATGTCATTCATTTATTGTTGACACTTTACCAGACGTATTCGCACATACATACAGGCATATAGGGGCACAGAGTTAGGGTTTCCTAATCCCGAAACACGATGTTATCGGGTCCCAACTTGACGGGATTTGAGGTACGTTTATACACACCCGACCAAGAAACGTATGTAAGCGAGCTTAAAAATATTACGAGGTTTCTCTTAACATGTAAGTTCGCATCATATAGGAGTCTCGGGTGAAAAACGTATGTTGGTTTTGTTGTCAAACAATTGAAAAATTCTTTTAATAATAAACGCTAGAATCGTTTTTGTGTCCAAGCCCCTAATAGTTTCTTCGGCGACTTTACAAGAAAACGCATTCAGAGCATGACTTTGGATAGTAGAAGTAAGCTTTTCGAAAATTTTGAGTTTTCAACATTTCATTTCATTCAAACTTTTGTTTCTTTCTGAATCTGGAGGCCCGGAGGAAGAAGTATGCTTGTATTTTATTATTTTCATAATAGAAAATAATCATACCAAACAAATATAATTAAAAAATGTATCATTTTTGAATTTGGCATGAATTGGAACCCATCGTTAACGTAAACATTCTCAACCCGTTTTCCATACTATTTTGGTCACTTTCTCGATAGTATACGGTATCGAAAGTACATCCGTTTGCAATCCATTTTCAACACCGAGAAACGGTCGCAAACTAAATCGAAAACGAATGTCGAGAAAGTATGCTCTGCTGTCACAAACTGAGCGAAAGGTAATATATTTACGATAGTTTTGCGGAATCCGTTCTCGATACTTTCGTCAGAAACAGTGTGAGCAGGTTAGCCTTCTCGAGGCTAGATTTCACCTTTTTTTGTCCATTAGCCTCATAATTTTGGTTTTAGCTTCGTGGCTTTTTTCTAGCCTTTTTTTTTACTCCAAACCTTATCTGGTCCCAACACCATATTTGTCATATAAAATTAAAGTTAAATGAAGGTAGTATTGATGACGAAATACGGAAAATTATTCGTAAACATTTTCAACTATTTTTAATGGAGTTGATAACCCAATTGCGACATCGCCTAACTGATAATATGAGCTCTTTATTTTCTCACCTTCAAGAAAAAATGTCTAGGTATTCTCAATGTCAAGTAGCATTGATTGAGCTGCAGTGGCGAAAACTAATAGCCGTACAGTGGACAAGTGTGACCTCTACCATAGAAATTTGGGCGGAAGACCGAGAACAGAAAAATACATTAACCGAACCCCCTTTTTTAGAACTGTTTGAATTCGTATTTAGATTTTTGGTATTGCCCTTCAGTAATAGGGAGGTTGAAAGAATTTTAAGTTAAGAAACGGATTAAAAATTAAAATGCTTAACTCGCTGCTTAATATTAGATGTTCGTTTAAACGCTAATGATAGCTACACAAACTTTGCACGCAGACTCAAGCTCTTCTTATTCATCAGACGAAGAAAATATTATATAACTAATTAGTTTGGAGTGATTTGTGTTGAAACAAGAATAGTTTAAGTTATGTCTACAGCTTTATATACAAATTGTTTAAACTAAAATAAAAAATTTGAAAAGGATCTCTTACAAAAATTTCTGACTTTTTTTTGCTTCTTTTTTTTCTTAATTTTAGCCTTTTCTAACCTTTTTTCTTGCGGATTTAGCCTCTTTTCTTTCTATCACCTGGTCAGAAAAAGTATTGCTAAAGCTTCGAAAACTTAAGCATTCTTGTAAGCGTTGGTCGGGTGGGTACTTGTACATTCTATCCCCCATATTAAAAAAAAAAATTTAATTAATTTATAAAGCTTTTTAAAATGGCATTTCCATAAAAATTTTGAATTATAAGAGCTTTATAAAGTTTTTTTATTTTGTATGAATATGGGGGTATTTGTTTACGATTTTTGTCACAGTAAAAACTTCTTTTTAAATCTCGCGTTTTCCAGAATTGAATGTTTACTATTTATCATACTGCTGGATGATGAGACTCTAGAGATATGACTAAAATGTGAGCCCGGGTAGCCTGAAATGTGTTTGCACAGTAAAGCTACCAAATTGAAGCTGTTGATATATGATTATCTTGCATTGTAATTTTTATAAGCTTGAAGAACGCTTAGTAATAATTGTTGATAAATTAGTATTGTCTTTGATATATCTCTAGAGTAAGTATTGGTTACTAGGTATTATATTTTTTGTTGCCATTTTGAAGGTGTCTTATTCCTATACAGAAGCAGCTGGAACTGTATTTGACGAAAAATGTTCTTAATAGGTTGCATATACAATATGTCGATATATTCTTCAATATCATTCTTTAGAGCTAATTTTTTAAATGTTTGAAAGATATGTGCATTAATTAGGTGACAAGAAGCATTTGACTTTAAAACTTTCTCTATGGTAGAGATCGAAGTAGTGGTAGTTGTAGAGGTAAATGTACAGCCCGAGTAAAAGTTGAGGGTATATGTAAAGTAGGCAGGAAGAGTCTCAAGTGGAATGAAATAGGCGAAACCTGGATGCTGAGGAAATAGAAGAGGCAAAGTGAGATACGAAACCTACTTTAATCCTTTTTAAGTTTTTTAGGTAAACCAAACTTTGAAATTGTTTAACAGTTTGTTATCAAGAAACTATTCCGAATTAAAACAATACTTTCCTATATATTTATGAAAAAGTTGGGCTTCAAATAATAAATTTCGTATATATTTGTTAGATTGACTGATAGCGACGTTGCTTATAAATTGTACCAGACATAATAAAGCAATATTTTTATACAAATATTTTTAAAAAACTTTTTTGTGTCATAATATTTTAATTGAAATTTACGGGATTTATAAATCGTTCAAAAAGTCTCGGGATCACATAAATGGTTCGAGGTTTGATGCATTAATACGAGTATACATATATATTTAATTATTGGCGTAGCGTGTGCTCTATGAGTTAGCTTTTTTCTTGCTTTTATTAGTTTCCCTTATTTTATTATAATGGTTCCTCCCATTTGTTATTACTATGCGTTGTTGTATTTACCTAAATTTATTAATATTTGTTTTGGCTTTTCGTATGTATATATACGCACATTCGTAAGTGACAATAGAACTACTTACGTGATTGTGCCATCAAGTTGAAAGGTATTTGCTTAACCGTAATTACCTTTAAGCTTAGAATTCTCATAACAGAAAATTATGCATTATTGACTATATATGTTTATGTGCTTACCTTTAGCTTAAAATTTGTTAGTTAAAAACCTTTCTTTTGCACGTATCTGATAGCTAGCATATTTAAGAGGAAAATTATATCATACGATATATGCAGTTTCAATTTTCTTTTTGTTTTGTTTAAATTTTTCATGCTGAGGATTTTGATGAAAACCTTCCAAGACAAAATTTACATTTTTGTTTTTTCTTTCCGATCGCTTCTGATTAGTTCGACTTTTATATTGTTCCAATTCTGTAGGGTAATCCGGCGGCCGCCGTTGTGTGGCGGTAGTGTTGCCGGCCTACCACCACACAGTAGGTCCAAGGTTCTAGCCCTGGCACAGGTAACATCAAGTGGTGTGAAACAGTTTTTTCAAAACGGGGTCGCCCCTTAGCAGTGCTTTGGCAAACTCTCTGACTGTATTTTTGCCATGGAAGGCTTCCCAGCAAAAATTCATCTGCTTTGCAGATGCCGTTCGGAATCGGCAAACATTTTTAGAAGCAGCACACCACAAATTGGTAGAGAAGCTCGGTCTTAATCTCCTCAGGAGGTATATATCGTGCCAATTATTTATTTTTTTACCTAGTAGTGCTACGCACACAAGGTATATTAACTTTAGTCGCCTAACGGCAGTACGTAACGGCATAAACGGATCGAGATAGATATTGACTTATATATATCAAAATGTTCAGGACGAAAAGAGAAATTGATTAAGCCATGCCCGTCCGTCCGTCCGTCCATCCGTACGTCTGTGAACACGATAACTTGAGTAAATTTCGAGATATCTTAATGCAATTTGGTATGCGGGTTCCTTGGCACTCATCTCCGAGCCCTATTTAAATGGGCGAAATCGGCTGATAGCCACGCCCACTTTTTATACATAGAACATTTTCGAAAACACAAAAAAAGTGATTACTCAGTACATAATACACCTATAAAGATAAAATTTGGTGACTACATTGAAATTGAAGCATAAAATAAATTTTTCAAGAAATTTTTAAAGACGGGCGTGGAACCGCCCACTTTTGATTAAGTCAAATTTAGAAATAATATTAATCATAAATCAAAAACCGTTCAAGATATCGAAACGAAATTCAGCACGCAGGTTTTCAGGTATACAAGAAATGTTCCACGAAAAAATGGGCGGGATCGGTTAAGGTCCACGCCCACTTTTATATGAAAGATTTCGAAGAGGATCGTAGATATATTAAACAGGCAATAACTTTGCGTAAAATGGCTTTACATCATTTATATTTCACTTTTCAAGTTTCCGTAAACAAAGAAATCCAAAACCTTAAAATTTTCGAAAATGGGCGTAGCCCCGCCCCTTTTATATTGGACTATTCCACAAAACTGTTTATGCCATAACTCCGCCAAAAATTTATTTGTCGAAACAAAATTTGGTGATATTGTTCTATACATAAAGGTTACTGTTTGCTGCAAAAATGGGCGAAGTCGGTTAAAGTTCACGCCCAGTTTTTTAACATAGTTCTGAAAAATTTTTTGTAAAATTTAAAAAGCGATATTTCTACAACTAAGCAAGTTATATCAATCAGATTTCGCACACATAATAAGATTTTCAAGGAAAACTCGGCCGCAAAAAGGTTTTGTCATTTTTGAAGAAGTAGGCGTGGCGCCGCCCACGTTTCAGCATAAAATTTCTGCTATTTTCTAAGGCAATCGCTTATAACTCGATCTTGATATTTCAATAAAAATTGGTCAGCTGCTTCTTAGTAGTATGTATTATACTCCTGCCAAAAATTAGCCAAATCGGGAAACACACAAGCAAAATATTCTGGCACGTAGTTAATAGCCCACTGCAATAGTGAAGTTATATATCTTTTTTGATTTTCATACATTTCATAAACATTAAATGTATGTAAGTATGAGAACGAGAAGAGAAAAGTTCATTAAAATGATCAGTACGATGAGCGGAGTCGATTTAGCCATGCCCGTCTCTCCGTCCGTCTGTCTGTCTGTCCGTCTGTCTATTTGAACGCAAACTAGTCTCTAAGTTTTACAAAAGAATGCTGAAGTTCGTTGTTTGCTTTCTCCATTTTATATTATACTAGCAAACCCGGTATACGTTGTTTTGACTTTTTGATACATGGAACACATCTATATATAAAATGTCATTAACTTGAACCAAATAAACTCCTAGCTATACCGAACTGCAGCTTTATATAACCTGAGGGCTTTCCAAAAGCTATATACAGATTATTTCGTGCCCAGCGAACTCCTGAACCTATCGTGAAAGTTCAAGAGCAAAACAAAACACAAAATATGTGGGCGTGGCACCGCCCACTTTTGAAAAATGAAGTAGATATTGACTAAGCGACACATATATCAAAATTTCATTAATTTAGACCAAAAAAGTTCGGAGTTATGACGAATTGAAACTTTATATAGCCTGGGGGCGTGGCTCCGCCTACTTTTCCAAAAACGATATATTGTCTATGCTGTACCCAGTAAACCCAGGTATAATTGTGAAAATTTCATAAAGATCGGTTGAGTTCTTCGGCGCCTATGAAAGACACCCTTTTTATATCTCTTTTTGTTACGCACACAAGGTATATTACTTTATTCGGCATAAACGAATCGAATCAGGATGAAAAGTAAACTATTCGGGCAATTAGTTAATACCACACTGCAAAAGCGAAGTTGTACATCTTTTTTGATTTTCATATTTTCATACCTTTCAAGAACATCAAAGGTTTGTACGTATGAGAAGAAAAAGGGATAGTCCCATCAAAAAGTATACTGAAATGATCAGGAGGATGAGCTGAGTCGATGTAGCCATGTCCGTCTATCGATACGTCTTTCTGTTTGTCCGTCTGTCTATTTGAACGCAAATACGACCTGAAAGTATTAAAATAGACCTGCGTAAATTGGGATGGCACAATAGATCACTACTAGGTATATAATGTTCGGTTCCACCCGAACTTAGACTTCATTACTTGTTTATTTTAACTTTCTTTAGTTGCACCAAAGAAAATGATGTCATAGTCATGACACCATCTCAGATTTATCTCAGATTAAAAATCCATACTTCCGACTTCATAGTAATTAAAATTAAATAAATTCTACAAACTAGCTTAAATTAAGTTGCTTTTACGTTAAAAGTTTTATAGGTAGGTATGAAATGAATTACTGCACGCTTTTTCATTGAAATTACTTTGTTTAGCTTAAGCGAAGTTTGTAGTATTTCATATTTGACTAGAATTGTTAAGAAATAAAATTATGACAATTTAGGTTTGAATGTATATTTCCAGTGTAAACGTATTACTTTTGTAAGGCATACGTATGGATTGCCAAACATTACCTCATCAGATGTCTTACCCTCTGCATTACTTCTCAAACATGAAATTTCGTGTCCTTTTGGTTTGATTTTTCCTTGGATTTGCCTGCGTCTCATCTTATAAGTAAAATGTATTTCCATTACATTAGTATCGAGTTAGCACCCTGCAAAAAATCGTGCGACTGGTCTCTAAAGAGAGTGATCCGCGATCAATACCTTTCGTCGTGTAGTGGGCTACAATTGATCCCAACTATTTCGATGGAATATTCATTTGTGTAGCTTACTTAGAGGTGTTGAAAGTCAACTTGTCCGACCGTCCCCGGGGAACAAAGGGAATCTGACCGATAGTACCCGTTTAGGCATGAAAGGGCATAATTAGTCTCTTCATAGGACATGCTTAAACTAAAGGGATCACTTCAACCCATGCCAAGAGATCAAAACTGGCATTCGTCGTATCTCGTTATCTGGGTACTGCGCCACCTAGCAGATTTTTTACCTGTCATCTTGCTCAACCTAAACACGTTTCAATTCAATTTACAAGTTTTGTCCTGAAATTTCTGACTTATAAACTTTATGATGTTAATGGGTTCTACTTTGTTTGGAACACATAACATCTGGTTTACAGGTCGAGCACGATATCCACTATACCAAGACAATCTGCACTGTACATTTAAATACCTAACCAACTGAGTATTTATTTGCATTGGGTGTTATTACGGAAGAGTAAACTCTTTCACTCTACAGTGGCACTTATTAAGCCATCAGCTTCATAATGGTATTTACCATATTTTATGTTTATTTACAAAGTAGATAACAGGAAACCGTTTTTTATTACTATTTTATTTACATAATTAATGTACTTGAATAACAACTTTTCACTGAGAGTTCGGTCGCCTTCTTTATTTCGTTGACTTGCCGATTAGCAGTAACTTAAAAGGTGTGTTTATATTTGTATTGTAACTAACACTTGTGACAAACGACTATACCTTAATAAATCAATAAATTAAAACACATTTCAAGCATTAAAAGCTAACCTAATTGGTTCATTAAATAGTGACAATAACAATTTGGAAATTACTTTAAAGTAATTGTTGACACAAGTGTTTTTTAATGCAAACTGAACAAGCCACTTAATGCTACCCACAGTGGCGGACAGTGAAATTGGGACATGATTTATAAATAGTTTTTAACAATACTAAAAAGCAACAAAAAGGTATGTGTATGTTTTCGATTTAGAGGTACTGGGTTTCTGGGTTAATCAAAACTTTTGAAAGTATAGCAACTCTATTTATATTTAAGCCAGATTTAAGGATTTCACACACATTTTTCACTCAGATATACATCACATTTGCTGACAGTCAAGTTTCTCGTATATAGGTTTAGCTAAGGTCTTGTCAGTGTAACTGAGTTGCATTTGAATTCCCCTTAAACGAGAGAATAAAAGTATTGACTTTTGATAAATTAAAGATTAATTTGATTTTGAAGTAAGCACAACTACAAAGTTATAAGTGTTTGGGAAAAATTTTTGCCCTGACCGTAGAAAATCTCGAACACATTGTAATTTGAGGTAAAAACCGGCCAAAGATTGCAGCTTAAAACTAGGCATTAGATGTAAATGTGATGAAATTGTGGGCACATTGGACTTTCTAGTCTTAATTTATGGAATTTTGTCTACAAAATAACCTTAACTAGCGCATATTACACTTAAGCGAAGTTATCTAACTAAAAATTTAATCTTCGCCAGCTTTTAACATATTTCAAAAAAGTTCGCATACTCCTGCTCATAACTGCTGCGTTATGTATACGTTTGCTATAGAAACGAATGGAAAGAAAATTAAGAAATGCAAAAATCCGTTTGAAGAAAGGAAGTGGGTGGATAAATGGGTTGATGAGCGGGTGTAACGTTATCGCAAAAAAATATAGCTGCTATAAATATGAATTACAGGATAAGCATAAAAACGGAAATTGTGTCTTTAAATATCTGAAACGATATAAACAAGCTGAGCACCCTCACATGTATACGTGTACACACACACACACTCAGCCAAATGCCTCTTGGAGCAAGCAAAATCGTTCTTTTATTTTGCAACGCTCGTGCAAGCCTGCAGTACATACAAGGTGGCGCAAAAGTAATCCTCCTATCAGAAAATGCTATAAATTTTGCGATTGGCCCCTAAAGTCAGTTCTGTTTTGACATTTGTGTAGTAAACACATGCGAAATACACGTTAATAAACAATGTTACGCTACACTGCTCCAGAACGCGGAATATTGCTGACTATTTATTTGACCAATAATCGGTCGGGGCCAAACGGTTACTGTGAATGGTGAGCGCTACAGAGCAATGATCAACGAGTTCTTTTTGCCGCAACTTGATGAATTGGGATTGGAAAACATGTGGTTCCACACACTGCACGTGCCACAACCGATATGCTGAACATCGGAAGCATACTTTTGCGCCACCTTGTACAACCTACTCATATAAAGATTTTCGCTTGTATTACTGAAGACAGGCGGAAGCTAAACTTATACAGTCATGCCTACATACGTACATTTATATAAGTATATACATATAAGGGATGCTACGAATATTCGCATTTGCATTAATTTCCATACCTGAATTGGCTTTGCACCACTGATATGGGGCTGACACCGTTTTTAAAATTTTTGTTGTCCATTAGCACATCACGGACACACATTTCGGCCAACTGGCCCCTTATGATACCACCGATATGAGCTAGAGGACTTCCTCATATAGATGTGCAAATCCTTGAACCACCGTTTATGTAGCGTAGAGAGCTTTGTATTTTTTTTTTGTCATTTCCTCGACAGTAGTCATCCGCTGGGATTGATGTTATGTTGTGGTTTTTAGCGACAAAAATAATCCTCCAAGGTTTTGGCGAGTGTTGTTGTTGTGGTAGCGACTATTTAACCTACCTAAAGTATCACCTCTTTTATCCAACATATCCTCGCGGGTTTTACAGGGGTGGACCAGAGTGAAATTGCTGTTAGAAAAGTAGGCTCGGTTGAGCAGATGAACAGATGGTTAGTATCGTGGGGAGACACGCCGCATGCCGGGCAGACATTTGGCAAGTCAGGGTTCAGTCTGGATAGGTAAGAGTTTAGTCTGTTACAGTATCCACAACGAAGTTGGGTCAGCATGACTCTTGTCTCCCTAGGCAGTTCGCGTTTCTCATCGGCAACGGGTGGAGCTTGTGCCTGTAGGACTGCATTTACCGGACGAGAGCTCACAAAGGAGTTTGCCGACTCCGTGTGGATGAGATTGAGGGCCCGCCGATGCACCGTTGGATCAAACGGCGAGAAAATGTGATGCCGGATCTCGCCATAGTGCTTACGGAGATGACTCCTTATTCTCCTGGGAGGCGGATTTTCTTGAGCAGGTTTCTTTTCGGATGCTGTGGTTTATAGCAGCTGAACAGAAATTGCCTGGTCAACATCCCGCTATGCTCTTTTACACCGAGCATTTTAGCCTCACTGTGAAGGTGATGCTCAGGAGACATAAGGAGTCACCCCGTGGCAGTTCTGAGTGCGGTGTTTTGGCAGGCCTGCAACCTTCTCCAGTGTGTATCTGCTAGCCCCGGCGACCATATAGGCGACGCCTAGCTCAGAACCGGCTGGCCGATTGCCTTGTACGTTGCCAGTAACGTTTCGTTATCTTTCCCCCAAGTACTGCCAGCTAGTGACTTGAGGATTTTGTTGCGGCTTTGTACTTTGGTGGCAATCGCGGCTACATGAGCACCGTAGTTGAACATGTTATCAAACGTGACTCCAAAGATTTTGGGGTGTGTGACAGTCGGAAGCTTAATGCTGTCGACGTAGACGTCTAATTCCATGTTCACCTGCGCTTTCCACGTCGTGAATAAGGTGGAAGAGGACTTGGTCGGTTACAGTGTAAGATTTCGTCCAGCGAAAAACCCGGACAGGGATGGGAGGTATGAGTTAACTCTTGAGCAGAGCTGGTCTGCAAAGGGGCCGTCGCCAGGATCGTGCAGTCATCGGCGTAAGAGACGATCGAGACACCCTCTGGTGGGCAAGGGAGCCTCGATATGTAGTAATTAAACAAAAGCGGGAATAGGACACCACCCTGTGGTACCCCTTGTTTAATTATACATGGTTTTGATCTTTCGCCTCTAATTTCAACCGATGTATGCCGGCCACTTAGATAGTTGGCGGTTCAACGCTTTAGACAGGGGGAAGAGTTGAATCCTCCAGGTCGTGAATGAGTTGCGCATGATTGACCGTGTCGAAGGCTTTCGACAGGTAATGCGCAACGAGCACGGTCCTGTCATTTGGACGATGTTGGTTGAGACCAACACCTATCTGAGAGGTGATGGCGTTTAGCGCGGTGGTGGTGCTATGCATTTTACGTAATGCATGATGATGTTCGCCTAGTCGCAAGTTAGCGGTGTAGTAAGGGAACAAGACCGTCTCGAAGGTCTGCACTACTGGCGAGAGGAGTGATATCGGTAGATAAGATTCCCCCTTATTGGCCGGCTTGCCGGGCTTTAGTAGTTGTACCACCTTTGTCTGTTTCATTTTTCTGGAATGACACAGGTGGCCATAGACAGTTGTTAGGTACCTTACTCCCTCTTCTCCGAGATGTTTAGCATCAGCATGGATATACCGTCTGGGCCCCGTATGGCCTCCTGAATCTCCATGGTGGTGATGGCAATGGGCGCTTGGCTATTTTTTCGTTTGTGCGCTTCCCTGATGGCTCGTCTAATTTCCTTGTCGACCGGATCATGCACTACAAATTGCCGGCAGAAAGCGCTCGCGCATCTCTTCGAGTTCGACTGTACCTTATCACCAAAGGTGATGAATATTTTGTCGTTAGGTTCGGTCGGATTTGACAAGGATTTAACAGTGGACCATAGTTTGCCAACACCTGCAGAGAGGTTGCAGGACCTTAGGTGCCCCTCCTATTTGGCGCGTTTGTGTTGATCAACCAGTTGTCTGATTTCCGCATTAAGATCTTAAATTTGGGGATCCGTAGGGTCGCACATGGTCACGTTCATTTTCCAGGGCCACTGCCTCTGCGTGGAAATACGGACCTGCTTCCCTAATTCTACCTGACGGAATGTATTGATTAGAGGCTGAAGCTATGAATTTCGCTGTTTCCCCTTTTCGTACGTCAGATGGCATGGGATGAGCGGCGAAGGTGCTCCCAGTAAAGCTAAGAAAACCAACCCAATCAGCTTTGCTGAAATTAGTGGAAGTGCGATTTTCAGAAGTGACAAAGTCATTGGGGCGATCGATTGAGAGGACTATCGATTCAAGAGTTAGCATCGGTCGCCAGTCAACGCAGTTTATGAGACCAGCGCTGACGGTAGTAAGGTCTGGCGAACTAGGAGAGTGTTGTCGAAAGTGACAGTCTTTTGCCGGATATGATCCCGGGACACTCTGATACTCCTTTGCGGTACATGCCCGACTGTCGCGGGAGCGATTTGATATGACCATTGGAACCTTCTAGGTCACCTCACCCTTTCCTTCCGTAAGGAAGAGGAGGGTGGTAATGAGAGGTGAGAGGCATCATACCTGTAGATCAAACATCAAGTTGCACGTGATTACCTTTGGGCAATTTAATCGCAACTTACGACTTTCCCGCGTTCGAATGCGTTTACAATGTACACTAATCAGACAGGTCCCTGTTAGTACCCTAATCAGTAGATCTAGGGATAGATAGTAAAGATTAATTATGTACTAGGTTGGTTTCCCTTGATGAGGGACCAAGTTTGCCTGAACACCTCACATTGGCTTTTGATTTTAGATTAGGAGGTACTGCTTGTTTCGACACACCACCGTGACCTGGGACCCCCACCAAAGCTGAGTTATTTGCCTGTAAGCGATTGCTCCATTCGATGCCATGCAAATATTTGATAACTGTTCGAAGCTACAATAGTTGGCAGCGATGAAGATATACCAAAGATCATGCGAGTAGATACCGTTGCCCATCTTGTGATTTTCTTCGGAGCCTTCTGTGAAGATGCTTTGGATTTAAAGACTATAGACATCCTCCCACTCCTAGAAGGTTTTGGGGTATGACCTAGAAAGTTTTGGGGAGTTTTGTATAAAGTGACATTCCTTTTCCGGAAATGAACCCGGTACGCACCGTAGTAGTGCACTAAAATATTAATTTTCTGAATATCATTATTCGTGCGCCACCTCGGTGTAATTTTTTATGGGTAAAAAGTGCCCTAAATTTCTAAATATCAGGATATGAGTGTCACTTTCAGCTTAATATTGTATTGACACCGGAATCTAAGCTAAGTATCTGCTATTTTTCAAAAGAAATATCACAACGTTTTGAAGAAACCCGAAAATACATGGCTAATTTGGGACAAAATCAAAAAACTACCGCTCCATACTAAATAATATCTTAAAAGTTGGCTTTCAGACATCCGCATCCGCCAAAGTCCCTAGTACATATGTACACGTATTGCACATCCTTGTCAGCGCCATATCAAAAGAACTCAGTGAAGATGCCCACATAAACTTTCTTCTTAAGCTACAATGATAGAACATTTTTTATGTATTTCTTTTTATTTCCTTCGCTTGCTTCCTCATTGAGAAAAAACAACATGAGCTGGATTATAAAATAACCGATAAAATCGCATTAAAAGCGAGCAACTGCAGCAAAAGTGGTGCGATGGTGTACTCACTTCACTAAGTGTGGGGTTGCAGCAAATAAAAAAATAAAACATCAATTTGGCTTATAAAAATAAAAAAAAATAAAAATAAAGACACACATGTCATAAAATATATTTGTATAAGGAGAGGTACCACATATCCGCCGCATAATAGCGTATCCTGTTCAAAGCACTGAAAGATGAACACTTTCAGAACTGTATTTCGCCAGCATGCCAACAGCGTTTTTGCTTTGACTCTGGCAGACAAAATCGCTTATGGAAATTTAATGACATTTATGATTTTGATTATGCCAAATATTTTTGCATAAGTGCACGTTTGCCTTGTGTTTCATTTGAAATTGTTTGTGTTTTTTTTTTGTCAACATTATTTTATTACGGCGCGTCTCGTTCGCGCATTTATTTTTTTATGCAAATTCATACAATATTAAATTTGTTGCTTCAGATGAAAAGATCTAAAGTAACAAATTTCAATTGTTTAATGAAAAGTAGTGTGGGTGGTATGAGTGAACAGGGGAAGCCGACTTGGTATTTTGGGTTGTGTGCTTGCGTTTCAAACACATCGTCCCAGGTTAAATTTACTGAGCAGGTAACAAGCAGGTTATAAAATCAGTGCCACGGCTCTGGAGGTCCTACCATTGGTGGGATAACTTGAACAAATTTCGAGATATCTGATATCCGAATTGACAGAATATTTTTACATAAAATGTCTCAAAAACGGTATTGGGTCAATAATATAGGATACATCTCGGTGATGGCCCTAATCCTTCCTTGTAAAATCATACATTATTGTAGCCGCCATACAATTTTGGTCTGACGGTGTTATCATGCCTTGTACAGGGTGTTTTTTTTACAGGTTTGTTTTTCGAATAGAGATAAAACTGGCATTTTGTGGTCAAATCTGGCAACTCTAATGTCATTTATGTTCAGTTTGGTTTGCCATTTCATCATGAACAGGTTGACAAAAGAACAACGCTTGCAAATCGTGTAAATTTATTTCGAAAATAATGGTTCAGTTCGCGAAGTTTACCGTGAGCTCCGTCCATTTTATGGTCGACATAATCGTCCATCAGAGCAATTAATTCGGTTAACCATGGATCGTTTTCGCACTACGTTTACTCTATGTGATAATACGCATCCGCAGAGACGTCGAACAGTGCGCACCGAAGAAACAATTGCCGCTGTAGAGCAAAGTGTTGAAGAGGACCCGAATGAATCGATTCGCCACCGTGCACAGCAATTGGAGCTTTGTCCATCAACTTTATGGAAGATTTTGCGCAAAGATCTTGGCTTGCGACCTTACAAGATCCAGCTTGTGCAAGAATTAAAGCCGCGAGACCATGCAATGCGTCGTGATTTTGGTGTATGGGCCGAAAATGAGATTGATTTCGATGCTGCTTTTCATCGCAAAATTTTGTTCAGTGATGAGGCTCATTTTTGGTTGAATGGCTACGTCAACAAGCAAAATCGCCGCATTTGGAGTGAAGAGAATCCACATGAGACCCTTGAAACGCCATTACATCCACAAAAACTGACTGTTTGGTGTGCTCTATGGGCTGGTGGAGTCATTGGGCCATACTTCTTCCGCAATAATGCTGGAGAGGCAGCTACCGTTAATGGAGACCGGTATAGAGCCATGATAACCGACTATTTTGTTCCCGAATTGGATGGCATGAATGTGGATGAGTTGTGGTTCCAACAAGACGGCGCTACATGCCACACAGCGCACGTCACAATCGATTTATTGAAGGAAACATTCGATGAGCGCATAATTTCGCGGAATGGACCTGTCAATTGGCCACCAAGGTCGTGTGATTTGACACCATTGGATTATTTTCTTTGGGGATATGTGAAGTCGCTCGTCTACACCAACAAACCAGAAGCGTTAGGGGAATTGGAAGCCAACATTCGTGGCGTTATTGCCGACATACGGCCCCATATGCTCGAAAAAGTGGTTGAAAATTGGACCTGTAGAATTGGCTTTATTCGAGCCAGCCGCGGCGGCCATATGCCCGAAATCATATTTAAACATTAATGGCATAAAATTATCCTTCCAATAAAACCAAATTGATGGACCTTAAAAGGATTTTCTTGTGTTTTATTTCAATTCGAAGTTCTATACCCCTAAAAAAAACACCCTTTATGAAACTGTACAACTTTTACCAGTATAAACAAGACAGAAAACCGCTGTCTTCGGCTGTGCCGAAGGCTTTATACATTTCATGGATACGCATCATGGTTTTATATGTCCGATTATTATTTATAATAAGTACAACCTCTGCAAAGTTTGATGGTCTTACCCTGTTAATTCAAAGATATATAGCCAAATCCCCGTTTATCGGAAAAATGTGTTGTATGGGGACTACACGATATATTGGTTCAATCTTGATGAGTTCCACTAACTACACACAATACATATGTAATAAGTACTGTTGATGCCAAATTTTTGCTTCCTCGCTATCAAACCCAAAGCCCATTCATCGGAACAATCCATTGCATGGGAGCTATATGTTATGTAGGCCCTATCTGGCTGATTTTCACTAGTCACATTATGTATATATTATGTACCAAACCTATCTCTTTAACTGCAAGATTTATACGTAAAACCCGTTTATCGGAGCAATAGGAGCTATGCGTTGTATTGATCCGATATTGTTGGTTCCTACAAATAATTAATATATTACAAAATTGCGGCCTCATCATCAAGATATCTCAAAAACTGAGAGACTAGTTTGCGTTCGAACAGACAGACAGAGGACGGACGGATGGTCAGACGGATGTGGCTAAATGGACGCAGCTTATCGCCCTGATCATTTCGGCATTCTAATTGGTGTCTCTATATCTTCTTTTTCTTATACTTGCAAACATCGGACCAAAGTTATAATATCCCTTCATGTTCATGAAAGGTATAAAAAAAGTCTAAGTCTTTTTGTGTTTTTGTCAGCAATATATAAAAGTTTAAGACTAGTTATACAGATGGTGAGTTGTTTGCATTAGTTCTTCAATGAGTCTTGAGTCGATTTCTGGTGTGCTTTTCGAATACCTTTCTTGACTCGAGAGTGATACTACTTACATAACAAGCCAAAAAATATTTCTTCAAAGGCAGAGGTTGTGTGCTGCTATGTTAGTTTTCAAAAACTATTAAAAAGATTGTAGTTGATGGCTCAAAGCTATTATGGGGAGCTCTAGAGCCGACGTCTTAGCACGGTGACGTGTCATAATATAAATGGAATTAATGTCAGTGACATTAATTCGCTTTTGCAAAGAAAATTAAAGTCAAATTATTTTGAGAATTAACGTCATATACATTATGACACTTCACTCTTAGTACCTGTAAAAAAATAACCACTCTTACCATAGGGGCTAAGGGTTGACTACAACTTAACAACAACTCGCTTCAAAGGCACATAATTTGAGAAAAGTGATTGAAGCGCATAGGTGAAAATCTTTTCATGGCAGAAGAGTTTGCTTGTCATTGTAGACGTCACGTTTCTATTTGTTTTGGAAAATTAAAACTACATACATACATATATTATTTTTCAGAGTGGAGAAAAAAATAAGGAAATGCTGTAATAGATTCTAAAAAAAATGTTGATTTGAAAACGACAGAAAAATAAGCAAACAAAAAAAATTTTAAGTGCTCACAATTTTGGTTGCTATTTTTTTCAGAGGAAATTTAAAATTTGAAAAAAAAATTAGTTAGGTGGTTAAGGACTGACCTCATTTGCGCTTTCAAACTGCCAAACGATTGATGGAAATAGCTGCATATAGTTTTGAAGGAAATTTAAATCCCCAAATTTTCACTCAATAGAATTAATTTATATCGTACATTGTCTAGCATCTTTGTTTATCAATATTATTACTAAAAATATACGAATTTTATAATGCATTCAAGCTCTTTCTTGTTTACTCTGTGAAGCCGAGGTTTTTGTGTCCTTAAAATCACGATACTGTATGTATTCTGACTCGCTGAATCGAAATTAGTCATCACAATTTTCCTAACGAATCATGGTTAGACCCTAACCTAAAAAAAGGTTTCTGTTTTTTGCTTTTGATGTGTTTTGCCTGTTAGTAAATTCGGAATCAGCAAAAAATTCTTTTCAATTTAATTTTCCTTTTTAACAATTTTCACAAAGGAAAGCTGGAAATCTGCAACCATCTCAATGCTAAAGGCTTCATTGCTCGTGGCTTGAAGAGCATTTCTCTTAGTTTTAAACCCAATATCTTAACTAGCAATCTCAGACCTCGAAAAGTTAAATTTAAGGTCTAGAAATTTTACTGTATTTCTTTCTTAAAAATAATACCAAAATAGTTTTCAAAAAAAAAAAAAACAATAAGGGCCGTAATCATAGTCCTTGCTTAATACGCGTTTTAATTAAAATTTTTACTTAACTTAAAAATACATAAAATGTTTGTCAATCATAGTCATATTACCCTTATAAAAAAAAAATTAATTGGTTTGTTGTATGAAGAAATTTTTTATGTTTTGCAAGATCACCTTGTGTCAACTATTTTATTCACAACAATTACAATTGTATGGTATGGTATATGTCTTGGAGTACTTAAGCAATGTCACAAAAACACACAAAAAACACATACTATTAATTCAAAATGGTAAAATGACGTTATCGCCATTTTAAAATTAAAACTCCGTCTTAGACATAAAATGTATATTAAGTTGACTGTGACACACATGAAATGATGTTTATTTTAGAATCATGTTTAACTAGATAAAACTCTATTGTATTTTAACTATGACTATGAGCCTGAATGTTTGTCCAGATCTAAAATACATACCCAAGCCTGTGTTGTTATATTTATTTTGGAAAGACTAATCTGCGAGAACTAATAGTATAAATTAATTGGTTTTATCTTTATGATATAAAACTAAATATTGTCTAACTTTTATCTACAATGTAGATTCTAATACAAACATGCTTGAAATGTACTTAGTCAAACATTTTTTTCATAACGGTGACTAATTCTTAGTAAAGAGTGGGTTGCACTACTAATTCGTGAAGCATTGTTATAATAGTTCTATTACTTCATAATATTAAGCTATGTCATAAATATATTTTTGTACATTTCACAAATTTCACTTTATAATTTATAAGTTAGGAAACTTGTCTCATACCAACTAATTTACAACATTTTGCTATCTTTGTTTATGTTTGTATGTTTGTTTGTCTGTACCATCATATAATAATTTAACTTAAGTTAGTTCATAGTATGTCATAAAAAACTTATGCTTCCACATGTATTTATGTGCAATTATGAAGACTTATCTCTCACGAAATGGATGAATGTTCGCTTGAATGCGCTCCGCTGGTTTGTGCTGTTAATTTGGTCTTACAACCACTTAATGACGATGTAGAAGAGTGCAAGTTCTTACTAGGGTCCTACACCGTCTACTTTTATATACAACTATATTTGTATATGTTTGTCATATATCACTCTCGTCATAATTATAACAAATATGAAGGCACTTCAAACATTTCGCTACGATAACTCTTTACTACCACTCAAGTGGTAGATATTCAGATACTCATATGTACATTAAATGCTTAATTTCGAAAAGAGTTCTACTGTTGCTACCCTACAGAAAAAATATTTTCAATTGACAAAAACAGCCAAACTAATATTTGATTTTTTTACGGGTTTCCGCAAGGAGTTTACTTGCATCTAGTATATTTCTAAAAGACCATTTTAAAATGGCGGCGGCACACTTGCCCACACTTCTCAAGGGCCGGTGCCAATACAATAATTTCATAAATGAATAGCGAACTGTAGAAAAAGGATCCTTGATCACAATGGCCATATTTAAATGAAATATCGGAGACTTTTCAAACACCGGCGATACTAGAATAATGATATAAGTTCGTGTAAGCACGCAGTGTGGGCCCCTCATCTAAGCAGGATTGCCTTAAATAATAATTTCTTAAAGTTCGACTAAAAAACACATTTAATAGTAAATCCAACTAATAACAAGTAAGGACGGCGTTGTCTTCGGCTGTGCCGAAGGCTTTATACCTTTCATGAATTCCAATGAGGGATAAATGGCCATAATCCTCTTATCTGAACGATCGGTTGTATGGGATATATACTATATAGAGCTCCGATCTTGGTGATTTTCTTACCAAATCTTTTATTATCTATAAGCAATTATCTCACCAAGTTTCAAGTTTTAATATTTCTAAATGAGGGATAATTGGCCATAATCCTTTTATCTGAACGATCGGTTGTATGGGATATATACTATATATAGCTCCGATCTTGCTGACTTTCTTACGAAATCTTTTACTATCCATAAGAAAATATCTCACCAAGTTTCAAGTTTTAATCTTTTACAATGAGGGATAAATGGTCATAATCCTCTTATCTGAACGATCGGTTGTATGGGATATATACTATATATAGCTCCGATCTTGCTGACTTTTTTACGAAATATTTTACTATCCATAGGAAAATATCTCACCAAGTTTCAAGTTTTAATCTTTTAAAATGAGGGAGAAATGGCCATAATCCTCTTATCTGAACGATCGGTTGTATGGGATATATACTATATATAGCTTCGATCTTAGCGATTTTCTTACCAAATTTTTTATTATCCGTAAGCAAATATCTCACCAAGTTTCAAGTTTTAATCTTCCAAAATGAGGGGTAAATGGCCATAACCCTCTTATCTCAACGATCGGTTGTATGGGATATATACTACAGGGTTGCGCAAAAGTAATCCTCCTATCAGAAAATGCTATAAATTTTGCGATTGGCCCCTAAAGTCAGTTCTGTTTTGACATTTGTGTAGCAAACACATGCGAAATACACGTTAATAAACAACGTAACGCTACACTGCTCCAGAACGCGGAATATTGCTGACTATTTATTTGACCAATAATCGGTCGGGTCCAAAAGGTTACTGTGAATGGTGAGAGCTACAGAGCAATGATCAACGAGTTCTTTTTGCCGCAACTTGATGAATTGGGATTGGAAAACATGTGGTTCCAACAAGACGGTGCAACAGCACACACTGCACGTGCCACAACCGATATGCTGAACATCGGAAGCTTACTTTTGCGCCACCTTGTATCTTGTTCAGCTCCTCCTTCGATGCCGTCTTTATCTCGTCAAGAGAAGCGTAACGTCGTCCTTTCATGGGCCTCTTCAGTTTAGGGAACAAGAAAAAGTCACAGGGGGCCAGATCTGGGGAATACGGTGGCTGCGGCATCATTAGTGTGTTGTTTTTGGCCAAAAAGTCGCGTACAAGCAACGATGCGTGAGCAGGGGCGTTATCGTGGTGCAAAAGCCAATTTTTGTTCTTCTTTGCACATCTTTTCGGCCTTCCGAAAACATTTTGTACCACCGATAAACGTTGCTTCGGTCCAAGGTAGCTTCTCCGTATGCCACAGTCAACATTCGGAATGCATCCGCACACTTAATTTCGTTTTTCACACAAAATTTGATACAGGTTCTTTGATCCATTTTTTTGAATAGGTAAAAATCGAAGACGATCCAAAACACGTGCAAGCAAAGCAGCTGTCAACAATTAACTGAACATTCAAAATGGCCGAGCTTGTCGGCATAAGTGAGAGACATGAGTACCAACATAACGCCACAAAAAATTCGAAATTCGAATATACGTAACCAGCGAAAATTCAAAATTCGCGATACGTTTTGAACACACCTCGTATGTATCTATAGATCGACTTGCGTCCTAAATGTATAAACCGATCGTAACCAAATTTGAAACACGAACTGGATACCTTACCGGGATGGTCATGGACTAAAAAATATTTTGATATATATAGGGGGCGTGGCACCTCCCATACAAATGGAATTTTTAACAGTCCGTATTTCTGGAAGTATTTACGTTAGACTACTGAAATTTGGTAAGGGGTTATATGACATTAATCCCTACCACATCCAGAAAAACTGCGGATTACGAAAAAGGGGCGTGGCACCTCCCATACAACTGGAATTTTTTATAGTCCATATCTCTGGAAGTATTTACGTTAGACCACCGAAATTTGGTAAGGGCTTATATGAGGTAAATCCCTACCACCTCCAAAAAAAACTGGGGATAACGAAAACGGGGGCGTGGCACCTCCCATACAGCTGAAATTTTTTTTATAGAAATGTGGGGTGAAACCGACGGGTATAAGCTAGTAATTACATAAAATAAAAAAAAGTAGCAAAGACTAACAAAAAACTATTCTATAGTTGGATATAAAACCCTTATATTATCTACATATGTATTTTCTCTTCTTTTCTTTTATGGCGCGATATACAACAGGTATATCATCATAAACCTCCTAAGAGATTTTTGCGCCAAGCGTCTCTTCCAATTTGTGGTGTGCCGATTTGAATTTTCCCTACAAATTGGTGGGACCTACAGTTTTTTGCCGACTCCGAACGGGATCTACAAAGGAGACGAATTTTTGCTGAGAAGCCTGTCATGGCAGAAATACACTCGGAGAGTTTGCCAAACCACTGCCGAGGGGCGACCCCGTTTTGAAAAACTTTTTCAAATCACTTTTGATGTTACCTGTACCAGGGCTCGAACCATGGACCTTCGGTAGGCCGGCAACACTACCTCCACACCACGGCGGCCGCCAATCAACATTTAAAAATAGCTCAAATTGTTTCTTAAATCGAATTAAATTGCTGATCGGCCTTATTTTCATAGGAAGTGAGTTTTAATAACATATTGAGTATTCAATATAAATAAATGCTGTAGTTCATGACGATCGGAGAAACTGAGGTATTTGGGATCCCTTTTATATATTACTTTGTGAATGAAAGAGAGTTCTGAACTTCAATAGGTTGGCATGTTCCTATTTATTTAGCTTCCTGGTAGACACAGCGTCGCAGTTGTAGTACAGTCGTTTTATGTTTCTATGGTATTTCTAGATATTTGGTATATTAGTAGGTGACCAAGTGCGCTGAGTGACTCGCTTGACTACTGGTAAAATAACGATTACCGACACTTACAGCCTTAGCTCTTTCTTTAAAGTAGGATCATACTTGAATGAGCAAGTGCTGAAAAATTAAAGTTTACTAGTTTACTGCATACAATCTTGTGGAGCTACGGTATCAAAAGCAGAAAAACAACATTGTTTAAATCTGATTGCACTACGTAAAGAAGTGCAGTTATGCAGCTCCTCTTGTTACAGTATAAATACTAACTTGATAGTGATCACTTTTTTTGAAGACTTTGAACAAAAAAGGGAAAATGGCCATCGGTCTGAACCGGTATTTGTTTTATATATTAGAATTATTTTAGCAACTTGAGGAAGCACACATTAACGAACCGGTGGTTAAGCTCATTCACGTCTGTATTGGGGTTGCTGCATTTTTGCATTTTCTTATACCAATATATTTCATTTTGTTCCAAGTTTGCTTGCAATTGCTTCAATTCGCAAACTGCCCAGATTTTTTATATGCAGCATAACACTTCGCTGTTTTATAACGTATCGACCTAAAATACTACTGATTCCCCATCGTTATCGAGTTTTGAATAATAACAGTATACCATAACCAAGTTTTGCTTTCAATACCTTACACTTAATTGGAACAAAATTCTCTAAAAGGGTTTTTAGTTTGTGCTGCAAAAACTTGATTTATTTGTCAGTGGATTACATTCATCAGTATAGTATAGTTGGTAGACAAGCCTACATGTCATGGAAAATGATGCCATGCAATTATAACAAAGATACAAAACTACAAATAAGTAAACATTTATTCAATGAAAATAATTTAACAATATTTCACTTTATCACGGACTCAGTCTACATTTTACAAGACAGAAGGAACATGAAGGACAGATGGACATTGTAGACAAGGTGGTTAGACGTTCTCAGCATGTCTACAGACTTGACCATTAGAAGTAAAGTGCTCTCTCTTTACGAGAAGAGGTGCGATTTCGGAACTTTGAAAAGTATATGAGATAACGCTTTGAGTAGTTGAGAGAAAGTGGAATAAAAATTAAGGATAAGTTGCTCGAACTTAACGCAGTTTAAGTCAAAGGATAAAATGCTCCATCTCAGAACGTATTCCTATCGACGTCCGACTTTTATAGCAAAAGAAGGAGGAGGCCTGCGCTCAGTTGGAGAGGGCAGGTAGAGGCACAGCACTGCCATAATCGTCTAGTTAGTTAAAATCAATTTCATGATGGTGACGAATCAATGGCAACTGGTTTGCAGTTAACTTCTTTCCCTGTTGGGTAGCTCTTCAGTTTGTATGTAGGTACCTTTATGAACACACTTTCTCTATCGTGTTTTTTATGCTCTACGTGAATTATGACAGTATTTGGCATATACCATTGTTTTAATTTATAGCATACAGATAAATCGGTTTTTATTGCAGCAGCTGGTTTTATGGCTCAACTTAAATAGCAAATGAAATTGTAAAAAGCCTTTCACTCACGGCGCATGTTTAAACGAAAAATGTTTTCCGCAAAGTATTAGGAACTACGCCATCGTAGATATGCCATGTGTACATATGAATATGAATGCTAATTGTAGGCCGATTCAATCTTTCAGTTATTACTTTATTTGAAGACTCCAATGTGTAGTGCACTAAGCATACAAAGGGGCGTTACCACACCCATTTTATCACATTTTTAAAGGGTGTTGGTGTAACATTAAACCAAGTAAAACAGTTTTCGAATTTGGCTTTTTTTTTTGTGTATCACCGAACTAAATATAATGATGCAAAGTTTTCCGCGAGGTTTAGAGAGTCCGACTGCCCTGGGGATGATGCCTTGAATCTTCGAGTCGTTGCTTTTAGTAGCCTCTTACGATAGCCATAACCCCCGGTATGGTATATCCTAAGCGCCATAATTATTTCGTATCGTATGCTCTTTAACGGGGTCAAGCCTGATAAGAAGAAGTAGCTTGAGTACGGCTACAGTTCAGTTGACGCACGGACAGGGTGATTATTTACATATAGTATATATGCTTAAATTAGTTGCCTATTCGTATCTATTTGATATCGATTTGATTTGTTTTCATATTCATTGCTTGTGATTTATCAATGAACATTAAAGGATTTAGCAAACTGTAACATTCTATCACGCCACCTGCACAGCTTATGTCATAGATACACAAATGTATATTTATATATTTATTGAGTCGGTTTATGGAAAAAATGACCAGGAATCCTGTTTTTTTAAGGAAAGTTGATAGAGTTTACTCTTATCTAAACTGTGCAGTGTTTTACGATATCACCTGATTTTCGTTATTATTTTGGCCATTTTTCGTTATTAAACTATCACTGACTGTAAATGAGCTCAAGGCCAAGAATAATAATTTTTATGAAAATTATTACTGTTTTATTTTTTTAATAATTTACTTAATCATTAAAAGTTTTTAATAGAATAGAAAAGGAACATTTTAGAGACAACCGTCATAGCTTTTCTTATGGATTCATTTCGAAAGGTGCTAGATTTATTCATCAGAGAAGTTTTGGCACGCTCTGCTAACCATTAAGCTAACAGAGCTCTGGTCAGCTAAACTCCTATTTCTATTCACTTTACCATATCTATGAGCAACCCCCCGCCATCTGGCTGTCAGTAGTTGATCTGATGGATTTTTGTTTGTGTGCCTGTTACTGTCGTTATTCAGACATCGCTGCAAGCGGTCGGTAACACTTTTTAAATTTGCTACTCCAATCTTCTGCGAATATTCCTTGCAACATACACATTCATTTATGAAGGTGAACGACTTAGATGAATGCTTGAGAAGGTATCCAAGTCATGTGAATGTAAGCGCAGACGAAAATTTTGGTGTCACCTCCCTTGTTTTAGACGGTAGCTATATTTCGAAAAGGACTCCACGTGAAACAACAAAAATTTGGTACACATAGTTCGCGTATAATGAGAAACCAACGGATAACCCATCATTCCAGCTAAACCAAGCCCACTTTTAGTGAAAAAGTTTTGGTAAACTTTGAAAAGATATACAAGGTGGCGCAAAAGTAAGCTTACGATGTTCAGCATATCGGTTGTGGCACGTGCAGTGTGTGCCGTTGCACCGTCTTGTTGGAACCACATGTTTTCCAATCCCAATTCATCCAGTTGCGGCAAAAAGAACTCGTTGATCATTGCTCTGTAGCGCTCACCATTCACAGTAACCGTTTGGCCCCGACCGATTATTGGTCAAATAAATAGTCAGCAATATTCCGCGTTCTGGAGCAGTGTAGCGTAACATTGTTTATTAACGTGTATTTCGCATGTGTTTACTACACAAATGTCAAAACAGAACTGACTTTAGGTGCCAATCGCAAAATTTATAGCATTTTCTGATAGGAGGATTACTACCAAAGTTAGGAAAATTAAATTTGTACAATTTTTTGAGCTTGCAATTCTTATTTCACACTGCTACTATCGAAATTGATTATTCCTTAAGTTTTACCTCCACCTTTTTTAGAATTAGTGGAATCTTTTCCGGTACTTTTAGCCATGGGTCTCAACTTGGTTGTTTTTGTTGTTGATTATTCCTTAAGTTTTACCTCCACCTTTCTCAGAATTAGTGGAATATTTTCCGGTACTTGTAGCCATGGGTCTCAACTTGGTCTTACCCGTTGGATCTCCTCTTATCTAAGTGGTAGAACACAAAAAGTAATTTTCAAAAATGTTTTTTCTAATGCCATTGATGTGACCTCAGGTGTTCCTCAGGGTAGCCATCTTGGCCCGGTTCTGTTTCTGTTGTTCATAAACGATATCTGTACGACTGTAAAGTATTTTATTAGACGATGTAAAACTATTTAAGTCATATGCGTCGGCGGAAGATTGTTCTTTGCTTCAAACGGATTTAGACTGCTTGGTTACTTGGTTCAACGTAAACCATATGCCGCTCAATCTAAACAAATGTAAATTCATATCTTTTTCACCTGGATATATGCAGCTTCTTATGCAATTAACAATCACAGTCTTGAAGAAGTTGATGTGTTTGTTGTCTTGGGTGTGAAGATGAACACTAAACTTAGTTTCAATGCTCATATTGAGGCTACAGTACATAAAGCTAAAGATTTTAGCCACCCTTTACTTTACTTTACTAAGACCCTTTTCCTACTTTAGTTAGACCGATATTGGAATATGGCTCGATTATCTGGAATCCGCGTTATCAAGTTTATGTTGATAGGTTAGAAACGATTCAAAAACAATTCTTACTTTTTGCATTGAGAAATCTTCAATGGGATTCCTACTATAGCCTTCCACCTTATACTAATCGTTTGAAACTTATAAATCTCCTAACCCTGGCAAGTCGTATGGAAATGCTTGGTGTAATATTTATGTCTAAACTCTTAAATAGATAAATTTCTTGTTCATTGCTTTTGAACGAAGTTAACTTTAATATTCTCTCCCGAGCTTGAAGACATTTCAAATCTGTTCTTCTGAAGCAATGCAGAACAAATTTTCAATTACACGCGCCGTTCCAGTGTCGATGCGAAGGCCTTAACTCTCATGCAGGCACCTTTGATATCTCTGACTCGCTTTTTACAGTAAAAAAAACTGTTCTATCCTCTCTTAACAAATGACTTATATTGTAGTGTTTATGTTTTTTAATGTATGTATGTATCGTTCTCAGCTGATGAACTTTTTCCTGTAGCTGAGCAGTTTGAGATCTCGACGCTTAACCAACCTCCGCCTTTCAAGCCCCTCGTGTCGGTTGGGAGGGTATGATGGGTAATCCGTTGGGTTCATTATTATTTTAAGTAATTTTTTTCAACCAATCCAAATTGACTCTTAAGAGTCAAAGACACACATACATCCTTACACATAATTACAATCTCTTCTACAATTTTGCAAAAATAATTGAGGCATGGGGGAAAAATATGGTTCACCAGCGAAAGTGGCAAACTACCCGCCGGGTGTATTATAGCCGCTAATGTCGCAGTATTTTTGTTGTCGCAAGTATTTAAGTAAACGTCCCATATATAGAAACACATAAACTCTCTGACTATGGACTGGGAGAATCTGCGGGTAGTAAAAAAAGAAAAATTTGCAACACCAAGCACATTAAACAAGAATTATATGCAGCAAATTGGATTTTCCAACGCAAAAGCTTATGAAACGCAATAAGAGCTAGTAAATATCTTATCTTAGCGGCAGCAAGCACTGAAAATGGCATGCCACAAACCCCAAATATAAATAGGCAAACAAATGTGGTAACACTTAAAAAGTCTACAATAAAACAGAAATAAATAAGAACCAAATGTGAATACGAAAAGCCAAGCTATTCGAAATCGCCCAAGAAAATCATAAAAGCACATTAACGAAATCATAAATTCTTATCGCAGTTTCTTGGCAACCAAAAACATCCGCAACAAAAACAATGGCAACTGTTTTTCAGAAGACAACAACTGTTGCCTAGAGTACATGATAATGTTGGAACTACGCATTTCTAGAAGTCGCACTTCGAGAAAATTCGAATGAGTAGCAGCATCAAAGGGAACAGCAGCCGCTGATGGCATATGATGGGATTGGCAACACTGACTTAAACAAAAAATAAAAAAATAGTAAAGCCATAAACATTATCTACGTTGACTTATTGCTGTCTTGACTTCTTTTACCTCATTCTTCCTGAATTTTCTGTCCCCTCGCGTAAGATCCTTAACATTTTCAATGCACCTTTCTGTCTTTGCTTGCCATTTGTTGCACTACAATTCTCATTTAGCTAAATCAGTTGAATTCAAAAAATATACGCTTTGGCATCCTATTCATTTATTTTGCGGCATACTCATAATCGTTTGTTTATATATACGAACTTGTGTACTTTACCGTCAACCACGATTTATGGTTATAAATACGCTTATTACCTAAGTCACGTTCGGACGCTTAAAGATGCTGAATCGTAAAATGCAACGTATATACTTTATGTACTATGAAAGTGAATATATATTTATAATATATATGTACAATTGTATTCGTATATCACATCCCACTTACTTACACTTCCTTTGGCCATTACGGAGAATTAAGAGAATTGCGTTTTACGCATGCGAAACCCAGTGAGCCCCAACAGTTAATTTCTTTCAAAAATTGATAACATTTTTATAGAGAATATTCGTAAGAAACTTATTTTAAGCATTTTTAAACACTAACCTCAAATTTTAAGAAGAAGACTTATAAAGCTACAAGCTTTAGGCATCTCTTAAATTAAGGAAATTTAAACCGCCAAAAACTTTGTAGAAAACCTCTATGACTACTGACTAAATAGCTTTATTAAATCAAGGCTTCGGAACCATCGAAATACTAAATAAAATTTCAATTTAGACAATCCTCAACTTTATGATTTGAATAAATTAGAATGCTCTAGTGAGCTAGAACGTAATACAACTTTCAATATTGATTAACTGATGTCTGATTAACTGCTTAATCAAGACTTTATCAGAGGTTGGCTCAAAAATCATTTATTCAATGTCTGATTAACAACAATTAGCTGGTTATCGTCTGATAAAAGTTATCAAAGGATGGACCTTTGATTATGTGCTTAGCAAAACAAAAAGTGACAGCTGAACGTAAACATCTGCTTTTGTGATAAATTGTTTTACTAACAATCTCTGCTAGTAATAGAATTTAGAAATGTAATAATATGCATATCAAGAAATATCACAATCGAAATTTGTACGCCAAAATAGTCCATTTAAATTTGTAAACAAGGGCAGCTGTGACTTTTTATGCGTTCACGATGCAACTTTTGTCAATTTTTTCCCAAAAACGTTCACAATGACCAACTTTGTCATGATAACTTAATAAGACTTTTGTGTAAACGAAGATGTCATTCTAAGGCAAGCCATGATTAGGTTGTCATGTGATAAAGTTTATCATAACCAGCCATTGAGGAAACGGCCCTTAGTGTTATCGTAACTGTAAAGGCTTGAGTAATATGTCTTAAGGCGTGAAAGAAGCTTACAGGTTGCTTACGTTGAAAAAGCTTAAAATCGAAAAATCTCGCAAAGAATAATTAAAGTTAAGGTTTTACGAAATACAAGCTGAGTCCAGGAGGTTCCTCTGAATCGCGATGCGAAAGCAAATGCTATTCGAAAGCTGTCAAGTTATATACATTTTTTTTTCTCAAATGCGAAATAAATTTCAAAGTTTCAAAAACCTTACAAAGCTTTTGATTTTGATTATAAATTTTTTATAAAAGCTTTTAGATTAAAGTGCTTTAAAATTCTGATCCCCGAAAAATATCCTGGATCCGCCCTTGCTAATGCCCAATATTTTTGGCTCCAGTTTCAGGGGTAGGACCTTTCATAAAGCTATGTTCCATTATACCTTATATTGGCTAGGTTGGGAATCCCAAAAATTTGCTATTGTTATTTACTACAATAAAGTTTAAAAAGTTGCTTAATGAATGGTTTCAAATGTAGACTCAAATTTTGAATCATGTAGCACAGCATCAAATATATAAATACTTTGTGGGCGCAAAAGGAAATTCATATACAAGCAGATAACTAGGTAGATCAAAAGTTAGAGGAATAAGTAGAGAAGTGAGAGTTTAGACAGGGAGATAGTACAATTTTTTTACTAGGCCACCGTGTGTCGGGTAGCCTAGTTCCTTATAAAGTTTTTGGTTATCATTTGCTAAGTGATTCTCTTTTTTGCACATAAATGATTGAAAAATTACGGATGGAGTATCGGCCTGAGTCAGACATTAATGAATTGATGAATAGAATCCCCTTCGGATCCAAAGCTGTAACTTCTTTAGGTTTCGTAATTGTGTTGAAGACACTGAATTAAAATAATTTCAGGAGTGATTGGATGATAAAATATTTTTTTGAGAACCTCAATTTGATTAGCCCTGATCGAGCTCATTTTTTTTTTAAACTTTGCCCAAATTGATGTTTCTTGTATGAATATTTTCGTTATTATCAGATCGCAACCACACTAAAACCGTTTTTATAGTCTTGTATGCCTTTTATTTCCGTAATATCTCCCAATCATAAAATTATTTTATATGAAATTGATGTTAAACACGTTTGACATTCTAAGGGTATAAGCTTATCTCAAATATGAAGAACGTAAACAAATATTTAAGTGTGTAAAAGACGATAGCTTCGATAATCGTCATACACATATCCACCATCTTCTTGTCGGCAATTCTCATCTTAAGTATTCACAAACTTTCTCATATTTGTTTTTGCGGCCGCCATTAAATAAGCCACATTGTGCCATTTTTAGTTGTTATTGCAATTTTCTGTGTTTGTATTGTGTTAGTATTTGCGACTGAATTTCCGACATTTACTTTCCGGCTTTATACTTTACTTATCTGATGCAAAAACGCATGCATTACGCATTAAAGTGTTCCCCTTTTTAGAAAGGTTTTTTAGCCTCGTGTGGCTCGTCTGCTGTGTGCATAAATGTGGCTTTGTACGTTTATTTATATGTAAGGGCCGACGTTTAATATGTACCAATATGCGAATTGCCAGTGTAAACAGAGTCCGAACACCACTTCATTTACTTCCGTTTTTTATTTTCTTTATCTCTATCTCTGATGTTGCTAACTTTTTATGCCACTTACTTGTAGCGAAAATTCTGCATGCCCCTCTCTCTTCTGCTGGGATTAGTAATACTTTTTTACACAACTCGATAAGCTGCCACTTGGACTAGCTCAGAACTATCCCAGAGCTTAACCGTTTAACGACGCTAATAATTCTAGTTCAGTACCCAAGCAATGCTTTCAACTGGCCACTTATACACAGCAATGCCATTGGCGGTGAATTACTTGGCAACTCCTTCTTAATCGGTTCCCATTCAGAGTTTTCTCTTTGGCTAGTTCTCAACCGATTCCATTTCGGATGGTTTAGGAATAGTGCTGGTTGTGGATGAGTGATTATCGATATCCGATATTTAAAAGTGTTTTTAACTGTCACTTTTGTAACCGGTGCAGAGCGATCTAGGAAGTATGTAGCTCAAGACTGTCTGTTTTGGAGAATAACAATCTTTGGCAAGGGTGATTCGACATAGAATTTGTAAGCAGTCAGTAATTTCCTTGTTAACACTAGTTCCTAGTGAAGTTGTTGTCTTGTCTGAGAGTTCGCTTGGATTCTAACATATCGGAGAGGTACATCTCAATTAATTTTATGAGTCGTCTGTAAGAATTGGCGTGAAGTGAAAAGTTGTTATTCAGCTGATTTACAGACCCTGAGTCGCACTGTTATGATCCAAAAAAATCGATTTGTTTTTTCCAATATTCTCCCGGTTCGCGGTCTCTTAGCATACACTTTAATAACTCTTTACCTCTACTTTACTTACGCTATAGTAGCTTCAGAAGAGCTAGTCAATTAGTGAAAAATATGCATCCATTCGGGAGACTTTTGCAGGATTTCTATTGGAAACATTTGGTAGTGACCTGTGTGTGCGGTCAAAGTTGTTATCTGACTAGGACGTGACCCGTCTTTCAGGTAAAGTTCATACTATGCATTAAGAACTTTTAACTTAGGCTTTTCAAAACTTTAACTGAAACAGCACAGCTCTAAGAGAGTGTTCACTATTCAATGGTTTTTTATAATTTCGACGACGGACCTACTTTACGAGCGGGCATTGAGTTGCATAAATTTTGCTTTTCCTATCTAGTCTTAGGCTTGCTATAAAACCAACTCTATATAGAAATCTATTGTCTGATAAGTAGCTTATTTATTTTTCTCTTTTTCTCTTTACAGCTGGACACCAAAAGCAGTCCATTAGCCCTGCTTGCCCAGACGTGCAGCGCAATCGGTGCGGACACAACCAATCCAAAGCTCCTGGCAGCAAATATAGAGAAATCAACTAAATCAAAGTCCAGCAGCTCAGATGGACGTGACAAATCGTCACCGGTTGGCAGTCAATCGTCGTCCGTGTCAACCGGTTCCGTCGAACACATCAAATCCAGCTTTAAACCGTACGAGTCAAATAATAATGTAACCAACACCAGCAACCATATGCGCGACCGACTTGAAGGTGAAACCGAACGTGCAACCAACCTGAGTACGGGCGCATCAGCAAATAATTGCAACAGTCTGAACAGCAATGGCGGCAGCCGAGTGCGTACACCAAAGAGTAATGGCAGTGGCGGCATGCTAATGTTGAATGGTCAACAGCAAGCAGCGCAACTGCAACAACAACGTTGTGATTCAAACCAAAGTGCCAGCTCACAGCGCGATTCGCCAGCAACCGGCATGAATGGTATGCATAAGAGTTCACCAATGGGTACTGCTGGAACTGTAATAGATTTGCAACAGCGCATGAGCAATAGCAGCAGTCCACAGCAACGCGCCTCCTCAAAGGAATCAGCAGCGTTAAGCCATACAATCAGTAATGCGCAGATTAGTCCTAGAGCTGCTGCAGCGGCAGCAGCTGCCAGTCATTCGCGTTTGCAATCCGCCACCGATTCGGCCATTGCCGCTGCCAAAGAGGCCAATTATGTAAAGGCGTTACATGCTGCAGCCGCTGCAGCTGGTGTGCCTACAACGAGTACAGGTTCGATGCCAAGCAACAGCTCGTATTATGCTGGCTATCCCGGCAGCACGCCCACGAGTGGCCTACCCTATCAAATGGATGTAATGACTGCAAGCGCGTTAATGTCACAACATCATCCAATGTTCAAGGCTGCAGCGCTACATCCATACTTGAACTATGCACGACTGAAGGGCATTGATCCAGCTGTTATGATGTCACCAAATATATGTCGTGATCCATACTGTACCGGTTGTCCATCTTCACCACATTTTCTAAATAAGGCAGCGGGTCAACCGTGTCCCGCTGGTTGTCCACAGTGTGAGGGTAAATCAGGTGGTTCTTCGGCTGCTGCTGCCGTAGCTGCAGCGGCTGCTTCATCATATCATGCACAATTGGCCGCGCTGGCCGCTGCCTCACAAATGCCGTATGTTTGTTCGTGGATCAGTGCAGATGCGGCGTATTGTGGCAAACGTTTCGGCACATCCGATGAGTTATTTCAACATTTGCGCACACATACGGCTTCATTGCCAGACTCGGTGCTGAGCGCTGCTGCTGCTGGCGGTATCCCACCTACGCATCCACTCTTTCAACGCACTTATCCCACACCGCCATTGAGTCCACTATCTGCTGCACGTTATCATCCGTACGGCAAGCCGTCCATGCTACCACCACCACTCGGCTCGGCGGCTAATAGCCTAAGCGGTTTGCAAATGCCGCCACACCCAGCGTTAGCGCAATATTTTCCATACTCTCTGTATGGACCGCCACGTATGGGCTCGTCTCATCCATAGTAGGACGAGTTGATCGTAGGAGAGCGAGATGCTTACATAGCGCACCTGAAGTAGAAAGGACTCATTGGTTGAATATTGAACTTTTATCTTCTTCAGTCAATTTCGGCTACGAATTTGTACTCTCTGCGATTATAGCTCGGTCCAGAGGTTTATGCTGAACATAAAAGCCATTAATCGTGAAGCGTGCTAGTGATTTAACATTATGGATACTGACGAAGTGCTTTTGTATGTATGTAGTACCTACTTAGTTACATCCATACAAACGCACTTAGCATTCAAATCCTTGTACTGTATGTAATTATTAATTATCATTATTATAAATAAAGAATTATCTTATCGAAATTATATTTAGCATTTGTGCCATGTTGCCAAATGTTATTGCAAAATAAATGAAAAATAATTTATTTTATTAATTTTAATCAAAATGTTTATCAAATGCAAATTTAAAATGATAATAATAATAATAGAACTGTATGTATGTATAATCCAAATGTCAAAATGTAAGTCGAAACAGCGTTGTTGTATATTTTGAAGTGTAAGCCCCGAGCGGCATCTATGTTGTAATAAAATTACAAATAAAAGTACTTTAAGGTTCAGATAAGTCATCATAAAAGAAAAAATAAAACAATGTCAACGATAAAATATTTTTTTCTCCTTACTTTACGGAAAACTTTTGGTAAGTTTAAATGTGCCTTTTTCATCCTAAGTCTAATCGTAAGAGAAACCAAATAGAAACAGCTAAGAAACCCAATTAATTCTCCCATACTTCCAGTTCCACTTCTTCTATGGAAGGCTGGCATATTCGAAATCTGAAAAAAATTCAACAATGGGCCAGTCTTCCAGGCGAACTGTGAAGCGTTCTTACACGGAGAGAAATATCAGCAAGAATATATTAAAAATGAAAGAAAAACTATGAAATTTCATAAAAATATTCGAAAAAGTATTAAATTATAATAAACATTACTGTAATATACAAAAAACTTTTGAACGTTGATTAGAAATTGAAGAATAGCATAGGAAATTCTATAGTCTTTAATTTTTAATACACCAAAATATTAAAATTTGATATATTCTAATTCTTTTCATTCACCAACTACTAAATTTTACTAATTTTTGTTTACTTTTAAAAAAATCTTCTTTAAAACTTAGAATAATTTGCATAGCAATCTTCTACTATGTCGTACTTGAAAAAATATAAAAAATGGAATAACAAAAATTATTCAACTTTGGAGTTGGACCAACTTTAAAATGCTGGCGTGGTAAAAATTAAAGACATTTTTTTCAGCGTGTATCTTCTATTATGGTGTAGACATTTGAAGGTGTAATTACCTTCAAAGTTTATCAGTTACACTTGAGAGGTCGACAACAGAGAAAGACGAAGCGATCTGAATACATTCCAGTAAACACAAATTGAAAGTTTTGGATAGTGTTCCCGCAATTACATGCATACCTTTGCGTTATAACAATTCGGTACGCTCAGGTACTAGCCTGACCATCGTGTGAAAACTGGACATGACCACGTCGAACCCTATCAATTAAATCGCACAACAAAAGTTTTTTTCGAAAACTTCAAGAATAGCCACATGTTTTGTTTCGCAATACTGTGAAGGAACCGGATATAAGAAGTCCCACTTACAAAAAATTTTAAAAGTCACCTGATAGTATAGCAAACAACAAACAAAGCCAACCTTGCAAGACGCAGCTACAACGCGACAACGTCAAAATAAAATGTTATGAAACACATCATATGCTTCATCAATACACTGAAGTTAATGAGTGTGCACATTACGAACACGAAAATGATTCTATGCATAAAAACTGCAGCTGGAATTATCATTTTGTCTGGTATGGAACTTCAATGTTTTGGCGGTTTTAAAGAAAAAGCTTAATCGGTCCTAAAAATTAATATAATCTTAGGTCTTAAACTGTTGCCCTATTTTTCTCGCTATTCTATAAAGTAAATAAAAGGAATTTCTTTCTGGACCCAGTCTGTTGCAATAGAATTTGTTTGACAACAAATATTTATTTAATACATAAATAAATAAATAAGTAAACTCGAAAACCGCCAGAGCTAAAGTGAGCATCTAGGCTTTTGGGACATACAGCAATACGACTACGACAAATTGACTACACAGTCCGAAAAAGCATTTCTTTACAAAAGTGATTTGTCGTAAACGATGTCCTTTACTATTTCAACTGGCGTGGTTGCCAAGGCGCGAATACGCTGACTCTTTGCTTAATGGCAGTATGTACTTAGTTAAGCGATCGTTCACCGCTTTAAAATAAATAAAGAGGTGATGTGTATCAATTATTTTCTCACGGGTATTTATCTAAGATTTGGAGTATTGTAAATACCCGGCTGAAAACACACTTGGAAGGCCCAATCCATCGTTTCACGCCAGGCTACAGTCTTTGGCACAACATGCTTGATAGAACCTTATATACGATTCCGCGACTTATTGTGGATTGGGCATAGAACACTTAGATTACAACCTGATTATGCATGCGCTTTACTTTCTTCTCGTCGCCGTGCTGGAATAGTTCAGCCGATAATTTATCTGCGCCTGCAAATGTGCTAATCGCACCTCGTCATGGTCGAGTTGGGAAACATCAGTTCCATCAACGTCGACTGTAGGGTCGGGTTCGACATCTGTTCTAAGTTCTTGCTCGATTTACCTTTTAAGAGGACAAATAATCCCTTGACTCGCTTTACAGGAGCTCGCTTTCTTTACAAGAGCTTGCTGTTGGCTAGTATCGCAAGCTTTCTGCACTCACGGCATTCTGTCTCTTTTTTCTTCCGGATTGGGTATATGAAGGTTAACCCAAAACTCGTAATTCATCAGATGCAATACACTGGGCATTGCAGGTGCAAAATATCCCATCTGGAGTAGAGGGGCCTTAGTCGAATGAGAAGGATTCATCATCATTCATTGTCGCTTACCCGGCTAGGCGATTTTGGCCGATGCATAACAAATCACTCCAGTCAAGTTTATAGCAACAACTTCGCCCATAGGAAACACCGTCCTGTAACTATTTGCTTAAATTCAGCAAGGGCCTCCAACTTCTTCTGCTGCATAATCGGACTTGGGTAGGAACGCTTCCTGGGACGGATGGTCTTTCTCCATTCGTATAATATTAACATTGTTCTCATAGCCATAGCTCATTGTCTATTAAGTACATGAGGTAAGCATAGCGGAGAACTGTCCTCTCGTATACTCTAAAGGCCATCACATGTTCTTTCCACCATGCTTCCAATCCTTACATCAGGAAAGGTATGATGGGAGATAAAGCGTGATCTTTGCTCATCGCAAGAGGAATTTAGTGCTGAATTACCTACCCAGACCAAAGAAGCTGCCCCCTGTTGACATGTCCGAAAGTTTGGAGAGTTTTACAAAAATGGACGGTCCTTTGCCGGAGTGAATCCTGGAAGTTCTTGTACTAACAGCTACACAGGCATACCCCCCCATAGCGGTTACATTCCAATCAATCTTCTTCTTTCTATTCCTTCCATCCTTATTCTCCCGCTTCTTTTTCTTCAAAAATATGATGTTATAAGAAAGGCTGGGAATTTCCTTCTTCGCGCTTTCTTTTTTTTCTTACAAAATTACCCATTTCTCCTTTCGCTAACTGTAACTTAACATTTGATTCGATTAGGAGTTGTATGGTTTTGAAAAATAGTCGCCGAATTTCAGTTTCAAAATTTATTTATAGTAACGGTTGAAATGGACTTCTAAGCGGCTACTAAGTCTCTGCGCTCAACAGTAGTGCGGTCGAGCATGGCCTATGAACGCCTTACCTCGATTGCCTCGAACTGTTTAAAATAAGCACTATCTGGGCTTCGGAGTATATTAACAAGCTTGTAAATCGGAGGTTGCGGGCTTGAGAAATCGGAGTTCAATTCCAATGCCTGTTCTTGAAAAGAAGGGACACTAGTAATCTGATCCAACGCTGGCCGTTAGCTCTCACAGGTGATGTGACGAGATCGTTCGAGCTCATTGGGATAACTCAGACTCATTTATCCCTAGTGGTTAGCTTTCAGTTGGGCACTCTCGAAATTAAACATTTTCTACATGGGGTAGCTGTCAATCAACCGAACCTACCTATCCTATACTGACTGAAACATCTCCCTTCCTTTCCTTCTTCTTCTTTAAATGGTCATCTAACCGCCTGGGCGATTTTGACCGTCCAACATAGCTCGCCAGTCGTTTCTTCGTTGCGCCAACTGGCGCCAATTGGAAACACCGAGGGATCGCAAATCGGTACAGTGGCGACAAAACTAAAGCACTGAAATTCCCTTTAAAACATTTCACTCAAAAAAATCGTAAGTACAATTTCTATAATGTTCAGCCCTTTTTATTCAGGAAAAATACTTATAAGGTATTATAGATTTGAATAAATAAAAGTTGAAGTGGTAATCCAAAAAAAATTTGTACAAAGATTCCGATGAACTTAAAAAGTGGAACGACAAAACTAAAGCGACATTAAATATCTATGGGACAAACCCTTCTTTTTTAATTATTATGTGGCATATCTGTGGCTCTTTATGGCAGGTTCACATCGTGTTGGCTTTGGGTGTATTATTTAAGCAAAATATCTTGCGAAATAATTTAACAAACCTGCTCAACTTGTCCGAATAGAGGGTCTTTGTTGCTGCAATTTTCCTCCCGATTTTGAGGATACACCAGTTCTATAGATTCTCTGATCGGTTGAATAGCAAGGGTCATGACAATAGGTCAACAGTATTAGCCCTAAACTATTTTTTGAGATGAATTGCTATACATTTCGGCAGAATGTCTTCCTGATAGATCCACTGGCATTTCTCTCCCCTCAAGCAATAGGATGAAGATTTTAGGAATATCTTTGTACAGGGTGGCGCAAAAGTAATCCTCCTATCAGAAAATGCTATAAATTTTGCGATTGGCCCCTAAAGTCAGTTCTGTTTTGACATTTGTGTAGTAAACACATACGAAATACACCTTAATAAACAATGTTACGCTACACTGCTCCAGAACGCGGAATATTGCTGACTATTTATTTCGGTCGGTGAAAAACGGTTACTGCGCAAAAGTAATCCTCCTATCAGAAAATGCTATAAATTTTGCGATTGGCCCCTAAAGTCAGTACTGTTTTGACATTTGTGTAGTAAACACATGCGAAATACACGTTAATAAACAATGTTATGCTACACTGCTCCAGAACGCGGAATATTGCTGACTATTTATTTGACCAATAATCGGTCGGGGCCAAACGGTTACTGTGAATAGTGAGCGCTACAGAGCAATGATCAACGAGTTCTTTTTGCCGCAACTTGATGAATTGGGATTGGAAAACATGTGGTTCCAACAAGACGGTGCAACAGCAAACACTGCACGTGCCACAACCGATATGCTGAACATCGGAAGCTTACTTTTGCGCCACCTTGTACATGAAACGATCCAATACCAGTTCAATCGCATGAATTGGATCCACTCCATCCCCTACACTGCCTCAACCGTGTTTCACCGATCAAAATATAGTAGTAAAAGTGAGTAACCGTTGTTCTTTAGGTCTGTTAACAAGCTTCAGAACGTCTTAATATTTTAGAAAACTTTTTTTTGACAGAAAATAAGATTCCTCGTCGTATTGTAGTACTCCAATTTAGGTGGAATCTTGACACCCCCTATTTATCTTCTATCTGAAATCAGAGTGCTTTCAAAGCTCCGAAGTGAAGTAATCGGTCTTAAAGAGCACGTCTTTAAATGGTCCTACATGGGGTTTGTATCACAAATTATTCCATTAAACTTCTTGTGGAAACAATAAAAAATATTTTTAGTCCAAGAACGGCTGCTCGCTCGTTACTATTTATTCATTTTTTTAAGGTCGACACACAAAACGGTGGACTATTAACAATAAAAATGTATATATACAAGACATTAATTAAGATTAAATTATTACTAATATTACATATGAATTGAAAACATTACAATAGAATAACTAAAATTACATACAAAAATAATGATGCCAATGCTGTCAGAAAGCACTGGGTTCTGATTAACTATTTGAGAGGCTGGAAAGAACGTGTTTCCCATCCTAACTTGTTCCAAAGGTTAATTTGGTTAGTTTTAATAGTGTAAGTTTTATCATATTAACTGTTGGAATGCAACAGATTCCGATCAACACAGTTAATGCTATAATTTAGTTGGGAAGTTGGAAAGGACGTGTTTCCAATCCTCGCTTAGTCGGCGTTTTTCGTATACTAGCTCCTTCCTCTACAGTGCTAAGGGAACCAGTTGAATCGAAAAACGTTTGTAGTACGCTAAATAGGGCCATGAAGTACCACAAAATAATTTTTACCAGCAAACCTTCGCTCTCTATCAACCTCGTTTAACGGCTAAATAAAAAAGGGAACCGTTTCTTGAAATGTTTCAAAATATATCGGCGTGGTTATTGTGGCTCACGTTTACCGCGGATTTTACAACACATTTTAGGAAAAACAAGACCTACCTTGATTTGGTGCTTTAGTTTTTTCGCCCAAATCTTTTAGTTAGCCTGAAAAGTTCAAATCATTTTTTTTTATGGACCCTGAAAACATTTTTTTTGTTTCATATTTCAACTAACTAATATGTGGCCTGCATCAATAAAACAAATAAAAAATTTTAAACCTATTTATGTTTTATTTAATCATGTTTAGCAGATGTACTTTTCGTGCTTTAGTTTTGTCGTACACTGTAGGTACTAAGATTTGAGAGCTGTGACTTTAATATTGCTGCAAATCTGACATAACAGATATCTTATGTGACAATTCGTATGTCATTTCATGCAATGCTATCTATACACATTCGGAGGCAAAGAAACCGCGTCAGAGCATACTGAAAGTGAGTGACAGTTGCGAAGTAATGCGTTGCATGCGTGAGCATTAGTCACACTACAGTGGGGACATCGTACATTATCATTTCAACACCATGAACAATAACAAACCATCACTTGCAGCAATAAATGCAATGTCAATAGCCATATCACACCATATTTGTACATGTATGTATGTATGTCGGGTAATCGCGTGTATTGGCATTTACCTTTAGTTAGATGCGTTTACAGGAAATATTGCCATGCCACACAAGCAACAATAACTACTGGTAATATTAGCACAACACCTAGTGTAATGAATAGATAAAGTAGTAACAACAACAAGTAACATTGATAGTCATCAACAAGTTTGCAAATGCAATGCTTAGTAATATTTCATAGAGTGGCAATGTGCGAATGCGTTGCCAAACCAAACCAAACCAAACCACATCAGCAACACCATCAACAGCATATGCGGGGCGTGACAATCGCAGCATCGCAAATCACATTAATGCAACCGTGCAGCAATGCATACAATACGCTTGACTAATTATGAAAATGTCATGTGATGGTAGCCTTAGTGGCAGAAGACGACTGTGCTAGGATTTATTATGTAATTTTATATGTATGTGTGGGTTGAGGGGACGCCGGCATATCTGGGGGGGGGCGGGGTGTTCAGAAGCTTCTGGTGCGTTACCAAGTGTGAATTGCAATTAGCGACAAACGATTTGTGAGGTCTCAACAGCAGAAACATTTTTAACGCACATGAGTTGCACTTTAAAAACGTCACGCATTGTAACAATGGGACGAGTATGATGATACCATGGACATTCACACTACAGCTGATTATAAGTATCGGCCTGACTCGGGTTTTAATAGGTGATCCGAACAACAACAGCAGAAGTTCAGTCACAACAACAGCACGAGGCAATTAGAGAAATATTTTGGTTTAAAATACATATGTATTAGAACCTGCAAGGCAATATGGGCAAAACCCCAGTCATGAGCAGTGTATTCAGCTCCTACGCCAGCGGTCTGCATTAGATAAGGGCCAACTCTGCGGGAGGTTATTGCACACTATAAGAAATTCAAAATTTTCATTTCTAGCATGAAACTCCAGAACGCTCCTATGTTGGTTTAAAATAACTCCAGAACGCTCCTATGTTGGTTTAAAATAACATCATTATCCCTATCAAGTTTTCTTTGTTCGGAGGAGAAAGTACTGAAGGCCTAACAGTCAGTGTGGGGCTTTCGTTGCACTAAACCTCTTACTATCCTAGTATCGATCGTCGGTAGTGCCGGTAACTATTTCATGGGGGAATGGTTTGACACTCATCCTCCATTAGGAGGCGTTAGCGTCAATAATAAAGGGTTCTTCTGAGATTACTAACTACCTTCGTCTGGAGTCATACCTAGAATGGTTACTATTGTCATACAAACTCATATAACATCCGTTTTGTTCGCTTTCCTGAAAACTTCTGATAGTTAGCACAACAAGGGTTTCCTAACCCAGTCACAGCTGTGTTTGCGCTCTCGTTGATATATGTATGTACGAATTCTCTAAGTATATTTCAGGTAATGTTTTACTGTGCCACAGCTCTCTTATATTTCCAACTGCGACATAAGTATTTCCCTATGTCTGCATGTTGGTTTTATGTCGTCACGCATACACACTACAACACAATAACACACACACATAATTAATTTTTCACTCCCCTCACTGCTGATTCACTGTTTATGACATTTTAATAAGCAAAATGTGTATGTTGCTCGTTGGATAAAGTCAATTGCACGTTTGTGTCAATCAAAAAGTTCATTGAGCGTGCTTTTAATGCTAGATGCATTTTACACTAGCAATTTATATTTTTACTTTTGCTCGCTATAATACAACCAAAACAACAAAAAAGTACATTCCATCTACATCTTTTTGTATGTCAATACAAATGTTGCAAGTGCCTCAAAACAAGGTAAATAGTAGAGTTTTTGCTGTAAATATCTCGTTATCTTGCGAGGATCCTTCAAAAACATTTATTCTTCACACATAGTTCTTACTTTTATAGCCAACACATATTTTTGACGAACGGTGAATTTTTCCCAGCGAAGTAGCCGTTGCCTTGCGAATAAATCTTTTGAACCAAAATTATACTAGTGCTGTGAAACACTTGTGATCAAAAATCAGTACAAAACAGTAATGCACCTAGGAAATTATAATTATAAAACTAATTGCGAATAAAATATGTTAATATGAACATTTATACTGTTTCTATACAGATCCATACGTAATTGAATGGATTGGAATTTTACGGAATACAATTTAACTATCGCGCTTATGGGAAAAATTTAATGGAATGCGTTAGAAATTAATGTAAACTTCTTAAAAATATCCAACAAACCAAAATCATCATTTACTGATTTGGAGACTAATATTCACGGCGAAAATTAATCGTTCGCGGGCACTACATCACGCCCTTTTTGATTTCAACTCTACAAAAGTTCAAACTGTGGGTAATCGTTTTGTATTGGGTTGCATGTGTCTGCACAGCGACAATCAGTGATGTATGCCCGTGTCGCCTGTCAACGCTTCCTGCTGAATGACGCTTATTTATCCATTACTCTATAGCATTCCAACTATAAATAATGACCCAACATTCGCGATATGAGTGAATTTGAGTATTCACCGTCAGTTTGACACTGTCAAACGCAATGACAGCGTATTCCTGGAGTTGAATGGATTGTATCACTGGTTACTTACTTGATTTTCGTATTTTGCATACCAATGGTTTTTGATTTTAGTTATAACTAGAAGACGAGGATATTGAGTTAGGGATGAAATAGTATATAGTGGAGGGCATGGTATAAAAAAGATGGGAGCTCCATTGTCATAAGTAGATTTTTAAACTTACTTCATTTTTGATTAAAATACACAACCACACAACACATCGGCAAACTTCGATGTCAAAATTAAGCGTGGGAACGCCCCCAAGCGGATTTATGGAGAAGGGGAATTTCGTATACTCGAGATTTTGTAAAATCGCTGTTCGTGGAAGCTTATATCATGAAAAACTTCGAATAACGAAACATATTTTCTACTAGCAGGGTACCCGGTGTCGCTCGTTATTGTAATAAAGATGTGTGAATAGATGGATAAATTCAAAAAATTTAATTCGTTAAATTTTTTGTACGCCAATGTATCTATTCTCGAAATTGATTTTTAACTTAACTGAAATTAACAAAAAAGTAAAAAAAAAAATATTACACAGGCACGCTTTTTGAGTGCATTTTCCTTCATATAAATCTGTTTGAAAATAAGTGTTTCCTATAGTTAAAGTGATTGAATAAGTATATCTTTTTTGTTTATCATGCGATTTTGATAAAAAAAAAACAGTTTTGCGCACTTTCTAAGCGACAGGCTATCCAGTCTCATAAAAATCCATTCCCTATTTTCCGAGATCATTGAGTTCAAACAGACAGACAAAAATTCTAAAAGTGGTTCATATGAACTCCACAACATTCCCTAAATCACCTACAGTCGTTTTTTTAAAGAAATATTCAATGTACACACACGACTTTTTTAGAGTTTTATTATAGTAAAGATTGTATCGTTCTTTTTAAATACAAATCTGCAAAGTTTTTTTCTTGTTTGTAAAACAATAGTAGTTTCTGTTAGCATATCTCGATAGGTTTTGGATGGTCTGATTATAGAAGGGATAGCATACAATATTTGTATCGAAGATGAACGTTTATTAAAATGTTATTGTAAAAAATATTGAGAAACTAGACAGGATGATTACTGCTTAATTGGACAAAATACGATACATCCTGTTGAGTTTTTACTGATTTTCTAATTGGATGGATGTGCTTATCTCAATATGGGAATAGGCAGAGTCAGAAGGAGAGCTGCAAAAAAAGCTTTGTTTTTTATATATTTATTTATACGCTTGCTAAAAATGACAGAGTAAGACAATAACTGTGCTGTCTGGTAGTTAGAAATGCATTCGCGAAGACAAGGAAAGTGCAACAAAAAGATGGTAAGCGTACAGGAATAATTCATACGCCATCTACACGATTCAAAATTGGAGACTAAATTTAAAACTTTTTAGACTATCTTTATTTAAACTAAGCCGGTTTTCGAGAAAATGAATGTGCTGAATAGGTGGCTCAGTTTTAATCTAAAATGTCTTACCAATAAAAAAAATTTAGGTTGTGGCAGCTTGCAGGGTTCAAACCCACATGCTCCACAGCAAAGGGAAACTATGAAACTTACAGAAATTTTGTGCCTAAAATTCAATGACCACAGAAATATAAAAGCAATAGCAAAGCAAATGTTTTTCTGCTCTGCTATGCTATCTAGCCGCAGACTCGTTCATCTGTTCCGGTCACCACTCATCTACTTACCATTGAGGGTGGAGTAGCAGGAGAGTATATGGTCGTTGAGACTGCAAAACCGCGTAAGTGATATCTCAGTTTGGCGGTTTTGCAAGTACATATTGCTCAATTTTAAAGGGAATAGTGACTTTTTGGAAAAAGTTCAAATCAAGATCGATTTTTTAACTATTTTCCGAACCAACATGTGGTTTTAGTAATAATTTATGCCTATATCTTAATAGCATTTGCCTATACAAAAGTTTACCACTAATGTAGCTCACGCAGTTTTGCATTTTCACCGACGATATGTACCAGAGACTGATGAGCATATTTACGTATGGGTATATACCTAACATATCTCACATTATATGTGTGCTCAAAATTGATAGTGCAACTAATTTTTCAGATTTCGATAAACATTAGTTGCTGTGATTATTTTTCGGGTTTGCGAAATGATAAGTGGTTCACACGTTTGAGAGATAAACTAAATAAAACAAGCATTAGAGTTGCTGCACATTACTTAATACAAGGCGTTTTAAAAATGGTGCGCCGGGCGTGTATGGGTTGAAACGATTTCAAGCAGTACATTTTTGGTTTGGATAAACTAGAAAATTTCAAGGGGTGACGGTATGGAAAAATTAAACGATTCAATGGTTACGAATTCGGGTTTGAAAGTGAAACGAATTGAGCTGTTAAAGTTTTAATCATGATCCAATAATACAGGTCGTGTTAATAGACCAGCTGATTTTTACTTTTGTCTCGAATTTTGACATTACACTCATTTCTAAGTACGATTTTGACGTTAAACTCACAAATTACAAAAACAAAATACATGGACAATTTTTGTGTGTCCGTATGTTTGTCAAACTGCTACGACCTGTTGTAGTTGGATCATGGTTTTGATAAATTAAACTGTTTCAAGCATTTACGGTTTCGATTTTTAAAAATTAAGTGGTTACGATTTATAAAAAGAAACATTTTAAAACGGCTACGGTTTAGGTTCTGAATGGTATTTCCAAACCGTTTATGTTTCGAAGAGTGAAAAGTTTTTAAAGGGTTATGCGTTCGGGTTTGGTTCTGTTCTTTAAATATAACCTATTGACTTTCTCGGTATAAGGGCTTGCTGGAGGGTTCAAACAGCAGCGCCTGATCACCATCTGGTGCGGCTGCAAGCGGGCGTCTGTCTTCGATCATGCGGCTTGCTATACAAAATAGAATTCAACCTCCCGTGAAACGGGTTGTGCGTTGGGTTTGGGACCCACCACATAAAACAACGTTCCAATGAAATTCAACAACAAAGCCTCGGATATGAGAACCCCTTTTTTAGATGACAACACCCGCAAACGAAATAAGGATTATGAGATAAGGGCATGTACCTGGAATGTCCGGTCCCTTTATGGGGAAGGTGCCTCTGGTTGAGGTCCTGAGGGAAGCAAAAGCTGACATCACCGCCATACAAGAGATGCGATGGACGGGGCAAGGAAACACGATCAAAACACCTTGCAACATCTACTGGAGTGGGCATGAAGACAAGCGCAGATTCGGCGTGGGATTTGTGGTGGGAGAGAGACTACGTCACCGAGTACTGTCCTTCACACCCGTGAACGGGCGTCTCGCTGCAATCCGCATAAAAGTACGATTTCTCACCATATCGTTTATCTGCGCTCATGCACCGACGGAAGAGAAGGACGACGTGGAAAAGGATGCATTCTACGAGCGCCTGGAAGAAGCATACGAGCGCTGCCCCGTCATGATATCAAAGTCGTGCTTGGCGACTTTAACGTCAGGGTGGGTAAGGAGGGTGTATTTGGCCCCACTGTCGGGAAGTTCAGTCTCCACGATCAGACTTCGCCAAATGGATTCAGGCTGATCGACTTCGCCGGTGCCCGAAACATGGTCATATCCAGCACTAGGTTTATGCACAAGAAGATCCATCAGGCTACATGGCTGTCCCCCGATCGAAAAACACGCAACCAGATCGACCACGTTGTGATAGACGGACGGCATGCTTCCAGCGTTTTAGATGTTCGCACAATACGAGGACCTAACATCGATTCTGTTCGCTACCTAGTAGCAGCCAAGATTCGTACCCGCCTCTGTACGACAAAACAGGTGCAACAAAAAACGCAGGGAAAGCTGGACGTCGAAAAGCTGCAATCGCAACAGACCGCCAATTATTTCGCAGATCGCCTCTCACACCTGCTCTCCGAGAGCACAATTCAACCTAGTGGAATGCATGAGCAGTGGGATCATATCTCAGGAGCACTCCGTACCGCAGCCGAAGAAGTAATTGGATTCCGGCGAACGCGAAGAAACAACTGGTATGATGATGAAGAATGCCGCGCTGCAACGAAAAGAAAGGACGAAGCCTACAAGGCAACGCTGAGATCGAATGCAACGAGGAGTGTGTGTGAACACTACCGCGAGTTGAAGAGGTAAGCGAGGCGGCTTTTCCGGGCGAGAAAAAGAGAGGCAGAAAAGCGTGAAATAAAGGAGCTTGAGATGCTGGCCAACGGGAATAATGCCCGAAAATTCTAACAAAAAATTCGGCGAATGACAGAAGGTTTTAAACCCGGGGCAAACTCCTGTAAGAATGAGAACGGCGACCTGGTGGCCGATGTTCAGAGAGCACTCAGAATATGGATGGATCACTTCTCTGCCCTTTTAAATGGAGAAACTGAACAAGAAACCAGAGAAGATGCCGAACCCGAGCCAACAATCGAAGATGATGGAATTGACGTTCCACAACGCGACTATAAAGAGGTGCGAATAACAATATCCCGATTGAAAATAATAAAGCAGCTGGCGCTACTGGTTTGCCTGCTGGGCTATTCAAACACTGAGGCGAGGAGCTGGTAAGGCACATGCATCAGCTTCTATGCAGAATATGGTTGGATGAATGCATGCCTGAAGATTGGAATCTAAGTGTTCTCTGCCCAATCCACAAGAAGGGCGATCCTGCAAACTGCGCCAACTATCGCGGTATCAGCCTTTTGAATATCGCATATAAGGTCCTATCAAGCGTATTGTGCGAAGACTGAAGCCTGATGTGAACAGACTGATTGGACCTTATCAGTGTGGCTTCAGACGTGGTAAATCTACTATCGACCAGATTCGACCATCGACCAAAGAATCGACACACATCATCTCTTTGTTGATTTTAAAGCCGCTTTCGATAGCACGAAAAGGAGCTGCCTATATGCCGCTATGTCTGAATTTGGTTTCCCCGCAAAACTTATACTGCTATGCAAAATGACCTTGAGCAACACCGCCAGCTCGGTCAGAATTGGGAAGTACCTCTGCGAGCCGTTCGAAACTAAACGAGGTTTCAGACAGGGTGACCCCCTATCGTGCGATTTCTTTAATTTAATGCTGGAGAAAATAATACAAGCTGCAGAACCTAACCGCGCTGGAACAATATTTTATAAAAACGTGCAACTGTTGGCATATGCTGACGATATTGATATCATTGGCCTTAACAACCGCGCCTTAACTTCTGCTTACTCCAAATTAGAAAAAGAAGCGGAGAAAATGGGATTGATGGTGAACGAGGGCAAAACGAAGTACCTTCTGTCATCATGCAAAGAGTCAGCGCATTCGCGCCTTGTCAACCAAGCCACTGTTGACAGCAATAATTTCGAAATAGTAAAGGACTTCGTTCGCCTGGGAACCAGCATTAACACCAACAATAATGTTAGCCTAGAAATCCGCCGAAGAATTACTCTTGCAAACAAATGCTACTTCGGACTGAGTAGGCAATTGAAAAGTAAAGTCCTCTCTCGACGAACGAAAATAACACTCTACAAGTCATTCATCGCAACCGTCCTGCTATATGGTGCAGACACGTGGACACTAACAAAATCTGATGAGGCGGCTCTGGGAGTATTCGAGAGAAAGGTTCTTCGAAAGATTTGTGGACCTCTACGCGTTGGCGACGGCGAGTACCGAAGAAGATTTAATGATGAGCTGTATGAACTTTACGAAGACGCCGACATAGTTTAGCGAATTAAAACACAGCGGCTTCGCTGGCTAGGCCACGTAGTGCGAATGAGCGAAGATGCTTCAGCCCAGAAGGTATTCTTATCGGCACCCGCCGGTGGAGGTAGAGGAAGAGGGAGACCACCACTCCGATGGAAGGGCAAAGTGGAGACCGATTTGCGATCCCGCGGTGTTTCCAATTGACGCCAGCGAGCTATGTTGGACGGTCAAAATCGCCCAGGCGGTTAGATGCCCATTTAAAGAAGAATAAGCAGTATATTCGCTGGCCATCAACAGTTGAAAAGTTGCGTGTAATCACACCATCATGAACTCAACAAGATCCAATCAGTAACACGTTCGCATTACACGTATTCAGGTGAAAAGTGTAAAATAATATGAATAAAAACGCAAGAAAAAAAATCCATTTAAATGAATAAAAATATTAATATGAATGCTAATAAGGAGCATTACTTAAGTCACACCTTAATTTCAACACATAACCATTATACATAGATATTAGTGGTACAATTAATATGCTGGCCGTCACTATGCCTCATGTTGTGGCATAAATCGCATTACGAGTATATGTGAATTCTTATGAAGTGGATTTGATGTGGATAATATATGTACAGGGTGGCGCAAAAGTAATCCTCCTATCAGAAAATGCTATAAATTTGGGATTGGCCGCTAAAGTCAGTTCTGTTTTGACATTTGTGTAGTAAACACATGCGAAATACACGTTAATAAACAATGTTACGCTACACTGCTCCAGAGCGCGGAATATTGCTGACTATTTATTTGACCAATAATCGGTCGGGGCCAAACGGTTACTGTGAATGGTGAGCGCTACAGAGCAATGATCACCGAGTTCTTTTTGCCGCAACTTGATGAATTGGGATTGGAAAACATGTGGTTCCAACAAGACGGTGCAACAGCACACACTGCACGTGCCACAACCGATATGCTGAACATCGGAAGCTTACTTTTGCGCCACCTTGTATATACGATTGTGTATATGTACATACATTAGTGGCCAAATAAATGTTACAAGCGATGTAAAAACTTATTCGTTATGCACAATGCTCTGCACTGGCTCGCTGTTATCGGAGCTTGGATTGAAAGCCACTCACTGAGTCCGGACGATCCATAAATAAGGGCAATAAGAGCTCCCATCTTTTTACTTCTTCCTACAAGGAAAGAGAGTTTTAAAATTTGTATTCCAGAGTTCCAGACCTCAAGGAATATACCTAAACCCAATAAGCGCTCATTTACATGGACACTACAGTCCACGACGCATCCCTTGTCAGATTTGGTTTTGTAACAAACCGGTTTCGGCGTTTCGTCATCCTCAGTGTTTAGTTTCGTTCTTATCTTTGTCCATCCGTTGTATTGTACATACAGTCTGTGGATGCCGTAGCAGGTAATGTTAGTATGTGCATGCGCTGGAGCAGGTAATGTGAATATGCGTCAGTTTATTACGGTGTGTCTATATGGATGCCATGGGGTTCTTTCTTTGATCCCTTTTTACAGTCCTCCTTATAGGTAATCGAAGGAGGCGTTCTTCTCATAGTTGAAAATGTCAAATATGTCGGAGTGGCTCCACTTCAGCGTCCTTACTTTCTCGGAACAAGAACGCAAGAGGATGTTGTGCTAGGTTAGGTAGAAGTATATTCCTACTCAGAAAGACAACATAAACCTCTTAGTAATGGATTTTTACTAAACTTGTTTGTTGTATGAATAGAAAATAAATCAGAGTTCGTGAAAAACACGTTCTAGGCCGCAACCTCTCATTCCGTGGCCCAGCTAGTGTAGTGCAGGCTTGTCAGTACTGGCGACTTTTTACAAACTTTGGCGACCAAATTATCAAAATTGGCGATGGCGACTTTTTTGGCAGCTATCCAAATATTATGAAGGTTGAGTAAATTTTTAATAGAATCTGTTTTTTTTTAAGCATAACTCTGTTTTCATCCTTTATCTACACCTTGCCAATACATGTTACGAGAAAATGAAGTAGAGAGCAAACGAGAGTTTGAAGCAGACTAATAGGTACACAGGATCAATATCCGTATCATCTGTTAAGAAAATTAATATGTGCGTAGGCATACATACGAGTACTAGGGTTGGGTATTGGCGCCAATACTTTGATGAGAAATGTTGACAATGACTTAGTGTACTGTCTTCCTGAGAAAGGAAATTTTAGCATCCTTTATTATAAAACGAAAAGTTCATCGGTAAAGAATCCCATTGGTGAAGAAACTGTGCTTGAGAGGAAAGCTTTTGAATATATTAAAACCCTTTGCAAAGAAATTGATAAACAAGTTTGAAAAAATTCAAGAAAATTCAAATTTTTTCTCCCAAAATTGGAATTAAATATGAGCGATAAAAAGCTTTGAGTAGAATTGAAAATCAGTGGAATAAGTTACTGGCAGTTACCTGGACTAATGTTCCGAATGGGTTAACTAGCTATCAGAGCAGCTCCGAAGGATGTAATTAATCGGTAAATTCTATGGTTTTCGTTTTGGTGAAAATTTTGTTGGCGACTTATTTGGAGACATGTAAGTAAAATTTGGCGATTTTGGTGATTTTAAGGGAGAATCTGGCGACATATTTAAAAAAAAATAATGGCAACCCTGATGTAGCCGAGTATTTTATAACACATACGTCATGGTATGCAAATGCCATTTTTATGATTTAATGTTAATTCAAAAGATTTACTAAGAAAATTATTTTACTTTGGATTGACACTAGCCATTGTTCGAGTAGTTTCAGTATTTCAACTTGTTTGCGCACATTCTTTTCCTTTATCATGAAACTAATGACTGTAACACTCTTTTGCCCACGACTGTATGTCTGCAGGTATGAAAATAATGGTGTTTGCATTCTGTTGAGATGGTTTCGTGCGATAATGTTAACTGGTGGCCAGCGCAAATTCGCGATTGTTCACCACATTGTCCAGTGCGTATGCACGCCGTACAGCAAATGCCACGGAGATTAGTATCAACATCTGTCTTTCAGGTGGAAAATGAACAAATAAAAAAACAAAAAAAAAACATTGTATATAAAACAAGAAATCATATAAGCATGTTGGAACCAAAGTTTTGTGTATGTATGAAATCATCGAAGGATACATACAGACATGTTTATGTTATGTGGAAACGTGGCTGGAAGCACGCAAAATCGTGGAATTTATTAATTCGCAACACGAAATGTGATGGTAGCGCCGAAACAGCCAATCAACTAAACAACTAAACGGTGGCCTGCCAACAAGGCCGACGTTCCAAACACATTACGCTTACATGCATTCATACAAACATATCTGTGCCGGTACCTGCATGCCTGGCAGGCAGTTTAACTGCAGATTGTTGACAACATGCAAAATGCCAAATTTACTCAAACTCGAATAGAAAAAAGATTTCAACCTAACGTGCATAAAGCAATTATAACAAAAAAAGTAAAACAACAATAACAATGCCAATAAATAAAACATGAAACATAGCGCTGAATTAATAAGAAGCGTGAAAAGCTAAATTCACGCTCATTCGATTATTGTCGTCGTTGACAAAATCTTATTTCTTTTTCTGGCTTAGAGCGACAAACAAAACGAAAAATCGAACATAACATCGAATTGAATATTTGCCACATGCCATATTGTCTAACGGTAGCATTGACAACGTTGTCGGCGGCCCTGACAGGCGAACGATGAGTCGCGATATACAGTAGCAGTTGAGATAGCGTTGAAGCGTGATCTGTACATTGAATTTGTTGGGTGGAAAAAACCCCGCGGGATAATAATCGCGCACATATCCAGTATACGAATTATTATTACTAAAAAGTAGTCATCCTTTGGGCTTTCATCCTCGTGCAATGACTTCTACTAAAATGCAAGTAGGAATGTTGCTTCCTTAAACTGCATTTATAACAATGTTAAGCATCAATCTTTGGGATAGTGCTTGGGGATTCAGACTTAAATTAGTCTTCGAAGCTCACTGTTCACAAAACCAACAAAAAGTATTAGAATAACTTTTTTAAAGGGCATGAATAGCAAATATTTTTAATGAAATGTTCTTGTGTGGCCTTAGATTAATAATATTATTATATCTCTGGTCCAAGAAACTTATGAAATCAAACCTAATTTCCCATGAAACCGAACATTATAAAGTTTGTTTTGAGAGTCAGATGAAGGCATGGAACCCCCAGATGGGGTCTGTATTGAGTTTATTAGTCTGAGTTATATTGGTAGGACAGACAAGAGATAGTGTAATATTTTCAATTCTATATAAGTAAACACTTCCATTCTAGACGCACTCTACTGCGCCCATTGCCGTCTCAGCCGCAGAGGTTAAGGAAGCCATAATGAAGGCCAAACCCTCAAAATCCATCGGACCCGACGGAATTGCCATGAAGATGATCAAACACCTTGGCCAAGAAGGACAGAATTATTTAGCGGCTCTCCTCAATCTCTCTCTAACTACCTTCGTTATTCCTGAGATATGGAAACAAGCGATTGTAGTTCCCTTACTAAAACCAGGGAAGCCGGCGAACCTAGGAGAGTCCTATCGTCCGATATCCCTCCTTTCGCCGGTAGCGAAATTGCTAGAGTCCATTCTGCTTCCTTACTTCGTTACAAATCTAAAATTGGCCGATCATCAACATGGTTTTCGCAAAAATCACAGCACGACATCCGCTTTGAACGCCATTACAACGCAGATTAACAACGGTTTGAACCAAAATCCACCAAACCATAGGACGGTTCTCGTGGCACTTGATCTGTCAAATGCATTCGACACGGTCAATCACGCCACTCTCCTCCGAGACCTGGATGAGACACCGCTCCCTGCCGGCCTTAAGAGGTGGACCGCTAATTACCTCAATGGTCGACAGGCAACAGTCAAATTTAGGAACAAGAAATCTAGACCACGAAGAATAAAACAAGGGGTGCCGCAAGGTGGTGTTCTCTCTCCCCTCTTGTTTAATTTCTATATTTCGAGACTTCCCCCCCCACCAGAGGGAGTCTCCATTGTTTCCTACGCTGACGACTGCACGATAATGGCCTCGGGCAAGGGTCCCTCCATTGATGAACTCTGTATAAGAATCAACAGTTACCTCCATGACCTTTCCAGCTTCTTCACCGAGCGTAATCTGACCCTGTCTCCGACTAAATCTACGGCGACCCTGTTTACCACATGGAATGCGCAGATGGGGCAAGAGTTAAATGTCCACGTAGATGGAGTACCTCTACCTACTGTCAACCACCCAAAAATCTTGGGCGTGACATTTGACAACGGCCTCACCTTCGCTGGTCATGCCACCGCAATAGCCTCAAAGGTACAGAGCCGCAATAAGATCCTCAAGTCACTGGCCGGCAGTACTTGGGGAAAAGACAAAGAAACATTGCTTGCTACATATAAGGCTATTGGCCGGCCGGTTATTGACTATGCTGCGCCTATATGGTCGCCCAACCTGTCTGACACCAATTGGAGGAAATTGCAAGTCTGCCAAAACACCGCCATCAGAACTGCCACGGGATGCCTGCTTATGTCATCTGAGTCTCACCTCCATCAAGAGGCGAAATTGCTCTATGTTCAAGAGCACGCGGAACTCTTGAGTAGACAGTTCCTTCTGAACTGTCACAAACCTAGTCATCCAAACCGACATCTTTTGGATGTAGCACCGCCCCCCAGAGACATAAGGAGACATCTCCGTAAGCACTACGATGAGATTCGGCATCATATCTCTTTGCCGTTTGATCTGCGGAACCATAGACGGGCTCTAAATGACCTCCACACTGAGTCGGTAGACAGATCCCTCAGATCTCGGCCTGTGAATCCCGTTATTAATACTCAACCACCTGAATTGGCTGAAGAGGAGGGTGTACTTCCGAGGGAGACTAGAGTCATACTAGCACAACTTCGCTCTGGATATTGTAATAGGTTAAACTCTTACTTATGCAGACTGAACCCCAACATACCAAATACATGCCCTGCATGTGGTATGACCCCTCATGATACCATACATCTCTTTTCCTGTTCAGTTGAACCCACTCTTCTAACACCCACATCACTCTGGTCCAACCCTGTGGAAACTGCGCATTTCCTCGGACTTCCGTTAGAAGAGCCTGATGACAATTGAGAGTGATCGAGCCCATTGGGCAGGGCGAAGCACTGTTAACAACAACAACAACATTCTAGACTAAACCGAGGGTTCAAATTTTACTTTACATTTCCTCATTTGTGACCACATATATATCAGTTAAAATTTTTTTTATCTCTTTTTAGATTTTCAATGCATAAAAGTTTCGATTTAGCCATTTGAAGTGGCGAAAATATTTTGGTGTCAGAAAACACAAATAAAAATTTTCTTGCGATATCTCAAATACAAGTCTGAAGAAGTTATAGTGTCCATGGAAGTTCATTCTGTTTCATTATATTTTAAATCTTTCCCTAAGCAAGTGAATTCAACTTACTTCATATCTTACAGCTTAAGCCCTAATTCTAGTGTGGTAACTTTATTCGTTTTACCGGCAAATAAATAGTTTGGACACATCCTAGTTCACAAGAATTTATAAACAATACAAGCACTTTTTTACACGAAGTTTCGTTCGCGTTTGCATTTTATTCTCTTTTGCGCATTGTTTGTTTTTGACAGCGTTGCCATGTACACTAGAATCGCGGTTACATGAACTGCATTGCCAACGGTAACGATTTTCGGTTAGAAAATAAACAGAACAGCTTTAATAATGCTTTAGCCAATACTTCAGATTATGGCAATGTGAGAAGCCCCGCAGCCTTTTTTAAATTCAATCGTGATATCCAACACACCTTCTTTAAATGGTCATCTAACCGCCTGGGCGATTTTGACCGTCCAACATAGCTCGCCAGTCGTTTCTTCGTTGCGCCAACTGGCGCCAATTGGAAAGACCGCGGGATCGCAAATCGGTCTCCACTTGGTCCTTCCATCGGAGTGATGGTCTCCCTCTTCCTCTGCTTCCACCGGCGGGTGCCGATAAGAATACCAACACACCAAGCTATAGAGAAAATTAGGATTGTGTATAGGCATACCTTTTTCGACTACTGATCAACACTTTTTTAGTAGGGTGGTAGAAAATCATACAATTCGATAGATTCCAATGTTGTTGCGCTTATTCCGAGAGAAGATCAGTTTATTTTAAGTATTCCGGAAGATATCTATTTCAAGCTTTTAAGAGTCAAAAAAGCCGTTTTGTCACAATGGGGGGTAATGTGGTATACCATACCGCATACTTGGCTCTCCTATGGAAGATGTGTGAACCGCATAAAGTGATTAAACCACAACCAAGCTGAATCAGAACAAGAAGGGACATATATTGATGGCTATATTTACCAAAAACGATACTAAAATATAAGAAGTTGATAATCTAAGGACATTTCGAAATTATCCCTGTTTAAAGAGTGATCTAAATTGTTGATCAGCGCATAATGTGATCAGGAGATGATTGGCTCTTAGGATTTCTAAAAGGAAACCTTTTGTATCTCTCTTCAAAAACCTAAAAATGTCAATTTGGCTAGATTATGTGAAAAAGCCATATATAGTTTAGAGAGAACTGGCTTAAATGCGGTGATGCAGCCTATGGAGGTAAGAAAGAGAGATAAATTTCTAGTCAGGTTTGATCACTATGCTTTTTCGTCAGATAATATATTTAGTAAAATATACTTATGAAGTGCTTATCTCATTTACAGTTAACGTCATTGAAAACCACTTTCGACCAGATCATAGAACTGTGTCGCAGAGTCCACTTACCGCCTCCGAGTGGTTGGTGCGACTTTGGAAAACTACATGTGGTCGTTTCCATCTTCATACAAAATATTATTGTCAATAATGTTTGTGCTTTGAGTATGCTACTTGTCGTTCACAAGGTAACGTTGCGGCAGCCGTCAGGAGGCATAAGAACAACCCGACCTGAGCAACTCTGCCTGCTGCCAAAAACACGACCTACCAAGTTATTGTTATTGGTTTGCACTTTTATGTTTTACACAATGTTTATTTTTAAATTTTTGGTCATTTTCATATTTGCTACCATGCAGAATGATAGGACCTGCGATGTGTTAAATGTAGCAATTTTCAAGTGAAGCTATAGCAATTTTGTCACCGCTTGTTTGTATGTAAGCTTGCATTTTTATGGTAAATATCAGAGACACCTTTGGGATCACGTATATTTCACATTGATTGTGATCTATGGAGGAACAAAAATTAAATGCGAAACTGCAACTTATAAATTCTAAATTTTTGTGAGTTAAAAAAAAAAGCTAGAGGGTGGTGTTTGAAGTTGAGGTTATATGGGCAGAAGTGGCGGCAACTACTAGCTAATTTCTTGCTGAGATTATATTTAGTACTTGAAGTTCCATCAGACGTTTTCGTGCTCAATAATTTACTTGCATATATTTGAACGATTTTACTATCTCCCCTCCTCAACTCTAGCTTCCTCTGTATATACCTCACTAGTTCCTGCTCTCTTTCCATTTTTTGCTCTATATCCCTTTCCTTCCCCTCTTTCACTTCTGCCTACGCTACTACTTTTATTTACTCCCTCACCTTCCAATATTCCCAGTCCTCGTCCTCTACTTCCCCTTTAATTGTTATCTTACTCTTCCATTAGTTCTTCGTATTACTATTCTGCTTAATTTCCACCTTCCTGCCACTTTTCCACATATGGCTTCTTCTTCTTCAAATATTGTTTATCTACTGTGCTGTACCCAATGAACCCACGAGCCTTCCCGCTGCGGGTAAGGGGGTTAGACTAATATTCACACAAAGGTAATGACGTGCAAATCGATGGTTGATCTACGGACATGATGCCTATCACCTATCATTACCCTTCCGTAAGGAAGGAGGGGTGACATGACCTAAAAGTTGCCACTGGTCATACCAATTCGATACCACGACAATCGGGCAGTACCGCAAGGGAGTAACGTAGCGTACCGGGTTCTTATCCGGCAAAGGACTGTCACTTTCGACAACACTGCACAAAAAAGTGTCCCTAAAAACAACAACAACCCCCGAGCTTTCTGTAAAGGACAAACAAACACTAAAAATAGTGGGCATGACACCGCCCACTTTTCTTAAATGGTATACGGCTGATAATTTGATAATTTTTTTTTGTTATTTAAAACAATTCTGTTTTAACATTTTAGAACTTTTCATTACGCGCATTTTTTCGAAAACCGGCATAGTTTTAATTCTAAAATAAATTTGGTTTGGTCATATATATAGCCCAAAAAGTTTATAATTTAGGCTAAAGTTTTTAAGCACAATATAAAAATATCATAAATCTAATAGCTGTATTTCTGTAAGTCTGTCATATCTCAAGTCACTAAATTTTAGATTTCATTTGAGAAAATTTGTATGATTCGCTATTCTGTAAGAGAAAATCACAAAAAGTTCACCAATGATATGTGGTAAAAACACACTTGCATACGAGTACATCTTAAATACAATATCGCAATAGTGCAGGGGCGGAATAACGACATACATTCCGTGATTGTAAACCATTTACTTAAGTCACAACAACTTTGAAACTTTCCAACTTTTTAAAAGAGTAATAATGCATGATTGTACCTACCGGTACTTCCAGCCAGTTGCTTACATATGGCCTCATTCCGAATTACGGGGCTAGAGCTAATGTGATTTAAAAATTCCCTTTCGATCACGGAACGTATAACGTAATTCGACCACAGATAGGAAGTGCCTCGAGTACAACGTGTGCGACGCATTTTCGAAACCAGGATAGTGTAAAATTTATAACTTTTTTTTTTTTTTACTTTTTTTGTTAAGAAAATATTATTTTTTAAAATATATAAATGGTTCTAAACTCAAAATTAATTTTTTTTTAATTTATTTAACTTTTAATGCAATATTTTTCTGTTTGTTTGTAGATTTCAGTTACTTCCATTTAAATTTAAAAATGGAAGATTTATTTGGCCCGTCTTATGATTATGATTTCCTTTTAAGTTTAATTTGGTTTCTTTGACAAATTTAATTAATGTCAGTGAGTCTTTTTTTTCTGATTTTCTTATTATTTTGGTTCTTTTTTTCTTGAATTGTTGCCATGTGATGCGATTGTACATTTTACTTTTACTTCCGTTATTCACAAAGTTCCGTTATTCTTTTTTGTTCTTCAACTTTTCAATGTTTCTTTTCACAAATCAAATTTTGTTCTTTTCCGATCAAATTTCTTCTCAATTCTTATTTTCACAAATCAAATTTTTTCTTTTTCAAATCAAATCAGTCTTTTCGTTGTTCAGTTCTATTATTCTTGCAATTTTTCATTATAGTTCCGTTATTCACTTCACGGTTTCGCTATTCGTTTTGTTCTTTAACTTTTCAATGTTACCTTTTCAGTTAAATTTTTCACTGTCCCGTTCATTTCACAACATCATTTTTTTTCTTTTCCAAGCGAATTCAACACTCTGTTCGCTCTTCCGCTTCGGAAAGCACAAAAGCTGTCCTTGAGACTAGCTCAAGGAAGCATTGAACATCCCAAGTTTACGAAAAGGCGCGCCAGAGCTGACCATGTCCACTTTTTAAGTCCAACCAATACCAAGCCTATTATAAAATTGGTTGGACTAAAAGTCAACCTTGCACGTCCTATCCAGCCAACGACACAAACGGAAGTCTGTGGCCACAGTCTCAAACTGGATTTTTCTGTTTGTGATCTGCCTAGAACCAGCTGACAAATTATGACTCTATTTTTGAGACCAGAGATGTGAGACAGCTTACTGAATATATTGAAATTGACTACAAAATGTCTCTATTAGTGACTAGATACTGCTTATAGAATTTCCCTATAGCCGTGGTACCGCCCACTTTATTAAACCATATGCTGTACCGAGTGGCCATATGAACAGAGGCGATCCCGTCCTTGCTCAACCCCTAGTGTATTTTTGCCATGAAAGAGCGTGTCTATTAAAATGCACACACTGTAGATACCGCAAACTTGTAGTAAAAAATTAAAAGTAACGCAAGCCCACTTTAGGGAAGGTCTGAATGTCTTAGAGGTATCTCGGGCCAAGGCATTGTATTACTATTACCATATACTTGAGAACTAACTACCAGTATACGGGCCGGAAAAATATTAGATTTATAATTAAAATTTTTAACTCGTGCCACACACCCACTGGATTATAATTAATTGAGTGTCATGACATTAGTTGTATGACAATTGTTGTACATAATAATACGTGATACGTTCATTATGAAGTGTACATGAATATATGTTTAACAAACCATCCAGCGCCACAAATTATGGTAGCAATTGCAATGTCAATTGCAATTTATTAGCAACACACAAAAATGGCAGCACAAAAACAAATAATAATACAAATTATTTATATTATTCACATTCAAAACACAGGTATTAGACCGCATAAATATGTAAATAAATGCCAACAATTACAACAAATTTATTAAATATTTACAAACATGTATGGGCCAGTCCAAAATAAGCTCCACTAAACTTAAATAAGGAAGTATTTATTATTCTATTTTCTCTTCAAAGAGTGCAGGAAACAAGTGGGAAACCCGATAGCAACCCAATTTTTGATAGTGAATACGTTTTTAAATTCTTAATGAGTTATTTAAATTTAAATTTATTTTAATTTAAAATATTAACAACAAAATGATTTTAAAATGTATTTCCATTAACAAAAATATGTTTTGTAGTATATTTTAAAAGGCGTTTTCAATAGATTAAATACAACAGCTCTTAATCTTTAAATCTTGTACAAATTGTAATGGAACTAAGCAAACAAAACTTCCTTCAGCTACGCATAATCTATTATAATCAAATGTCGTTAGATGCACATAACCTCGAGCATTCCATTAAGTTCTGAAATTATTTTAAAAAAAAGCAGTTTTTATGTAAGTTTTCAATTCTTATTGTTATCTATATATATATATATATTCTGAGCCTAGATAAGCCCGCATACCCAATTTGGTGAAGATATCTTAATATTTGATCAAGTTATCGTGTTAACGAACAGACGGACGGACATGGCTCAATCACATTTTTTTCGATCCGGGTTATTTTGGTATATAGAAGTCTATATCTATCTCTATTCCTTTATACCTGTATAAAGTATAATTGTGGACGTTGCCACGGTCATATATTAAAAAATTTTACTGGACGTGTGTTTTGCGTTATAAAATCAATCCACCTACCAAATTTCAATAATTTAGTGGTATTCGTTTTCGAATTATCTCATTTTTTTAATTTTTCGATATAGGAAAAGGGGCGTCGTTATAGTCCGATTTCGGGCAATTTCAATACCAATCTATTCTGAGTCTAAATAAGCCAGCATACCCAATTTGGTGAAGATATCTCAATATTTGATCAATTTATCGTGTTAACGGACAGACGGACGGGCGGACATGGCTCAATCACATTTTTTCCGATCCTGGTCATTTCGATATATGGAAGTCTATATCTATCTCGATTTCTTTATACTTGTACAACCAACCATTATCCAAACAAAGTATAATACCCTGCGTACAAGTAGAGCTGGGTATAAAAAGAAGGTGGGTTTCAGCCGATTTTGCTGATTTTTACAGTAAAGAGTTGCCGCTACGAAAAAAATGTCTATGCCAAATTTCAATGTTATATCTCCAACGGCTATTGATTTACAGCTTATTAAACTTCTGAATTTGCTTCTTCTAAATGTGAGCTTTGCCATGCCTATATTCCAAAATTTTACCCTGCGTGTATTTTGCGCTATAAAATCAATCCACCTACCAAATTTCGTTAATTTAGTGGTATTCGTTTTCGAATTATCTAATTTTTAAAAATTTTCGATATTTTCGATATAGGAAAAGGGGGCGTCGGTATCGTCCGATTTCGCTAATTTTCAATACCAATCTATTCTGAGTCTAAATAAGCCAGCATACCCAATTTGGTGAAGATATCTCAATATTTGATCAAGTTATCGTGTTAACGGGCAGACGGACGGACATGGCTCAGTCAAATTTTTTTTCGATCCTGGTTATTTTGGTATATGGAAGTCTATATCTATCTCGATTCCTTTACACCTGCACAACCAACCGTTATCCAAACAAAGTTATAATACACTGTGTACAAGTGGAGCTGGGTATAAAAAGCAAGCGTGGCTTTCAGCCGATTTATTTCATTTTCACAGCAAACAGTTGCCGCTCCGAAAAAAATGTCTCTGACAAATTTCAATGTTATACTCATGTCTCCAACGGCTATTGACTTACAGCTTGTTAAACTTCTGAATTTTCTTCTTCTAAATGTGGGTGTTGCCACGCCCATATTCCAAAATTTTACTGAACTTGTGTTTTGCGTTATAAAATAAATCCACCTACCAAATTTCAATAATTTAGTGGTATTCGTTTTCGAATAATCTAATTTTTTAAATTTTTCTATATTTTCGACATAGGAAAAGGAGCGTCGTTATAGTCCGATTTCGCTCATTTTCAACACCAATCTATTCTGAGTCTAAATAAGCCTGCATACCGAATTTGGTGAAGATATCTCAATATTTGATCAAGTTATCGCGTTAACGGACAGAGAGACGGGCGGACATGGATCAATCAAATTTTTCGATCCTGGTCATTTTTATGTATGGAAGTCTAAATCTATCTCGATTCCTTTATACCTGTACAACCAACCCTTATCCAAACAAAGTTATAATACCCTGTGTACAAGTAGAGCTGGGTATAAAAATTAATTTAATTAATTTAATAATATCAAATCCCCTGGCCCTCAAATTGGTTCGTAGAACAGGAGTGAAGGTGTCTTTATGTGATATCAGAAATGGGCTTAGGTGTGCCTCTCCGGCAGCCACTTCAACTTAGCCAAATTAAAATTTGTATCGAAATGAATTCACATTCAACTTACACACTTTATTTATCACTCTTAGATCAACTACAAGTCGGTGCAAACAGCAACTCTACGAGTCAGGTGATCACGTCTGTTATCTATTGTGAATGCTTCTGTCACACATTCATCACTTGTGTGTATTCACAATGTACTGAGTTGATGCTCTCACTGAGAGCACGAAGAGTTGCTTTGTTTGCTAAATAAAACCAGCAAAACAAAACATGAAGAAACATCATTGAAGAAACAGTGTTTACAAAAGCAAAATAAGTGATTATTCACGTTGAATTTATTGGAGATGAGAATACTCAACGCAGGAGTTAATAAAATTATTAAGGATAATGAGTTATACGTAATGAGCATAAACAACGTATTATGAGTTCGATTTAACGCTGTTTTCGCTGCTAATGTTTAATGAGTTAAGTCGTATGAAGCTATTAAAACGATCAAGCCACATTAAAGTAATGACGTTTTCTTTTCTCAAAAAAAAAAAACAAAAATTTTGCCTCTCTTAGTTTAACTTTTGAATTACGTAACCTGGCATTCTGCAAAACCCACGAGGAAGTTAACAAAATCAAGCAGGGCAGCACTATTTCCAGAAAAGAAAACAATGTAAGTAAGTCGTAAAAATATCACCATGGAAATAACCATTCGCATGTTTACAACAAAAGCAAATATTTTTGTTTGTTTTTTCTTCTTTTTTTCCGGATAACCTTTTCATAGTTATTGAGTATTTATTTATTATGAAAATTTCTCATTAAAATATTTGCTTGTAATTAGAAAGCGATTGGATTACATTGAATTGCACAGAAATGGAATTGTGCAGCATTTGTTATTGCACAATACTATAATTAATTAAATCATTCTAAAATTGGTTGAACCGTTGCGGCATTTGTCGGGTTATAAAATGTGTACAAAGTACTTTTATTTGTAAATTCCAGCATTGTAGTGCATTTAATAAATTGCAATGAAATACATACTCACACACGCAAGTATACATTTCCACATATTTTAAAATTAATAGTAAATTTATGCTAATTTTAATAGTAAAACATGATTGTTTTATTACGGCTGGGCATGCTTACCAACCAAAGCGAATATAGTTACGGCTGAAACATTAGCATGGGGGAGGTGAGGCGCTTTTAACAGAAATTAGTTTTGCAAACATTGTGAGGTAGCTGGTACATTATATAAACATTTATATTTACATACATATACATAGAAATATGCCGTTGGTAAATTAAATTTGATTTTATTTATTAGCCTGAATACTTAAATCAGTATTATTTGATTTATTTACAAATCCGACGGCGAAAATAGTGCGATTAAACTGCTGGTTAGTGCTGAGGCGAGTATGTTACTAACATAGGTAATAAATATAATTATTAACACTTTATATTAAATAAGCCAATATTAATATATGTACATACAAGAATGCAATATTATGTATTGAACATTACTAATATGTAGATAAATACTACTATATTTTGTAATGTGGGCCTGGTTTATTATACAGCTCAGGGTTAATAAAGAGTTAAAATGCATAATACTAATAACTTGAATTAAGCTTACTTTTACAAGTTCTTTGCCACTCCTTCCATTAAACTGATTAGTATAAAAAGTATAACTCATAACGCAGGACGAGAACTGTTTTTCCTGACGACGACAAATTTTTTTGGTGCTCCGATTTCAAGACATTTACCTGGAATATCCGGATCCTTTTAAGGCTCCTTGTGTTGTTGGCTTTCTGCTGATAACCAGATTGCGCCACCAAGTGATGTCAAGGCGATAGTCTTCTACACAACGTATATATGTGGCTACCCGCCGACATAGGATACACACCGCTCAGATAAGGACTCTATGACAAAGCAGAAAAATATACAATCGGCGGACCCATCATGACAACAAAATAATGCTTCACGAATTCAACGCTAGCCCACCCTCTCAAAAATGGAGTCTTTGATCACACAATCGAAAAATTCAGACTCCACCACGCGAAATATTGTAATGGATCTACCTAGTATAAAAAAAAAATTTAAAAAAATAAAGTGATCGTTTAGTGCTGGATGGCAGCCCTGAACTTATATACTTCAAAAGACGCCAATGTCGCTCGGACCATCCTTAGTTGCCAACCAAAACACGCACTCGCCTTTGCGCCTTTGCACTCGCAGGCAAGCACTAACGCAAGAAAACTTTGCTGTCACACAGTTGCTCACGGTACAGACACCTGATAATTTCCTCAATCGGCTGTCGCACACCTAAAAAAGAATCACTGCCTGCAGCTCCTCCTTGGCAGCCTTTGAGGCACATGGTCTATTTAATAACCAGCTTGAAAATAAGTGCTACCTTGCACTGAGTAAGCAACTGAGAAACAAAAGACCTCTCTAGTAGAACAATTATAACAGTTCATAAGTCTCTCAACATACCTGTCCCGATGTACAGCCTATTGTGAAAACGGCAGGTATGCAAAGAAATTTAATGATGAGCAGTAAGAGCTTCCCACAGATTAAAGTGTGGCTCAGAGAATAAGTGCGAGAGGCGAGTGTCGATAGGAATAAATTCGGGGCCGATGTGCATTCAGCAATTCACTTATTAAGTCCTATCCAGATATTTCAATACTCATTTGTTTTTGCTACTGTTCATTATAACGATTCATTTATCCGGACGGTTGTGTTGGCAAACCTTTGAAGCACGATTTTGTTCAACGAGGAATGCCTTTAGGTGACAGCTACATATTCTCTCCAGAGAAACATTTTTGGGATAAAGTGATACTGAGTTTGGAGTTTGGAAATTCTTAATAAATATTAAACCTAGAATTTGGCCCTAGCCTATTAACGTTTACAGCATTCCAATGCGGTCCGCAATTAAACTAGAAAGGATGTGAAGACATTGATCAAACATTATTTGACTTACATATCATTTCGATATAATTTTCTTCACTAATGTTTAGAGTTTGAATGAAATAGGTTTTGTGGCTCCACCAATCATCTTTATACAAGTGGTGGCAGCGCCCATCTAGCGGATCAAAATCATGTCTAACCCGATTAGGTATTAGTCAAAATTTTGAAGCGTTACGAGAGTCAACCATAGCACGAACTTCCCCCAAAATTCATCAGAGCGGTACAAAATGCATTCTATAAAAATTAAATTCCAGCTATCCAGAAAGATAAGCATCTTACAATGTTTTATGTTTTCATTTTAAAGTGAAAATTCTCGCGGCACAGTGTGTTCCATATCCAACAGTGAATCCATTCATTCCACTGACAGCAGACACTTTGAGTTTATCACTTAACGCCATCCATCCATTGCGAGCCCGTCAACATGTTTTACAGTCAGCGCGTGACCACTTAAGATGCGAGATGATGCTGTAAAAGAGTTTTGATGATAATCAAATAAAAAAAAGAAGTAGAACCAAAAAAAGAACCAGATAAACAAGGCTGTCAACGCTTACAAAAAGGTAAAGCTTACCAAGTAATAAAATAAAATTATGAGAAAACAAATCAGACAAGTAAGACATGAAATGTTTGAATGCTCAATGCAATTAAAAGCTGACGTGGTCAGTGGGCAGCTAAGTGATGCCGCTTGGTTGTGGATAATAAAATTATGAAAATCGAAAATTCAAAGAAGTACCAGAAATTAACAAAAAATGTTAAACAATTCTTACGAATATGAAAGCAACAAAAAAAAACCCTACAAATATACCTACATTCGAAGGTAATGCAACTTAAGTAGCCGACTCTGCGCGATGATCACCAAAATTACTGGTAGCCATGAAATACAATAAAAGCGACAACGTTTAATCAACAAAATCGGATCTTATCTTGATTTTACTGTCAACCGAAAAGCGGGCGCACATAAATTATAAAAACTTGCCAGCAAAAACGGCTACTTATACGAAAAGCCCAAGATGCTGTCGCATTACTCTTCAATGTCTCTAAGGCGGCACCGCTTTGGGTTTGTCCTATGTAGCGTTTGTCTAAACGGATGTGTCTTGGCACTCGTGCTGGTGGCATAAGTAGCACGAAGAAGGATTTTATCACCGCCAGCAACGTAAGTCACATATCACACATATGAGCAGAGGACGAGCAAGTTAATGACCCAGCGAGCATTTTAAAGAATCTTCCTCGACTGCTTAGCTGGGAAAGTTAACACAAAACTATCCACTTTCTGTTAACACATTTAAGAAACGGCGTAATTTATCCTTGTTAACTTAGAAAGTTGCTCCTTTTATTTTAACCTTACTTCGCCCTGCTTGGCCGGAATCTTTAATTTTTAAACATAATAGAACAGGTCGAAGGCTATACGAGATTGCAGATATTCAAGAAAAATTGATAGCAGGGATCATTATTGAGCCAATAGAATCCAAATAAGCAGTTTGTATGTTTTGGCGCATTAAACATTCCATTAATAGACGTCTAAAATTTGAAGACAACCCTTACCTCAATAACCCGGCGGGTTTCGGAGTAATCGACCAATATATGGGTCAGGGTGAACCAAAACATGTTAGTACGATATCTGTATCGAACGGTAACTGCTATCTCAACTGGTTTCGGAGATAGGTGCTCGTATAGTGAATAAAATTGGACTCAGTTTTGAGACATAGCGAAGCGTCGGCAGATTTTATAGTACTGATATAGTAATATCACTTGGTGTTGTAGCGATGCTTCGCGCTGGCTAGTGTCCCTGTCCTTACCTATCACTGTCATCAATATCTACGTCGGGAGACGTAGGAACCTAGCGGCTTCAATAGGGTTGCACCAATTGAGTAGAGCAGGAAAACAGATGGTTGGTGTCATGGAGAGACACACCGTATGCCAGGGTTAAGTCTGGATTGGTAAGAGTTAAAAGTGTTACAGTATATAAATCGAAGTTGGGTCAGTGTGACTCTTGTCTCCACCGGAATTTTGTGTACCTCTTCTGTGGAGCTTGTAACTGAATGACGGCATTCACCATGAGAGATCTAACAAAGGAGTTTACAGACTCTGGATGTTGTTGAGGGTCTGCTGGTACACCTTCGGATCAAACGGCAATATTATATGATGTCAAATTTCATTACAGTGCTTACGGATATGTTTTCTTACGCTCCGGGGAGGCGGATTTTCTTGGTAACACTTGTACAAGAATTGCCTGGTTAACATCTCGCTATTCTCTTTAACTCCGATCATTTTCACCTCACTATGAAAATGGTGTTCCGTTGACATAAAGAGGCATCTCGTGGCAGTTCTAAGTAAGTTTTTCTGACAGGCCTGCTGATTCCCCAGCGTGCGTTCAATAGCTTCTGCGAACATATTGGCGACGCGTAGCTGTGAGCTGCCGATTTCCTTGTATGTTGCCAGCAACATTTCTTTGTATTTTCCCCAAGCACTGCCAGCCTGATATTTAGGGATTTTGTTGCGGATTTATATTTTGGTGGCGATCGTTGCAAAATCAAGTTGAAAAGTTTATTGGTTTTCAAAAATCTGTTTATTTTGGCTGATTGCGCTAAATTAGATTACAAAATACAGTGGTTTCCGTCTAAGCATGGTATTCGGGATTTATGTAAAATTGGCATACTCATTCTTCTTGCAAGAGGGCGACGATAGATTCCAGATTGAAACCGTGAATTTTTTTTGTAATGACAAAAATACTCCTGTAAGCTCCTTACGAGTGTTGCGGATGTAACACTTGCGACCGGGTTATGAATCAGCGTACTATCTATGGTTAGACTCAAAAGGAGAGGTCTTGAAAATTTGGATAAAAGGACATACTTACTAATCGATCCATTTTGATGGGATCTATACTTCGGGGTATTGGTCATAATTTAACAGACCAGCAGCTCAAGGTCTTGTACTATTAAAGGCAGTAAGATTCCACTTTGTAAGTTAAAGAACATTGTCCCAAGGTTTTCTTGTTTACCTACGATCTTCTCTATGAACTTGACATACATAGAGTACAGACCTTTGGTCAAAATCATAATAATATCGATTTGGCCTTATAAACCTTCGATGAGATTCAGGTCGACCTTTTATTTCAATTTGTGGTGTGCTTATTGGAGTTTTTATAAATATCCGATCGACTCACATATCTTATACCGACTCCGAATGGTATCTTCCGAGAAACTTTTCATAAAGTATTTTCGATATTACTTATCCCGGTACTTGAACCTGGAACCGCGGGTACAGAACGCCAGCACACTGACAAATTACCATGTTGACCGCAAATCCCGCGTGTGTACTTCTTTCTTTCCTAACTAAATTTAATATGTGCAACGTGCTGAATGGGTTAAATAAATATAAATACAAAATAATTTCAGATTGCATTTTAGTCCGCACATCCGTCCAATATTTAGTTCGTAGCAATTGAAGCTTAAAAGACTCGTTAACAAGTTGTCTTTTATCTCTTTCAGAGTGCTTCACATACTTCATACTCTTGATACTTTTACCTACATACTACGTGCTCTCGCGGTTCCAGCCATCAGCTGCTACGTCTTTACAATTTTAAAAACTTCAACAAAAATCTTAAATATTTTTAACATTACTCGTATTTTTTGTTGGTTAATCGTGCGCGTATACATCTCTACAATCTTTTAGCCTTTGAATACTGGCCTGTTGTTTCGTACGTGCCCACTATTTTAGGAAGATCGCTTCTACAAGTACTAACTTTGTTGTTTTTTAGTAGTTTTTAGCTGTTTGTTAAATACTCTGTCCATGATTTAACATCTTCCTGGAATTTGGTACACACAAAGGTTTTGTTTTTACTCCGCTTAACATTGCCACTTCAGCAGCTCCATCCAACCTTCTGGCGCAGTGAGTTGATGATCGTTCGGCGCAATTGGTGGGATATGTAGGTGTGTCGAGTTGGTGAAGGCATTTATTATAGTTAAATTGTTCATTGTCTTATGCAGGAACGCTACAGCGAAAAAGGACGGTGCGATTGTTTCGTGACAAAACTTCGTAGCAAAGTTCACAGTGGAATCGCTGCTGCCGCAACTCCTAAATAGGCAATCAAAGGGTTCTTTAAAATAATTTTTTGGTACTCTAAATGTTTACGTATTTCTTCAATCGAAGAGTTTTTTATCATTGCAGAGTACCGAACTTAAGGCATTTGGTCTTTCTTTCGGTACTGCGACATATTTTCGTAAAAATTTTGTCTGAGTCTGCGCGAAAAGAACGATACTGTAAATAGAAAAGCTGCAATCTTGGACGCGGTTAGTAGTGAATCAACTGTGAAGCTTACCGGTCGCGTGAGGGCTTTCTGAATGGTCGAAAATATGCTGTACTATTACTGGATTAAATATCAATAAACTGCATTCTAATTCATGGTGGGTTCTCTTCCTCTACCTTTTCGACATTTATATCTCGACACTCCCCCAACACTACACAATTTGTTCTGATCTTCTACGTACAATTGATGGCACCACTGAATTGCTCAATGACATAAATATTCAGATCTCTTTAAATCAACGAAACAATAGGACTGTTCTAGTGGCAAAAGATTTCACACTCAACCACGAAACATCCAAACCCAGAAAAATTAAGATGGCACAGGGTTGTGTCCTATCAGCATTCTCGCTAAGGATCTGCACATAGGTACAACCCTCCATTCCAGATGAAGTCTACAGTGAAATGTTCAACAAAAATAATGACAATCTCCAGCTCCAGTTTCTTCACGTCGCCCCATTAAAATTGGTGTAAAATTCTGCATCCCCTTCGATGGCATCACGCTTCTGTTTATCAACTATGCTCAAACCTTTGGTTTATCCACGTCCTTAAATAATTTGGTGTTAGTACTTGAGGTAAACGTTACTGGCAAGATACAAGGCAACCCGAAAGCCAGTCCGGCGCAGCCAACTGTCACCGAATCCAAGCGATACTATTTGAATGTCTCCTTAAGACGCCAGAATATCATATGTGAAGTGAGGCCAAATTGCATAGAGTTAAATAGCGGTTTCCAACTGAATTGCCACAAATCGCGACCCCCTAACAGACAACGAATTTGGGTTCACTCTACTCCTCGGCATAAAACAAATCATCTCAGGCATTTGATTTGGAGGTACATCCTGGCAAAAACAACATACAAATTGGTTTATCAACGCCAGTGAATGGTGTGATCCAAGTAAAAGCAGCGCCTGTTGCTGAAGGCGAACTCGCACATTACCGAGAGATCGGATAACTCTTGCTCGATTTCGGTTTAGATACTGTAATCGGTTAAACTCTTACCCATCCAGACTAAACCCCAACATACTTAAAGTTTGCCCTGCACGCACTGTATCCCACGCCGGTTACACCGAGCAGAATCTTTAACAACGGACTTCATTTGAATAGGTTTTCAGTCGTATTTGCCGCTTATAGCGCAACTATTTTGGTCAGCAGGATCTGAGATAACGTAAAATTTACCAAGCTCACACATTTCCACAGACATACATACTACATGTATATTTATAAGTACTAAGTATTTTAAACAACGATTGCACTTTTATATGGATTTGTAAGTTTAAACATGACCATGTGGGGAAAATCTCTTGTTCTGAACTGGTGCGCATCTAGTACGTTTCGACCCACAAGTAGTTCGCCTTCAATCTCTTTCACATGTAATCAACTGGTGAATTGAACATGGCGATTTCCTATGCGGTGGAAATTGTCCCCCGCTGCATTACCTTTTCGAAAGTTCTGAACTAGTTAAAAGTTCTTCGTTTATTGCTACTATTGCTCTAGTTCTGAACCATTTCCAAATTCTCCAGTTTGGATGTAGTTAGTTTAGAATTAAAAAAAATATTTTGAGGAGCCTTCCATGGTAGAACTAAACTCGGAGACTTTTTGCCAAATGACTACCTACGGCCGCTTTTTATGTTACCTTTCCCAGGACCTTAACCTTGCACCTTCGGTGTGGTAGTCCAGCAACACTACCGCCCCACCATTGCGGTTAGTTTATGCACGGCTAATAATTTTAGCCTACATTTTAAACCATTATTTCATAATGTATACATATGTAACCTTTTCTCACACTTTGGATACCTGTGCCGCGGCTGAGTGGGTAGAGCACTCGACTCTGATGCGGGACGCGTTGGTTCGAATCCTACCAAGTGATACATTTTTTTTTTCTTTTATTTATGATTTAAAATATTAACCTTTCTTTAAAGAATGTTATAAGAACAAAACATATTTCCAAATACGAATCTAAATTTTTTTAAACTTTAATGATTACAAGACTGCCGGTCTCGAACTAGTGAAAATCTAGTTAATATCTTACTAGTTCTTATTAGCCACTTTTTCCCTAGTTCTAAACCAGAAATTATTCTCACTAGTTACTGTCTTCCCCACAGGGGAGTGTACAAGAATTTATTTATACGTATGTATGCACATACATATACATTAGTAGGGATATCACTGTTAATAAATCAATGCTTGATTTTGTTTGAATTTTGCAGTCACGACCAGTAATTATTTAATTTTATTGTTTTCAGTGTTTCCCATTTCTAGTTTCATACCTTTTAGGCATTCAAGAGTATATCAGAATCTTCCACATCAGTGCTGTGCCCTCTGAATTCTGCAGTATGTTCGAGCCGCCTGCCCTTCAACACCTAAGTGGAAAGTGTTAAACCGCTAAACAATTATTTTGAAGAGCTTCTACTTTAGTTGAATTACTAGCTATTATAGGTATTTGTTTTTGTTTTATAGTATGAAGGATGTTTGTTTTTTATTATTTTTATAATTAAATATTTATAAATCTATACATTAACAATAGAAAATATAATAAAACATATAAAACTAACTAATATATTTATCATTTTTAAATGTTTAATGAATTGGAACCCATCACAGGTAGGCAGGTCTATAGTATATTTCTGGAGCCGAGAATTGAGACTTTGGTTTTTGAAAATGTTGTACCGAAAGTCCTGTTTTCTGTACTTACACTTTTTTTGCTGTCAAGCTCACTTTTTAAGCAATATTGTGTTGGTTACGTTAAAAATGTAACTTAATTTTTTTAATTTTCTAGAGCATATAGGCGCAGGTTATGCCTTTTACTATAAAAAATGTCTCATACCATAGAATTAAAGAAAGCTTATACATTTCCAGTACAAATTATTTTCATGTAACCCATGTTTATATACGAGTATGAACAATGAAATTCTTGTGGTATAATATTCTTTCGCTAAAACCCTTTTAGGTTGTTATACTTGAAAAGTGAAATGCTCAAGAATCAAGTTAATAGGTCCTTTCTTGTGCCGAGATTATATATCTTTTTTGGCAGTCCTCAAAACAACCATAGTTTAGTTTAAAGAAGCGCAACGCCAAGACGTAAATGATATTTTGACTGAAGCCGGGAGCCAAGCATGCGGAAAAGCTTTTCAATCTTTAAAATCAGAGTTGTTCATGTATAAATGTCAGGTGTAGTTCTTGAAGTCGAAATAATTGTATGCCATTCAATTGGAGCCCAAATGTTTCTATCACGAATAAAAGATTCAATAGTGTATGGAGTCTACAGGAATCATAGTATTCAGGCAACAGATATGTTATTTAATTTATTTTATGCACACAGCCTTTTCTAAAAAGTATATTACCATTGCTAGAATATCTCTGTCTCGGTTCTGACCTACACAGCTATCCCAATACAGAATGTGTTCCTCTTGCACCCAAAATATGCAAATATTGGAAAATTGAGCAACAAATTTCGGCGAATCCTCGTTTACCATCAGATTTACCCCAAAAAACGATAACCGTTTTCATAAATTTGTTCATTTTAAAATAAATATTTCCTTAAATAAAAGAGGTTAATGCTTTTTCTGTGTGGTGTATTCGTTACTTTCTGAAGGTCGAAGCTATCGAACATACATCTATGAGCCTTTAGCTATGCTTTTTCTTTGATCCTGCAAAAAAACTTCCATTTACTTTTCTCCCTGTATTCGATACTCCTCAGCTTGCTCTGAAATTTGTTGTGCTTCTTTGTCCGATTGTTTATATCTTTCACAAATAATGCACTTGCCCTTTTTTGGCAAATAGAAGCCAATGTGGTAGTCATTTTTGAAAATGGTCCGAAACACTCTTAGCGATAACTTAGCCATCTCCTTATGGCATGACTAAAAAGCTGCCACAATACAATAATAGGAAGTAACTGCTAGTAGGTGTTCAATGAATGATTTCAAAAGAGCCACTTTTGCTTCGGTAGACTTGTTATGGGGAGAAGGTCTGTTTTTGGTCGGACAAGAAGTGCTTATGCAGTTTTACTTTCTTCTAGTACATATTAACGTGTTTTGGGAAATATTAAGTGTTTTCGGTAAAAACTGCTGACAAACTTTAAAATGTTTTTCGTTAGAGTTGATGAAATATGTATAGCTCCACTGTTTCTTAAGGCTGTTATGTTCTCCTTTGAACGCTTTTTCGGGTCATACACGATAGACGCCAATCTCTTTGGCGATTTGTTGCCTAAGCCCCAAAATGCTTAGATCCCTGGATCTTGCTCACTAAACTTTTCGCAGCATTTATTCCCGCACTTTTTACCCACGCACGGATTTGGCTTAACTTCATTGAACCTTAGTTTTTTAAATTCTTCTAGGTAGCTTTTTTTTTTTTGCTTTTGTACGCTCTTGTCTCAGTGTATAGCTCGTTTTCTAATTTACTCAAAAATGTGTTATCAGCCTCAATATCGCTATATGGCGCTAGTCAATTCTTCTTAATAATTCATTGCATTTTAAAAAAATTTGTGTTACTCTTTTTTAAGCAGTATATAAAATAACTATTTACCTTATTTGACAAAAGCTCCATATTAAAATAAACCATACATTTTATAAAACTCAACGAACTTGAACAAAAATGGTTAATATCATACTAAAATAAAGTTTTTCGTTTTCAATCATATTTCTTCTTTTTGCAAATCTGATCGGTTTTGCAAACAACAAGTAAGTAAGGAAGTCTAAGTTGGAATCGAAAAGGTGGAATCGAAAATTATATATCTAGTAGTGATATATTATCGCATCCCAATTTACCCAGGTCTATTTTAATACTTTCAGTTCGTATTTGCGTTCAAATAGACAGACGGACGGACAGATAGCCGTATCGAGATACGGACACGGCTACATCGACTCAGCTCATCCTCCTGATCATTTCAGTATACTTTTTGATGGGACTATCTCTTTTTCTTCTCATACGTACAAACATTTGACGTCCATGAAAGGTATGAAAATCAACCAAGAGACATCCAACTTCGCTTTTTCAGTGGGGTATTAACTACTTTCCCGGATATTTTACTTTTCATCCTGAACGTTTTGATATACATTAATAAATATATATCTCGATTCGTTTATGCCGAATGAAGTAATATACATTGTGTGCGTAACAAAAATAGATATAAAAAAGTTGTGTCTTTTATAGGCGCCAAAGTACTCAACCGATCTTTATGAACTTTTATGAAAATCAACAAAGATATATACAACTTCGCTATTGCAGTGAGCTATTAACTACGTCCCAGAATATTTTGCTTGTGTGTTTTCCGATTTCTCAAACTTTTGGCAGGAGCATAATACATACTCGTACTACTGAGAAGCAGCTCACCAATTTTCATTGAAATATCAAGATTGAATTATAAGCGATTGCCTTTGAAAATAGCAGAAATCTTATGCTGAAAAGTGGGCCGCGTCACGCCTACTTCTTCAAAATTGACAACATTTTTTTGCGGTCGAGTTTCTCTTAAAAAGCTTATTATGTGTGCAAAATCTGATTGATATAACTTGCTTATTTGTAGAAATATTGCTTTTTAAATTTTACAAAAAAAATTTTCAGAACTATGTTAAAAAACTGGGCGTGGACATTAACCGATTTCGCCCATTTTTACAACAAACAGTTACCTTTAGATATTGAACATTATCACCAAGTTTCATTTCGACAAATCAATTTTTGCCGGAGTTATGGCATGAAAAGTCTTGTGAAATAATCCACTATAAAAGGGGCGGGGCCAAGCCCATTTCCAAAAATATTTATTTTTTGGGTTTGTTAGTTTACGGAAACTTTAAAAGTGAAACATAAATGATGTAAAGTTATTTTACGCAAAGTTATTGCCTATTCAATATCACTACGATCCTCTTCAAAATCTTTCATATACAAGTGGGCGTGGACCGTAACCGATCCCGCCCACTTTTTCCTTGAACATTCCTTGCACACCTGAAAACCTGAGTTCTGAATTTCGTTTCGATATCTTGAACGGCTTTTGATTTATGATTAATAATATACTAAATTTGACTTAATCAGAAGTGGGCGGTGCCCCGACCATTTTCAAAGATTTCTTGAAAAATTTATTTTATCCCTCAATCTTAATGTAGACACCAAATTGTATCCTTATAGCTGTATTATGTACTGAGTACTCACTTTTTTTGTGTTTTCAAAAATATTCTATACATAAAAAGTGGGCTTGGCTATCATCCGATTTCGCCCATTTTAAATAGCGCTCGGAGATGAGTGCCAAGGAACCGGCATACCATATTTCATTAAGGTATCTTAAAATTTACTCAAGTTATCTTGTCCACAGACGGACGGACATGGCATAATCAATTTCTCTTTTCCTCCTGAACATTTTGATATATAGAAGTCTATATCTATCTCGATCCGCTTATGCCGTTACGTACTGCCGTTAGGCGACTAAAGTTAATATACCTTGTGTGCGTAGCACTACTAGGTATAAAAACATTACTCCTAAATTGCTACAGAAAAGCTGTTTTGGGGTAAAGTAAAGAAACTCAAAAATTCACTTACACTGAAATTGTTATACCTATTCTCTATGAAAGATTTTGAAGAGGATCGTAGATATATTTAATAGGCAATAACTTTGCGTAAAATAGCTTTACATCATTTATGTTTCACTTTTAAAGTTTCCGTAAACTAAGAAATCAAAAAAAAAAAATTTTGAAAATGGGCGTGGCCCCGCCCCTTTTATAGTGCATTATTCCACAACACTTTTTATGCCATAACTCCGACAAAAATTGATTTGTCGAAACGAAATTTGGTGATAATGTTCAATTTATAAATGGAAGAAATCGGAAGAATAAGCTTTTTAAGAAAAACTCGACCGCAAAAAAGTTTTGTGAATTCTGAAGAAGTAGGCGTGGCGCGGCCCACTTTTCAGCATAGAATTTATGCTGTTTTCAAAGGCAATCGCTTATAATTCAATCTTGATATTTCAATAGTATGAATTATACTCATTCTTCTACTCTTTTTTGATTTTCATACCTTTCATAAACATGAAATGTCTGTACGTATGAGAAGAAAAAGAGATAGTCCCATCAAAAAGTATACTGAAATGATCAGGAGGATGAGATGAGTCGATGTAGCCATGTCCGTCTCTCGATACGTCTATCTGTCTGTCCCGCTGTCTATTTGAACTCAAATACAAACTGAAAGTATTAAAATAGACCTGCGTAAATTGGGATGACATAATAGATCACTACTAGGTATATAATAGTCGGTTCCACCCGAACTTAGACTTCTTACTTGTTTGTAATTTAGCTTTCTAACGGTATTATTTTCAACCATAATTAGTTGTGATATGGTTCAAATTATGCAATACTATAAGATTTTATCAAAAAACTAAAATCTAAAGTTGGTTACACTTAAATTGCGGTAAGGGCTCAATATTTACGATCGGCTATTATCGGCAAAACGTTTATACTTTTTGGTTTAGTTTACAAACGATTTGTAGATAAGAAAATTTTTATTCGTTAGGTTTTGAATTTAACGAAGAAAAATAAAATATTCTAGTAGATAATTGAAAGTTTGAAGTTTACTATTAAAAAGTTTCGCTAATTGCTAGAACCAATGCACGTTTTAAAGGGTGAACAATCTTTAAATAATTTAAATTTAAGTACATCTTCCATGTTTAAATTTGCAATGCTTCTTGTTCCCTGCTATTATTTATTAAGTATATATAAACCCTTCCATGAAAAAGGGTTGACGCGTTTCCAAGTCTTGTAGCAATTAAACTGCCAAAAATTAAGACAGTCGGTATATCATCTCTTTTTCGAAGGTAATTTTAGCACATCTGGGTGCATTTTATGGATGTCACATTTTGGGAATTTCAGCAATCTTTGGACTTCGGGATGTAATTTTACGATCTCAGGATCACGAGATTATACAACAAATAGTTGGATCTTTAATATGTTTTTTTTATTTAAAACGATGTCAAAAAGGTACCCATTTTTTCAAGACCTGTGAATTTTTAAGCAGAGTAAGCGAACGTAAAGAGGTTTTTATGTGATTTTTAATAGTTATACCCATAGTTTGTTGTTTGTTTCTAGAAGATTCAAGTTACTTAAAGTAATATAATCAACAATGAAAATTTAGATATTTAAAAATTTTGCAAATCAACAAAGAAAAAACAAAAACGAAGCTAGGATGAGTCCAAATAGAGGATATGACTAGTGCCGGTTGAAGTGATGCCTTTTGCTCGAGCATGTCCTATGAAAACACTGTTTGTTTACTACATATATGCTTGAACGGGCAGTCTCAGACAGATCCCCTACGGGTACGGTGAATCATGTTTACTTTCAACACCTATAAATAGGCTACACAAATTAAAATCGACCTATCCCAACTATGCCTATAACGAAATATTTGGGATCAATTGTAATCTGCTGTAGAAGAAAAGTATTGATAGCTCACTCTCTTTAAAAATCAGTCGAACGGTTTTTGATTTGATTGTATTAGAGAAAAATTACAAAGATATGAACAGCGATGGTATGGTATGATATGTTTCGAAGTGCCCAACTTCTCATCAGACCCGGTTTAGGACACTGGGATACGTACCCAAGGAAAGTGGAATAATTTTAGGCGTGTTATTGATTTTTTTGTTTACATACATCATAAGTAAAACCCACATATTTTGTTTTTAGTAACATATTTACCACGCCGAAAATCCAGGGATTGCTTTTTTACAACTTTCGCCACCAGAAAAAGCACCAAGATTAGCATCCCTAGTATATATATATGTACATTAGACTGGGTCGGTTTATTAACCGATATCGCGCCATCGATTTTTCGATAGGTTTTGGGCTCAGGAAAAAAAAGTTCCACTACGCATACCCAAAAAACTAATTTTCGAGCCTGCGAAATATAATTTTTTTGACTTTTTTCGACTTTGATTTTTAAGGGGTTTTTCAGAACCTACTAAAAAAATTTCGTTTTATTTTAAAATTTTCATGTATACCCTGTCCGACCCAAAAATATCCGCTAAAATAATTGCCGTTAGCAGTTTTTTGAAAAAAAAAATTTTTTTTTGGGGTTTGGGGTTTTGGTCAAAAAATTTACCCTTTCGCCATTTTTTTAAGGGTTTGGCTCATATTTCCTGTCCCACTTAAAACTATGCGCTAAAAACGTTGGCGATAACAGTTTTTTGAAAAAAAATTGTATTTTTGGGTTTTGGAAAAGTCGATTTTTCGCCCAAAACAAGTCGGTTGCGATATCGGTTAACTTTCGTCCATACAAATCGACCCACCCTAATGTACATATCCTACACTTCCCGCAAAGGATTGCTTCATTTCTTCTTTTCAATCTAATTTTTTTTAAAACCCTCTACAAATATTTCATGTAGGGTGCATATTGTTTTCAATAACAAGCATTTCGAAGTACTGTATTTCATTACAATGATTCCCTTACCAACATTTGATTTATGTGCACTTAAGTGCATGAATGCACATAAGGGCGTTTATTTTTATACCTAGTAGTGCTACGCACACATGGTATATTAACTTTAGTCGCCTAACGGTAGTATGTAACGGCATAAACGGATCGAGATAGATATTGACTTATACATATATATCAAAATATTCAGGACGAAAAGAGAAATTGATTAAGCCATGTCCGTCCGCCCGTCTGTTAGAACGATAACTTGAGTAAATTTTGAAATATCTAATTGAACTTTGGTATGCAGGTTCCTTGGCACTCAACTTTGAACGCCATTTAAAATGGGCGAAATCGGATGATAGCTACGCTATTTTCGAAGATACAAAAAAAGGGATTATTCGGTACATAATACACTTATACGGATAAAATTTGGTGGGCACATTAACGTTAAGGCAGAAAATTAATTTTTCACGAAATTTTTCAAAATGGGAGTGGCACCGCCCACTTCTGATTAAGTCAAATTTAGTATATTATTAATCATAAATCAAAAGCCGTTCAAGATATCGAATCGAAATTCAGCACATTTATTTATATTAACACATGGAATGTTCCAGGAAAAAATGGGCGACATCGGTTAAGGTCCACGCCCACTTTTATACGAAAGATTTTGAAAAGGATCATAGATACATTTAATAGGCAATAACTTTTCGTACAATAGCTTCATATCATTTCATTTTCAAAGTGTCCGTGAACGAAGAAAGTCGAAAAATATAAATTTTTGAATATGTGTGTGACCCGGCCCCTTTTACAGTGGATTATTCTGCAAAACTTTTTATGCCAGAACTCCGGCAAAAATATATTTATCGAAACGATATTGGGCTGAAATTTTGAATATAGGAAGGTAACTGTTTGTTGTAAAAATGGGCAAAATCGGTATACGGCCACGCCCAGTTTTTTAACATAGTTCTGAAAAACTTGTTTCTAAAATGTAAAATGCAATATTTCTATAACCATGCAAGCTATATCAATAAGATCTTTCACACATAATAAGCTTTTTAAGCAAAACTCGACCGCAAACAAATTTTCTGAATTTTCAGAGAGTAGGCGTGGCGCCGCCCAATTTTTAACATAAAAATTGAAGTATGAGATGAAGAAGAGATGAGCCCATCAATAAGTATACTGGAATGATTAGGACGATGAGCTGAGTCGACTTTGCCATGTCCGTCTCTTCTTCCGTCTATCTATTTGAACGCAAATTTTTCAAACATATGCATGTATTAGAATTTTGAAAAAAAAATGTGGTAAGCAGCGGTTGGCGGGGAACCCATTTATATACAAATAAGTTAATTTACCCCTCAAACCCCATATCAGAAGTTTTTTTATTGAAAACAATCAGCTGGCTTTATAATACGAACTGAAAAGTATTAAAATAGACCTGCGTTAATTGGTATGCCATAATAGATCACTACTAGGTATATAATGTTCGGCTACACCCGAACTTAGACTTCCTTACTTGTTGTACTGGCATACATGAATAGGTGTGCGTATTTGAAACGAAAGCAGAATTTGATGCACTCACTTGTACACAGCACAGATTCCCAGCAAAAATTGCGTAAGCAATAAATGAAGTAAGGAATACTGAGGCATGACCGAGAAAGCTTATAAGCATGTATGTAATACCTCATTGTAACGGTACCAGCCCGGCTGCCGCATGCCCCTTTTGTTGACTTTCTCGAACCTTTGGGCCATGGATTTTAGTCGCCTCATACGACAGGCATACCTTACCGCTGGTATATTTTAAAAAACTAAGCTTAACTAAGACAATTCCTTCTTTGAGGACAGGTCCACTTGTCCTTTCTAATTGCGCCAGGAGTTTAACTTTCATGTAATAGATTATACCTGTGTGGTCTAGTTCTGCTATTCGAAAAGTAATCAGACGCTCTGAAAAGATGGTGGTTGAAAGTTCTTTCCTCAAAGACCTTCTGCAGGATTTTACTTATTGTGAGCATCCGGTTCGAGCAGACTCAAAAAGTCGAAAGGCGCACTGATAAAGTCCTCAGCTTGTCGACCATGGCCGCCGGTCTTATACCCTGCAGGAATTCGCCATGGTTTTGAAAATGTCTGCAAAAAAATGTCGTAAAATTTTTTGCCATCATTTTTACTAGCCACAAGCTCATGATCCTGGTACTAACAAAACAAATAAATGAATCTATGGCACGATATACAACGGGTATATTATCATAAGCCTCCTAAAAGATTTTTGCACCGAGCTTCTCTTCCAATTTGTGGTGTGCCGATTTGAGTTTTCTCCACAAATTGGTAGGACCTACAGTTTTTTGCCGACTCCGAACGGCATCTACAAAGGAGACGAATTTTTGCTGAGAAGCCTGTCATGGCAGAAATACACTCGGAGAGTTTGCCAAACTATTGCCGAGGGGCGACACCGTTTTGAAAAAACTTTTTCAAACCTTTTTTGATTGACCTATACTAGGGCTCGAACCTTGGACCTTCGGCGTTGTATACCGGCATATATGTGGACATTATACCCGAAGAGGTTAGAACTCGAGTTGCCTTTTTGCATATACTTGACTTCGATCATAAGGTCATCATTTTGATTTCTCGGCCTTTGGAAACAACTAGGTAGCTATAAAATGCAGTCCGTTTTCCACCACGTAATGATGAACTCATCTTTCATTTCATTTGCATACTGTGCCTCATCCCTTTTTACTATATCCCGTGTATCTCTGAAGCATTGTTTATTTTTCCACCAGCACAATTTTAAGTGGCTGTTCCAAAACGACGCACAGACTTAAAAAGTTTTGAAAATTTGTAGTAGGATTTAGGAATGCGACCTTCGGTATAGGCCAGCAAAAGTAAAATTTAACAAAATTATTAATGATAAAAGTTTATATTAGAAAACGGTCTTTAGCTGTACGTTTTTTGTTGGGTTTGTATGCAGGGTACTTATTTCTAAAGGATTTACAAAGCTTCGATTTTGCGTGTTTTACGACTTCATGCCCTCCTCAAATTCAATGGCTTTTGGTATATATTTATTAATTTAAATTTTTAATAAACAGAAATACTCAACACAGTTTTACACACCACTTCAGCCATAGACGCCAGCATTTCTATTTGTAGTTGCATTTGCATTTTAGAATGCATCGCACACTTAAACAAACCGGGGGCCGCAAATAATGATTATTTACAAATGGCAACTAAGAGAACTCCTGCAGAACATAAACATAAGAAGTTCATGAATTGGTTTTGTAATTGTACTTAGTAGTGTTACGCAGAGAAGGTATGTATATTATTTTTGTTATTATTAAATTTGAGGCACTCAAACCATTTTTCCGAAATTTTTCAAAATTAAGTTTAGTTTCAATTTATTATCAAGCAAAAAAAATTGAAGATATAACAAATCTCGGTACACACACTCTACTTTTTACATAAAAATGGACAAAATCGATTAATGGAAATGCCCGTTCTCATATAAAAGATTTTTAAAAGAATCATAGACAAATCGTCGCCTCAGAAAACGAACGTCGTATGTTACAAAATCTAGTTTCGAGAAAATCGACTTTAAAGTTTGAAGGGCAGTTATACAAAAACTGTACGGTACATTTTCACTATATTTGGACGAGTTTTAGAGAGAAGTATTTATTTTTGCTCTTTATTTTCAAAAATTTAATATCTTCAAAACTTTGGAAGATATACGACTTTTGATTTAGAATGCAATAGTCGTATGTGACATCTGCTCACAAGTATGCTTTACTCATAGCACATACGACAAAAATTCTCAGATTTTGCCTTAACACGAAAAGTAGATACAATATCCACAGATCGCGTATGCTACTTTATAAAATTATGGGGGTTTAAACAATGAGCCTAAGAGTTTTTTTTATGAAAAATGTCTGATCTAACGTTCTTGTTTTATGTCAGACATATTTTACATTGAAAATATGAGCGCGACTAATATATTTTAAGTAAAAAACATAATTTTTTTCACACAGTTTTTGGTTTATTTTTAAAACATAACATGGAACAAAATGTTTATATGTATTTACTATGTATATATAAAAATTCAATTTAAATGTAATATTTGTACATACTTAGTTACATAAATAAAAAATGGTTTATTTTATACATTAATACTTAGAATTCAATACGTTGTACATTTTTGTTTTATTTAAGTTAATCAGTGCTTTAAGCGTATTCTAAAATTGCTTTAAAAAAATTTTTATCAGTCTCACTTTCAAGGTACGATATCATTTGGCTTAAGTCTTTAGCTTTGTTTTTGTCCAATTTAGGTTTGCTCAATACAAGCACAGCTTGTTGAAACAAATTATTTGGCGTTTCATTTACAAAACGTCCTCTAGAATCCTTTTTAATGCATTTAAAATTAATGTCACGCTCCTGGTGGCTTGTTTTGAATCCAATGGTAAACAAATTACTTTTGCTGTACTCTAAAAACTTCACTTTTGAGAAAGGTATTATAGTATAGTTCAAAAGCCCTGCTTTTTGTGAAAAGTTTCTGAAGTCTTCAGGAAGCATTTGAAGGACATGTAAATGAGTGTTTGGATATCTTGAATTTTTTAAAATACGGATTAAAGTTAAAGGACTAGAGATTTCTAAATTTTTTAAAGCTTTATCAATCGTGCTATGCACGCAATCCACTTCTTGAATTACGGAATGTCCAGGCTCTGAAAACTTTTGTATTATACTTACAATTGAAGAATTATTTAAAAAGTATAAAAGAGCAGTTGCTGTTATTTGGTTTCGATTTTGAGGAACGCATGAGTCACTCCACAATACAATTTTTACAATTTCAGGGTGATCCTTCTCTATAGCCTTCAAAATTTTGATCAACGCGCTTGCTATATCGTTCCCTCCCCTTCCTCCACAAGTCTCATACCATATGGCACAATAGGTTTCTTTTACTCTATTTGCTTTAATTAAAGTTCCAGTTAAATTGAACGTATTAAGCTTACGCCTGTAATAAAAATTTGAAGCGAAACATTTGGGCAAAGTTATTACATTTTCGAGATCGTAGCAAAGAATAGCAAGCGTTTGATCAATATTTTGGCGGTCCTTCTCTCTTTCAGCTTTACAAAACTTTTTTTCTTCAATGTGCTTGTTATATTCAGTTTTTTTTTCTTCAGAACACTCGTTTTCGTTGTTTTTGTACCAAACGCAGCGATCGCACTGATCTTTTTTTGGAGAGTAAAATGACAAATTAAATGAATTATTAAAAACGTTCCTGTAAATATTTAGAGATACCGGTTCCATATATTTTTCTCTATATAAATTGTACATTTTTTGTACATTTAGATGGCTTTCTAAATATTTACGAGAAGTCGACGAGCGGCAGTAATGAGAGTCAATAGTGGGGAAGCTGAGTATGTGTGCCTTCACTTCCTCAACCTTAGCAATGCTCGTTTTCGATCGACCATGATTCTTACGCGTAGAATGGACAACTCCTTCTTCATCTGCAGAAACATTAAATAAATAGTATATTTTTCGTTCCGATGTTCCGAGGGTATTGAGGAAGAACTTTTTACAAACTTGGAAAGTTGTATTATCAGTTTTAAAATAGTAATGAAAAGACCTTCTTTTGCGATGCACTGCCGATCTTTCCGAAGACTTTCGGCGACGCTTTGTTTCAGATGGCTTAACAAAAGAAAGAAGATAGCACCTTTTTTCTCAGTCATTTAGGTTCCAATATTTTTTGTGAAGATTTGCACGAGTTTGTTCATCAAAATATTTTGAGCATTGATGAAAACACTTCTCTCCACAAGGTAAACCCATCTTTCTTCCAGATCTCTGCCTACCTTTCCTATCCGTGTAAGGTTTTCCCTCTTCTCTTAATTTCTTCCTTATATTTTGCTTCCATAAGTTAGGATTTCTTTGCCGCTTCCTTGTGGGCGTAGGAGATTCAGTGCAAGCTGAAATCGCGAAGTCATAGTACTCTTATTATTAGCAACTTTAAAAACTTACAAGAACTATAGTCAGAGGGTAACGATCGCAAGATGGGCCGTGAAGTACTTGTTGATGCGCTTATGTCAAGGATGTCTGTAGCATTTTCATAATACTTTCCAAGGTTGCACGGGTGAAGATTTTCTTCTTCAGATGAATTTCTAGAACATTCGTTTTTATTTCGCTTACTTTTGTTATTGCTTGAATGTGTTTAAGTACTTACTCATACGATGTGTCGCTGGTTTCGCATTCATGATTGGAGTCATCCATTATTTCATCCATCATACTAAATTAATTTACAATTCAAATTAAAATACTTGTTACAAATTAACAAAAATGTTTCATTTATTTTACTTACGTTGAAAGATCTTCGTCAATATTAGCGGCAGGCGACGACACCTCCATCGTACTTCTTCAACGATACACAGCTGACTGAACGAATTTCATACAATAACCTGCTTAGCTAGGCATGAATACGACAAATGCTTACAGCTTGTCTGTAAACAAATGTTGTCTATTGACAGTTTAGCAGGACTTGCGACAAATGTTTTCTAACGATAACCAAAAGTAAATTTCTATAGAAATTTGTCGTATGTAATATATTTCCACTACATACGACAAAAAGCATACCCGAATGGTTATTTGTTGTAACATACGACAAGACGCACACAAAATAACTCAAAAACTAAGGAAGATAGGAAAAAATGGATTGCAAAAATGAGAAGATCGGGATCGAATTAGTTATTCTGCATTTAAACCTGAAAATAGCCAATTTTCACATACGACGTTCGTTTTCTGAGGCGACGAAATGTAATAGGCAGTATACCGCCTCTTTTATAGTGGATTATTTGAATGCCCTTACTCGAACATAATATTATCTGTCGTGAGGAAATTTGGTTAAAATGTTGGTGCTATAGCGGTCTATTATGAAAATTAGGGAAATCGGTCGAAGGCCATGTCCACTTTTATAATGAAATTATAAAAAAAAATTTCTGAAATTTTAAATATAATATTTCTGTAACTCTACAATCAATAAGATTTGATTGCTACCGCTCAGTCGAGAGGAGAATCAGTCCGGCGCTACCAACTGAAACGGAGCGGAAAGTGTACCAGTTAATTAATTTCAAAACTGGAACCAACTCGTGGTAATCTCAGGTATGGTACAGTGCGCATGCAGTGGGAATATTAAGTCTCGTTACTACTTAAGCCGGGTCAGTGCATGAAGCGTTTCCGCTTTCCACGTCCTCCAAAAAACCAAAAACCAAAAAAAAACAAGTAAGGAAAGCGCTGTCTTTAGACCTTTCATGAATACGCATCACGGTTTTAAATGTTCGATCCCTACTACAATAAGAACAAACTCTGCAAAATTTGATGGTATAACCCTGTTAATTTAAAGATACATAGCCCAAACCCCGTTTATCTGAAGAGTATGTTGTATGGGGGCTATATGATATATTAGTGAAAGTGATGACTTTCACTACACACATTACGTATGTAATAGGTATTATAGGTGCCAAATTTTGAGTTCCTCGCTAATAAATTTCAATAGTTAAAGTCCACACCCAGTTTACCGGAACAATCGATTGTATTGGATCTATATTTTATTTAGGTCCGATCTCGCTGATTACGTACATAAAATGTATGAAACCTGCCAAATTTTAATTTCCTGGCTCTTTAATTGCACGATTTATAGGTCAAAACACGTTTATCGGAACTATCGATTGTATGGGAGATATGCGGTGTATTGGTCCGATCTTGTTGGTTCCTACAGATTATTAGTATATTACAAAATGGCAAATTTCATCGAGATATCGCAAAAATTGTGGGACTAGTTTGCGTTCAAACAGACAGACAAAAGGATATGGCTAAATCGACTCAGATCATTGCCTGATCATTTCGGTATAGGTGGGTCTATCTCTTCTTCTTCTTATACTTACAATCATCCGACCAAAGTTATAATACCACTTCATGTTCATGGAAGGTATAAAAGAGAGATATTTCTGCAGCCATTCCTGTCCTTTTTAGGTCATAACAACGCAGTTATTTAGAAAATGTTCGATCATTCTAAACATAATTCTAGTGCGCGCAATTTATTTTTAGGGCGAATCCATAATAGGAGATAAACGTCCACTTAGTGCAGAAAAAGGACCCGACCTGATCAGGCACTTATCCAGATTGCATACATACATACCCAATGTATGTCTTAAAAGTGAAGATTCCTTTAAAAATAGAACTCATAACCGTTACTGGCCCTGAAACAAACACAAACACAGTTGAATAGGTTATTGAATGAGTAAATATGTACATTTGTTAGTATGTTTTTCAAGCTTTTAGTGTGAGTTTGTGTACGTAGAATACCACCAACTGTGGAATTTCCCAGCAACACCATCGGATTGTGCCCATGGCTTGGAAAACCCATAAATTCTATGGGAATATGCGCGTGTCGGGTTGCTGTGGCTGCTAACGCATCTTTCATAGTTGCTGCTAAAACTGCTTTTGTTGTTTGTGTTTTGGCATATTTGCCTACATCGAGGGCACCACGTTTTAGCCCAGAATAAATATGTGTATTCGACATAAATTACAAACGTATATACATATATAAATCTAATGAAATATGCATCCATGCATAAATGCACTCGGCAGTAGCTGCTGCTGCCACTTCAGTTGTTGTTCTTGCAGCTCTCGGTTGTTGTTGTTATTTTTGCGTATGTTGTTTTTGCTTTGAGTACAAACACACACATTCCCCAATTTATATTTACTGTTTTTGATTTATTATCAAAATGCAAACAAACTGCATGCAATTTCAATGAGTCATCCCCATGTACTTCGAGACACAACATTCTCCGTTACAACGATCTAAACTCAACCCAGCTTACTGTTAGCACTTCTACGCATGGCTTCCACAATCAATTCTACATCATACCTCACAAATTGCCAAAACCATCTGGTCCTTTTAGTTCGCACTCATGCTAACTCGTACTACTAATACATAGCCAGTAGGAAGTTTTGTTTTCTCTCCCACGCATGAAAATTGTTAGCGCCTACGAAATAGGTGCATAAGCAAAGCCTCGTGCTTGATGTATTGCAGCTACAAGCTTACTTTGGGAACGGAGCAATACAATTGTGATGTGCATTACATTGGGTTGATACTCAAACCAAAAAAAAATTTCGGGACGATTTCATTTTTTTTGTTCTTACAAAAACCGCGAAAATTATTATTTATTATAAGTATATTACTTGGCATCCGATTTATAAAATTGCTATGTCAAGATTGCAGTCTTGAGAAGCTCTATATTTCCTTTGAGTTCTGAAGTCGTTTTCACATAGTTGCGTAAGCTATTGGAGTTGCATGCCCTTAAAGTCGGTTGACGAAAGTCCACGCTTTTAGCTGTTTTTGTAGAAATCAGAAAAACTTTGGCGGCCGCCGTGGTGTGAAGGTAGTGTTGCCGGCCTACCACACCGAAGGTCCATGGTTCGAGCCCTGGTGCAGGTAACATCAAAAGTGATTTGAAAAAAGTTTTTCAAAACGGGGTCGCCCCTCGGCAGTGGTTTGACAAACTCTCCAAATGTATTTCTGCCATGACAGGCTTCTCAGCAAAAATTCGTCTCCTTTGTAGATGCCGTTCGGAGTCGGCAAAAAACTGTAGGTCCCACCAATTTGTAGGGGAAATTCAAATCGGCACACCACAAATTGGAAGAGAAGCTTGGCGCAAAAATCTCTTAGGAGGTTTATGATAATATACCTGTTGTATATCGCGCCATAGAGAGATAGAAAAACTTTTGTCGAGCCCTCTAACCTATGCGTCAAATTTAGGGGCGTACTTATGAAACTTTTTTTTCGGCGTACTCTAATGTAAATAAGTGATTTAGTGGACAATAATATGTATGTAAAACATTCGAAAACAGTATACAACTGTGGTAGATTGGCGAACAAAAAGGTGAGATTTTGTGCTCTCTCCCTTTGACCTCGATAATGGGGGTCAGTAACCAAGTTTTGAGTTGATTTCATATATAATCTATATGTGTAAGTAACTCTAGTTATTAAAGTTGGTCAAAGGCATAAATGTGTTCTAACCCAAACGAACCGAGTCTCTTTTGCGAAGCAGCTAACGATGACCAACTTTAGGCCAACATCCATCAAGGCATCCCATTTGCGTTTTCAGACAAATTTAGTAGTAGGCAGTATATAGGAGGTAGAGTGTTTGTCTACCATAATGAAGGTTCCGAGAGTTATCTACATAGATAGCACGTTAAAAAGCCTAATTTTCCTTGTTCGTTTCCCATAATATAAACCCTGAACTCACCTGCTGTACTTGAGATGATAGTAGAATGAAGTTGTAGCGTCGTATATATTATACGGCACGATAATGTTCATGCCTATGCTGATGATATCCAGCTGTATTTGTCCAGTCGCGTTGGGCTTGTAGAGGATCTGTGTTTTAAAATTAATAGTGATCTGTCTGCCATTTCCTGTTGGTCTCGTGAAAATTGTCTCTGCCTGAATGTGTCCAAATCTTATGTGTTGCCCATTAGCAATAGCGCGATTCATCTGGAAAATATCCCTGAGCTACTTATTGGCGGCAGTTCCCTAAAGTTTATTAATAGTATAAAAAATCTGGACTTCATTGTAAACTCTACATTAAGTTGTTCCGATCATGTTAACAAAGTTGTCTGTAATATATATGCCACTTTACGTAGATTAAATCTGTCTGCTTTGTTCACACCTCTTGAGCTACGTAGAAAGCTAGCCATCCAATTGATCGTACCACAAATAACTTATTCTGAACTCGTATACAGCAGACCAGACTCTTGTTCATCACACAAATTAGATGTAGCTTTTAATAATGTCACACGCTATGTATATGGTCTCAGGAGATATGACCACATTACTTTATGGGGAGACAAAATTCTCGGGTGCAACATTTTCGTCTGTCTTGCAGCTAGAAATTGTATATTTATATACAATCTTATTGAACAAAAAAGTCCGAAGTACCTCTATGAGAAATTGCAGTTAACCAGGTCTAGCAGACTTCGTAGCCTGGTTATCCCTAAGTTTTCCTACTTGTCCTCGTCTAGGCTGTTTTTCGTCAATGCTGTGAGGCTTTGGAATTCCATTCCTTAGTCAATCAAGGCGGAAATGAATGCGACTAACTACAAAGTGGTAATACGAGTACATAGCTACTTTAATAATCATAGATAAATGTAAATGTAATTGTAACGCAACTCTACAATCTTCTATGTCTATGTATCCTTTCTTCTGCTTCTAAGCTAATTCTATTTTTGTAAGCATAATCATTTTGTGTAGGCTAAATAGTTTAAGGGAAATAGTTTTTATTGAATGTATCTGTAGTTAATGATTCACATGTTGAATTAATTATCCTCCTATTGATGTACTATAAAAGACATACTACAAGTCTTAAATGTACAACCTAATATATTTTTTGAATAAATTGAAATTGAAATTAAAATTGAAATAATACATACTAATATGTCGGTGTTAATGTCAAAACACAGTTCACCGAAGAAAGTGTAATCTCTTTTGCATTTCGGTTCCCTTCGCTACCAACTTCAATATCATTTAATAACTAGCGTTGTTTACAGAATACTGGAGCAACTTTCGGTGTAAATTGGCGCTATTATAAAGTGAAAAAAGTAGAAAGGGGAGCATTCAGAAAAAAGCAACATGAGGCCTACGTGCGTGCATGTGGAGATCTTGAGATGCTTGCTGACTGGAATATTTCTCGAAAACTCTAACAAAAGATTCGCTGATTGACGGACGGTTTTCGGACTACAGCGAGTTCCTAAGATCGTAATAACTGACCTACAAAGAGTACTTAAGGTAACTAGGAAATATGCATTGCTAGGATTTGAAATCCCAGTGCCCTAATCCCTGATGATAAAACACGTACGCACGGCGGGAAATTCCGAAAAATATGGTGTAAAAGAGAGTCGTTGCTGTCATCAAACAAAGAATCGGCGCAACTGCGACATAGTGGACAATCAGCCTAAATATTAAAAAAGGGATGAATGGAGTTATTTGATACACAACACGTTTCACGAAAGCAATTGAATTTTTCTTCACAGTCGGATTTAATAAAAAATCATGGGAAAAAAGAAGAATTTTGCAATTAAATTTGTTTCGTGAAACATATTTTGCGATCTTAGGCAATCCTAGATAGACCTCCAGCAATACATCCTTGAGAAAAGCATTCGATTCTCTTCTGTAGTTATTAAGTGGAAGGTTTAAAGATAGTTTCAGCTTACATTTGTGCCAACCACTGTAAATAGCTGTTACGAAATATTTTCTTTCCCCTAAAAAGGCTCTAAACCTTATGTTAGACATCAGACGGATAGTAATATATCAGTCAAAATGGATTTCAATTCTATGCATAAGTTTTTGAGTGATGCGCCTAGAAACATTTATCTGTCCACGAATGTTCTTACCTTCTACATATGGTATGTCCCTACACATATTAATGCCATGCCTTGCCAAAATGCCATGAGTCAACATCCTTCTAACTGCACATCTAACTAGCAGCTCCTTTGCAATTGCATTACAGCTCAACATAAACGCACTTACTTATATACGGATTTACTAAATCATAATGCCATAGGATGCTACGAGTATATTAATTAATAAACAAAAAAATGTGTTACGTCTGTATGCATATTTACTAGGATTGCCTAGGATCTCGTTTGCCTACATTTCCTACGCATTCACTACAAACCTGCAAATCGCACACTTCAGGGAGTTTACGGGTCATCTCGCTTCGTTGTGGATTGACTCATCATAAGGAGGGTGAATGTATAATGGCATAAATTTGGTAACTACAATATTTATGATTAACAGTGTTTGTAGGCAATATTGACAGATAAAGCAGTCACTCAGTCAGTTTATCAAAACTGTACTGTGGTTAGAATGTGGTAAAAGATATTCGGGAAGTGTGATGAAGGACCCTCATTGCAGTAAGGTGCAATGGGAAAGGTAAGCCGAAAACCCCTACATTCAAGTACGTAGCTATGGTGCTATTGCACGCTTATGTATTGTTTGGAGTATGTAAGCTTAGGCAAATATATAATATTGATTATATGAACAAGAGGATGGCAGCGTTCTGCAATAAGTAAGATACAGTAATTAGTACTAGCTAACCCTGTTAAAGTTTCCTTGTCATTAGAGATGTGACATGGATTCGAAAAAATCGATTAATTAATGATCGATTTTTTTGTTTAGAGATAAATGATTTGTGAAAAATCGAAAGTTACAGATTTTGGTTCTTAAATGGATTTTTTATACTAAAAATGCTTATTCGATGGATTATAAAAAATATACTTTGAATAATTAATTCAAGTGTCCAACGTGTTGGTGAGACCCGGCCGATGTACTCTCGTCTTAGGAGGGAAGTACGGGGTGAGCAGAAGGGTCACCACGCAAGTCACGGTCCTTGCTCGCCACCACCGCATGACCCCAGCGTCCAACATAGACGCCACCGTAGCCGCCCCCTTCCAGTTGATGAAGCTGGTGGATCCTGATTTTTTTCGCGCATCACCAGTTCGGCTCACTCTCGGTTGTGACGTGTATGCCAGCCTGATGCTAAGCGACACCCCACCGTCGAGCATAAATGCGCTGCTAGCACAGGCCACAATCTTCGGCCTGGTAATTTCGGGGACCCATCAACAAGAGTAATATAATTTATCTTCTACGCGCTATTCCAGTAAGGAGAAATCCAAATAATAAGGTGCATTGAACTAGGCAAAACCACGTACTTATATACTAAACTTCTTCTCGCATCCCCAACAGGTGTCACGAAGAGGATGCCGGTAGTGGCATAATATCCCTATACTGCGAGTTTTACTATTATATACGTATTAATATTAAATTTAACCGTTTTATATTTGAACTTATTTAATTCGGAATTTCACAGTTTTTTGCCGACTTCGAACGGCATCTACAAAGGAGATGAATTCTTGCTAAGAAATACACTCCGAGAGTTTGCCAAACCACTGCCGAGAAGCGACCCGGTTTTGAAAAAACTATTTCAAACCACTTTGATGTTACCTGTCTCAGGACTCGAACCTTGGACTTCGGTGTGTGGGCCGACAACACTACCGCCACACCACTGAGACCGCCAAGAATAACTGAGAAAGTTCCTGTAAATATGAAATTAGAAAATTAAAATTAAATTAAAAATTAATTTGGAATACAGCGTTTCAGATTCATGCTAACAAAATAGAATCGGATCAAAAACAATTGAGAGACTTACGGAATCATTCTCCTTATTGCAACAATCTAACTCTTCAAGAGCGGCCTACATTACAGTGGTGCTCGCCCGTTTCCAATTTTCTTCTTTGTTTTTTCCTAAAAATCGTCGAGACCGATTCTGAACGGCATTCGCTGGAATTACACTCTGAGGGCTTGTAAAACAGTGGGGAAAAGAAAATCTATATTGAAAAATTTTTCAGAAGAATTCTAATTTGAACTACCCTTGGACCTTCGGTAAGGTAGACCATCACTCTACCCGCTATAAAACATCGACTACCTAGCTGCAAATTTTACATATTTCTCTTCATAGTTCGGCACTGAAGAAAAAGTTATGTTAGTAAAACCGCTCATACTCGTATGCGCGCATTGTATGGAATGAATCGGAATATAACCATGATTATGCTTTTCGCACCAACACTTATAGTTGAGTTGGAAATATATTTTAAAAATCTAGCTTTAGGAATTTATTTCACTTGAGAACGGTTCGTGGTGAAGTAAAACATTTTTTTGCTTCTCCTGTAAAATTTGAGTGGCAACACTTATGCCGTTTTGTATTTATGCGTCACTGACGATATATCACCTGTGGTACTGCAAAACCGAGTAACGCACAAATGCAAAATCTGGCGCTTGGGTCCAAGTTCGTTTAGGGATTATAGACCACTTGATATTGACTCGCTATTCAACAACTTTCTTGTTTTAATAGGTCCGATGGTTGGCGTTTCACGTCCGTTGACGACAACCTGAACTTCCTTAGCAGCAATTTAGTATATGTTTTTGATTCACACGTTCCTAATTGTTTATGTAAACCTAAGTCTTCATCCTGTCCTTGGTTCTATAGGAAAGTTCTTATAGCCCTTCAAATAAGAAACAAATTGCGCTTTAAATAGAAAAGGAATGCAAGTCCTCAAAACTGGGAGCTTTTTCGAAGGGTCATCGCAAGCCCGAAACGCTCGTCCTATTCAACTAAGCTGGATCCTTCTCTCCCTTCTAATTTTCTCAGTCAAACCCTGAAGAATTTACGTGTTTATTCCCGTGTTGTAACTTACTGTAAGCTGAGTTCTGATGTCTTAAATGATGCTTCACTGAAAGGCTTTTCCTCTGTTGCTAACAAAGCCAATCCTATTCCCATTAAATCCACTGGTAATGTTGTTGGAACTTTAACCCATATTATTAATCACGCCATCCCTACCTCATGTTTTCCCAGCCTATGGAAGATCGCAACTGTACATCCTGTGGCAAAATCAAATCTGCATGTATCTTCGGTGATTTTCGCCCAGTTAGTTTTTTGTCTGCCTTGTCAAAAGTGTTTGAGTATATTCTGTCTGACCAATTTAACTTGCAAATACATAGCTATAGTCTTGTCTCTCCATATAAATCTGGCTTTAGGGCTCTGTACAGTTGCTCTACTGCCAGGCTAACAATCCTTGATGATATTTGTATAGAATTCGATAAAAACAAATTAGCGCTGCTGTGTCTGTTAGACTTTACAAAAGCTTTTGGTTTTGTAGATCGTTTCATACTATGTTCAAAGCTAAGTAGTACGAATTTTCATTTTAGTAAAAGCTCTGTTCAGCTCATTAAAAGTTACCTTATTGCTAGGTTTCAAAGAGTAAATACCGGCTGTTCTGGCGTCCCGCAAGGCTCAATTATTGGCCCTCTTCTCTTTAGCCTTTAGGAAATATCCGTATTTTAACCCGCCAATTAAACACTGACTTGGCGCCCATATTGCACTGGGCAGGCAGAAACGGGTTGTGCCTTCATCCTTAAAAATCTTTTGTGTTTTCCTTTGTCTAAAAAGGATGGAAAGTGTGTCCATTAGACTAGAAAAAAAAATCGATTTTTCGACCAAAACAAGTCCCAAAACCCGAAAATAAAACTTTTTTTCAAAAAACCGTTATCGCCAACGTTTTTAGCGCATAATTTTAAGTGGGACAGGAAATATGAGACAAATTCGTTTTCATCGAAAACATTTTTGCATGTACGAGGTGTGTTCAAAAAGTATCGCGAATTTTGTGTTTTTTCAAAAATTATTTATTTATTCATGAATATCTATTCTGTCCCCTTCAAAGTAATCCCCATGAGATATTATACACTTATGCCAACGGTTTTTCCAATCTTCGAAGCACTTCAAAAAATCATTTTTTTGTATCTTGTTCAGCTCCTCCTTCGATGCCGTCTTTATCTCGTCAAGAGAAGCGTAACGTCGTCCTTTCATGGGCCTCTTCAGTTTAGGGAACAAGAAAAAGTCATAGGGGGCCAGATCTGGGGAATACGGTGGCTGCGGCATCATTAGTGTGTTGTTTTTGGCCAAAAAGTCGCGCACAAGCAACGATGCGTGAGCAGGGGCGTTATCGTGGTGCAAAAGCCAATTTTTGTTCTTCCACAAATCCGGGCGTTTCTGGCGGATTGCTTCGCGCAAATTGCGCATAACTTGCAGGTAATATTCCTTATTGACCGTTCTTCCCTGTGGCAAGAACTCATGATGCACCACGCCCCTGCAATCGAAGACAACTGTCAGCAAAACTTTCACATTCGGCCGAACTTGGCGCGCTTTTTTCGGTCTTGGTTCGTGCGGCAGCTTCCATTGAGATGATTGAGCTTTGGTTTCCACGTCATAACCATAAACCCACGATTCGTCACCAGTTATGACCCTCTGGAGCAAATATGGGTCGTCGCGGACAGATTTTAACATCTCATTAGCAATGTTCATGCGATGCTGTTTTTGTCACAATTGAGCAATTTTGGTACGAATTTCGCGTAAAAATCGAAGACGATCCAAAACACGTGCAAGCAAGGCAGCTGTCAACAATTAACTGAACATTCAAAATGGCCGAGCGAGAAAAATTCGAAATTCGAATATACGTAACGAAAGAACCCAAAAAAATTTTTTTTTTTCAAAAACCTGTTAACGCCAACGTTTTTAGCGGACATTTTTGGGTCGGACAGGGTATACATGAAAATTTTAAAATCAAATGAAAATTTTTTAGTAGGTCATAAAAAAAAAAACCTTAAAAACCTTAAAACTAAATAACTTTTTTTTCCTGAGCCCAAAACCTATCGAAAAATCGATGGCGCGATATCGGTTAACTTTCTTCCATACAAATCGACCCACCCACTGTCCATACCCTCGCTTTTCCTGAACAGGATACAGCTGCAAGTTGTTGCTAAAATTACAAACCTTGGTTTTGTTATCCACTCAAACTTGACCTGCGTAGATCACACAAATGCTGTAGTAAGAAAAGTGAATGCCTCCTCCGAAGTCTAAGGTAAAACGCTGCCTTTACACCTTTGGCCATAAGGCTTAAACTTACAAATCAGCTACTGCTACCAATTATCTCATACTACGAATTAGTTTATAACCAGCTGGACTCGCAATCTGTATTATATAATCATATTACACGTTACGAATGTTGTTTTTTTCTTTCGCCTTATGTGTTGCAAATCGCCCTTTTTCTTGAACAATAAACTTATATTCAAGAGGTCTAAGCGAACAAGTGATCTAATCGTCCCTATCTATAACTTTGTAGCATCTACTAGACTGTTTTTTGTCAAAACAATAAGAATCTGGATTTCCAAGGGCGCATTAGAAGTAAGCCAAACAAAAGCTATTTCAAGAATATCTATTATCATATTTCTTTACTTTATCACATAAGTCAGACCGGCCATTACCTAATTAATTAATTATTGATACAATCTTGTTAGTTTCAAGTATTTATTTATTGAGTTTTTTTTTCTTTTTTTTATTTTTTGTTATTTAATTGTGTTTTTTTTTGTACTCTTTGCTTTACTACAAAAGATGTAAAATCTCATTGTACTAATTTTTATGTTTTTAAAAATAATGAAATTACATGAAATGTAGCTTACGCGGTTTTGCATTTGTGCTTTACGCGATTTTGCAGTGTCACCGACGATGTGGAGATATGTTTGTACAGATATCCAACCTTAATTCCTTAATAAGAGATAGGTGTGTTCCATTCCATTATAATTCGATGTGAATTGCAGTGATTCACTTGAACTCTGAGTAACAATGTGGATATGCCATAATCATAAACATTAATCAAAGCAAATTATTATGCAAATTAAAATATGATTATATGAGTGAATTCGCTCATTTAAAAACCAACAGACACAATTGAGTGTCGCTTATTAAATTCGAATAAAAATTTACAACGGATCATAAATTAGGTAAACAAGTACGTACATTAACACATGAGCCCAACGTGCTTTAAGTAAAAATAAGCAAACGATCGTAGTCAGACAATGAAGAGAGATTATTATTAAAAGTAAAGCAAGAATTTGGAATCAAATAACGAAGTAAACCAAAAGTGGTTTATTGTTATTAACGCTAAAATTCTTATCACACACTCGTAATTATATACATTTTATTGTTGTTGTTTAGTATTTTTTAATAATCAATATTTCTTTCGTTTTTACCGCTAATAATAATATTCAGTTATTGTTGGCTTAACAAAATAAAAAATAGGTGTGGCTTTATGGATGGCATTATACAAGTTATATTGCTTTATGCTGTAGCACCCATTTTCTTGGACCTGGTTCAAATATAAGAAAATTATCAGCCTATATTGGGAAATATATCAAAAACTTGAAAAAGAAAAGCTTTCGCATGCTGGGACCACTATGTAACCCATCCGATTCCCTGCGGGTTAGGGGTTTAGAATATGCCCGAGGTAGGCATACCGGTCGTAAGAGGTGACTAATATGCACAAAGGTAATGACGTGCAACTCGATGGTTGATCTACGGATATGATGCCTCTCCCCTCTCATTACCCATCTTATCCTTCCTTACGGAAGGAGGGATGACATGACTTAGAAGGTTTCTCTGGTCATAAATGGCTACCACGACAGTCGGGAAGTACCGCAAGGGAGTACCGGAGCGTACCGGGTTCAAATCCGGCCAAGGACTGTTAATTCGACAACACTCCCCAAAACCTTCGGGGAGTGTTTTTGTCGTTACCACAACAACAACAACAACATTGCGATTCCAAATTTGGGGCGATGTCTCGGAAATTTTATCATCTATTGGAAAATTGCTTGCGTTCTAAATCTATGTTACGGATAATCTTGCCCTTTAAAATATCGCGATATTTGAGTGCCGAATCACAATATATTGTAAGAAATTGTGTGTGGGCGTCAGACCGATTGCTCACATTTTTGATTCCTTTCCTTTACTACATGGAACCAAATACCTAGTAGTGCTACTCACCCAACGCATATAAAGTTCATTCGCCTCACGGTACTATGTAAAGGCATAAACGAATCAAAATAGATATTGTCTCATATATAAAAATGTTGAAGAGGAAAAGAGAAATTGATTAAGCCATGTCCGTCCGTCCGTCTGTGCGTCCATGTTGGAACACGATAGCTTGAGTAAGTTTTGAGATATCTTAATGAAATTTGGTATGCATGTATGGGCGAAATCGGATCATAGCCACGCCTACTTTTTATATACAGAATATTTTCGAAAATATAAAAAAGTGATTATTAAGTACATAATTACCCATAGGATAAAGTTTGGTGTGTACGTTAACACTAAGGCAGAAATTAAATTTTGGCAGAAGCTTTAGAAAATGGGCGTGCCACCACCCATTTTGATTAAGTCAAATTAAGAAATATTATTTATTACAAATCAAAAACTTTTCAAAATATCGAAACGAAATTCCGCCCACGGATTTCCATAAATACAAGCAATGATGCGGGAAAAAATGGGCCAGATCGGTTAAGGTCCACACCGCCTTTTATAAGTAGATTTGGATAAGAATCATAGATATATTTGATAGGCAATAACTTTGCGTAAAATAGCTTTATATCATTTCTGTTTCACTATTAAAGTGTACGTGAACGAAGAAATTAGAAAAATTTGAATTTTCGAAAATGGGCGTGGTCCCGTCCCTTTTATAGTTGATTATTCCACAACACTTTTTATGCCATAACTCCGGGAAAACTGATTTGTTGAAACGAAATTCGGCGAAAATATTGAATATATATAGGTTACAGTTTATTGTAAAAATGGGCGAAATCACTTCAGGGCCACGCCCAGTTTTTCAACATAGTTCTGAAAACTTTGTTTTCAAAATTTAAAAGCCGATATTTCTATAACCATGCAAGCTGTATCAATAATCTCTCACACACATAATAAGCTTTTAAAGCAAAGAATGTGGTTAGTAGCGGCTGGTAGGGGAACTATTTATATACAAATAAAAAATTTACCACTCAAAACTTATAACAGAACTAGCATTTACCCGCGGCTCCGCTCGGATCAAAGAAATAAGCAAAATAACTAAGCTTATTTTGAAAACATTTTTATTTATCAAACAGATAAGTTTTAAAGTTCACATGTTCCTTAAAATAATGATATACAAAAAACCTTAAATAATCAGGTTACACACCAAATATTAAAAATTTCTTAGCAGCACTTGTAAACAATTAAATTCACACAGAGCACCAACTTCTAATACAGCATTCTAAATAAAAGCCAAAGCTATTACTTATTTTTCAGATAAAATTGAAGAAGAGATACATACCGAACAAACCGTAAGAGCTTCATAAATTGTATTATTATATAAACACTTATAAAACTTTAATTTTTACGAAACAGCGAAGCAATCAAAGTATGAAGAATTGCTAAACTTACTAAAAGGATATTTTCCGCAGAAACGATATTAATATCTTTAAAATGCACAACTATTTTGCTCAAACGTTACAAAAAATGCATTCAAAATATTTGATTTTATGCTTGGCAGGTAGGGATTTACTCATATTTATTAACGAAGACAATAGCCCGGCCCACATTCAAAACGACGACTGCGAACGACAACAGCGAAAAACCGAAGCTTGACGATAATTGCCGCCAAGCCCCGACGACATGATAATAATGAAAGCGGCAACGACAGTTCTGCATTAGCTCAAACAACAGCAAAAAAAAATTAGAAAAAAGTATTGCATGTGTAAAGCAATTTGCATATATTTTCGATTTAATTCACAAAAAGAAAAAAGGACGCCACGACCGTCGCTGTCAAATTAGAAATAGATCTAATATGGCGACAGCGGCATTCATAATTGATTGCCGCTTTGTCGTGTCGTGCCCAAAAAATTCCTCTACATAAGAACATGTGTAAAAATAATTTGACAGATGCCGCACCGTCGTTGTCGCCTTGAATCTGTTTTCCCTAAATGACAGAAAAAGTACCGAAAACGCAAAATAAAATTGGTATTGTATGTATAGCAAGGCGAATTCATTACATGAACGTTATTTGCTTTTCATCTGACATTTCTGAACATGCTAAATTCGCCTTGCTCTCACCTTATATGAATTCGCCTTGATGTATAGTAACTAAACTTATTAAAATCATAGCAATTAGTTTTTAAAAGTATTTTTGTAGATATGGCGATGAATTTTTTTGTCACGTTTTGACCGATAACTCAGTTATCGATTAACTTATATAACGAAACATAGCAGTATCGGTTAGTTTATTGAAATATCGAGAAGCCCATATGAATCTTTGGCCTTTCCGTTTCGTGTCATATCCATATTTAATGCAAATTTGAAGGTTTCAGGGCTTTTACATTTTGAACGATATCTCAGTTATAGATTAATTTATCGAAATATTGCAATGTCAAAACGAAACCTGTGGTCTTCCGCTTTCGTTTGATACCCATATTGTATGCAAATTTAGGCATTTTGGAGCAGCCACATTCTGACCGATAACTTAGTTATCGATGAATTGATCGAAATATTGAAGAGTTCCAAAGAATCATGTGGCCTTCCCCTGCGTTTGATACCCATATTGTATGCAAATTCTGGCGTTTTAGGGTAACCACATTCTGACCGGTAAATCAGCTATCGATAAATTGATCGAAATATTGCAGAGTCCAAAAGAATCCTGTGGCCTTCCCCTTTTGTTTGATACCCATATTGTATGTAAATTCAGGGGTTTTGCAGCAACCACATTCTGACCGATAACTCAGTTATCGATTAATCTATCGAAATATTGCAGGGTCGAAAAGAATACTGTGGCCTTCCCTTTTCGTTTGACACCCATATTGTATGCAAATTTAGGCGTTTTGGAGCAACAACATTCTGACCGATAACTCAGTTATCGATGAATTGATCGAAGTACAGGGTGGCTGATGAATTTTGCTACATTAAGAAACTCAAATAATATTTTTTTTCAGTGTATGGAATTCATTTTTCTTTTATTCATGTTAAAGCTCATTAAATTTTATTAAATATAGCTTAATTATTTTTAAAAATAATGGAATTTAAATGCCCCCCCTGCTCGTCGATGCATGTGCGGCATCTTACCAAAAAGTTGTTCATTACTGCTTGGAGAGTTGAGACAGGAATAGCCGCAATTGTTTCTCGAATGGATTGCCTTAGTTCATTCAAATTTGTTGGTTTTGCTTTGAAGACTCCCTGTTTGCAATAACCCCACAAGAAAAAGTCAGGTGCAGTAAGGTCAGTCGACCTGGGTGGCCAACGGAATGTGGAGTTTCTGGATATCAGCTTATTGGGAAATTTTCGTCGCAATTCTGTCATAACAGGTTGGGCTATATGAGGAGCTGCACCATATTGCTGAAACCACACAGAGTTGAAAGAAATTCTCATTCGGCGTAATTCTGGATAGTAAAACTCTCTCAACATGCTCAAGTAACGGTCTCCAGTAACCGTAACGGTGTGACCGTTTTCTTCGAAGAAGTAGGGCCCGACAATGCAGCGTGATGAAACTGCACACCACACTGTGACACGAAGTGGATGCAATTCCGTCTCATGGAGTATCTGTGGGTTGGAAGCACTCCATATTCGACAATTTTGTTTGTTTATGTTGCCGTTTAAATCGAAATGGGCCTCGTCAGACATGAAAAGACAGTTCAACATGTTTCCATCCTCTTCCACCATTTGAAGCATCTTCTGGCAAAATTCCAAGCGAATCGGCAAGTCTGCAGCGTTCAGTTTGTTGGCCATTTGAATTTTATATGGGAATAAGTCCAAATCTTTGTGCATAATTGACTGTAATGACTGTCTGCTTACACCCATTTGAGCAGATAAGCTTCTTGTCGAAACACGTTGATTGTTTTGTATGGCAGCAGCTACAGCAGCGATTGTTTCCTTGTTCGAACTGAAGGGTTTCGATGGTAAGGTCTTCTGTTGGCTGTCCCATGCTCGGCAAAATTGTTTACAAGTCTTATTATGGTCCATCTGCTCGGAGGATTGCCGCCAAACGTGCGCCTATACTCTCTTTGAACCGAAACTACGGACTCCAGTGCGTGATAGCGGCGGACAATCCAAATTCTTGTTTCAGTGTTCCAGTTATCCATTTTTGTTAAATGTAAAAGTCAATCTGCAAAATAAAAAAAAAATTTACCAGATTCATTAAATAGAAAAAAAGTTATTTAATTTTTTTTTGGTAGCGGCTTTCATCAGCCACCCTGTATTGCAGAGTCCCAAAAAATCCTGTGACCTTCCCCTTTCGTTTGATACCCATATTGTATGCAAATTAAGGGGTTTTGGAGCAACCACATTCTGACCGATAACTCAGTTATCGATTAATCTATCGAAATATTGCAGGGTCCAAAAGAATACTGTGGCCTTCCCCATTCGTTTGATACCAATTTGTATGCAAATTCATGGTTTTTTGGGCAACCACATTCTGATCGATAACTCAGTCATCGATTAATTTATCGAAATATTGCAAAGTTCAGTATAATAATACTGTGGCCTTCCCCTTTCGTTCAATACCCATATTGTATGCACATTTTAAGGATAAAGTAAATTTTTGGGTTAGTTGGGTCACATTAGTGCCCATAACTCCATAACCATGTGAGGTATTGAGATTTCATGAAACTTGTTACCTATCCGAGACATCGGGAAATAAGTGTGCAAAATTTCGTACAGATCGGTGCTGTAGTTTGGACGTGAAAACGTTTCAAACACACTCACTCACAAACTTACGCATTTATAATATAAGTAAGATTGTTTTTATTGAAGACAATCAACAGGCTTTATAATACAAACTGAAAAGTATTAAAATAGACCTGCGTAAATTTGGATGCCTTAATAGATCGTTACTAGGTATATAATGCTCGATTCCAAACAAACTTAGACTTCCTTACTTGTTATATTTTGAATGGTTAAGAGCAATGACTCTCGTCTTGTTGAATGCTGTTTCTGATACAAACTGGTTGAAAAATGCTTGTTAGTCCTCAGATTCTTGCATCTTGTTAGATTTAATGTTACACCGGGTACACCTTTCAGCGAATGTAGTTTATAATACAATTTTTACATGAATATATGTGGGGAAAATCTCTAGTAATCAACTGGCGAATTTAACATGGCGATGTCCTAGGCGGTAGAAATTGTCTCCCGCTGCATTACCTTTTCGACAGTTCTGAACTAGTTAAAAATTCGACAGTTGGGATGTAGTACGTTTATTGCTAATATTTCTCTAGTTCCGAACTATTTCCAAATTCTGCAGTTTGGATGTAGTTAGTTTAGAATTAAAAAAAAAAAAAATTTGAGAAGCCTTCCATGGTAGAACTATACTCGAAGACTTTTTGCCAAATGACTGCCTACGGTCGACCCCCGTTTTGAAAAACTTTTTCAAACCACTTTTGATGTTACCTTTCTCAGGACTCGAACCTTGGACTTTCGGTGTGATAGTCCAGCAACACTACCGCCACACCATTGCGGTTAGTTTATGCACGGCTAATAATTTGAGCCTACATTTTAAACCATTCTATCATAATGTATACATATGTAACCTTTTCTCACACTATTGATCCCTGCGCCGTACCTGAGTGGGGAGAGTACTCGATCCTGATGCGGGACGCGTCAGTTCGAATCCTACCAACTGATAAATTTATTTTTTTTTATTTATGCTTTAAAATTTTAACCTTTCTTTAAAAAAAGTTACAAGAACAAAACATTTTTCCAAATACGAATTTAAATTTTATTAAATTTGAATGATTACACAATTGCTGGTTTTGAAATAGTGAAAATCTAATTACTATCTCACTAGTTCTTATTAGCCACTTTATCTCTAGTTCTGAACCAGAACTTATTCTCACTAATTACTGACTTCCCCACAAGGCATTTTCGTTGCGCCGGCACATACATACATACCCATGTGTATATCTTTATTTAATTTACACAATTATAGATCGAGCTGAAATTCTAGAATGCCCTAAAGGCCAAGAGACTACTTATGTAGTTGTAGCTTTAGCGCTCCAATATTTATAGTGCTCGAAACGTTGATATTTATGATTTATTGGTGTTAATATGTTGTTTTCTATTAGCATATTTGTATTGATCAAAAGTTGTTTTAAATTCTGTTTAGCAGTCACAATGTACTACTAATTGGATGGCAACTACTGAATTCGGTAGCAGAGATATACTACAGTCTCTACTGTTAAATCTCATGAATATTACTGGAAGGTGGGTAATTAATTAAACATCGTAACCAGTTATTAACTTTGTGTGCCCTGCTGAAATACCTTGAGTTTCTTATGTGAATGACACCGAGAATCGCAAAGTCTATTTCAAATAAAATAGTATTAATTGAAAAACTTTAAAATAAAATCTTGTACCGGTAGTATCTAGCACATTGAAAACATTCCGTATGATCCCAAACTTTAATCTTGACTTAATTTTTATAGAACTCCCGGTACCTTTACTTTTGCAATCTTATTGTCATTAGAACAAATTGACGTTTTAGTTGTTGTTACTGTCCACTCATGGTTACGAATTAGGAATCTTGCAAAGCCTTTTTAGGTAATTTCCCAAAGCCCTAGGCATTTAAAACTTGGAACAGAGTTCAGAACCCCGTGACAATATAATGCAAGTGAAAAAGCTAGGTGGCGCAGGCTTTGGGCATATTATTATCGAATTTACACTAGCTTCTCTAACTTTAAACTTGGCAAATAGTTCAGACGCGATGACAATACGAAGCATATAAAATAAGTTTCCGCAAGGTGACGCATTGATATAATTTAAAATTAACTAGGGCCAATCTTGCTATAGATTTATGATTAACTTTCCAGTGAACTAGTGACTTCAAACTTAAGTCATATTTTAGAACCCGGTGACAATGCAATACTTCATCAAAAAGTTTCTGCTTGGTAGTGCTCGGATCGGCTATTTAGAAAATTCGTTTGAAATTGGAAATATTGTTATGGAATTTGAACTAACTTCCCGGCAACCTAGGGACTTGAAACTTGACACAAGGTTCAGGGCATGATAACAATTCAATTTTTCGAAAACAAAATTCCGCTAGGTGTCGCGCTAATCGAGTTAATTGGAATTCCTCAAAAACAGACGCCATGTCTTCGTTTAAAACTTTTTTTTATTGTATTAACGATATTATTATTTTTATCGTAAATATAAGAAATAATACAAAATGTCGATAATACAAGTAAAACTCCATTATGATCAACCACTGACAGCCAGATGCCGGGTGTTGCTCATTGATATGGTAAATTGAATTGAAATAGGAGTTTACTGACAGAAAACCAGCGCTTTGTTAGCTTAATGGTTAGCAGAGCGTGTCAAACCATCTCTGATGAGAAAGTCTTGCAGCTTCCGAAATGGATCTATAGCTAAAGCCATGTTAATTAATTAAATTATTAAAAAAATAAAACAATAATAATTTTCTGTTGTTGTTGGTTTTATGGTCTGTTCATTTTTACATATTTTTGTAATTTTAACGAGCTCAAGACCAGTTGATAGTAATTCTTAGTTAATTATTATTATTTTCATAAAAATTATTATTCTTGGCCTTGCGTTCATCTATAGTCATGGATACTTTGTAAATATAAGAAATTTGTTGAGGGAAATATAACAACCATGTACACTGTACAGCGGGTGGACAAACCGTCTATCCCCAAATTGGCAATATTACTCCTCACATGCCTTATTGGTATGACCAATCGTTACATGCCTCGAAGGAGTTTCAGACTACGTGATGATCTTTTAGTCAAACTTTTGTAAAAATGTGACCTAGATGGTTTATAACAGGAAAAGTAAATCTTCCGCTTAGTTTGGAAGTGGTATTCCTCATTTCAAATTCCGGGTTATCGACTACTGTGTGACCCAGGGCGCCAAAAATGTGTTAGTACAATATGGCTTCATACAATTTTTCGGAAAATATAACGGTTGCTGGCTCTGCTAGTATCAAATAAAGTATTGTTCCCATATTAAAACTTCCTCAATTTTTTCCCTGCCTAGGCTGCGCTGTCGAAATATTTTCTTGCACATCCAGAGTCTGGGTTCTAGCATTACTCTAAGAGCCAGTGAGTGGCAGACTGTATGTATTTTACCAAAGCTGATATTTTGCTTAAATATTCTCTTACATGAAATGGGTAATCGTTAAGCCCGCCGAAGGTAGCTTTGGCGGCACTCAGGTGAGACAGGTAAGTAAATTAGGCCAATTTTGAAAGCATTTTGCCAAAGCTGCCAATTGGTCACATTAAAGAGTATGATAAATGAAACTAAAATACCAAATGGCAGACAATTTTGATGGTTGCAAACTAGTGGCAGACGTATTAAAAAACTGCAAAAAACCCAATTTTCCAAAGCATTTTACCAAAGCTGAATTTTACATATGTTATTCCTAACAGTGCTATTAGCTTTTTTTTCAAAACGGCAGACGGTTTTCTCCGGTTGTAAACCTCCGGCAGACGGCAATATATTTCTTGCCCAGCGAGTACATGTACCTGCTGTAACTAATTGAAATTGATTATATCTTTTCACCTAATTATCGGTACGCCGATTTCTACCCCAATATTTCATGGGATTGAACGCTCTACAAAAAAGGTCTTATTTATTTTTTTCACTCATCCTACCATTAAAAAGTTATTTAAGGTCACAGGTTGGACAAGTTTTGAAACATAGAAAGTTTTGTGTAAAGTTATATAACTTAATGAAAAATAAATATTAGCAAAATAATTTTATTTATTTGTATAGAAAATTTAACGTTCTACAAAAAAGGTCTTTAATACCTTTTTTATTTATCTAACTATTCAAAAGATATTCATTGTCATAGTTGAAAAATTAAAAAAAAAAAAAACGGCAAAGTTTGGGTGGAATAGTGCATAATAGCCTACATTGCTTTTCATATCTGATTTACAACAAAAACCTAAAAACCCACATTTGAATGTATTCCGGACATGCTTCATTTACCCAAGTACCTAAGCTAAAGCGTTTGCGCATTTATGTATCTTATGGTGTAAAACTATCTTCGATTTTATAAGATTTTCTTCCGATCTGTTTGATTTCTTTTATGTATACATTTTAAGCTGAGCAGATCTGCAATTTTTTAGTGCAAATAAAACAAAGTTTTATTCCACCTTACGATTATGTTGTGTAACGAGAAGAGAAGTTCTAGCTACCTGCTACTGGATAAAAATTGTAAATATTTGCCTATATCCTTTTTTAAAGATATACTTAAGGCGTTGAGCTCTTAACGAGCCTTAGGTAAATAGATAATTTACGTGTAAAAATTACGAATGGACTACATATGTATATTATAGGGCCACTTGTGAAAAATTATTGTGTTGTAGACGTTAGCAAAGAAGCATCTCATTGTGCGTGAAAAAATATTAAGTAAAAGTTTAGTTAGCTTTGTTATCCTAAATACTTATGTCGTCAGAACTGAAGTGTGTTCTTTGTGCCCACAAAAAAGATGATAAAGTACATTTGTTTTCCGAGGAAACTTTGAAAAAATGTCGAACTATTTTGCGGCATCGGAAACTTCATAAACTTAAATATCAAAATGTAGTGATACCTTGTGATATGTATGAAGCTGGCTATCAAAGAATTTGTTACAGTTCATTCACAGCACTAAAAAAAAATTTTTAATACAAGTAGAAATATAGTTTCATGAGCAAGTGAACCGTGTGTTCTATCAAAATATTCACCGAATGAACAACCTTCAACATCTGTAAGCAGCTTAATAATTTCTGATGGTGCAGGGATAGATTTAACTGTAAAGAATGCTAGTGAAGTTGTAGATGCATCAACATTTCAATCTAGTCTTTTATCAGAATGTTTCTTAAATAAGCAGCCATCGACAACTATGAGCAACTCTGAAATAGCTGAGACTGAACAAATTGCACAGGTGGAGGAACTGGTTGATTTACCTCCAGAATCCACAAGTTCAACTTTTAATAGTACACCTTCTGAAGATTTTGACCCCATAGGCTTGGGTAAAGTATTTTTTTGCCATAAAAAAATTAAAAAAATCCGTTCAAACATTGTGGCTATGCACACGTCCACTAAAGAAAAATTTCAGACTTATACAAGTACAATTTAACTTTAGAAAAACTAAAATCTATAACAACTGAAGAAGTTCTTTACCACAATGCTTGTAGAACAGAATTTCGAAACAAAAAAAACCTCGTAAATAAGAAGCGCCTGTCGTTCTTCGTGACATGCTTGTAGAGAAAAGCATTAACTTATTTTTGAGGATATATATACTCTTATAGAAGAGAACGTAATAAAACGTGGGCGATGTTACTTTGTATCATATTTACATAAAAAATATATTGATTCATTTAATGAATTACATAACGATGAATTTTCCACTGTTGCGTTCACAGCACATTATTTTGAAGAAAAAATACGTAATAAATTTGAGCATAAAATTCATGTATTACAATCAAATAATAAAAAAGTCGTTGCACCTAAAGGGCTCACCACAATTGATGATTCGTTGTTTGCTTATTTAAATGACCAGGATATTTTACAAACTGCAGCATCTTTTTTTGCGTAACGAGATAATGGCAATAAAGAAATCAAAATAACCGGACAACATAAATAGTAAACAATTAATAGAAGGGGAATGTGCGGTGCCAGCAACTGTATCCAATTTCTTAAGTTCTGCCATAGGAGGTTATGCTCGTAAGCGTCGAAATTTAGACAATTTTAGGCGACACGTTAACTCTTTATCTGAAGATTTGGTATATACTGTTCATAATGGTAACATTAAAACCTCCAAACACATTTGCTTAGGAATAACACTGAAAAGTCTTACAAGCAGTCGAAAGTTGTAGGCATTATAAACCGTTATGGCCATTGTGTCAGTTATAGTGCTGTCGAGGAATTAGAGACAGAAGCCACCTTTACTTCAGCTTCTCGAACAGGATTATGTCCTGAGGCTATCAACAAAACTGAAAACTTGTCAGCAGGTATTGCGTATGACAACTATGACAGGTTTGTTGATACAAAAACTGGGAAAGATACCCTTCATGATACAGTAAGCTTAATTTATCAAAATATCCAACTCGATAACCAGGAGGATGATGAAGGTCTAGCACAAACTTTTACAAAACGACGTCGAATAAGGTCATATGAAGCTATCGATATAGAATTTCTGTTTTACGCAAAAAAGCTAAGATAACCAGCGGCTTTCAACCAGAAATTCTACAAAGCAATGAAAACAATAAAGACAATACTGTGATATGAAGCTTTATAAAAGAATTGATGCTGTTTGGATGTTAAGTCACGCTCAATGTCTGCCAAACATTCCCATGTCGGTAGGGTTCAATAGTATGATAATGAAAGATGGCAGTCCGCAGCAACGTATTTCCTATTTAACCCTTATCAATTTATCACCAACTGCAATTCCAGTGGTTTTAGCAACTATGGTTCAAAGTATTAAAATTTTGAAAGAGTTAAATCAACCGTATATGCAATTGACGTTTGATTCAACAATTGCAAAAATTGCTCTTAATCTGCAAGCCACTGAAAAATACTAAGGGAAATTAAAATATTCAGAACTATTTATACATTTAGGAGCACTCCATATCATGCTATCTCACTTCAAAGCGATAGGAAAAAGTATCGATGATTGTGGATTGTCAACAATTATGGTGGAGAGTGAACTTCTTGCAAGTGGATCAGGATCGAGCTTTATGGAAGGTAAGCATTTCAATCGGCGTGATGGCTTTAGGATTGCAAATTCTTCATTTTTGCAACGTGAAAATATTGAAACAAGGGCTGAAATATCTGAAGAACTTGAAAGATTAATAGGTTGCCAAGTACCTGTATTTTTTATTCAAAGCGAACGCCTTAAAGATTTGTACGATAAGTACGAGAAGTTTACCGAAAAAACAATGAACCGTGAATTCGACAAAACGGCTCAGTTTTACATGGTTTACGTCCAGCTAGTACAATATTATTTAACTCTGAGTCGAAGTGTTCGAATTGGGGAGTTCGAATTGTTCAAGTTTATATTACCGAAAATAACTAACTTGTTCTTCGTTTGTTATCACCAAAACTATTCCAGGTGGACTGTTCAGTACCATTAAAATCTATCAAAGGTGGCAGAAACTCATCCAGGGTTGAAAGAAGATTTTAAGAAAGGCTTTTTTGGAATAAAGCGAACATAAAACCCGTTTTCAAGACACGGATTCAAATTCGGTACGTCAACGTTGGGCTAGGAGTCATGATATCCGCTCTACTATTATCTCTCATGTTTGTGTCATGTACGATATGTTACTATATGATTTTGTACTTGTGAATGATACTTTGTAGTGAACCTTATATCAATTGTTAAATTTCATCAACACACTTTCATTTACATTTTTCGTATATCTATGTACATTATAATATATGTATGCCCAAAGTATATTAAGCAAAGTAGTAGTGAACTTGACAGTTCTCTCTTTTCTGTAGGAATTCTAGCGTAAAGTAAAAAAAAACAATTAACCCATTATGGTTAAAATTTTTTTCACATTTATCAAGAGTGAGAAGAAATAACAAATCGTATTGCTATACATTTGTTCCGAGACTCTTTATTTTATGTTAGCAAGAAATGTCGAGTCGAGAAAGTGGAAAAGGAAATTTTGAAACGGCTTTAACATGTTCCCTTTGCCAGTACTGGAATATGTTCAGAAAGTTATGGTAAGGACGGGGGAATATATGCGATATTTACAGAAATACAATAAAACCGATTCGTTATCGATGAAACCCTTGAATAAGATGACGTGTATGAATATGGCCTTGACAACATTGCTGGATATATAATCCGAAAACTGCATCTTACCCACTATGAGAAAGAAAATTCAACTTTTTACTGTTGGATAAACAAGAGAGAATATGTAAGTCTTAGTAAGCCTCAGCATGTATTTTTTAATAAAATAAAATCTATAGAAATGGTATTCACCAAATACAAAGGCCAAGAAACCGTGCGCAAACCGTTAGAGCTTTTTAAAGCCATATTCGAAATCGTTTTTTAGAGGCGAGATATTTCTTAGAATGAAGGATTTTAACAAAAAATTTAGTAAGAGAAAATATAAAAAAATCGCATATAAAAACAAAAAAATTTACAAAGCCATTATATAAATATAGTTTTTTCAATCACTGATGCCCATAAATAAACTCTTTGAGAAAGCAAGTCCTTATCCACCAGTTTCTTAACACAGTGGGGGTCTCCTTCCTGCAGTGCAACCGGCGGGAGTCGACAAATATTCTATACTCGCCATTGTCATAATGCAATGGTCCTTAAAGACGTAGATGCCAAAGTAGCACTTGGTGGCAAAAGTAACTCACAAAAACAAAATATTTCAGTTGTCAATTCTACCTTGTTTAATTTGCCTTGTGTATTCCTATGTGTTTCCTGTCTGAATGAGAGTTGATATTGAAAAAATACTTTTCATGTAAACTTTTAGATTTCAGTTTGTTTTGTTATTTAGGTATTTATATATATGTGATTTTTTGTAAAGGGTGTTTTTTTAGGGGTATAGAACTTCGAATAGAAATAAAACACAAGAAAATCGTTTTAAGGTCCATCAATTTGGCTTTATTGGAAGGATAATTTTATGCCATTAATGTTTAAATATGATTTCGGGCATGTGGCCGCCGCGGCTGGCTCGAATAAAGCCAATTCTACAGGTCCAATTTTCAACCACTTTTTTGAGCATATGGGGCCGTTTATGGGCAATAACGCCACGAATGTTGGCTTCAAATTCCCCTAACGTTTCTGGTTTGTTGGTGTAGACGAGCGACTTCACATATCCCCAAAGAAAATAATCCAATGGTGTCAAATCACACGACCTTGGTGGCCAATTGACAGGTCCATTCCGCGAAATTATGCGCTCATCGAATGTTTCCTTCAATAAATCGATTGTGACGTGCGCTGTGTGGCATGTAGCGCCGTCTTGTTGGAACCACAACTCATCCACATTCATGCCATCCAATTCGGGAACAAAATAGTCGGTTATCATGGCTCTATACCGGTCTCCATTAACGGTAGCTGCCTCTCCAGCATTATTGCGGAAGAAGTATGGCCCAATGACTCCACCAGCCCATAGAGCACACCAAACAGTCAGTTTTTGTGGATGTAATGGCGTTTCAAGGGTCTCATGTGGATTCTCTTCACTCCAAATGCGGCAATTTTGCTTGTTGACGTAGCCATTCAACCAAAAATGAGCCTCATCACTGAACAAAATTTTGCGATGAAAATCAGCATCGAAATCAATCTCATTTTCGGCCCATACACCAAAATCACGACGCATTGCATGGTCTCGCGGCTTTAATTCTTGCACAAGCTGGATCTTGTAAGGTCGCAAGCCAAGATCTTTGCGCAAAATCTTCCATAAAGTTGATGGACAAAGCTCCAATTGCTGTGCACGGTGGCGAATCGATTCATTCGGGTCCTCTTCAACACTTTGCTCTACAGCGGCAATTGTTTCTTCGGTGCGCACTGTTCGACGTCTCTGCGGATGCGTATTATCACATATAGTAAACGTAGTGCGAAAACGATCCATGGTTAACCGAATTAATTGCTCTGATGGACGATTATGTCGACCATAAAATGGACGGAGCTCACGGTAAACTTCGCGAACTGAACCATTATTTTCGAAATAAATTTGCACGATTTGCAAGCGTTGTTCTTTTGTCAACCTGTTCATGATGAAATGGCAAACCAAACTGAACATAAATGACATTAGAGTTGCCAGATTTGACCACAAAATGCCAGTTTTATCTCTATTCGAAAAACAAACCTGTAAAAAAAACACCCTGTACTTTGAAGTTACTAAAAAAAGTTTTTCTGAAATGTAAAAAATGTTATTTGAATTTGTTCATATTAAAAATATCATTGAACTGAACAGACGTGCCATTTAAAATTACGGCATCCTACATGTTTTAGGACAGAGTGGATTGACTAAAGAGCAAGACTTTACTGCAGACTTACAACTGCAAAATGTTAAGAAAACTTCCCAACAACTTGGCCTTAAGACCTTTGATCAATACATGAACCCGTTTAGTATTGAGTTACCAATTGTTTAACATTGCATCTGGTAAAGCTGCCACAAATCAAGTTGAAGAATTCCTTCTATGTATACGTGGAACAAATTGGTAATGCACAACGAGAACTGTTTTTGTTCAAGTTTTCATCAGATGTCAATAGGTTTGATAAATCGATTAAGAAAACACCGATCCATAATTTTAAAAGCTAAATTGTAAAACGAAAGTCCATAAAAGTGGGTGGGAAAACACAGCAAAATAAAAATACAGCGAGATCTATTTGGCCGAATGTTAGGAATATCAATGGATCATAAAATTGATATCTTAAGAATTTTGTCATACCCAATTACGCCTGTGCCATTACCATTGTTTCATTTAGATGGTGCAATCTATACAACGGATAAGTGGGTACTTGCCAAGGATTTCTGGTAGATTTGATATTTCAGACTCGCTTTTCAGCATAAAAAAATCAATTCTTTCTGTCCTAAATTCATAGCTACTAATTGTTTTTTATTCTTTGACTTCTATTTTAACTTTTAACAATAATTTTATTCTGTTAACTAGTTATTTCTTAATGTATAATCTATCCTATATCTACTTTACTTAGCTGATGAGGTTTTCTCTGTAGCTGAGCAGTTTTAGATCTCGACGATTAACAAACCAAAGCCTTTCAACGACTCGGCACGAACGAATAATCCGCGCGTTATGCGGATGCGCCCCTCGCGCCGGTCGGGCGGGATATGGTGGGTAATCCGTTGGGAATTATTATTATTATTATTATTATTATTATTATTATTATAATATTGACCACGGGTCACCAAGTTTTGCTGATGTTTATGTAGTTGATGGTTTTTTTTATTTTGCATGCTATGAAAGAAGTACCAAATACATTTGGTAATATTTCGAAAAAATGTCTGCAAATGGTCACGAAATATCCCGGACAAAGAATTGATGTTATCTTTGATCAGTATTGGGCTCCGTTAATTAAAGATAACGAGAGATCTTTACGTCTTGATGCTAGTCAAATGCAGTATATAATTTCAGGCCGTGAACAAGTCAGACCAACAGATTTCTCTAAGGAGTTGAAAAACATCAAATTTAAGGAGGCTTTGATTGATTTTTTATTCGACATTGGTCTAGCTGCGAAGTAATTCCGTTCCGATGCTTACTGGGACTGGAAACTATGAAAGGTTTATTGATACTACAAAAATACATGAGGTACATGGTAATTTATTAACAAAAAGCTTGATTGGTTTTCACGCTATCACTGTATGTGATTTCAATCCTGCATTTTTTAATAAAGGGGTAAAAAGGCCCTTAACCATATTAAAGAAAAATGTTGACTTCCAAAAAGCTTTTAATAGTTTAGGCAGCCCTGATCAACAATTTTTAAGGGCTCATTACATTTCCAGTATCTGGAAAAACGCGTCTCAACCAAATCCTCCGCCGTTAAACCCGCTAGCATGTGGTTGGTTGTGTTAAATAGTTAATAAATAAATAAAGTTTCAATGAAGTTATAAATGAGTCTATAATAATTTTTTTTTTATTTTGGAGGTCTTTTCGAAAAAGAATTCAAGGAAATATTTATAATTTTAACCCAGTAGCAGGTAGCTAGAACTTCTCTTTTCGTTACACAACATAATCGATGCAAAAGAAAAACACGGCAGTTAACCTTATAAAGAAAGTCATCAACTTGAGCGACCAGGAAACAGAAAACAATAGAAAAATCAAAAATATTTTACAAAAAAATGCATACCCTAATACACTAATAAACCAATGGATAACAACAACAAAAAGAAACACTACTAACAATGCACGGAATAATATAAGCTCGAGAAATGAAAACGAAAAGAAAATATACACCAGCGTCACATACATACCAGGACTAACAGATAACAAGTCAATGGAAAATTTTACGAAAAACAACAACATAAAGTTTGCCCACAAACCAAATCTAACACTGCACACAATATTTACACAAACAAAGGCCAAAATCAGCAAAGAACAACAACACGATGTAGTCTACGAAATTAAATGCAATGGAGCGATAGGAGAAAAATGCGAACAGATCTATATTGGACAAACGAAGAGATCGCTAGCCATACGAATCAATGAGCATAAGACAGATGCAAAAAATAAAAAAACGACCACAGCGCTTGCTGAGCACCTGACCATCAAAGTCCGTGTTCAAACAGAGAAACTCGGAGTTGCTTTTATCGGCAATTCTCTTTTGGTGTTGCTCAAGTGTTTCCGATGTTGTTCAAACACGGAAAGGAATTGCTTTGGTTGATTATGTTTTGTACTGACATTCTCTCAATACATACATATGTACTAAGAAATTTTTTACTGCGTTGTGCGAATATTTTGAATAAAAAATATGTTTTAGCTCAAATTAATATAATTGTATTATTTTCTTGGAAATAAACATTGAAAATCTGTTGATACAATTACTTTTATGTCGTTTATTAATATGTGTGCATGCGAATGTAAAAAAAGGTATGAAGGAAAATGTCAAAATTGAACTGCGCCCAACATAACATAATTGAAACGAACGGCAACACAAAGCGTGTTTCGAGAGCACAAGCAACTCGGTACCCGTCCCCTTCCATCGTCGCTCTCTCTCCCACAAAAAGCAAAACCGCAACTAATTGACGTCAATTTGTATCTGTGTTTGAACACGGACAAAGGGCACACAGCAGCCTTTGAAAGCGCAATAATACTGGATATAGAGAGAAGAGAAAAGACGCGACTTACCTTAGAAGGGCTACGAATACAGCAAAATGTAAACAAAACAATGAATTGTAAAGAAGATGTGGACCACATAAACTGCGCTTACACGACTGCAATCAATTCTAATGGACGAGGCAATGGATGCAGTCGAATGTATTGAATGTTTTAAATGTGCTAAATGTTGTGTATCATGTTGTGATGATTGTTTCAGTAAAAATAAAATGTAATTGTGATGTTTATAGAGAAAAATAATGTAAGTGAAATATTTATGTATAAATGTTGTTATTGTTAGAATAAGGAATAATTTGCTAACAAGTGTTTTCTGTTTTTATATTTAAATAAATCAGACTCCCTGAGGAAGATGTAAAAACACATCGAAACGCGTAGGAGGAAAGAGAAAACGTAGTTTTTGTTCTAAAACCATCGGCCGAAAAGCTCGTTATAATTAAAAGATAAATCGAAGATAGTTTTACACCATAAGATGCATAAATGCGCAAACGCTTTAGCTTAGGTACTTGGGTAAATTAAGCATGTGCGTTTGCGCATTTAAGTAAGAGTTTTCCCATAATCAATGAACAACAGGCAGGCATACATATATTATAATATGGAATAAATTCAAATATGGACTAAGGACACTTTTGAAATATATATTTTTTTAAGTTTTTTGTTGTTGTTGTAAATCAGATATAAAAAGCAATATAGGCATCCCATACTATGCCGTTTTTTTTTTAATTTTTCAACTTTGACAATGAATATCTTTTTAATAGTTAGATAAATGAAAAAGTTTGCGGACCTTTAATGTAGAACGATAAATTTTCTATACAAATAAATAAAATTGTTTTGCTAATATTTATTTTTCATTAAGTTATATAACTTTACACAAAACTTTCTATGTTTCAAAGCTTGTCCAACTTATGACCTTAAATAACTTTTTAATGGTAAGATGAGTGAAAAAAATAAACAAGACCTTTTTTGTAGAGCGTTCAATCTCCATGAAATATTGGGGTAGAAATCGGCGTTCCGATAATTAAGTGAAAGGATATAATCAATTTCAATTAGTTACAGCACGTACATGTACTCGCAGGGCAAGCCATCTGGCCGGAGGTTACCCATTTTATGTAAGCTAGGTATAAGAGAATATTTAAGCAAAATATCAGCTTTGGTAAAATACATACAGTCTGCCACTCACTGGCTCTTAAACTAATAGTTAATGTCGAAATTAAGGCTGTATGAGTAGTTTCAGCATTTTTACAATATTAAAGTATTTTCTTAATTATGATTATAAATAAGCACCAAGTAGTTTACATTTAATTAGGGCTGCACCCAATAACTTGTGAAATTCAATAAAAAATGGTATGGTAAGGGTTATTTATTTGAAGAATGTAAATTTTAGTTATTGCATCTTTAACATGATTTGCAGCCTATGTGAGTTGAAACAAAAAAAACTCTGATATTGTTTATTCAGAAAGTTACCGTCTTTTTCGACTATTTTACTTAAGCCATATATTCACATGTTCAAGGCCAACTACAATTAATTAAATATAATAATAATGATTGTAATAATAAAATCATACTCTTTCTTCATGCCAATGTAGATTACAATTCTTCTAAATTGCCTAATTGACAATTCAATTATCCACTCTTTATAAAATTATTATTGAATTAATCGTGCAAACAACACGATTTAAAATGTGAACAATAAATTCGTTTTTGTGCTATCGACAAGCGTGTCGTGTGAAATAATTAAACAGATAATATCAGAACAGATAATTTATAGTGCTGACAATTATAATTACCAGAATTAAAAATATTTTGTTTTAGTTGAATTGTTTTCCCTACATTGACTGCGGATTAATTATATATTACTTATAAATAGCAAATTATATCTACATAAATGGATAAATACAAAACAACCTTTCAAATTACCGGCACGACAATAGTGAAATATTGAATGCCTGTCACATTTACATAATTATTGTAATCGCATGTGATCGAAGTGAACTGAAGTTTACTATCTTAAAAGTATTTGCATCTTCGTCGACACTAATCTTGGTAACGCGGCGAAGTTAGTGATAAAGGTACATACAGGGTGGCTAATGAAAGCCGCTACCAAAAAAAAATTAAATAACTTTTTTTCTATTTAATGAATCTGGTTAATTTTTTTTTTATTTTGCAGATTGACTTTTACATTTAACAAAAATGGATAACTGGGACACTGAAACAAGAATTTGGATTGTCCGCCGCTATCACGCACTGGAGTCCGTAGTTTCGGTTCAAAGAGAGTATAGGCGCACGTTTGGCGGCGATCCTCCGAGCAGATGGACCATAATAAGACTTGTAAACAATTTTGCCGAGAATGGGACAGTCAACAGAAGACCTTACCATCGAAACCCTTCAGTTCGAACGGAGGAAACAATAGCTGCTGTAGCTGCTGCCGTACAAAACAATCCACGTGTTTCGACAAGAAGCTTATCTGCTCAAATGGGTGTAAGCAGACAGCCATTACAGTCAATTATGCACAAAGATTTGGACTTATTACCATATAAAATTCAAATGGCCAACAAACTGAACGCTGCAGACTTGCCGATTCGCTTGGAATTTTGCCAGAAGATGCTTCAAATGGTGGAAGAGGATGGAAACATGTTGAACTGTCTTTTCATGTCTGACGAGGCCCATTTCGATTTAAACGGCAACATAAACAAACAAAATTGTCGAATATGGAGTGCTTCCAACCCACAGATACTCCATGAGACGGAATTGCATCCACTTCGTGTCACAGTGTGGTGTGTAGTTTCATCACGCTGCATTGTCGGGCCCTACTTCTTCGAAGAAAACGGTCACACCGTTACGGTTACTGGAGACCGTTACTTGAGACCGTTACTTGAGCATGTTGAGAGAGTTTTTCTATCCAGAACTACGCCGAATGAGAATTTCTTTCAACTCTGTGTGGTTTCAGCAAGATGGTGCAGCTCCTCATATAGCCCAACCTGTTATGACAGAATTGCGACGAAAATTTCCCAATAAGCTGATATCCAGAAACTCCACATTCCGTTGGCCACCCAGGTCGCCTGACCTTACTGCACCTGACTTTTTCTTGTGGGGTTATTTTGCAAACAGGAAGTCTTCAAAGCAAAACCAACAAATTTGAATGAACTAAGGCAATCCATTCGAGAAACAATTGCGGCTATTCCTGTCTCAACTCTCCAAGCAGTAATGAACAACTTTTTGGTAAGATGCCGCACATGCATCGACGAGCAGGGGGGGCATTTAAATTCCATTATTTTTAAAACTAATTAAGCTATATTTAATAAAATTTAATGAGCTTTAACATGAATAAAAGAAAAATGAATTCCATACACTGAAAAAAAAATTATTTGGCTTTCTTAATGTAGCAAAATTCATCAGCCACCCTGTACTTATGTACCATATATGTAGTATATAAGTATACAGATATAAAACCTTGATGGAATTCCATATCACATATGTATTTAGTATTCTTGGAACGAGCATGCTAACACATACCCATTCATTGTTTTGATCCAGTGGTTTATTTAGTGGGTTGAATCTCAATAAATATGTACACGTAGATATGTATGTATTTTTAGATAATAATATATTTTAGCTACCGGTTATTCAAAGTGCTAGAAAGCAAACAGCCAAATGAAAGTGTGTAGCTAAAATGCCATCAAAAATTAATCTGGAATTAGTTTGGCCACTATAGATCGTTTTATCTCAGAAGCCATTGGAAAACTAGAGTTTTAAAAACATTTTAAGAAATCCCGTTTAAATACTCCATTATCATAAACTGAGTATCGACATCGAATGCTATACTCTTTTAAAACGTTTTAGCTAATACTTAACATCTTTTAGTATTTCAAATCTTTCTCTTGTGTCTCTTGGCTCCTTTTCCTGTCCGTCCTTTGCAAATTGAACAGACGTACAATCACAGCCAAGAGGTTAAACGGTTTTGATTTTGACTCTGAAGTTATATGTGTGTCCAAATGTTTTTTTGTACAGTACGGTAGGTGATGGCAATAGTGGCCATTAAAGCTGACAACCAAAGGCCAAAGTTGTTTGTCTTCGTCTATATGTGGTGGCATAACTCATAACTTATGCTTAACGTGGCCGTAATAAATAACCCACAAAGACAATAGGAAATGAGGACAGACATTAATCTTTAGATAAAAGATGACACTGTCTGTTCGTTGGTTTACTTAGCTGCCATTGTGAACTCAGCTGAGAAAAATGGTTTGTCATAAAATAAACTGAAGATATAAATAAATTAAATTAACTAAGAATTGTGTTTGCTCACAAAAGATCCGCGTACATACAAATGTATGTAGATTTGAGAAAGTTGCCAATGTGAGGGTGCTGAAAGGTGTTTAAATCTATTCAACCCCTATAATCCTCAAAAATTATATACCTCAGGGACAATCTGTCAAGTTTGAGTTTTCTGGGTATGATATAAAGGGCGTGAATATATGTTGGCTTGTTAGTGAAAATTCTTTAAAAAATACCACATCAGGGATACACATTAGCTCCCTAGCAATGGAGATAAAGTAAAAGTTCCTTTGGCGCATGCAAAGGACCTAACAACTGGATATCAAAACCGAATCCTTTAAAGAACCCTTCTTGCCTTGGTCTTGTAAAAACGAAAACATGGGCCTATGACAGCCGGCGCAAATCCGAAAGTAACCGCAGAACGACGCTAAAAGGCTCTCTATACGTATCTAATAATATTGTTTTGAACTACTTCACAATTCTCGGACTATATATACAGAAAGGAGTTCTTTCTCGCTTACAGAACAGGTACAGCAACAAAACCACTCCGGATTTTCATAACTGAAGAGTTAGACCTGGAGCGTATCATATTTCAGAAACCTGTCTTGGACAATTTAAGTTAGAACTTTTAAATAAAATAGTATCTTTTTGGAAGAGATTAAGTTAAACCACAGGAAACTAACCCATCGCGAATGAAATTTGGTGTCAAAACAGATCGTCGTAAAAATCTACAAGCATACCTCTGTATTTCTGCTCTGATTGTTTCCATTTTACTTTATATATTCATGCATATGTAAATACTAGGGATGCCGATCCCGAAATTCCGCTTTAGAGATAATAGTATGTCTATCTTAAATCCCGGAAATAAAAATTGTTTTCATTTCGAGCATTAATTGTGGCGTGATTTCGTACAGGCGCAATATCCTTTACAAAGATTAAAAGTTCCTTAAATAATATGCATCATTCGGCTATTTAAAAGGCACTAACTCGCAGGATATTATACACCTTCGATAAACAAACACAACTTCCATCCTGGTTGTTGTCGTTGCTTGTAACGAAAAAAACACTCCCCGAAGGTTTTGGGGAGTGCTATCGAAAGTGACAGTCCTTTGCCGGATATGAACGCGTCACGCTCCGGTACTCCCTCGTGGTATACACTCGACTACCGTGGGAGCGATTTGGTATGACCAGTGCAACCTTCTAGGTCATTTAACCCCTTACGGAAGGAGACGATGCGTACTGAGAGATGAGCCGCATCATATCCGTAGATCAAACATCGAGTTGCATGTCATTTCCTTTGTGTGTTTTAGTCTCCTCTCACGACAGGTATGCCTACCTCGGGCATATTCCAAACCCCTAACGTTAATTAGTTGTAAGTGCCTGCTTCTCATTTACGCTTTTACCATACGAGATCCCGAAAACCGGGATCGCAAAGTCAAGCAAATGGCGCCGCTAATATAAACGTTTTTGTGTATATTCCAACGAGTGCCTCTGGTGTTACTATTGCGACTTCTGTGCTTTTTAAGATGCTTTGTCAAACTTTTTTCCCCTCATTTTATTTGTTTCTACTTCAATAGCTCCGATGTCTCTTCTTGTGTTGCTACCACAGCTTTGGTTTCGACTAACGATGCTAAATTTGTTGACATTAATCATTTGCCATGTCGATAAGTTCATAAAGGGATTAAATGTTATACACCAATGGACAGCTGTATGTATGTAAGTGCGGGTATGAGTATTATAAATGTTTCTTGTCTTCAAGAGTTTGGATCGAGTTGACTGTCTCGTTCGTAAGCAGCAGTATCGGTTCAAATGCGAAATTTCTGTTAGCCTGTTGACCTTTCGCTAAGTTGATTTGTGTGTACGAGTATTTATCATATATGAATGAGTACATTTGTGAGTGCGTGTGTGTGTCATAACTCGCAAATGAATTATTGTGCCGCAGACGTTAAAGTAATAAATTTATATTGTTTATGTTTTTACTGGTGCTTTATCATGTTTATGTGGAACGGAAATGGTTTAAGATTGATTTTTGGTTGATGGGCTTTTAATGCTTTTGTGTGTGTTGTCGTACGCGCGCATGGCTTTTATTGTAATTATTATGTATGTACATATTTTATGAGACCTTAGGAGAATATTGATTCAATAAATTTTAAATATGTCAATACAATGAAGAACATGTCATTATTCAGTGGTGAAGGCGCTTATAAATATTAGGAGAGTGCAAGTCCTGTTAGTTTTTTAAAGGCTCTTCAAAATGGAAATACATTAGTTCAAAATAGCGCTTGACTTCTCATGAACCACTTAATAATGCTGTGATAGGGCATAGTGCCCCTGGGAAGCTTTTCTATATATATTGTTCTTCTGGAGCTTCACCCAATTAAAAGAAAGATTATACGATCCAAGATTAATTTTATAAGCCGTTGGACAAGACATACGAACTCTATCCCCATCGACGAGTTGGAAATTCAGTGTCATAAAAATTCAAAAAGGACTGCCAATATCAATATTACCCTGCAGAAGAAGTACTGATACTTCGACAACAGCAAAAGAGAGTAGGCTACCTAACGAAGACCCTACATCTGTGATCAAGAGCAGTCAACCTGCCAATCCTGGGAAGCCAGCTAACAAAGAGTAGTCGTCTCTAGTTTCTCGAGTAACGAAGGTACTAAGACAGCGTTACTCAGGGCTACGTTCAAATTGGCACAGATTCATCAAAATACAGCACCAATTTCTCACCTTTCACAACTCAAAACTTGAATGTGTTACCACCTGAGTTTGCGGCAAAGTACTTGCCTGCAACAGAATCCGCCAGAATGAATGTTGGACTTGTAGCGAGATGTCTCCTATGACCACATCTTATGAACATCCCAACAGAAAACTGTTTTAACCAGTACCACCTCCCAGGAGGAAAAGATGGCCCTGCTGATGTTGTTATTTTGTTGTTTTTAGCGACAAAAACACTCCCCGAAGGTGTGTTACCCCGCAGGGATATGGCCCTGCTGATTATAATAAACAGTTAATCAAAAGTTCTATTTGATCTAAATGTATGCCGAAGGACAAACAACATCAATTGTCACTATAAGTTTTATTTTCAAAACGTTTCTCGTGATACCCACTTTACTTTGTCTCTGGATACAATAATACGCTAAAAGCTTATTTATCCCGACTTACCCACTGCAAGTTCTTAAAAGTTGAGGGTCCCAACCAACACTCACATGCCTTGTTCATTAAGATCCTCTAACACCAACCCGGCTCTAGTCCGGCGCTATTGAATTTGCATCTTTTCTAGGAGTATTGTAGATGCACCCGATGCCAACTTTAAGTAGGTATTTCGGCTGAGCAACAGCAAATTCTGCTGCAACAAAATATAAGAAGCATGGTATACCAATGGCAGAGGACAGGATCCACGCCAACTCAAACGAAGGAAAAATGAACAAAAAGAAAGAATAGAGAGAAAAATACAAGATATCAGCCTAACTGTTAAAAGATGGTATGATAATATGAATTTCGATTATAATTAAAGTGTACTCAAAAAAACATAAAAATTTTAAATCATATTTAATTCATGCTCAAGTCTTAAGAGCATAAGCCGGGGTGAGCATCGAGAATGGTTCAGCGAAATTGCGCTTATGGTGTAGAGTCACTCTTTACAGCTATAGCATTTGAAACCGCGAAGAACTGGTCTATGCAGATCGTAGCACTCCTTGGGTTTCGATTTAACAAGGCCTTCAAGAGCATTCCTAATATATTCCACCGAAGGTCGAAGAAATATTTTGCATGATTTCCTTAGCCACTAAATAAAAATACTTAAATGCAATAGTTCATAGGCGATGGCATCCAATATTTCAAGACAATGAAATCTAAACTAAAAAATAAGTCCTCCATTTTTATTAGTTCCTCATAATTTATCACCCAATTTTGCCTGTTTCAAACGCCTGTCCACACTCTTTTGCTGGGAAGTGCCATCTTGAGCTGTTCATCTTCGCCCACAACTTTCATATTTAGTTTGTGGGTATGTGCCTCATGTATGTCGACTTCCGACAAAAAATCAACTTCGCCACATTCATTTCACTTTCAAATGAGCCGACAAAGGCGTTGGTGAGACAACAAAAGCCACGCCGCGACATAATGGTGTTTAACCGCATCAAATTCAAACGAAAAATCTTCTTAACCGCCAAACAAATCCAAACAAAGCCAATGAATAGCCAACAACTACAAAATTTTGTTGAAATAACAACAACAAGGACCGAGTTGCGGTTGCAGCGCGTATGCAGCTGCCAAACTTCAGCGCCTTTTTGATGTTGCCAGCGACACTGGCGCTCTGCTCTGTCTTCAACAAAATTTACAGCCACTTTATGTACAACAAATACAAATATAAAGGTAGTTATAGAACAACCAAATTCATTTTTCTTAACAATTCTAAGAGGTATCGCTAAATAACAAGCCGGCGACCCGATCCACCTCGACTCACAACTCGACGCGACATGACAGCTCGATTTAATATTACAATTTATGTTGGCCATTAAATTGTCGGATGATTCTGCTCTTTATTTTATGTGATTATAATAACCCAGGCACTGAAGCAGCAACAGTGTGCTCAACTAACTATCGTACAAAAAACAAAACGAGTAAAGGAAAGGAAAGGGAACTTGGCAAGAGACACATTGAGAAGCGAGCCATTTAAAAAGCCAGTTAATGCAGGGAGCTGTTTGTGATTGTGATTGTCGGAGCAAACGCTGCTTGAAAAGTGAAGTGGTCTTACGACTCAGCATGCAGTATGATGTTAGTTAAGTCGTAATACTTCATTTACCTGCGAAATTTAGGCAGATAGCTCGTTCTGTGCTTTCTTTATTTGTGGGCAACAAATTGTGCCATGATCAAACACGCACACACTTTTGTCATTTAACCCATTACAGCAGGGTAGTTAGAGCAACTATTCGCCAACTCCCTCAGAACTGGCAATTGTCTTTTTTCCCATATTATACGCAATTGATATTTTTAACATGGGCACAGAAAAATGCAAGTCCAAAACTAGGTCCAAATAGACCACAATTTCATAGTTTAATAATGCTGAAAATGGTTTAATAGAAGACCTTCAACCAGTTCTCTAAATACGTCCCACTGTGGCGCGATGCCATATAAATAAAAATAATTGGCGCGATATATACCTCCTGAGGATATTAAGGTCAAGCTTCTCTGCCATATAAGCCGCGGTTAAAATAGTTAACGTTCTCTTATTTTACATTAACTAGATTCGGGTTCTCTACTCACTGTAGAGAACTAAACTCTGAAACATTATTAAAATTGCGCGACGGCCAATAAAGATCGTAACATAGCCACGCCTACCACATGAATGTATAAAAAATGTCAATTGTTATCTGGTTGCAAAAAGAAGTTTTATTTGCATACATATTTTTTGGCATAAAAATATTTATTCTATCTGTGAACTGCAAAGAACCATTAAGTAGCCTATAAATAATGTTTTTGTATGTGTCTTTGACGAAAATCCCTGGTATCATGCTTACACCGAAGCCGCAATATTTTGCGGTCCATGTAAACCGAATGAGCTGAAATCAAACTTTTAATCTTGTTTTACCAACATTTTCATTTTAGCACATTTATGATTCTGGCACATATGTATATATATATTTTAATATTTGTTTGAGCAGTGACCATTTTTTATTGTTTTTTAATTGATTATAGGGAAAGTTTACCACGATTTATACAGTGATAGTATGGAATGACATGTTTTGATGTGGTATTGAGTTGACCCTACAAAATATATTACTACTAACTTCCTACTTTTTTGATTTTTCTTCCACCATTTCCTCGACAAATAAAAAAAGACTCCTACTTTTTTTCGTTCACAAAAGAAACCCAGAAAATGGAAGTGTCAAAAGTAAATGTCAGCTAGAGAGCTAACCTTCTTGAAATTGAATCATGTGCAACATCTATAGAGGTCAATGCAATCGAATTTTATTTTGTAACTTGCAAAAATTTAGAGGTTTTTTGCACTACATATTGTGACGTGGGTATCATCGAAGGCTGGGGTAATGCTCAGCCTATCTAGAGCCGAGTAGAGGTCCCACTTCCTTTACTAATAAGAACACGGTGATTTTAAGGTGTTATTTCAGACGGGCATACACACACACAGGGGTATCTAGTCGGGTACAATGAATAGGGTGTCAGTAGCGACGTATAACTTGGCTGGTAGGGTGGATGACGCTGGATCGGTGCGAATCACCGATGGCGGGTTGGTGGATGCTTGTGCATCGGTATTAATTACCGATGACGGGTCGGTGGATCGGTATGAATGACCGATGACGGGTTGGTGAATGCCGGTGGATCGGTATTAATTACCGATGACGGGTTGGTGGATCGGTGCCAGGTTACCGATGACCGGTGGGTTGATGCCGGGGGATCGGTATGAATCACCAATGACGGTTGGTGATGGTGGCTCGGTATGAATTACCGATGACGGGTGATGGATGCCGGTGGATCGGTGCCAGGTTACCGTTGCCCGGTGAGTTGATGATGGTGGATGGGTGCAAATCACCGACGACGGGTTGGTGGATGCCGGTGGATCAGTTCCAGGTTACCGATGATTGATGACTTCGTTGGTTGGGAACGAAGGAGCAACCGTTAGATCACTTCTCTACGTCCCGTAGACGCAACCAAAAAGGGGATCGATAGGGGAGGGCTGTGCAGGGTAAGGGTGGAAGCTTCTCACGGTATTGTTACTTGCCGTCTCACTTACTGAAACCAGGCTTTCGATAATTAATGAAGCGCGAATAATCTTCTTATACATAAGGTGGGATGACCTAATTGCGAACTAATTGGAAACTACCTCCGAGATCTGGAAGATAACAGTTTTTTGAAAAAAAAAATATTTTTTGGCTTTTGGGGAGTGTTTTGGTCAACACTCGAGGACATTTTTGGGTCGGACAGGGCATACATAAAAATTTTTAAATCAAATTAGTAGGTCATGAAAAAAACCTTAAAAATTAAAGTGGAAAAAACTCAAAAAAATGAAATTTCGCAGGCTCGAAAACTATTATTTTGCGTATGCGTAGTGGAACTTTTTTTCGTGAGCCCAAAACGTATCGAAAAATCGATGGCGCAATATCGGTTAATAAATTGATCCAGTCTAATATATATATATATATTATTTTTGTTTTTTTTTGTTTTTTTTTTCTTTTTTATTTATTTATGAATCGTAGGGTTGCATGCGGACTTTACCGTATAGTATAATAAAAAAAACCCAACATAATATTAATGCTATATTCAGGCCCGTGCACAGAAAAAATCCAAGGGGGGACATTGTTGATCTCAAAAACGTTTTTAGTCGTCGCAAAGTTGAGAAGGATCGTTCATTCGTCGCTGTTGTCACAGGCAAAACTGCCATAACGTGAAGTATTTGGTTAACATTTGGAAACGTATCTTCATTACAAATATCGAGTACTTCAAGTGAGTTTTTTATTTCCTTTCCGGCAATGAGCTTCCGCCAAAGTTGTGTTCGTTCACCCAGATGTCACGGAAAATTGAACAGTATGATTGGAGTCGTTGAGCGCAGGACTACTCTTCAAAAATTTTCATTTTGTTGGGAAAAAGGCAAGCGAAACTTGATAAAATACTGCTGTGATTTAAGGATCGATCCTGCAATTGTGTCATAAACGAATCAATGTACGGTATGTAGATTGTTATATGGACATAATCTTCAACTGAATCAGTTTGTACCTTGGAACGTTGGGTCTGTTTCGACGCAATCCTTGGCTTTCGCAATTAAATTTCGTATTGCTCGCTAATTTCGCTCACGGTTTTGAAAATTTGTCTAAACTCCTCCTTGGCGTTTTCTCTTCTTTCCATCAAAATTTGTTTCACAGCATCAGCCAATTTGATAGCTTCTCCCAGATCTTGATTTTCTCCTTGAAGTACTCGACTCAGAGACAATGTGAGAGAATGTACCGAGCTCAAAATATGCATGGATATCTGGAAAATTGCGGTTTTTATAACTGAAAGCAGTTGGGAAGCTCCAGACGAAGTCTACGGAAGGGCCTTCTATATTTCAATGTGTATAAGAATATTTCATTTATCTTAATTTTTGTTGTCTACGAACTGGACGTATGCTACTTGACCCTCGTAGCAACGTCCGTGCCCTGTGTTTTGCAAAAAGCTTAAAGGATAAGCGTACCTACACTCATGCACTCGTGAGTCCACGTGTCACTTTCCAATCAAATTGAAGCACCTTATATACTCCAAACAAAGCGCAATAAACTGCAACACAAATAGTTCTCTTTATACCAAAGTTACTGAATAAATTTTACTTTCAATTTTTCCAACAAGATTCTTTTGCACGAAACCAATCATTCTTTTCGAGGCTTGGTGGTAGTGATCTGGCCTACCATAACGAGGATCTCTGGCTCAAGTAAAGTCCAGTTTATATTGTATAGAATGTCTTCGTTTCATACCAATATCATATTTGGCTGATTTACAGATAAGAAGCCTTTATCTTATCATCACTTATCTCATGATTTTCCTTTCTTTAATGTGATACTGTCCACGCCAGACATCTGTTTGGAGAGAAAATATGCAAGGTGAGGTTATCTAGACAGTCAAAGAGCTGTCAAAACGAATTATTTTCACCACAGTAGGGCTAGTTTATCAGCGCAATGGGTTCATATCCGGCAAAGAGTTGTCCCATGAGCTATAGTCCACAACACCCTTAGGGGATGGTGTAAATTTAATTAATTTTTAACAATCAATAAAAGGAACAAAGATTTCATAAACTAATTTTTAAAAACCTCAATTCGACCATTTTGAACGACCGACGTGGTATAAAGTGTTTACCCATATCTCAAGTTGCGTACCGTATATCTCAAGTTGCGGCCTTACCATATGCCGTTAGGCCCTACACAAAATTTGTCGCCAATCCTGGGAATTTGTTTAAAAATTTAAAGAACATAAAGTACATAAAACGCTCAAAGTTATTGTTATTATTATATTAATTAAAACCCCGATAATGGGATTTCACAGCTTTTAAATCTATCAACTCATTTCAATTTCATAAATTAAGAAATTCTAAGAAATACTGTCGTGCACACTTTTCTCTAAACTACATTCATACATACATATATAATATACATATATGTTTGCGCTCGACCGGAAAAGTTTCTACTATTAATTTGCATTTAAGATGCTATAAATTTACGAGTGAGGCGGCTGTTCCACATGAAATTCCAATATTTCTTCAGCTCATCCACGTTGGAATGTGGCGCATATTTCATAAACGAATCCCATGAAAAATGGGTGAAAACTGTCAGCAGAACAACATTAAAAACACGACAGCCGAGCAATCATCTAATAAATTAAAATTAAAAATCTAAAAGTGTCTTCGGTGAAATTAGCCGTAATAAAAACAAAACAAAAATACAATAAATAGCACCAGAGTGAAAATTAGCAACAATAAACAGGTAACAAAATGCAAAAAAAGAACAACGCCGACTGCTTTTGAAACTAAAATAAAAATTTAGTTTTCCACCTACTCACTTCGAGATGCACATACGGTGCAATTATATATATTAGATTAGGCCAGACAAAAAAATGTTTGGCTTTTTTTTAAGAATGGCAGAGAAGATACTGTAGCCCCTGCGGGTTAGGGGTTTAGAATATGCCCGAGGTAGGCATACCGGTCGTAAGAGGCGACTAATATGCGTAATGACGTGCAACTCGATGGTTGATCTACGGATATGATGCCTCTCACCTCTCATTACCCATCTTATCCTTCCTTACGGAAGGAGGGGTGACATGACCTAGAAGGTTTCACTGGTCATAAATCGCTACCACGACAGCCGGGCAGTACCTCAAGGGAGTACCGGAGCGTACCGTGCTCAAACCCGGCCAAGGACTGTTAATTCGACAACACTCGTCGTCAAAAACAACAACAACATACTGTAAAATTTCTTGCGTTAATATTAACTTTTACTGATTTATCATTGCTAGCTTAGACTTTAGCACTGATTTAATTTTTGCTTTCAAACTACCAAACTATTGAAGTAAAACACTTAAGCTGACACAGATATTTTTCTTTCTTCTCAGAAGTTTACTTTGGTTGTGAAGATTGCGTTTTAAAATATGAACATAGTGGATCAAATTATAAAGATTCCGCTCACTTTCGAGAAAAGCAGGGAAAATTAGGAAATGCAAACTCAAACATAGGTGAATGCAAAATTTCAATGTTTTTGGTTAGAGAGATAGCGATTTTCATTATTGTTTTAGGTACACTGACATCAAAAGTATGCTTGTTTTTTAGCCGATGTTGTTAATTTCTACTAATAATGTTTCTTATTATATTTAAATTATGTCCATAAAATATAATACGTTAGAACTCCTTCAGTTATGGCTACCGAAACGTTAGGATAGGAATGAAGGTGCCCGTCTCACGCTCATTTTAAAAATTTATATGTTTTGTCATTTTTCATATAAAAACAATTAAGGAGTAAAATAATTAATACAGAGTTATTTTTCGGTAAAACATTGCTTATTATATCGTTTCGAACGAAAAATGGCATTGAAAATGGCACATAGCCGAAACCGGTTTGACTCCAAACCAAATTTGACAAGGAATGACGGAAAATCGTTCCAATATATGTCGGAAAATTAACAAAACAAAATGAAATAATTATATTCGTCTATGAGCCTTTAAAAATCTTTTATATAAAAGTGGGTGTGGTCCTTAACCAATTTTTGTAAAATTCCTTGTAATAAGGCTAAGCTATGTGTGTGCCGAACTTTGCTGCCTTAAACGGTTTTTGATTTATGATTAATAAAGTTAACCAAGCCAAAAATTTTAAAATCTGAAACGGTCTAATGTGCATACTTATATATGATACCGAATAATACTTAAACTTTAGCTCATGCCCAATTTTGATCCACTAATGATTTTTTTCAATAGTGACAATGTTAATATTTCTAAATAATGCAAATAATCAGTAGAAGCATTCATTAGGACAAAACGCGAAGCAATTATACTACAACTAGAGGGACCGGAAGACTTTGTCCTGCCCAGATATTTACCTGAATGGGTCTAGAAATATTGGCTTTTTCTATCCCTATCATTATCTCTATCACTATCCCTATCCCTATCCCCATTCCTATCCCTATCTCTATCCCTATATACATATGTAACTATTTGACACACACACCATTCCACTTCACCATCGATTGAGCTTTTCTAACAAAAAAAAAACCATTATAAAAATTCGCACCATACAAAATGTATAGGAAAATAAAATTTTTTTTTCAGGAATTTTTCGGAAATTTTATTGGGTACTCTCCTATTCTGGTCAGAGAACAATTTAAATTAGGACCAATCATCCAAATCGGTGCAGCCGTTCTTGAGTTATGAGCGTTGGAACTAACGTCACTTTCTTTTATATATACGAGCATAGATGTAAAAATTTAATGCTTGAAAAATATTTTTCAAAGGTCTAAATCTTATTACTTTAAACGAGCTATTCTTGTATATTTGTATATCCAGACTATCTCGAAAACGGCTCAACCGATTTGGACGAAATTTGGTATGTAGATAGTGTACCACTTTTTAAAAATTTTTACCTAGGTGTTGCTACATAGGTTATTTTTTTGGGGTTGCCATCTATCTGAATTTTTTTTATATGAAATAAAATATGATAATATGGACATTATACGAAAGATATTTTCATTCGTATTTCAAAAAAAGTATTTCGAAGTGGGGTTGCCACTTATTGAGGTTTTGATATAAATTTCTTTTAGGGTAACTACTATCTCGAAAACCGCTCAACCGATTTCGATGAAATTTGGTATGTAGATAGTGTACCACATTCTAAGAATTTTTACGTAGGTGTTGCCACTTTTTTTGGGGTTGTCACCTATTTGAATTTATTTTATATAAAATAAAATATACTAATCTGGACATCATACGAAAGATATTTTGATTCGTATTTTAAAAAAAATATTTCTAAGTGGGGTTGCCACTTATTGAGGTTTTTATATACATTTTTTGTTTAGGGTAACTTCTTAATACCTATCTCGAAAACCGTCAACCGATTTCGATTAAATTTGGTATGTACATAGTGTCCCACATTCTAAGAATTTTTACGTAGGTGTTGCCAAACAGGTTATTTTTTAAGGTTGCCACCTATTTGAGTTTTTTTTATATGAAATAAAATATGCCAATATGGGTATCAAGAGAAAGGTTTTTCCTGCGTTTTGAAAAAAAAAAATACATTTCTAAGTAGGGTTGCCACTTATTGTTGCCCTTTGAGCTTATTATATCTTTGAACTTGTAACGAGCTATTCTTATATACTTGTATATTCGAATATCTCGAAAATGGCTTAACCGATTTGGATGAAATTGGTATGTACATAGGGTACGGAGTTACTACCTATCAGATTTTTTTAAAAGAAATGAAATATGCCAATATGGGTATCAAACGAAAGGTATTTTCCTACGTATTGCCACTTTTTTTCGACAAGAAAAATCTGGCAAAGAAGTTCATATACCGAGAATCGCACTCATCCAAAGAGCCGCTAAGGTGCAACTTCCAGTAAGGTCAACATTTGGCATGACTGCGCATAAAAATCAGGAAGACACTTTTGAGTTTGTCAGAGTGGAGCTAAATTCATCTATGTTCATGCATGGAATTAAGTGACCAAATACATTTAAAGTAATGTTTCCGGAAGGAAGAGACGTATTCGGAACATGGTATGGAAGGAAGTGTTGCATTAGATTTCATATGTATTGAATATAAACATTTTTGCACAGTTCTATCTTTAAAAATGAAGAAGAAATCCTAGAATGTTGACCGATATATGGAGCTTTAACCCACAAGTATACCCATGTGACCCTAATCTTTCTCGATTATTTCATAACAATCGACAGCTGTTAACAATACAATTCAGCAAGGAATCTTGTGAAGGCTTGTCGAAAATTTGTTTGAGCAGCTACCAAGGAGTAATTATGTGTATTCAAACTTTGTTCTTTCTTCTTTAAATGGTCATCTAACCGCCTGGGCGATTTTGACCGTCCAACATAGCTCGCCAGTCGTTTCTTCGTTGCGCCAGCTGGCGCCAATTGGAAACACCGCGGGATCGCAAATCGGTCTCCACTTGGTCCTTCCATCGGAGTGGTGGTCTCCCTCTTCCTCTGCTTCCACCGGCGGGTGCCGATAAGAATACCTTCTGGGCTGGAGCATCTTCGCTCATTCGCACTACGTGGCCTAGCCAGTGAAGCCGCTGTGTTTTAATTCGCTGAACTATGTCGGCGTCTGCGTAAAGTTCATACAGTTCATCATTAAATCTTCTTCGGTACTCGCCGTCGCCAACGCGTAGAGGTCCACAAATCTTTCGAAGAACCTTTCTCTCGAATACTCCCAGAGCCGCCTCATCAGATGTTGTTAGTGTCCAGACTCAAGCAGCTCACTACTTACGGGCTTTGCGCCCAAGTATCCTCTGGGTAACCACCGAACACCCGTTTGGTGGTGAGGTAAACGTGAGAAGGCGACAACCTGGTAAGGCCGGTTTAAGGGCTTGCTGGGGGGGTTCAAACTGCAGCGTCTGATCACCATGTGGTGCGGCTGCAAGCGACGTCTGTCTTGGATCAAGCGGCTTGCTATACAAACGTGTAATAGAATTCAACCTCCCGTGAAACGGGTTGTGCGTTGGGTTTGGGACCCACCACATAAAACAACGTTCCAATGAAATTCAACAACAAAGCCTTCAAACTTTGTTACTAATAAAAAATTTTAAACATATTTTTATTATCGAGATATGTCTTTAGAACGCTCCACTGCTGGTAAGTAAAATTATTCATACAAACAACCAGAATATCTTTATTGATGATTATCTAAATAAACTAAATTGTATGGCAACCTATGAAAATGGCGAGCAATGCTCGGTCGCCAAGGTTCTAAATATTTTAAATACGGGATTCTGTATCTAAAAACTTTGCCGAAATAGGTATGTCCTTTCTCAAATTAGTCTGTGGTATGACCCCTTTTACAATTTGTTGCATGAACGTCCTTTCTCACTATATGTGCCTTAACACGTACTCATTCTATATAACCGCTATGTGTAAAGGCATGCTTGCTTGAGGTGATGTTATCCATTTTGCAGTGTGACCCTCCACCAACTTGGCCTATTTTCACTACAAAGAGTAACCATCATGAAAATAAAATTGTAACTAAATTTCCTGACGACATATCAATACTTGTTCAAACTATGATATTAAAAGTTTAAATAATCCTCCTAACTCTTTCGTACAAGGACGCTTTATAGGTAAAACAGAATTGAAATAAAGTTATTATATATATCTATGATCCCTTTACAATCTTATTCATACAATTGGGCATGGTATTTAGCCGATTTTATAAGTTTTTCTCTGGATAGTAGGAGTATAATCTGTTTGCCGAATTTTGCTATGATATGTTTTACGGTTACTGGCTTATGATTAAAAATATTTAATAATATTTCTAAAGTTAATTTAATCAAAAGTGGGCGGTGCCACACCCATATTCGAAAAATGCCAAAAAGCCAAGGTATGGTCAATGCAGTTAATAGCGACTTTGTATTCGATATATAAAAAGTGGGCCTGGGACAGTTAACATTAAAAGTGGGTTGAAAAAGTGGTTTCGCAAACTCTGCGACTGTATTTCCGCCATGGAAGGTTTCTTAGCAAAAAATTCATCTACTTTGCACACAAATTGGTAGAGAAACTCGGCGTTAATCTCCTCGGAGGTATATCGCCCCAGATATATATTTATTTTACATAAAAAGTGTGCGTGGCTGTCATCCGATTTCGTCTATTTTAAATATCTATAGCAGATGAGTGTCAATAAGATATCTCAAAATTTGTCCCAATTGACAGTGTCACAGACGAACGAATGGACATGGTTTAATCAAGTTCTCTTTTCCTCGTGAACACTTTGATAAACATAAGTCAATATCTTTCACAATTAAAAGATTAGATACAGCATTTGGTAATAAAATTTTCTGCTTTCAGGATCCTTGGTAACAGTAACTGCGACTAGGCTCATAAATTTTAGTCACTTTTAAATCTGTGCCATCTTCGTAAACCCACGCTAATATTTTAATGACTATTTAACATCAATAGAGCAATCAAGCTGATGTTATATCACACGAGTATAAAGTAAATATTTTCTAAGTAAAAAAATTAATTAAGTTTAATTTCGGTTTGAACTAAATATTATATACCCAGTTGGGAGGTTTATGACATCTCACACCTAAGATGATCATCATTTATTGCCGTTTCCATACATGGGAAATTTAGGGGACTGATTCCGCAGTAGTTGGTGCAGTTTAGGAGATCGCTTTTCTTGTAGATTGTGCACAGCGCACTTTAGTTCCAAGCTGGATGCATATACTCGGCCTACCATATTCTGCTTACTTTAACAGGAATTGGAGTATCGGATTCATCATACGCCCCGCTATTTAGAAATAGAAAGAACTGCTTCCTCTACAACTTAACGAGAAGGATCGCATTATTGTCCTTTCAGGTATTCGCACTGGTTCTTAACCTTCCTATTATTCCTATCAGTTCACATTTGAAGGGCGGAAATTCCCACGCATGCCTTTCTTTGTTTTAAATACGAGAAAACAAAATCGAAACCAAAACAAGTAAGGACGGCGCTGTCTTCGGCGGTGCCGAAGGCTTTATACCTTTCATGAATACGTGCAAACTTAGATTCGCATTGTTTAAAGTTCTCTAAAACTTTGTCAGAAAATGAGGGATAAATGGCCATAATCCTCTTATCTGAACGACCGGTTGTATGGGATATATACTATATATAGCTCCGAACTTAGCGAGTTTTTTACGAAATTTTGTATTATCTGTAAGCAAATATCTCACCAAGTTTCAAGTTTTAATCTTTAAAAATGAGGGAGAAATGGTCATAATCCTCTTATTTGAACGATCGGTTGTATGGGAGATATATGCTATAGTGACCCGATTATACCGGATCCGACAAATGTCTAATATAATACAAAAATACATCCGTGTGCCAAATTTCATCGAGATATCTCAAAAATTGAGGGACTAGTTTGCGTTCAAACAGACGGACGGACGGACAGACGGACAGATGCCTGTATCAACTCAGTTCACCGTCCTGATCAATTTGGTATACTTAATGGTGGGTCTATTTCTTATATTTCTGAACGTTACAAACATCGGACCAAAGTTAATATACCATTTCATGTTCATGAAAGGTATAAAAATATTTCTCCTAAGATGATTTTTAAAGCAAAATTGCCGCCTGTAATCCCAAATTTTGTTTGTTTCGTTTGTATCAGCTGTATACGGCGAAAATATGCAGATGGGTACAAAAAGAGGTGGGTATAAAATTTGTTCGAATAACTGTGCATTTCTATGTTTATTATATTTACACATCAGTTGATGTCGCTAATGATGTGATGTAGCACCCACAATAGGTTTCTTTGAATTGGCGCCAAAATCCCATCAACGCCTAATTTTATTGTGAATGTAGTATTTATGGCATTGCAACATTTTGCAAATTTATATTTCATTTCGCACAATAAATTTAGACTAATTAATCTGTCCGAAGTGAAAAATGTGTGGCAAATGAAATGTTTTGGTTAGGAAATATTTAATAATTTATTATGGTTTCCTAAGAACTGAAACGATAAGCTTTTATGTGACCTATTAATGATGTCTTTGTGAAGCAATTTAGGGCCATCAGTTCCAGCTACCAAAATTAATGGCTGCTCACATATGAGCATACAAAACTACAATATATGTACATACACATAATTGTATACTTAGTTGTGCTTAGCGCATGTGGTATTGTATTTTTCTAGCAAATATATGGGTAGTGGGTTGTAGGCAGGAACGTATCTAAAGAGTTGCATAAATTAAAGTTGTAACGATATTTCTGTAACTAAGTCAGCTGTATAAGAAATATGTAGTACAAATTATAAGTTCTTTAAAGACTCAAGTTCAAAAATATAAAAATTTGTTAGAAGGAGGAATGACACCACCCCTTAGGTAGCGGAACTCAAGGAGGTTTGAGTCGTTTATTATGAACCAAACGGGAAACGGGATATGCATATGCTAACTTCCATTATTCTAGTATCTATGGACCGAACTTAGCGAAGTCGTAAGCAATCGATCTCTACCCCGATATCTTTCAGGCTAAACCACTTGCAATTTCAGTTTTCGGTAGATATGTCTCCGAAGAGATTTATGCTTTAGGCGGATGTACAGTTTACAGTTTTGTGAGATGGTTTTTTTGTCATGAGGAAAGACCGTTTTTTCACCTCCCACTACCAATCTCCTACTTTGCCATCTATTAGCTGCAACAATCTTTCAGAGAACGGGAAATAAGGTGAGCCGACCCAAGATTTGAGGGAAAAACACACATTCCCGCTGCAGTTGTACTAGCACCAGAAGGCAACGTGTCGGATTTATTCCAGCAAATCACTGCCTTTACCCGCTATAGAGCATAATCGTGTCTTAATAAAAAATCGCTTGACAACCATGCCTTCTTTATACAACATTAACGGCTTAGAATTAAAGGCGTTTCTTTCAAGTTGAGGTAAATTTCTGATATAATACATAGTAAAATGGACGTGGTCTCGCTGCTTTTAACCCATAAACTTATCCCTGTCAGCAATTATTCGGGTAGAAAATAACAAAGTGTCTTGATCTGTTTTCCCTAATGTGAGTAAAGAATTCGGCTAAAAGCCAAGTTTCATTTCAGCTCTTATGGCAATTTAGTCAAAATCGGTACATACCAGTATTTACTTGAGATCCCATAATCACACAGTGAGATACAGCTAAGTATATACGGTCTCACCTAAACTTATACTTACTTACTTGTTTCTTCGAAATGTTGAAAACTACACCACTTGAGCATAATTTGAAATTATTTGAGTTTATTGACCAGTAAAATATTGTGTACAACAGCACATTTGTTTAAAAGGCTTAAAATTCCCTAAGCTATTTGTCACTCGAGAAATAATGAGAGCGATGTATATGCATACATATTTTTAAATAACACATATTTTGTGAAACTTTTTCTAAAAATATTTTAGTATTTATTTTTGTTTATAATGTGACTTCTTGCTATTCATAATCAAAATTAATGTTCATGGATTTGCGTAAATAATTCGCTGAGTTATGAACTTTTAAAATACATGGTTATTTAATTTAACATTTTAAAATTTTTATTATTGCTTTCAAATAGCCATTTACATTTTTAAATGTTTATAACAATATTACGGTAATTTATGTTAATTTTGCATTGCTCGTATTTTTTGTCATTTTTGTTAGCAGCTTAGAGTGAATTAAAAGAAGCTTTCGTCATATATTAGATTAGCGTTTTTTATCTTTATATTTTTATTATCACATTTATGGTTGTCTCTGCAGGAGTTTCTCAAGGAAGCCATCTTGGCCCGATTCTTCTTGTTGTTTCTAAATGATATTTCTACAATAATAAAATTTTCAAAAATGTTAATGTATGCTTACGACCTAAAGCTTTTCATATCATTCGTGTCATTTGAAGATAAAAATGAGCTACAATCAGATCTAGATACACTAGTTACTGGGTGCGATTTAAATTATATGCCACTTAACCTTTACAAAAAAAAAGTTTATAAATACGTGCGTTTTTCGCGTGGAATTTCTCAGCCGGCTTCTTATACAATATTAATTATAGTCTTGAGCAAGTGTATGATTTTGTTGACCTGGAGCTTACTCAGGCTCAGTTTCAACCGCCATATTAACGCAACAGTAAATAAGGCTAGAGGTGTTCTAGCATTCGTTAAACGATGGTCTAAATATTTTAGCGACCCTTATGTAACTAATGCGCCAAGCAGATACAGTACTTCACTGTCGACGTATCCGTCATACGTCAAAATTTAAAGCAAAATCTACTTTGCCGTATCCGTCGAATTTGTTGTTACGCACGCCAACACTTTCATTCTAATTAGCTGACAGTTTTTTCAACGTATTGCCGTATCGTATCTGCTTGGCCCATAAAGCTCTTTTCACTACGTTAGTCAGACCGATACTTGAATACGGCTCTATAACTTAGAACCCGCGTTACGAGGTTCATGTACATAGATCGCCTAGAATCAGTTCAAAAACAATTTTTACTATTTGCCTTAAGAGATTTTCATTGGGATCCCTTGTAGAATCTGCCACCCTATACGAATTGTTTAAAACACATTAATCTTCACACACTTTCTAGTCGGAGGGAAATGCTTGGAATTGTTTTTATGATTAAATTGCTAAATGGTTTACTCTCAAGCCCGTTTATTCTAAGTGAAGTGAACTTCATTGTACCGTCTCGTTCATCAAGGCATTTTAAACCCCTACTCGTTCTACTTTCGGCATCACTGAGATCGGAATTTTGCATTTCTAGAACGAGATCCATCTCTCTTGTCCTCAGCCCAACAACGTTAGACCAGACATAAAGGCATCTACGCTTATGATTTATCAGAGAGCATATATACGAGTACAGTGTTGACATTCACAAAATCCACCTAAAGAGAAAAAATAAATAAAGTTGATGAAAACTTATGAAATCGGCACTAAGCCCTCTAGTTAGCTTTTCAAATCGTTAAGGATTTGGTCCTTAGTATGCTATAGTGGTCCCACTGAAATCGGCCCTCTTTCTGCTGTGTTAACATAAACAATTTTATGGAGCTCGTGGAAAATAAGTATTTTTTGGATCATTCAGGTCGACTAGACTAATTTTTGACTTTGCAACTTTTCAAAAGCTTGGCGCCGAACTCTGGTTGTCTCGGATGGCAACGGATGTTGAAAAATAGTTCCGATATATCTCTATCCTATCAGAAAACAACATAAACCGAATCAAAATGCACATAAAGGTTGTCCATCTTCGTAATATCCAGAGTACAACAGAGTTTTTTTCAACATAGAGAAATCAGAACGAAATGTAAAACATCAATCGTTACTCGAAGCCGACAGTAGGTTCTTAAGTAACAAGCTCTTATTAGAATCTCCCGCAAAACCTATTTACGCTAAAATTAGAGGTTGAGATAAGCTAAGTTCCTTTTTTACTGTTTGCTGGGTTGAAGCTGCTTCGGCGGGAGTATAAAAGAAAGAGGAACGCAGAATATTTCTGCTTTATGTTAAGCGAATATAGTTTATCAGACTTAGCAATCATCTAACCTTACCTAACTGAACCTGCCAGAACTTTAAAATTATTATTTATATTTCTAACACATAATCTATTGTTCATTGTCTTTTTTGGAGTTCTTAACTTCTTAATTAAGTTTTACTGTTTTAGCAAAACGCACGTACTTTCAAAACACGTTGGAAGTGGTGCTGCAATTAATTAAAAATATATAATACATTAATGTAAATGCATGAACATAAATATTTTTATGTAAATCTTTTAAATTATTTAGGTTTTTTATGAATTCACTTCTACATTTGGTTGTACTCGTATACAATTAAAGTACAGGGACAGACATAAATATATGGATTGAAAGATTTTTACTTGAATATTTCTCAAACACAAATCTTCTTCTCATAACGGGTGGTTGAGAGTGATGCTTGATTTATACTGAAAAGATATGTGAGTAAAATTTTAAATAGGATATCGTCATAAATAAATTTACATAAATGATAATCTCTTCAAAAGATTGGAAAAATTCACAGTGTTTAGTGGTACCAGGCCTACCACTCGTTTTTCAGTGGCCAAATTTGGCTACTGAGATATTTTAATAATTTTAATAATTTGGAGTGATATAAACCCTCGTAGATAAACAACAAGCTTTTTTGACCATACAACCAGATCTGGTAAATAATGATTACTAATCGTAATGATTACCGGTTTGATTAATTACTTTCTTGAGAATCCATATAATGATTGATTACCAATTAATTTAAATTTTAAATGATTATTTTCCAATTAACTAAAAAAATTATCAAAAAAATTATGATTTTTACGATTATTAAAAAAAATTATAAAAAAAGTTGTTTTAATTATTTTTTGGGTTTGCACATCAAAAATACTGAAAAAAATCTAAAATAATCAAAAGTAATCACAACAACTTTCTTTGATTGTTTTTTTCTAATCAATTAATAATTGCCTTTAACTCCGAAACCGGTAGAGTTATCGAAATAGGGGATATCTTGAATTTTAAGTAATATGTCTAACAATGCAATGGCGTTTCAGCAGTTTTACAGTGATGCTCCTCCAAATATACAGACAGAAAAATATTCTAAAAACTGTTGATTTGGATTCCATTGGCTTGATTATGATCCCTCCTATAAATTTTTCTTGAACATCTTCATTCGAGCTGTTACAATTTTAATTTGCAAATAATATTAGAATGTTCTCCTGCGTTTGTATTTTAAACTTGTGTGAAAGCTTGAGCAGTATCACATTTACTTTCAATAGAAGGTTCACATTCTTCCTGAAAAAATTTCGATCACCATGAACTTGCAATCGAAGAAATAACCTGATTTTGACAACAAAAAAATTGAGTGAAATTTTTTAATTTGCGTTTGTTTTAAATTTTGATGTATAGTTTAGGCGGCCGCCGTGGTGTGGAGGTAGTGTTGCCGGCCTACCACACCGAAGGTCCATGGTTCGAGCCCTGGTACAGGTAACATCAAAAGTGATTTGAAAAAAGTTTTTCAAAACGGGGTCGCCCCTCGGCAGTGGTTTGGCAAACTCTCCGAGTGTATTTCTGCCATGACAGGCTTCTCAGCAAAAATTCGTCTCCTTTGTAGATGCCGTTCGGAGTCGGCAAAAAACTGTAGGTCCCACCAATTTGTAGGGAAAATTCAAATCGGCACACCACAAATTGGAAGAGAAGCTTGGGGCAAAAATCTCTTAGGAGGTTTATGATGATATACCTGTTGTATATCGCGCCATAAAGAGAGAGTATAGTTTAGTTAAAAAATAGCACTCCAAACTCCAAATTCCGGAATAGATGCAATTAAAAAAAATCAGGCGACACCACATTGCTATAAAAACAAGTTCAGAAAAGAACAATCAGTGGACAAAAGTTGTAAGTGGCTAACAAAAGTAAAGCAGATATAAAAGAAAAAGTTTTTAAAATAAACAATTTCTTTCTTACACTTTTCGTTGTTCCAGAATTTCTGCTGGTCTTTTACACGATGATACCTTATATTGGAAAACATTTTTTAATGTTTTTGGTTTCTGCTTACGTTAAGATAGCTTTTTGAAAAGCAATATTTTTAAGTGTTGAGCTGTCATGCATTTGTTGGGTATAGAGGAGCTTCATTAAAGTTAGCTTCGTCTTGGATTTATCGCAGTCGAGACAACCTTTTGGAATTCAGAATGTGTTCTTTAAACTTACCCAATACTTATCGTGAGCCCTGTATACGAGGTGTGTTCAAAAAGTATCGCGAATTTTGTGTTTTTTCAAAAATTATTTATTTATTCATGAATATCTATTTTGGCCCCTTCAAAGTAATCCCCATGAGATATTATACACTTGTGCCAACGGTTTTTCCAATCTTCGAAGCACTTCAAAAAATCATTTTTTTGTATCTTGTTCAGCTCCTCCTTCGATGCCGTCTTTATCTCGTCAAGAGAAGCGTAACGTCGTCCTTTCATGGGCCTCTTCAGTTTAGGGAACAAGAAAAAGTCACAGGGGGCCAGATCTGGGGAATACGGTGGCTGCGGCATCATTAGTGTGTTGTTTTTGGCCAAAAAGTCGCGCACAAGCAACGATGCGTGAGCAGGGGCGTTATCGTGGTGCAAAAGCCAATTTTTGTTCTTCCACAAATCCGGGCGTTTCTGGCGGATTGCTTCGCGCAAATTGCGCATAACTTGCAGGTAATATTCCTTATTGACCGTTCTTCCCTGTGGCAAGATCTCATGATGCACCACGCCCCTGCAATCGAAGAAAACTGTCAGCAAAACTTTCACATTCGACCGAACTTGGCGCGCTTTTTTCGGTCTTGGTTCGTGCGGCAGCTTCGATTGAGATGATTGAGCTTTGGTTTCCACGTCATAACCATAAACCCACGATTCGTCACCAGTTATGACCCTCTGGAGCAAATTTGGGTCGTCGCGGACAGAGTTTAACATCTCATTAGCAATGTTCATGCGATGCTGTTTTTGGTCACAATTGAGCAATTTTGGTACGAATTTCGCGTAAAAATCGAAGACTATCCAAAACACGTGCAAGCAAAGCAGCTGTCAACAATTAACTGAACATTCAAAATGGCCGAGCTTGTCGGCATAAGTGAGAGACATGAGTACCAACATAACGCCACAAAAAATTCGAAATTCGAATATACGTAACCAGCGAAAATTCAAAATTCGCCATACTTTTTGAACACACCTCGTACATATATGTAGCAAAATATATATATGTAGTGCGCGTTCTCGAATATATTTCCCGCCTGCGCCAAACACGAAAATCTACAATAAATACTAATAAATTTTAAGTATAATGCGATTGCAGTTGCACACACAATAAGTTGAAGGTGGAAAAAGTTAGCAATAAATTACAAATGCATTGCACAGGCAGCACAAAAAAGTACTTTTGGCAACAACAGCCAATACATAGAAGGGGAGGAGTATAGCTACAGAAAGGTAGGTAAGAAGGTTGGCTAAAAGTATACTTGAGTTTACTATAAGTCAATCAGCACAGCTGAAAGTAGCGGCTGCGCTTCTTAGTAAGAGGCGTTCAACTAAACAAGTCGTTGTTATACATACATACATATTTATAAGCTGACTAGCACACTGCATAAGTGACAGACGCTGAGTTGGCTTTTCTTGCCGTGACTTGCTGCCAACGCCACCGCCGCAACACAAATTATGCCACAACATATTTGTTGCTGTTCAAAAATTTCCCGTCAGTTGCGTGTGAGGTGTTAACAAAGCTGCAACAATGAATACTAAAACAACAAGAAAAACAAAAATTTTATTATGAATATGAATTATTAGTTATTTACGCGCACGCCAACTACACAACTGCAACCGCAATAACTAAGCACGCTCAGGAAAAGTTATATTGTTGCAAAAAGTAAAATAAAAACAAAGTATTTAAATTTATTAATACCAACAATACAAGAAGGCGCGGAAAATTAATATACTTTGTGCATGGCATGTGAAAATATCCAATCATGGCAAATTGCACGACATTTACATACACATTTTTGTTGTTGTAATTGAGACATTTTTCAATTATTTTATAACGTTTATGGGGCATCTCTAAAAAAACTGGGGTCACTTCGTCATCCAGCCCAGAAAGATATGCTAAAATCACATACAAAACGCTTGAGGCTTGTAGTTCGACCTTAGGTCATCTAGGGTGTACGTATCCGCCCTCTTAAACGCTGAAACCGAGCAATAAACCCGAGCCCACAATCGAAGATGAGGGATTAGTGATTGTTGCATCACCCAACTATGACGGGGTAAGAATTGCAATATCCTACATAGCTCTTCAAGAGCGGAGTTGGTAAATCAAATCTGCTTATAACCGAAATGAAGTCGTCTAGTAAATATCTGACAATTGGAATTTAACTGTTCCCTCCCCAGCCCACAAGAACTTAATTGGAACTTATCATTTCCGCAAAACGAAGCAGATCGATGCTTCTAAATCTGCGTTGTTGTATTATTATGTTAGCAGTACTTTGCCCGGCGTATTTATAAACGTAATGAGGCGTGGCGGACCCAAGAGGGCTATACTTAGCACCGAAACCGAGGATTTAATTTTCTATATTATTCTATCCCCCAAACCCGCAGTGTTATACTTATGCGTACGGTACTTATGCTTTTTTTATTTTTATTCACATTTTTTTTCAAAAAACTAATATCTACACATACTAAACTCTGTCTCCTTACCCTCCATTTTAAAAAAAAATTTTACCGACGATGCAGACATTTCTGAATTTGACTTCCACGCAAATTATGGACTTGGACAAATGCTGTCATCAGGGGAAAACTTAGAGCATTTCTGCCTTGGAAACTACACTGGTGATAACCATAATTTCCCAATAGTCTAGAACCTTTACGTGAGAACAAACATTAGCGTCAATAATAATGTCAAATTGTTAAATAATTACAGATTTTACTTCCGAGTAAATACAGTCCTAATACATGTATCTGGGCTATCCTGCTGATGCACACATCTGGAAGCTGGCAACATTCAATGCGATAGCTCTAGGACTATTCTAGATAATGGTGATGCGAAAGATGTAAAGGCTTCTACGCGTTAGCTGCATCAAATAACGAAGCATATTTAGTGATTATAACCCAGCGGCTTCATTGGCTCCGCCATATGTGGTATTCTTATCCGATGAAGGGATCCCTTGGTGTTACCTAGTAAAAGGATGAAAGAACCGGTTTTTAATAAGCATTAATTGATTACCAAAAAACCACTTTTATTTTGGAAATTGCTGTACTTTTTCAACTTTTATAAAGAGACCGAAAAATTTTGTATCGTAATTCTCCAAGTAGATAATCTATAAAAATGGCACAATTTTAGGATGCAGACTTATAAAATTCAATATTTGTAGACGTATTTCTTTGAAACGTCGCTAGAAAATATTATTATTTCACTTTTACACAATGGAAAAATATTTTCAAAAAAACCATTAAATGTGTGAATCAAAGTCACACGCCTCGTGGATTTACCCTTTAACCGTTTTATACCTTGTAGTCCTACGTACACAAGGCAATGTACTATTATAGTTCATCATTCCGCAACACTCCAAATGACACAAGTCGTCACTGTTTATTTTTTGATATAATCCTCAAAAAGTGTTTGTTAAATTTGGCGCCAGTAAGAAGCTGTTTAAACAAAAATTGGTAATATATCTCCTATTGTGATATCTTATATATAAATAGACAAGATGAATGCAATGTAGAACCGTTTTCTGCTAAACTATAATTCTAAGGTATACAAATTATATATGTATAGATAGGAAGTTTTGAGATGTACTTTTATCCATAAATAAAAAAAATTTTAAAAATAATTTTAATATAAAAAATTTAACATAAAAGTCACACCACTACACATTTACTTATTCACACTATAGACACGCTGTGTGTGTGTGTGTACTTGCTTTTTGTGTACTATGCTGAATCGTGAGCATGGCCGAGGAGTTGCTTTGTAGGAAAAAATTAAGAGCCGTAGTAGTGTGAGTAGACTTGCCATGCATGTTTTTGTGTTATTCGTGAGGTCGGCTCTCACTGTGAGTGCGAAGGTAGTGGACCAATGAAAAATAAGTATTCGCACCATAGATACTCTGCTGTTTCATGCATTTTTACTTTAGTTGTTGTTATTGTATTGATTACTGGCTACGATGCCCAGTGTTATTATTATTATGTTATTATTATTATGGATACATTAAACAAGCAATGTAAAATATGAGCAAATATGTAAAATTCATTGCTGATACCTACAACCAGGGTTTACAAAAATAAAATAAATGATTACTCATAAAGAGTATTAAACACCGAAGAAAATTAAAGGAAAATAGAGGAAAGGAAAAGAATTGAAAGGAAGGAAAATTAAAGGAAAGAAAGGAAAGAAAAGGAAAAGGAAAGGAAAGGAAGGAAAGGGAATGGAAAGGATAGGAAAGGAAGGAAATTTAAAGGAAAGAAAGGAATGGTAAGGAAATGAAAGGAAGGGAAGGGAAAGGGAATCAAAGGAAAGGTAAGAAAACGAAGGGGAAAGAAAGAAAATAAAAGGAAGGGAAAGGAAAAGAAGTTTGAGGAAAGTAAAAAATAAAATAAGAGAGTAAAAAAAGAAATCAAGGAAAATAAAAATATGTTAGAGGAAAGGAACGACATAGAAAGGAAGAAAAAAAGGCGGATAAAACATACCTACAGCAAAAAAATAAAATAAAATAAAGTTTATTGGTTGAATTTCAACCACTGACGACAACGACACTATGTCTAATGTACTTCTCTAAGATAGAAGGTTAGAGAACGGTTTGAGAAACTGTCGAGAGTTATAGTATTCTCTACCAAAAGAGCACTTATCGAGAAAAGTTATCTAATCGAATTCTAAAGCGCAAAGCAATTTGGTTTCTAATGTGAACCATTTTCTAGTATTTCTCTAATCGACTCTAACCTAGTTCTCTAATCTGATTTTCGATTAGAGATGCATTAGAGAGCTACATTAGAGTTCTAATGTAAAACTATTTCTCTAACGTTTGAGGCTGTTTTGCTGGGTTTGTCTGGGATAATTTAACATAAGACAGGACCATCAAAAAATTACTTGCAAAATATTTGACGGCCAATTTGTATGACCATATGTAATTCAATTTACCACACAAAATGCTTAATAAAAGTGTTTTCATTGAAAATATATAGCTAAAAATTACTAAGATAAGCCAGTTTAACGTGGGATGCCATAGTACATCACTACTAGGTATATAATGTTCGGTATCAGCCGAACTTATACTTCCTTGCTTGTTTCCTTCGCTCTTTTTATTTGCTTGTATGTATAAAGAAAACTAATTGTGGTCAACACGCGAGCCAACGGAATAGAAGGCTTATAAAAGCATAATAAAATTAAATAAGTTGAAGGCAAAATATAGTAAAGCTCGCTAATGGCAATGCTTGTCGACAGATTTATGACAGTTGAAATGGCATTGTCAACACGACTCACGAATGAATATGCATGCAGCATAAGCAATCTTCAATGTTTTGGAGAAAAAACTTTGAATTAGTCAATAAGAGAACAAAGTTGGACAGAACTTATGTGAATAGCGATTAAAATACAATTATTTTTATGAGAGTTTATAATCGCATAATAAATATTAAAACACTTAATGTTCTGCTTTAAAAATACATATGAGAAAAAGCTCCACTTTTACAAAACTAATCGGTTATTTACTTGAAGGACAAATTTATCTAAAACAAAAAAAAAAAAAAAAGCCAACTATCCTTTTTTACATATAAACAGCTGGTATTTTCAATATTTGCATTCCCCATGATATGCTATTTTTATTTATGTAGTTTTAATTTATTGTGCAGAAATATACCTGGCCTCATACTACAGGGTGGCTGATGAAAGCCGCTACCAAAAAAAAATTAAATAACTTTTTTTCTATTTAATGAATCTGGTTAATTTTTTTTTTATTTTGCAGATTGACTTTTACATTTAACAAAAATGGATAACTGGGACACTGAAACAAGAATTTGGATTGTCCGCCGCTATCACGCACTGGAGTCCGTAGTTTCGGTTCAAAGAGAGTATAGGCGCACGTTTGGCGGCAATCCTCCGAGCAGATGGACCATAATAAGACTTGTAAACAATTTTACCGAGCATGGGACAGCCAACAGAAGACCTTACCATCGAAACCCTTCAGTTCGAACAAGGAAACAATCGCTGCTGTAGCTGCTGCCATACAAAACAATCCACGTGTTTCGACAAGAAGCTTATCTGCTCAAATGGGTGTAAGCAGACAGTCATTACATTCAATTATGCACAAAGATTTGGACTTATTCCCACATAAAATTCAAATGGCCAACAAACTGAATGCTGCAGACTTGCCGATTCGCTTGGAATTTTGCCAGAAGATGCTTCAAATGGTGGAAGAGGATGGAAACATGTCTGACGAGGCCCATTTCGATTTAAACGGCAACATAAACAAACAAAATTGTCGAATATGGAGTGCTTCCAACCCACAGATACTCCATGAGACGGAATTGCATCCACTTCGTGTCACAGTGTGGTGTGCAGTTTCATCACGCTGCATTGTCGGGCCCTACTTCTTCGAAGAAAACGGTCACACCGTTACGGTTACTGGAGACCGTTACTTGAGCATGTTGAGAGAGGTTTTCTATCCAGAATTACGCCGAATGAGAATTTCTTTCAACTCTGTGTGGTTTCAGCAAGATGGTACAGCTCCTCATATAGCCCAACCTGTTATGACAGAATTGCGACGAAAATTTCCCAATAAGCTGATATCCAGAAACTCCACATTGCGTTGGCCACCCAGGTCGCCTGACCTTACTGCACCTGACTTTTTCTTGTGGGGTTATTGCAAACAGGAAGTCTTCAAAGCAAAACCAACAAATTTGAATTAACTAAGGCAATCCAAGGCGGCCGCCGTGGTGTGGAGGTAGTGTTGCCGGCCTACCACACCGAAGGTCCATGGTTCGAGCCCTGGTACAGGTAACATCAAAAGTGGTTTGAAAAAAGTTTTTCAAAACGGGGTCGCCCCTCGGCAGTGGTTTGGCAAACTCTCCGAGTGTATTTCTGCCATGACAGGCTTCTCAGCAAAAATTCGTCTCCTTTGTAGATGCCGTTCGGAGTCGGCAAAAAACTGTAGGTCCCACCAATTTGTAGGGAAAATTCAAATCGGCACACCACAAATTGGAAGAGAAGCTTGGCGCAAAAATCTCTTAGGAGGTTTATGATGATATACCTGTTGTATATCGCGCCATAAAGAAAGAAGGCAATCCATTCGAGAAACAATTGCGGCTATTCCTGTCTCAACTCTCCAAGCAGTAATGAACAACTTTTTGGTAAGATGCCGCACATGCATCGACGAGCAGGGGGGGCATTTAAATGCCATTATTTTTAAAACTAATTAAGCTATATTTAATAAAATTTAACATGAATAAAAGAAAAATGAATTCCATATACTGAAAAAAAAATTATTTGAGTTTCTTAATGTAGCAAAATTCATCAGCCACCCTGTATTTCAATTGATACAAGGCTTACATGGGTGAGGGCACAACCTAAAAACAATTATCGAACTAGTGATGGGCACTTCTACATCTTAGTAAATAATTTTTTGATTAAATTGAAAATTCGGCACACAGATTATTCTTGTTACAAGGAATGTGACCTACGAAATGTGATAAAAGAGAAGATTTTTTTAGACGATTATGGACTATTATAACTTTTTGGCCAAGCATATTCTTACATCCATAACAGCCATAACAGGAAGAAAAAATTTGGTACCAGTAAGCCTAGAAGCTCTCTTACTAAAAATAAGTAAAATCCGTTGACGACCATGCCTACTTTAAATAGTAAACTTTTAAAAGCAATATTTCAGCAACCAAAACTTTGCAAAAAGAATGTAAGTTAGGTAAAAAAAAATTTCCCCATACTATAATAAGATTTACTTGCTATTAAAGAAGGTTATACATATATCTACTTTCATGCAAATTTGTGTACGGTTTCTAGTACTTGTACATACTAAACTGCCAAAAAGTTATTCCATCAGTTGATAATCACGCCCATATTCCGTATATAATTTTGTGAATAAGGATCTGAAACCGAAATGAACTCAATCAAAGTACCTAGAGATCAAAGTTTTTGCTATGGAAGAAAAATTGTATATAGATATGGCTTATATTAAGGAAGATATAACTCTAACTTTGCTGTTAAAGCTTACAGCCGAGTATATAATATTCGACTACAGCCAAACTTCGAGTTCCGTATCTATCTCTGACGTACCCGAGGGACCAATGCTTTAACTCTCTAGTAAAATGCCCGGGTGCCCCATTACAAACGAGTGTGCATTAAATATTCGCAGAAAACGCTTCTACTAAATAATCGGCACATTTCATTCATGTGTTAATCCATTGGCAGCTGTGTTAGCGTTATTGCTATCGCTGCTGCTGTCAACTTGTTGCTCAATCCATTGCATAAATCAATATGACAGTTGCGCCTGTCAGTCCACCATGCCACAGCAGCCTCGCCTTTGGCCTGACGTCTACGTTGTACGTCCATTCAAGCAAAGCTACATGTCGACATCGCACAAAACAGTGCACAACATCAACAACACCCGTAATCGCTTTGGCTATGTGTCTAGCTGCCGTGAGCGTCGCTGTCGCGCGATTAATTTGCACCCAAACGTCAAATTTTATTGAGTGATATGTTAGAGTGACGCATGGCTGCCACTATCTCTGCCCCAATAAGTTTCAGCTGCCTTAACGTCAAAGCTTTTATAAGATATCGTTGTTGTTGTAGTTGTAGTTGTAGTTGTGTTTCTGTTGTCTTATAAACTAAGCGCATTAAATCAAGAAATCAATTTCTTTGCAAATAAGTTTCTGCTTCATTGAAAATGTCGCTATTTAGCCAACAAGCGTTGAACTGATGCTGCGTGTTTGTCACGCTTGTGAACTTAGCAATTTGCGGTAATTATAGATGCTGTTGTTGTTGCTGATCAAAACTGCGATTATGGTAATTGTGGTGGCGGCGTTGCACTGCGCCATGATTGATTTACAGCGCATATTGATTAATTATTTAACAAATCAAACTTACAAAAGTGTTTTTATGCATGCGAAGTACGAACACGAATACAAACCCTCTAGGAAATGTTTAGACAAGTGGATAACGACTTGTAAGGAAGGATATGGTCCGTATCCTGATTTCAATTCCTACGGGAACAATAGCGGCGATGATGAAGCCAAAACTCCAATATCTGACTATGGAATATGTGACAATGAGAAAGTGAAATTAGCATATAATCCATCAAAAACTATAAAGCGCCGGGAAATGTCGGACTGCCAGCCAAGCTATACAAATCCGGACGTGAAGAGTTCATCGAACCCATGGGGCCTAAGTGTTATCTGCCTAATCCATTGGAGATTAGGTATAGTATATAAAGTTTCAGGCTCCAGCGTATTGCAATCGTAGAGAAGTTCCATGATAAGGGTACCTTTTCACAATGCTGAATGCCACTACGAGTATATTCGGATTTGGCTGCTGTGGTGTAATAACCGCTTCTTGAAGCTATTTATTTATTACAATACCAATACTACAACATTTAAGGTTATCTGCTTCCCAAACGTGTTTGGAACACAATGGATATACTTTTTTAAAATCTCGGCAACAAAACTCTACTAAGGTTTTGCGGAACTTCCGATCTGGCATTATTTTCCCCCAGTTTCTAAACCTCTGAAAATTGTTCCTGCTTTCTTCTTGAGTAGTTAAAACACTAGCCTGCTCAAAATTAAGGAAATTAAAAGAAATAATTTTTTTAAATTTTATTTATTAATAGGTAGTTAGATATGTTCCAGAATGCACAAGTATTTCAACACACCAATATAAAAAACGTAAATCTTTGGAACCTCAATCCTTCAATGCAGTCAATCCAGTTAGTCAGTAACTCAGCAAGAAATGTGACAGACATTTATTTGACGATTCAAATTAATACCAATTAAAATTTATAAGATTTACAATCAGGGTCAAAAAAATATAATATTTCAAAATATTCAAACCAACAAAAATTGTTGGTATAAAAAAGCAATAACATATAATATTTCTAGGAAATGGAACTGTTATCAACGACGTAGGACTAAAAAAATTTTTCCATGCGGGGTATACCATATATTGGTCCAATTTGCACTCTACATTTCATATGTAATAAGTACTGTAACTACCAAATTTTGTGATACTCGGTGTTAAATTTCATAAGTTATTGCCCAAAACTCATTTATCGGAACAATCGATTGTATGAGAGCTATGCGTTGTATTGGTCCGATCTTGTTGGTTCCGACCAATGACGGCATGGCTATATTGACGAACTAAGTCACTGAGTCGCTCTGATCATTTCGGTATACTTATTGATGGTTCTATCTCTTCTTCTTTTCATACTTGCAACCATCGGACAAAAATTATAATACAATTTCATGTTCATGAAAGAAATAAAAAGGGATTTTTAACCAACCTCTATGAGGGTCAGATAACAATCACTTTCCAACACAAAGGTTTCACAGCCACCAAATGCATTGCGAGTGCCGCTATCCCCAGTTTTTTAATTGGGATTATGCCACTTGACGGAGTAACTTTCTTATGGCTTCTGACACTCAGACTTTAATTTCAGTCAGCAGGCAAGCACCCGTTCGGCATATTTGAAGAAGACTACATGCACCTTACCAACTCTTTGGTTACACACTGTAACAAAGCGATTGGTAATTTGTCGTTTCTCTGTACTTATTTTTTTTACCGGGATATTGGTATTCCTAAGTTCACTGCAGTCTTTTATTCCTCCATTGCGGTATGTATTTTATATTAAAATTCAAATATTTTCTTATTAGGCAGCATTCGTTATTCTTATACTCACATCTTTCTTAAAAAAAAATACGTTTCACACTCAAGCTGGCGTTATAGGATCATATATCTTTCTCCACTGTTGGCGAATTGGGCAAATCGGCCTCTTCAAAGGTTGGACCAGAGTGTTATTGGTGTTAGAAGGGTAGGTTCAATTGAACAGGTAAAGAGATGTCAGTGTAAAAATTTCTAATTTGTCACGTCCCGACCACTTCTTTTAACAGAATTTTTTATTTTAAACCTTGTATGAGTATTTTCTGTGGTAAGTTCTACGTTCGAAACTTTCCGAAAATTTAAAAGGGAGTTTCTTTTTTGAAGAAATTACACCATGTAACAATAAGATAACATTTAATAAAAAATGTAAGGCTTACATGATGAAAAAAAAAAACGTTTTGTCACTAACTCCAGACCAACTCTGAGTTAACAGGCTTTTATGTTTCACTACATTTTTAATAGCCCAAACTTTTCTCTAATATAAATTAAAAGAAAAAAACTTGAAAATGGGCACTGCTCCAATTAAATTTTGGTTTTTACTTTTTTGCGCAGTGTAATAAAAAAATAACTGTTCGGCAAAACCTTGCGTTTAATTTAGCTAACGAATTTTTGAAAAAGCTATTTTAATTAATATCACAGCAAGCGCATTGAAGGGGATGAGAGTGTTCAGCATTTGCTGTCAATGTCCAATCCCTAAGTATTATTTTCTGTGATCCAACATGCTCCATGGCGTTATTGAATTTATATTCATTTGTTTATATTGTTATGTATGGATTTGTATAAAATATGTGTACAGGGTGGCTGATGAATTTTGCTACATTAAGAAACTCAAATAATTTTTTTTTCAGTGTATAGAATTCATTTTTCTTTTATTGATGTTAAAGCTCATTAAATTTTATTAAATATAGCTTAATTAGTTTTAAAAATAATGGAATTTAAATGCCCCCCCTGCTCGTCGATGCATGTGCGGCATCTCACCAAAAAGTTGTTCATTACTGCTTGGAGAGTTGAGACAGGAATAGCCGCAATTGTTTCTCGAATGGATTGCCTTAGTTCATTCAAATTTGTTGGTTTTGCTTCGAAGACTTCCTGTTTGCAATAACCCCACAAGAAAAAGTCAGGTGCAGTAAGGTCAGGCGACCTGGGTGGCCAACGGAATGTGGAGTTTCTGGATATCAGCTTATTGGGAAATTTTCGTCGCAATTCTGTCATAACAGGTTGGGCTATATGAGGAGCTGCACCATCTTGCTGAAACCACACAGAGTTGAAAGAAATTCTCATTCGGCGTAATTCTGGATAGAAAAACTCTCTCAACATGCTCAAGTAACGGTCTCCAGTAACCGTAACGGTGTGACCGTTTTCTTCGAAGAAGTAGGGCCCGACAATGCAGCGTGATGAAACTGCACACCACACTGTGACACGAAGTGCATGCAATTCCGTCTCATGGAGTATCTGTGGGTTGGAAGCACTCCATATTCGACAATTTTGTTTGTTTATGTTGCCGTTTAAATCGAAATGGGCCTCGTCAGACATGAAAAGACAGTTCAACATGTTTCCATCCTCTTCCACCATTTGAAGCATCTTCGGTCCAAAAATATATTTAACATCGAGTAGTCCTACTAGTTTTTTAAGTGAGATACTTGACGATTAAACATACTTTTTCCATGTAAAAGTGTTTAAAATTTCATTTATGACGATGTTGCCGCTGTGATTCCGTGTCGTATGTAGGGTTCGGATAGAGCTATGTAGGCTTGTTTAAGGCCATCGTAAATACTGCAGCATCTTAGGTGTTTTGCATATGATAAATATGAATATTACATTTTAATTGGTGATCTACTTGTACTTCAAGCAGTTGGTATTGTGAAAACCAATACCCGAGGCACGAAAGTCTGGAGGTTTTATATGCATTACATTGGGTTTTAAAGAAAAAGTCGGTTACTATATCCAGGTTTCTTTGCATTATCGTAGTGGCTGTCTCGATATTTCTATGCGGAGCTATTATTGCTGTGAGAGCGTAAATTATGTACAGCACCTAGTTTTAAGCCCTGTGGTAAACGACATGAAATAGTTCGTTCTACACTGTACTCATTTTGCAGCCGAACTCAACACTTTCTTATCTTAAGATAACTAGCAAACCACCTAAAGCAATCTCCCATGATAACAATATGGTCCAAAGCCTCAAAATAAGTGCGACAAAGTGTCAAATGCTTCACTGGAATCGATGAATAGTACCAGACAGTGGTAGTTTTCCCCCAAGTTTTAATTCACAGTATTAGCAAAGCGTGTTAACAACTGGCTTGCGGTATTGGTTGCTTAGCGCAAAGCTTATAATTACACTGTTGTAGTTTTTTAAATTTTTTTATTCCATATAATTCGGATACGCTTAATCCAATAGTGTTAACCGTTTTGCAAAGTTAGCTAAAAAAAATTGTTTTTCCCTTGAGACTTTGGTGGTTTCATGGGGTTTTTAAAGGAAAACATTATTATTTTTTTAACTAACTTTGCAAAACGTTTAACACTATATTATGTCTGTCGGATTTTTCAACTACAACAGTGTTATTAATTCATTAGGACTCATAGTTCTACTTCCAAGTATCTCATTTACTATTTTCGAAATCGTCTTGATATCATATCTATATATCTATAGTCAGTAAGTTTGTTACGATGGTACAGGTTTCTAGTACATTAAATTTGTTTGTTCTATCAATTTTTGTACTTCTTATATACAGATTCTGATTTCCTATTATATGACCTAGACTCCATCTCTTGTAAAGCTGTAATACTTCATGTGCGATATTTTTGAATATTTTAATATTCTTTGTTGGTTATGTTACTTAAGGAATCCTGAGTCTGCTCTTCTTAGCAACTGACAAGAAAATGTGGGTCCGCCGAACTCACTATCACAATTTCTTCCATATCTGATTTTTTATGATGATAAATTTAAAAAGTAGCCTTAAAAAATCCCTAAACATTTCGAAAGAATTGCACTCGAATTCAAAACTTTTGAAAAAATAATTTGGTTGCCTATTTGTTTATACTTTTTTAATGAAATAAATAAATAACAAAAATATATTAAAAATTTAATTAACTGTTACATTATTTAAGGCAGATAGACGCTCAAACGACTTTAACAGTTTTTTACTTTTTAAAACTGTTGGAAAAAAGCGAATACCCAAATTCCGGGACTGTAAAATAAGAAACTGGCACCTCTAGTAAGTATGTACCATATGTCCGTTAGCAACAAAAACAACTATCTGCATAATTGCATATAAATAACTGTATATTTTTATAGTTATGTACGATACTTGTATAATATTTTCCACTCTCATGAATACCAACTACGCCTGTTAATTGCTCAACCACCATATGACCATGTCTCACATTTGGGGGCAAAACCAATAAATCTTTCAGAATGATATTACGATTCAAATAAAAAGCACGCCTGTCACACGTACAACACCTATTGACACTATTTTTTCACCCCAAACACTATTTGCACAAATGCATAAATTTACGTTCGAAAACAGCAAACAACAACTAACACACAAATGACACGAAGACAAAACTAAAAACAAAACAAAAATTATTTATCAAAAAATTGTTTGTGTGGAAAAAAATTGATCGTTGGAAAAATATGTATTTGGGTACAAAAAATAAATTGCTTGCAAAGCGATGCAGCCCCATAATCATGCCGTCAAAATGTTTGATTTATTTGTTATAGAGACAGGAAAAACAAAAAAACAACAAAAACAATAACTGTTGCAAGCGTTGGATTGTAAATATCAACAACAAAGCGTTTTATGTGACAGCGCTGAATAATGACAGCAGTCGTCGAACCACAAACAGCGCCATAACGACAGCAAGCGGCTGCCGGCAAATAGTAACAGCTATCACAACAACAACACAAATTATAATAGCAGCCTGCAACACCGCCAACTTTGCCACTACAACCGGCAACGACAACATTTCAACATGGTTGGTGTGGAGGAAGTTAACTGACAGTTGATTATGATTAAGTGCTAAAACCTTGTAAAAATTATAATTTTCTATATTTTGTCACATTCATTATTTATGGCATGCAAAACCGCTTATGAGTAACAACAGCAGCAATCGTAGCAATGGCAACTTTAGCACAACAAGTAAGCGCACGCACGCACATCTCTTAAACCGTAGAGATACGTTGACAGCGCAAAAAAGATACAAAAACACGCTCAAATAAAGATAAATATGCATAACTATACCAATATGTATTTATGCATGTGTGTAAAATCTAACATTTTAGAATTAATGAGCGCACACTGCACCGCATAAAGGCTCAAACGTATGTTGGTTACGTATACGCCATGGCACTCACAAATCAGAGCCCTCCTTTTAATTGTTATTGTTTTTTGCTTCGATAGACTTGTTTATTTCTATTATTCACGCTAAGCTTTTGATTGATCGTTAATTTAAATGCTTACATGGTTTATGAACTTAAGCTTACATCAATCTATAAAAATGTAATGTGAATGATAATTTATTATACCCAACAGTGTGGAATTCGCAGTACCCACGCAAAGCGAAAATTGAAACATACGTTTTACTGCCAATTATATGTATCAGTAAATGTTGAGTATATATTTACTATATTTAACTACAATGCATTTAGTAAAAAGAAGGAGATATGACACACTATTCACAGAGTTGTTCAAACGCGGTGGTAAGGAGTTGTTAAAAGCATGCATTAACTCGTATGCAGAATATGTACTGACGACGGCATGCCTTTAAATACGCAACTTCAGCGTGCTCTGCCCCATTCAAAGAGAAGGCTATCCCAAAAGCAGCGAAATCAGGCTGCTTAATATTCCTACCTATAGTAAAATGGTAAAAGGTCTATGTCTTTATATTATAAATGTTCAAGAAAAATTCATAGAAGGGATCATTATTAAGCCTATATAATCCAAAGGAACAGTTTTAAGAATATTTGTCTGTCTGTATGTATGTTTCGGTGCATATCATTCAAAAACTGCTCAATAGAACTGAATACAACTTTTAACGTTACTAGAAATCTAACTTAAAATTTAAGATACCCCTTATTTCGATAACTCAACCGGTTTCAAAGCAGGTTTTGCTACCGCTAATATCCACTGGAAAAAAGACTAACGGGTTTACGTTGTTCATCCATGCACTCCTACTTACAGTAAGTTTACTAGTGGTCAGAAGAGATCGCTTAAGGCGATTATATACAAGGGCTAGGCGCATGGGGCTAGCCACAGCCAAAGCTCGATTATATAAAAAAGAGAAGAAGCTTTTGAAAGCCGCCATCATTCAGAGCAAGAAGAATGGGAGGAGCTCTGGGAAGACGTAAACAAGAATCCGTGGGGATTGGGCTACAGGATAGTACTAAGAAGATTAGGGCCAGAATGCCGACACCTGATTTAGATGCAAACATAATGGATAACATAGTGAACACACCTTCCCCTACACATGAAATCAGGGAAGTCAGTGAAGATCGGATCAAAATGCCCGAAGAACCTCCAGCATTTACCACAGAAGAACTGCAAGCCGCAGTTAGCAAGGGCAAAAGAGACCCAAACTCGCCTGGAGGGAGCACTTTAGGCGCAATTGAAGACGACCATACAAGTGTGTGAGTTGTGCTCCTCGCAACCGTAGACGTAAAACAAGAGATGCTGCCTGCCTTAGAGCAACGGTTTCAAATCCAATGTTGCTTACAGCAAGTAATCTGAAACTATTTAAGAGGCCACAGCCTTATGTCACATGCGGAGAAGCACAATGTTCAATTTTTGGTCCTGAACTATGGAACGTCAGCTATGATGAAATGTTTAATCTAGAAATGCTCGATGATACCTTCTTAGTCGGATACGCAGAAGACATTGCCGCAGTCATTGCCGCCGGGAATACAGAAGAGGCAAGCAGGAAGCTCAATCTGGTTATGATGCGCCAAAACAGTGGCTTGACCTGCGTGAACTACGACTGGCGGAAAAAACTGAAAACAAAAAAGTACATACCGTTAGAGGTTGGTTTCGAAACCCTCTTCTGAACTATTCCATCAAAAAAGTAGTTAACTATTTAGGCGTAAGATTAGATTCCCGACTAACATACGGGGTCCAAATTCAGCATGCGATAGAGAAGGCATGTAAGCAGGTATCGTTACTAAGTAAGCTGATGGAAAACATTTGAGGACCTATAGAAAGCAAACGAAAGCTACTGATGGAAACTACCCTGTCCACTCTACTATATGGCTCCGAGGTATAGGCAGACACACTTAAGGTAAATAACCGCCGTTGTTACGGCGACTTGATACTTGGTATGGCGATACCAAGTTATAAGTTACGAGCACTTAAGGTGCAAGAAAGAAAGAAACAAAGAACTCGTTAGTTCAGATATATAATAACAATGTTTATTATAATCAAAGTTCAGGAATTAAACAATGAGTGGAATTATTTAAAATTGGAATTCTATTAGATAAAAATATATATGTCGCGGAAAAGGACTTACCTTCGGTGACTGGCTGCCGGCGGATTCATCGACGTTCGGAAAAGAAGTGGCAAAGTGAAAATTAATAAATTTGGTCGTACCCACCGCCGAATCCTAGCTCTCGCTATTATCCGGTGACGTAAACGGTTATCGGTTTTAACCGAAATAAATTATAAGAAAAGCTTTGGACATTAGGGTGTGCCTTAATATTTAGGCATGTGACATAAACAGCCGTAAACTCCTAACATCTGTACATCGAACGGTATCAGGACCAGCCGTACACTTTCTCTGGGCATGGGTTCTTCAAAAAGTACTTTTATAGAATGTGAAAAGCCGAAGATCCGAAGTACGTGTGTGAAGACGCAGACGAAGGCTATGCTGAGCACATATTCTTCAAATGCTCAAAATAGACCGAGGAGCGACAAGTGGTCGAACGAAGTGTCGGCCAAATTACTCCCGATAAAGGCATAGAAAAAATGTTGAGAGGGCCGGAAGTGTGGAAACAAATCACCAACTTTGTAGAAACTACACTCAGAGCAACAAAGCGCTACCTGGACGCAGGTACAATAGAAGGCTCTCAAGGAATGAGAAATATGGAACGCCACCCTGAAGCAATATGAAAGTGGTCCCGGGGTGGGCGACGGTTCTAAAACGGTATCAGCTACGGTGCATTAGGCATTTTTTCATCCCCACGCAACATCGTCGATACTTTTGAAACTCAAAAGGTGATCGCTTCTCGGAAATAGTCGTTATAAGCCAAACGGAAAGAAAGTCATATGCATTAACAGATGAGACTCGAAGTCGGCGTAAAATATGTAGACACCGAAAATAAGTAGGGAAAAATTTTAAAGTGATACCCCGTAAGTTTCTATTTTTTTTTTTTTGATTTAAGATGTTCAGCATACAGATTTGCTATTGTTATTGTTACAATAAGAGTACCTCATCTTCCTTAGATATTATTTCCACTCAAGGATGCTTACTAAACATGGTCATAGATAATTATCAGCCCTTTGGTCGGGTAAAAAGGTGATTGCGGTACGTAAACCTGGCTGTTGTGGGAAGCACTTAGCTCTACCCAACCGGCCTGTTAAACTAATAATAGTCAGCGACATAGCATATAGGTCATCCTAAGATACTCGTAAGTCAAAAATGTAAGTACAAAGTATATCGGCGTCAGAAGAGGTGATTTCAAGTGGCATATCCCAGCCAAATAGAAGAGTCTGCAAGGTACTCCTAGCGGTGCGCTCACGCTCCTAGGAAGACACCTAACAAGCTATCAACGGAGCGTATCCTAAGGAGAAAAGTACATGAAAAAAGTGCTCATTTATGACTCCTGTAAGGTGAGTGTACGTGATACCAAAACAATATTTTCCATAATCCTGAAGGACGCCTTATGGAATCCCATATTTAAATTTCAAGATTTTTCACATTATTTTTCAGCGCTTTTCTGATTTCACTATCCAAATAGCAAAAGCTGAAAAGTTGTCCGAGCTATTAAATTCCAGGGGTTATAGCCCAAAAAACGTTTATCGGAGTAATCTATTATATGAGAGCTTTATGTTTTATTTGTGCGATCTTGTTGGCACTGATACATGGATTACTTATGATAAAATGTCGATCCCATGCCAAGCTTTAGCCAGATGGAACGAAAACCGATATACGGACATGTCTTAATCGACTCAACAGATCGAAATTATAAATAAATTCGTTATACATAGGAAGGAGTCCATACCTTCTTCTTCTCTTAATTTAACATTTTATATTCAAGACCGGCTCTTTGGAACTGTATTTCCTGTTGATTAATCCTATTTTGACGATAAAGGTAAGTGGCTAGTTGTAATAGTTTCATACTACTTTGACATATCCATTCACAGCGCTATTTTAATAAATAAAGCAAATGCAGAGACTGTTGAAAAATATATTGAAATAGGGTGATATTCCACTCAGATATCGACGTGATAATTGAACAAGGAGTTAAAAGCTGTGGAGAAACTACTTATCATCTCATAAAAAACGGACCCTTACTGTGTCAACAAATGTTAATACAATGTTATGAACATAATTTCACTGTTTATATTAAACCGCATATTTGCTTAATAATATATAATATACCAAATACTTGAAAAACATTATATATCAAATACCAATAAAACGAGCGCGTTATAATAATGAAAAGCACTGCATTTAAGTTTCAGCCGAAATTAACATTTTAATTATCTCACGCGGCGTTTCAAAATATGAACACAGCTGAAATGGTATTGTAAGGAATTCAATATTACTTAAAATTTGCGTAAGTATCTGGAGAGCTGAATCCAATTAAGTTGGTGAATTTATAAGAGATGAGTAAGGTCGAAACTATAAAGGGGGGCATAATAGTATTTATACTAATGTGCATATTCTTTTATTTTTAAAAGTTAATAAAAACTCAACATAATGAAAAAAGTATTTTACGATAATACGAAATGATGGCACTTAAATGCCACAACCAGCACTTCGGTATGCTATAAAATGTCAATATTAATGACAACAACAAGAAAAACAATAAAATATAAATATCAACAATTTAAGTGGTAGTTCGCCATTCCTGTCATCGATGTTGCTGACGATATAAAAGTGAAGTTGGCTTTGTTGTCATCCGATTTTCTACCACCAACTAGTTTTAAGAAAGAGGAGGTAACTTATATTTGTTATTTGCGTTTTATTATTGCGTTCAGTACAACGAATTCGGCTGTTCTGGATATAGATAAAGTTAAAAACAAATGTATGGAAAAACTAAAACAAAGCAGTTGTTCCACGCAAATAAGCCGAAAAATGACTTTCTTGAATGAGTATGTTCTAGAAAAAGTGGTCTCAAAATCAAATTTCTGAGAAACGGCAGACTGCACAGGGATCCACGAAAAATTATGTTAAAAGCAGTGATTGAAAAAAGTCAAATTACTTTAAAGAGGTTATAATATTAATAATTAAAATAATAATAATAATAAGACCAATACCAAAAACTACATCACAACCTGCTTTTCGGTCAGTCAATACTTCCAACTTGAATAAAATGGAAACAGAATACATTTTCTTCGCGAAAGGGTTTTAATTATGCTGCTTGCCAATTTGATCACTGTTGATGTTGTTTTTGCGCCGTCGTTAATCGCTTGCTGTTGTTAAATACGAATAATGAAATGATTAAGGCTAATCGTGTTAAGGCATGAAATAAAGGTAATTAATGTCGTATATCAACGATTTTACTATAATTACAAATGTATAAATTTAATAAAAACTGAGACTGTATATGTATTTTATTACCTATAAATATTATGCATAAATTATCAATGAAAATATGCATGTACAGCGGTGTTCAATATAATAGTAGTGGAATTAAAATGGATATCGTTCGACCAAATAAAAAAAGCTATGATTTTAACAATTTTCATTTAAAATACTCGTATAGCGAATTTCATAACAGAAATTTCAAAGTTTACGCAAAGTTCAGGAAAGTTAATCAAACTTTCAAAAATGGCCATCAAATCCTCAATTTTTTTGGCATAATTTTCACTAAGTTTTTGAGTATGCACTTTTGTAGACCAATCAATTTTAATATCACATTGTGCAAGTTAGAACTCGCTTAAAAATTTCCCTGAATTTTTAGAATTTTTTCCGTCAAGAGTGTTGAGTGATTTCTTCGATACAAAGCGTGAAGCAAAATGAATTATGTATGGAAAAAAATACCCAACATTCTTGTCAAAAAAAAAAATTCTAAAAATTCAGAGGAAATTTTGAGGTACACATTGTTGTGCAATAAAACTGCGTACTCAGAAATTTTCCAAAAATGCTGCCCAACAATCTTGAAATTTTGATATAAATTTTTAAAAGTTTAATTAACTTTCCCGAACTTTGTGGTAATTTTGAAATTTCTTTTTATGTGGTTTTTGTTATAGAACTCGCTATATTTTAAATGAAAATGATTAGGAACACAATTTAATTTCACTACTATTATATTCAACACAACTGTACGTATGTAAAGCTTTTATGCGTCAAAGCTATTGAAATGCGTGTCTAGGCACTTAAAGCTAGCTAAGCCGCCCATGAAATAGTTGTTAAACTTGAGCAATCAAATGTTAAATTAAGTTTTCAAAATGTATTCTGCGATTTAATAAAAATAAATATTCACTTATTAATGTTTGCAGCTAACTATAAATTAAACTGGCACACATTTACATTCAATAATTTTACGACACGGAGTTAACTGAAGTCGATATTATTATTCGTCCGATAAGAATGAGACCTGCTAATTTGGCGTATTGTTATGATACAAAACTTAGCATTTTCTGTCATTAAAGTAACCGCATAAATAAGACTGTTTCTTATCTATATAAACAACAGGTTAAAGCATTCGGAAATCAGATTATTTAACAAGCTCACTGGGTAAATATTGAATGTTCTACATTTGGTTTGATTCTGTACGCATCGTACGTACACAAAAACCAATCTAAATCTCTCAATCAGCCAAAATATACTGATAAAAAAAAATTTACCTCTCAACATTTTCATTTTGGCACATTCATTATCCTGGAAAAATGACGACAATATGACTTAGGGCTCATACGGATTTTTTGAGGTGTTCATATTGAACAGGAATGGCAAAGGAACACAGTGAGACCGCTTAATTCTTTTTTGGATCTAGTTACTTTATTGCTAAAAAACTACTTTAGACCACTAAGTTAGTGCAAGGATGTTGATGTTGTCGGCCGCTGGGTATGGTGACAGTATGCTGTCCTGCTAGAACGAAGTAAGGATATTTAGAAAAGTAGACGGTGGATATTTATGATACTTTCACAGTAGGTTCAGGGGGCCTCTGGGTGCGACGCTATATAAAGTTACAATTCAGCATAACTGCGAATTTATTTGCTTACAAAAATTACAAAAGTGAGCGCTACTAAACGTGCATTTATATTTGGGCAGTGCCAAGCCCATTTCCCCAAATTATAAAAAAATATTAATAAGTGCAGTGAAGAAGATATAGCATGTTGCGGTTTCTTACCTCTCTTTTAGAAAGCTTTAGTACAAAAGTGGGCGCGGTCGTCCACCGCTTTTGGTTATTTTCAGGGGGTGTACTCTATACAAATCTATAGTTTACCTCGTACCAAGTTTCGTAATTCTATCTTACACGGTTATGAAGCTCTTAACAGTGGAACTTGAAAATTGCTGGACTCATAGGTGGGCGGTGCCACTCCCAAAGTTTTGCAAAAATCGTATAAAGAATAAGAAAGTTGATGTAAATGCCAAATTAAATCATTCTTCCTGTATCTGTCAATGAGATATGGGCAGTTCAGGATTTCCACCCCTTTTTCAGATAACTTTATGAAAAATTAAGCGTGGTCGAATAAATGATAACTATTCGAATAATAGGTGTTCGAATAGTTAAACAAATTTCACTACAGCTTATGCACACATTTGTGCACGCAAACATATATACATACATACTCGTACAAAACGTGCATGCTCATAGGTACAAGCGATGACGACAGTGAACTTCGCTTCCTACATCTCTCGCATTTCAATACAACCATGTATTCGAGTAAACGGAAAAATTATTCGAACTAGAGTTCGCCCAGTGGTTGAAATTCAACCAATAAACTTTATTTTATTTTATTTTTTTGCTGTAGGTATGTTTTATCCGCCTTTTTTTCTTCCTTTCTATGTCGTTCCTTTCCTCTAACATATTTTTATTTTCCTTGATTTCTTTTTTTACCCTCTTATTTTATTTTTTACTTTCCTCAAACTTCTTTTCCTTTCCCTTCCCTTCCTTTTATTTTCTTTTTTTCCCCTTCGTTTTCTTACCTTTCCTTTAATTCCCTTTCCCTTCCCTTCCTTGCATTTCCTTACCATTCTTTTCTTTCCTTTAATTTTCCTTCCTTTCCTATCCTTTCCATTCCCTTCCCTGTCCTTCCTTTCCTTTCCTTTCCTTTCCTTTTCTTTTCCTTTTCTTTCCTTTCTTTCCTTTAATTTTCCTTCCTTTCAATTCTTTTCCTTTCCTATATTTACCTTTAATTTTCTTCGGTGTTTAATGCTCTTTATGAGTAATCATTTATTTTATTTTTGTAAAGCCTGTTTGTAGGTATCAGCAATGAATTTTACATATTTGCTCATATTTTACATTGCTTGTTTAATGTATCCAACAAAGCAACTTTTCGTGCTCTCAGGAGAGCAGCTGACACGGGGCATCGTAGCCAGTAATCAATACAATAACAACAACTAAAGCAAAAATGCATGACACAACAGAGTATCTATAGTGCGAATACTTATTTTTCATTGGTCCACTACCAACTCTTCGCACTCACAGTGAGAGCCGATCACACGAATAACACAAAAACATGCATGGCAAGTCTACTCACACTACTACAGCTCTTAATTTTTTCCTACAAAGCAACTCCTCGGCCATGCTCACGATTCAGCATAGTACACAACCCTGCAAAAAACGGAAATACTCCGTTTCATACTCCATAGAATACCCCTATAGGAGTATCAGAGTACTCCAACACATATCCTCATTCATATAAAAAAGGTGGTCCAATTTACATGGCAATGTCCGGTGATTGGATCACCTAATACATCTCGGAGTACTCCGTTTCTTTGCTTTTGAATACTCTATAGACCACCTACGTGAGAGTACTCTCAAAATACTCCCATGGGATTACTCTATAGAGTATTCAACAGCAAAGCGAGAGCGGGAGTAGGTGGTCCTCAGAAGAACACATACTCCCATTCTCGCTTTTGTCTAGAGTACTCTATAGAGTAATCTTTTGGCAGCATTTTCAAAGTACTCCAACGTAGGTGCTCTATAGACTATTCAGAAGCAAAGTAAATGGTACTCCGAATAGGATTAGGTGATCCAATCACCGGACATCGCTATGTAAATTGGACCACCTTTTTTATATGAATGAGGATAAGTGTTGGAGTACTCTGATGCTCCAACGTTTTTTACAGGGAAAAAGCAAGTACACACACACACAGCGTGTCTATAGTGTGAATAAGTAAATGTGTAGTGGTGTAACTTTTATGTAAAATTTTTTATATTAAAATGATTTTTAAAATTTTTTTTATTTACGGATAAAAGTACACCTCAAAATTTCCTATCTATACATATATCATTTGTATACCTTAGAATTATGGAATGCCAATGGGCAACCCCCTATCCCCAACAATAGCAGATATCATTTTAGACGATCTTTTAGACAGCACGCTAAATATATTAAAACAAAAACAAAACATCGAAGTAAAATTTATAGTAAAATATGTTGACGATATTCTCGCAATAGTAAAACGGAAAGACGTAGAATTAATACAAGAAAGCTTAAATAGTTATCACAACAAAATCAAATTCACTACCGAGATGGAGAATGATTATAGCATCCCTTATCTGGACGTCAGAATCTTCAAAAATAAAAATAATGGAAGTCTGTCCTTTGATTGGTACACAAAGTCCCTAGCATCTGGTCGTCTTATTAATTTTCATTCTTGCCAACCCATGAAATATAAAATAAATACGGCGAAAAATCTAATAAACAAGGTATTAACCATAAGCGACCAACAATACTGGAACAAAAACCTGCAAAAAATACATTAAATATTAAAAACCAATAGCTATCCACACGCCCTAATAAATAATCTAACAGAACAAGGAATAAGAGAAACAAACATGAGACGAAACCAAACAACAACACATAGAGAAAATCAAACTAAGCAATATTTCGGTGTAACCTATATTCCCAAACTCTCTCAAAACATCAGCAAAGCAGTAACAATAAATAACCAAAGCATAGCCCTAGCATACAAGTCAAACTCCACACTAGCGAATATATTTACGCGAACAAAAAGCCCGATCGACAAACTCGAGCAACATAATATAATATATGAAGTAACATGTCAAGGTAAAGAAGATGAAAGCTGCAACCGGGTATATATTGGAACCACGAAACGAAGCCTCAACATCAGACTAAAAGAGCACGAGAGCGATATACTGAAAAAGAGAAGTGCAACTGCCTTATCACAACATATCACGGCAAGTGGCCACACAGCTGATTTAGCAAACACAAAAATAATAGACCGTAACAAATATGGGAGAGCGCGATACACATTAGAGAGTTTGCGAATATTAGAAAAAAGAGATAATACGGTAAACAAAAAAGAAGACACGCAAAATATCGCAGCAGCTTACCTTTTATGTTTATAATTATAATTTAGTATGACGATGATACCAAATAATGATGGTACAGGGTGTTTTTTTTACAGGTTTGTTTTTCGAATAGAGATAAAACTGGCATTTTGTGGTCAAATCTGGCAACTCTAATGTCATTTATGTTCAGTTTGGTTTGCCATTTCATCATGAACAGGTTGACAAAAGAACAACGCTTGCAAATCGTGCAAATTTATTTCGAAAATAATGGTTCAGTTCGCGAAGTTTACCGTGAGCTCCGTCCATTTTATGGTCGACATAATCGTCCATCAGAGCAATTAATTCGGTTAACCATGGATCGTTTTCGCACTACGTTTACTCTATGTGATAATACGCATCCGCAGAGACGTCGAACAGTGCGCACCGAAGAAACAATTGCCGCTGTAGAGCAAAGTGTTGAAGAGGACCCGAATGAATCGATTCGCCACCGTGCACAGCAATTGGAGCTTTGTCCATCAACTTTATGGAAGATTTTGCGCAAAGATCTTGGCTTGCGACCTTACAAGATCCAGCTTGTGCAAGAATTAAAGCCGCGAGACCATGCAATGCGTCGTGATTTTGGTGTATGGGCCGAAAATGAGATTGATTTCGATGCTGATTTTCATCGCAAAATTTTGTTCAGTGATGAGGCTCATTTTTGGTTGAATGGCTACGTCAACAAGCAAAATTGCCGCATTTGGAGTGAAGAGAATCCACATGAGACCCTTGAAACGCCATTACATCCACAAAAACTGACTGTTTGGTGTGCTCTATGGGCTGGTGGAGTCATTGGGCCATACTTCTTCCGCAATAATGCTGGAGAGGCAGCTACCGTTAATGGAGACCGGTATAGAGCCATGATAACCGACTATTTTGTTCCCGAATTGGATGGCATGAATGTGGATGAGTTGTGGTTCCAACAAGACGGCGCTACATGCCACACAGCGCACGTCACAATCGATTTATTGAAGAAAACATTCGATGAGCGCATAATTTCGCGGAATGGACCTGTCAATTGGCCACCAAGGTCGTGTGATTTGACACCATTGGATTATTTTCTTTGGGGATATGTGAAGTCGCTCGTCTACACCAACAAACCAGAAACGTTAGGGGAATTGGAAGCCAACATTCGTGGCGTTATTGCCGACATACGGCCCCATATGCTCGAAAAAGTGGTTGAAAATTGGACCTGTAGAATTGGCTTTATTCGAGCCAGCCGCGGCGGCCACATGCCCGAAATCATATTTAAACATTAATGGCATAAAATTATCCTTCCAATGAAGCCAAATTGATGGACCTTAAAACGATTTTATTGTGTTTTATTTCAATTCGAAGTTCTATACCCCTAAAAAAAACACCCTTTACTATTTTTTAATATATTTTTTAATTTTTAGATTTTAACAAAACATATTGTGTAAGGGTTGTTTCTTGTTGTTTTAATTGTTGTTACACGTAAATTTGTCAATAAGTGTCTCAAATAAGTTTTATTATTGTTTTTTCACTGTTGTTTTTTGTCTGTCTTTAAATAAATAAATAGATCACCCCTGAGGATGCTAGGAAGTCTAGCGAAACGTTGGGTTGGAAAAGTGGAATAAATTCTTTTATTTGCACTTCACAATTAATGGTCAAAAGAGCATAACTCAAAAATTTAAATTAATATAAAAATTGACCGGAAAACCTCTAAAAATTCCTTAGAATTATAGTTTAGCAGAAAACGGTTCTACATTACATTCATTTTGTCTATTTATATTTAAGATAAATACTCTTCGAATATTTTTATTCGTTTATTCGAATATTATTCGAAAATAGTCAGACTACTTGTGTATGTACGACAACCATAGCATACTTCGTTATTATAGCATAAACCGTTCTGTAGTTATGAACAGTCGAGGATTGAATATTTGTTCGCTCATATGTGAGCGGCCACTCCTCAAATTTAATTATTGTAGCTGCTTTTATTATTGAACTATCTTATTTTGAACGTTTCTCGAAATTTTCGATATCGAAAAAGGGGCGTGGTTATAGTTAGATTTCGCCCATTTTAAATAGCAACCTACCTTTGCCAGAAAGCAACCTGTGTGCCAAATTTCCTTCAAATATCTCAAGTTATCGTGTCCACGGACGGTCGAACATATCTTAATATTTGCTCTAAATTATGTGATATTTGGATATATGTGTCACTGGGTCAAGATTTACATAATTTTGGAAAAGTGGGTGGTATCACGCCACATATTTTGTGCTTTGTTTATGCCTTGTTAACACTTTAGAAAAAGTAAGCGATACCAATATCAAAAAAAAGGTTAAACCGCTATATCTTCGAAACTATGTATATATCAGTACCCGCAGAGGACATAGAAGAAGAGGAAGAGTAGGAAAAGCGATTAGAGGATAAAGAAGAGTAACGGTATATGAAAAGGATGAAATAGCGATAAATTAAGATGAAGGGTTGTGTGGGGAGGGAAAAGAGTAAAACTTGTTAAATGTAGGCGAGTCAAACTTCAGGCGGGTCTGGTAGTAAGATATATAATTTAAGTTGAATCAAGTTATGTTTGGTGAATTTATGAATATAGCAAACAAGTTGTTATTATGGAATCCTAAGAGCATTCAGGAAAGCCACGTCACAAAACATAGCATTAGGGTGTTTTCGATAAGGTAATTTTTCTTGGTGCCGAAAACACAGCATAAAAGGAGTTTAATATCTTCTCCTGAGGAGAGGGCATAGGTTTCGTTAGTTTTCGTAGTTTCACGCACCCGAGATTCCATAGTAGGCTTAAAATTTAATTTGAATACCTTCTCCAGCACGAAGATTTTTTGTTGTTAGCGGATCGATCCAAATAATGTAGCAAGAACACCATCCCCACCTAATAAGCTACATCCAAACCATCACTTGCTGAAGTTACCTCTCACTCCGGATATCATACCAGCAGCCACAACCGACAATGACTCAGTTAGAATATCTACAAGTGACGATATAATACAGGAAAGCAAACGGTATAAGAGCCAAACCACTTGGTCCTATGGCCACCCACAAATTTGCACAACAACCAGACCACATTGAATACACTTTCCGTTATTATCAGACTGGACTTACTTATTCGTCAAAGTCGAAAATTTTTAGAAAAATGTATAAACAAAATGTTTTTAGTAAAAAATAAAAAAAATAAAATGAGATTTGTCTTATAATGACGTATTTAAGCATTAAATAAGATAAACTAATGATTTTGATAAGATAGCGTGGCACTGCCCACTTATGACAAAAAGTTGTATCTAAGTAGTCACGTAATCAATAACTACCAAAATCGATAGACGTATTGTTTCTTTTAAATGGCAATACTCTTATAAAACTCAAATGTCCGTTTTTGGTGCCACAATAACAAGGTGCTTCAAAATGCATCGTAAAATTTTACATGTCTTTTTTTTTTTAATTTACAAGCCAAATATGTATTTTATTAATAACTAAAAGTTATTGAAAGTGGTTCAATGAAATTTTATTTGAGCTAAAGATTAAACAGCCAACGAATTTTGGAAAAGGGGAGTGGCACTGCCCATTTATGCTAAAAAGTTTGATCTTAGTAACCGCTTTACCAATTTGTACCAAACTCGATAGACGTATTGATTTCTATAAAAATTTAATACTCGTTTGAAAGCGAAATGCCAAAGCTTTAAAATAAATTTGATAAACTTTAGAGAAATGCAATAACGAAAAGTATGTATTAATAAATTACTAAATAAATTAATTCTTTTATTTGAAATAAAAAATTAACTTGTACATAGATATCTTATTTTTCAATAAAGTAACAAAATTGATTAGTAAATCTCTTTTTCATTGTTGTGATAAGAAGTGAGAAACTTATTTTATCTTAACATAGTCATCGTCACTGGAACATATATCTAACAAAGCAACCTTTTCTGAGCTATACGCATCTGTAAAATATTTTTGTGTTCTTACATACCTCATAGATGATATGACTGGATAGAAGAGATAGCTTACATGTTGAAAGGGTCTTCGTTTTGTCGTTTGTGATACTTTGCAGGTGTTCATACATCTATATCTTTTGTAGTCTTTGTTTTTAGAACCTTGAGCTTCTTCAGACAATTCTCCTAATGGTAAGCACTGGTACTCTATTAAATCTTTTCCATGTGCTAAAATTTTATGTACCGTTGGTGTAAGTAGTTTTACATGCATATTCTCCAAATTTGGGTCCATTAACTGGTTCATGGCAGTTTCAAATATTAAAAAAATTACTCCCAATCTTTTCACAATATCTCTATCAACTCCTGTTATGCGAGCAGTCACTTCATCGTTTAAAAAAATCTTCTTGAGGAGGTACCATCATTTGTATTTCCATATATATCCATACTTTGGACAGTCAACTCTAAGGCCAATCTCTTTATAGAATGCATCCTGAATTATTTTTTTTGTCCTGTTATGTTTCTCCTTACATGTTGTATTGTCGTCGAAAACTTCTCCTTGTTGTGGTAGTGTATAAGCCAGCTTCAAAACAAATTCCATACATCTTATCCTAGCATTCAAAGGAGATATTCCATACTCATAATTTAGTTCGTCAGTTATTGAATCATCAAGATTTTCAAAGTCCTTTTGGCTCTTCTTACAAATTGGACATTTCATTGTAGATGTCGTAGTTGTTATTAAGTTCAAAACTTTTTCATCGACCATCGTTCGAAGAAAATCATGCTTTATTATAATGACATTCCCCTCTTCAATTTTAATTATTGTTGGTTCTAATTTGGAAATTTGATTTTTTATATCACTCACTGTAGCTTTTATGAGTTCCGAAGACTCCTTCTCGTATTTAAATAATATCGGGCGGCACAATATAGTTGATGACGGACGTGGATTTTTCCAATATTCTGAAGCTCCTTTTTTTAGTCGTAATTTAACAATAGAAGCCATAAACATATTACTATCTGTAATTGTTTCATCGTCTATATTTATTCTTTGTTTACATGCGCTTTGTCCTGATGATCCATGACAGCCCCACTTAGTGATCAATGCTAGCTCCTTTGGCAGTGATTTCAACTTTTCTTCAGTAAAACTTTGAAGGAGTTGTCAATTTCAGCTGATACTTCGGTTATTTTGGGACTTAGAGGAACTGCTTCTTTCTTGGCTTGAGTAATTTTTTTGTATCCAGGTAAAATATCGGCATTACGTTGCAATAATGACTTACGCAATATAATATATTTTTTCTTCGTTAAACCGAGATCTATAAACAGCGCCAAAGCTTCTTCGGGAGTGTATTTCCTAGGTAGCGCATTTGGTGGTGTGGGAATGCTGTTTTTGATCCTCATCAGTCGCACTGGACTTGCTACCGCAACTTCTTCTGTTATATGAGACTTCACGTTTTCTTCGTCTTTTTTATATTTAATAGCCAGTGCTCCTGAAAGATGAGTCGTGGCCATAACTTCTGTGGTATCAGACAGCTTCCTTTTCCTTGTGTAGGTAGAACACTCTTCTATGGGTTTTGCTGGTTTCCCTCTAGTTGGATTGGTTGACGTGCTAGGCGTTTCTTCGTCCAAAAAAGTTTTGTCAGCTAGCCACTTTTCATGCTTACTTTGAAATTTTGAATTGTTACGATAGACGTCCTTCCATTTTCTTTCTATCATAATGTATTGTAAACCAATTTTTTCTTCCAGGCCTTCCTTTTCTTTAATGCTTGTTTCACTCGCTAATTCTCTCATAATAGCCTCACCGAAGTCCCGTCTTGACTTTGTAGATTTAAACACCGCAAATAGTTTCGAGTTTTCTAGATACATATTAGAATTGGCTTCGAGTGTATCTGACTAAATATTAAATTGTGAACTATATTTAAAACTACTATGCACTTTATTTAAGTAAACAGAATACTAAGTTCCTTAATCTCCAAAAGACGAATGATAATGTGCATTGTATGATGGATAGCTTTATATACCTACTCAAATTATTAAAATGAATTTCAGGTATACAATTAGTAACTAAAAAAATGTATGTTGTTAACAAGTTCCAATAACAAAAACGACCTTACGGCCGTACTGAATTATATATAACTGCTCAGGCGCGTATTTACGCCCAAGGTTGTTTAAATTTTTTTGATGTGAAAAGTGAAGTTGCAGCTGGACGCAGGTAGACTTTATGAATTTAGGTAACTGAATATTTCACAAATAAGTAAAAACAATAATAATTTTCATAAAAATTCAAAAAGTGAAAAATTATTATTCTTGGCCTTGAGCGCGTTTCATGAATACAAATAACTACTGTTAATTTGACGGAGCACATATTTTAACATTTTTTTTATTTTCCATCAAAGCTTTAAAAAGGGCCTCAAATTAGGTATTTCGAAAAACAGGTATATCCGCCAACTTTTTGTTTCTATCCTAAATTAAATTATCTTTAATGGCTATACAAGAAAACGACAACCGGCCGGGTTATTTACTCACAAAACCATCTTAAATACAACGAAAAAGAAGAAAAATTTCGGCTCTACCTAGTAAACTATAATTTTCTGTGAAAAAACAGTTGTATATTCTTGATCCCTGGAAAATTCTCTATTAGAAACATGTATTAGATTTAGCGAACGCTTTCATGATTTGTTTGATTTTTGCCATGCTTTAACGGCAGAGGCGCCACTGTGAACCGGTGGGATTACAATAGGGTAACGCTAGTTTTTTGCTTTTTCCTTAAAATTTCTAGATGTACTGAAAAATAAATTTCAACCCTTTTTTGTTCGCGTAATTAAATAATATACATTTGACACAAAGGTATCATAATTTTTAAAACTGACATTATGAATTGAATTATTCATTTATTCGTTTAGCGCTTTTTTACAATAGCGCATCTATTACCATATTCTGATTAGTGTTAATAATTTGATTTTTATAAATTTCATTTCATTATAACGTTTAGATTGAACTTATTGTTAGCGTCGATCATGAGATTTTAATTATAGCCCACTCAGCTGCCATATAAATATGTATGTAGATATAATTAAAGCTTTGATGCTGTTAACTACGGGAAAACGTATCATTTACGATAATGAGATTTGTATGTGTATATGAGAAGTTATGCACAAATAAAGTATTATTGTGAGATCTAAAAATGTTATAATTAACATAAATTACTAGCTTCAGTCACCTGTAGGCAGTCAGCAGTCATTACGATTTCTTTTACAAATTCATTTGATGATTGCCGATTTCGATTTTGTAATGTATTCGTTACTCGCTTATCTGGCCATTTGCTCGTTTAGTGAGTTATTTATTAGTGCCTGTTACTAGGCGATGATTTCTATGCTCAGCTAATGAGTTTTGACATTTTCCATGGCGCACCTTAGGCGGCCACTTAATGGAGCTTGAAATACGTTTGTATGTATGAATTGACATATGTATGTGCCTGCCTAGATGAAAACATAGTCAGTATGTCTAAAGTAAGATAGACCAGAAATATATACAAGAATCTGTTTTGCTCTTGCTCATGCCGTTGTACAGTGGGGACTTCAAAACAACAACAATCCATAAATTTAGTAAAATTTCAAATTCAATATGCTAAGCAGTGGTGGCACTTGAACACTTTAAAAAGTAATTCACTCGCCAAAAATAGTTGTAGATCTCTGTTAAATTTTCAAATATTTTGATTCCATGAAATTCCTCCACTTCTTTTCTTTTATGTCAAATTCTAAACGACTAATTGCTTTACCACAACTAAGTAATTTTTGCCTTCCCTCACTTGGTTAAAACATTGCAAAAGTGATCGTTAAATGTATAATAATAATTTCCTGTTCTTATAATCCTGGCCATGGCCTGAAACAAAAATAGAAAGTAGTTTAGCTGCAAGTGGTTCAAGATCCAGATTTCTTCTAATCAGAGGTTACTCTAAGGTGCTGCTCAGCTTCAACATTTCAGGCTGATAGACGCGTCAGTAATACGTGTCAAATAATTAGGTGAGGCATTAAGCTCCCAAAATCTTAGCGGTACCGTTTGATAACATTTACGGTGCTCATGTAGCCGCAATTGCCCCCAAAGTACAAAGCCGCAACAAAATCCTCAAGTCACTAGCTGGCAGTACTTGGGGGAAAAATAAAGAAACGTTACTGGCAACGTACAAGGCAATCGGCCAGCCGGTTCTGAGCTACGCGACGCCTATATGGTCGCCGGGGCTAGCAGCTACACACTGGAGGAGGTTGCAGGCCTGCCAAAACACCGCACTCAGAACTGCCACGGGATGCCTCCTTATGTCTCCTGAAGACCACCTCCATAGCCAGGCAAAAATGCTCGGTGTTAAAGAGCATAGTGAAAAGTTGACCAGGCAATTCCTGTTCAATTGCTACAAACCCCAGCACCCGAACAGGCGCCTGCTCAACGAAAATCCGCCTCCCAGGAGAATAAGGAGTCATCTACATACTACGATGAGATCAGGCACCACAGTTTTTCACCGTTTGATCCAACGGTGCATTGACAGGCCCTCAAACTCATCCACACAGAGTCAGAAAATTCCTTTGTCAGCGCTCGTCCAGTGAACACCGTTATTCAGGCAAAAACTCCACCCGATACCTGTTGCCGAAGAGGAACGCGAACTACCTAGAGAGACAAGGGTCAAGCTGGCCCAACTTCGTTCTGGATACTGTAACGGGTTAAAATCTTAGCTATCCAGACTGAACCTTGACATGCCAAATGTCTAGCCGGCATGCGGCGTGTCTCCCCATGACACTAACCACCTGTTCATCTGCTCAACCGAGCCCTGTTGAAGCCGCGAGGTTTCTGGGACTCCCGTTAGAAGAGCTCGATTACAATGTAAAGTAAGGTGGTGATAGGTTAGGTTAGGTTGCGAGGTCTGAGCTGAAACTCTACGGTAACTGCCCGACACATAGGCCGCCAAGTGGGGCCCGTTGTAATACCGCTGTAATACACGGTCTTAAAAAAAAAAAAATTAAAAGTTGATGACTTAGAACATGCAACCCCAGTCAACACAATGCAAAAGTTTTTACTTTTTGACAAGAGCACCTGCAACACGTTTACAATTTTTGTCCCTTTTTTAAGGTGCAGTTACCACTGTGCCTTTTTTAGATGCTAGGAGTACATTTGAGATTTTGATTGTATTTCTTATGTTGATCCAGTGATTATCATTTAATTTTAATAAAGAAGGTAACAAATGGCAATTAAGGAATTTAACAACCCGTCACCTGGTATTAATAAACAGTATTCGAATATTTTAAACTCAATTATTATGATCAAATCTGGTACAAAGTTTCATAAATAACAAATTTTATCTACTTTCTGCGTTTCAAAGGGGTGTCTTCTTAATTGATTTACATAGCTATCATCATTATTGTGTCAGAGACTGGCAATTGAGCAACTGTTTGAAATAGCATATTAAAATATGTTTGAGAAAAAACGGTAGTTTTATTACGAGTTCTTCTCTGCCACACACTGGGTTCCTTTAAACTTAATGCACGTGTGTGAGAAATAGAAAGCCAAGATGAAACAGATTAAATGGCAATAAATTTATCTCAAACATATAAAAATTAACAGATTTTACTGAACTATTGATCATTTCCTGAACTTGGCGTCTAGCTTATCACAGATTGCCAAATATTCGAAATCGATCGACATTCCGAGTAGTACCACTTAGTTTTCCGGCCTTGCTGGAACTGTACAGTGTCCGCAGTGGTTTTGTGTAGTAGATGACAGATGGGCTTCCACTGCTCGGTCACATACCCAGCGGCGAAAATTCACATTACAAAATGCAATACTTTTCCAACACTTTGCAGACAGGTTCCCTTCAAGAATCAGTTACAACCAATATTACATAAGCATGGCCGTTTTGTAGACAAAGCCGATTACATACCTCTTTATTAGTAATTCGTTAAAAATATATGTATGTATGTCGCCCTGTGCCGACCACCATTATCTCGCGTTCGCAAATAACACAGAGTAGAGAGCCCTCGGCCAACTCAATCAAATAAGAGCCGAATTCAAAAGCAAACAGAGAAACTGAATTTATATTTAATTAATAGAAGCGATATTGGATCCATAAATTAATTTTGTATAAACAACGCAATCCGAGTAAGAAATTACAATTTTTCAGCTGACATGCAATAAAACTAACAACAACATAAACCACTAAAACCCGTTCACAAATTTCCCTTGTAACATAAGTTTCATAGGTTTACATACCTCCTAGAGACCAACCGAAAAGCACAATTTTTTATTTGAGCTGCAACCAAACTTTCGGATTTCATATTAAAATATAAGTCTATCGCTAAGTATTATTTGTAAAATAAAAAAGTAATAATTGGTGCGATATATACTTCCGAGGAGATTAAGGCCGAGCTTCACTACCAATTTGTGGTGTGCTACTTATAATTTTTCCTACAAATTGGCGGGACCTACATTTTTTTGCCGATTCCGAACGGGATTCGTAAAGCAGGTGAATTTGTGCTGAGAAGCCTTCCATGGCAGAAATACACTCGGAGAGTTTGCCAAACCACTGCCGAGGGGCGACCCCATTTTGCAAAAACTGTCCCACGGCGCGAACCTCTGTAAGTCTGCAATAGCGCAGCTAGTAAATGTCTCAAGTACAACGTGTGCGACGCAGATTGGAGCCCATGATAGCGAACAATTTATTATTATTTATTTATTCATATTTGTACAAGTACGACTATTGTCTCTTAAAGTACATCGACATTTGGACAAATAACACCAATGGTATATATAAGATAAATTACAATTACAAAGTTATAAATTAATTATATATGTATGCATAGTTTGTATGCTCCCTCTTATATCTGATAATTAAGATAATACGAGTATTAATACTACCAGCTGTATATCTACGCCTGTTATAGCAAAAACTGATATAAAGCCAATTTAAAGCGCCTGATGTTGCGTTCATTTTTAATATTATTTGGTAAAGAGTTCCAAAGTTTGACAGCACTGACGAAGAATGTTCTAGAGGATGTGAGATTATTTTTTATTTTATTTTTTTTGTTAATCAAATATTAAATATATAAATGGTTCTAAACGTAAATTTTGTTTATTTTTATTTTATTAAATTTTTACCCCAAATTTATGACAAATTAGTGACTTTTTTTTTGAGACTGGAGATGTGAGACGGCTTACTGAATACCAAATTATCTCAAAATTTTATTTGAACACAAAATGTCGCTATTAGCGACTAGATACTGCTTACAGAATTCACCTATTAGGCTTTCTACTGAGCTTTCACTTGGCATGTTCCTACAAAGTTGCCACCTATTTCTAAATTAGTTGAGATATGCCAACATGGGTACCATACGAAAAGTACATTACGTCAACAAAAATATATATAGGTAGGATTGCCACCTAGGATTGTCACCTTATCCTATTATATTTATATTTTTACATATCCGATATTATCACGAAAACGCCTAACACAATTTAAACGAACTTCTGAATATGGGTAATATAAAACATTTTCAGCCCTCGTACTTAAGTGCTGTCACTTTTTCATTGTGTTTTAACAGGGTTGTCACCTATCTGATTTTTAAGTAGTTTTACCATTTTGTTTATACTTATTATTCACACATTTCTATAAATTGTGTATACATTATCTGCTGATGTCTTAGCTCTCTCACTTAAGTTGGCAACACTATGAATGGTTTTTAGTGTTTTCATTTATCTAAATATAAAGTCAGAAATTTTAATATGGATATCACCGGAATGGGAGTATTTTAGGCGGTGAGGTCCGCAATGGATTAGGCAGGAGTTATGCACATTCATTTTGGTGTTATGTGGATGTTCTCACTAAATATCGGTCGAACACTTTTTAAGCTGTTCTATATAACTTACAATTATATCGGGTACACTTTTTTAACTTTCTGCCATTGTTTTGGATGCTCGTTAACAACTTATCGCCAACATGAGCTCACATATAAATGTTTATGGAACTCAAGTTTGTAATAAAACTTAGGGCTGGTTTTTTGCAGAGCCCTACCATTTAACCGAATGAATTCTTTTCATAAAGTAAGCGAATTCGAACGTTCGGTCCGACTCTTTACACATACCCGTATGAATGTACATATGTATGTATATAAATATAGGGGGCATACATGCAAAAGTATGCATACAACAGCTGTCAACATTGACAATTTTATCGCGTCCAACGCCAACAACGCCAAAGAAGCAAATCAAGACATGATTGCAGCGCCGCCAAAACAGGAATACAACGAGCTTAAATATGCAATTTGCACAAATTTCAACAATCAGCCCAAACATAACGGCGACAGCAAAAAATAACTTATCAATGTTGTTGTTGATTTGCTCGCTTTCGATTGAAAAAAGAGTCAGAAGCCATGCAAATGTGCTAATTCGTGTTGACTTAACGGCTGCAATAAGTTAAATCATTGTCCGCTATATTGCTGCACCGAAGCACGGACGTAGCCACACTTCCAATCGTTGCACGCCACACCCAAGCCAAAGAGGTAGACACTTACATTGCATGCGTCCTAGTATGAGTTCATGTCCAACTCATTGAGTGCTGCACGAAATTTTCAAAACCACGTCCGCATTCGAAAAAAACCTTAAATAAGGCGCGTTCATGTTGTGAGTATACCCAATAGTAGCAGCACACAAGGAATTATAAAAGTTTATTCGACGCTTCCTCCGTTACAAAACAAACAACTAAACAAAAGCGACAATACTGTTTGCAGAAGCGAGTTTTTACATAACAAAAATTCACTAGTTAGATAACTTCACAGTGAGTTCACTCTACAACACTTGAAAATAAAACGGCCACCCTTCCTTGCAGATATGTTGTCTTTTATAGTTTGGCCTAGTGCCAGGCTCACCACCTAGAAGTTACTAGGTTGTTCGTTCAACGTACTCTCGAAGGCTCTTGTTTATGTATCGCCACGTCCTCTTTGCTCCATATTCGTAAACACTCGTGTTATCTTTCTTTCTCCTGCTTGCATGCATCAGTGCAGCCATCGTTATCTCTGTTGCGTTAACTAGCGGTGGGAGCGTTAGGAAGGACCTGAAAAGTGGCATGAAATAATACTTCACGTCAGAGGAAGTGTCTACCTTCTGCAAGCAACTACAAATCCCAAGAATGCACTCCTTACTTTATATATGAAGGCCGTAGTTAAAGGTCGAAATTATATTATGAAGGGAACCAGACACCCCAATACCTGACAACGGAAAACCGGCCCACCACTTTACTATGACGAAACGAAGATGGCAATATCCGGTTCAAAAATAATTAATTTCCCCGAAAGACGGATTACCGGTTAAAACATGGAAGCTACACTGCCAAATCCACAAGAAAGCAGATCTCGCATCATATATATTGTGCTTAAGACCTGGTAGGTCTATAATAGATCAGATCTTCACGATACGCAAGATCTTGAGAAGACCAATCCTATAGCCAAAAGCCAAAGTACTCTGCAAAAAGTCTAGTTCATTGACTACACATTTTGTGGGCGTATTCATACTTGTTTTAAACGAGTTCTAAAAACGCCTAGTGTAAGAAAAAGTCTTTATTTCAAAAAATATGCGTTTATCGATTGTAAACTACAGATACTATATGCCTTACTTAATATGCTTCTGTACAGTACCCACATGCTATCTTTATGTACATTTTCAAATTTAGTCTGTAAGCATTATTCAATTTGTAGACTATTCATTAAATAAATTAAATCTTTGCAATGAAAGTTATGTATATACAATTCCCCTGTTTTCAACCAGATATACGGATGGTTCCAGCTTCGAAAAACGCTTCCACAATTAAGATCGTGATAGTGCAGCGCAGCTTAAACCATATATTGCCCTGACTGTACCAGGAAATATCATACCAATGGTCTGCAAGAGGAGAATGGACGCATGACCCCAATTATTTAATGATTTTTTATACCAACAATTTTGTTGATTTACGGCCTGTACATTGTCAAGTATTCATGAAACGAGCTCAAGGCCAAGTACGGTAAGGCAGTTCTGATGATAAAACTACCTCTCTATCTCTATGGCGCGATATACAACAGGTATATCATCATAAACCTCCTAAGAGATTTTTGCGCCAAGCTTCTCTTCCAATTTGTGGTGTGCCGATTTGAATTTTTCCCTACAAATTGGTGGGACCTACAGTTTTTTGCCGACTCCGAACGGCATCTACAAAGGAGACGAATTTTTGCTGAGAAGCCTGTCATGGCAGAAATACACTCGGAGAGTTTGCCAAACCACTGCCGAGGGGCGACCCCGTTTTGAAAAACTTTTTTCAAATCACTTTTGATGTTACCTGTACCAGGGCTCGAACCATGGACCTTCGGTGTGGTAGGCCGGCAACACTACCTTCACACCACGGCGGCCGCCTAAACAGATCTGTCAAAAATCTATCATGATCACACTACTAACTGTCAAATGGCGGAAGTGGTTCATGCATATGGTAAAAAGAAGAATAGAACTAGGAGCTTAGATGACATCAAAACCAGCGTATTGTTAGTTTAATGGTTAGCAATGCGTGCCAAAATTTCTCTGATGAGTGAAGTCTAGCAGCTTCCGAAATAGATCTATAAGAAAAGCTATGGCAGTTGTCTCTAAACATTTTTCCTACTCTATTCAATCAAAAAACTTTTAATAATTAATTAAAAATGATTATTAATAAGTAAAAACAATAATAATTTTCATAAAAATTCAAAAAGTGAAAAATTATTATTCTTGGCCTTGAGCTCGTTTCATGAATACCAATTATTTAATACATCTGACTCTATGATATAAAATTATAGAAACACTGCTCTTCCGTGGCCTACAATGGAATTAACGCGACAACAAGCATAGCTATTTTTAGAGCTTTTGTGGTCAGTGTCGCAACTACACCGGCTTGTGGTGTATCGGAAATTAATCCTGATTTCCCAGCCGAGACAGCAGTTTCGAGAGCTAACGTGATAAATTGAGATACTTCAACCCAGGAAAACTACAAATATGTCCGTTGCTAGGAAAATCAGTCATTTGATGGGCCAACACAAACGGACGAAATCGGAAGAGCACCTATGCACTTGTTAACCCTGATAAAACCCAACAAAAATCAATTGTCTTTCACGTTAACGCCTAGCCTTCACACTTCATCTCTAGGATACAAGGGCAAGGATACAAGGGTAAGATTATCGATTCAGCTTCGACCAGTATTATATCCAGTGTGAACAGGTTAGCCTTTTCGAGGATAGATTTAGCCTTTTTTTTTGTCGTTTATCCTCATAATTTTGGTTTTAGCTTCGTGGCTTTTTTTTTAGCCTTTTCTTACTCCAAACCTTTTTTGGTCCCAACACCATATTTTTCATATAAAATTAAAGTTAAATGAAGGTAGTATGGATGACGAAATATAGAAAATTATTCGTAAAAATTGTCAACTATTTTTAATGGAGTTGATAACCCAATTGCGACATCGCCTAACTGATAATATCTTTACAAAAGATAAATTTTGTTCCAGTTGATAATTCTTTGAAGTAGCATTGATTGAGCTGCAGTGGCGAAAGCTAATAACCGTACAATGGACAAGTGTGACCTCTACCATAGAATTTTGGCCGGAAGTCCGAGAACATAAAAATACATTAACCGAACCCCCCTTTTTAGAACTTTTTTAGCTTTTTGGTATTACCTTTCAGTAATAGGGGGGTTGAATGAATTTTGAGTGCCATGAACATTTTAAAAATTAAGTTAAGGAACAGATTAAAAATTAAAACGCTTAACTCACTGCTTAATATTAGACGTTCGTTAAAACCATTATCCAAATGTTGCACTGATTTTGAAATTACCGATGATCTCATCTCTATGATAAATACACAAACTTTGTACGCAGACTCAAGCTCTTCTGATGCATCTTCTTCTTCTTTAAATGGTCGTCTAACCGCCTGGGCGATTTTGACCGTCCAATATAGCTCGCCAGTCGTTTCTTCGTTGCGCCAACTGGCGGCAATTGGAAACACCGCGCGATCGCAAATCGGTCTCCACTTGGTCCTTCCATCGGAGTGGTGGTCTCCCTCTTCCTCTGCTTCCACCGGCGGGTGCCGATAAGAATACCTTCTGGGCTGGAGCATCTTCGCTCATTCGCACCACGTGGCCTAGCCAGCGAAGCCGCTGTGTTTTAATTCGCTGAACTATGTCGGCGTCTGCGTAAAGTTCTTACAGCTCATCATTAAATCTTCTTCGGTGCTCGCCGTCGCCAACGCGTAGAGGTCCACAAATCTTTCGAAGAACCTTTCTCTCGAATACTCCCAGAGCCACCTCATCAGATGTTGTTAGTGTCCACGCTTCTGCACCATATAGCAGGACGGGTGCGATGAGTGACTTGTAGAGTGTTATTTTCGTTCGTCGAGAGAGGACTTTACTTTTCAATTGCCTACTCAGTCCGAAGTAGCATTTGTTTGCAAGAGTAATTCTGTGTCGGATTTCTAGGCTAACATTATTGTTGGTGTTAATGCTGGTTCCCAGGTAAACAAAGTCCTTTACTATTTCGAAATTATTGCTGCCAACAGTGGCTTGGTTGCCAAGGCGCGAATGCGCTGACTCTTTGCATGATAACAAAAGGTACTTCGTTTTGCCCTCGTTCACCACCAATCCCATTTTCTCCGCTTATGTCTACAGCTTTATACAGGGTGGCTGATGAATTTTGCTACATTAAGAAACTCAAATAATTTTTTTTTCAGTGTATGGAATTCATTTTTCTTTTATTCGTGTTAAAGCTCATTAAATTTTATTAAATATAGCTTAATTAGTTTTAAAAATAATCGTCGATGCATGTGCGGCATCTTACCAAAAAGTTGTTCATTACTGCTTGGAGAGTTGAGACAGGAATAGCCGCAATTGTTTCTCGAATGGATTGCCTTAGTTCATTCAAATTTGTTGGTTTTGCTTTGAAGACTTCCTGTTTGCAATAACCCCACAAGAAAAAGTCAGGTGCAGTAAGGTCAGGCGACCTGGGTGGCCAACGGAATGTGGAGTTTCTGGATATCAACTTATTGGGAAATTTTCGTCGCAATTCTGTCATAACAGGTTGGGCTATATGAGGAGCTGCACCATATTGCTGAAACCACACAGAGTTGAAAGAAATTCTCATTCGGCGTAATTCTGGATAGAAAAACTCTCTCAACATGCTCAAGTAACGGTCTCCAGTAACCGTAACGGTGTGACCGTTTTCTTCGAAGAAGTAGGGCCCGACAATGCAGCGTGATGAAACTGCACACCACACTGTGACACGAAGTGGATGCAATTCCGTCTCATGGAGTATCTGTGGGTTGGAAGCACTCCATATTCGACAATTTTGTTTGTTTATGTTGCCGTTTAAATCGAAATGGGCCTCGTCAGACATGAAAAGACAGTTCAACATGTTTCCATCCTCTTCCACCATTTGAAGCATCTTCTGGCAAAATTCCAAGCGAATCGGCAAGTCTGCAGCGTTCAGTTTGTTGGCCATTTGAATTTTATATGGGAATAAGTCCAAATCTTTGTGCATAATTGACTGTAATGACTGTCTGCTTACACCCATTTGAGCAGATAAGCTTCTTGTCGAAACACGTGGATTATTTTGTATGGCAGCAGCTACAGCAGCGATTGTTTCCTCCGTTCGAACTGAAGGGTTTCGATGGTAAGGTCTTCTGTTGACTGTCCCATGCTCGGCAAAATTGTTTACAAGTCTTATTATGGTCCATCTGCTCGGAGGATTGCCGCCAAACGTGCGCCTATACTCTCTTTGAACCGAAACTACGGACTCCAGTGCGTGATAGCGGCGGACAATCCAAATTCTTGTTTCAGTGTCCCAGTTATCCATTTTTGTTAAATGTAAAAGTCAATCTGCAAAATAAAAAAAAGTTAACCAGATTCATTAAATAGAAAAAAAATTATTTAATTTTTTTTTGGTAGCGGCTTTCATTAGCCACCCTGTATATAATTAGTGTAAACTAAATGTCAGATGTATTTTACTTATTGAGTTCGGACATCGGGGTCCGTCAACAATTCCTCAGAATCCTTGACAGCTAGCCGTTGGTTGAATGCTATCACCAGTTCCGTCGGTATAACGTAATTCTGGCTACTTATAAGAATACTATTTTCCCGACAGCTGGCTTTTAGGTGTCTGTAAAGCTTTCCATTATTTTTTTTTATATTCTTTTGTCAGACCCGGGAGAAGTTGTGCTGTCCGATAATATCTCTCCCTGCAATTTATCAACTTTCCCAAAAACTGAAAAACGGGCCATATTGTAACTTTGTAAAAAATGTTCGTATCTCTCTAAAGCTATCTCTACCTCTTTCTCTCTCTCAGTCCTTCTCAGCTCTCCTCTCTTTCATTCCTCCTTTTTTTCTAGCACTCCCTGTCATTTACACTCCCGCTCACTAACCCTTTCACTTACTCGCACTATCACTTTCTCTTTTACTTCCGTCCCCTCTCACTCCCAAGCTTCTTCTTAATCTATCCTCTTCTGCATCTTCTCTTTCTCTCCACATATGGGACTCAGAACCACTACGTTCCCATTGCTTGGCGATTAGTGGCCTTCTCATATTTTTAACTGCTCAATGTATCAGGATCTTGTTACAGCAAAATCAGTATAGTTGTAGAAACAAGCAATTTCTTAGTACTTACATTATTTTATTTATTTATTTATTGAATTATGGTAGAGCCTTATGATTAATTGGTATACTTGTTTAAACGTGGTCTTGTTGTTGAGGTGTTTATTATATTTGTGAGATTATTTGGCACTGCGCTAAGGTGTGGTTGGAAAGGACGTGTTTCCAAGCCACTACTAAATTAAAATAGTAAGCAGATATCTCTTAATAGAAAAAAGCGAATTCTTGCAGGTGTTATTGTAGTCCTGGCATAAGCATCGAAAAGGTTCATGCAACTCAAAATTTGATCTGCAAGTGCTAAGAAAAATCGGCTGGAAATACCTAGACGGCCTAATAGGGATATTAAACATAATTTCAACAAGCAGATATGAGCTACTAACACCGAGCATTTTACGACAACTTTGCAACGTAGGCAGATGAATAAGTTGAAGAAGACTGCAAGAAGAGCAACAAATCTCACCAGTTTGTCCTTTCTCCTGTTAATTGCTGAAAAATTAAGCATATAAGAGAGCTAAGTTCTACTTCCCCATATTTGCCGACTCAGCAGCAGATCCCTTTTTTTTCTGCTGCCAACAGCAGATGTCGGTAAAAGTAGTTCCTGGGTTAGAGCGCTTTTATTCATTCACGTGAGCCTTCTTCAGAATTTAGGGCTTTGTGATGATCTGGTCAATTGTAGACTTACCAGGTTCGAAGGATAACGGATAAGGTCCAATGGCCTCTTTCTTCACTAAAAATCAATTTTCTAACATTTTGCTAAAATAATTTTAAAATTTTAAAACTAACTACTGGGTGCATAACACTCCGCCTCACACACACTAATTTAGTCGCGGTTATTTGTTGTCCTATTAAAGTGGTCATCTTTGGACACAGCTGCCACATTTTCACTGCTGACGTTGCGGCATTTGAACGGCGGCCACAGTGGCAATGATAGCGAGCTGCGTGGTCACACCAAGACATTTAAAAGCCATAAAACAGTTTGCCGTGTGCCGTCCCACTAGCGAAGCGACTGCTCGAGTGTCATGCAATATTTTCACTTATTCAAATGTCGCGCCGTCAGTCATGTCAAGTGTCAGCGTAAAGGAACATGCGCAAAGTGCAGCTGTCCCTGCACACAAGCTGTCGGCTTGCAATGAAATGCACGCGCATGCGCACCAATACCAGCACCAGTACCACCACACCGCAGAGCGCAATCAATAATGAAAATAAAATTTCGTGTTTCAATTGGCTTATTCTTTGGGCGACTTTTATCGTTGCATTGATTGCGTTTTAAATGCGCTCATAAATCAAATTCAATTTATGTCAACATTTTATGGTCGTCTGTCCTAAGGCACTATTTGTTGTATGGTCCAATTACATACAAACATACAACCGACGTTTACTCGACCGAATGAGCATGTTGTTGGCTGTTGTAATTCTTGCTGTTGTTGTTGTTATAGCACCGCTTCTCCATAAAGTAAAAATTATTGCAATCAAAATTTGTGAGTAAGTGGGCTCCAGTCGACGGGCCGCCATATTCATAGCACAATCCGCAGCAACAACAACAACAAATACCTTCAGAATTTCAAAAAAGCATTTTTCAAATAGCAGCGGCAACTTAAGCGCCAACAACGTAATGAATATTGCCAACAAAACTAACAACAAGAATAAAAATTGCCAACTGTCATGACAGTCGCGTTTTACCTGGCAGGCACTTTGGGCCGTAATGTAACCAACAAAAGACCAACGTTGCATGTCGCCGCACGAACTGGCATTACTAGCTTGCATACAAACGTCTAATGTATGGGGCAGCGGGTTGCTCTTGCTCACCTTTATGTTTAATGCTCCATGCTTGACTTGGCTTGTTCGCTTGACCGCCTGTCGTCTGTTACATTGACCATTGCCAGTTGGCGGTCACACTACTGGGCAGTGCTGCATGGCAAAGTGTGTGGTGATAGCGTGTTTAGGTTGAGAACTTCATCAATTACTTTGTTGTCAAAGTCGAGAGTGGAGTTGCGCATGAGAGTTGATATCGTTGGACGAGTATTTATTTATTGTTTATATAAATTGCTGTGATTAGCAAATTTCGATTGTGCGAGAGTATGCCAGTAACGTTACTTATACCCAGTAGTGCTATTATATTTAGAGAGAAATCCGCAGAAGGTCGTATTTGGCGAATTTTTCGATTCCTTACGGCTGAAAATTGAGCCATTACAGGGTGGCGCAAAAGTAATCCTCCTATCAGAAAATGCTATAAATTTTGCGATTGGTCCCTAAAGTCAGTTCTGTTTTTACATTTGTGTAGTAAACACATGCGAAATACACGTTAATAAACAATGTTACGCTACACTGCTCCAGAACGCGGAATATTGCTGACTATTTATTTGACCAATAATCGGTCGGGGCCAAACGGTTACTGTGAATGGTGAGCGCTACAGAGCAATGATCAACGAGTTCTTTTTGCCGCAACTTGATGAATTGGTATTGGAAAACATGTGGTTCCAACAAGACGGTGCAACAGCACATACTACACGTGCCGCAACCGATATGCTGAACATCGGAAGCTTACTTTTGCGCCACCTTGTATATGTCCAGACCAAATTTGGCTAGGAATTTAAATTATTCCAGTTTTTAAGGAAATAAGTGTGAAAAAACTGTTAAAATTTTAAACCAGAAATGTCTTAACAATTAAAAAACATCAGTTGACAGGATTCGAACCGGCGCACACAAAACTGTTTATAGAAAAAATCAATGACTTGAAAAAACGTTCAGAAATAAATGAAAAGAAATTTAAAAATGTATGCATTTTTTCAGTTCAGTTTTAAATTTAAACCACAATAAATTGAAAATTGGTTTAGGTAATTGAAAGGTTTTAAAATTATTAAAAAAAAGTATAAAGAATGATTAAAAATGTAAGCTTAAAGTTTGGGATTGACTTCTAATAGCCTCTATTTATTTCTGACTACTTCTCGCTCCCACGGGATATTGAATTCTTACAGTTCTGTATATTTGTCATTTGGCGACATCTTCTTTAGTGAATCGGAGTGAAAGGTAGTCGAAGGGAGTGGAATAACGTAATAAGGTGCTATAACTGCTTTATATTCACTCATTTGTGAGTTCTATGTCTTCAGAATAAAGTTTTCACTATTCACTCTTATTATGTGTTTCAATATTGACAAAAACAATATTGATACCTACGAACCAGCAATTGAATTAGCATTGCCAATTTGTGCACATCAATATTGTTTTGGTTAATATTGACAACCATAATAGGGGTGATTGATTACAATCCACCCCGTGTTGGTGTGTGAATCAGGGTTGCGTGATTTTGATTTGGATGAATCAAGAATCCAAAAATAAAATTTATTTTCTGTTTGAAAATTGTTTCAAACCAAAGATATTTTTTATTTGTGATTTGAATCGCCGCCCAAATCAAAGATTCTTTTTATTTGTGATTCGTTTCTTCAGCAAAGATACTCCTTATTTGTGATGTCGGTGTTTGCGTAATGCTCATACAGGTCATTATTAAATATTCTGCGGTACTCGCTGTCGTCAACGAGTTTTTTGGTTCACCAGCAATAGCATATTTCAAGTTTACTACTTCAAGTTTCTGCGAATATTCCACGCAACTAATATATATATATTATATATATTTCTTTGTTTCTGAATACTCCATGGACCACCTACGTAAGGGTAAAATGCTGCCTAAAGATTAATCTTTTATGAAAGGGGATTTCTTTTTAGTACTCTGATACTCTGATTTGTAGTACTCCATCCTTTTTTACAGTGTTCTAGTAGCCATAGACTATGATGAGGATTTCTGCGGGTTAGGGGTTTAGAATATGCCCTTAGGCATACCGGTCGTAAGAGGCGACTAATATGCAATAAGGTAATGACGTGCAACTCAATGGTTGATCTACGGATATGATGCCTCTCACCTCTCATTACCCATCTTATCCTTGCTTATGGAAGGAGGGGTGGCATGACCTAGAAGGTTTCACTGGTCATAAATCGCTACCACGACAGTCGGGCAGTACCGCCAGGGAGTACCGGAGCGTACCGGGTTCAAATCCGGCCAAGGACAGTTAATTCGACAATACTCCCCAAAACCTTCGGGTAGTGTTTTTGTCGTTACCACAACAACAACAACTGAGGATTATTGAATTAACAATTCTGGTTAGTTATAGAATTCTTGATATCAAAACATTTTCTCTTAAACAATGAATTGTAGTACCAATCTCTATCCTTTTAACGAACGTATAACTTGAGCAAATGTTGTAGTATATACAGGGTGGCTGATGAAAGCCGCTACCAAAAAAAAATTAAATAACTTTTTTTCTATTTAATGAATCTGGTTAATTTTTTTTTTATTTTGCAGATTGACTTTTACATTTAACAAAAATAGATAACTGGGACACTGAAACAAGAATTTGGATTGTCCGCCGCTATCACGCACTGGAGTCCGTAGTTTCGATTCAAAGAGAGTGTAGGCGCACGTTTGGCGGCAATCCTCCGAGCAGATGGACCATAATAAGACTTGTAAACAATTTTGCCGAGCATGGGACAGTCAACAGAAGACCTTACCATCGAAACCCTTCAGTTCGAACGGAGGAAACAATCGCTGCTGTAGCTGCTGCCATACAAAATAATCCACGTGTTTCGACAAGAAGCTTATCTGCTCAAATGGGTGTAAGCAGACAGTCATTACAGTCAATTATGCACAAATATTTGGACTTATTCCCATATAAAATTCAAATGGCCAACAAACTGAACGCTGCAGACTTGCCGATTCGCTTGGAATTTTGCCAGAAGATGCTTCAAATGGTGGAAGAGGATGGAAACATGTTGAACTGTTTTTTCATGTCTGACGAGGCCCATTTCGATTTAAACGGCAACATAAACAAACAAAATTGTCGAATATGGAGTGCTTCCAACCCACAGATACTCCATGAGACGGAATTGCATCCACTTCGTGTCACAGTGTGGTGTGCAGTTTCATCACGCTGCATTGTCGGGCCCTAATTCTTCGAAGAAAACGGTCACACCGTTACGGTTACTGGAGACCGTTACTTGAGCATGTTGAGAGAGTTTTTCTATCCAGAATTACGCCGAATGAGAATTTCTTTCAACTCTGTGTGGTTTCAGCAAGATGGTGCAGCTCCTCATATAGCCCAACCTGTTATGACAGAATTGCGACGAAAATTTCCCAATAAGCTGATATCCAGAAACTCCACATTCCGTTGGCCACCCAGGTCGCCTGACCTTACTGCACCTGACTTTTTCTTGTGGGGTTATTGCAAACAGGAAGTCTTCAAAGCAAAACCAACAAATTTGAATGAACTAAGGCAATCCATTCGAGAAACAATTGCGGCTATTCCTGTCTCAACTCTCCAAGCAGTAATGAACAACTTTTTGGTAAGATGCCGCACATGCATCGACGAGCAGGGGGGGCATTTAAATTCCATTATTTTTAAAACTAATTAAGCTATATTTAATAAAATTTAATGAGCTTTAACATGAATAAAAGAAAAATGAATTCCATACACTGAAAAAAAAATTATTTGAGTTTCTTAATGTAGCTGAAATGTAAATGAAGTTCTTTCCGCAAACTACTTGGTGATGCCGTGCGGGAACTTGGAAAGACAACTTTGCTCAAGGTCACTGCTGGGTACAAATTGATGGCTCCACGTTCTTCGTTATTCTGCAGTGCCAGTAGTTTCTCAACAGATTTTTTGCAGCTTTTGGGGGTTTGGAACACATTCAGTGATAAATGCAGCTATGCAATTCTCATGATTAAAAGGCAACTAAAAATCCTAAGCATTGGTGCACCACAAATATGTTACAAAGATGGCTCTTGGCGTATGCCTGGGCTTAGCCTGAGTATAGCCTATCACAGTAACAGATCAAATTGATTGATTCGAGTAAAGAAAACAAAGAGTAGTGAGGATAGGGCACCACCACCCTATCATGTTTCCATGCTTTAGGAATAAAAAAATTACGTGCACAGGTTGAAAGTCCTCGTTAAGCAGAAATCTCCCCCACAGTCTAGATATTTTACCATCAGCATGCTGATGTACTCTCTGTTGAAAGCGGCTTCCGTCTCCTTTGTGTTGTTTTAACAGCGGAACTCTCCAACTGTTGGCCTAAGGCCTTTTTGATGACTTCAGCAAACTTTTGTGATGGTAATGATATCATTGGCGCCATTACCATTACTTTTCTGTTTGTGAGCCTGTCTGTTGGCAATAGGAGGTGATGCATGTTTTCAGTGAGATATAAAATTGCCGGGAAGGGCCCTCGATGTTTGGTACGTTTATGGTGCTCGTGAAGGCATAAAGCGAGTCGAAACCGAATCTAGCTTTTTCACGACCAAGCAACAATAAGCCGTGCCACATTCTGTTTCCAAGGTAATGGATGCATATAAGAATCTTTTAGTTGCTTTAACCTACAGTATAGAAATATCTATTGTCTTGAAAACCTATATAATGATAAGGCAAATGACCTGGCACGTTGGTGCTCATCAGAAGGAAATCCAACGATGACCACCTTAGTAGGTGCACATTTATCATTCGAAATTTCACTTGAACAAGCAAAGTATCCTACTGAGGACATCTAGCGATGATAATCATAAGCTTTCGGTCTTGACGATGGTTTCGCATTATGATCATTGCAGAAGCTCTATAGACATAGCTTCTCGAGAAACAGTTAATCTTTGTTTATTGTACTTGTTCACTCCACACTGGTTAATCGAAAAGTTAATTACAGAAATTGGCAAGAATGTCATTTAATTTAGTGTTAGCAATTAAAAAGGTGATTTGTGTCTTGAGATACACCCAAAAACCCGGTCATACATTCGGCATCTTGTATAGATAGCAGTTAAACCTTTTACAATATCCAGAAAAAAACTAAGCCAGAGTGGTTCTGCAGGCACAGGCGGCGATTTTGTTTGTTAAGGATGGCGTTCAGCGGACTACACCTTTTTCAGTTTAAATTCAGAAAGTTGCAACTCATTTTCAGAAAGTTAAAATCATATTCAAACTTTCCATTTTATATTGAGAATGTTACAATTGATATTCAGAAAGTTATAGTTCATATTCAGAATTTCCAATTGATTCTCAGAAAGCTAAAATTCATATTCAGAAACCTACAATTCATATTCAGATTTACCATTTTATATAGAGAATGTAACAATTGAATTGAATATAAAATGGGAATTCTAAATATGAATTGTAACTTTCTGAATATCAAGTGGAAATTCTGAATATCAATTGCAACTTTCTGAATATCAAATAGAAATTCTGAATATGAATTGTATCTTTCCGAATATCAGCTGTAACTGTCTGAATTTAAAATGGGCATTCTAAATATGAGTTGTAAATTTCTGAATATAAATTGCTACTTTAAAATTATGAATTGTACCTTTCTGAATATGAAATTGAAATTCTGAATATCAATTGCAACTTTCTGAACATGAAATTGAAGTTCTGAATATCAATTGCAACTTTCTGAATATGAAATGGAAAATCTGAATATGAATTGTAATTTTCTGAACATGAACTGTAGGTTTTTGAATATGAATTGTAGCTTTCTGAGAATCAATTGCAAATTCTGAATATGAATTATACCTTTCTGAATATCAATTTTAACATTCTCAATATAAAACGGAAATTCTGAATATGAATTTTAACTTTCTGAATATCAAATGGTAATTCTGAATATGAGTTGTGATTTTCTGAATATGAATTGTAACTTTCTGAATATAAAATGGAAATTCTGAATATGAATTATAACTTACTGAACATGAATTGTAACTTTCTGAATATGAATCGTACCTTTCTGAATATGAAATAGAAATTCTGAATATGAATTGCAACTTTCTGAATATCAAATGAAAATTCTGAATATGAATTGTAATTTTCTGAATATGAATTGTAACTTTCTGAATATAAAATGGAAATTCTGAATATGACCTATAACTTTCTTAATATGAGTTAAACTTTTCTGAATTTAAACTGAAAATGTGTAGAGCTTACGACGAAGCTGATCGACTATGAGTATCTGTTATTGAGGGACTTCAAGTGAACGGCTCAGTCCAGAACAAGTCCAAAATCCTTTGGAAGAAAACTTCAGAAGGTTATTCAAATAAAGAATTCTGATTAGCAAGTTCGGCGACTTGGGTCACAGGCATTACACCCATCCCACTAGGGTTATGAATAAATAATCCATTATTTGTTTTTTGATTATTGATTCTCTTACTGGTAATTTTTAATAAATCGATTAACTTTTGCTGTTTTGTATTACGTTTACTGTAATAAAATGTTTAAGAGTATTGAAAATATATGAATATGTGATCAGTTCGAAGTAAAATAATAAAATCGGAAAATCCTCGAACTGGATTGCACTTGATGTAATTATAAATAATTAATTTTTACATCGAAAAACCATTTTTTGATTATTTCCTTATAAAATGGATTTTTCGCTAATCGGCTCATCTCAAGATCGAAAAAAACTTTCCGATTTGCTGTGCCTGACTAGTGGTAGAACATGTTATCGTAGGATCAATGTTGTGTAATGTCAGTTATCTAAAATTTTGCAAATTGATAGCCAAATGCATCCTAACTTACTTATTTAGCACATTTTCTCAACTTAATTATAGAGATTTAACATTTTTCATTCGTCATGGTGTTAATATATTTTTCCTAAATGTTGCGCTTAAATACGTACAGACACTGGCTTAGAGCTTTCAATATTTTACGGTTAGCTCTTGTAATTTACCTGATTGACGGCATTTTGTTGGAACTACTCGTACATACATATGTATATTACCCATGTTTGACGTATGCATGCCCATATGTTTGGCAGCGTGTCAGGAATGCTGATAAGTGTTTGTTGTTAAAGTTATTGATGTGCCCGTTTCAGTTAATGTTTATACTTTACAGACTTAATTTTGTTATTTTTTTCCTTTTTGTAATTTTTTCTGGCGTTCACTTTTTCTTGGTCTTTTGTTCATTGTTATTGTTTATGATTGATGTTTTTGTTGTGGTTATTCATTACGAAAATTGAGCTGCTGTCAAGCGGTGGTTATGTTCGTAACATTTTTATGATGCCTGGCGGCCGGTTAAAATTGAAAAACGCATTTGCGTGATAAATTGCAATATTTAACACTCCACACCATTCACTCGACTTCATTTCGGATCGTTTACAATATGCTTGCCTGTTAGCTATACCTACAAAAATTATTTGGCATGCTTTTAGTTGCTTGTTGGGATGGTTGACGCAATACTAGTTAGTGAAAAAATTAGTTTACAACTGGAATTTTCTAAGATCGAACTAGTCTTTATCCGTCCATTTGTTACTAATTAAAAATTCATAATTTTGACATCTCGTGCGATTGATCTAGGGCTTCTTTTACTATTTATATATAGAGAAGGAAGTCGCAATCCTAAAAATACCAGATCATTTTTATACCTTTCTGGAACTTGAAATGGTAGTATAACTTTAGTCCGATGTTTATAAGTATGAGAAGAAGAAGAGATAGACCCACCAATAATTATTCCGAAATGATCAGGGCGATAATCTGAGTCGATTTAGCCATGTCCGTCTGTCCGTCCATCACTGTCTCCCTGTTTGAACGCAAACTAGCCCCTCAGTCGTTGAGATATCTCACTGAAATTTGGTTTGGAGCTGATATTTTGTAATATATTAAACTTTTGTCGGTACCAATAAGAACGGACCAATACAACGCATAGCTCCCATACAATTGATTGTTCTGATAAACAGGCTATGACCCATAAATCTTGCAATTTAAAGGCTACGAACGTAAAATTTTGCAGATTAGATTAGAAAATCATCAAGATTGGACCAACATACCGTATAGCCGCGATACAACACATTTTTCAGAAAAGCGGGGTTTGGGCTATCTATCTTTAAATTAACTGGCCATCCAATTTTACAGAGTTTGTACTTATTGTAAGTAAGGATCGGACACTTTAAATCGTGATGCGTGATCATAAAAGGTATAAAGCCTTCGGCACAGCCGCTTTCCTTACTTGTTTTCTCTAGTTTTGTTCCTTCTAAATTGACACTGAACCGTCTAAGAGATTTTAGACGACTCCAACAAGGCAGCATCTCTGTTTTGCAGTAACTAACTGCAGTTCGCACCATCAATTGCGAAGTCGAATTTGTCGGTCTTATTCCGAGAGGACTTTACATAACAAGTGTCTATTCATTATTGACAGGAATAGCTTAGCGATATAGTACTCAAGCCCTTTCTTGCTATCGGAAGCTCCTTTGAAAACTACCAAAACGTAGTGCTCCGCTGTCCTATCTCACAAGTCTTCTCCAAAATTTAGTGTAAAGTGTTGACTTTATCGATAATATTCTTCCCAGTTTTGAAGGAGGAACTATGAGGTTCAATCACCTCGTAGACGGTATTCTCAGCATTTCGATTTATAGAAAAGGGAACTTGGCCCTGTTTGCCATATGTATGAACAAAAACGCCCATCGTCCGATAATATTTTGCATAAGAGTTCGGGAATCTACTCCTCACCCCCAAGTTTAAATTTCACTTCGACGTCGCTTAGCGGAGCAATTATATTTCATCGAGATATAGGGTTTATATTTTCAAAAATAACTTCAGTATGCTCTGAGCGCCGGTATCAGTCCTCCTTTATTGTTTCTGCAGGATTTTCTCTGGGATTTCATAAGGCAGCTATCTTCCTTTTCACAACACTGCTGTGTCCTTTTTAAAGATGCCGTGTGTCTTCTTCTGGAAATTTTCCATCACTACTCAGTTACATCACTGGTGTGAAAGTGCCTTCAACGAGCAGATAACAGAATGTAGTTTGTTACACCGTAAGATTTAGGACAGCCTACTTTATTTGCGATCCTCCCCGGACCTTTGACGCCTAAAATTGTATCAGCAAATATATTCTGTTTTGAGATCTCTTGTGAAAATTCTTTATTTAGCAAGCAAGGTATGTAACCTATTTATGTAGGAAACTAAACTGATTACCTCTTCAATTCCAATAAAAAATAGATTTCAACAATTTTTAACTGATATATATCGATTCTGGCTGATCAAAAAGTCGATATATTATAGTAGCCTATCGAAATTTAAAATGATTTCGCCTCTCCGATTCCACACCTTCACCTTGAGATCACAAGCCAACCCATAGAAATAAATAAGCAGTTGGCGCATATCGCTTGAGCACCCATTTATTTGCCCTCTTAAAAGGAGCAAACACCCAGCAAAGATCAAACCCAAAGTGCGCAATAAAAGTTGATTGAATTAATGTATGCTACAGCTCGTATAGCGCATCGTGAATTTCTTTCGATGACCGCCGTTAGCATCACAGGAAGGACCATAATTTGTCTCTGGCATTCTTCAGGAGCCATCTTATCTTCTTTCGACACTGTCCATGATTCCGATGAGCCTTATAGAGTTTAACAGTGGCGAAAGGTACGCTAATTCTTTATTTATTGACAGCAAGTGCTTAGTCCTGCCCTCGTACACCGCCAAACCCGTCGACAGATCATTCGACTGGTTGGTGCTCGTCGATCACTGTCACCCAGTTAATGATTTCAACTGTTTACTTTTACATGGCCATGCCATTGGCGCGGACAATTACTGGCCAGCGCTTTACATGACCATCAGTTCTCAACCGGTTGCCGTTTGGACAGTTCTAAGGTATCATCGCTTTGGATACTTGTCAACTGGGTCCATTTCGGATAATTTATGCTATTCTGCTTATGCTTGAGTGATAATAATATTCGATACTTCAAAGTGACTATTAGCTATGGCCTTTTTAACCGGTACAGAAGGAGAGGCGAAGTTCGCCACGTTACTGCAGGAATATTATGAGTGAAGATCCGCCGATCCACAATATATTCTTGTCGGCACATTAAATCCGAGTTGTTGTAAAATATATAGTAACTTCTAAACATACCTTCTTGCCCAATAAATATTATTTTCAAAAAAGTTTGTCGTTCGTTGCCCATAGTGCGACTGTCTCGCCATTCAATCAATCTTACCTCTTCCACACAAGCAAATTTAAAATATTTTGTCTACATACCCCAAAATGAAAATAAAAATAAATAAACTCTTAGGTTGAATGTAAATAAATTTTTTTTTATTTTATCTACACTTAACAAGTGCACAAAATACAACTCATTTGTCCGAGCAACGTGAGCAATAAGTTGCGCTTGCGCATACTCGCAACACGAATGAATTATTTTGGACGTCTGCTTGCCACAGGAAAACTCGTCGCCAAACAGGCAAAGAGAAAAATGTTTTAAAGTTGTAAAATAAAATGAATGGGCTAAATACGAGCAAAGAAAGAAAGCTCGCCTGAAAGCGACGTTGCAGAACCAACTTGATTTGTTGCATGCTACTTAATTCACTACATAAGTATGAATATATATAAGTGTACCTGTGCATCTACAGAGAAACCTCTCCTAACGGGCACCTCTATTAGACGGACACCTTCTTTGGGCGGACATTTTCTTATGCGCCAAGTTTAAACACAATTTTTAGAACAAATTTCCCTCCCTTAGGCGGACTCTCTCTTGGGCGGACGGAGACAGTCATTTGCTATAAAACTGAACCAAAAACCTCTATTGAGCGGACGCGAGCCTCTTGTCAACGGACAAAGAGATTTCATTTCATAACAAATCAAACAAAAACCTCTCTAAGGCGGACGCTAACTCCTCATAGGCAGACAAGATATAGGTTTATACAACAATATAAAACGAGCAAACGAAACGTTCGTTACATTTATAAAGACGTTTAAAAGCGTCGTATTGGTTGTGTATATAAATGAAAAAGGGGATTCCCAGTGTTTCTTTAAAGTGCATACCTAGTTTGATTTGTTCAGTGAAATATGTTGAGTGATGGTGCAAACACGTAAAACGATGGCGAGGTCAAAGCTGAACTTAAAAGATAAAATTGAGATCATACACGCTAGTGAGGAAAACAATTTGTCGTACGCGCATTAGCCGAAAGGTAATCGTGAAACATATGTAACTTAAATTTATTTTCCATGTGTTAAATCATTTTCTAGCGAATAAAAATGTACTTAATTATGTATGTAAAGTTTCGAGAAAATTAATCCGTTTCTGTTATCAGGTTTAAAATTGGGAAAACCCAGGCCGCGCTCATTGTTAAAAATAATGAAGATATCCGAGCGAAATTGATGTCTGGAAGCAACGTTCAAAGTAAAAGGTCCTTCATGAAAGTAGATGGAAAAAAAATTGACGAAATGTGTTTCGAGTGGTTTTACAAGGCGCGAAGCAAAAATATTCCCATATCTGGGTTAAAATTGCGTATTAGACATAACATAACTTTTCGGTACATTTGCGGTGAAAGTGCTGCTGTTGATATGCTAGATGTGAAGCAATTTTGGGCAAAACTACCATCAATGCTGATTAAATATAGCCCTAGAGATTTTTATAATGCTGACGAGACCTTAAAAAACTAGGTATGGCGAGGTATGGCGTGGAGGCAAACTTTCCAAAGAACGTTTAACTGTCCTATTTTGTGCAAATATAGCAGGGGCAAAAATTAAGCCCCTTCTTATTGGAAAAGCTGCACGCCCCAGAGCGTTTGCATCAATTGATATTAAAAAACTTCTGGTAAATTGGCATTCAAATAAGAAGACATGGATGACACGTGAGGTGATGGCACAATGGCTGAGAGATTACGACAAAAAAATTGGGTTGCGAGAAGTACTGTTTTTTCTAGACAATAATGCATCTCACCCTCGTGAGATGAGTTTGAAAAGGGTTAAGATAATTTTTCTACCTAGCAACACGACTTCAGTTTGCCAATCCTTGGAACAAGGAACTATCAAAAATTTTAAAATTCATTATCGAAACCTTCAAGTAAAAAATATCTTGGTTAGCATAGAGAGTAGTTCTCCTAAAAAAAATATAAACGTTCTAGAGGCAATATATTTTATAAAAGACGCCTGGGCTAAGGTTCAACCGGAAACCATAAAAAATTGCTTCCAAAAAGCAGGTTTTGACGAAAATAGTAATCTTTCACTCGAATTCGCGGCCGAAGATGATTTGCCTTAGCAAGGCTTGCTTCGATTTTTGAACTATCAAAAACCCTTGGGGGGTCTACTTTTTCCAGTTCGGATGATTTTGTAGCAATAGACAATCGTATTTTCACCAAAAGCTCTGAGTTGGAGTTAGATGTTGAAATTGATAAAAATATTGAAGCCATTGACGAAGAAAGGACTGCTAATACTGATAGTGTCATCGTAGAAGGTGACGAAATTTGCTCAGATGAAACTGCTTTGACGGCTGTTTCTAATTTGAACAGATTCTGCAGCGAAGAACTTATTGCGTTCGAATTGTTGCAAAAATTGGAGAATCATATGCAAAATAGTTTTCTTTTAAAAAAAACCAAAAAATGTACATCAATCGACAATTTCCCAGTTTTTAAGTGAACAATCTTACATTTCTGGTTTTATGTAATTTATTCTCCGAAGTGGAATTTTTATTTTTGTTATAACTGTTTGCAAATGAGATGTACAAACTCGTACGTACATATATACAGTTTGAAAGTAATAAATATACTCGTACACACATCTTGTTTGATCAATGTTATATAAGTATATTTTATTTAATTTAAAAAATGGTGAGCATTAAAATATTTATAAAATACTCACCCACTCCCTTATGCGGACACCCCGTTGGGCGGACAAAAATTTATTTGCCGTTGACTGTCCGCCCAAAGAAGGTTTCACTGTATATGCATGTATGAATGTGTGTATAAAATGCAACTAACCCGTCGACAGCCAGCAAATACCGACTGCCAGATTGCAATTGCTTGGTCATGCAAGCCGACAAACATATTGAGGCACGCACAAGTCCATGGCCCAACAAAAAAAGCAACATCATGACTGTTGCAACAAGGTAATCAGCACACAGACACGTAGGCTGTAATGTTTTAACGGCCTGCCATTTGCTAGTTGGTGGCATGCAACCGGCGGCGGTGAAGTTAACATGTTTGCGATATGAGTTACATGTCGTGCTTAATGGTATAATTTAAAGCTGCAAATTTTGTCATAAATTTCAAAAATTGATTACCCCGGCGCGTTGTATTGAAATGCATGCGGCACTTGCACGCATACCTCTTGTGCACTTACATACATAAATACATAAAAACGTTCATGCCAACTTTATATAATTATAAGTGTGTTTCTAGCATGCAATGACTTTTTTGCACCTGAGCCCAATTCATCTTAATGAACATTGCACAGTGAAGCAATTTGCGGAGCTTTTTCGTTTAACTAAGACTTCATCGGTTTAACGGTTTTGATTAAAGAGGCTCATCCATCAAACTGATTGGTTTTCCTATAGTTATTAACACTGAGCTCCAGGCTCTGATAAACCCCGGAAATTCACAAGTTCCATACCGTTGAGTTTGGTGGTTCTTCTGGCACTCCTTTGACATACCGGTATTTGCTGGTTGGTTACGGAGCCCGTATTTTTTGCTCAATTGTTTCGACTCACCTTGCTTAAGCGCTCTCCAAAATATTTTTGGAGTATTCTGTACCACCTAAAGCAAAGGAAAGAAATAGATTGGTAGTTTGAGGTGAAAGACATCATATCCGTTGATCAGCTAACGAGTTGCATCTCACTTCCTTTTATTCAACCTATATAAAGCTATGGTTTTGATAGATTTTGTGTCTGAGTACTCTAGATGCATTAAGTTGTATCTGGAATATAATACGATGAGAAAGTAACGAACGCGACTGCACGCTTAGCGATGGGTCTGTACTTTTGTAACACCTGCCACGGGCAATCTCCTGATTTCTTTCATGTAAGGTTACACTGTTAACTCCAAATATTTGTGGAGAACATACTAGGAAAGTAAATTACACTGATATAAACCTTCGGAGAGTGTTAAGCCCCTGCAAAGAGTAACGGTCAACAACAACAATATATTAAGATTAAGAATAGAGGCCGCATAAAATATGTATAAAGTTAAAAGAGTAAGGAAACCCCTTGATTAAATTCGGGGAAAAGCAAAACAACTGAAAATATCTAGACCTAAACTATTTGCGTTTTAAACATTTTTAAATTGAAGTGTTCTTTAAGCTTTACAGTCGCTATGGCATTTGCTGTTTCTTATTCGCTCAATTATGTCAAGACAAATTTATTATTTTTGAACACCTTTTTTTTAGTGACAGCTTACACATATGTATACCCTGCAGTCAATGCTACTAGTTTTAAGCTAGCCAAGTACTAGTTTGCCAAACCGGCTCAACTAGTTCGATTTCTGTAATTTTTCCATATTATCAACTGGTATTTGAAACACGGCGATGTCCTACGAGATGGAAATTGTCCGCTTCTGCATCAGCAATATACCAGTTGACATACACCAGTATCATTCCATCCGTCATACTAGTCAGACTATGACCAGTATCAAACCAGTTACATCGGACTTCATAGTAGGTTAGTTCATTTTGGGATGAAAAAGACAAAGAAATTTCAAAATTACGTTACAAATTACTTTATTGACAGTTCAGTCATCAGTTATAAAATATCTGTCTATCAAAATAAATATTACTTCACTATATTGAACAATTGAATCAAATATCAATAAAAAATATAGTCGCTATTCATAGCAATTTTACCCTTGGCAAACATATGAAAAGTAATTTTCTTCTTTTTTACTAGCAGTATTTTTTTAAATTAATTTTATTATTGATTTCACCGGCATAAATCTTTAATTTTCTTGTAACATTTTGTGGAACATTTTTAAAATTTAAATATTAATCCAGATAGAATCGAAACCATACTTGCAAAAATATATTTCAAGTAAAGACTAGTTTTGATGTTGAATATTATAAGTTTAAGAGTTCTTTGCAAATAACCACTCGCTTATCTAATTCTAATACAGGGTGGCTGATGAATTTTGCTACATTAAGAAACTCAAATAATTTTTTTTTCAGTGTATGGAATTCATTTTTCTTTTATTCATGTTAAAGCTGATTAAATTTTATTAAATATAGCTTAATTAGTTTTAAAAATAATGGAATTTAAATGCCCCCCCTGCTCGTCGATGCATGTGCGGCATCTTACCAAAAAGTTGTTCATTACTGCTTGGAGAGTTGAGACAGGAATAGCAGCAATTGTTTCTCGAATGGATTGCCTTAGTTCATTCAAATTTGTTGGTTTTGCTTTGAAGACTTCCTGTTTGCAATAACCCCACAAGAAAAAGTCAGGTGCAGTAAGGTCAGGCGGCCTGGGTGGCCAACGGAATGTGGAGTTTCTGGATATCAGCTTATTGGGAAATTTTCGTCGCAATTCTGTCATAACAGGTTGGGCTATATGAGGAGCTGCACCATCTTGCTGAAACCACACAGAGTTGAAAGAAATTCTCATTCGGCGTAATTCTGGATAGAAAAACTCTCTCAACATGCTCAAGTAACGGTCTCCAGTAACCGTAACGGTGTGACCGTTTTCTTCGAAGAAGTAGGGCCCGACAATGCAGCGTGATGAAACTGCACACCACACTGTGACACGAAGTGGATGCAATTCCGTCTCATGGAGTATCTGTGGGTTGGAAGCACTCCATATTCGACAATTTTGTTTGTTTATGTTGCCGTTTAAATCGAAATGGGCCTCGTCAGACATGAAAAGACAGTTCAACATGTTTCCATCCTCTTCCACCATTTGAAGCATCTTCTGGCAAAATTCCAAGCGAATCGGCAAGTCTGCAGCGTTCAGTTTGTTGGCCATTTGAATTTTATATGGGAATAAGTCCAAATCTTTGTGCATAATTGACTGTAATGACTGTCTGCTTACACCCATTTGAGCAGATAAGCTTCTTGTCGAAACACGTGGATTGTTTTGTATGGCAGCAGCTACAGCAGCGATTGTTTCCTCCGTTCGAACTGAAGGGTTTCGATGGTAAGGTCTTCTGTTGACTGTCCCATGCTCGGCAAAATTGTTTACAAGTCTTATTATGGTCCATCTGCTCGGAGGATTGCCGCCAAACGTGCGCCTATACTCTCTTTGAACCGAAACTACGGACTCCAGTGCGTGATAGCGGCGGACAATCCAAATTCTTGATCTGCAAAATAAATAAAAAATTAACCAGATTCATTAAATAGAAAAAAAGTTATTAAATTTTTTTTTGGTAGCGGCTTTCATTAGCCACTCTGTATATAATGTGTGTAACTAAGTTTTTAAAAAGTGCTATTTTTAATCACCTTGTTATCGTATGTATCTCTGCTCGCTATTTTCGTTGCTGCAGCATCTAAATGATTTCCTTGGAGATTAACTCTCATTTTATTTATGAAAACTGCATTTCACAATCAAAATAAGTCAACACTGAAAAATAACAACAATACATTATTTCTATTATGCATTTGTTGTAAGCTTTTTCTTTCAAAAATTAATGGTATTTACTTACACAATTTCTTCGAAAAATGATCGTTTTGTTTTCACTTTTTTTGGTGGTTTCATTTTACCACTGCTTACTCGTTGCTGTTGCAGTAGCGACGATGCAAACAAATAAGGGTGATTTTGTTGAGATGCACGTACGTACATGATCTGCAAACCAAATGTAATATTTGAAGCACGAACTTCTCAAAAAGATTATGATTACACTATCAAAACTATTATTTACAAGAAAATTTTATATTTAATTTAAATAAATGTAGGACGGCGTTGTTCACTGAACGATTGCTGTCCGAATACTGAATTGTTTTCATCCTCTCTCGTGTATGTATTTGTCTATCGACAGTTCTGGAGGGTTGTTGCTGCTTATAATAGGCCCGACCACATTCAAGACGGCGACTGCAAAGCGCCATCTGTCATATTATTTGTACACACGTTCTTATGTAAAGCATTATTTTAAGCGCGTCATAGCTACATGGCTACAAGCCACGAATGCCGCTGTCGCCAGATTAAATCTATTTCTATTTTTACAAGACAGATCGTGGCGTTGTTTTCTTTTGGTCAATAAAAACGAAAGGAAGAGTGAATAACTTGTAATATAAGTTTCATTTATTGAGGTATATGTATCTTTCACACAATTTGTACTTTTTCTATAATTCTTTGCTACTTTTTAAGATAATTCACACCTGTCGCTGCTGCTTTCATTGTAATCAAGTAGCCAATGCTTGACTACAGTTGTCGCATAAATTTGTTTTATTGTAGCTGTGGTTCGTAGCCGCCGTATTCAATGTGTTCAGCCCTAATAGTGCAAACCAAAGATGACTAGATGCGAAACTTCGCCCTCTCTGAGAGCGCTCTAAAAGTGGTAATTTTTTATAACATTTTCCAATGGTGCCAGTAGCGTGAAAACCAAATATGGGCATTTTGAGCAGATTTTTGGGTATTTTGCAGTTTCCACACCACCACGAGGTATGCAAAGGGCGCTTTACCGAATTGTACTATTTTTTAAGTTTATCGAAGTTCACTTCCAAAAAAAATCTGATAACTATACGGAATATATAAGGAATACCAAAAAAATAGAGCTTTCATAGTTTCGGCAATACATATTAACATATTTTATTTCAATTTGTCATCGAAATACGTGCACAATTTTATAATCACCTAGATTCCTCCTTCTGCTTGCTATGGAATTTATGAAAATGCTGGCCACTAGCACACGCCACGATACAGTTCTTTACTTCGCCATTTTAATCACTTATTATTAATGTTCTTATTAATAATGTTCTTATTAATAATGTTCTTATTAATAATGTTCTTTGTTCGGATTAACGAGGTTTTTTTCAGCGCACTGTTTTTTGACACCCACAATCGCAACAATTGAAATATCACTGATTTATGCAAATTGTTTTTTTGTACGTTTTTTGCTTCTCATTGTTCATATATCTCATGTCAGACGGTCCTCGATTAGGCAGTGTGGCCAACTATTTCATGTGTTTGTTAGTTGACAACACTGCATAATCGAGGACCTAAATGAGAGAGCGGGAGAGAGTCTCGCATCTAGTCATCTTTGGTGCAAACGTTGCAGCCGCTCAGACTGGTATGAATAATCAATTCTTAACCTTAATTAATATTTTAATAATTCTTTCCTTGATTGCCTTTTTCATTGCAAGAAAAACGGATAGGCTAGAAAATTATAATAAAATAACAGCCCTGCAGTGACTCACCAAACTAGACAGGAAACCTAAGAACATTTTCTGACTAGAACCGAACTATTCATGTTTCTCTAGTATTCCAAGTTAAGCAGACTGCTAAGATTTCAAGTGTTCGAAAAATCCGACAAAAGTTTTTTACGGCACTTTGCTTCGAACCTTTGCTATTGTGTATCGAGTATTTATCCACTGTGTCCGACCATTTTCGCTTACCACGATTGAACTAAAGCTTTTTGGGACCGGTATATTTCTGTCTGAAATCTGACAACTGATAGCATATCACCATGTTAAAAATACAAGTTGGCATACTAGTTTTGAAGAAGAGATGTAAACAACATCGATATTCTCCGCTTCCAATATCGATATCCATCGATGTTTTTATAAATCTGATGTTTGGTCAAAATGTCGACTTTTTTAAAACATCGAGAATTTTTCTTTGGTAATTCTACCTGCGAGAGCTAAAATTTTTTTTTGACGATTGTTAAGTACTTTTCGTCAATAGTTTCGTATATTTAAATAACAAATTAAAATACTGTGACGAATTCGATGATTCCTTGATTATCAATCCTGGGTTCGATCACTATAAAGTCGAATAAACACACGCACAGATAATGTAACTAATAGCTAGTTTTATTTCCTAGTAATAAACGCAATACAAATTTAAGAGGTTGGTAACTTCGCAGTAGTTCACTATTGAACGCTTGAAAATAAACTGAACAACCTGCCTTGCTTGGTCACCGCCTTATATAGTCCAACAGGGTGCTTGCCTACGCACCGAGAACTTTCTTGGTTGTTCGCTTTTCGTGTTCTGGAAGGGTCGGTGTTATTTATTGGCATCTCCTCTTTGCATTGTATTCGCAAACACTCGCGCCATCTCTCTTCCTCTTCCTAGCTACACGCTTGCATGTATAAGCGTAGCCATCGTTATCTCAGTTGTCTGTTAACTAGTGGTGGGAGTGTTATTGAGTTAGGGATGGTACATGCTTGCGAATAATCGCCACAATACATATTTTCTTCAGAGCGTTAGATTGCAACTAGTTGATTTGACTTATTCGATATCCCGTAACTAGAGCTTGAAGTCAATCGATGCAAGACACTCTCGATGTACTTTACTCTCGCAATATAGCAACTCTTTTGAAATCATTTATTCTTGCTGAAGAAAAAAATTTTTAAAACATTTTATAGCATACTAGCAGACCCGGCAAACGTTTTCCTACTAATGTTCTTTTGCTATATAAAACACATATCTATATATAAAAAATTAAAAACTTGAACCCAATAAATTCCTAGCTAAGCCAAATTGCAACTTTATATAACCTGTGGGCTTTTCCAAAAACTATATATGGTCATTGTCGAACCCAGAGAACCCCTGAACCTACTGTGAAAGTATCATAAAGATCCCACAAAAATATGGGCATGGCTCCTCCCACTTTTCCAAAATTATGTAAATTTTGACTTAAGGACACATATATCTAAACATAATTAGGCAATCCACAAGGTACCTTACAAACCAGATACCGGTTACCAATGTAGCTAAATGCTTGGTTTCATTAATTTCTCATATGGTCTACAAAGTGGCTATTTTTGTTCAGGCGGCGTGAAGTTTTTAACCATATGTGTGACTTCGCATCTCCCTTGCACACATAGAATTCTCCCATTGACAAAAACTATAGCTGTACTTTTCAATACTTCCAGGCTTAAAAAATTTCCCTTTCCAAAACGAGTTAATGTTCGTTCCGTTGGTTATAGTCCTTTAGTCCACTATTAATATTAAAACTTTATTATAATTTTGTATTTAAATACTCGTAGTGTTATTCGATTATTAATAAGACAAGGACTTATTTACATAGCTGGAGTTTATAAAAATTTATTTAGAGTGCCATGAGGATATCATAACTAGTGTTTATTTACATTTGTAAAGTATATAAACATTAATTTAGAGTAGAAAAGGATAGGACACTAAGTATTTAGTAATATATTTTTTGTTTATTTTGGATTAAACACATTGCTAAAATTGTATTATGCTTTTTAAATATAATAGAAGATAATATTTACAATATTTTAAATCTATTACCATTACTAGGTTTATTTACAAAAGCGGTACTATTTACAATATTCAGATTTTATTGTCGTTCATTGTACTATAAAAAGTAAAGATGTGTTATTAACAATGCAATAAAACTTAAAGATATATTATTTACAATGCATCTTTTTTAACAGTTAATTATTTCAAGGATTATTTACAAAAGTGGTACTATTTACAATATACATATTTTATTGTCAATTCAGGACAATATAATAAGTATTTATAAAGAATCGATTAAAACTAGTTTAAAATAATTATATAGGAAACTATATACATTATTTGGTCAAACACTATAAAGTGGGTGACTAAATATTACTTTGTCGATGTTTTATATCCTTTAGCAGATATTTGCAATCTCAGTTGTTAATATACATGGGTCAAAGGGTCCGCTAATATGCCTTTAAGGACATCCTTCACGGAACCCTTTGCTCCCTTCATTTTAAGGAGTATGTTGTGCTGGAATGTATAACAAAATAAATATATGAAGTTTGTACACGGATTACAAAAGTAACCATTGTGTCTGAATAAGCCTTGCTTCTCAAGAGCTCATCCAAAGTATGTAAGCTATCCTGGGATGCCAGTGGGAGCATACTTTTAATTTAAGTATAGCGCGATCAGGCATCTGTAATATTAAAAAAAAAAAAAATAACTATAATATTTAGAAATATATTTATTAAAGCATAATCAGACAGAACTATCTTTAAGTAAAGTAGGTAATAATTGGAAGCATATTATGGTATTATAGAGAAAGACTAACAATATTAATAATCAAGTATGGCCTCGTGTAATCGGATAAGAAAAAACGTGAATTAAGTCATCGTTTTTGCTTTCCGAGCACCGAGCGCTCGAAATCGAACCGACCTGTGTTTGAAAAATTGTCGTATAAAGGGAATGTGAAATTTTTTTATACCTTTTCAGCGAGGGATTTCTCCACATTATCCACCTTCCTCTCTATCCTGGCAACGGCCAATAACTCGTCGCGCATGTTGTTTTGGGAAAGAGTAGTCTCTTGACCTTGGGTGGTTGAGGGGGGCTGGCAAAAAAACGCTCCTGGTGGGTAACCGCCACTTCAAAACTTCTGCTTCAAGCTGTTGAGTCAAAAAAAAATGTTAGTTTTAAAACTATGCGAAAGACAAAGGATCGAAATACCTCTGGCAATTTGGCTACTCGAGCATGGTGCTTCGCTTTCCCCAGTAAAAATTTCGGAATCCATAGCACTAGGAAAAAAAATAAAAGAGATAATGCAGAATCGTAACTAAAATAAATGTGTTCATATTTGGAATGCAAAAATATTTATAATCTATATCTCTCGGACTAACTGTTACCATATCTTCAGTCAACACACCTACTAAAATACCTAAAGCAGGCATTGACTCTATAGGTTCTAAAAAATAATTTTGTAAGTTAGATATAAGGAATGCATTAAAATTGCTGGATCCTTGTACTTCTCCAACAATTTTAATCGGTCCCTTACTACGAAGAAAAAAACTATCTTTTTCTTTTTTAAAATTTATTATAAACGACCCCATTTTGGAAACTTTGGTAGAACCTGCAACAACATCCATTCTTTCAAGAATTCTTAAATACATTTGCTGCAAAATTTGATTAGGCTTATTAATAATTTTCTTTAAATATTGCATAAAATTTTCAAATTTATATGCAGAGAAACTGTCTAAAGGCCCAAATTGTTTAGCGCAATCACAAAGATGCAATAAGCCGTGAATATTATACCTTATTAAGTGTTCGCCATAAATAAAGTAACACACTTTTTTAACAATTCATTAGCGACGTTCGACTCTACATTATAAGATTTCTCACAAGAAAGAAATCGAATACCGGCATGTAATATATTAAAATGGTAATACAAATCATCTGCAATGCAATCTTTTAAAACAAATGGACCTGTATATAAAAGAAATTACCGGAATTCAGTTAACTTCCAATTTTTTAACTGATTGAGGTCTCGGCTTAATCTACAAAATTCTGAGGGAATGAATCTATTTAGAAACGAAAGCTTTTGATTCATTTGCGTAACGTTTCCTCTCTTTAAAATTAACTGAAGTAATTTTTTAGTTACACCTAAATCTACTAAATGCATAGGCTCTACAGGAAACTGTGAAACCATACCAAAGTTTGCAATTTCTAGCAAATTCTCTTGTCTAAATTCAGAAGTGTGATGACTTGGGTCCAATCTATTTTTAAAAGACAAGTCAGTTCTCAATTCCCCAACAGTTTTTTGAAAACTCACCCGCTTTTGCAAATACTGCCCCTGGGAAATGCATTTTGAGCACGAGTTTTTACCAGTGTGAGACTTAACCCCCGTTATAAAAGCGCGAGCTGGTGCATCGCAAGTAGAAAGCCTTACGTTAAAAGGTTTAGGAGTTTCTCTTTTGCCAACTTTAACTCCGTTTTGTTTCAATAAATTTACTTCTTCACAAAAGTCTCTTAAAAAGTCATTGACATTTTCTGGTTTGCTCATCCCAGAGAAGCAGGCTATTGTGAAGCGGTCGAAATTACTACCCACAACAGACCCCAAAATTGGCCAAAGACTTCTGTTTGAGCTTTTAAATAACTTCAAACCATCTATTCCTACATCGATATTGACTTCTTCTTGGTCCTCTAAATAATTATACTCGTTACTTTTCAAGTATAATTCAATACCGATGTAGAGAAATTCGCCACCTGGAATTAATTTTAATTCAACCTTTTCTCTACTTGTTCCCAGAAGAGTTCTGGCTGACAGTGGCAAACCTTCGCAACCAATTTCGCGCATTGTTTTAAGCAAATCTGTTATGTCAGCTTGCGCCTTAGAGCAAAAGCCTTTACCTTCGCAAACTTGTCAACATTCATTTCAACCCCTTCATCTTCATCATTTTCTACTTCGAAATCATCGGAATATTCTGATGCTGCTCTACTCGTGGACGGAACATCACCATCGTCTAACCTATGTACATCAGAATACCCCAATGCCGCTCTGCTTGTAGACGGAATATCGTCGTTTTCTAATCTACTTGCCAGGGAAACATCTTCAGACACATTTAATTTGCGAAATTTCGCTATATTTTCCTTGTATTTCATGTTTTCTTTGCTAAGTAGATTGGACAACGTTCGTTTACTCATACTTAGGCCCGGTTTTTCAGTACAAGTTTAACTCAATTTGTCAGTTAAACTAAGCTTAAACTTGTTACGCAGTTTTTCAGTCAACTTTAAACGAAGTTTAAACGTAGTTTAAGCGGCCAATTCGGCAGGGTTAAACTCTAGTTAACCTGTCAGCTGTTTTGCATATTTCATGGTTTTGGTTGTGAAACAATAAGCTGAACGCAATTAAGAAAGGACGATATTTTTATATTTAATTAAATACTGGATATATCATCTGACGGAAGTGATTATAGTGATGCAGAAATTGGCGAAATGCTAACTATAACAATACTGAGGAGAAGCAATGGCGTTGAATATGTATACAAATATTATCTGTTGCCGTATCTAGATAAAGAAAAAACCAATGTTGCCGTATAAAAAGCAAATATTAAAAGCGGCCTTAAACTCACACTGAAAAACCGCTCTGCAGTTTAACTGGAGTTTAAATTTATGCCGAGTTTAAGCAAACTTAGTTTAAACTGAGCTTAACCAAGAACTGAAAAACCGGGCCTTAAAGGAACGAATACTTAATTTCAGTGGAAGGTGTCGTCCAAATGCAATGGTGGATCGTATTCTGTGGATCGTGTTCTGTAATAGAATGAAATTATGTTTATGCTTTAATGAAATGTTTATTCGTATATATGTTTGAGGAGTTTTAGCAGTTGACATATGATGGTTGTTGTAGTATGTACATATTGACGTGTTTTGGATCCAATTTTCATTTTCGTGGCAAAGCATGCTGGAAACCGCTGTTTTCGCCTTGTCATAGCTGGAGTTATAAGTGCGTTTGTCTTATCGCTGTACCCTGCAAAAAACGGAAATACTCCGTTTCATACTCCATAGAATACTCCTATAGGAGTATCAGAGTACTCCAACACATATCCTCATTCATATAAAAAAGGTGGTCCAATTTACATGGCAATGTCCGGTGATTGGATCACCTAATCCATCTCGGAGTACTCCGTTTCTTTGCTTTTGAATACTCTATAGACCACCTACGTGAGAGTACTCTCAAAATACTCCCATGGGACTACTCTATAGAGTATTCAACAGCAAAGCGAGAGCGGGAGTAGGTGGTCCTCAGAAGAACACATACTCCCATTCTCGCTTTTGTCTAGAGTACTCTATAGAGTAATCTTTTGGCAGCATTTTCAAAGTACTCCAACGTAGGTGCTCTATAGACTATTCAGAAGCAAAGTAAATGGTACTCCGAATAGGATTAGGTGATCCAATCACCGGACATCGCTATGTAAATTGGACCACCTTTTTTATATGAATGAGGATAAGTGTTGGAGTACTCTGATGCTCCAACGTTTTTTACAGGGTAGTCGTATCCTTAACGTAAGAGAAAACCCTAAATGCAATTGGTCTGTAAGGTACGTTACGGATATTGAATTACGATGTAATTGTTTATCATAAGGTTGGTCGAATCAGCTGTTTTGTAAGGGATCGTTGGACCGGCTAACGATTACTTTGAGGTGTTCTGCACATAAATACCATGTAACCCCCCCTCCCCGCCATTTGAAATCGGATCATTTTTAAGTTTGTTGCCAATAACTTTTCACTAAAACAAAATATTTTTTTTCCTCCTTCGGATTATTAATGCTGAGGTCAAAACCCGTCTTTTGTTGTCATTGAATGTAAAATATTACCTAATGCTCGTATAGCTAGCCTTTAATTAATTAAGTTAAAAAGTCCCATGGGGTTGCTAGATCGCTGTCATGTGAAAACAAGAATCGCAGATATGAACGCACTTGTATTATGTGAAGGGTTTTATACGAAAACAGGCATTTTATGCTGTAGTGTACTAGTGCATAAATCAGACTAATTAGCAGACGTTATTGATACCTTTTCAACAGATCGATAAACACATTCCATCACATAACAAACAGCTGCTTGATTTTATGACTTCGTTTTGATTTGCTGCAAGCGTTGGAAAACTTTTTAAGAGACACTGAACATTCGGCTCAATAAACATTTTTGTTCGTTATTGTATTAAGGTAATTCTAGCGCCTAACTGCTAAAACATGTCCGAAGAGATAGTGCATATAAATACCGTGGTTAACGCCTCCCATTAGTGTTGATTTGTAAAAAGGTAAACAAGTCTTTTGAGATATTTTTTGATATTTTTGGACGTGTATCAGTTATGTGCTGTCGTATAGAATTACCAAATGCTTTATTATGCGAGTTTGCCTGTTGTATTGTTGTAAATTGTTTTTAACCAAATTGGTAATAATTTACATCCAACGTCAACTGTAACAACATCCAACATCCAACGTCAACTGTACCCAGAGAGGCGTTACGTTCCCAGGAACCATAATCTGGTGGAGGAAACCCAATATTTTAAGTCTCTGGGTACCAATATCGACATTTTTAGTGGAGTTTTTACAGTTGACGTTGGATGTAAAGTTTTACCACCAAATTGTGCGTTTTCCTAATAAAAAGTGGAATAAATTATTAGAAAAAAAAAATTGAAATTGTAAAAGCTTTTTTTCGTGTTATTTTTTTTTAATCTTAGCCCAAGGCAACTTATAAAGTAAGGAATTCAACGCCGAAAATGTATAGGTTCCGAAGATAATACATTTTCGAATACGCTAGGCTGTTTATTTGGAAAATTGGGTAAAATAAGTCCCACTTGATTTTTTATGCTATGCACCTTTGGATGAAACGGCGAGGAAATATCTAGGTGGACTTCATCATAGTTCTAACGAAAATGTGTCCTTATTCTCCTTTGATGCGGATTTTCGTGGAGTAAACGTCTGTTCGGGTGATGCGGTTTGCAGCAGTTGAACAGGAATTGCCTGGTCAACATCCTGCGATGCGCTTTAACACCGAGCATTTTAGCCTCGCTGTGAAGATGGTGTTCAGATGACATAAGGAGGCATCCAGCAGTTAAGTGCGGTGTTTTGGCAGGCATGCAACATCCTCCAGTGTTTGTCTGCTAGTCCCGGCGACCATATTGGCGTCGTGAAGCTCAGAACCGGCTAGCCAATTACCTTTTACGTTGCCTTCTCTCTTGGCTTTCCCCAAATTAAACACATATTAAAAACTTAATTACTGACCCTTTTCGCTGCCGCTTATTGTTCTGGGTTTTCTTTTGTTTTGAGTTTTGTTATTTAGGTAGGATCCTGAAATCTCCAAAAACCAGTTTGTACACCAACAATGTTGCAACCAATTACCATAAAATTGGTGAATCCAATAATGTGACCAAGGTCATGTAATTCGTATAGTTTTTGGTGCGTTTGATTATACACAATACAATTTTATAACTTTTATTGTGAAAATTAGTTTAAATTAAATTTTTCTTAATAATTTTCTTCCGCAATTTTATTTTACGAAAATTTGAAAAATTTTTTTAAATGAATGTTAGAAAATCTGCAAGGTTTTCCCTTTTTCACAAACTTTATGCATATTAACCCTAGAATAGACACTTGGAACTTATGGGCACATATTTCAATATAACTCAGAACAATTTTTTTTTGATCGCTTAAGGTTAACGAAATCATTCCAATATTTTGGAAATTTGGGAAACTATAACTTCATATGTACTGGTATTTTTGGAAAATGTGGTTAGCAGTGGTTTGTAGGGTATCTTATTGTCGTATGTAGTATTTATTTCCATACAACTCTTGTGAATACTACATTGAGTTTTATGCCGTATTCAAATACATCAAGTTGAATTTGTATAAAAACTTGTCACTTGTTGATAGAAAATTTCGAAGTAAGGAAGTCTAAGTTCGGTTGGAACCGAACATTAAATACCCAGCTGTTTACAAGCGGTAGTGGTAAATTGGTAAATTGTTGTGGAGTTGTGTTTTCGACTACCATGTGGGCAATCTTATAAATCAAAATGAATGTGTGTCTGGCGTCCCAAGTACTCAACCGATCTGTATGAAATTTTCACAGTAGATTTTTGGGATCACTGGTTAGAGCATAGGCTACATATAATTTTGGAAAACGTAGATAGCATACCTCGCATCAAGTTTCGTAATGTTATCTAACACGGTTCTGAAGTTAATAATAGCTGAAATTTGACATTTTGTTCATTCATATGTGGCCAGCGCCACGCCCATTTTCCAAAATTAAAAAAAATTATTAATTAGATCATCAGTTTATTGTAATTACGAAATTCTAGCATTCTATCTGCATCAGTGAAGAAGATATGGCATGTTCCGTTTTCCTACCACTCTTTTAGAAAACTTTGGTCCAAAGTGGGAGTGGTCATGCACCGATTTTGCTTATTTTCCGTGGGCGTACTCTTAATGTCTGTAGTATACCTCGTATTAAGTCTCGTAATTCTATCTTGCACCGTTCTGAAGTTATTAGCAGTCGAATTCGAAATTTGCGGTGCCACGATCACTTTCCAAGAATTTGGTAAAATTGTCAATGGGACAACCATTCGATTTTTCGAAATTTTCGATATCGAAAAAAGGGGCGTGATTATTGTTCGATTTCGCCCCTTTTAAATAGCAACCTACGTTCGCCAAAAAAACAACCTGTGGACCAAATTTCATTCAAATATCTCAATTTTTACTTAAGTTATCGTGTCTTAATAGATTTCTCTTTTCATTCTAAGAACTTTGATATATGGAACTCTATCTCTATCTACATTATTTTGTACCGTTACCAACCACCGTTATATGCCCAAAACTATAGTACACGCTGGGTATAAAAACAAAACAAAGGACATACGAGGAATATGAGATCAAATACGTTTACAGTTATGAAAAATTAAACTTTTATGTACCCTGCGGGTGTAGCACTGCCCACTTTTCGAAAAACTATACATAGCCTGTGTCGTACTCAACGAACGGCTGAACCTGTTGTAAAAGTATCATATTTTTCTGTATGCCCTAAAACATTTAAGAGTCGAAATTTCTGAGTGTTCAGATTTTTTCATGCTTTACTGGGTATAACACTTGAGCTATGCCTTGTGATAAGTATATCTTATAATCACATTTCATTCCTAGGAAATCAGGATGACTACGACTTTACCGAAGGCTTGTTATCTCAGTATTACCCTGCTTACACCGCATCCATTAGTAAAAGCGCCGACTGAGCAGGGTGAAGTAACAACAAGTTTCGCACTCATTGTGACATAAAAATTGTTTTTTTTATCAAAGCCTTTGATGTAATATCTCGACAGAATCTAAACCGTCTGTCTGCTTTAAAAACAGTTAAAATTGCGATTCGCCTAAACTCCGACTGCAGGCTAGATCAATCGACTAAATGTGGCCGGAATTGGCTACGCTGATCACGACTTCAGTAAGTTTAGTGGCGTATTTATTTTCGTTTTGGACAAAGCTATTAGTTGCGTTCCAATCAGCTATCCAGATCCGTATTACGATCAAGATCTCACCTGAACGATACGTATCAGTTGCATGAGAGTTGTTTGTATGTATGTCTGTGCTACCAAGCAAATAAGGGCTGGCTGTCAAAAAATCTACTACAAAAAACTAAACGAACAGCCCTTCTACTGATCCGAAATTGATCCAGAAAAATATCAGGATCACAACTGTGTTGTTGCATTTACATGGAAAATTTCTATCTGGATATCCAGATCCACTCCTAATTGGAACGCGTCTAATGGTAATTGTTGTTTTGAGTCTTTTCGAGCTTTAAAAACGTTATCGATATTTAAATGATTTGAACATTGATTGTTAGTTTAATGGAAAACTAACATTTTTGCGAATTTCTCATATCATTTAAGACAGATTCCATTTTTCACCTGTTCATGGTGTGGTAAAAATTAATTTTGCTTCCATTCTTACTTTGAGCAAAACAAAGAAGCTAAATTTATTTTGTAAATAATTCATTACCTTTTGAAAAATTCCAATTCAAAATTTACATAGCAGATAGTAATTTGTAGAACAGTTTGCTATTAGCGAAGTTAAAATTATAGTTAATATATTTATATGCTCCAGGAGAACCCGAATATACACCAGCTAACTACATAATGTCTTCTTTTCATGAAAAATTTAAATCAATCATTGGTAATAGCCACGTAATCGCTTAACATTAAATTAAATTATTTAATAACATATTCTCCGGGATACTCGAATGCACACTTCAACACCCTTTATGATACGGACGGCCACGTATAGGTAATCATGTGTTCCAAAACTCACAAACAAAGGTGGCGCGGAGCTAAAAGTGACTCAAGGTTAGTAAGCTGTTGCATGTAAAGTGTTAGCATATTGAATTGCATAACAATTTCGTTAACACTTCCTGCCGCACTTAAGTAACTAATTTTATAGCCACCAAAAAACTAAGAGAAACCTCATAAAATGCCAACTCATTAACATTTTATTTGTATAATTATTTAATTTATTTTTATAGTCAATTCCAACGCTCGCAATCGGGCCTTTGCTCTCGCCGAGTTGCGACATCAAGTCAGCAAATTCGCGTAATTACGAAGTAATTGCGTGGGTAATGGATGCGACCCGGGCACATCATCAAAATTACTTGAACCAGCCAAAAGATAATAACAATCATAAAGAAGCGCAGCTTGACAATGAAACGTTTTGCTTTTAAAGTTGATAATCAAAGGTCTGCGACGACGGGCCAGAGTGTGTACATGAAACGAACTTTAAACATACGTACCTTTAGTATGAAGATATGTATGGGCATGTGTAAATATGTAAATTTATACAGGGTGTTTTTTTACAGGTTTCTTTTTCGAATAGAGATAAAACTGGCATTTTGTGGTCAAATCTGGCAACTCTAATGTCATTTATGTTCAGTTTGGTTTGGCATTTCATCATGAACAGGTTGACAAAAGAACAACGCTTGCAAATCGTGCAAATTTATTTCGAAAATAATGGTTCAGTTCGCGAAGTTTACCGTGAGCTCCGTCCATTTTATGGTCGACATAATCGTCCATCAGAGCAATTAATTCGGTTAACCATGGATCGTTTTCGCACTACGTTTACTCTATGTGATAATACGCATCCGCAGAGTCGTCGAACAGTGCGCACCGAAGAAACAATTGCCGCTGTAGAGCAAAGTGTTAAAGAGGACCCGAATGAATCGATTCGCCACCGTGCACAGCAATTGGAGCTTTGTCCATCAACTTTATGGAAGATTTTGCGCAAAGATCTTGGCTTGCGACCTTACAAGATCCAGCTTGTGCAAGAATTAAAGCCGCGAGACCATGCAATGCTTCGTGATTTTGGTGTATGGGCCGAAAATGAGATTGATTTCGATGCTGATTTTCATCGCAAAATTTTGTTCAGTGATGAGGCTCATTTTTGGTTGAATGGCTACGTCAACAAGCAAAATTGCCGCATTTGGAGTGAAGAGAATCCACATGAGACCCTTGAAACGCCATTACATCCACAAAAACTGACTGTTTGGTGTGCTCTATAGGCAGCTACCGTTAATGGAGACCGGTATAGAGCCATGATAACCGACTATTTTGTTCCCGAATTGGATGGCATGAATGTGGATGAGTTGTGGTTCCAACAAGACGGCGCTACATGCCACACAGCGCACGTCACAATCGATTTATTGAAGGAAAAATTCGATGAGCGCATAATTTCGCGGAATGGACCTGTCAATTGGCCACCAAGGTCGTGTGATTTGACACCATTGGATTATTTTCGTTGGGGATATGTGAAGTCGCTCGTCTACACCAACAAACCAGAAACGTTAGGGGAATTGGAAGCCAACATTCGTGGCGTTATTGCCGACATACGGCCCCATATGCTCGAAAAAGTGGTTGAAAATTGGACCTGTAGAATTGGCTTTATTCGAGCCAGCCGCGGCGGCCATATGCCCGAAATCATATTTAAACATTAATGGCATAAAATTATCCTTCCAATAAAGCCAAATTGATGGACCTTAAAACGAGTTTCTTGTGTTTTATTTCAATTCGAAGTTCTATACCCCTAAAAAAAACACCCTTTAGCAGCGCTTGTGGTACGTTGCATGTTGCATGGTTATGTTATTACTGTTCTTGTGCGCGCTGCGGGCGTTGTCTAAAATGTGCACTAACTCGTAAAACGCTGCGCCGACAATTTTTATGAACAGTACCTACTTTAATATCAGTTTATTATTAAAATTATAACCTCGGTCGACTTTATGTACTGTGTACATGTATATTATTCGTCCTAAAGTACTTATTAGCTTTTGCTGCATATTGAATGAAAGTAGGTGCTCAAGCAGCTGAAAAAAGCCTTGAGAGTGTTATTATTTTAAAGTAGTTTGTAATACTCGTAAGCGAAACTAAGGGAATTATTTACTCTAGGCAAATTGTTTGTATCCAATGTATATTATACATATACGAGGTGTGTTCAAAAAGTATCGCGAATTTTCTGTTTTATCAAAAATTATTTATTTATTCATGAATATCTATTTTGACCCCTTCAAAGTAATCCCCATGAGATATTATACACTTGTGCCAACGGTTTTTCCAATCTTCGAAGCACTTCAAAAAATCATTTTTTTGTATCTTGTTCAGCTCCTCCTTCGATGCCGTCTTTCTCTCGTCAAGAGAAGCGTAACGTCGTCCTTTCATGGGCCTCTTCAATTTAGGGAACAAGAAAAAGTCACAGGGGGCCAGATCTAGGGAATACGGTGGCTGCGGCATCATTAGTGTGTTGTTTTTGGCCAAAAAGTAGCGCACAAGCAACGCTGCGTGAGCAGGGGCGTTATCGTGGTGCAAAAGCCAATTTTTGTTCTTCCACAAATCCGGGCGTTTCTGGCGGATTGCTTCGCGCAAATTGCGCATAACTTGCAGTTAATATTCCTTATTGACCGTTCTTCCCTGTGGCAAGAACTCATGATGCACCACGCCCCTGCAATCGAAGAAAACTGTCAGCAAAACTTTCACATTCGACCGAACTTGGCGCGCTTTTTTCAGTCTTGGTTCGTGCGGCAGCTTCCATTGAGATGATTGAGCTTTGGTTTCCACGTCATAATCATAAACCCACGATTCGTCACTAGTTATGACCCTCTGGAGCAAATTTGGGTCGTCGCGGACAGAGTTTAACATCTCATTAGCAATGTTCATGCGATGCTGTTTTTGGTCACAATTGAGCAATTTTGGTAAAAAAATAGGTAAAAATCGAAGACGATCCAAAACACGTGCAAGCAAAGCAGCTGTCAACAATTAACTGAACATTCAAAATGGCCGAGCTTGTCGGCATAAGTGAGAGACATGAGTACCAACATAACGCCACAAAAAATTCGAAATTCGAATATACGTAACCAGCGAAAATTCAAAATTCGCGATACTTTTTGAACACACCTCGTATGTATCTGATTTTTACTTATTTACTAGTTACCCGCAACTGGAAAGTATGTCCCATACTGCAATATGGACCTCCAGAAGCATATCCGTGAGAAAATATCCAATTCCATACAGTTGCTAGTTCCCAGCAAAAAACTAGAGTACTCCTTTCAATCAAGTACAGAACACTAATTAGGCTTACTCCAAAAATAATCCTCTTTCAAATAAAACATGTACAGTCGAACTTCTCTATAACGAATTCCAAGGGACTGGATATTTACTTCGCTATAAAGAAAATTCGCTATATAGAAAAGAAAAACAATTTTTTTCCTTTTAACATTTTTTATTTGTAGTAGTCAGTTATTTTGGATCGAAGTACATTTTTCCACTTTCCTTACATTTAGAGAAGTATACATTTAGAGAAGTAAACACAGTATTTGGTACGTTGGTTTTCATTTCCAAATAGGTACGGAAACTTTCAACTGATGAATGATCGTTATATGGAGATTGAAAACGCTTCAATCTTTAAGTCACGGTCGCAAAAATGCTTCGTTATAAGGAAATATTCGCTATAGGAAAATTCGTTATTCGTTATATGGAGATTACAATACATACAAAGTAGACCCAAAACACAGTGTTCTTATAATTGCTTCGCAATAGAGAACACTTCGTTATATAGGAGTTCGTTATAGAGAAGTTCGACTGTATTCTAATTCACATTGCGATGTCCTAGGAAAGGACCAGACAGACAAAAGAATCATTTTTTTTTTCTTTGCTGAGTCTGATTTTACTGACCGCATTGTTAAAGCAGGAACAAAATAGCCATCATCCTGTGGTCGTGAGACAGATACAAAAATTTATACGTAAATGCAACAACAACGATTTGAGCCGGATAGATCCATATAGATGTCTGGTTCAATTTGTGAGCCAGATTATTTTGCTTGTTTCTTATCTTTAGTATGGACACACTACTTTTGATTAATCAAAATTCTAAGTAAGTACATGTTTATGCGCGCACTGTTCATATTGTAGTTTTTGTTTGGATTTTATGAACATAAGCTACATTATTTATTTCTTTATTTGTATATATTTAATTAACTAGAATTTAACTGATATATACTCGTATTATTTAAAGTATCATATTGCCATCTTATCCTTAAAAAGAATTGTATGGTTTTTTGTACCAGGCAACATTTAAGAATTTTTTGTTTAAATATTGTGGGTACCTAGGATCTACCTGATATGAGAAACAAATGTGGCGGGATACGGAGCTATATAACCCCACCGGATGTCGGCCAATATTTGCTTTCGGTAAAAGAGATCCTAAACGTAACTTAAAAACCTTTCAATAAGTCCATGAAAGTAGCATTTAATTCTATGGAACACTTATGCGCATAGCGGAATATGGTTTTAAAACCTGTTGATTTTGCTTATGGTAAACACGTCATCATGTTATAATTTTATTATACGGAGTTCGGCCAATGGTTTAAATTCAACCACAAAACTTTATTTTATTTTATTTGCTGTTCCTTTCCTTCATCTTCCTACCTCTTCTTTTTTCTCATCTCTGGTTGTTTACTATATTTTCCTTTACTTTAATTTTTCTTGGAGCATTTTTAATGTTTAGTTGTTAATTGATTTTAGAGAAAAGTTACAACAATTTATTTAGTTTTCTCTCTTTATTTTCCTTTTGCTTGTTTTCTTTTCACTACTTAAATACAGTTTAATACTTTTGATGAAGCTAAAATGACTTTGGGCCGATGTTTGTAAGTATGAGAACAAGAAGAGATGGATCCAAAAGAAGTAAACCTCAATTAACAAGATGACGAGATGAGTCAATGTAGCCATATCTGTCTGTCTGTTAGATATTCATAATTAATATCTATCATCTCTGCCTAGGTCCACTGACATACTAACAGTTGCCCTGTTCTGATCAATAATCATATGAAATTATATTTGGGCTTCAGCACCTATTTACCGGAAGTCGGCCTTGCCGGAATCGAGGGCACTCTATTCTTTTGATTTTGCTAGAAGGCCCAAATGTGGGCAACCAACCTAAGAGTACCTATCCGCTGTGCTGAATACAACCACCATAACGTAATAGACTTATAGACAAAATAATAGGTGTTAACAAGTATTTTATTATATAATTAGAACGCAGGGATGGTATGGGATGACATGTGTCGAAGTGCCCAACTTCTCATCAGACCCCTTCTCGGACACTGGGATACGAACCCAAGTGTCTGCACCAAAGCCGCTGCTAGAGTATTCTAACAACTAATCTATGAGCGTCACGATGCATTTTTCCTCTAATGTGACATTTGCTTTATTCCTTTTATACATTCTTTGGTACATATATTTTATATGTCAACTCAAGGAAAGTGGAATATTTTTAGGCGTGTTCATAGAACAGTTTAGATACAGAAGGGCTTTTTTGCATATCAACACTTCCGTGTTGTTTGTTATGCACCCGCACTGTATCAACTATAGGTTACGGTAATTGTTGTTGGAGCAGTGCTCGAATTTTTATGTTTTGTTCGTTGATTGATATTAGAGAAGAATTACCACGATATGCACAGCAATGGTATGGGATGACATGTTTCGAAGTGCCCAACTTCTCAGTTCCGTTTAGTAAAGTAAAGAATTTCTTTGGTTAAAGCTGAAAGTGTAAAAGTTCTTTTAATATATTCAATTTGTCGAAAATCTGATCAAAATAAAAAAACTTTAGTGAGCAAAATAACACTACCCGACTAATTTTCAAAAATATCCATATCCTCGACCTTTGATAAATGATTCCAATGTAGAATTTTCTGCTGATTCCAAAAATGTATTTAGTTTTCGAGATATTTTGAAATTTCAGTTCTTGAGCTAAAAAAAAAAGTAGGATTACTAATCCGTCGATATCTCCGCCATTACCTACTTGATTTTTAGTGGTTCAAAATTTGCAAGATCTGAATGTTCAATGAAAAAATAAATATAGGTTTGTTCACTTAATCTCTTTTAACATTGTCATTTTTCTACTGATTATAATCCGGAAAGTGATAAAATATTCACTAAAAAATAGGCTATTGACTCACAGTGGTAAACCAGGAAGTGATTTAATATTGCATTTCACTTTAGGGTCGATTTTAATTATTTTTGCTTTCGTGGAAATGGTAGTTCATCCTCTTAAAATGAAATGAAATAACATAAAATTTGAGACGGTAATGGCGAAGATATTGACAAATTAGTAATCCGACTTTTTTTTCTTAGCTCAAAAACTGAAATTTCAAAATACCGCGAAAACTGTTCTACTTTTAAACTATCTGATTACATATTTGGATTCAGCAGAAAATGTTCCATTAGAATCATGTATCAATTGGCGAGAATATTTTTTTTTGTCGGGTAGTGTAATAGGTGTACAGAACTATTTTTCGAAATTTACATAGTATGTACTATGTAAATAATTGGCTGATCAATGACTTATTCCATACTAGCAATGTACCCGGCGTCGCATTCCCTAAGTCGCTTTCAGTAATTTTTTCAGGGAAATATTCAGTTTCCATTTATAGATTTTTTTAATAACCAGTATGTCCGCCGTAGTTTTGCATAAGTTTGCCAAGTTTATTTGGCTTGGATTTGATTAGCCTATGGTTGGTTTCCAAGTGAGTTTGATTCCAGAGCTCCTGTGCTCTCTCGCATAATGGATCTTTGATCTGAAATGTTGTTTTATATTCAAAGACATTTGTTATTTCCGTAATAAAAAAAGAAAAGAAAAAAATACAAATGAAGAATTCGAAAACTTGGGACGAAAACTCATATGTTATATCTCAAAAAAAGGCACACCTTAATAAACATACATATATGTACTTTTGAAGTAGTAGTTTGCTCCATTATTGTAATGATAAAATTGCTCTAAACGGCAAGATTAATTTTATGATACAACAGAGGGCAACAATATCATATCACCTTGTCGCATTGGTAACATAATCATAGCAATCGCATTAAACGTAGTAATGGCATGTCAACGCCGTGTTTGTCTACACAACTTGTTACATTTATCGCATATAAAATCTTTGAGTCAAAAGCCACGCACACCTATGATTGTACATTTATGATATGTATTTATGAACGAGTATGTTCGTGCTTTGCCATTGTGCTATAACTAGAAAAAAAGCGTTTGAGTCACTAAATTGTTGGAATTGTCGCGAGGAACTAATTCTGTTCTTCCCGCAGGCAAGTTCGCAGTAATTTGTACCAGCAGACCAGGGTTATTGCCAAATACTAAGGCCCGTTTACTTAATGGCTGGTTATGATAAACTTTATCACATGATAACCTAATCATGGCTTGCCTCAGAATGACATTTTCGTTCACACAAAAGTCTGATTAAGTTATTATGATAAAGTTGGTCATTGTGAAAGTTTTTGGTAAAAAATTCATAAAAGTGGTATTATTAACGAATAAAAATTGGCAGCTGCTCTTTTTTTTCAATTTTAAACGAACCATTTTGGCGTAAAAATTCCTATTGTGATATTTTTTTATATGGATATTATTATATTTTTAAACTCTTTTACTAGCAGAGTTTGGTTAGCAAAACAATTTATCCCAAAATCAGACTTTTACTTTCAGCCGTCAATTTTTTTTTGCTAAGCACATAATCAGAGGTTCATCCTTTGATAACTTTTATCAGAAGATAATCAGCGCATCGTCGATAATCAGACATTGAGTAAATGGTCTTTGGGCCAACCTCTGATAAAGTCTTGGTTAAGCAGTTAATCAGACATTGAATAAACGGCCCTAAAACTGTGTAAATGAGTATGTCGTGTGTTTAGAACATCACTTGATTAGTAAAGATGCTGGCTGAAACCAAAACATTGGCAAGTTTGATATTAAATTTAATATTTGCAGTTTTTTGAGTGAAAACAAGTTTGAAACAGTTTTCTATCTTAAATGGTTATGATGTTTTAAGCTTTCCTACTACTGCTTGGGCCAATTTTCCAGAAATTGTTGTCTGCTTCTGAAGCTCTTAAAACGGTAGTTCCTCAAACGGTAGTGATGTGTAGCTAGATGGCTGATCTACAGATATGGCACCTTTCACCTTTTGCTAGGTCCATTGTAAGTGCCAATTCGCAAGTCCAGACAAGAGTAGCAAGTCAATTTTTGTGTTAATAACTGCACTTAGTTTCGCATAAATTACCAACTACTAAATATTATTGTGACGAATTCGATGAGTCTTCGATTATTAATCCTGGGTTCGATCACCATAAAGTCAAATAAACACACCCACAGATATTGTTACTAATAGCTAGTTTTATTTACTAGTAATAAACGCAATACAAATTTAGGAGTTTGGTAACTTCACAGTAGTTCACTGTTCAACGCTTGGAAATAAAGTGATCCCTGCGTTTCTTGGTCACTGCCTTATATAGTCCAACAGGGTGCTAACCCACGCACCTAGAAGTTTCTTGCTTGTTCGCTCTTCGTGTTCTCGAAGGGTCGAGTTATTTCTTGGCATCTCCTCTTTACATCGTATTCGCAAAACTCTCTTCGCGCGATCTCTCTTCCTCTTCCTAGGTACACGCTTGCAGGCATAAGAGTAGCCATCGTTATCTCTGTTGTGTTTAACCCACTTGGACCTGAAACTATTTTTTGTGCAGTTTCGGCGTGTTTTTTTTTTGTTATTATTTCTGAAATGCATAAAGTTGGCCAGGAAAACAGTAAGGAAGCTCGTACGTCTTCTGGAAAGCTCGGAAAATGTTGGTCGTTATAACGATCGGTAGGAACAAGGGGCTAGGTAACCGCTCATAAAAGTACAACGCAATAAAGAAATAAGTTTTTATACTGAAAATAATTTATTTAATTTTATTCTTACTTCAATACGTTATAATTCATTTCATATTTATTTGAAAAAAAAGATAAAAATAAATAAATAATAAATATATATGTCAGTACTCAGTTTATCTATGTAGGCGTATGGTATATAGCGAAGCATCCTTTAGGGGGCAAATGAATTTCACATTTTTTGCATATAAAGTTTGCAAACATCGAAGCTAATTTTCCTTGTACTTTATTAAATGATCGATCTTGTCGTAACGCGAATTTTCCCTATAAGAACTAGGAGTACGGCAGGGGCCGCGCTTCTCGCTTTTTTTGTACGTTTCCAAGATACCTCTGGCGACAGTTCTCCGAAATAAAAGATTATCGTACTCTTCTCCATTAAGTTTGTAAAGTTGCCAAGCATTATTAGCGGCCATGTCTAAGCAGTGGGCTAATAATGAAAAGTACCATTTCTTTACGATAGAGTCCAATGTTTTGATCGGATCTATCGACCCCTCCCATATTTTAATTATAAGTCTTTATAATTTTGGGCTGATCAATCTGTATATATTAATTTTGTTGCTGGGAAAATCGTTTTGCTTTGTTTGAAGGTTCCAAGGTTTCCGAATTTGAAGCCATAGTCACCACACTGTTCTCGTTCCACTTACAAACCAAAACATCTCCAGGGTGGCTTGCCTTGGATTTAAACGTGCCCCTTTCTGTTTTCTTAATATCTTTATTGCTCGGGAGAGGACAGTTTTTAGTGCGGCCCTCGCGAATAGTCCCCGTGGCTTTGAGTCATCTTCTTCCTAATTCTTGGAAAAGGGGAACAGGGGAAAAGAAGTTATCAAAGAATAGGTGAAAAGGCGCATCTGGATAGCGAACTTGTAAAAAATCAGCGAAGCGCAAAACAACAGCAGACCCTAAGCCTAACTGTCTATAAGCGCCAACCCAAAACTTATAGCCCCACCTGATTGGCTTTCCCCGTATAAATTGTTTACAGCTATGGCCCCCATAGTAAGGTACCATAGCTTCGACAATACTGTAATTCTCTTGTAAGGGTGCCATATCGAGAAATATTTCATTCAGCATATTGAAACGTGGTCTCAACTTTGCAAACTTGTCGCTTTCGGTAGCTTTTTGAGTGTTGTCACAAAAGTGAAAGTGGGTCATGATAAATGCGAATCTATACCTCGCAATGGCGTTATATATAATACTGAATTGTGAGTCTGATGATATTTCCCAATACATTCTTCTTTTGGGAACTACAACATATCCACTATAAAGTAGAATAGCCACGAAGACCTTCTTTTCGCTGTTTGTAACATCACCTATTTTGTTTTTTTGAGTAGCGTAAATATTAGTGTATGTAACCAATAAGTCGATTACGCCGTCACCAAATATACAATCAAAATAATACGTTGGTGTTTGAGGGTATATTGGCCCCTGGTTTTCTTCCCATTCTCTTATCTCGCAAGGATTGTGACAACTTGTCCAGATATATTTCTGTTTGTTTGATACGGTTGGATCAATAAAAGGAACGGTTGATGGACTGATAGTTGTTGTAGCTAAACTGGATAGAGAAGGTTCCTCTCTGATTCGAGCCCTTTTAGCCAAAACAGACAGAGGTATGTCGTCGTCGTCTTCCTCACTGTCAGAGGACATGCAATCAATCTCTGCTGCTGCTCGTAGTTAAGAACCTACACAAAAAGGAAAACGATATTAGGTATATAAAATAATTTTGACCAAGAAAATATCAAACATTTATGTAACTATCTATATCAAACCTGGAAGATTGTCCAAAGTCACATATTCTTCATCACCAGAATCTTCATCGGTAAGATCAGCATTGGCGTTGTCAGGTGGAAAAATTTTTATATTTCTTAAAAACGGGCTATCGACATCTAATTTCTCCAATTCATCAATGATTTCATCGAGCGTCAAATTTGTACTGTGAAATAAAATTACATCCCCATATTACTACCGATCGTTTTAACGATCACGAAGTTTGACAAAATTTTTTTACAAAAAAAATTACAAAACATAAAACTTTTTTTCACTGTTTTGTTGGACAGGCTATGAATTAATAAATTATGTGTGTTAACTCAATTTTTTCTGTAATAAATTTAACAAAAACTTACCTTTTGAACACATTATGAATTATAATTCCACACCTCTGAACTAAATGCAAATAATTTTTTTAATCAAACATTTATATTAAAGATGTAGGCTTCTAAACAAAGCTAAAGAGTCTCTTCGAAATCTGTAAACAAAAAACAATAGATATATTAGCAATTTTTTTTTTACTGAATTAAATTTTGAAGAATTTTTTGATCGTTTAAACGATCGGTAGGTTCAAGTGGGTTAACTAGTGGTGGGAGTGTTATTGAGTTAGGGATGGTACATGTTTGAGAATAATCGCCACATTATATAAAGCAAAGAGCACTCAGGGATTAAATTCAAACCAAAAAACTCTGTTTTATTTTCATTGATCGGAAGGTCCTTTGTCTTTTTCCCCCCCAAAAACACTCTCCGAAGCTTTTTGTACATGCCCGACTGTCGCGGGAGCAATTTGGCAAGCTTCTAGGTTATGTCACCCCTTCTTTCGTAAGGAAGCAGAAGATGGGTATTGAGAGGTGATAAGCATCATATTGCACGTCATTACTTTTGTGAATTTTAGTCGCCTCTTACGGCGGGTATGCCTGCCTCGGGAATTTTCTAAACCCATATTTTTGTTATTTTATTGTGTTTTGTTTCATCGTTTCCTTTTCTTCATGTTCCCTTCGCCTTCATTTCCGTAATTTTCCTTGATGCTTTTGTTCTATACGGTTCTTTCCTTTCCGTTCAGTTCTTCTCCTATAATTTCCTTTTCTCTTCTATCCTGCATCTTTTTCCCTTCCGATAATTTGTTTTGCTCTTTTTTTGGGTTTTGTTTCCCGTTATACTTTCATATTATTTCTTTACCTTTTAATAATAAAGTTTCTCTCTTTGTTTTTTGTCATTTAATTTATTCGTCCTATTTTAATAATAGTAATAACTCCTGTGTTGAGTATTCTTAGCTTCAATAGATTCTAGAAGAATAATCACTTATTTTGTTTTCGTAAACACTGTTTGTATCATCAATGAAGTTTACGTTACACTCATGTTTTGTATTGTTGGGTTAATGTGCCCAACAAAGCAATTCCTCGTGCCCTCTGTGAGAGCCGACCACAAGATGCCAATCACCGATTAATACAGGGTGGCGCAAGAGTCATCCTCTTATCAGAAAATGCTATAAATTTTGCGATTGGCCCCTAAAGTCAGTTCTGTTTTGACATTTGTGTAGTAAACACATGCGAAATACACGTTAATAAACAATGTTACGCTACACTGCTCCAGAACGCGGAATATTGCTGACTATTTATTTGACCAATAATCGGTCGGGGCCAAACGGTTACTGTGAATGGTGAGCGCTACAGAGCAATGATCAACGACTTCTTTTTGCCGCAACTTGATGAATTGGGATTGGAACACATGTGGTTCCAACAAGACGGTGCAACAGCACACACTACACGTGCCACAACCGATATGCTGAACATCGGAAGCTTACTTTTGCGCCACCTTGTACAATAACGCGCATGAAACCCTGCATTCATGGAGTATTCAACAGCAAAGCGAGAGTGGGAGTACGTGGTCCTCAAAAGAACACATACTCCCTTCTCGCTTTCGTCTAGAATACTCTATAGAGCAATCTTTTGGCAGCATTTTCAAAGTACTCCAACGTAAGTGCTCTATAGACTATTCGGTATCAAAGTAAATGGTACTCCGAGTAGGATTAGGTGATCCAATCACCGGACATCGCTATGTAAATTGGACCACCTTTTTTATATGAATGAGGATAACTGTTGGAGTACTCTGATGCTCCATCGTTTTTTACAGGGAAATGTCCACTCACACAACAACGGCTCTATAGTGTGAATACATGTTTGACATTTGTAGTGGTGTTACTTTTAAACTGACTTTTTCATATTATAATTAACTTGTTTGAAGTTTTTGTTGATTGATGGCAACGCAGCTTGAGCAGATCTATCGATCCATGTAGAGTTGCTTATACCTTAGATATATAGTTTGGTCGTAAAAGGGGCCAAATTTATTCAACTTGCGCACTTATATTATAGAAGATAGATAGGTAGGTTATTATATAAATAACTCACAAACTTTGCTGTGTGTACAAAAAGTGTTTTGTTTGCCGTTTCTCATCCATCCTTTCTTTACTATAAAGGGAATATGAAGTGCCCGATAAATTTCAAGTTATCTTAAATAAAAGGCTAGATGGGGAAACGACCCTAGGGTTTTCAGAAGTTTTCGGTGCAGAAAATGTAGGTGTGGTATTGTCTGATTTCCATTATTTTCAATACCAAATGTGGTTAAAGTATAATAATATAGTAGATATGAAGCTTATATATATTTCGATTTATTCACGCCATCAGAACCAGCCGTTAAAAGAACAAAGAACAACAATTAGAGGTGTTCCCTGTTATCTAGACCTACATATTTTTCATCAATGAAGTATTTTCTACTTTACAACCATTGCTTTAGCCATATTATTTTAAAAATCGCTTTGTTAATGATATTTCTTTCATAACTGTTGTTGCTCGTGTTAAAAACGTATTAATTTTAATTTGTTGCTGGTAGTTTACGCTTTACGCCCCTCCCTCGCTTCTTGTTCTTAAAGGAATCCAAATTATAATAGTAATAATTGCAATAAACATTTACATTTAAAAAAGTATATACATGTCTGTATTAGAGGTGTTGCGTATACTCGGTTCCGGTTTCGGCTGCGGTTCCGCAGAGTGCTTACCAGGTCTCATCACAGTGCTTTCAGAAATAAGTACCTAATTATTTTCTTATTTAAAAGGGTGGAATGGAGGGACCTGGCTCATTCAGTCCTATGCTGCTTCTGGAGGTTTGTTATAGTAAATCATATAATAAACGCTTCTGCGAATATTAAATCTGTAACATTCGTAACATCCCTAGCTTGCACGATACTCACACACACTGAATAAGTTGCTTCCATGATCCCTTGAGGCAATACACCAAGGTGTTTTCCAATATGTTCAGGTTGGCATTTCTTTATTCTTCTGATGATAAGGTCTTTGACGGCAGTTCATTTGTAACCCCTTTTACCACCTTTTTCTTCCACTTTTGTGTTAATTATTACAGTTTTACCTCAATTCACTTCATCACTGCCATTGCTCGCCTTCCTGTCAATGTCTCTTGATTGCTGGTTGTCGCGCATGGCTGCCAGTTACCCATTATTAAGCGCCTGATATCGGCGCAACCAACAATCAACTCTACAAGCATTGTTTGCAATTTTTTCATCTTCTTGTTGTTGTGGTTGTTTTGTTGACTTTATTGCCTAAGTAGCCAAGTGGTAAGTTTGACGCTCAAATTATAGGCTTTTGCCGCTTCTTACACAATTTATCTTTGTGCTCATCAGAAGGTTTTCCCTCATTTGTTTGCTTTTTTATTTTGTTTCTCATCGCAGATGGACTTTTAATTGTATTATTTGCCACATTTATGCAATTTGTTTCTTTTGTTGATTGTCGCAATGTCGTTAGCTAAACATTAGGTTTTGTTGTATGAAGGTACTTGTGGGGATTGAATTTAATTACTTCTTAATAATACCATAACAACTTTTTTAACAAACATGGTCATAATCATGTACATATGTATGCGTTTGTATATCAAAAATTCCTGGGGCTACAAGAGAGGTTCTAATTGTTCGTAATTAAAGAACCAGAGCCACTAAAACCTCCTAAAGGTGGCACTACCGAACCAGGCTAAACATAAATATACCGAGTAACATATTGTAAAATGATCAAAAGTTAGAGTTAAAGGAATCAAGCAGGAACTCAAACTTTATAAAAATATTTTATTCACTACCTATAAATAAATTTAGCTTCCATTATGAATTCCCAGAAATTAAAAATCTTCGCCAATTCTTCCATTCTCTCATATCCCTATAAAAATTATAACGGGGTATCTGAAGGTGAGACGAGCAGAGTTCTATCAAGAGGGCGAAATTTATCCAACGCATGGTAAAAATATGGTTTGTAGTATGGGAGATATGTTTTTCGACAGAGGGAATACATCAGCTCAGATTCTTAAGTTGTGGTTAAAGTTTAATGGAACTGAGGAAACTAAAATCCCTCATAAACAACTATAAGCAAAGATCATTAACCGAACATGGCCTCAAACGTGACAATGAGTTTGCATTATAAAATACCAAGTTATTTTTGAAATATATATTTGTAAGGATTTGATTCCATATTTAATGCTCCGTCGGGCAGGTAATAAGCTGGAGAAGTAAAAGGTTAACCTTTTACAATCTCCAGATCCAAGCTGGGTCAGAGTGACTCGCGTTTGTCTCAGAACTTCACGTTCCTCTACGGCGAGAGATGGTACTTGTGGCTTCACGAAGGCACGCACCGCGAGGTAGCTTACCAAGGGGTTTACCAGCAGTGTGTAGACGGATGCTGTTGATGCCCTGCCTTTGCATCTATGGATCAAGGGACATTGTTATGTGTTGCCGGATATCATTGTAGTTCTGATTAAGATACTTTCTTATGTGCCGAAAGATGCTTCTTTACGTGACGGAGTAGAGGCTCGTCTTCAGGTAAATGCTTATTAAGATGTTGCGGTTTGCAAGAATTGACTCGAGGTCTAAATGGTCTTCCTGCGTCATAAGGGATAATCGAGTGGCAGTCGCAGCTAATATGTTCTACCAGGCATGCAATTTATTCCAATGTGTGCCTTTCATTCTCGGCGAACCTATTGCATACGGGTACCTCAGAGCAGTCTGAATGATTTCCTTGTATATTTGCCAGTAGTGCCAATAGTCAAAGGGACAAAGCGGAGGACTGCCAATTAAAATTGCAATATTAGCGGCTGATGGCAGCGCTAAGCTGAATTGTAGCAGGCCTCACGAGGTCCTTGAGCGTGAACAGCGAATTACCCCAAAAGTTTTTAAAAAACTTACGGGTCGTAACTTAACCCTAGATAACTCGACTTTTGCTACCCTTTTTTATAAAGGAACATTGAAAATAAGGGTTTCGTTTTACTTAGATCGTCTTCTAGATATCACCAGATCCAGTCTCTTGGTCTGGAGTTGGATTCATCACACACCCGCCTGGAGCAAGGGAGTAAGAAGCAACAGCAAGTTGCTGCTCCGAGTAAGACAATATCGGAGGGGACGTGTTCGGCTAAAGCCCGAGCCGTGAGAATCTGGTTTTTTCGGTCGTTACGGTATATTAATTAGGTGCGTAATCTCCGTATAGTTTCGACAATCTTTGTACGTCAGACGATAATTTTTCATAACTGTGCTCGCAGGAGTCGCACCGGGCTTGAAACCTTCCCCATCCGGCGTACCCTTTCGTTCGTATTTCTTGTAAGCCAGCGTATCAAGCCTCTAATACGCACGCCTCGTCGTCTATCGGCATTAGGAAATGGAGTATCAAATTTATCGGAAAAAATCCTGACCCCCTTTTTCCCCTGTAAACCCAACACCCGGTATGCATGGACCAGAAGCATGGACAATGACAGCCGCAGATGAGTCGGCCCTTGGAGTATTCGAGAGAAAGGTTCTTCGAAGGATTTATGGGCTCCTACACGATGCCGACGGTTTTTACTGAAGAAGATTTAATGATAAGTTGTATGAGCTCTACGCAGACATCGACATTGTCCAACGAATTAAAACGTAGCGGCTACGTTGGCTTGGCAATATAATACGAATAGAGGAAGATATTCGGGGCCGGAAGGTATTCTTGTCGGAACCCACCTATGGAAGCAGAGGAAGACGGAGGCCCCACTACGTTGGAAAGGCCAAGTGGAGAACAATCTGCAATCCCTTGGCGTTTCTAATTGGCGTCAACTGGCAAACGATAAAGTCAGGTGGGGGGCTTTGTTGGAAGCTCAAAATCGTTTAACCGGTTAAAAAAACAGTTATAAAAGGCTGTTGACCTATATATTTATATGTATGTATGTATTCTTTTTCAGCGAGCATCTCAAGCTACTCACACTCACACTCACACCTTCCAGCCTCACGTGATCTATTTGCATTAGTTAATAGATTGTCCATTTTTTATTTATTTTTATTATTTTTTTTTTTCAAATAATTTGTTTCAGAACCCGAAAACTTACCTTGCCTATAATTCCAACACTGCTGTTACTACTATAAGTTCTTTATGCATGGGCTGGAGCACTAAACGCTTAGTTGAGCAGGCGGATACCTAAATCACTTGCATGAAGCTAAAACGATTTAGACTAACTGACAAGTGGTCACGTCAAATGGTAGAATATCCAAATTAATATGCAAAAGAGCGTAACCAACAAATAGCAAAACAAAAAAACCAAAACAACAATAATAAAAGATACGAATAAATACATGTTGATATGCGCGAGTATATAGAATGTAATAACGCGATTTTCACAAAGTGGTAATACAGTAGCTAAGCGTTGATATTACCACCAGCAACACAGCAGTGCGTTACCACAAAAATGGTAGCTGTGACAACAAAAACAACAACCACAGCAACGACAGAATGGCACTCCATACAAGTAAAAAGCATATCAAAACAAGCGATCAGAGTGGTCATAAAATGTATTTGGCTTAAAATGTGCGAAAGTCATGCTGGTGCTGTTGCCGGTAGGGAAGCGAGTAAGACAGCTACATGGCAATTATTGCAGCATGTGGGCTGTGTGCGGTGCGGCAGGCTATTGTAACAGCGCATAAGCGATAGCATCGATTAAGTGGAAACCATTTACACGCTTGCCGCGCGCGCCAAACACCATTTGTGGCATAAATGCCATAGTTGCAACAACAACAACAGTAACAACTAATACTTGCAACCAATACAAATAAAATAATAAAAACGAATCGTCGGTATTTAACAAAAATGTGACAGCAATGCCTTTGTGCGGCGTGTTGGCGCTGCATGTGCCATTCATGCAATGGCAAATGGTTGTTGTTAGTTTACAGTTTGTTGCAAATACATACCACGTATAGTTGCCAACATGTCAATTATATCAAATTAATAATTATAAGTAATTTTATGTTTTGCTCTTGCTCTATGCGCCACATTTGCTAACTGGATTGTTCACCATCACCGACCGAGTGTATCTTGTAGCACAGGCTAATACGATCGTGCAACAACAACAAGCTAATGAATGTACATGCATTAGTATGAATTTGTTGTAGTTGTTGTTATGTTGCGTTAAATGCATGTCAGCAATTTAGTTGATTGCGCACTTTGGCAAATTCATAATAGATGCCAGAAAGAGTAAAGGTGTAACAACTGAAGGGGGCCAACGTAAAAGCAAAGTGGTGCCAGCAATAGCAACAGCAAAACAGCTGCAACAATAATAACAGCAGTTTTATCAGCATGCACAACAACAATGCATCAACTAGGCATGGTCCAAGCCCGATTCAATTTTTAAACTGTGTGTAACACAAGCTTTGATATGATATTGTCAACTGTTGTTGTAAAAGTCTGTAATACAAGAGACAAATATTAAAAGAAATTCGCTATAACTATTGTGTATGCGAGCGCTGTCCAGACAGCAAAATATCCGCTTCCGCACAGGTTAGTACTACACTATTATTGTATAGCGTTTCTTCACGTTAGGTGGCACTGTTAGCAATTACCGTTTTGGAGGAGAGATAAGCAAGTTGATATGACGAATATAAGACTCCCGACTAACAGAGAAGACATGTAAGTAAACAAGTATCCTTACTAAATACCCTGATAGCAAACATCTGAGAACCAACTAAAGGCAAATGCGAATTGCTGATGGATATTATCCAATCTTCTTTGCCGGTTATACAATAATAACAACAGGGGAGGAATATAGCTATTGAGACCAGCTGGTTAGGGGCTTAAAATATACCCGCGCTAAGACACGCCTAACGTAAGAGGTGACTGAAAGCCACAAGTGGTAATGGCGTGCAGCTTGATGGCTGATCTGCGGCTATGAGGACTCTTACCCCTCATTACCAACCTTCTTCTTCCTAGCTGAAAGAGGGGATGAGATTATCTAGAGGATTGCATTGGTCATAACAAATCGCTCGCGCGACAGTCGGACATGTATCGCAAGGAAGTACCGGAGCGTACCGGGTTCATATCCGGCAAAGTACAAAACAACAACTATATAGCTATAAGTACTTGAAAACCGTAGCAGCTCTTTTCAGCTGGGTTACTGAATTTAATCATAGTTCAATGACATACATATATATGTCACAAGCCACTCCACTTCATATCTCTTCTGAAATGTGACCTAGGCTTCCTAGTACTTCGGTGCAACAAAGCTGGTTCTGCCCCAACGCAGCTGATTAGACTACTAGCCTTTTGGGGAGCACAGTTCTTTGCTAATTCATTCGTTCTTCTAATTGCGTGATTCGAAGGAGTTAGGCTAAGTCCCCTGATCACTCGGCAGTGTCTTACACCAGTAAGCAAGATCATTGCCACAAAATAAATTTTTGTACATTTCGACAGCCTTCGGACTAGCATATTCTGGGTTATGGCATCACTACTTTTGAACAAAAATGTATATAGGTCCGAGCTATGCAAAGCTTTCGAGATCTTAGTGCTCGTCACACGCTGCTAACATCTGATAGCTTTACCATCAACAGCGTAACTAAAACTTACAACTGAAACCGAAACCGAAACCGAAACGCCATCGAGAGCGGATTGCTATCACTTGTTTATCCTTTGAAGGAACATTCGATCTTTACGTAAGAAGATGTCTGTAGATTATAGATATTGAAGAAAACTGTGAGTGTTTTTGATTGTCTGTCTGAATCTATTTTTGTTCACGTATTACTAAATATTTGCTATATGGACCTGAATGGCTTGTTTCTTTGTTTGAGTAACGACAAAAACACTCCTCGACACTCCTGGAGAGTGTTGTCAATGCGACAGTCCTTTGCCGGATATAGACCCGGTACGCTCCGGTACTAGCAGCTTGCGATACTCGCCCGATTATCGCTGGAACGTTTTGGTATGACCAGTGTAACTTCTAGGTCATGTCACTCCACATTCTGCACAGAAGGAGAAGATAGTTAATGAGAGGTGAGGGGTATCATATCCGCAGATCAGCCATCTAGTTCCATTTTAGTCGCCACTTAAGACAGGCATGCCTTGCTCGCGCATATGCTCACCCCGTAACTCGATGCGGTGAATACGGATTTTACGTTTCTGCTGTATATATTGATATTATTTTGGTAAGTGCCGAAGCATCGCTTAACAGTTACTTTTTAAAATAGTGTATATACATTTAGACACATTTAGACAAACTTTATCATATGAAATTGGTTACAAATATAACCCTACACAGTAGCCTAGTAACCTTTGAATTAGATTCTGCATCCCTATGGATTTTCCTATAAGGCAATCCTGATAAATCTGATACAAAATTCCATATCAAATGGTAATTTAATATTTTGTCCAGTATCCTATGAGTTAGAAAGGTAAGATATAGAAAGGCATGACAAGTTGTACCACATATAGAAGTGTACCATGATTTGTGCTTCGCTATCAGCCTGAGAGCAGTAGTATGGAGTAGGCGAATGAAGATATTTTTAACTTACCTACTTTGAGCGATTCGTTAAAACTTATAAATACCTCCCCCTTAAGGCTCATACATCTTGTACCTCTCCCATTTTGTACCTCCCTAAACCTATACTTCTATGAAAATATGTAAATCTTACTAGGTCGTAACGAATATCCCGATTACTTTTATCTCATATTAAACCACATACATACATAAACATTTGAGCGGGTCAAATTGTGTGGATGGATTTTTTTCCATCAGGAGTATAGTAAGTGTAGAGTGTAGTAATATACAGATGATTCTAAGAAAAATTGCTGAAGACACCATAGCTCTAAGTCCGATTTCGAGTCCGCCACTTTTGCAAAATAAATATTTTGCCATATGAATGTAGGGTTTGGCCAAAAAATCTTCATAGCTTCTGACAGAATTATAAGAAAAATGTCATATTGGGCTTACTTTAAAGGTATTTTACGTACATTTTAGAATCTGTATTAGTATCTATAGTGTTTTTGAATTTTAGTAGAGATATCAGGCTTCAACTATGAGAAATTACAAATTTCTTATGGAAATGTTTTTTCCTTTACAGCTAAAATAAGTTCAGAACATTACCAACCACTTTCATTCAGACAGTTTTTCTTTTTTCGAGTTCGTTTTAGTAGAAAAAAAATTTAAAAAAAAAAACCTATATTTTCAAGTAATAAGCAAAAAAAACACAATTTTTATAATTTTAATGTAATTTATTTAAAAAATTATTTTGTTACTTAGAATTGACCATTTTAAAGTATTTTTCAAAATAAAAGTAATGTTTTGTTTTATTTTTTAAAATCTTTTTTGCTCTCCATTCGTGGTAGGTTTTCACGACTTTCTGCAGTAACAGCCATAACACCTTCACGTTTTTTTTCTATAACACTTTTGGAAACAGATGTTAACAACTGTACATATCTTTCTGTTCCTTGTATATGCATTGGAATATTAGGATCATCTAGTGTTGGCTCAACATAATCTAAGAATTGTACCAAGTGATCGTATGGAATATTTCTTGTGAATGCCGGTTCAGATAGTAAATTATCGTTATTCAGATCAATCTCTTTCTCTTTATGGCGCGATATACAACAGGTATATCATCATAAGCCTCCTAAGAGATTTTTGCGCCAAGCTTCTCTTCCAATTTGTGGTGTGCCGATTTGAATTTTCCCTACAAATTGGCGGGACCTACAGTTTTTTGCCGACTCCGAACGGCATCTACAAAGGAGATGAATTTTTGCTGAGAAGCCTGTCATGGCAGAAATACACTCGGAGAGTTTGCCAAACCACTGCCGAGGGGCGACCCCGTTTTGAAAAACTTTTTTCAAATCACTTTTGATGTTACCTGTACCAGGGCTCGAACCATGGACCTTCGGTGTGGTAGGCCGGCAACACTACCTCCACACCACGGCGGCCGCCTACCAAATCAATCATATCAGTATAATCTGAAGCATTAAAATTGATATTATATTTTTTGTAAACTCTGACTTTAGTTGGATCAAGTATTTTTTCTCGATAGTATAAAATTTTTTTGATATCTCTATTCCGTATGGATTTTCTATCATCAAATAACATTGTTAATAAAATGTTTTCTTGATAAGCGTAATATAAATTATTTTGAATTACACCATCTACAATATTAAATAAATTACGTGGTAGGTATCGTGTCCAACAAATAAACTTTGATAAAAGTACACTGCCGTATATAACAGAATTATAGTATTTTACATTGAAATACATTGGCACATAAATTCTAATAATACATATAAACTGCTAGAGTTTTCAAATTTTCCGATGGCGTATTAGTTGTTATATATAGACGTAATACCCGGCTTGCTTTGGTTAGCCATTGAGAATGTACAACTGGTCCTTGTTTTATGTTAGCTAAATCAACTGAAACAGCACCATTTGAAATTGCTTTGGCCATTTGATATAAATATTTAACATCTGTAGATAATTCTCGTTCTTGTTCATCACTGATCATACCAGGCATATTTTCCAATGCTATTGGTGCAAAATCACTTACAAGTTGAAAAATAAATTTTTTAGATCAATTAAAATTAGTATCCTTTCCTTGAGTTGACATATAAAATATATGTACCAAAGAATGTATAAAAGGAATAAGCAAATGGCACATTAGAGGAAAAATGCATCGTGACGCTACAGGGCATCATAGCTTAGTTGTTAGAGTGCTCTAACAGCGGCTTTGGTGCAGACACTTGGGTTCATATCTCAGTGTCCGAGAAGGGGTCTGATGAGAAGTTGGGCACTTCGAAACATGTCATCCCATACCATCGCTGTGCATAACGTTGTAATTTTTCCTCTAATATCAATTAACAAACAAACATAAAAATTCGAGCTTTGCTCCAACAACAATCACCAAAATTAGTATAATTTTCCTATTTTAATTTGATTGAAAAAATATTATAAAATAATTTTAACAAATGCATACCTGAAATTTTTCACAGTCTTGAATGTCTTTGAATATATTTCCACTTGCTGCTCTTGGTCCACTCGTGACTGTTTTATCTAATGCTCTGAATAAATGACCAAATGGTAATTCATTGAAATGAAGCAAACATGCACTGGTTTATATCTGGTATATTTAAATGCTTTTCAAAAAGTCTTATAACACCATTAGCTGGTTCTCCATGGCTGCATATGCCAATTAATTGATCTATTGACAGTTTTTTGCTATTGAAGAATTCATTTAATTTTTTTAATTTGTGTTTTGCATTTTCTTCTTCACACAAGTTGACATATCCAAGTAATTCAGCATTAGGCTCTTTTAGAACAACTAAATGGGGTTCCTTTAACATATTTGTATGAATCTCTGATTAATTTTCTCTCTAGTTAATGAATCATTTTTTCTGCCATCGAAAGAAAATGCAGTTATGTTGGAATCTATATATCGTTTACGAAGCACATCTAGCTTTAATTTTTTCTCTTGCAACTTTAGATTTATCCATTATGACAAGTTCACCAGGAAAATCTCGAAAATTTATATCTTCGAAAAGGGCTGTTGCTAAGCATGAAGCAACTCTATCTGAAACACCGAAACTGTCACACATCATAGCAAAATTTAACAGATACCTCTGCAACTGCTTCATTTGCAATTTGTGCTTCACCTGTTTCCATATCTGTTCCAAGTGGTTCGTATGTTGGATCATCACTAACTGTTGGCATTGTTGGTATTGTTGTAGGTGTTTATTCTACAATGTCATCCATATATTCAGGTATTGTGAATTTTCTATCATTATGTTGGTCCATCATAAATTCTTTTAAATGATTTGGGGTATTAAACCACATTAGCATTCGGTTGTTTTTAACTTGCATTAACATTTTCCAATGTAAAATAATTTATTTGTTGATTGTAAGAATGCTGTAAGTTCCTGAACTTTTTTTCTGTGTTTAATGCTTTCGTGATATTTTTCAATTAAAACATTTAGTTCTCTTAGAATACTACGTCTATCAATTAGTTGAATATTCAATTTATTCCAAATTTCAACCAATTTATCAATTACATGAGGAGTTAATTTATTATGCGAAAACATTTTACACTGAATTTGAGTATGATCACTTAAAAAAAAATAAAATCTTAAAATGTCACGACTAGACGGTAAATTCAGATTATTTAATTCACTTGATAAACCAAATGCAATAATATCGTGTTCAAGTATATGTGATAAAGTGGATTCAGATGATGTAGAAGGATTTGATTCATCCATTTTAAATTTAAATACAAAAATTTTGCTGTATGAATGAAAGTTGTTGGAAATATTCTGAACTTATTTTAGCTGTAAAGAAAAAAAATGTTCCATAAGATATTTGTTAAAAATGATAATATAGTAGTTAAAAGTTCATTTTAGGCTAATTTCTCATAATATAAGCCTGATATCTCTACTACAATTCAAAAACACTATAGATAGTAATACAGATTCTGAAATGTACATAAAATACCTTTAAAGTAAGCCCAGTATGATATTTTTCCTATAATTCTATCAGAAGGTATGAAGATTGTTTTGGCCAAACCCTACATTCATACGGCAAAATATCTATTTTGCAAAAGTGGGGGACTCGAAATCGGACTTAGAGTTGTGGTGTCTTCAGCAATATTTCTTAGAATCATCTGAAGATTACGTTTTTGCTATACTCCTGATGGAAAAAAAATTTGACCCGCTCTAATAAACATATATGTGCATACTATTTCATATCCAAATTTCCATCCCTAAATGTATGAAAAAACGTATAAATACACAAATTGATACTCAACACCCAGTATTTGCTATGGCTTTCCCTCATCCGTACTAAGAGTATAAGAAAGCACTATGATAAAATTTGTTTATGGCCAACAATATGGCAGTTGCGTCGGCTGCGAAGCTTTATCATGAAACAAATAAAAACAAAACAATGGGAAAAATGTTGCACTAGAATGACTGACGACTTGTTGTTAAGAATGATGGAATGCTGGCGGTTAGCAATATGTTTCTACAGCAGCTGTGGCTACAGTTTCAATCACAGCGTTGTTGCGGATGTTGATGCGTATTTGGATATAAAGTGTTAGCGTTAAGGTGACCGAGCTCAGTTCTTAATTTACGACTTTGTTTACTGATTTTTGCATGGTTTAAAAAAGTTTTATTAATTTTTGAATAATTCAATATCTTTTAAGTAAAATTGATGCTGCAAAATCGCAATCCATGGCCCATGATTACTGACAGGTGACTAATCCCCCGATTCTGTGTCATCAAGAAAAATACAAGGTGGCGCAAAAGTAAGCTTCCGATGTTCAGCATATCGGTTGTGGCACGTGCAGTGTGTGCTGTTGCACCGTCTTGTTGGAACCACATGTTTTCCAATCCCAATTCATCAAGTTGCGGCAAAAAGAACTCGTTGATCATTGCTCTGTAGCGCTCACCATTCACAGTAACCGTTTTTCACCGACCGATTATTGGTCAAATAAATAGTCAGCAATATTCCGCGTTCTGGAGCAGTGTAGCGTAACATTGTTTATTAACGTGTATTTCGCATGTGTTTACTACACAAATGTCAAAACAGAACTGACTTTAGGGGCCAATCGCAAAATTTATAGCATTTTCTGATAAAAGGATTACTTTTGCGCCACCCTGTATATCTGTATCATTTGTTTTTGAATTTTACTTCATAAACAACAAAACTAATTTTACTTTTGACGCAGAATTCAAAACCCTTGATGCAAATATTTTTTCTTTATTATTTATCAAGGCTGACAATTTTTCAATAACACTGCAATGGGGGGTACGTCTCAGCTCAAAAAATCTCCGAATGCTGTAAATAAGCTGCTTACGTCACACTATTCACAATTCAATTAAAAACTCTTTGCGCGTTCTTGTATTTGATATATCTACTCTACGGAAAGAACCAGTAGCCTTAGGGCAATATTTCAGTTTTGCGACCTACAGTGGTGCGAAATGTTGAGGCATGTGCAAACTCGAAGCAAATTTTGAAGCAATAAGTCATATTTTACCTTTTTGGAATGCCGTCCGCCAGTTCTTAATATATTTTTCGAAAGAAAATGTCTGAAGCTTATCTTGATCTGATAGAAAATATTCAAAATTTAATAAAACAAGCAATCAAAATTTTAAAGAAGCCAAAATAATTGACACATTTAGCGTTATGAAAGCATTGCAGCGATAGTTAACGCTTTGATCGGCCTTTGCGAATGCGTGTTTTTTAATCTGTAAAAACCCAGTTGGAAACATATGCATGCGGCATCAATATTTCAGACATGAGTTGGACCTCTGTATGCATGCAGTATAAATGGTTTTTTTTGTTTGTTCATTAATAACGAATTTTTTTTAACAAGAAATCACAATTACATTTTTCGAATTTGCAATTTTAAACATAAGAACAAGCACTCAGAAACAGATAAAGAATTTCCTAAAGTAAAAGAAAAATCTGTAGAAGAAAAATAGGTGGCATAACTCAATAGCAGTAACTACTCAAATTTTCATATTTTCCATAGCACATTCGAACATTGCAATGGAGCGTTTATTTAGTCTCATTTTTAAAATAAAGAAATAGTTTAGTAGATAACTGCCGTTTTTGCATTTTCTACGAATTCGTCCATGTTCTGTTAAGTTTAGAGCGAAGGGGACCTTCACTGAGAATTTCTTGCGCATGTAATTTTGTAATTTCTTATTTAAAAGTTTATTATTTTATAGTACTATATCACTTCCGCCTTAATTCTTCCTATTATAAATATGTCATGGAAAAACTGTTTAAATGAAAGCGAAACTGTAAATTCGAGTATTCGCTGCATCCCTAATACATACATACATCATAGATATGTAAATATATTCATCAGGGTATTCGCATAGTTTTCTGCCACATCTGTAAAATGGCAAACTGACTGACTTGACACATGAATGATGTGTTTGTATTTAGTATGAGTAGCATAACAAGACAGCCAAAAAGTGTTGCATTGCAACCGTAACAAGTGTGTTAACAAATAGTCTGTATGTGTGGTGTGTATGTTAGAACAACAAATGACAGCTACCTGACTGGTGGGTGGGAGGTTATATGTTTAGTTGATTGCAGCCTTCGTTAGTTGGTCGGTTAGCTATATTTTTTCACTCTTGCTGACAGTAACAAAATTGTAGAAATCGCCTGCCAAGCTCTTGACAGAGGGAGTAAAATGTTGAAGTACATACATACCGATGCTCTAACAAAAATTCCTATAAACAATTTAACTTGGCGTTTACAAAAAACTAGTTTCGAACTTCTTATTTTTATACTACTTAATGAAAATATGTTTAATCCAATGTAAGCGAAATGTTTTGAACACGAAGCGGGCATGTAGTTTTCCATATAAGAGCGCTAGGTCTATGTAGACTGCAAAAACAGGGTTCTTTAATGAAGCAAAACGGTGATCCTGAGTCCGGTGTATAGGCCTGTTGGGGGCCCAACTGGCTACGATTCGTATCCCTAAACATTGGAAATTTCGACGGAACAGGGGCTTCAGATTACGATTCTAGCTCCAGCTATTATATATATTGTGCTTACTCTTAGCTGATATTTCGTAAACCCCCAACCAATCTGTTATTTCCGTATAACCCAGTGTAATCCCCATTGGTATTACAACAGCCATGCAAATAGCTGAAGAATTATTATTAAGGCACTCATGCCCTATTGCATTATGTTGCAATCTGGGTAACCGGAACTAGTTTTCGGACAAATACAGTTTCTAAGACATAGTCACCATATTTAAAACGCGAGGAGAACTGATGGACCTAAACTATAAACCAAACAAAAGTGACACATACATAAGAAATACGAGACAAGACGATTCATTTGATATTGACAACAGTGAAAATTGTTCTCGATTTTGTGCATTTATTCGACTTGGTACGGGTGGTTCATGCTTAACCTGTTTTAAAACCCATTCTGAGTGTACGTGCGGACGGCTACCTACTGTGAGAACAACAGACAAGCAGGTTTAAAGATGACCTGACTGTAGCGAGAACCCCAAATTTGAGAGCATATTTAGGCTAACAATTTTGTCATTCCTTGGCCTATCTATATTTCTCTGTTTTGAAACCTTTGCTTCGAATTTAGAAATCTATCCACTGAAATAGCACTTCAGGGATTTTATCGCTTTTTATAGATTTATTTGTTTGACATAAATTTAAGTTTAAAAGAAATCGACACAATGAATCAGAGGTTTTTCATAGTGCTTTCATCTAGTGTTCCGAGTGCGATTTTTAGAAATCTTTAATTTTGCATTGTTTAAATACCTGCTCATATTTAATAATCAAGTGTGCCTGATCTACATTTCAGTATTTAGCTTTCAAACATGTAATGAAATACATAAGTATTTACTATCTTAGCCCGATTTGAAGTTGGGAATTTGTATCACTGAGAGTATAGGGTTTACGTAGCAAAGGTCAACAACTTGAGGAAAAGTACTTGGATTCCTCTTTTCAGAGGCTGCAGTACGTTTCGGATGGCAGGTCTGCGTATCTTCTTATTTTCGGGTTACCTTTCATACACCATCTTTTCTAAAAGTGTATTCATATTCGGCCTCCGTTTTGACTCCACAAAATCCTGAACCTTGAAGGTTGTGCATACCGCTTTCACTCTGGTCACCACGAACCAATATATTATAGAATTTAATGATCTGTCCCAAAACGTGCTAGCTGCTCTGGGGGTGTGATGGACTCAAAAAGTAGCTCTTTACGGAAAAACACTTTTACTTTAACCATCTCTTTTCTCGAAATACCTGATTTTCTGCAGGGCTTACCACGTGCTTATATATGTTTATATACTCTACATAGAACCATGATGATTACAAAAGCCAAACGTCAGTAAACGTGTCAGTTTAGTTGCTCAAATCTAAAAGCAATGAAAATAAATACAATAAATACAAACATGCTTCCATGCGGGTTAGGTAGTAACTCCCTGCCAACTTAACCATTAGAAGGGCTCTTATTGTTTTTAAGCTAAACACTGGCACAGCATGCAACCAATACTACCAACAACTAACAAAATGGCACACAACCTCTCCATCCCCCACTCTCGTTTGGTTTCTCGTCACTCATGCATAGTACGTACATACGTAGATGGTTGACATGTGACAGCCGACAGTTGACACCGAGCTGTGGGTGTCATGTGGCGACACAGTGGTGGGCGTGTCAGCCGTACAACTCTAGGCACACATGTGCGCGTAAGTGTTCATTGCATGGCACAAAGTTGACATTTGACGTTTGTTTATGTCATGCCATACGCAATGTTAGGTTATTATTTTTTGAGTGACATATGCTGTCAATATTTTATTAATGTAACGAGCATATCAAACAATCTGAGTGGTATTTGTTGCAAAATTTTAGACACATCTACCTGTTTATGTACATCATATAAGTTTGTATGTGAGTAAATTTAACTATAATGTAATCAAATTTCAATATCTGCATTGACGAAGGCTACAAATCAGTTGCTTTGAAATCAGAGACAACTCAACATTAAAATGTTTTATCTCTGTACATTATCGATATTTAAGAAAAATTTATACTGCGACCTTTCTCAGAGTAATAGAAGCCAAAATGAGTTTTTAGAATTGTTTTTCTACTTTTTTTTGGGTTTACAGGCATTACGGACACGCGTATCTCGGCATAATCATAAAGGCCATGTTTTTCAGAGCATTCCAACATTTTGGACTTTTGTATATAGGTGAACCTAGATTCCTGGTGAAAGGTTCCTCCACAAAAATTCGGTATACCGTGAAAGCGAGGGCAATGTAATATTTCGGTGGGACAGCTTGGACCGAAAGCATCCTTCTCCTTTCTACGATTGCGTAAATAATCCCTGAAACTACAAAGTACACTCTCATTTGATCTACGAGTATTCTCCGGGATAGAACAAGAACAGCGTTCTGTAGGCTTGTAATCTGCTAATATATCTTTTTGATGCGGTAGTTTATATCCCTGGTACACCGGAGCTGCGTATATCATTGAACACTTTCTCACACACCGCTTTAAAATGCTCGTTCGATGAATTGTATAAGTTTATAGTGCGAAAGAGCTAGCCAATCCGATCCCCTATTTAAAATTAGCTGATTGTATGTTTTGTTTTTATTTTCATTCTAAATTCTCCCAGCGTAAACCACAAATTCAAATTTTGAAATTCCAAACCGCTTTAGCCCAACTAACATTAAAGATTCCTGGCAACATTTTCCAGCTGGTGTGAGAGCTAAAACGACCTCTTTTCGATTATCTCCTCATCGGAACTATTAGGATTCACTAAGGCTCAATCCTTCATGGGTGTTTTAGTGTTTACTGGGCACTGCCGATAACACTTCATATGGTGCCGTTGATTATTTTTATATGGAGAATGACTTGATGGAGTCATCAACATTGTTGAACATAGTTTTGCATTAGCAAGAAGTGTACTTTTTCCAGCTGTGTTTCATACGACTAGGAAAAGACTTGGATTATGTTTGCTGGGTATGCAAATATGCGTAGTTATGTCCGAGTATGTATGCAGTTGTGTAAAACGAATTTCAAATTTTGCACAATATGAAAATGTCATACACATATAAGATTCTTGTCATTTTGTTGTTAGCATTTTGACAGCTAATACTTACCGAGATTACTGAGTTTTTCGTGCATAGAAAGTTTGGTTGTTGTTTGCTATTTGTTTTTGCTGCAATGCTGAGTGCAGCAAGACTGTTGGTATTTACTTTATAAATGCCAACCAAGTTCTTGTCGTAGTGTGCCTTGTATGCAAACATTTAGATAGTGAAAATTTCCTCAACTGTTTCTTTTGTTGTTTTTGAGTGTTACTGTGCCTTGGAACGCTCCTTGTAGGTAAAATCTCTAGCTCGGAACTGGTGTGCTTTTGCTGTATATGCAACCACTACTAGTTCGTCCTCAATCTCTTTTACATGCTGTAACTTTCGATTTCAACATGGCGAAACCCAAAAGCGATGAAAATTGTTCCCGCTGCATTACCTGCTCTTGTCGTTGGTTTCGAATAAACCAAAATTCTATAAAGTTATTCAGTACGATTTGGCTCTGTTTTGCAGTAAGTCTAGACCACGACTTAATATAAAATAGAATAGTTTTGTAAAAAGTGGGTCGCCTCAAAATGTCGAGCATAATTTTTAGACCCAGCGTGTACTAGTGCACGGGGTATTATAGTTTTGGTCATATAACGGTGGTTTGTAACGGTACATAATAATAGAGAGGGGCTTAGAATATGCCCGAGGCAGGCATACTAATATGCACAAAGGTAATAACGTGCAACTCGATGGTTGATCTACGGATATGATGCCTCTCACCTCTCGTTACCCATGACCTAGAAGGTTTCACTGGTCGTAGCCAAAACCTTTGGGGAGTGTTTTTGTCGTTACCGTTTAATTTTATTTGTTCAAACATGGAATTTAAACAATTTCATTTTAATCATTTATCCATAAAGATAGTTGTTGTAAAATTAACCGCGCTCCATCTTTCTAGTGGCTAACTAATCGGGAAGTAATGATCATAATATTCCCCAAATCATAAATTCCCCAACTGGCTTCAACTTTTCTACACCGTTTTGCATTGTTCCCGGGTTCTGAACTTTTCCCCAAGTTTCAAGTCTCTAGTTTAAACGATATTGTAATTGCGTAACCTAACAGAACATTTCCCCCAAAATATGTCATCGGCATGTGTGTGCGGCATTTGGCGCTAGCTCAATAGCTCTTGTTGAGCTCATCCGTATTACCCTCAGTAGGTTTGACGGGTTTATATGACATCAACACGGCTTCTGAAAGCTACTTACCCTACCCACTTACATACATACTTTTTCAGCAAGTTTCTAGGGCACTGGAATATTACTGAAGCATCAATAGAGCAGCATTTCGAGTTTCACACGGATTTTCAGCTAAATCGATCTAAGCGCCATCTAGTGAAACTGTTTTCCTTTAATGTTGCATTGTGATGGGGTTCTAAACTATGCTCTCTTACGTAAGATCTCGTAATAAAGATTCTAGGGTTACCCGGTTCCACAAATGAGACTTAACACACAATAAATTTCATCAAAATCCATTCAGCCGTTTAGGAGGAGTTCAGCCACATACAGCCACACAGAAAAATTATATATATTTAAAAACTAGCAGGCCCGGCAGACGTTGTCCTGCCTAAAATTTGGTTTGACCACATTTAACAAATTGTACTCTTTGTATTTTACACCACCTTTATATCTCAAATTTCGATTCCTTCTCCCCTTCTACCCTCATTTCCTTTGCAGGTACTAATATATACATAATTTAGAAGATATATCGAGTTTCCATTTATTTGACCCTGGTACTGCTTTCTGTTTCCAAGGGTTTTTGATATATAGAACACATATCTGTGTATAAAATATCATTAACTTGAACCAAATAAATTCATAGCTATGCCGAATTGTTACTTTAAATAGACTGGAGGCTTTGCCAAAAACTAAATATGGCCTGTGTCGTTTCACAGAGATCGACAATAAATTTTGGACATTGGACACAACCAAAACACAAAAAATTTTAACGTGGCACCTCCCACTTTTCCAAAACTTTGTAAATCTTGACTAAATTTCATGTACCCATTGACTTTCTGAACCTATCGTGAAAGTTTCATAGAACTACTATACATTTGAGTACATTAATGAAGCACAAACAAGAGACAAAATATGTGGGCGTGGCACAGCCCACTTTTCCAAAATAATGTAAAACTTGACTAAAGGCCACATATATATAAATATCATTATTTTAGACCAAATGCGTTCAGAGTTATAACGAATTGAAATTTTATATAGCCTGGGGGCGTGGCACCGCCCACTTTTCCAAAATTATATTTAGCATATGCCGCACCCAGCCAACTTCTGAACCTATCGTGAAAGTTTCATAGAGATCGACCATAAACTTTGGACATTAATGAGGAACAAACAAAACACAAAAAATGTGGGCGTGACACTGCCCACTTTTGCAAAATTATGTAACTCTTTACTAAAGGACACATGTATCCAAATATCATTGATTTAGACCAATTAACTTCAGAGTTGACGAATTGTAATTGTATATAGCCTGGGGGCGTGGAACCGCCTACTTTTCCGAAACTATATATAGCATATGATTTAAAGACACACAGACACACATTCATTTTTATTTATAAGATATGAGAAAATTTTTTTTTAAAAACAATTCAAGATGTCCTATATTGGTTACTTATCTCCCGGCTTGAACTAGTAAGCATCTAGTTACTATTAAACTATTTCCTACTTTGTACTTTCTTCTAGTTCTGACCAAGAAAATTGTCTTGCTAGCTACTGAGTACCCTGCAGGGGCTGTTGTAGTAATAACCACACACATATAAGCATTTTGTGCTCCCTTTATCGTCATCAACATATCCATACACCCACATCCAGCATTCCGGAAAGACGCACATCCATGCACATGGCAAGATTAATGTAGCATACGTTAGGGCGCCCACATCTCCATTACCACATGCTGAAATCCTGTCATGATTTATGAAATTCCTCACGAAATCTTGCAAGCACATACAAAATCCAATTCAATGTTCAAGTATACTATTGCATTGTTGTTTCTGACTTTGATGTTGTCGATGTTGACATAAAATGCAATAAGTGCAACAAAAAAAACATATTTGCATAGAATTGAATTTAGTATGTGGATTAGGGTGCTTCTCATTTTTGTAAAAATTTAAAAAGTAACAGTCAAGCAGCTAGCTTCTGCCACATAAAAAACGATTTAAAGCGATATAAGGGAAAACTGAAATTGAAACAAGAAGAGATGGGCAAACTGAAATGATCTGCACGATCGCCATGTGCGTTCGTCGGTCTAAACTAGTAATCATTTGTCGCTACCACCAATATAAGCTGTTGCTTCCATATATTTGATTGCTCCGGTAAATTGGGTTTGAGTTTTATATCTTTCAATTAACAAACCAAGAGCATCTAATTTTACGCAGTTTGTACTTTTTGTAAATAAGAAAGGGGAGGAAAACACTGAAGGATTCATGTATCAGTATACTAGATAAGATATCTACATATGTAGTTACTTCCGTTAGTAAGCTAAAATGGGGACACGATCTCGCTCAGATTGGAGAGTTACAAAAATGGCGAGCACCCCAATGACAATAAACAAAAGCTTATCATTTAAACATATTTTGAATTTCAATTAAATTATTTCGATAAACTTAATGAAATGGGATTTAAAATGCAAACAATTTGCATGGATTTTAGTTTTTACTTTGTATTACTATATTTTTGGTTAAAATGAAAAAGCAGCTGGTAGGTGGATATTTTATGTTCTTTAAAAATGGCTCTAAATAAGATTGAGCAAAAACATAGCCGAAAAATAAAAGCAGGTTGGAGTAGTGAACTGATGCCAATAACGCTCTGTTATCGAGTCGAGCCCAAACCTCAGCTCTTCCCGCAGAATGCATCACAGAAGAGAAAAAAATTGGCCAGAGATCATGCTAGGTATGTTTAACACATATCTTATAAACAGGCTGTTCCAAGAAATATGGAAGACACAGAAATGTACTAATTAGCATATACGAAAGAAACTCAAACTCACCAACGACGTATCGCCCTTTATGTATGTATACTCGATACAGCGGAAAAACTTTTTGAAAGGTTTCTACAACCCATTGTTGCAATCGGCAGAGTTCAAGCCCGAACACTTTCAGCCATAGAAACATTTTCGGAACCACAGAAAGCCCGCTCAGCAGCAATTCTACAAGCGGAGCAGCAAAGCGTTCAATTCTTGGTCCTAACCTATGGAACGTCCTCCAGCTGGCATAAAAAAATCATGTTGATCCTCCTAACAGAAAAAGGAAATACATCTAGAAGTTGGTTCCGAAACCCCTTTCTCGAACTATAACCTCGAAAATTCGGACTCCCGACTAACATACTGTGCACAAATTCAGCACCAGGGAGAAGAGGCATGTGGGCAGGTCTCGTTGCTAAGCAATGTGATGCCAAACCCCCAAGCACCAACAGACACAAGCTCTAATAGCCTGAACCGAATAAGGTAAAAGTTAAAGGAATGTTAAGGGGATGGAACCAGTGCGGATAGTCCGTTTGTCAGATATGGATCCGGTACGCTTCGGTAGTAGCAGCTTCTGTTAGTGATTTGTTTGACCCTTCGAGAAGGGATAAATAAGATAGCATATATAACAATTGTAAAGCGTAATGTACATATCAATATTTTAATTACTTCTCCGGTAGAGTTACGTAATTCTCTCTCGAAGAACGAAAATAAATAAGTCACTTATCGTACCTACCCTGGTTTATGGTGCTGAAGCTTGGACACTGACAGCATCTATGAGGCGGCTGTGGGAGTATTCGAGAGAGAGATTTTTCGAAAGATTTACGGACCCTTACGCGTTGGCACCGGCGAGTGCCGAAGAAGATTCAATAATGAGCTGTATGAGCTTTATGCAGACCCCGACATAGTCCAACGAATGAAAACCCAACGTCTTAATTGGCTAGGCCTAGGGCGACCACCACTCTGATGGAAGGAGAAAGCGAGACCGATTTGTGATCCGTGATCCGTGATCCCGTGGCGAGCTATGGTAAAAAGCCAAAATGGTTTAAACGGTTAGGCAGCATTTTATGACGAAGAAGGGTTGGAAAGGTGAGTTCTATTGTAGAAGTGAAAACGAGAGTGTTGCAATGATTTGTAGCAATTTGTATAAGTTATGAAATGACGTTTTGTCGCAGCTCTAAAGTGCCTAAAACGCAGTTTTTGGCGGAAGAGTGTGTCACTTTAAGAACCTTCTCCATAAATTGGTTTCGGCAGCTATATTTTGGCTTTGAGCAAGTGGTTCATAAAATTCAGCAAACTTAAAAAAATTTTAGTCATTTTCTTCTCTGTGCTTCGTTGAAAAACCGAAGCGCAATCTCTAAAGATAGTTTTATGTTGAGTGAATCGACTATCTATTTCCATTTTTATATGATCAATACACAAATGGATAAAAAACAGAAATCTTGAAATAAGCATTTAGGTTACATGCAGACTTTCACTAGATTTGAATCGGTTCTATTTGACTTCAATATCCATGTCACAAGTTCTGAACAACGTAACACTATTACTAAGTCTTTTGCGACATCCACTACATTATTTGTTAAAGTTTTTTACACAAAAGCAGAACGCATTGTGTTAACAAAGATGCTTTTATTATTTAAAAAGGTTGACATTTTTGAAATTTTGAGCCTTTCGCATGACAAACTGACACTATAAAGCTATTTATAGCCCATAATTTGCACTATTTTTTGCCAACTTCACCCTGATACTTTATTACATATGCTAAAATTTAATAGGTCATAAAACTGCACATTCAAATTTTTTATAAAAATTCGGATTAACAACTGTGAAATTTTGATGAAACTTGGTTAAATTTTCCTAGGTTTGAATATTTTTTTATCAGATAATAGGCTATACTTGTAGAAAAAACGTGTAAAAAATTCTCGTCGCTATCTATTTTTCCGCCGTTGTGTGCTCTGATGAAATTAATGAACCTGCCTACTCTAGTATTTTCAGACCGCCTCAATTCCGATTTCTAAAGGCGTGAGAGATAGGGGAGCAGAGTTTTAGCTCAGCACTATCAGATCTTGAAAATAACGGTAATATTTCGATCTCTTATTTTATTACTACCAGAACCAATGTGTACGCATGCCTTGAAACCGATTTTATCGTCCTGAAAGCCTAGCATCGTTCACTCTAAATCTGTACGCAAAAAGTATACCGCAATTCCGTAATAACCTATTGAACGCTAAATATTTAAATGTGTTACTAAAGACCATTTATTAGGCTATTAATTTTATTTACAATAATATTAAAAATCTTTCTTATGTAATAACCCACGAGCATTCTTTTTAATAAAAGACATCATTTTGGATTCATGATTTTTGGAATAACATTCACTCCCTTGTTTTGAAATCAATTCATGGCAATGGTGGAGTTGTGAATGCTGGCTAAGTCTGGCCAGAATATAGTAGGAGAGTTGTGATGTCTAATCAAAGGATATAATCTTTTCTCAAGGCATTCTTTTATATAAATATGCGAGGTCATTGTGGACGATGTTGCAAATGCACGACTATTAAGGCCACAGGAACATATTGCTTGCCAAATCATAATCTTTTTCGCAAATTTTTCTACTTTCTTATACTTATATTTAATTTATATATAAAACTTTTGACCAGGTAGTTGAGTGCAGTCAAGTTTGACATAGCTTTCATCATCCATAATAATACAGCCTTTAAATTTTGTCAAAACTTGATCATATAGCAATCGCATACATCCAACCTTTCCGCATGTCTGCCTAAGCCTATATGCCCTGTAAGAAGTCCCATAAGTAATGAGAGTTCCTCCCTTCTGAGTTTGAGTAAGTCTTCGGACCTACTCGCGATAATCTCTGGCCACACCAGTTTTGTATGATTGCAGGTACCTAGGTTTTCCCATCTATCCCTTGCATGTTTGAGGAATATATTCCTCGTTAAGAGCTTGCTGGTCGCGAGCGGCATGCCTAAACCCTTCCAGGACTGTAAAAGTGGAGTGGATGTAACCCCTCTAGCTAGCTCATCTGCCATCTCATTTCCTGGTATGCCGCAGTGTCCAGGCACCCATACCAGGGGAATTGAGAGCTGCTCAGCCATCTCGTTGAGAGATCTGCAACAGCTCTTCACAGCCCTGGAATTGCATGTGAAGGCCCCCAGCGCCTTGAAGGCTGCTTGGCTGTCAGAGAAGATGTATACATCACCGCTATTGATGTTCACTGTCTTCAGTAATACTACAGCTTTCTGTATAGCGGCCACTTCTGCCTGGAAAACACTACAATGATCAGGTAGTCGGAAGCCAAAGTTTAGCCCCAGCTGAGCGGCGTAAACCCCACCGCCTACCTTATCATCAAGTTTCGAACCATATGTGTAAGTTAATATATGGTCAATTTAATTGATATAAATGATTTATTTCAAATAAATACTTTGAAAAATATTCTAAAAAAATACTTAAATAGTTTTTAGAATAATCAAAGATAACATTTCTTGAAGAAATTGTAATAAAAAAAATGTATAAAAAGAGCATTGAGTTTTTGGATAGACTTCAGTTTTGATTCAGCTTTCATTTATGCTACAGTTTTATTGGATATTAAATAAATTTTGAAAAGAAAAATATACTAATTTTTTATTGGCGCCCAACAACAAAAAAACTGTGAATTTTTAAAATCCTTATAATAGGATAAAAAGTATATATAGTTTATTCAGCAAAAATCCTTATAAAAGGATAAAACTAAAATCCTTACAAGAGGATAAAATTTTAATAATTGTGTAAAAAATATCCTTATAATAGGACAATATTAAAAAGTTTTGTGTGAACCAATCCATATCAAAGGATACAAACAAAATTTAGCGGGCTTTACCAAAAAGAAACTAATTAGTGAAAATAAAAATCCTTTCGAAAGGATAACTAGAGACTTTATACATCCATAAAGGATTATAACTCTAAATAATTAAAAATCTTTGAAACGGAATTAAACACAAAATTTTCAAAAGAAACGAATTTGCGAAAAATTGCACAATAATTATGCAATAAAGTGAATAAACATTAAAGAAATGCATTTGCTCGTTGCGGTGAAAGTAAATAAATATAAATAATGTCATGAAAATCTCTGACAGCAATTGAACTTTTGAAATTAAATGAAAAATTTTATGGATAAATAAAAAAGAAAGACGAAAGTCAAAGAAATGTGTGACAACAATTTAACATTTAAAAAAAATTTATACAAATTTTGTGAGAAAATAACAGAAGACTAAAGAAACGAACTTCATATATTATCATACATATGGAAGTCCTTTTATGTGAAATTAAAATTAAATTCCAAGCATTGTGGTGAATAACACTAATTAACCACTCCGAGGTAATCAATTGCAAAATAATTTGGAGAAATAAAATTTGATTTAAACAATATTATTGACTGTGAGATTGCCAATCATCAATCAATTACAGAATATTATAGATGGGATTACAATAACACAATCAACAATCAATTTCAAACCATTTAAGCTTAGATTGAAGCAGCGTTCAAGTTCGTCAGATTCAATAATAGCTGTTCGTTAGTTAAGTATTTGAGTTATTGTAATTTTATTTACTATAATTTAGTTTAAATTAATTCACTATAATTTAATTTACCACACTTTCTTTTAATTCAGTACTTCAATTATATTTTATTTCGTTTTAACGAAACGTTTATTTATTTTAAAATTTTTTTTTTTTTCTGATTTTGCTGTTTAACTATGGTTGACCGCGGAACTGTTCTGAGCTTAGTAGAAGCTGCAATAGAAACAGCTAAAGATGAGTTGGGAGATCAGATTAGGGAATTATCTGCATCTCTTCAGAGGTTAAGTCCACCAAGAGTCGAAATACATACTTCCGTCTCTATAGTTCCCGGAGTTCAAAATACTCACACCGATTTAAGTTTAATTAAATCATTGCCTGAGTTTAAGGGAATTATTATTGAATACCCTGCGTGGAGGGAAGCAGCAAAGTTTGCATTAAATTATTATAATGAAGGTTCGGAAGGATATTATATTGCAATGGGTATATTTCGTAATAAAATAACGGCTTCCGTGAATGAAAATTTAAGCTCTTTTAATACGCCACTTAATTTCAAGGCAATATTGTCAAGATTAGATCTTCTTTACGCTGATAAAAGACCATTGCACATTTTGGAAAATGAATTAAATACGCTTAGGCAAGGAAATCAAACAATTGATCAATATTATGATACCGTTGATAAGCAATTAACCTTAATTATAAATAAAAATATTATGACTTATAGCGGTAATGAAATTTTAACAAATGCCTTTAATCAAAAAGCTAGAGAAAACGCACTTAGAGTTTTTATATCAGGGTTAAGGCGTCCGCTTTGTGATACATTATTTTCTGTAAGTCCAATTGATTTACCTACAGCACTTGCCACAGCTCAAGAGCTACAACATAATAGGCAAAGGTATGACTTTGCAAATACGTTTGCTGCTGCAAGCTCATTTCAAAATTTTTCGTCTTCTTTTATACGTCGTAACAATTATAATCAACCTATCTACCGCGCCTTTAATCAAACGGGTACAGAACAAGTCCCTATGGAAGTAGATTATCAAAGCTCGAACTTTAGGAGGGAAACTGATTTCAAGAATAATTTTATGAAAAATCCGCAGAACCAACAGAATCATCCAATACAATCAAATTTTCAACAGAATTCTACTTCTAGATTATTTAAGTATAATAATCCCAAAAGAACACATGAAGTCAATACTTCTACTCAATCTCCATTTCACAAGCTTCAAAGGATTAATGCCATAGAAAATAAAGCTTGTTATTCAGAAAAAGGGTCTGAAAATTGTGAATATGAATCTTTTGAAGAAGTTAATTTTTTAGGATAAAATCGAACTTGCCATTCATTACTCGAACACTTCCGAATGGACAAGTTCTTAAAATTCTTATTGATACTGGAACATCAAAAAATTATATTAAACCTTTTGACTTTTTAAAAGGTATAAAAAAAGTAGATTTACCTTTTCAAATAAAATCCATAAATGGATTAAATAATATTTCAGAAAAATGTCGGATTAATATATTAGGTATGACCACAACATTTTATATTTTATCAAAATTGAATACCTTCGACGCAATCATTGGTTATGATTTTTTGAGTGAAATTGAGGCTCAGATAAATATCAAAGAAGGGTTTCTCTATCACAAGTTAGGAAAGGAGAAAATTAGTCATTTTGAATGTCAACAAGTAAATACGCTAAACAATGACGAGTTGCCTATCAAAATTCGTGATTTAATTCAACAAAATTTTGATGCATTCGCACAACCTAATAGAGTCTTACCTTATAATACTCGTGTTGAGGCTACAATAGATACAACCATAGATAAGCCAATTTTTTCTAGAAGCTATCCTTATCCCATATCTGCAGCAAGATTCATAAATGAGGAAATAGAATCTCTGCTTATTGATGGTATAATTCGAAAATCATATTCTGCGTATAATTCACCGGTACATGTAGTTACTAAAAAAGGGTTGGACGATGAAGGCAATCAAAAACTAAGAATGGTAATTGATTTTCGAAAACTTAATGAACACACTACTTCAGATAGGTATCCCATTCCGGATATTTCTGTAATTTTAGCAAATTTAGGACAGTCAAATTTTTTTACTACTTTGGATCTTAAATCTGGTTTTCATCAAATTTCTCTTGCGGAAAAAGACAGACATAAAACTGCATTCAGTATTAACAATGGCAAATATGAATTCTGTCGATTGCCTTTCGGACTAAAAAATGCTCCAAGCATATTTCAGAGAGCCATTGATGATATTTTACGTGACAGCATTGGAAAAATCTGCCATGTCTATGTTGATGATATTATCATATTTTCATCTGATGAACGCTCGCATTTTCAGCATGTTGATTTTATTCTTAAAAAAATAGAAAAGGCAGGTATGCGTGTGTCGCTTGAAAAATCAAAATTCTTTAAGTCTGAGGTAGAGTTTTTAGGATTTATTATTTCGGGAAAAGGCATACGTACATGTAGTGATAAAATTGATGCGATTGTGAATTATGAAGAACCTAAGTCACTTAGATCTTTACGGTCATTTTTAGGTCTTTCGGGCTATTATCGACGATTCATAAAAGATTATGCTCATATATCTAAACCCCTAACTAAATATTTGAGAGGTGATAATGGTCATATAAAACAATCGAAGTATGTAAAAATCTCTTTGGATGATGAAGCAAGAAAATCTTTTGAAAAATTAAAGTCAATTTTGGCTTCTGAAGATGTACTTCTCCAGCATCCTAATTATTCAAAGCCATTTGAAATTACAACAGATGCTTCTTCAGTTGCCTTAGGAGCTGTATTATCCCAAAATGGTAGACCTATTACAATGATATCTAGAACTCTCTCAAGAGTTGAAGAAAATTATGCCACAAATGAACGTGAGCTCCTTGCAATTGTTTGGGCAATTCAAAAACTGCGCCATTATTTGTACGGTATAAAAAATATTCATATATATACTGACCATCAACCACTTACATTTGCAATTTCTGACAAAAACCCGAATTCAAAAATTAAAAGATGGATGGCTTTTATAAATTCTTATGCTCCAAAATTCTTTTATAAACCTGGTAGAGACAATAAGGTTGCTGATGCTCTTTCCCGACAGTATATTCATAGTTTTGAAAATTCTATAAGTAATCAAACAGTTCATAGTGAAATTTCCTATTCAGATGCAATAAAATCAATAAAAAATCCAGTTAATCAATTTAAAAATCAAATTATTCTTTTCACTTCTAATCATAACAGCAAATCTTCGAAAACTATTTTCAAAAATTTTACAAGACATACCATTAATTTCAAAACTGCTGAATATCTCCTGCAAGCACTTCGGCACTGTGTTAATACAGATGTTGTTAATGGAGTTTGCTGCAATTTAGAAACTTTGGCAAAAATTCAGTCTATTATTTTATCGAATTTTCCAGGCACAAAATTTATTCATTCTGAGAAATTAGTAATAGATTTAACGAATAAAGCTGATCAAATAGAAACCGTAACGATGGAACATAATAGGGCACATCGTGCTTTACAGGAAAATTACAAGCAGTTAATAGAAGAATATTACTTTCCTGATATGAAAAATACCCTTAAAGCCATTACGAAAAATTGTAGAATATGTTTGGAAAATAAATATAACAGGCATCCTGCAGAGCTTGAAATCGGAGAAACTCCAATTCCTGAATACCCTGGAGAAATTTTACATATTGATATTTTTTCAATTGATAAACAACATTTTTTAACTTGTATTGATAAATTTTCGAAATTTGTTCAAGTAGTACCTATCTCATCTAGATCGATAATAGATATAAAACCTGCATTATTTGTATTATTAAATCATTTTAAAAAAACTAAGCTTATTGTTTCTGATAATGAAAAGTCGTTTCAGTCAAATACAATAAGTAACATGTTAAAAAATCACTTTGATGTGGATCATTTTTTTATACCACCTCTTCATAGTAAGAGTAATGGACAAATAGAACGGCTTCATTCTACATTAATTGAAATAGCAAGGTGTTTGAAGATAGAAAAAAATATTACTGATGTAACTGATTTAGTTCTTTTAGCAACATATCATTATAATAACACAATTCATTCAGTGATACAGGCAAAACCTATTGATGTAATTAACTCGTTTTCAAAGGAGCACTTAAGTTCTATAAAAGCACTACTAAGCTTAGCACAGAACAATATTTTGAAACGGTCAAATGAAAGAAGGAGTTTTAAAGAAGGAGAATTAGTTTTCGTACGTAGAAATAAACGTTTAGGTAATAAACTAAATAAGGTATATGAACAAAATACTGTACAAAAAGATCTTGGAACAACAGTTTTGATTAATGGAAAAAAAATCCATAAAGATAACGTTCGTTGATAATGATTTATGTAAAATTAAATTGAAATTTTATTAAAATATTAATCTTACACATTTTTAGCTTTTAAGAATTTGATTTTTAAAGATTATTTAAGTATTTGTCGAAACGGGGACGTTCCGATTTGAAAAGGGGGAGTAGTTAATATATGGTCAATTTAATTGATATAAATGATTTATTTCAAATAAATACTTTGAAAAATATTCTAAAAAAATACTTAAATAGTTTTTAGAATAATCAAAGATAACATTTCTTGAAGAAATTGTAATAAAAAAAATGTATAAAAAGAGCATTGAGTTTTTGGATAGACTTCAGTTTTGATTCAGCTTTCATTTATGCTACAGTTTTATTGGATATTAAATAAATTTTGAAAAGAAAAATATACTAATTTTTTATTTGTACAAATGTATTGACCCGTTGTCCTGAGGAGGACCTTTCTCCCAGAACTCCCTTTCAGGTATTCTGATATCAAATTTCTTCTCGAAACAATACTTCGGTATACAATAGTCCGAAATATGCGCCGGGCGATTTTTAAGGATGGACGAGTGACCTTCACCAAGGGCCCTCCATCCTGGTAAATTCCTAATTCGAAGTGCGGAGTACGCCGGATATAATTTACCGCATATGTCAGCCGGTAGAATGTTAAGGACTGCGTCAGTGCCTCTGCCGCTGTTGTGCGTAGCGCCCCACTAACACATATGAGGGCACTTCTCTGTACTCTTTGGATTATGATAATGTTGGAGCTCTTCTCCAGGCCCGTGCACCAGACCAGGACCCCATACAGAAGAATTGGTCTTACCACGGCAGTATAGAGCCAAAGTGTAACTTTGGGGGACAACCCCCATCTTTGTCCTATGGCACCCCTACAGAGCCTTTTTAGCGCGCTCCTGGATGTTCTCTTTCTATGTGAGCTTTTTGTCGATAATAACCCCCAGGTATTTTGCGGAATCACCCAATTTAAGGGTGGTATTGCCTAATGTCGGTGGCCGTAGCGACGGAATTTTGTATTTCCTAGTAAACAGTACCAGCTCTGTTTTGGCCGGGTTAACACCTAGACCTTTATTCCCAGTCCACTCTTCGACTAGCCTTAGGTTTCTTTGCATGATATCACATAGCGTTTGAGGATATTTACCACTCACAACCACCGCAAGCTATGACTTTAGACCCCCCCTCCACCGCCAAGGTTTACAGCAATCCATTGACTGTAGCTACCCATAGAAGAGGGGAGAGGATCCCACCTTGTGGCGTGCCTCTGTTGACGACTTTGTTCACCGACACCCCGGCTAGGTCAGCGTGCACCCTCCTACTCGACAGCAGTTCGTGCACGAATGACACAAGCCAAGCCTCGATACCCAAACCCGTCAGGGCTGTCATGATCGCTTCCGGCGTGACGTTGTTGAAAGCCCCCTCAATATCCAGAAAGGCTATCAGTGTAAATTCCTTACTCGATAGGGATTTTTCTATATGCGTGACGATGTCATGTAACGCTGTTTCTGTGGATCTACCTTTCATGTATGCATGCTGCGATGGTACGACTTTGCGCTCTAGGTTATCTCTAACGTGAGGCTCAATTAACCTTAAGTTGGAAGGACGCCAGACTGATAGTTCAGCCCAATGACCTCTATTTGTATGGTTGTGGTATCCTCATCACTAAATTGAGGGAGAAATAAAGTATGTATATTAGATTTAAGTAATATGCAAGCTGTAGGTTTACCCCCAGTGGCGCCACTTACCAGCGAATACCCTGCTACCTTCAGCCCGCATATTTTAAGCCCTACTATCCAGGGCTCCTGGATTAGGACGATATCTGCTGCTCCCTTTGATGCGAGGAGGAGCAGCAGCGCGGCCGACGCTGCTTTACTGTGATAGAGGTTTATCTGTAGAACCTGCATAATCACGGTTACTACGCTCCACCCCGGTTATGGTACCGCTGTCCTCATCGGACATTGGCTCATCCCCTGTGTGCTCCTCACACCATCTCTTGAGGCCAAGCGAAGAGGAGGAAGACCCAAACGAGGAGGTCGATGCAGATTCGTCCCCCTTCGAACCATCCATCGGATTGACCCGGTTAGCTTCGACATCCACATCGACCTCCTCATTGTCTGGAGTACACCTTGATTTTCACGTCTATAAAACCAAAGTGCACTATCCCTTTCGTCCTTTCAAGGAGGGGGAGCGACTCCCTGTTGAGCATCAGCTTCACTTGACGCGTAGCCTTAGTGCTCGACACTAGACTGAGGACCTTCCAGTTACTCGTTGGAAGGTCTGGGTTATAGGCCCTGAGCACCTCTAGGACCTTTTCCGGCTTGGTCTACCCGGGATATCGCCGAAATCCACCGCCTTGATAAGCGCACCCGGATATACCTCCTTCATCTTGGCTACTGCCAACTTGTACATCGCGGCAGACCGCGAATCCTCACAGGCCACTACCTTGACCGTACCCTGGAACCATCGCACTTCTTTCCAGGAGGGGATGGCACCAGGGAGCTCGGCCAAGACACTGACCGCATGGGTAGCCATCTCGGCCCGCACCCATTCCCAATTCGGTCGCAAGGACCTCTCACCTTTGGGATTAGCGTCGTAGACCCCCAGGAGTATACTGTCTTTAGCAACTTCTGCAAAAGTGGGGCCTTTGACTCTAACCCTTTTGGGATTTGAGGTACCAGGCACCACCTCCATGGACCTATTGCATTTCGCGGTCCCCTCTTCGCTCACCAGACGACTCCCATCGAAGTCCGGGACGATTACCTTGGCCCACTCAAGCTCCGCTTTGAGTTCTGCGACGTCGCCAGGCAGCGCCTTAGCTAGCACGTGCGTCTTTTAACTGTGTCCTATCATAGGCCTTCGAAAACGCAGTGGGCGTAGGGAAGAGATTCCTCGGGCCATACGCGCCAGCTTCAGCATTTGCCCCAGTATCGAGCCGCTTACTGACTTCACCTCCGCTGGCAGACACAACTCCCTTAGTTGCCTCACCCTCACCCACTGCTACTAATTGGTAGTTTACAGTAGACTCCGGCATCGCCTGAAGTCTACGTACATTTTTTAATTCAGCCGCAGCGCGGCTGGTAGAGGCGCCCTGCCTGCCATAAACAGTGGGGGCTAGCTCCTCCGAAATTTTTTGAGTGTCGGCCTCTTTTTCTTTTTTTAAATTATTTTTTTTCATCGCTAAAATCCACGAGTAGCGGAGAAAGGGGTTGGTCCACCCCGAGCAGAGATCCGCAGTACTCGGGGAAGGCCAAGAATACAACTGGGAGTGGCCATGTTCCCAGAGGGCACCGTTAGAGACTGGGCTATTGAAAGGGCCCCCAGCCAGGCTGATCCTCGTCACGGTCCATGACGCATACAACCTTGATCCGGCCCCTTACCTCACGACCATAATCAAGAGACATTTCCACACGCCAGAGCTATTGAGAGAGCTAAGGCGTGAAGCTCTGCTTCCTGACTTTAGCTGGATACCGTCCAAATAGGAGGGCACTAGAGTACCACCCTGAACAGAACAACTGTAGTATCCATTACCAGTCGGCACCCTCTTGGTGGGTTCAGTCTGAGGAATTTTCGCCGACCTTTATTTATTGAGGTAGGTATCTTCTTCACTAGTTTTGGGTTACGAGTTCATCTTGTTACGGGTTTTTTTTTAGCTCTTTTTATGGTTATTGTTCTTTTATATCAATTTATTACACTACATACAGTTGTTTTTAGCAAGTTCAACTTTCCGCGATTTTTGAACCCGATCAAGTAGAATTTGATACAAATTTGTTCAGAATTATTTCGCGTTTTTCGTATTCCATTGCCGATTAAAACTCTAAAAGATGAACAATCAAACTGAAAACTCAAACAAATAATTCCCAATAAATTTTAAAGCCATGAGTACTAACATCATTTAGAACATTGGATGAGTAGCTGTATAACGGCCTATATAGTATGTACAGATTTAGAGTGAACGATGCTTGAGGCTTAATATTCCACTAACCGATAATTTGGCGGCTGCCGTGGTGTGAAGGTAGTGTTGCCGGCCTACCACACCGAAGGTCCATGGTTCGAGCCCTGGTACAGGTAACATCAAAAGTGATTTGAAAAAAGTTTTTCAAAACGGGGTCGCCCCTCGGCAGTGGTTTGGCAAACTCTCCGAGTGTATTTCTGCCATGACAGGCTTCTCAGCAAAAATTCGTCTCCTTTGTAGATGCCGTTCGGAGTCGGCAAAAAACTGTAGGTCCCACCAATTTGTAGGGAAAATTCAAATCGGCACACCACAAATTGGAAGAGAAGCTTGGCGCAAAAATCTCTTAGGAGGCTTATGATGATATACCTGTTGTATATCGCGCCATAGAGAGAGAGATAATTTTATGCATTCATAAAAATGCACTTTGTCATTAGTCTAAAATAAGAAAATTATAAATCAGAAGCATCAAATGGTATTGTGCTATTCAACCGAAAGTAAAAAAGTAGTAGTTCATGGACGAAGGGGGAGATCTATCCCGCAACCCCCCCTGGCTACGCCACTGTTGAAGCCTAGTAGTATTAAAACTGAAGGGGATTGACGCAAAGAGACAGGAATTCCAGCCCTGCTTTACATATTCAAGCGTCTTTTTCGGTATTTTCAATTGCTTAATTCACTAGTTGCGATATCAAAAAGGACCATTAGCGATAATTGGATTAAGTGAAGACTTGTTATGCCAAGCAAAAAAACAGTAGAGGGGGGATCTAGGCGCAGCATAGGGCTGCTGCCATTCCGCTGATTTACTGCACTGTAAGTGGAAGTTTTAAGGCAAGCATCTATTGAGGACGACATAAATAAGACAGATTAGTCGACCCGACATTCTAGGTGTCAGTAAGGTAAGTATCAGAAAGTGATAGTGAACGTACCAGATTCGTTCCGGCAAATTAGATTCGGAAAGTGATTCTGCTGGTAGAATCCACACCAACTACAGGCGACAATCTATCACCCTAAAATGTGGCTTAGTAACCAACTAAACTCAATAATCTACCTAAATGTAAGATCAGCCCTTTGCTAATTTGTTTGCTGAAGTAAGCAGTATATCAACACAAAAGACTGTACTGGGATAAATCTATACATATGTATATGGAAAGAGTATACAGCAGATATTTTAGACTTACTATTCCTGTACAAAAAAAAATTGTTATAAATCTACTAAATGACCCAATGTACAGTGGTACACACTAAGGAACGTGTCATAAATTTATTTGATAAACGATTCAAAGATTTTCTTCAGCCAATTAGTTGCATAAATGCTAGCTCATAAATGAAAGCCAACCTAAATAAATGCGTAAATATTACGAATGTGTTGATAAATGCGCACATCAAAAAGCCATATTTTATCACAAACCCACATAAACATACCACGCTTCGACGCCATAATTTCCCTGCAGTGAAATATCAAACTAGTAAGTAAACATACTAGTATCCAACTATAATTTTCCGGTTAAAATCATACTAGTCAGAAAAAGTTCAATCCATAGTATGTGTTTAAGCGACATAAGCTGTAATTATTTCTTTAGTTTATTTTATTTGCATTGCATACTATTGTAATTCGCAACCAGCTTATGAAATATTCTAAAGATATAGTTTATGTTTTGCAATCCCCAATCGGGGTTTTTCACAGCGGAAATGATGAAAACTACAAATGATGTATTGATGAGTCCATTTTCTTATTTTAATCCCTGCTAGAGGTTTTGGGCCACATTTGGACTAGTATTCTTTTATCTTTTTCGAACTAGTATAATACTGGTATGATTAGACTGCAATTTGACTAGTACATTTCCTTCCATTTTGAACTAGTATGAAACTGGTATTTTACGCCCAGTATGATACTAGTATATTTCCACTATATAAAAACTAGTATTTCATAAGTAGGAGATGACTGGTATGTTCTGGTCGAAATCTGACAATTGACATCTCGTAGGACATCACCATGTTAAAAATACCAGTTGCTTATATGGAAATATGGCAGTTGGCTGACTAGTTGGACTTGGTGCATATACTAGTTGTAAAGTAGTTTGCAACTAGTTGGATTGATTGCAGGGTTATATTTCTCTGAATAAATGTGTGTATTTGTGTATGTGTGTATGTATATACTCCTAATTTTAGTTTGTGATTCCCGTATTCACCTTCATGTATCAAATATTTATATCCTTACTACAACAAACCATTAATTCTCATTTAAACATGCTTACTATAACTACAACTAAAATAGTTGAACAAAAAGTAAGTCCTTCATAAAGCTATAAGTCTTTGTAATACCTTATACATAAATACATTAGACCGGGTTAAACTAATTGTTTTTTTTATATTATATTGAAATTATTTTCAGAAGAGTCCAATAAATATTGTAAAATGTTCAGACCTTAATATAGGTTTTTAGAGGGCGGTTCTTATTTTTGATTTAAAACTGCCAAACTGTTTTTAGTTTTAAAACTGTCAAACCGTTGAAGTAAACAAACTAAGCTGCATACAGTTTACAGGAAATTTGATTTCCTGAAAAAAAATACAAGTAAGGAAAACGCTGTCTTCGACTGTGCCCAAGACTTTATACCTTTCATGAGTACGCATCACGGTTTTAAGGTCCGGTCCTTACTCACAATTAGTAAAAACTCTGCAAAACTGATAATTTAAAGATACATAGCCCAAACCCCATTTTTCGGGACACTCGATTGTATGGGAGCTATATGTTATGTAGGTCCGATCTGGCTGATTTTCACTTCACATATTACATACATAATAAGTACCAAACCTGCAATTTTACGTTCCTAGCTTTTTAATTGCAAAATTTATAGCCCAAAACCCATTTATCGAAGCTATCGATTGTATGGGAGATATGCGTTGTATTGCTCCGATCTTGCTGATTCCGACAAATGATTAATCTTATGCAAAATGGCTGTTCCATACCAAATTTCATCAAGATATCTCAAAAACTGAGGGACTAGTTTGCGTACAAACAGACAGGTGGACGGACGGACATGGCTAAATCGACTCAGCTCATCGCCCTGATCATTTCGGTATGCTTATTGCTGGGTCTATCTCCTCTTCTTCTCATACTTACAAACATTTCATATTCATGAAAGGTATAATAAGATGGACATTTTTTGGCATATGGGCCATTTCCGAATAATTAAGCTTTAAACATTGGTTTGGTTTTTTGATTTCACGTTTTTGCTTTGGAAAGTTTTCAAAAACCCAAATATCAATATAGAAAAGAGATAAATACAGACTCTGAAGGACTAAATATTCTAAAAAAATGTGTAAAAACATTTCTTTATAAAGTTTTTACTATTGAAGTTGTATGGTACGCTCCTGTACTCCCTTGTCGTACATGCCCAACTGTCGTGGGAGCAAATTAGTGTCACCAGTGAAACCTAGGTCATCTTACCCCTCCTTCCGAAAGGAAGGAGAAGATGCTTACTGAGAGGTGAGAGGTATCAACTCCGTAGATCGAACATCGAGTTGCACGCCTTTACCCTTTGTGAATTTTATTCGCCTCTTATGAACGGCATACCTACTTCGTTCGTATTCTTACCCCTAACCCGCAAGGGTAGCAACCACCATCATAATCATCATCAATTTTTTGGAGCAACCGCCTAGGCGATTATGGCCGTTGCGTATCAAAGCACGCCAAGCATCCCTTTTCACAAATAACTGACGCAAAAAAACGTACCAATGTTTAAAGCTTGGTTTCTCTACAAAATTCTCAGGCGAAAGCTAAATTTCCTATAAAACTGTGTGCAGCTTGCTTTTTCCCTTCAAAACTTTTTTCGCTATTCTGAAGAATATTAATAATAGAAATAAAACTACTTTTTTTGCCCAGTCCAATGTACATGCTGTCTTATTTGTTTGAAATAGAATTTGCTTATTAGATTGTAAAGAGAAATGAACTTTGCAGCTTAATGTCAGAGAGCTGATATAAACGTGATAATAAAGATAAAACTTAGACGTACTTACGGTAAAGACATATGAAGGGATAATTCCCTGTAGGAACAAACACGATAAGAGGCAAAGTTTTTTCACTATTACTTTTTTTTAATGGTTGATGTTTACGCCAGTGTATGAAAAACTTTCGTAATTTTTGAAAATCGTTTCAAAATAATTCGATCATAGAGAACTGTGGCCAAAATTTTATCCGAAATGTTGCCACGCCCACATATTTTGTGTTTTGTTTTGCTCTTGAACTTTCACGATAGGTTCAGGAGTTCGCGGGGCACGACACAGACTCTATATAGCTTTTGGAAAAGCCCCCAAGTTATATAAAGCTGCAGTTCGGTATAGCTAGGAGTTTATTTGGTTCAAGTTCATGGCATTTTATATATAGATGTGTTCAATGTATCAAAACATCAAAACAACGCCTACCGGATTTGCTAGTATATTATAAAATGGCGAAAGCAAACAACGAATTTCAGCATTCTTTTGTAAAACTGAGAGACTAGTTTGAGTTCAAACAGACAGACAGACGGACGGAGAGACGGGCATGGCTAAATCGATTCCGCTTATCGTACTGATCATTTTAGTGAACTTTTCTCTTCTTCTTCTCATACTTACATACATTTAATGTTTATGAAAGGTATGAAAATCAAGAAAGATATATAACTTCGCTATTGCAGTGGGCTAATAAGTACGTGCCCGAATAGTTTGCTTGCGTGTTTCCCGATTTGGCTAATTTTTGGCAGGAGTATAATACATACTACTGAGAAGCACCTGATCAATTTTCATTAAAATATCAAGATTGAGTTATAAGCGATTGCCTTTGAAAATAGCAGAAATTTTATGCTTAGGGCCGAGTTTTTCTTAAAATGCTTATTATGTGTGCAGAATCTGATTGATATAACTTGCTTGGTTGTAGAAATATCACTTTTTAAATTTAAAAAAAAAATGTTCAGAACTATGTTAAAAAACTGGGCGTGTAAATTTTGTTTCGACAAATCAATTTTTGGCGGAGTTATGGCATAAAAAGTTTTGTGGAATAGTCCACTATAAAAGGCGCGGGACACGCCCATTTTCGAAAATTTAAAGTTTTTGGATTTCTTTGCTTATGGAAACTTTAAAACTGAAATATAAATGATGCAAAGCTATTTTACGCAAAGTTATTGCCTATTTAATATATCTACGATCGTCTTCAAAATCTTTCATATAAAAGTGGGCGTGTAAACCTTAACCGATCCCGTCCATTTTTTCCTGGAACATTCCCTGCATACTTGGAAACCTGCGTGCTGAATTTCGTTTCGATATCTTGCACGGTTTTTGATTTATGATTAATATTATTTCTAAGTTTAACTTAATCAAAAGTGGGCGGTGCCACGCCCATTTTCAAAAATTTCTTGGAAAATTTATTTTATGCCTCAATCTTAATATAGTCACCAAATTTTATCCTTATAAGTGTATTATGTACTGAGTAATCACTTTTTTTGTGTTTTCGAAAATATTATATATATAAAAAGTGGGCGTGGATATCATCCGATTTCGCCCATTTTAAATAGCGCTCGGACATGAGTACCGCATACCAAATTTCATTAAGATATCTCAAAATTTACTCAAGTTATCGTGTTCACAGACGCACGGACGGACGGACATGGCTTAATCAATTTCTTTTTCGTCCTGAACATTTTGATATACAGAAGTCTATATCTATCTCGAACCGTTTATGCCGTTACGTACTGCGTATGAGTTGCCATAGATTACCCATACGCCGTGTCGAACCAGCTTAAAGCATTAGGCAACCGATGGTCCCACTGACTATGATGCAGATGCTAGGGTTCGCACCCCAGCTTTCCAGAAGGAGACAGATGAGTAGCTGGTGACCTCGAAATATGCCATCCCAACCACTACCGTGCAAAATTTTTAAATTTGGCTCTCATATCAACTAAATCATTAATTTGATTTTTAAGAACCAAGATAGTAAACATTGCTATTTATTTATATTCATAAATTTTCGTAATTCAAAGTACTGATATTCGTAAAAATTCATGATCATATGTATCATATTCATAAACCTGTGGCAATAATGGGAAAAATCCAAACTCAAGTTTCGTCGAAAATGAGATAGTACCACCATTGTGTTCTCCGTGCTAAGATATATAATCACACACGGGGTTTGCTAAAAAATTTTGGATTTTTAGGCCAAAAAACCATAGCTCAATCCCATACATTTACGCTACAATTTCATCTTTCAAAGCGCTCTACTGAAAAATTCAAAAAAAATTACTTTAGTAATTTTCCCTCATTGCCACAGAAACAATCGTACTCATAACACTGTTGTAGTTTTTGCTACTTTTTTTTTATCCGACAGACGGACGATAGGTAATTTTTATATAGTTCGAACACGCTGAATCCAATACTGTTAACTGTTTTGCAAAATTACCAAAAAAAAATTGTTGTTTTCCTTGAGGCCTTGGCGGTTTCATGGGGTTTTTATTTATTTTTGCTAACTTTGCAAAACGGTTAACACCATTGGGTTCAGCGTATCCAAATTAGCTAGAAATTACCTACATCATGTCTGTCGGGTTTTTTAACTACAGCAGTGGAATTATTCATATTTATACGCATGTATATCGGCTCATTTCTGCCTTAACCTCGTATCTACAAATGAAACATATTCCAGGAAAACGAAGAAAATCAACTAAGAAACATACGATTTGCATACCGAAAATGACGATACGGGGTTACTGATCGAAATAAAAATAACGAAGATTTCTTTTTTGACATAACTGATTTGCACTTCGAATTTCACGATGTCGTAAGAGCATTTCCAAATAAAAAATTAGTTTTCTCCAAAAGTGTAGTTACGAGCTCAACGCAGAAACTTCACGATATGTATTCATACCGAAGCAAACCCTCTCTTCCGAAACAATGCCGAAATCGGGTGTCGATTTCAGTCCGTATTTTCAGCATGCATGTTTATATTATATACCCAAAGTTATTTGTGACCAAAATTCCTGTGAGTAATTAAAGGTGACCAACAGATGTGTACGTTAATGAATTAGAATTCGTTAGCCTCTCAGTCACTGGCCAATTTCTTGTAACTCGCAAGCACTATGTATATAAGGTAAACTGAGCAAGTGCAGTTATGTTCAATATACTCGTAATAGTAGTGAAATTAAATTGGATATCGTTCGACGAAATAAAATGCAGCTGTGTGTTTAATAATTTTAATTTAAGATATAGCGGATTCCGTAACAGACCCACATAAAAAGAAATTTCAAAGTTTACCCAAACTTCAGGAAAGTTAATTAAGCTTTTAAACATTTACATCAAAATTTCAATATTTTTGGCAGAATTTTTTGAAAATTTTGAGTACGCAGTTTTATAGCTCATTCAATGTTAGCGCAAGTTAGAAGTACTTCAAATTTTCCCCTGAATTTTAGAATTTTATTTTTACCTTTCATGAACATAAAATGGTATTATAACTTTGGTCCGATGTTTCTAAACGTGAGAAGAAGAAGAGATAGACCCACCAATAAGTATACCGAAATGATCAGGGTGATGAGCTGAGTCGATTTAGCCATGTCCGTCTGTCTGTTTGTACGCAAACTATTCCCTCAGTTTTTGAGACATCTTGATGAAATTTGGTATGGGGCCGCCATTTTGCATGAGATTAATCATTTGTCGGAATCAGCTAGATCGGAGCAATACAACGCATAGCTGCCATACAATCGATAGTTTCGATAAATGGGTTTTGGGTTATAAATTTTGCAATTAAAAAGCTAGGAACCGAAAAAAATTCTACAAATGCAGGGAAATTTTTGAACGAGTTCTAACTTAGACAAAGTGGGACTAAAATTGATTGGTCTACAAAACAAAGTACTCAAAAATTTTCTAGAAACTCTGGCAAAAAGTTTGAAGTTTTGATGGCCATTTTTCAAGTTGAATTACCTTTGCTGAACTTTGTATAAACTTTGAAATTTCTTTTTATATGGTGTCTGTTATGGAATTTGCTATATTTTAAATGGAAGTTCTTAAAATCACAATTTCTTACTTCGTATAACGATATCCATTTTGATTTCACTATTATTTTATTGAACACAGCTGTACATGTGTCACTCCTACCACATACCAATAAAGTGGTTTGTCTAATTTTCGGGTAACAGGATATGCATATTGACACACAAGGATGCACAGCATGCAAAGTGGTCGTGCATATCCCAACCTACACTAGCGCTGCTCTTGAAAATATTGAGAAATTAATTTACTACATGTTGTGGGGTCAAAACTATGTGCCAAATTTTCACCAAGTTGCCAGCATGTTATTTGGTTCTATGCGTAAAAGGGCGCTCATTTAATATCCGTAATTTATGTGTATAGAATAACATTTGTAAATGTCTGCGCTTGCCATGGAGAATTTGTTAGTGTCGCCTAGGCCTAGACACGATGCCTATTCACTAATTCTACTCTCACAACAAATATGTACTTTCATACATTTGGACATATACACTTATATATTTATGAAGATTTACATGCTAACTCATATTTGGATACTTCAAACCTAGATTTAAATTTCACATGTCTCTACCTTAAAATACGGATGTCGTAACTGTCTAGCAAACCCAGATTTTTAGATAAGGTATTTTAATATATAACCGTAAATATTTTTAAAACAGCACTGTATGTAATATTTTTCAATTCAATCAAATATTTCACACCCATAACCGCTTGCTACATCCTCAAATGCGCGAGACAGGTATGCACATAGGACAAACTTGAGGGCAGATAGCTGGGCTGTTGTTTAATCAGGATATAGCTATTCACACCTCGTCATAGTCGTGTGGGATCGAATTCAGAAACTTTCCAGTGAGCTTCCTTCTTGTCTCGTTCAATTGAAAAACGATCGTCTATTGTCTAAGCTTTCCGCTGATTTTCCACTTCTATATTCTCTAGCAAAAAGTGTCTTTAAAAGCGGAAAACTTTCTCGGGTTAAATTGATTAAGTCGTGTAAGTTATGTTCTCTTTATCTGGACATTTTTGGAGTCGGAAACAAATATCCTATTTATGCAGATTCATTTCCGTGCAACTTGATGGCTGATCTATGGATATTTACATTTGATTCCTAAATATCCTATTCGTATGTAGAACATACATATTAGCAAAGTAAGACATTGGTCAAATCAAATCCATCGCATGACTATAGTTCTAGTATCTTAAGGTCTAATTGCTGATAGTAACCGGAGTTTCTCAAAAGATCATTAATACCATAAGCAAGTAATATAACTTCCTATTTTACCTGAATCAGTCAGTGAAGACAGAGTCTAATGTGCACTTATTTGAAAATTTAATAAACTTAGTTTTTCAAAAATTGTTTTACAATTCCATCGATAGTATCTCCCTTACAAGCGCGGTACCATAAGGTCCCTCAATCTCTCAAAGTGCCTTCAATTTAGTTCGGGAATAGTCTGCAAGATTCAGATTCGGCAGACGGCTTCCCAAAACTGTATTTTGAAAACCTGGAGAAGACAGGAACCATTACGATATATATTATGGATAAAGCTTTGAAACTGATATAAAGGTAATAAAAATCTCCATTCGTATTCTGTGGTAACAATGTGTAAAAATATCTCACTTTAGCCAGTCTACACATTTTTCCCACTACCACCCCATTTTACCAACTGACTTATCTGTGTAATAAATGATTTCGATTCACTTGGCTTTTCAGCTTCTTATATTGCCAACGTTTACAAGATTTTGTTGTTGTCCTAAGTATATTAGGAGTTACTAGAGAATTTATATTATTCTGCAATAATAATTCATAGAATTTTGTTAATGCCATACAGCAACCGATGCCACAAATCGTCGCAACAAAGGCAGTTATTTGGACCTCAAACGGATATGTGGCTGAGTAAATACGTATTTGGTTATTTACATGTACTTATGGTCGTATGTATATATCTATCTGCAATGATTTATGAGTGGAATGGAAAACATTTTGTGACCCATCCAAAAATAGCTTAAGTCGAATTACGTGAAGCCAAGTATAACACTAACCGAGAAAATTTAAAAAAAAAAAGTTCTAACCCCGGATCGAGCTGCACTTGTTTTAGATTAGTGAGATTATCCAAGTTGGTTGTCTGGTAAAATTGCAAAAACAAATGCATTTTATTGGCAAAATTCAAAACTCACAGTTTCAATTTCTGATAACAATTTACTTGAATATTGGTTAAAAAAAAGAAGCTTAAGCAATAGCTTAACGCCATTTTCCTGTGAAAATCATACAATAAACTAAAACACTACCCATAGCATATTCAAGTTTTATTTTTTTTGATTAAGGATAATGATAACTTTTTGAGTTTTATTTTTTTTTTTGATCGAATAAAAATTAAGTTTTATGTTTTTTGATGAAAAAAATAAAACTAAAAAAAGTATGATTATTTTTGATCAAAAAAATAAAACTCAAAAAAGATTGAGTAGATGTAATTTATATTTTTTTTTATTATTTATTTATTTATTTCAAGTCGATACCAACACAAAACGGTCGACTATTAACAATAAAAAGGTATATATACAAGTCATTAATAATGATTAAAATTATTACTAATATTACATATGAAATGAAAACATAACAATAGTATAACTAAAATTACATTCAAGATAATGATGCCAATGTTGTCAGGAATCACTGGATTCCAATCGGCTGTTTAAGAGGTTGGAAAGGACTTGGTTCCAATCCTCCCTTATTCCAAATGTTAACTTTATTTATTTTATTAGATTTAGTTTTTTTTTTTATAATAACAATAATTCCCAAACGGATTACCCACCATATCCCGCCCGATCGGCGCGAGGGGCGCATCCGCATAACGCGCGGATTATTCGTTCGTGCCGAGTCGTTGAAAGGCTTTGGTTTGTTAATCGTCGAGATCTAAAACTGCTCAGCTACAGAGAAAACCTCATCAGCTAAGTAAAGTAGATATAAGATAGATTATACAATAAGAAATAATTAGTTAACAGAATAAAATTATTGTTAGAAGCTAATATAGAAGTCAAAGAACAAGAAACAATTAGTAGCTATGTATTTAGGATGGAAAGAATTTATTTTTTTATGCTGAAAAGCGAGTCTGAAATATCAAATCTACCATAAAGCGAGTTATTTGCTTGACACAAACAGCGAAAAGGCTCATTTATCTAAAAATTTATTCGGCACTGTTTTAAGACTAGAGGTTTAAAATGCCTTGAAGGACGAGACGGTACATTGAAGTTCACTTCACTTAGAAGAAATGAGCTGGATAGTGAACCACTTAGCAATTTAATCATAAAAATAATTCCAAGCATTTCCCTCCGACTAGAAAGTGTGTGTAGATTAATGAGTTTTAAACGATTCGTATAGGGTGGCAGATTGTACGAGGGATCCCAATGAAAATCTCTTAAGGCAAATAGTAAAAATTGCTTTTGAACTGATTCAAGGCGATCTACATGAACCTGGTAACGCGGGTTCCAAATTATAGAACCATATTCAAGTATCGGTCTGTATAATGTAGTGAAGAGGGCTTTAGTTAGATAAGGGTCGCTAAATTCTTTAGACCATCGTGTAACGAATGCGAGGACACCTCTAGCCTTATTTACTGTTGTGTTAATATGGCGGTTGAGACTGAGTTTATAGTCCATAGTAACCTCCAGGTCGACAAAAACATACACTTGCTCAAGACTAAAATTTTTAATTGTATAGGAAGCCGGCTGAAAAATTCCACGCGAAACCCCCATGTATTTACATTTTTTAAGGTTAAGTGTATCTAGATGTGATTGTAGCTTATTTCTATCTTCAAATAACGCGAATGACATGAAAAGCTTTACGTCGTAAGCATACATTAACATTTTTGAAAATTGTATTATTGTATAAATATCATTTATAAACAACAGGAACAGAATCGGGCCAAGATGGATCCTTGAGGAACTCCTGAAGAGACATAAATGACTTCGGATACTAAATTTTTAAACACTACTCTTTGTGTCCTGTCACTAAGGTAAGAAGAGATCCAGCGATTAAGACCTGGCTGGAAGCCCAACTGATCGAGTATATGAATAAGTATTGAGTGACACACTTTGTCAAAAGCTTTGCTGAAATCCGTATAACCACCGTCGGTGTGCAGATTTTTTCTAAAGCCATTTGAGACATGACTGGTAAACTCAAGTAAATTCGTAACTGTGGACTTCCCCTTACTGAACCCGTCAGCAGTCAGCTATCAAAGAAGAGATCGGACCCGTAAGTTGGTTTGTAACCATAGCTTCAAACAAACAGAAAGCTTTTCTATACCACGATAGTTCTCTATAGAAGGCCTACTCCCGCTTTTATGCAGCGGTAGAAGAAACGATTCTTTCCACGCAGTTGGAAAACACCACACTTTATCATATTAGCTGTCAGAATGCAACAGATTCCGATGTATACAGTTGCAGCTCCAATTTAGTTGGTAGGTTGGAAAAGACAATAATTCATATTTTTGCTTCATAGGTTTCGCTCAAATTTTATGCAATCATAGCAGATTTACGTTGAGCATGACCAGACATGCACCTCCACATACTTTAAACTGTCTTCCGATATTGGGAAGCCTTTGATTTTAGTCATTAAAAATATAAAAATAATTATTATTGGGGGTCCCTGCTAAAACGTCTGTTTTGTTATAAAACATTTCACATGAAACAAGTGCGTTCATACCTACCTTGACAACTATCTAGCAACCCTGTGGGACTATTTAACTCAATTAAAGAGCAGCGAAAATATGAATTATAGTATAAAATGTTATACTTTAATATTTTTGTTATATCTAGAGCTGCCAGACGTACTGATTTTGGCAGTACTTTGCTGATTTTAGCACAAGGTTACTGACAAGTGACTAAGGATGGATATTGATGGTAATTTTCTGGGACTGACACAGTGAAACCAGAGTCATATTCGGTACCAGCACAACTTGTTAACGCAATTGTGCTAAGAGCTCTTTTTATAATCACTTTAGCTCCTCCACTAGAACAACACCTAAGGTTAGGTCAATATTTGAATTTTTACTACTTACAGTGGTGCGAAATGTTGAGGTATTTGCAAATTCGGTGGCTTTCTTTAGTTCCCACTCTCGACACACTTTTTAAAATATTTGAGCAATAAAGTCATGTTTTACCTCTTTGAAATGCTGCCCGCCAGTTCTTAATCAATTTTTCGAAAATAAAATGGCTGAGGCTCATCTGGGTCTGATGGCAAATATTAGCAGTTCATTGCATCAAGCAAGAAAAAGTTGCAAAAACAACAATTTACACATAATTGACATTTTTAACTTTATGAAATGTTTATGAAAATCATAATTGTTTTTTTATCCTTTTAATAATTTATTTATTATTAAAATTTAATTGAACAGAAAGAAAAATTTAGAGGCAACAGTCATAGATTTTCTTATATTAATTCGAAAGCTGCTAGACTTCTTCATCACAGAAATTGTGGAAAGCTCTGCTAACAATTATGTATGTTTTCGCTTATAGGGTAGTAAATTATAGCGATGTCCTAGGAAAGTAATTTTCGTGAAGTAGCATAATGTAGCGTAATGTAGCAAAATTCATCAGCCACCCTGTACATTGCCGTCTGCATTACGTTTTTGTATGTTCACTTGCTCTTGGTGTACACTTCTCTTGCATTGGTTTTCAAGTTTCTGATTTTGTAATGCATTCTACCCTTTCTCACGATGTACTTGTTTACTTACATAACACATTGAATAAGAAAATTTAAGTATTTTGTAAGTTTTACGAGTTCAATTTTAGTTTGATAATAATTATTAAATTATTATTATTATTTTTAATGCAAAAATTTAACAGCAACAAACATATACATATACATAGGCTCTAGTTAGAGTACTATTTCGAAAACAGCCTCGATTTCTCAGATATTAAGTTTGTAATTTATTTTGATAAAAAACGTAGTATAATTATTTATTTTGTACACCAACAATTCAATTGAATTGTTGTTTTTACTGCCTATACATTTGCAAATTACATAACTATAAACGAGCTCAAGGCCAATAATAATTTTTTTCTTTTTATTTATGAACTTTATGGTACTTTATTGTTAATTATATTTCGTATAGATAAATAAATAAAAAAAAATTTTAAATAACGGTAGTAAAATAGAAATCTTGAGAAACGTTGTTATGACAAGCTCTTCGGGGTTTTTTTTCGGCAGCAATGACCAAATGAATCCTGGATGAGTTGTTGTGGTTTTTCTTATTGCCTTCTATCTCTCTATCTCTATGGCGCGATATACAACAGGTATATCATCATAAACCTCCTAAGAGATTTTTGCGCCAAGCTTCTCTTCCAATTTGTGGTGTGCCGATTTGAATTTTTCCCTACAAATTGATGGGACCTACAGTTTTTTGCCGACTCCGAACGGCATCTACAAAGGAGACGAATTTTTGCTGAGAAGCCTGTCATGGCAGAAATACACTCGGAGAGTTTGCCAAACCACTGCCGAGGGGCGACCCCGTTTTTGAAAAACTTTTTTCAAATCACTTTTGATGTTACCTGTACCAGGGCTCGAACCATGGACCTTTGGTGTGGTAGGCTGGCAACACTACCTTCACACCACGGCGGCCGCCTTCTTGCCTTCTACTTCATATATTTATTGGCATACCTACATACGAGGTGTGTTCAAAAAGTATCGCGAATTTTGTGTTTTTTCAAAAATTATTTATTTATTCATGAATATCTATTTTGTCCCCTTCAAAGTAATCCTCATGAGATATTATACACTTGTGCCAACGGTTTTTCCAATCTTCGAAGCACTTCAAAAAATCATTTTTTTGTATCTTGTTCAGCTCCTCCTTCGATGCCGTCTTTATCTCGTCAAGAGAAGCGTAACGTCGTCCTTTCATGGGCCTCTTCAGTTTAGGGAACAAGAAAAAGTCACAGGGGGCCAGATCTGGGGAATACGGTGGCTGCGGCATCATTAGTGTGTTGTTTTTGGCCAAAAAGTCGCGCACAAGCAACGATGCGTGAGCAGGGGCGTTATCGTGGTGCAAAAGCCAATTTTTGTTCTTCTTTGCACATCTTCTCGGCCTTCTGAGAACATTTTGTACCACCGATAAACGTTGCTTCGGTCCAAGGTAGCTTCTCCGTATGCCACAGTCAACATTCGGAATGCATCCGCGCACTTAATTTCGTTTTTCACACAAAATTTGATACAGGTTCTTTGATCCATTTTTTTGAATAGGTAAAAATCGAAGACGATCCAAAACTCGTGCAAGCAAAGCAGCTGTCAACAATTAACTGAACATTCAAAACGGCCGAGCTTGTCGGCATAAGTGAGAGACATGAGTACCAACATAACGCTACAAAAAATTCGAAATTCGAATATACGTAACCAGCGAAAATTCAAAATTCGCGATACGTTTTGAACACACCTCGTATATGCATACGAAAATTTCCACCGTTTTTGAATGAAGTGTATGAATGCTTATCCAGTCATACCCGAGTCAATTCAGCAGCTCGCTCCTAGATATAGTAGCGTTAACTCAAAGAAAGCTGTTGTTGTGAAATAAGAATGGATTTCAATGGAAATGGCTCTAGTAAATCAGTAGCTACGCCTGCTTTTATATTTTATATAAAAAATTAGCCAACTGAGTAATGTAATTATGGGAAAAGTGAGAACCTGTTATAATATTGTATGTGAAACATCGATGGCCCCTAAATGTGGTGCGTAGATTCCTGTCAAATTTTTTGACAATAGTCTTACCACGAACTACATATTCTATAAATTTTTGTATTGACTTTCAAAAGCAATAAACTGAGAGGTTTAGACGCAACTCGATGGTGTATATACGAATACTATGCTTCTCACCTCTCATTACCCATCTTCTCTTTCTTTACGGAAGGAGGGGTGACATGACCTAGAACGTTGCACTGGTCATACCAAATCGCTACCGCTACAGTCCGGCAAGTACCGGAGCGTACCGGGCTCATATTCGGCAAAGAACTGTCTTTTTCTAAAACACTCCCCAAAACCTTCGGGTAGTGTTTTGTTGCTAAAAACACCAACACCAGCGATAAACCGAAGACTTTTTGAGATACATATGTTTTTGAAAATTAGTTAAAATTCGGAGCAATGCCCATTTCTTTTATATCCAGCTTTGCTGATAAAAAAGGGTATTATACATATACGGGACTTTGTACGGTATATCAAAGATCTAACGATGAATATAGAAATCAATTGGCCCATGTTTATTTTTATCTGTCTATCCATCTTTGCACCCTTATAACTTGGGTGAAAATTTAAATATTTGAACAAAATTTTGTAGACCCTTAACTTATCGGAGGATAACAATGGAAAGGGGCATGGCTGCCTTGTGAGCAAGGCAGATAACAATAACGACAACGTGTTGCTAATGACTAAATCACATTTTACTCGTAAAGTTCGAGGATCTCGTGTTTTTTTTTCTATACCCACCAGTCAAACCAACTACTTGCAAACTACTTTACAACTAGTATGTGCACCAAGCCCAACTAGTCGGCTAACTATCATATTTCCATATAAGCAACTGGTATTCTTAGCATGGCGATGTCCTACGAGATGTCAATTGTCAGGTTTCGACCAGAACATAGCAGTCATCTACTACTTTTGAAATACTAGTTTGTATATAGCGGAAATATACTAGTATCATACTGGTCGTAAAATACCAGTTTCATAGTAGTTCAAAATGGAAGGATATGTACAAGTAAAATTGCAGTCTAATCATAGCAGTATCATACTAGTTCGAAAAAGATAAAATAATACTAGTTCAAATGTGGGCCAAAATCTCTAGCAGGGATTAAAATAACAAAATGGACTCATCAATACATTATTTTAATTTTTCATCATTTTCGCTGTGAAAAACCCCGATTTGGAATTGCAAAACATTAACTATATCTTTGCAATATTTCCTAAGCTTGTTGTGAATTACAATAGTATGCAATGCAAATGAAATAAACGAAAGAAATAATTACAGTTTATGTCGCTTAAACACATACTATGAAAATGTTAGTCGCATACTAGTATGGATTGAACTTTTTCTGACTAGTATGATTTCAACCAGAAAATTATAGTTGGATACTAGTATGTTTACTGACTAGTTTGCTATTTCACTGCAGGGCAACTACAGATTGTATATGTATGATGCTTTTCCAAATTTTTTTCTTGAAATAATAATATTTATTATCAACTAGTTTTGAGGTCGTGAAATGTACAAAATATGTTAGAAGAAAGTGGTTCTTAAAAGCCAAATTTAACGCTGGCAATAACTCACTTCCGTCGGGTATTCTTGCGTTTCGCTCTTATTCCTCTTTTAATAAACGAAAAAAGTAGCTATCGGAAACAAGTGCTATATACTACAATCTAATTAAGAATTGTCGGTGACGACTGGACAGCCACAATCTGAATTGGACTGAGTTGTTAAATAAGCCTTCGCTCGACGAACAAAATTCGCGCTCTAAAAGTTTCGCAACCTACTCGTGTTGATATATGGCTTGGAAATATGGTGCATGTTGAAAGAAGATGGAAATTTCGGCAGAAAAGTTCCGGGATTCTAACTGTGTGTGGTAACTTGCAGGTATGTTACACTAATATTTTGGTTTTTGAGCAGAGAAGTACTCCGCTATAAAGATTTTAAGTCTAATATCAATATATTTCCATTGCGATGAACAAATTTATATTACGCTGCTTTATTTTCTATACGTGCCGACGTAGTTACATAAGTGTATGTATGTATGTTCATCCCCTGCTTCATCGCCTATCCAATAACTTAATCCGCAACTCCCTTAAGTTGTCACGAAACACAAAAGAAATACTACTTTACGAGTAGTTTTCCGATTCGATTCAATTGCATTACTTAGACCATGGACTTCAATGCAGCATTATTGTTCGGTCGTTTGCTATTGTTTGAAGAAGGCGACAGGCTGCACAGGCAATTGGCAGAAAAGAAGCTATTCTATGTGTAGTAAAAGTCATGGCTTACACATGTCGCCGTTATTGTAACTTTTGCTGCTATTTTTGCCGTTGGCATTGTAACAATACATGCATGCTTGGACGTGGTAACGGCAACAACAAAACGTTATAAAATAAAAAGAGCAATCGAACAGTAGCAAACAACTATTACTTACATATCTACATATGCACATACAACAACAATGTAACAAATCGCATTGTAATAACAAACAGCGAACGAGTTGCCGGACATTGTTGCTGTGGCAGCAGCATTCGCAAAAGTGTCAGCTAAAGTACAAAGCAGCAGCGAACAATTACTACAACAACGCCCACAGAACGGAAACTGTCACGTGTAATAAATGGTAAATGCGACAGGAAGGAAACACTACAATTTGTTATCTGTCAACAGCAACAGCAATAGTGGCAGCAGAGCAGCAGCACATACCCGATTACGAGTGAAATAAAGCATGGGTGTGCAGATAGCATGTGGCGCGGGCGGAAACAAAGACGGAGACACAACTCGAACGGCGGGAAAGGCCATGGCAGTAGATGTTCGTGGCTACGAATAGAGGCAAAAAGGATTTGTGCAACGGAAATCTTTGACACTTTGCAACAATCAATTCCAAAAAGGGACATGTCATGTCAGTAAACGTAAAACAATGTTTACAGTGGTGCAAGATAAAGGAAATTGCAATACTTAAACCATTTTATAGGTTCGCGAATGCTCAATGCAATGCCGCACAGTGTGGAAATTGAATTTTTGCGCTATAAAATGTAAAATCTTAAGAAGGAGACGCGATACCAAATAAGAAGCCACATATTTATTCTGAGACATTTTGAGATTTACCGTTGAGGAAAAATATTCCCGTTGAAGAGTGGCGTTGGATTTTGCATGTTTTTACTTTTTTACCTCTGCTTATCATTTAATGAATTTTGGAAAAACTTCTGGGCACTTATTTTTCCTTAAAAAAAATAAAGCAAGTCAGTGTATGTGGTTAAACAATTTCTCCCCATACAAAGTTGGGGACATTTAGCACTAACCTTTGCAAGCAGGAGGTTGTCCCAGCGAGTTAATGCTATACAACTAAAATTTTTTTTCGACAGCAAAGAGTTCGGGAGCCGCCAACTGCCTGTGATGCCAGAGGTTCATTGCCATTGAAAAGGTAAAGGATAGAAAGGTAAGATTGCTGAGCGAGTTATGCGGAGGTACTCATATTATAATATTACTTTGCAGATCTAGATATCGGGCTTCTCATTTAATCTGTGCTTCTTTAAAATTTCGCTAAAAATTAGTAGTCTCATACCTCCTACCAGCGGCAAAAAAAAAAAAATTGGCACCGTATACCTCCGAAAATATAAAGGCCGAGCTTCTCTACCAATTTGTAATGTGCTGTTTTCCTACGAATTATCGGGACCTACACGTTTTATGTCGAACGGCATCTGCAGAAGGGTTGTCGACCACAACCGAGGAGCAGCACCGTTTTTGAAAAACAAACATATGTGATGTTGTCTGCCTAATTACTTACTTTTTGAACAAGGGACCGTCGGTGTGATAGGCCAGCAACACTACCACCACATCATAGGGCCCAAATCTACCATCTATATCGAAAACTAATTCCCGAAGATCAATATGAGTGGAACCAATGATCCTATTGGTGGATATGAATAAGGAAAGCTCAGGTACTAGCACCTTATGGTACTAACGCGACTATCTTGGGAGCGATTTGAGTCTGTTGAACCTTCGGGTGGTCTAACCTTGCTCTCTAAAAGATGATTTGTGTAACAGTGCTACCTTAACTGAAGGAAAGCATAATATTCACAGTGAGGAATGCAATTTTTCGCACCTGACCAGCCAAAAGATTTCTAACAATAGCCTGACATTGCCATTTTTTCTAGGGTCGGTCCTATATAAGCAATTGGCCGGGTCGTCGATCTTAGGTGCATATTTCCCGCTAACTCGCAGGGAGTACGCACGTGACAACTGTAATTTATTAAAATTCACAACTGATACGAGCTTTTATAGACATTACGAGCTTGGTAATACTTGCGTATAGTGAATTTCCGGGACAGTGCATACGTAGCAGAACTTGGGGATGCACACCCTCGACTTTTACTGATTCTTTCCATTTTATCTAACCACTGTGTCTCTACTCAACCAAAAAGACGTAAATGTAAATATAACTAAGTAGAAGCCAAGATTAATGATGAGAAATAATATATATATATATATATATGTATGTATGTACAAGGAATGGCAAAGTGGCAAATGAATGTATGTAATAATAATAACAACAAAATAATGACTCTGACGACGGCAATTTTATTTATTCATCCACAACAAAAGTGGTTAGTGGTTACTTTGCAAAACTCTTACAATACAAATAAATAAATAAGTGACAGAAGGACGGAAGATCACAGTTAGTTGCACTCACACGTACATACACATACATTCACATATCCATTGTACAACCACATAATAACAAGTAGTTTAACGAAAGTTTGACAGTTCGAGTGTGTCGACAGCGGAAAATGGCGCTAACGGCGAACGGAAAAAGGATTCGCTAGTAAATAAAGTATGAAAGAGTGGCGAGAGATTCATTGTGTTGAAATCCAAAATTGCAAATTTGCATACAGTAGAAATAGATGTTGACATACATACATATACACATTCGTACGTACATCTGTTTGCATTCTTGTATGACATTCACACCATTTCAAATACTAATGTTGTTTTTAAACTGGCCCGATTGCAAATTCATTTTAAAACGCGAGACATTTTGTCAGTTGAGGTCGTTTTTGAATCGTTCGTTGACAGATAATCGCTTCCATTGCTAGCCTAGACAACTGTTGTATTTAGTGTAAGTACCCAGCAAAAAATGTAACTGGCCCGGGAACGCTTCAAAACCAGTAAGTTATTCTAAAGTTATATCATTTGTAACAAAGGTTATTAATTGGTAGGGAATCAAAAGGAGAGTAAACAAAAAGAAACGAAAGAAGATCTATAGAAATTATAAGATAGCAAAGTCAGAGAAATGAAAGCCTGCTTGGTAAACATTTTTCTGGCACATCCCGTACTGCTCGCAGTAGAAATAAAAAATTCAGGCCGCACCAACTTGCAGGAAAAATTTAAAGTAGCATAAATTCGAGCTTTTTTTTATTAATTTTCAAATTTAAAGCCCAAAAGTTTTTTTAGTATGGCGAAAGAAGCTCCGACCCAGAAAGTTTTTCTATTGACATACGAACTCTACATCAGAGGAAGGGCGATGCCTCGACTGATATCAAAAAACAGGAGCATAATGACTTGGCATCCATTGATTGTTATTGTTTTTGACGACAGAAACACTCCCCGTAGGTTTTGGGGAGTATTGTGTTGTTGTTGTTGTTTTTGATGGCAAAGACACTCCCCGAAGGTTTTGGGGAGTGTTGTCGAATTAACAGTCCTTGGCCGGATTTGAACCCGGTACCCTCCGATACTCCCTTGCGGTACTGCCCGACTGTCGTGGTAGCGATTTATGACCAGTGAAACCTTCTAGGTGCATATTAGTCGCCTCTTACGACCGGTATGCCTAAGTCGGGCATATTCTAAGCCCCTAAATCGCAGGGGGGTAAGAGTGTTGTCGGAGGTGACAGTATTTTGCCGGATATGATCCCGGTTAGCTCCGGTACTCCCTTGCTGTACTGCCCGACTTCCGTGGTAGCAATTTGTTCGGCCAGCGGAACCTTCTAGATCATGTCACACTCCTTACCTTGGATCTCCTATTAGTGTCAGTTGCAGCTAAAACAAGTAAGGAATGCGCTGTCTTCGGCTGTGCCGAAGGCTATATACCTTTCATGAATACGCATCACGGTTTCAAATGTCCGATCCTTACTAACAATAAGTACAAACTCTGCAAAATTTGATGGTCTTACCCTGTTATTTTAAAGATACATAGCCCAAGCCCGGTTTATCAAAAAAATGTCTTGTATGGGGGGCTATACGATATTTTAGTCCAATCTTGGTGATTTTCACTACACACATTACATACGAGTATACATACAAGGTGGCGAAAAAGTAAGCTTCCGATGTTCAGCATATCGGTTGTGGCACGTGCAGTGTGTGCTGTTGCACCGTCTTGTTGGAACCACATGTTTTCCAATCCCAATTCATCAAGTTGCGGCAAAAAGAACTCGTTGATCATTGCTCTGTAGCGCTCACCATTCACAGTAACCGTTTGGCCCCGACCGATTATTGGTCAAATAAATAGTCAGCAATATTCCGCGTTCTGGAGCAGTGTAGCGTAACATTGTTTATTAACGTGTATTTCGCATGTGTTTACTACACAAATGTCAAAACAGAACTGACTTTAGGGGCCAATCGCAAAATGTATAGCATTTTCTGATAGGAGGATTACTTCTGCGCCACCTTGTATAATAATTACTGTAGATGCCAAATTTTGTGTTCCTCGCTATTAATTTGCAATAGTTATAGCCCAAACCCCATTTATCGGAACAATCAATTGTATGGGAGCTATATGTTATGTAGGTCAGATCTGGCTGCTTTTCATTTGTCATTTTACCTATATAATATGTACCAAATCTGCAAAATTTTGCGTTCCCAGCTTTTTAATTGCAAGATGTATAGGTCAAACCCCGTTTATCGAAACAATTAACTGTATGGGAGCTATGTGTTGTATTGGTTCGATCTTGTTGGTTCCGACAAATTATTAATATATTACAAGCTAGCGGGACTAGTTTGCGTTCAAACACACAGACGGACGGACAGACGGACATGGCTAAATCGACTCAGCTCACGCCCTGATCATTTCGGAATACTTATAGGGGGGTCTATCTCTTCTTCTTCTCATACTTACAAACATCGGACCAAAGTTATCATACCATTTCATGTTCATGAAAGGTATAAAAAGTGGTTTAATTTGCAACGGGAAAATACTTGCCTTCGATCTGTAGCGAGACTACCCCGTTTTTTTTTTAGATTTTTTCTGCAATTACAACCTATGTTGTGGCAGGCTCTATGTGCATTCTCCTGTAAGTGTGTTTGTACAGCTGGTTGTAGGAACATTGCCGTTTTCCAATCAGGTAAAGAGCTTAAATTATACTCACGTTAAGGTATGTATCTCGTGAAAAACGACCAACATTCACATCGACTCAGTTTCGATCAACAAAATCGTTCCCACCGCAGTCTCTGTCCTTCCATTCGTTCTTCTCTTCATTTATGCTGGGTATAGATACTGCACTAATCCTAAAATGCTTACGCATTTGTGCTTAATTTTAAGTCAATGCTTTTTCTGCACTTAAGTGAATTTAATTCCCAAATTGCTCACTACGGACTGTCCGCGTGCTCCACAATCCGCTAACCACCACCACCTATCTTTCGCACGTTCGTTCTTTGCTTACTTAGTTGAACCGTCGGCATACCTCTGTCACCGTATTTATGTCAATTTTACACTTGTGTGACAGCTACAAAAATAATCTGTCAACATAATCATCAACTTTAACCTCGACTGTCAGTTTAGATAGCAAAATACGTTGCCACTAAACTAAAATAAATATATAAAATTGCACAAAGGCACAATTTGAGTTAACAGCTGTCAGTGTGCCATTTTGAGTAACAAGAAAAACATAAAAATTGAATATATGAATTGCAAACACCAGAAAAAATAAAGAGCAAAGTGAGCAAAAATACTTAAGTGGCCATTTGGTTGACTGCTAATAAACGAAAACATTTTAAAAAGCGATAAGCTAATTGCACTTGGTTTGGCGGCTTGCAAGTGTTATTGTGGTTGGAGACGACTAGAAAGGTGAGCTATGGATATGGTGTTTATTTTGTGGGTACATTTGCAGTACATGAAGGACAAAAATATTGCCTTACTGGCTGCATAAGATTTTGGTACGATAATGCATGCAAGAGGATGTCTAGAAGTGTACCGGACCCCGGGATATGTGAGTAGTTCTATTAGCGCACTTCAAATATAAACTCTATGTATCTACGAGTATACTATATGTATTAAATAAAACCTCAAATTTAAATAAAAGCAAAACAATCAACTTAGTGGGAATTTTTCTATTTTAAATTTAAATATTTCAAACTCGTCCCACAAAATATACCGTTTATCATTGCAGTCTTCGTGCTTATAGATTACCCGCGATATTTTTGATCTATAGTGGGCTATAATTGATCCCAAATATTTCGTTATAGGCATAGTAGGAATAAATCTATTTCAATTTGTGTAGCCTACTCATGGGTGTTGAAAGTAAAGTTGTCCGCCCCTACCCGTAGGGGAACAAAGGGGATATATCCCACATAAACATCAAAGGCATAAAAGGGTGCAGTTAGTCTCTTCATAGGACATGCTCATACAAAAGGGAACAGTTCAATGTATACACAGAAATCAAAGCTGGCATTGGTCGCATGCTTCTTTGCAACTACTCCTGGACTCATCCTAGACTTATCGAATTTTTTGATTAAGTAATATCCTCTTTGTACGCTTAGCTGACATACATAATTACAGACATACTTACTTCGAAAGGAAAGACAGAGGCAGAGGTAGACAGATAACTAGTAGGAAGAAGAAGAAGAATGATGAGTAAAGGTTAGGGAAAACGGAAAACAGAGGCCAGCTGTGTTAGGAAAGAAGAAGAAACTAAGTAAGGAAAGAAGAAGAAACAGAGAAAGCGGAATAGGAGCTGCAAAGTTATAGAAAGGCAATGTCTCTCGGGTGTGGTAATACTATATATAGCCTTAATTCAAATTTAAATTTGGTAGTCTGATTGATGAAGAAGCATGGACACTAACAACATCTGATGAGGCGGCTCTGGGAGTATTCGAGAGAAATGTTCTTCGAAAGATTTGTTGTCTCTACGCGTTGGCGACGGCGAGTACCGAAGAAGATTTAATGATGAGCTGTATGAACTTTACGCAGACGCCGACATAGTTCAGCGAATTAAAACACAGCGGCTTCGCTGGCTAGGCCACGTAGTGCGAATGAGCGGAGATGCTCCAGTCCAGAAGGTATTCTTATCGGCATCCGCCGGTGGAAGCAGAGGAAGAGGAAGACCACCACTCTGATGGAAGGACCAAGTGGAGACCGATTTGCGATCCCGCGGTGTTTTCAATTGGCGCCAGTATGTTGGATGGTCAAAATCGCGCAGGCGGTTAGATTACCATTTAAAGAAGAAAGAAGTCTGATTGATAAAACTAAGCTCTTTCCACTAAAAACTAAATTTTATAGCTAATGACACTTTTACAAGAAAAAATTTAGTACATTTTACTAGGCTGACATATATTGTAGTTTAGTAATGCTAATATTTTTTTTTGTGCAACGCATGCACTATTTTCAAGCCTGCAACCATTAAGCGCTATTTATAGTAGCTTCTAACTAAAGAGAAATCGGTGGTATGGTTGCATGCCTCGTAAAAGCAGTGAATTGCTCATGCCTACGCTCTAAGTTTTAGGTTCAAATGTATGCCGAGATAGCACTGCCAGCTATCAATTTAGTTGTGCTTCCTTACGTGACAGAAATTGCCAAAAGTAGGCAGACATAAACAAAAGTTACTAGAAGTCAACCCCATACTTTTTAGCGTTACTCTATCGGTATCAGTAACTTTGAATTTTTGTAAATTTTACTAGTTTTAGTCAGAGAAATATGGGATTGGACAAACAAATCTGTTAATATTTCGAAACAAAAAAAAAATATACATTTAGGTGTTGAGAATAGCGATAAATAGAATAATACTAACAACGTAAAAGAAATTGTTTTAGCTTACAGTAGCCACGACTCTCGTCAGAAGACATACTTAACAATCGTATTTCAATTAATTTGCAAAGAATCTTATGAGAGAGTTCCTTTTAGTATTTCAAAAGGTTCGCCCTCATATGTCTATGCCAAGTTATATAAGCCTACCAACTTCCAGAAAACCTAACGGTTTAATGAACTTAAGCTCGAGGGTCTTGAGCCTAATTATAACAAAAGCGGCACAAATTGCTAAATTTGTTCATATAAGCCTTATAATGGATTTTAACAACACCTATAGGATCCTAAGATTACTCTCGACCTTTCTCGTTGTCCTCCACCCCCAAATGGTCCTAGTTGGCATTTTGCCTAACAAATTGCTATGCCCCTCAGTATGTTGTCCTTGCTAAAGTAGCTACGTTGCAGATTTATCTCTATAAACAGGATTATAGCGACTACCTCCGCAAGAAATATACGAGTACTCGAGTGTTCTAAAAGCGTGATGACCCTGATTGACCCTGCGGAAGCCAAATATGCCCGCTGAAATGCCGTCTGGGGCTTTGGAGTCGGCTGTATACCGCACTAGTACCCTATTTTGATGGAATCATTCAACTTCGGATGCATCCTTGGTGACTTTGACCCCCAGTTAAATTTTCAAACTATTCTCAAACATGCTGATCTCAACTATGTAGTCCCTTGGAAGTTGGCAGATTGAAATATAATTATAAAGTTTTCTTGCGTAAGGTTGGGTTAGGTTAGGTGCGGTAGCGGTTGCCTCAAGTGGCAGCCCACTTGGACACTTTTACTGTCCGTTGTGATACCACGTTGACTAGCGGGGACCTTATTTCCAGTTATTTTACAAACCGCTGCGTAGCAATGACATAGTTTCGGATAAGGCTCGTTTCGATCTCGGACATCTCCTCCGGACAGTCAAGTTTGTTGCGACCAAAGTATTTACACATTGTCCTAGCAAAAGCTGGGCAGCTCAGCATAAAGTGACTTGATGATTCAGCCTCATCATCGTTCATGCAGCTGACACAGCTGGGATTATCTAGGCTGATCAGTCTTACCGCATGCACCCCCATCGGGCAGTGCCCCGTCAGCACGCTAACCACCATAGACAGATGTGTCTTGGTAAATCCAGGAGCACACCGCACGTAGCCAACGGAATCCCATAGACCCTGCCGGCAGCCACCTCGACCTCGCACGTGCCTGCCGGGCCAGTATAGCTACTCTGCAGTGAACAGAGATGCCCTTGTGCCTTGGCACCCAGATAATTTTAATCTTAAAATAGTTCGATGCCACAGCTAGCGAGGCCAAGCACTCCTTGACAACCTTCGATCGCACTATGGCCGAGCCCAGCGCTCTTATGGCCGCCAGGCAATACGGGTAAGCGTTGAATTTCCTAACAGTAATGACACTGATTGTCATTTCATCTACTGCATCTAGTCTAAATTTTTTGATAATGCCCAGCTCTTCGCAGAAGACCCCTCAACCGACATTCTCATCAAGCTTAGATTCGTTCGTAAACAGGTTACCAGACTCCTGCACCAGATAGCTTCTCCATCACACACCTTTCTCGAGGGTATGAGAGTGTCAAAAGTGGCAACTGGAGAAGAGACGCACAGTAGTCTGTCTTATCAGGGGCGAAATGAAATTTACCCAAAATACTGGAAGTCCCCTACAGTCGGAGCGTAATAGCAGCCCGGGCTCCGATAGTCCTGCCCACCATGTCAACCGGTTGCAAGTTCAGCATTACGCTCAGAGCCAATGTAGGTGTTGTACGTTTTTCAGCAATTTCACTGTAGAAGCTCGTCTAGCGCCTTTCACCAAAACACAGCCCTATAGAAAAGGATCGGCTTGCCGCCTCTTACAGCCAATGCACTGCCCTAGGAAAGATGCCCCAGCGTTTTCCAATGGCCGGTAGGAAAGAGAACACCTTTCTTCTGACGAAGTTAGTGGCATGAATAGATGTTCTGAGAAGTTTTCAACATTATGGACAAATACTTATTGGGTAAACAAGTTTTTCCGTTGCCAAAGTAAGCTACCTTTAGGAACAAAATGGAGATGGCTAAAATTTCAGAATCGCAAAGTTAGCTAAACTAGTTTCCAAAAACAGTTGTTGATTTGTCTGGCTTATTTGTGCTCATCGTTAAAATGTGCCAAAAAAGATGAATCAAAATGAACCAAAAAATTAGGATTTTAGGAGATTTTCATTTACTGGAATGGCCAAAGTCGCCAAAAGTAGCCAAAATGCATATAGTTCTTTAGCGATCGAGATTAAGCTTTAGCGACTTCCAGATTCCACTGCAGCTCGTTTATTTAAAGACGCATGTGTCCGTGATCCCATACGATAAAATCTGAAACTGAGAGCACAGCCATGACCAATTTGCTGTCGTCTGTATAGATAAAGGGAGAGAGTGCTTACTTAAACATTCCTCTCTGTATTACGGTGGGATTTATAAATGGATACAATACTTTTCTAGGCCATCACAGTGAGAAAAAACATGCATTCTAGAAAGTATAGAGTCTAATATCGATACATTCCTGGTGGCATGATCATGTATGCGCTACTGGGGTACTGGGTTGCGCAAAGTAAAGGGATATAAAAAAAATACTATTATGTAGAAAACAGCTGATCAATTTGCTGTAGGAAAATTATTTAAGTCGCTCAGCCCCAAATCTGGGCTTAAGTCACAACTTAGTCTTGGCCTAAGTCCCGTTGTTGACACCGGCCCTTAGTCATTGGAATATTAATGTAAACTTGCCTTGTGTTTTTAATAGTTTTATTTTCTCAAAAATTATGAAAGTATGAACAAACTTCCTACAGCATTTGCACATTGGGGTCTCAAAGTAACCCAGTGTTGGTTTATTTACTTCAAAATCTGGACTCAGGGTCCAAAGGTGGAGGCATATATTGGCCCAAGTTCGATGAAAAGGAGGGTTTCAGCCCCGGTTTTGAAATCCAGGAGCAAGTGATATTGATAAGTTCTTGTAATGTACCGGAAAAATTTACAACTTTTATCCAACATTAGGCTGCATGAACTCTACATAGCTTTGATAAATACAATGTGCAAATGGTGTCAGTGAATTGTCTCTCTCGCTGTAAATTGGTGTTCATTTTTAATGGCAGCTCTAACAACGAAACTAAACAATGAGGATGGCGGAACGCCGAAGCCGGCTTGTCACAAAAATAAATTTAAAAGGGACGACGGAGAATCGTTCTTGCATCCATTGTGCCACCCTTACTCCCGAGAGTCAGAGAGTAGAATTTGTGTTCTAATAGAATACTACGAACTGGCTCATCGATACCTTAGCCCGTTTTTAAGTAGAAATATACGATTTCGAGAGATTTTCATTTTTGAAAAAGTTTACAAAAAAGAGACTTCAGTAAAAGTTCGGAAGACCAAGTTTTGTTTCTTTGCTTGAGTAAAGACAAAGACATTCCTCGAAGGTCCTGTGAAGTATTGCCGATGTGGAAGGAGAAGATGGGTAATGAGAATTTAGAGGCATCATAGATAGTAGATCAACCATCAAGTTGCATTTTTCAGGCAACTTGGTGCTATAGTTAAAAGAATTCCAATACCACACTCATTGTTTACCAGCTCGTTGTCGTCTTACACTTTTATTACTACGTTTTACAGCCTCATCACCGTCGAGCCAAGTTCAAACCTCGTTACAAGGAGGTGTTAAACACTTGTAACTTTTACTTGTAATCCAAAACCCGTAATTGTCCACTAAGCCGAAACCTTCCTATATTGCGCATATTTATCTCGTTTCTACTGCACTATAACTTGAATTACATTCACGCGATCATATGCCTCATAAATTATTCCTTCGCCACACTGCCCACTCAACAAAGCGACCAAAACAGTTAAGGTGCCACACTTTCGCTTCAAAATTATAAATCTCCTCTAGCTCCTCTGGCTTACGAACCTGCAATATATCATTCATTACAGTCGAACCGAGTGTAGAGTGCATTTAACCAACGACTAGTGGCACACAAACGATATTAATCATTGGTCATGTTGAGTAGTCGTTTGGTCACCCTACCCTTTTAAGCCCCTCCCAACTACATTCGAGCGCTCTTAGCCAAATTGTATGGCAGCTGCATATTTTGCGAATAGATTTATATATGTACATTTATTCAATTACAATCTGTGCAGTTTTTATTGCTGTAAAAAACATAATTTTATAGTAAATTATTAATTACCCACCTCGATGAATTACTGGGCTTTAACAGATGTTTTTTCTCATTTTCATTAAAATATTTCACCTTTTTCACAGTTTCACGCACAAATCGGTTGAATAGTTGGTCGGCTTATTGGAGTAATAAATGTGTACGACAACGGTTTGATATGTTAGTAATTTCATGAGCTTACAGTTTTAGGTCTTAAAGGACACAACTTACATTGATTTTATTTGAGATTTCAGAGTACTCTTGGCAGATGCCGTTAGGGCATGCAACCTCTCCGGCGGAGTCGGCAAATTATGGTCGACTGTCAAGGCCCTATCCAATCCGACCAAATACAATGACAAGGTCGCCATTGCATTCGGCGACAGCGTCAAATCGGACGCAAGGAAATGCGCGAGCTCCTTTTGCCGGCTGTTTATAATGCATCCACCTAAGAGAAGAGTCTTCTACGTGCGCACAAACACAAACACTCCACTGCGCCTATTGCCGTCTCAGTCGCTGAGGTCAAGGAAGCCATAATGAAGGCCAAACCCTCAAAATCCATCGGACCCGACGGAATCGCCATGAAGATGATCAAACACCTAGGCCACGAGTGACAGAGTTATTTAGCGGCTATTTTTTATCTCTCTCTAACTACTTTCGTCATACCTGAGATATGGAAACAGGCGATTGTAGTTCCCCTACTAAAACCAGGGAAACCGTCGAACCAAGGAGAATCTTATCGTCCGATATCCCTCTTTTCGCCGCTTGCGAAATTACTAGAGACCATTCTGCTCCGTTACTTTATTGCACATCTGAAATGGGCCGATCACCAGCATGGTTTCCGCAAATCTCACAGCACTAGATCCGCTTTGAATGCCATTACAACACAGATAAATTATGGTTTGGATCAACACCCACCAAACCATAGGACGGTTCTCGTGGAACTTGACCTATCAAATGCATTTGATACGGTCAACCACGCCACACTCCTTCGAGACCTGGAAGAGACAGCGCTCCCTGCCGGCCTTAAAAGGTGGACCGCTAATTACCTCAATGGTCGACAGGCATCAGTCAAATTCAGGAACAAGAAATCTAGGCCACGAAGAATAAAACAAGGAGTTCCGCAAGGTGGTGTTCTGTCTCCCTTTTGTTTAATTTCTATATTTCGAGGCTTCCCCCCCACCAGAGGGAATCTCCCTTGTTTCCTACGCTGACGACTGCACGATAATGGCCTCGGGCAAGGGTCCCTCCATTGATGAACTCTGTACTAGAATCAACAGTTACCTCCATGACCTTTCAAGCTTCTTCACCGAGCGAAATCTGACCCTATCTCCGACTAAATAGACGGCGACCCTGTTTACGACATGGAATGCGCGGGGCAAGAGTTAAATGCCCACGTAGACGGAGTACCTCTACCTACTGTCAACCACCTGAAAATTTCGGGTGTGACGTTTGACAGCGGCCTCACCTTCGCTGGTCATGCCACCGCAATAGCCTCAAAGGTACAGAGCCGCAATAAGATCCTCGAATCACTGGCCGGCAGTACTTGGGGGAAAGACAGAGAAACATTGCTTGCTACATATAAGACTATTGGCCGACAGGTTATTGACTACGCTGCGCCCATATGGTCGCCCAACCTTGCTGCCACCAATTGGAGGAAATTGCAAGTCTGCCAAAACACCGCCATCAGAACTGCTACGGGATGCCTGCTTATGTTATCTGAGTCTCACCTCCATCAAGAGGCAAAATTGCTCAATGTTCAAGAGCACGCGGAACTCTTGAGTACAGTTCCTTCTGAACTGTCATAAACTTAGTCATCCAAATCGACATCTATTGGATGTAGCCCCGCCCCCCAGAGACATAAGGAGACATCTTCGTAAGCATTACGATGAGATCCTTCTTTGCCGTTTGATCTGCGGAACCATAGGTGGGCTCTCAATGACCTCCACACTGAGTCGGTAGACATATCCTCAGATCTCGGCCTGTGAATTACGTTATCCTCAGCCACCTGAATTGGCTGAAGAGGAGCCTTTACTTCCGAGGGCGACTAGAGTCATGCTAGCACAACTTCGCTCTGGATATTGTAATAGGTTAAACTCTTACTTATCCAGGCTGAACCCCAACATACCAAACACATGTCCTGCATGTGATATGTCCCGGTGTATATAGGATAAGGGTAGCAAAAACCAAGTTTGAAGAAAAACCCGACCTCGGAGGAATACTGCACCAAATTATAATTATTATTAGAAGGTAGGGAAGGGTTTCCGGTTGCCCTCTGAATCCAATTAGAGCATCTTGAATTAACCGATGAAATGTATCGTAAGAAAACTAACAAATACTCAAAGATCAGTCCCACCATATGCATACCGTCGATTTCTCGAGAGTTTTGCGAGAAATTTTTTGTTCCTACCGTAGACGCACAACAGACACTCCAAAGTTCCTTGCGCCCCTAAATATTGTAGGGGTGTATGTGTCCCGACAGATGTAGACCATTTTAGTTGTGATCCAGGAGTACTAACTCCCGAAACCCAAGTGAACCCTGCGATTTGAAGGGAAGGATGATGTTATCGTCCCACGGGCAGCTCGCGAAAATTTCCTTAGCATGTTGTTCATGTACTTCATCTCAGCTGTTTTCCAAAACAGCAGAAAGCGTTTCGGTTAGGATCGATAACACGAAAGCAGTTCTGCCGTGAATTCTGACCTCAACACGATCTTTTGTCTGGTATTTCATGATCTGTATTAAGTTTGACGCCATCATTGAGCTCCCACAGCTTGTCCTTACATACACTTGTTCATACACTTTTCTCACAGTTAGAAGATCCATAAATCTTTGCAGAGCCTCTGTTTGGTGGCAGCACCAACCGAAGTTGAGCTTCATACCCACTTTCAAGGCTGGTTCCAGAGCGGTTTAGATGTGCAGTTCCGTTACTAATACCGATGCCATTGGTGCTGTTGCTCAACGTTATTAGGCACAGTCGTAAGGTTTGTCTCCATTAAGTTTTGCAGAGAAATTATGAGTTTTTATGGATAATGACGGAGAAAATGTATCGACTTGGGTTCCAAACCCTGACATGCCTTCGAGAAACAACTCCGCCCACAGACTGTGCTCTATTGCCTCGAGGTCGGCTGTGCATTTAAAGAAACTCTTTAGGAATCAAATATGTATGTGTCTACACACATATCTCAGCATTTAGATGTTAACGGTGAAGGCATCATCAACATAGTTTTCAAACAATTACGTACTATTTCCTCCATTAAGCCAATATTCGACACAAGTAGTCACATATGAAAGTCGTTAAGTCGTAGTAGGTAAATGTTTGAAAATTCGCTCTCAACTCCCTTCTTACTGTGGTAATAGACAGCATTTGGGAATAATTTTAGTAACACTTTCCAGTTCTGCTAGTTATTTATTGTTTGCTCATATCGTTTCTTACTACATTAAAACTCACACTGACTCATCGAGCCTCCCTCATTGGCATTTATGTAAGTAGGTGTAGAGTTGTTAGCTCTTCTTTTGTAATGTGTGTGTGTTGCTAAAGTTTTGCGGCTGCTAAAGCCACATTAAAATTAAGCTTGCTTCAGTACAACTTGTTTTGGTGTGTATTTGGTTTACCTCAAATTAAATTTGCAAAAGTTTTAGTTTACGACGAGACGCACTCGTAAAAGTCAAAATAAATAGCCTGCCTGGTGGACCAGTCTGGAGCGTTTGTACGCTTACTCGATACAACGTTCCTTACAAGCACAAGACTCACAGGCTAACAGACAAACAGGCATTCGTACTCTTGGCTGACTTGGTTAACCGACCATCCAGTGTTTGTATTGTTGAAGCTTTTATTTTTGGATTGACTCCATATGGCCAAATGAGTTGTGCGCAAACTCGGCCGTGTAAGCAGGCACTCAGCTCTTTGCAGATTTACATACTCATACCCAAACATGATTCAGACGTGTATAATACCACATATTTGCTTGGCGTCACCGTAAATTTGATTTGCGACTACATGCGGACATGTAATTGACATGTTTGCCGCTGTTATGTTTCGATATGTGGCACTTGGTATGTGGTGGCATGTGGCGAGTAAAAGTGACAGTTGGCAGCCAGCAGTCGGAAAGCTGGCTTTGATGCAAATGCACCAACACACATACACAGACATTTTTGCATATTTGCCACATGCCCGTACTAAAATATTTTTCTAAACCAATGTGCTGTTTGTCAAAGCAAAGCATTTAATTTTGATAAGCCAAAACATGTTGCCAATATTAATGGCATACAACAAAATTTTCAAATGGACTAATGACAAGCGTTTCAGTTGAAATGTGCATTTAAATTTTATTGAAGTGCGATAATAATCTTAGCTGGTTGTGGTCGTAATAAAGTGGGCTAATCATATCTGCGCAAAAAGTAGTAAGTGTTAAATATGTTGCCTTTTTAGACAATTAAATATTTGATGTATAAATTGGCATGTGTTTTAATTGGTTTTTATAGTTGCCGTTGACTTTGATAGTTTTCTTCAGAAACGTGAACTTGTTAAAAGCTTTTTAATCGACGATTGAGCTTCGATAGAGCCAACATCTTACTGGGTTAAAGAGTTATATAATTTGTCTCATGACTAAGTTTACTCGAGCACTTACATCCTTATTTTTGAATTATGAATTATCCCTGAAAAAAAGGCAGATAACCTGGGGTGCGTCGAAAAGGGGGACGAGACTTATGCCAGTTCTGATCCCTTTGTATGGGCTGTACTGTTCACACTATGGAGAGCCCAATTTTACCCATTTATACCCGAACAGTTACGAAAGGGCTATTCCACTTTCTACACAAAGGGCTACTTTTAACTCCTATGAGTATGCTACAGAAACTAAAATTGCCTAAACACCTATAAGTATGCTACAAAAAACAATTTGCAAATGTTTATTGAATTTGAGCCCATTGTGGACTAAAGGTATTTGTCGCAGACAACTCTTTTTAAAGATTAATCGCAAAATTTTTTGAATGGGTGTGCCAATTTTCGTTTTGACCGTTATTTTATATTAGACCTAACCCAGTCGTTGAAATTCAGCCCCGAAAGCAGCCAATGTAACTCTACTTTTAATATTCATTTTCAAGCCATTTAAAATTTTTATTCTTTTTATTTTACATTTACTACAATTTCATTTCCTTTCTTTCCTTGATTTTATTTATTTTATTTTACTTTTTTTATTTTATTTTATTCCATTTTTTTATTTAATTTTATTTTTATATTTTATATTTATTTAATTCATTTTTAATTTATTTAATTTTATTTTATTTTGTTTTATTTTAGCTTTTTAATACCAACAACTTTTGTTGATTTACGGCCTATTCATATTCAAGTATTCATGAAACGAGCTCAAGGCCAAGAGTAATAATTTTTCACATTTTGAATTTTATGAAAATTATTATTGTTTTTATTTTTTAATAATCATTTTTAGTTAATAATTACAAGTTTTTTGATTGAAAAGAGTAGGAAAAATGTTAAGAGACAACCGCCATAGCTTTTCCTATAGATCCATTTCGGAAGCTGCTAAGCTTCTTTATCAGAGAAATTTTGGCACGTTTCATGAATACTTGAAAATATACAGGCCGTAAATCAACAAAAGTTGTTGGTATAAAAAAGCAATAACAAAAACCGAAAGCACGCGGTAAGGCATTTCTGCTGATAAAACAGATCTGTCAAAAATTCATCATGATAACTAACTGTCAAATGGCGGAAGTGGTTCATGCATATGGTAAAGAAAAATAGAACTAGGAGTTTAGATGACATCAAAACCAGCGTATTGTTAGCTGAATGGTTAGCAATGCGTGCCAAAATTTCTCTGATGAAGAAGCTTAGAAGCTTCCGAAATGGATCTATAATAAAAGCTATGGCGGCTGTCTCTAAACATTTTTCCTACTCTATCCAATCAAAAAACTTTTAATAATTAACAAAAAATTATTATTAAAAAATAAAAACAATAATAATTTTCATAAAAATTCAAAAAGTGAAAAATTATTATTCTTGGCCTTGGGCTCGTTTCATGAATACTTGTTTTATTTTATTTTATTTTATTTTATTTCATTTTATTGTTAATTGATATTATTTTACTTTATTTTATTCTATTTTATTTTATTTTGTTTTATTTTGTTTTGTTTTGTTTTGTTTTATTTTATTTTTTTTTATTTTATTTTGCTTTATATTATTTTATTTTATTTTATTTTGTTTTATTTTACTTTTTTATTTTATTTTATTTTATTTATTCAATATTTGGACAATTTATTTAACTTCAGTCGATCGAAATTGTAATTGTAATCGCAGCTACCTAAATTAAATTTCGCTTAAAGTATCGATTTAAGCAAGTTAGCAAAATTTTGGAAAATGGTCATGGTGACGAGAGGAGCAATTTTAGAAGGTTTAAACGCTACAGCTCTAAAGCCATTAAACTTGTTTACGGAAGGTCTTACTGCAATACAATGTAGAATACGTTCTTGGACTTTTTAATGGTTGTAAGCTTTTATAACTATCCCATTGATGAACTTTAAAATTAACATATTTTTAACATTTTTTTTTATATTTTTTCTATGTATAGCTTTGTAAGATAACGTGCTCAGTTAATGAAGATTCAGTTGTGCTGTGTAACAACACTATTACCTGCATTATATAAGTACATTTGAATTTCTAGAACACTGTATAATTAGCATACTGTTAAGCTTCCGATAACTTAACTCGTTAAGCAAACTAACAAACAGTATGCACAAAGCAAAAAACTATAATTAAATTGCATTAAAACCAACAACCAAAATCCTGTTATTATGCAAAGAAATTTATCATAATATGTAAACTAGGTGAACAATTAACAAATTTTGTACTTTATCTAATACGTACAAACAAGCCCGTATTTGGTAAGAGTACATTGCAATCAATGCAAACAAAATTATTGACATGTAATTGCTAACAAATTGTTACAATGCTCATACGAACAAGCTACGGTCTTACATACCTGAATACTGCAGCAAATTGTACAGGAGAGGTTGCAGTGCGTAGCAAGTGTAATAGATGTTGGGGGCTCCGTACATTTAGGTCAGCTTTAGTGTACATTCCTTTAGAGTAGAAATACTGCCGATCGAATATCAAAAACACTTCTCTGAAAGGAAGTAAACCGTGAAGTAAGGTTAAGAATTGGGAATGTGAATAAGTGCCGCATCCTTCTATTTTAAGTTTGAAGAATGGTTTTGTCTTCGTAGTCAATCTTCCGTAGCTTCACCATCTAGTCAAAGTCTTTTTATCAAGTAAATTATAATGGTTGAATTTTTTATTAGTTGCCTTATGTGGCAGTTCAGACATATTTCAGAAATTCTGGATGGAGCTGAGGATATCAGTGGCTGCCAATAACATGAGCAACAACTTTATATATTCCGAGAATTAAGTAAACGCATGACTTCTAGGATAAATCTGAAAGCAAAAAGATGTGAAAAATGTTATGAGCGCCAAACTGTTAAAATTCTCTGAACTGCTTAAAAAATACATTTTATACTATTGGAGATAAAGCTTTTTATGTAATAATAAGCGTCTATGATTTTTGCTATCGCAATATTTTCCCCGGGGTCATAGAAAAACCCAAAGTGTCAGTGAGACTTAATCCGATACTGACTATTTAATGTTTTTGGAGTTCAACTTGATAGTTGGTATATCCATTTAGTTTGCGCCTCGTTGTGTATAAAAATAGTTAACCGTCTAATAGCAAATTTGTAACATGACAGGAACAGCCACTAAACCAGTACATACTCGGAAATACCCTGCAGGTAACTCAGTACCTGGAGAGAGAAATTTCTGTTTCAGAACTAGATCTCAAGTGCCAAATTGGAACTAGCCCGATAGTAACTGTACAAATTAAAAACCGTCAGTTATGTAACCATAGCAAGGTATTTTCAGTTATATTTGTGAAAAAATTTCCAATGTCCTTTAACTAGAAACATTTATTATTTCAAATTGAACTTTTATTTTTTACTTTTATAATTTGCAAAATAATAAATATTTAGTTGGAACGCACTTGTACCGATTTTTTTTGGAGTGATTTAGAACTATTGCAATGCTAGTCCTACTAGAATCACAATGTAAAATTTTGGTCTATTTCGGAGCCAACGAAATAGTAGAGTAAGCCCCGCCATTTTGAATTCGCCAGTTGATTGACAAATAAAAAATTAAGTATTTGTAGGGTACATCCCTGTGCGAATTATATTTGAATTAAATATCATAACTAGCGATGTGCGACCCGTAGTCTTATACTGATCCCCTCGCCATCTTCAAAATAGGTGGAAAAGTTTCAGCATGATCCAATCACTGAAGAATTCAGCGTAAAGATCTATTTATTCATTCGTTGATTTTCCTACAGGGTGGAATTTTATTTATATTGGAGCGATTTTCCGCCATCCTTTGTTAAATTTGGTTCTGCAACAAACCGGTTTTGGCGTTCTGCCATCTTCAGTGCTTCATTTCGTTCTCACCAAACCGCATATGACACGGGGTGGCGGACATTTTTCTGATATACGTCATCTATTTTTTCTTGAACTTTCGCACACTTTCATGCAAAGTCACACATATAGAGATCGTCAGAACTAGCTCAAAGTGAGGTATTTCAGGAAAAAACTGCTCACAAATCAGCATGTAGATACCAAGTTATGCCATCTTTTGGAAGAAGTGTATGTCTGAGACTCTCATATATATAGATGGTTTTAGCAGAATAGTCTCCCATTGAATCGGACGAAAAATCTATGAAATGGATAGATCTATTCTTCTTCTTCTTCTAATTAATGCTGGGTATTCCTGCGAATTATGGTGTTAGAACATGGCCGAGGCAGGTAGACTTAAATTCACATCGGCCCCGATTCTGTGGTCAAACAATTTTGCTCCCGCGGCAGTCGGGATGATATCGTATTGTGCTTGTATCGGATCATATCGGATTCATTTCAGTCAAAGCACCGTCAATATCAGTATAACATTGCTTGACCCGTCACGTCCAATAATAATTGATGTTGGGCTTACAAGGTTCAGGAACGCCCTTTCCGATTCAAACTCCGCTTTTCTTTAGAGGGCGATATGCCAACCTTTCGATCATGCGTTGCCGACTAGAAACCCTATAAATAAGTCGATTTATCATTGCAAATTTCTTTAAAGGACTAATGTTGTCGAGCAAATATGGATAAAGATTTATTCGGATGCTTAGAACTGCTTACAATGTGGACTAGGCGTGAAGACTGGACAAATGTTTTACTGTAAAGAGGTTTTTATTTTAATATCCCTACTCTTTTCGGGATATCGAAAATGTGGACCAAAGTAACTAGCAAATGTGTTTCAATTCAATGTGCACCAAACGAAAATTTTAGGTGCTTCAACTTATTTCGGAGCTATCGATCAAACTTAAGATCAATGATAACATATCTGTATCTACTATATTGGTCTCGAAAGAAAAGCTTTAAGGAGAATTTAAGTCTTTAAGGCCTTCCTTTTCATATAATTTGAGAGATATCGACCAATAGCTGACCAGGGTAGCCGAACATTTTTACGAACAGTTTGGGGGATACAGGGAAATGCTTAACATAAAGTTGTTTTGCAATAACTTAATGGAAACCGAAAATATTGATACAGTTTTGTCTCTAATATGCATCAATTTACAGTTTTCGTTACGAAAAACTTAGTAGATGTGAAATGTCGCTCTGCCGCGTAAAACACGAAAAGTTTTCCGGAAGATTTATGGTCCATCGTGAGCCAACGATGAGTATCGTCGAAAATTTAAGGATGGGACTGTGAAGCTGCGGCCGAAAAAGGTTTGCTATCGACGCCGAAATTCGGCAACAGAGCAGAGAAGTCATATGGGGTTTGTTCCACTAGGAAACTTTTGGGAAACAGAAAATTAGGAAAAATTTCCAACACAGGCTTCCAGCTCGGAATCCTAAGTTGGACCGGGTAGCCCACCAGAGAGAAAGAGAAAAAGAGATTGGGGAAGAGGTAATTTTTTGTAATAAAAAAAAAACTTTCTAGAATTTATTTTCCTGCAAGGAAATGATAGGACTGGATGTCATCTGCTGGGTTCGCTAGATTCAGTACAAAGATTGACTTAACATTTTCCATTTTTTATCGCTCACGTTGTAAAAAAACAAACTTTGAAGAATATACCTACGTACGTGCGCTTTTTCGGCATGTTGCAACAACAGTGTTTGTATTTCCACCTCTACCCAACTCAGACCGATTTTACGATTCCGATCTCCAGCTGAATGGACAAAATCATTGTGGATGCATGAATATGTAACACGCGCTTGGGCGGTTGTTGCTACCGTTTTATGCAGTTGTGGTAATAATACAACAAAAGAAGGTAATGCCGTTACATATATTTGTATGTTGTTGCTTACAACAAGCTTATCATTTCTCGCTATGTCGATGGTCTATGACACAACATGACGTTGAACATGGCTATGAATGCGCTTTAACACAGCAAGTCAACCGTGTCACTGCGGAAGTGAGGTAAAAGAAGTAAATGCTGTGAGTACAGCAAGAATAACACTATATGGGAACGGTTGATATGATCACTAGGCATACTGCGATATGGAACAATGAAGGACGACGAAAATAAAACTTTGCAAAAATTGCTATAATAGGGTTTGCTTTTTGCAAAACTTCTTTGCAAGAAACATTAAGATATTGTCAAAATCGAGAGAAATTATCGTAGAAATATTGATGTCTACATAATATGATAATAGAATTCGACAGACGAGACGTAAGAAACACTAGCATGGGTACTCTGTGAATTACGGTAATTGCCAGTCTATGAAAATGTTACATTTATTGATGTGTAAACATCTTTGGGCTCGGTAGGGACTGTCCAGAAAGCACCTTTGGGCAGCGAAATTAGGCGAAAGATCTGCCTGCCTCTCTGTATCTGCCTTGTTGTTGATATTGTTCCTGTGCATAGCTGAGTGGTTGCCCTTTTGGAAAAATCTCTAGTTCTGAACTGGTGCGCATGTAGTGCGTTTCGAACCACAAGTAGTTCGCCTTCAATCTCTTTCACATGTAATCAACTGGCGAATTTAACATGGCGATGTCCTAGGCGGTGAAAATTGTCTCCCGCTACATTACCTTTTCGACAGCTCCGAACTAGTTACAGATTCCACAATTGGGATGAAGTTTATTATTGCTAATATTGCTTTAGTTCTGAACTATTTCCAAATTCTGCAACTTGGATGTAGCTAGTTTAGAATTAAAAAAAATATATTTGGAGAAGCCCTTCATGGTAGAACTATATTCGAAGACTTTTTGCCAAATGACTGCTTACGGTCGCGACCCCAGTTTTGAAAAACTTTTTCAAACTACTTTTGATGTTACCTTTCCCAGGACTTCGCTGTGATAGTCCAGCAACACTGTCGCCACACCATTGCGGTTAGTTTATGCAAGGCTAATAATTTAAGCCTACATTTTAAACCGTTCTATCATAGTGTATACGTATGTAACATTTTCTCACACTATTGATGCGTGCGCCGTAGCTGAGTGGGTAAACCACTCGACTCTGATGCGGGACGCGTTGGTTCGAATCCTACCAACTGATAATTTTTTTTTATTTATCAATTTAAATTTTAACCGTTCTTTAAAGAACGTTACAAGAACAAAACATTTTTCCAAATACGAATCTAAATTTTATTAAATTTTAATGATTACACAACTGCCGGTTTCGAACTAGTGAAAACCTAGTTAGTTCTTAGTAGCCACTTTATCTCTAGTTCGGAACCAGAAATTATTCTCACTAGTTACTGACATTCCACAGGGAAGTGAAATTTTGGCTAAGTATGCGTGTACAGAATCTTCCCAGCTAACCAAAAGTGCGAAAAAAACTCCCTTCGGAGCCATAAAACGCACATTTCTCGGAGCTTTACCCTCCGAAATGAGCTCCTTTCGGAGCCCAAATGGAGCGAAAAATTGTTCTACGCGGGCACCCCAAAAGGAGTCATAAAAATGAGTCCGAATCCGATGAATTTGTAGCGTTTTCTGGCTCTTTTTTGATGAACTTCGGAGCCTTTTTGGAGTCTTTTATTGACGCTTCTTTTTTCCTCCATTCTGATGGGTTTTGGAGCCTTTTTGGACTCTTTTTTGAGCCTTTTTAGCCAAATTTCTTTCCTTTTTTTACTCTTTTGCTAAGATTCTTATAGGTTTTTAATACTTATATCTGTATTTAACTAATCAGAAGAAAGTTCACCTTCTAATGGTTTATATAGTATTATTTATTTTATATTGAAAACATATGTAATTCTATTAGTTCTTTATTGAAAACAAGTTTTAAGTAAAATATTTGTATAACTAAATATATAGGTACAACTAAGCGTATACATTTTTCATTTGGAACTTATCAAAAACTATATTCGATTCATTAAAATGCTATATAGAACATACATACAGTAGTGGCAGGAATAATAGAAACAAAATTGGAAGTAGTTTTACTCGTAAAATATATTAATTTGTGTTTTTAATAATTTTCATTTAAAATAAAGCAAAATCTTTTATAGAAACCACATAAATAAAATTTTTAAAGTTTGCAAAAAGTTCAGGAAAGTTTATCAAAGTTTAAAAAATTGCCTTCAAAACATTGTGTTAACTTAGAAAGTTTTACTATGTGGTTTCTATAATAGACTTTATTTTATTTTAAATGCAGTTTAGTTCGCTTCCAACTTTTGACTATTGATAAACATTCAGGAGAAAAAGACACTTTACGTTCCATTAGGTAAAATAAAAAAACCTCAGAAAATTCTCTAAAACATACATATAATTGCACGTTGCTGCTTATCCGCTCTCCAACGTTTATTTTCTCACAATTCTCTTTTCGCGTACAACAAAAAGGACCACAAAATGCTCTAAATCGTTCATAAAACTGAGCCTTGCAGTTTATCCGCTCTACTATATTCATTTCTTCTTCCACGGCTCCGTAAATCTTCATAAAAAAGTGGTATTTTTGATGTTTACTAAAAAACACTCCAAAAAAGCTCAAATTACGGACTCTTTTTGGATCATTATTTCGGAGCGCTCCGACTTTGGTAAGCTGGGTTGTTTGACTAATATGTATGTGACGATCTGGTTATGTGGGTGTGTGTGGCTATGCAAGTGCTTTGCTGATTGTTGTTGTCAGAATACTCAAAATGGTATTTAATTTGTTTTGTTAGTGTAATCTTTGTTATTATACTTATTAAATGAAATGCAAAAAAATTAACTAATATAAAATAACATAATTTTTATTTAAATTAAAATAAATTAAATTAATTTAAAAGAACTATGATAACAGGAAAGAAATTAAATGAGGGGAAGGGAAGGGAAAAGAAAGTAAAGGAGAGAAAGGGAAATAAAAGGAAAGGGGAGGAAGGGAAATGAAAGGAAAGAAAAGGAAAGGAGACTGGTGAAAGAAGAGAAAAGCAAATAAAATAAAAATATACTAAAGTAAAGGTACAGCAAAAGAGAGAAGGCCTAGAAAGGAGTAGCTAATAACTGAAATAAATTGAAGTGTTTTGCGTGAAGTTCGTCCACTGGGCGAGGTCTTATTTTATAAAATTTATGTACAGGATACATATGTTTACACATCAAACTCCACGAGTACTTGGTACTCACGCCTTTTTTCTCTTCTTCTTGGGCGGCTCTCACTATCCTAAGCGACACCTCTTTAGTAGTAATTTACAAATTGGTGAAACCGCCTGCGTAGACCATTGTATTCTCGAGTGTTTGGTTCTCTCACCAACGAAGTCCAGACCACCCCATCCAAAAAAACATTACTTTCAAGTCAACCGGCGTTAGTTTTTGGCAACATACTATCAAAGGCTCACAGAATATTCCCACAACAGTCCGTTCTACGTACCGGAAAGATGCGGATCTGCTGCCAAAGCTTGGGGGAAAATCTTCTTCTTAAATGGATCTTAACCATCTAAACGGGTTTGACCGGCCAACATAGGGTGTCAGTCATTTATGCGTTCTGCCAACTGGCTCCGATTAGAAACACCACGGTATCACAAGTCGGTTTCCACTTAGTCCATCCATAGGAGGGTGGTCTCCCGGTATGGCACCTGTACCTATGTTAGGGAGCAGGATATGGGTAAGCAGACATTCTGTACAGTGAACGGGGGCGCTCCCTCATGAGGTTTAGGAAATTGCATCTTGAAATAAATGCCTCCAGATCACTTCAATCACAAAAGGTCTGCAATTAAATTTACAATCAGAGAGTTCCGTTTGAGGTTAGAGTTTCTATATAGTCAATAAAGAGAATCACTTTTCCCCTGAAGGGATAAGCCGTTGTGGTATAGTTAGTTCACCACTTAAAACGCGGTGTCTTTTTGGTGTACTCAAACTACGGCGATCACAGTAGATTCCTCAAACGTTTTAGATGGCTCGATGCATATCAATGTCAATGTATTTTGTAGTCCCAAAGCTTCTTGACACAACTGTATCACCAAAGGCGATTCAATCCTTTTCATTCTATCTGAATAGGACAGGAATTTAACACTTTTACACTAACTTGCCCACAGCAACAGAGAGGTTGGAGAGCTTTGGGTGCTCCTCCCATTTGGTTATGTTGTTCTGAAATATCGTACCTGTTGGCGTTTGCTGCAAAGGCCGCATATTCGGCTGAGAAAATCGGTTGAATTTTTAGTAGCGAAGCTTTGTTAAAGTTGTTATCGAGGTTAGGAAGTCCATTGCCAATTCCTGAGAGGCGTATGGGTAGGTTATTGTTGTTGTTGTAGCATCCTGCGCTGACTATGGTGATGCATGCCCAGTTTAACTAAGTATCCATCTTTCAATGTCATTAGCGACGCGAAGGCTCTATGACCCTGAATTTAGATTGGTAAAAATGTGGTAGATTATCAGGCTTGCTAACCAAAAATTGTGTTTAGAGCTGCAACACTGAGTTAGAATATTACTTTTTTGAGCGTTAAGCTCTTTGTACATAAATTACTAACTAAAAAATAATATTAACAAAAATAATAAATAAAGTTACTCCGACTGAGACCATAAATAATGCCGACAAGTCTACGTCTGTTAGCTGCTCCTCTTAGTGGTAATATTATTTATACATACGAGTATGTACATACGTATGAATATTTTTGCAATTGTGATATATACGTAGATTGCCATTTTTGTTGTTGTGGATTTTTTATTGTTGCTCTGTTCGTTCATAAAATATTAGGTAGTATATCATTCGAAATTGCAAGCCCCAAGTTGGAAAAGTGAAAGAGAGTAACTGTGGTAGCAACTCAAACTCGATAAAGGCAACAACAACAGCAACAATTCATTTTCCAACAGGCAACAGACATTGCCAACTACGTTTTAAATAGATCTTCTAGGCGTTGGAGGTTGACAGGTTGGTCGCTTGGCCATCTTGGCTACTTGTTGTTGTTTCAAGAGACTATTGGCTTTTGGTTTAAGAAAAAATCACAATATTTACATTTTTGTAGACACTTACTACCTAAATATAATAAGTGATGATGCATTTTCAATGAATGATGCCAGATATGGTATTTTACATTGCCCCACAAAAATCGACAAGAAAGTTCTTAATGTTCTATGTTAAAAATAATTTTAATAGGTATACCGATGTTAGCACATTCTAGAAGTGTATATCGGCCAAAATTATTTACAACTCTTTCAGTTTATATTCAAAAAGTTACAGTTCATATTCAGACGGTTAGCCGCCATTTAAAGAAGAAGTATATGGGTAGATGTAACCAGCCCATTTAATAGCTAGTGTCGCTGCAGAAAATGAGTGATCATCGGTGCCCCCTGCGGGTTAGAGGGTTAAAATATGCCCATGGTGGGTATGCCTGTTGTAAGATGCGACTAAAATCCACATCGTCCCTGTTTTCGGGGTCAACGAAATCACTACCACGGCAGTCAGGCTGGTGCCGCAAGATGCTTGTATCTTAGCGTAACTGGTTCATATCTAGTAAAATTACTTCTGCCGGTTGATGAATGCAAGATGTGATACACCGCTCTACACGCACTGCGATAAACGATGCAAGCCGACAAAACCATCGGGCTTTGAGTTATTTATGTATTACCCTAATTAGGACAGCAACTTTGTAGCCAGATAAAGAAGGGCGGAAAGCTTTTAACGCGGAAGAAGACAGAACGACGCCTTTTTGAGGAAACATGAGGCCGAAAAAAACATGCGACGGCGAAAGGCGTGAGTGTGAGAAGCTTGAAAGACCGTCTGATAGGAATGATGTCTGAAAACTCTACACTTGTACCTTAAATTTAAATATATATCCCTTTCTCTCGTTTAAACATTTTGTTGCAAAATATCTCTCAAATATGGGCATTTCCAAAAATCTGGCGCCACTAGCGCCACGAAACTATCAAGCAGACAAAGAGAAAATTGGTAACGAGGAAAGACGAGTCAACCTCAAAGCGCATTGGTGGCAAGGTATTTGGATACATGGAATATGCATACTACTAGTATCTTTCGCTTTACCTCTGGATGTTTTCTATTACTCTTATTTTTTGTTCCCTTTACTACTGTTGGTGTTGGTGGTGTTGGTGTGCGTATTGGCGCCCACAAATATGAAATGTTGCGCCCTCTGTGTGCAATAAATAATATTTTTTCGCATAAAATATGTTATCCGATTTTCATGGCATGCCGAATAGCGGTAATATTTCATTTTTTATTACCTTTCGTTGCGCATTTGTTAGGATGGGTAAGTTGCAGTTTACAATATACTCCCGCTATATACATATATGTATGTACTTTCTACCTTTTCAGAGTCAAATGAAATTCACATTTTTTTCACCCCACCAATGTTTTCGCTAGTGCAGTAAACATTTATTCATGCCATATTTGCCGGGTATACTACACAAACAACACAAATGTATAAAAGAAAACTAGCAAAAAATATTAAATGCATTCATTATCCTTCAACCGCAAACATTCATAAATTTTCACATTTTGCGAGCACCTTTTTATAACAACGCGCCAAAATGTATGCAACGCTTGTGGAGTGATTTCTTTTTTTTCGCCATTCTTCAAGCTGAATAATATTGAAAATGAATGCAATGCCAAAACTCAGTCCACTTTTCGTGTTAATATTTTTTTTATTTATATAGATATATTTATATAAACACATATATAATATTATATATTATTTAATTTGTGGTCATAGAGGCAATAGTGGCGAGTGTGGTCAAGAAAGCATACCAAGACAATGTCCCATGAAGGCTATTTCCATTTTATAATTCTATGAGTATTCCAGCATACATTCCTCCAGACTGACTATTAAGACGATCGAGCAAAAGCGTATCAGTTTAACTATTTCCGTTGCTGTTGTAACCGCAAAACACTCCTTGGGGGTTTGAGCAGCTATCGACCGTCTATTGCCGAAATGAATCAGTTACTAACTCAACTGGAACGATTTGTTTGACTCCTCGAACTATAGCTCTTACAAGAGGCATATCGTAACGTGGGTATATTCTAAACCCCTTAACTCAGTCAGGTCATTCCGTCAATTCCTGAACCAGCGTTTACAGTCATGTTATAGCCGCTGTTCGGGTCAGAAGGTGTTAATATCGACACCGACTTTGACAGCCTAGGCAGCTAAGCGAAATTCTGGACAGCTTACGTTACAACATTAATATTCTTGAAACGAGCCTCGTTGCCTCGAAATCCTGAAGTAGCGTGGAATGCCTGACTGATCAGGTTGTAGTTATAATTTCACTTGAATACATTTATTCAAATGAGAACGGTCAAGGCGTATCGTTTTCGGTACATGCGTCAGGTGTATTTTCTTTTCCTTAGGTTCAGAACGATACTTACCGGATCAGTAAAGAAAGAAGCAGTCAAATTGTTCCGCGAATGACGATTTTGAATGGGATTAGGACCGACTCTAGTCGGAATGTTTGCAAAGAGAAAAGTTACTGATGAGTAAAAAGATTTGTAAATAAAAGTGCCTGTCCATTCACAAGCTAAAAGTTATTTTGAAATCCGCCGTTGTTAGTGAAATTTTTATTTAACAATGATTACATTCAGATAAAGACGATATACGTCTTTGCTGAAAAGCTTTTCACGTATTTTACACTTTTCATATCGCCGCTGGGTACAGTTGAATTGCCCCATAAAATCGACATTTTGTGATGAAGGTATGCAACCTGCTGCTAACAACCAATACGGTAGGTGTCCATTCGAGCAGTTGAATATGCAGTCAGCGATGCAGTGGATGAGTCCGTCCAATGTGTTTAATCACTAATTGACATCTTCGTAATTGCTAATTGCCTTTTTCGCTTTCATGTAGCAGCATACTTGTGTACATTCCTAAATGCAGGCTAAGTGAGCTCAGAGTTCTTGTATCAGAACTGGGAAAAGATAAATAAAGAGTAAATGAATTCCAATGAATATCGTTTAAGGCGAATTGTTGCTACAACATACATATTTGCATAACAATGCATTAGCAAGCAGATACGATGCCCTTAACGACAATTTAACAGGACAAATAACTGTGGAAAAATTTCTTATTGAAGCAAATTATCCTGAGCCATTTTCTATTCACAAGAAACCCACAGAAAGAATATGTGGAGTGGCTAAAAAACATACAGTAGCTTAACAAGACCTACACACCTTACCGCTGTTTTCATTCGCGCCATTGAAAAATTGTATTTTATCACACTCCCTTCTGAGGTCAAGAAAGTGAACCAAAAGATCTTGAGCATAGAGGATAGACTCGAATGCGTTGCATATCTTGACTATAATACTTGTTTACCTTGAAGCACAATGCCGAGGCTAATTTGGTAGGACAAAGTTTGAGCTTGTTTCTCACGCACTACGTACTTTTACTATGAAGAAATATTGCTTCGCCTCGGACATGGGGGACTCTGCCTACAGGGCCCAGCGGTGGTACAAAGCAGCCACCTGTACTGATGCAGCTGATAACTGTTACCAATGAATTCCCCCCTCAGAGATGCTATTGTACATTGCAACATTTTCACATTTTTTTTGTGAAACCCATTGGTCTGGTAAAAGAGGTTCCTGATAGAGCTCGAAAACAAATGGAGCCAATATTTCCCGGCCCATAGCTCGACCTAAAACCGATAGCTCGATCTAAAACCAATTTCAAGTCCAGTTGCAAGAACCCTATAAAATGTTCTTCTGATCAAAATAAAAGAAATAGAAATGGGCTCTATAGAGTTCTACCTGCTTATTCCGCTTTGGTATACAAATCTTCATTTTAGGTGTTCATGTTTTTATTTAAACAGTAAAAATGGAATGTCAGAAGTGTGATTATATAATGTCGTCATTTGATGAAATGACAGTGGAAGAGCTCGTCTCGTTTTTGGTGGCGCATGGGGTTTTGGCTGGTGCAATGACCTGTGAGCAATGCAACAGTCTATGCAAGTTGCTTGGCGATATGTGGATCTGTCGCAGACAGAGAACCATGACCATCCAGAAAAAGAAGTTGCAGTGCAGTTTTTCGAGGAGCCGGACGACCAACACCTTTTTCGCGAAGTCGAAATTAAGCGTGAAGCAAATATGCAAACTTGTGGTTTGGTTTATTTCGACGTCCTACCCAAAAATAAAAGCCCTAGAGCATTTCAATCCATAATTTTATATGGATGTCCTGTCTGGGGTGCATGTGCAAAAACCCACATCGCAAAACTTCAAATCAAACAAAACAAACTGCTAAAAATGATGTTTAATCTGCCATGGCATTTTTCGACTATGGAGCTGCATACCCAAAACAAAATCAGTCTGGTTTCGGACCGTATTGAAAAAATTAGTGAAAAATTTGAGCGTCTCTGTGATATATCTACAAATCCACTTATCTGTAATCTAAATAACTGATAGTTATCCTAATATATAATTATGTATATACTAAAATTAAGAAACAAATACCTAAACTGATTTTTAACTCTAATCAAAAAATTCGTAAAGGTTTTTTTTTTAAGCTTATTTCCTGTTGCCAAAGCTATCTTTTTTTTTCCTTTTATCTATACAATTTCTAACAAAATACATCTATACTCTTTTTCCCAAAATACAATGCTATAGATGTAAGGTGTATCGATATGCCATATCTTCTAAAATTACTGTATTTAAATATAAATAAAATGAATGAATGAATGAAAGCCCTAGAGCATGAAGTACGCATATCTCCGAAGACGTGTTCTGACTGGTTGAGCTGCACAAGGGAGGTGTGTGTCGATTGGAACATACAGTACGGGGACAGAATGTTAGGCGGCCCTGGAAAAACCGTCGAAATTCGTCGAGGCAAAGATGGGGCAAGGGAAGTACAATAGAAGCCGAATGAATGAAGGTCAGTGGGTTTTCGGAGGTGTAGAGAGGGGATCGAGGAAAATATTTGTTGTGCCTGTTGCAGAAAGAAGCAGTGGGACTTTGCTCAGATGGCTGTGAGGGCATATAGAGATCTTGGGAACCACGGTTACACTCACTACACCACTCTGAGAACTTCGTAGATCCCGTAATGGACCCCAAATATTGAGGAGCTGGCGGGAGCTTCGGTCCTCTATCCCAAAGTATGGCCGCTCCGATATAAATTTCGACGGGTATATAGCGGAATTCCTATTTAATAGGAAGAATACCGCTATCAAAGACCGCGTACACCATATTTTCAAACACATCGGCGAACTGTATGCTCCAAGTCAAACATAATCGCGCTCCGCATGGTAAGTAAAATGAATATATGTATGTAAACTGGTATGTTTCATGTTTAAGTGAAATTATTTCATAGACTTCTTTCACCTGGAAATGAAACACCCGATTTTATGTATTATATACATACATATAGAACATATAGAAAAATTTTTAATTCTTCCTTTCGTACTCGTTGTTTTTTTTTTGCTCTAGTCATGGTCCATCTGAAAAAACAGACACACTCCAGCTTGGTAAGTAAAATGTATATGAAGAGGTTAGCAGCAAAGGGATGTATGTAAGGAGGTCTGACATTGTTTCGAGTTATTCAAGTTTGAAAATTATTAGTTATTGTAAATTCTCTACAAACTCTCTCTCTTTATGGCGCGATATACAACAGGTATATCATCATAAACCTCCTAAGAGATTTTTGCGCCAAGCTTCTCTTCCAATTTGTGGTGTGCCGATTTGAATTTTTCCCTACAAATTGGTGGGACCTACAGTTTTTTGCCGACTCCGAACGTCATCTACAAAGGAGACGAATTTTTGCTGAGAAGCCTGTCATGGCAGAAATACACTCGGAGAGATTGCCAAACCACTGCCGAGGGGCGACCCCGTTTTGAAAAACTTTTTTCAAATCACTTTTGATGTTACCTGTACCAGGGCTCGAACCATGGACCTTCGGTGTGGTAGGCCGGCAACACTACCTCCACACCACGGCGGCCGCCACTAACAAACTACAAACTATATAAATATGGGTAAAACTCCCAATTTCAAAAAATGTCACTTAGATCCTTTTGCTTACAACCACTTTATATGTAAGTATGCATGCATATGAAGCATTCGAAATAAAAAGCTATAAAATTTCCTTGTAACAATATTTTTACTATTTTATATCTTTTCAAAAACTCATCATGGTCCTTTGAGAAGGAAAAAGCTACTCAACAACGAGGAACCTCCGCGAAGGCAATCACCGTGTAGTGATGCGGAGGCTTAAGTCGATAACATTCGGCACTAACTAACCAAGCGGACGTGGCCTTGGCTGCATTCACATGGATAGTTTGTGCCGCATGCGAGTTACGACCAAGAACTGGCCACTTTTATCAATAACAAAAAAGGCCTTATCAGGCTCCCCAAAATTACAAATATTGTAATAGGCATTCAAAATGCTCAAAAATTTGAATGAAATTACTATCAAAAGAAAGGTAATTTAACAAATTTTCTTTTGATGTAAGTTAACATTCGAAAATAACTTGAAATCTGCGAAAAAAAATTACTATTGTTACAACTTTGCAAAATTTTACAACGTCAACCTTGGCTGCATACATGCGTTTCGAAAATTGTAAAAAATTTTACCAAAAAATAAAAGGATTTTAATGAAATTACTATCAAAAGAAAGGTAATTTAATTGAAATGTAAACTTATGGCTTTATTTAGTCAGGCTGAAGACACGCTACTACTTCCACCACCACCGCTCTTTGTTGGTTTGTATGCTAGCATAGAGCTGAGCTACTGGCAACGGATCAGCATACCCATTTATAATGCAGTTCACATTTAACTCGGAGAGCCTGTGTTCCTCGTCTATAAGAATAGGAAAAAAGTTATGCAATTTTGTAAGGTAAAAGGTTCTATGTTTTGCTAACTTCGGTTCTTACGCGCCAGGTTATACCGAGATTAGCCCAATTCTGATTAAATTTCGCACAAATAATCAAATTTTAGTTATTATATGTATTTACATTTTTCTTCCTTTTTTTTTTTTTTTTTTTTTTGGTTTGCGACACTCCAAATGCGGAGCGAAATGGCCAAGTGTTTAAATCATCTTAAACAGCCAGGTTATCTTTCATTTTAATTGTGTGTTGCCATATTATTTCATTGGTGTGACGTGTATTAAATTTATCATTCTTTTATTCGATATGTTCCGTTTTTTTTATTGTTCCGTTATTCGATGTATTCCGTTATTTTCACATATTTTCAATATCTCTTTTTTTTCTTTTCACAAACATTGTTTCTATTTTTCGTGGTTCCCGTTTTTATACACGTGGGTTTTTTTTTTCATATTTTTTTATTTATCGTTCCGTTATTCGATATGTGCCGTTATTTTTACATATTTTCAATATCCCGTCTTTTTTTTTCCAAACTCAAGTTTTTTGTTTTCAAATTAATGGTAAATGTTACTCTTCTCGTGGTTCCCTTGTGGGGAGCACAAACGCTTTACTTGATACTAGCTCAAGTAAGCAATGCACTTCCCAAGTTGACGAAAAACGGCGTGAAAGAGCTGACCAAGTCCGTTTCTGAGGTCCAACCAACACCAAGTCCATTTATAAAGATTGGTTGGACCTTTCAACCTTTCACGTCCTTTTCCGGCAACACTACAAACGAAACTGATTTTTCTTCCTTTATTCTGATCAAAACAAAGGAATGGGTTCCACTTTATTTTTTCTGTTATTTTTTTATATATTTCTGGCTAACAATTGCCTGCCATAAGCTGCAAAGGTAATTTTATTCATGTAATGTTGTGAAAACATAAAATTAGATAAAGTGAAGGTTTACATCACATAAAATATACAATTATACGTAAAGAAATACTTCAATTAGGTATTTATATTTAACGTTTTTTTCATGCTAAAATAGATTCTCTATGATACTACAAGGTGGCGCAAAAGTAAGCTTCCGATGTTCAGCATATCGGTTGTGGCACGTGCAGTGTGTACTGTTGGACCGTCTTGTTGGACCCACATGTTTTCCAATCCCAATTCATCAAGTTGCAGCAAAAAGAACTCGTTGATCATTGCTCTGTAGCGCTCACCATTCACAGTAACCGTTTGGCCCCGACCGATTATTGGTCAAATAAATAGTCAGCAATATTCCGCGTTCTGGAGCAGTGTAGCGTAACATTGTTTATTAACGTGTATTTCGCATGTGTTTACTACACAAATGTCAAAACAGAACTGACTTTAGGGGCCAATCGCAAAATTTATAGCATTTTCTGATAGGAGGATGACTTTTGCGCCACCCTGTACATAGTAGAGTAAATACGTCCAACAATCAAAACGAATTTTGCCGTGTGCAAAACGAATTATGAACTACAATGCTGACCGCTATCGTTTCGCCTACTCCATCTTTCTCGCATATTTATGGTATTTATGTGCAGAATACCTTTCTGGCCCTAAGCCGGTCCAACACCGGGTACGCGATCCTCAGTATTTGTGCGAAAAACACATTTCTGCAATTTTCAGAACAACCAATATACGAGTATGTGATTACAAAAGCCCTGCGGGTTAGGGGTTAAGAATATGCCTGAGGTAGGCATACCGGTCGTAAGAGGCGACTGAAATGCACAAAGATAATGACGTGCAACTCGATGGTTGATCTACAGATATGATGCCTCTCACCTTCCATTACCCACCTTCTCCTTCCTTTCGGAAGGAGCGGGTTGAGATGACCTAGAAGGTCCTGATGGTCATACCAAATGGCTACCACGAGTACTGGAGCGTACCGGATTCATATCCGGGCAGGGACTGTCACTTCGACAAGTCCCCAAAACCTTCGGGAAGTGTTTTTGTCGCCACAACAACATTACAACCACATGGAATTGACCGAAAATTTTTAACTTGAATTGCCAATATTTTTTGACAGAAATAAAAAAAAGTCGAGTATTCGCTTTCGGATTGTTGGTACCGAGGTCAAAACTTGTCTTTTGATACCCCTCCCAAAACTTTGTCTCCTAAAGGAAATAAGTACCCTTTCATATATTAGGCTGTATAAAAAGTACAATAGTCCTAGAATTTGGGGTAGTACTATTAGAATACGAACGGCTTATACTATCATCTCACAGTTTAAGAACCCTGATAATCCTGGGATAGTAATGTAAAGTCTGACCTAAACTAGATTGCCTTAATGAGATATTGGATTTTCAATAATTTTTTTAGAGTAACGTGCGGTCGTATAGAATCACCTTAATTTGAATTATAAATACGGTAAGAGTGAAAAATTTTAGCTGTGGTATCTTCTTCTTCTTCGTCGATCAAATCTGGTATCTTCTTCTTCTTCGTCGATCAAATCTGGATGGATATTACTTGGTTCATTGATACTTATGTTAATAATTTCATAAAAGGAATGAAGCTCTGTATAAATAAACTGTTTCATATCTAGAAGGTCTTTTTTCTTTTCAGGCGATATAGCAGGAACCGCACTAATTACTTGAAAATCATTTACACTGATGCCGGTAGTTCCTCTTTTCCCAATTTTAATGACTTTAAATGGCTCCTCGATATCCAAAGAGTTTTTATAATAAACGAGTGAAATATCGGCAGTATAACGTACCCAACGCATGTCATTTCAAGCAAATTTTGCCCCATTTCCATTAATTCGTCTCCAATTAAACTGAGATTTCAAAAGTTTAGAAAAATCTAAAAAATCGCTTTTTTCCTATTTCAACAACATGCATTTTTTGGTGAATTGATCTCACAGGGGCCTAAAGTGGAATAATGCAGTTACATTCCCATTCCGGCATAAGGAGGCAGCTACAACCGTAGATATAAAGATGCAATCTCATTGCCACCTCTGCGGGCAAGACCTTCATGCCACATAAAACATAGAACGGAGGCGTTTTCTAATGGCCGAATTAGCCTAGACTTATAACAATTTGACTTAGTTTACAAAAGAACTGAAAGTCAATTATTCATATTGATATTTTTTTAATTTGGCGTATTGCTTTCTAATTGCCATATAAATTTCATTCACCGAAAAATTTAGTATGCTATGCAATATATGAAGAAATTTTATTAAAAATATTGAAAAAAGTTATATGGTAGCACAGTTTTCTCACAGGCTCTCTTTGAACTTAGAAATCAAAAATCTATAGTTTTCCAAGTTAAGGCCGAGATGCAGATCACAAGAAAAGCAAAAACTCCATATAAAAAAATGCTTAAGAAAATTTCTTGGGTTACCTTTTCTTGAAGTAGTACGCAGTTCTCAACGTTATTTTACTACTATTTTATCGTGAAATTTGAGTACGGCAACACAGGTTTCCGTAAGAAATATATCAAGCGGCATTTATTTCTTGAAGAAAACAGTAATTTGGTAATATGCCAACTGGTAAAACACGTCCAAAAATGTCGGGAGAGGTATCAAAAGACGCGTTTGGACCTCGGTAGCAATAATCCGAAAGCGGAAAAGAAAAATTTTGTTTCAGTGAAAAGTTATTGGCAAAAAATGCTAAATTTTTCTTGAGCAATTTCTTGTGATCTGCATACCGGCCTTTACTAAGTTAAGTTATTATCTGGGTAAAGGCCGGTATGCAGGTCACAAGAAATTTCTCAAGAAAAATTTAGCATTTTTTCTTGCTTGAAAAATAGTATGGAAGTAATAAAAATGCATGGTGAATAGTGAAGCAGCAAGAAGAAGAGCACATAAGCAAATAAACGAATTAAACGTGATCTTGTGATCTGCATATAGGCCTTAACCACGTACACTTGCTGCTCATTTGTTAGATGTAGGGTTTCCAAGTCAAGTTAAGTCTAAGGCCCGGTTTCACCAACTCGACTTAACTTAGTTAAGTAGCGATTTTCACTTTTTCAGTTTCACCACCTAACTTAGCTAAGTCACAACTTAGTCAACTTGCCAGCTGACTTATTCTCGACTAAGCAGTGTTGCTGTGGTTCAAAACCTAAATGTCAGTAATGTTGCTAATTTGTTTTGTGCACCGCCCCAGTCGGAAACTTCACCATGCTTGACTTTAACAGGGTAAGCGTAGATGCATGTGAACGCTTGTTTTCTAGCATGCAACCATTACGAAACTATCGTTTTCAATTAAGCGCTAATTTTAGTACCTTCCAACTAAAGAGAAATGGGTGTAAGATCAATACATTACTTCTTGTATGGCCATACATGCCCTTTTCGCACTGGGGTATTGGAATGCACAGAGTTGTCTGGTATGAAAAAATACTACTATGCATAAAGCAGCTGATCGGGTTGTTGTGCTCAAAATTATTTAAGTCGCTCAGTAAAGCGTAAAGTAAGTTAGTCTCGAATCTGTGCTAACTTAAGTCACGACTTAGTTTTAGTCTTAGTCGCGTTGGTGAAACCGGCCCTAAGTCTAGGCTAATTCGGCCTTAAGTCATGGACTGTAAGATTATACGTCCACAACTGTCGTTTATAAAAGATGGAGTTTCTTAAAAATGGTGTAGGCAAACGCTTTTGTAAGTTGAATGTAATTGCTTTAGTGTTTTTTAACCTTTTGCGAATTTTTGATCATATCGTTTTTGATTGTATGCATTATCGGGTTTCTCAACATACGAGGTGTGTTCAAAAAGTATCGCGAATTTTGAATTTTCGCTGGTTACGTATATTCGAATTTCGAATTTTTTGTGGCGTTATGTTGGTACTCATGTCTCTCACTTATGCCGACAAGCTCGGCCATTTTGAATGTTCAGTTAATTGTTGACAGCTGCTTTGCTTGCACGTGTTTTGGATCGTCTTCGATTTTTACCTATTTTTTTACCAAAATTGCTCAATTGTGACCAAAAACAGCATCGCATGAACATTGCTAATGAGATGTTAAACTCTGTCCACGACGACCCAAATTTGCTCCAGAGGGTCATAACTGGTGACGAATCGTGGGTTTACGGTTATGACGTGGAAACCAAAGCTCAATCATCTCAATGGAAGCTGCCGCACGAACCAAGACCGAAAAAAGCGCGCCAAGTTCGGTCGAATGTGAAAGTTTTGCTGACAGTTTTCTTCGATTGCAGGGGCGTCGTGCATCATGAGTTCTTGCCACAGGGAAGAACGGTCAATAAGGAATATTACCTGCAAGTTATGCGCAATTTGCGCGAAGCAATCTGCCAGAAACGCCCGGATTTGTGGAAGAACAAAAATTGGCTTTTGCAGCACGATAACGCCCCTGCTCACGCATCGTTGCTTGTGCGCGACTTTTTGGCCAAAAACAACACACTAATGATGCCGCAGCCACCGTATTCCCCAGATCTGGCCCCCTGTGACTTTTTCTTGTTCCCTAAACTGAAGAGGCCCATGAAAGGACGACGTTACGCTTCTCTTGACGAGATAAAGTCGGCATCGAAGGAGGAGCTGAACAAGATACAAAAAAATTATTTTTTGAAGTGCTTCGAAGATTGGAAAAACCGTTGGCACAAGTGTATAATATCTCATAGGGATTACTTTGAAGGGGACAAAATAGATATTAATGAATAAATAAATAATTTTTGAAAAAACACAAAATTCGCGATACTTTTTGAACACACCTCGTATAGCTTTTTTTCTGCATCAAATTACTTTTTTCTTCCCCAATGGCAAATTTTATTTGAACTTGTAACGAATCGCAAGCGGAACAAGTGTCTAATTGAGGAGACTTGAATTTTAAATGCATAAGGCCGGTATGCAGATCACAAGAAAAGCAAAAACTCCATATAAAAAAACGCTTAAGAAATGCTTAAGAAAATTTCTTGGGCTACCTTTTCTTGAAGTAGTACGCAGTTCTCAACGTAATTTTACTACTATTTTATCGTGAAATTTGAGTACGGCAACACAGGTTTCCGCAAGAAATATATCAAGCGGCACTTATTTCTTGAAGAAAACAGTAATTTGGTAATACGCCAACTGGTAAAACACGTCCAATAATGTCGGGAGAGGTATCAAAAGACGCGTTTTGACTTCGGTATCAATAATCCGAAAGCGGAAAAGAAAAATTTTGTTTCAGTGAAAAGTTATTGGCAAAAAACGTTTAATTCGTTTATTTGCTTATGTGCTCTTCTTCTTGCTGCTTCACTATTCACCATGGAATTTTATTACTTCCATACTACTATTTTTCACGCAAGAAAAAATGCTCAATTTTTCTTGAGCAATTTCTTGTGATCTGCATACCGGCCTTTAGAATGGAATATTTGGGAGTATTTGGAAATGGCAACGGGGTTAGCTACTTTTTCCGTATACGGATGATGTATTTTTGAAAGCGCTTGGAGATACTTTTTACTTGTGTTACGCCTAGTGTAATGACTGTCATAAGCCCTATATTGATTGATATGACCTTTTATTTCATCCAATTTTTCATCTTTTATTTTGTTTCTAGGGGCCGATTTTCCACGACTGCTTTTGAAATCATTTTTGGACAAAGAATTTTTTTTCGGATAGCGCTTATTACAAAACCATCCTTTGATAAAAATTACATAATTAGAATTACGCAGTTTCTCGAGTAAATAGTATTTAGAAAACTTTTATTGAATTTTATGAAACTTTAGCAAGACAAATACAATTTTTATGTTAAGTAAAAACGACTTGAGGTGGCTTTGGTTACTTATCCAAATTTTGAAAACTTTAATAGAGGTACTAAAAATTACTAGAATTGACTTTTGGTGCATTTCCGAATTTGAAATACTATTGCCATTTACACGCAAGAACAGCCAAACTTTAGGAATCAACTTTGAATCTGATATATGTGTCGGAATGATTTGTGATAAAAGTTTAACTAAAATTAGACACATTTTTCATAAACATTAATAAATTAAGCTTTTATTTCAAAATCAATGTTACACAAAACCAACTTAGGCAATTTTGTTTTTTGGACGTAAAAACCCCATTTTTAGAGCTAGATCCTCGGATATTTGTGTGCTTATACAGGGTGGCGCAAAAGTAATCCTCCTATCAGAAAATGCTATAAATTTTGCGATTGGCCCCTAAAGTCAGTTCTGTTTTAACATTTGTGTAGTAAACACATGCGAAATACACGTTAATAAACAATGTTACGCTACACTGCTCCAGAACGCGGAATATTGCTGACTATTTATTTGACCAATAATCGGTCGGTGAAAAACGGTTACTGCGCAAAAGTAATCTTCCTATCAGAAAATGCTATAAATTTTCCGATTGTCCCCTAAAGTCAGTTCTGTTTTGACATTTGTGTAGTAAACACATGCGAAATACACGTTAATAAACAATGTTACGCTACACTGCTCCAGAACGCGGAATATTGCTGACTATTTATTTGACCAATAATCGGTCGGGGCCAAACGGTTACTGTGAATGGTGAGCGCTACAGAGCAATGATCAACGAGTTCTTTTTGCCGCAACTTGATGAATTGGGATTGGAAAACATGTGGTTCCAACAAGACGGTGCAACCGCACACACTGCACGTGCCACAACCGATATGCTGAACATCGGAAGCTTACTTTTGCGCCACCTTGTATATCTTGACACGGCGAATCCGATGGTGGGACCAGCTCAGTTTTCACTTAATTCGACTTTGGTAGTTTTTGTTTAATGCCCCAGATATACGTGTGCGCATATTTTACAACGCCTACGTTGTAACTTGCTAATTTCAACATCTCTATTTACAATTGCAAATAAAAAAGTTGCCAAATTTTAAATATGTACAGGGTGGCTGATGAATTTTGCTACATTAAGAAACTCAAATAATTTTTTTTTCAGTGTATGGAATTCATTTTTCTTTTATTCATGTTAAAGCTCATTAAATTTTATTAAATATAGCTTAATTAGTTTTAAAAATAATGGAATTTAAATGCCCCCCTTGCTCGTCGATGCATGTGCGGCATCTTACCAAAAAGTTGTTCATTACTGCTTGGAGAGTTGAGACAGGAATAGCCGCAATTGTTTCTCGAATGGATTGCCTTAGTTCATTCAAATTTGTTGGTTTTGCTTTGAAGACTTCCTGTTTGCGATAACCCCACAAGAAAAAGTCAGGTGCAGTAAGGTCAGGCGACCTGGGTGGCCAACGGAATGTGGAGTTTCTGGATATCAGCTTATTGGGAAATTTTCGTCGCAATTCTGTCATAACAGGTTGGGCTATATGAGGAGCTGCACCATCTTGCTGAAACCACACAGAGTTGAAAGAAATTCTCATTCGGCGTAATTCTGGATAGAAAAACTCTCTCAACATGCTCAAGTAACGGTCTCCAGTAACCGTAACGGTGTGACCGTTTTCTTCGAAGAAGTAGGGCCCGACAATGCAGCGTGATGAAACTGCACACCACACTGTGACACGAAGTGGATGCAATTCCGTCTCATGGAGTATCTGTGGGTTGGAAGCACTCCATATTCGACAATTTTGTTTGTTTATGTTGCCGTTTAAATCGAAATGGGCCTCGTCAGACATGAAAAGACAGTTCAACATGTTTCTATCCTCTTCCACCATTTGAAGCATCTTCTGGCTAAATTCCAAGCGAATCGGCAAGTCTGCAGCGTTCAGTTTGTTGGCCATTTGAATTTTATATGGGAATAAGTCCAAATCTTTGTGCATAATTGACTGTAATGACTGTCTGCTTACACCCATTTGAGCAGATAAGCTTCTTGTCGAAGCACGTGGATTGTTTTGTATGGCAGCAGCTACAGCAGCGATTGTTTCCTCCGTTCGAACTGAAGGGTTTCGATGGTAAGGTCTTCTGTTGACTGTCCCATGCTTGGCAAAATTGTTTACAAGTCTTATTATGGTCCATCTGCTCGGAGGATTGCCGCCAAACGTGCGCCTATACTCTCTTTGAACCGAAACTACGGACTCCAGTGCGTGATAGCGGCGGACAATCCAAATTCTTGTTTCAGTGTCCCAGTTATCCATTTTTGTTAAATGTAAAATTCAATCTGCAAAATAAAAAAAAAATTAACCAGATTCATTAAATAGAAAAAAAGTTTTTTAATTTTTTTTTGGTAGCGGCTTTCATTAGCCACCCGTATGCCTAAGATGTGTGTAAGGAAAAAAGCCAGAAAGTCGGCAATTTTTTTTTAGGCTGGATTTCCCGCTAAACGCTTTTGTAATTTTCTCCAGTTAAATGGATTTCAAAAACGCCAGATCCGTCAGGAAAAAGGCTAAATTGCCAGACCAGTGCGACAAAAAATTTATCTACAAATTTGGAATATTGCCACAAATTGTTTTGAACACTTCTGAATTTAATCATAACATCTTCTGCCCTTTTTTGCCTTTGATGATCTTATTATTGGTTCGTACAGCTTCATGATGGGGTTAGCAGAAAGTTTGTAAGTCACTAGTTAGGAGTTACGCCATTGTAAAGGTCTACAAGTAAGATATGTATCAACTGTCCGTCCACAGCTGTGCCGACCGTGTACAAAGTTTGTCAGTCAGAGGCTGGCTAACGCATAGTCGTACTCATTGGAAGTAGAAAAAACGTACGTGATCCTATAGAAACATGTATAATAAATTAACAAATAAGAGAGATTAGTTGCCGCAAATCATTGTTTAGGCTCATTTTTTGCAAGTAGAACTATTTTTGCAATTGTTTTAGTTATTTAATTTCCAGTTTTTGATTTCTTTGAAATCTTTATAAAAATCTCTATGGTACCTATTAAAGCAACCATGTATTTGATGTTGTCATGGTAATTCCCTTCTTCTTCTTTGTTTACAATAAAATTCCACGTGCTAATTTGATTATTTACTTTGAATATTCCAACTAAATAAGTAGTTTTCTTATTGACAGTGAATCTTAATAAAGTGCCCTGCTATTTAAAGTGTGTTTCCTAAAATGCGCATGCTCATTTCTTCTTTTTATTTTGTGTGTGCATGATGTGTACCAAGCGTACAAATAAGGGTGCGTTTATGTGAACTTCCATTTCGCTTGAGCGCTGCAGTTATCGTAGATTTTCCTTATTTTTTAGATACGGTTATAAAAGTTATATTTTAATTGATATTCGAGAAAAATTATCACGATTTTAACGGCGATGGTGGGCTTTACATGTTAGGAAGTCACCCGCTTCTCATCAGACCTCTTTTATACACTTAAATGCGAAGTAGAGTCATCATTGCTTTTCCACACCACCCAGGAGGCTGCAATGTAGGCGCGTTACCGGCATTTTTTTTGGGTGTGCGGTTCTTCTGTAGGCCTATTATCATCCATGTACATAATATTTACAAATAAACTTTATGAATTCAACTTTTGGTTACAAAAAATAAAAATTGCACAATTCAGGTACATAAAAAATCTAGACAAAACTACATACTAAGCAAAACTATGTACTTTAAAATATAATAGTTAAACAAACGACTTGGAAAAATTAATAAATTATTACAATATTTACAAAATGACCCACAGCGAAACCCTATTGAACTTTCTTGGAAATATAAGATTGGTGGGGAAAACGGCGGGTCCCATTTCTAAAGAACATACCCGAAATCTGCTAAAAAAACTATGACCTACGGCAGACAGACAAATCGGACAACTTCGGACTAAAAAAAATTGAAATATGGCTGACACTAAAAGAAAATCGGACAACTTCGGACTATAACAGACACTCGGACTAAAAGAAAATCGGACAACTTCGGACTATGACAGATAGACACTCGGACTAAAAAAACCGACCTTTGCCTGACACTAAAGGAAAATCGGACAACTTCGGACTATGACAGACAGACACTCGGACTTTGGCGGACTATCGGTGTGATGTAGACAAAAATTCCAAATTTTTAAAATTTGTTTCATTCGCTTTCTTATTGAACTGGTTAATTAAAAAGTATGTTCTAATTCTGATAAAAAGCACTTTGATGACGTCTGGCTTGCAATTTTCGCAACAGTAATACGAGTCCACGTCCCCCATTTTCTCATATAATATTTGAGAAAAGCCAACCCTATGGCAAATGGAATCGAAATACTCTGAATAAATTTTTTCGATGTTAGAAATGAACTCAATAAATTCAGAAGGTGGCTTCACAAGTTCGCAGTTACTGAACTGCTTTTCCATGGTAAAAAGGAAGTCTTTTTCAGTTATATCACCATCAAATCTTGGTAAAGGCATTGTACAGCTGTGCATTTTGAAATTTTTAAAATATAAATATCCACAAAAATATATAAATGCACTACGGTGAAGGAAGCTGCTTTCATCTACATATATCCACATATACGTCAACTTGAACATTTTGAAAAGAGCTAAGTGTTGGTCTAGGTAGACCTTGAAATGTTTGCCATGAGGTGTCCCTGACCAAATCATCGTTGCATGCTTGCAATTTCCTTTATCGACACATCTAGTATATCCCATACCCCAGGCTTGTTTAAACAGATATGAAAAGCGATGCGGCGTTATTTTTGAATCAAAAGATCCACCCCTACGAATGTGTCCAAAAAAATTCTCTATTTTGTCTTGACATAATTTTCGGGTCATCAAATGTTTGAACCCCTCACGTGACCAAAACCGCCACAAATGTCGTAAACCACCAATATTTAGTAGCCACCATTTAATAAAACTAAATTTATTCGTGATATCACGACCATCGGTGTCATGAACTTTAAGGGAATTAAGGAATTCTTCAGCTTCCTCAAGGAATTTTAGTTGATTCGAAGATGCTGTGAAAGGCTCCTTGAAGTTTCCCGTTGCTCCAAAAACAAGGCTATTGAAAATTTTAAATAACTTATCAAAAAAAAGTACGAACCCTGCCGTATTGAGAAATGAGGCTGATGAATGGGAATTTAAAAGGCCGGAACTATAAAGAGCAAACATTGCACTTGCAACTGAGTTGCTGAACACCTGAGAATCTAATTTTACGCTCATTTTGTTGTAATTTTTTGGACGAATGTGTACCGATGTCAACTTGTGGGTGCATGAAATATCATTTCGTTTTCCCTGTTCATATAAATGGACGATGTCCTTCCAATTTGCAGGACGTCCATGAAAACTAACGCTGTTATTTTTGCTTTCTAAACAATTTCGGGTACTTTTAAGAAGGTTTGGAGCATCAAAGAAGTAAACGATCTCCTTCCCATTTACTTCAAAGAAAGGCCTATCTTTTGTCACACCTACTAACCTAGAAAACCCCACACAATTTGATCCTTGATCGGTTACAAGATGGCACGGACGCAGACCAATATCTTGGAGCTAACCAAATATATTTTTTCATTATATCTCCTTTGCATGTTTATGGATAAAAAAATAGGCTAAGGGGTGGGTCCAAGTCTCCCCACCAATACCAGTCCTATAATTGAATCCCTACTCCGCTCATACTGAGCATGGGTTTTCAGAGACTACTCGTCACAACATATTGACATATATCTCTGGGCGTCCGTGATGCCACGGCTTTTAAGGGCTTTAATACTACTGAAGTTGCAGCCAGGATTACGCGGTCATCCTTGAACAAATTTTCAAGAGTTTTTCTGGAAGGAAAGTTGAACCTGGGCTTTAAATATCTATAAACAATCGGAGCTAAAAACTTTATTACCAGAGCTAACGTCTTGAATTCCCTATCAAATCTATACCCTTTTGGGGTTCGGGTGTGTTCCTAAGGCAATTCTTCACACATGCTGAAAGATGCGGGGGTATATTACCAATTAGCTCTGCAATCTGTCTGTCCCGATCATAAATAGCAACACTTCTATCTCTTTCAAAAACTTCAACCTTCGCTTCTAAAACTTCTATCTTCGGTTCTAGAAATTGCACCTTATTGAGGAGTCGGTTATTATCTTCGTGATACTTTCGTTTTCTAGGAGTCCCCTCGGTTAAGTACGAATGTGTTTGACTTTGTCTGCTATTGGCCCAGGTTGTAATTAAATTTGATGTACCTAAAGGGAAACAATAAGTACCATCTACATGACGAAAGGGTTGACGGGGCTCCTCCAAAGAAGTCTCAACTTGTAATAAATTACTACTTGAAGTCGAGGCTCTTTCTACAGTTCCTGACGGTGAAAGTATCGACGCAAAATCTTCTATATTCAATTCAACTATATTTTCTTCATTCGGTAAACTACCCCCGCTAGAGATATTTGGCCTACAAGTTTACACTGTGGGTGAAACTACTCTTAAATCTAGGTCCGGAACAGCGCACTTTTTAAGGGTCCGTCCCATTAACATTTCGTCGGAGAAATGCCTTCGACAAGCATACATGTGCTTTGGTGTTGGACCAACCACACCCAGCAACCGAAACCATTCACGCTGCCTATCAGAAATCAAAAACCATCCCTTAGTCAGGCTAATTATACAAAACCCAATTGAAGCAAATAATAATAAAGTAATTTAGAACTAGAACAACCAAATAAAAATAAAATGTTAATAAATGCTTTATTTAAATTTAATATTTATAGCAATAGAATGTTATAATACAAAAAAGCGAGAAATGTAGAAAAAAAATGAAAGTAATAAAAGGAAGTAGCAAAACTTGCTAAAAATAAAACAAAAAAGTGAAAGCATTTAACTGCAAAAAGCACATTTAAAACAGTACCTATTATAGTCCTTTCGAAATAACATCTTTTCTGAAAAAAAAAAAATTTTTTTCAATATTTAATTAAAAAATTTCACAACTCAAAGACCGACTTTGTATTGTACAAAATTGCTAACGTTCACACTTAATAAATTAATTCGAGGTCATCGCCTTTGTACATTTTAGTCGCGTCTTACGACAGGTATGCCTACCTAGGGCACATTCTAAAACCCTAACCCGCAGGGTATCGCCTCATACATTATATATTGTGTATACGGCAACAATCAAATTCAAATCACAAAAATTTCTGTCATATGAAATTATGGAATCTGGCGTTCTTATTTTGTCGATATGTATTGCGAGTATATATACTTAACATTACATTTAAAAAACATACTACGGTACCATTTTACAAGACGGTTCAATGCCAAATTTTCATCAAAAATTGTGTATAGGGACGCCAAAAGTCTCGTCTTGATGCCAGTATGAATAATCCGGAAGCGGAAACTAAAAATTTTATTTCTGTGAAAAATTATCGGCAAAAAATCAGAAATTTGCACTTAATCGGTCCAAAACTGGAGTCCTGATTCGTGGCATTTACGTGCGGAAAACTTTTCCGAAATTGCGGCCCTTAAAATTTGTAACTTTGTTCGCAAATATCACTTAATATGTAGAAATAAAAAATGTAATTGCCGCCTTCTGATTATTAATACTGAAGTGAAAACGCCTCTTTTGACACTCCTATCAACAACTTTTGATAAAAATTAGGTATTGAACCATCTTGTAAAATGGTACTAAATACTGGTACTAAATAATTCATTTTAACACTCACCGCGGCATTTCTTCCTCCGAAGGAAAAGGGTATCGCGGAACCCCAAAGCACATCCAACAATGCAGCAACGTTGAGGCATTTTTGTAAGTGAAAATATCAATTAATGTTGTTGTCGCCAGCTCTAAAGTGAATGATGTGGCATCACTAACAAAGAAAGAGGCGAAGAGAAATCATCAATTACCGCAGCTAACTTAACACATTTTTTACAATTGACAATTGATTGGACCACCGGCAAAAAGACACCAAAATTTTAGTTTTTCTTAGCCTTTAACGAGACATTAAATAAATAAACGAGTTAAATAGTATTTCTGTTGTTTATGTATAATCGAACATTTGTAATACAGTTTTCAGTTATTAAACATACTTAGTTAAATTAAAAGTCGTGTCGTATTATTTTTGTGCGAAACCAGTCAGCCGCCACATACTTCTAAAATTTTGTCTTTTGCCCTGTGTGTTGGAAATTTGCCGCCGCCTACAACATATTTAATCAGCCATCTTGCGTTTCATAACACTTGGACTTCGTCAAAATATATTTAATCAACGGTCAAATATTTGTCACGTATTTGGTAATATTTGAAACATTTACTGCTCTACTAATTGCTATCTGTTTTAATTGCAAATTGGACCAAGTCCCTGCATAAAATTGAGGTTAGGTGGAAAATAAAATCAGCAAACTTTATAATCATCACCCGATAAAGCCGTTAGCCGTTATAGCCGAAACAAGTACATAAGACATCGGTATATAGTACAAGTCTACAGCAGTATTCTTAGCGCGCACACAGCCAAATAGTAGCGCGCAAATATACATGAAAGCACTAATATACATACAACACCTGCAATATTTTAAACAGTTACGAGGCAAATTTGTTAGCACTGAGTACATGCGGTACTAATGGTAGAAACTAGAAGTAGCAAAATGAATCAACGTCAAGGAGATTCCGAAGGAGAATCAGAGCTGAACGACACAATTATGCCAGCACCAGGTTACCCTACACTACAACCAGCAACAACGAGTGACAATTTAGTAGCACTCGTCGCCTTAATTACAGCACTACGAGATTCAGTTATTCAGCTACGAAACGACACAAGCGCACAACAATCTGAAATACAACAACTTCGGCAACGGATAGTGTTATGGTTTACTTTCAATTGATAGTCATTTATATTTGGTGCAATGCGGTTGGTTGGATGACAGTTTTGATTCACCTTCCGGTTTGACGTTTAGCTACGGGAAAGTGCGTGATTTTTGCTGAGGTGGCAGCACCAAATGGTTCAATCCGTTCATATCAATCATCTGAAGGTAACGACCAATCAGAATGTTCCACCTGGCAATAATCACGCCACGTCAACGGGTAACGGAACTTTTCCATTGCGCAGTCGCGTTAAGCGAATAATTTTGGGCATAGCAGCGTCACCGGCATTCGACCAATTCAAAAAGTATACATGATTTGAACGGGAGCGGTCGTGTCGCGGAGTGTGAAAAAGAAAATTGTGCTGTCGCCCAATTGCAATTTTTACTGGTTTTAATTTGTGAAAACTGAATCTTACATAAAACTCCAAGTGCTAAAGTTACGACAAGAAATTGTCAAGTAAAAAAAATTGGATTACAGCCAAATAAAATACAGCTTAGTACGTGTTTTCATTTTATCTCAATTATTCACTTTTACAGTGGTGCGCCTTGATAAATATAAAAGAAAAAAAAAAAAACTTAAGTTTAGTGTGGTGAAGTGGTTATTCAATTTTTTGATTAAGTTGGTGAAGCAATTAAGAAAAGTTCTGTAAGAAAAATGTTTGTAGTGGCACCCTGACTTATAAAATTATTGTATAAATTGAAATCTTTTCATTAAATGGATTTGGCCTTGCTATTTTGGCATTTAAGTACTTGGGAAGGGGGTCTTTTTAACAATAATTTCACAAAAACGTTATCTAGTTTGTACAGTTTTTTTTTTTACTGTAACTCGTTTAGAAAATTACTTCTTTTCGAATTAAATACGCAGCCCACTTTTATGAAAGCATTCTGAATCAAGTTTAAATTGAGCTATTGAATCGGCAATTCTGTACGACGGCACGCGCTGCTGATGTGCGTCCGAGAGTCTCGGGGGGTGTATCGAGCGACGGGTTTTGGCCTCCGTGTCGATGGTCCGGGGGCGGGGGTTCTATATTTTGGGTCTGTTTAGAGATATTTGCAATCCAAGTTGAAAATTTTTCGTCATTTTCAGGTGGTTGTTGTAATCACAGATTAGGGTGTACCAAAAAGTGCAAAAAGTGTGTCCTGCTCAAAATATTGTGGACCGTGTAACGGGGGTTGGACCAGCTAAAGGTTATTCTTTTGAAAGGCGGCCAAAGGTCGTATACGCGAAAAGGTGTTGTGCACATAAATACCTTGGATGAAGCCGCCTATTTGGGATCGAACCTAGCGCATTTTGAGTTTTGCTGATAGCTTTCCACCGAGACAAATTATTTGATTTCCGCCTTCGGATTGTTGGTGCGGGGGTCGGAGCGCGTCGATTGATGCCTTCCCGAGGGTTTTGAACGTATATTGGCGGTTGAACGCTGTCGTATAGAATTGCCATTGAATCTGAAAATTTTAGCACACTTCCTTGAAAACCTATCAAAACTTCATAAGTTCCATTTTGTTTTTTTTTAAAACGAAAGTGAATCGGAAGGACTCAGTCCTAAACTACAAAAACAAATATCCAAAGATATCAAGTTCAAAAGCGCTATAAGAACAAAAGCAAACAAAAACAACGAAAATAAAGTTTCAAAGTACAAAACGCAATAAGAAAAGAATTACAAAACAACATAAACCCAATAATTATAAAAAAATAAACTTTAGAACCTTCTGAATAGAACGTGTGCATCGTAATTAGATAGCAGCGCTTAGGAATCAGGAAAAAAAAAAAAACACCTAGTTTTTTTGAAAAGGCAACGAAATTATGAACAAACCGCATTTGATGTATTGATAAATTGATTGAGCTGAAATTGTATCCTTGATAACTAGTTGTGTGGTCAATAAAAATATAATTAACATAGATACACATATAAACAAAAAAATCTACAAAAAGAATATAAAAACAAAATAAAGCTACAAAATTAAACTACAAAAACCACCGCAAAAATAACAACTTGGTGAGAATAAATAGCTAAAACAAACAAACCAACAAACAGAAAAGTTCACCAAACAACAAAAATAAATCACAACAACAACCACATCAGTAGCAGCAGTTGCAGCAGCCACAACAACATTCCTGGATATTCATCAACAACAACAGCGGGGGCCGCCTTCACATAGGCCCACCGCCATAAACCGCAACAGCAACAACGCGCAACAGGGCGCGCAACAATCAGCAGCAGTAATTACAGCGGGGGCCGTCCTCATATAGGCCCACCGCACGACGACATCCAGCATTGACAACAGCGGGGGCCGCCGTAATATAGGCCCGCCGCACTAGCAGCAGCAACAACAACACCAGCAGTGACAACAGCGGGGGCCGCCGTAGTATAGGCCCGCCGCACTAACCAAGCCACCGCAACACCACCAGCAACAACAACAACAGTAGAGCCCCACCAACGGCCTACTGCAACAAATGGGTGAGACCAAACCATGGAGATAGTTAAGAAAAATTATTATTTTTAATGTTAGAAAGAGAACATAGGTAAAATAATAAGTTGACTTTAGAGCGTGAGAAGAAAATAATATAAAAAAAAAAAAAAAAAAATTAAGTAATATGCAATAAGAGCATAGAAGTAGAAACTTAAATTGTAAAACTAGAAAAAAAAAGAAAAACGTATAATACAACTTAAAAAAAGGGGGGGAGGGGGGTATAACCCATTTATACTGCTCCAAGATGCGTGATATCGGACCAGTAATGCGAATGTGTTTACGCCCGCTTGAAATGCGTTCGTTCCCTTGTTACTAAGTATCAAGCAAACAAGTTTGACAAGTTCGAAGCAAGCTTATATAAATTCATAGCACTTGCTGTGTACTTTGTTTTGAATACGCGATTTTGTAAATGAGATTAGTATGGGGGAATGGAAATCACGCATTTCATCCAGTATAATCGTAGTAAATTTTAGACTGGGTATAAATAAATCTGCTAGATCTTAGGAAATAAGAACCCTAGGGGGGGGAATTCTTCAAAATAAAATAACAGTTTAATAATAACTTATCCAAACTAAAAACAACAAATGAAAATCAAAATATACTTAAATACTTATAAAATAATTCACTATATATACATAACTATGACAAATAAGAATGGCCAATATTAATCTACAAGTGAAATAAAAAAAAAAAATAAAATAAAAAAAAAAAAAAAGGGGGATTGAATAATATTACATATTACAACATGATATATTGATAGTATATATTAATACTATATAATATTATATATTAATACAGTATGAAATATTAAAACAAAAAAAAAAAAAAATCTTTATATACTTTTACATATACATGTGTAGCTATTTCAAATGCACCATTTGTTCACTTGAACCTAGGATATAAGTACCAAATGATTTGTGAATAAATTTATAAAAATGGGAATGCTAACGCTTCTACTCATTTAGAAGGCAGATAGGAGTTTAGGTAAAGGGGCCATCGGGATTCGGTTTGGTGCACCGATGGCCATGGATGAGGGTGGGTCAGCACCAGGGCGTCGCAACCACACCCGCGGCGCCCCCTTATAATGTTCGGCCTCTTTTTTTTTAAATTTTTTTCCTTTGCAGCAGGGTAACCGGTCATTTCCGGTTCGTTTAAAATTTCAGGGTTTCTTTTTGGTTAATCTAAATTTATCTTTGTTTTCTTTTTCCGTTCGTTATTTCAGTTTTAATTTCGTTTCATTTTCGGTTATTTTTATATTTGAGTTAGTTTCGCTTTCGGTTATTTTTGAATTTTGATTTTCATTTTAAATATTTTAGTTGCCCGTTTCTTTTGAATTTATTTGATTTTTCGGTTTTTTTATTTGAATTTGAAATTTGATGTCAACGGTCTGTCCGTGGCATCCGGTGTTTTAACCGGATGTTGTTTTAAAAGTTGTTTTGCGCGGTTTTGCATTTCCCCGCGTATTTCAAAAGGCACGATCTGACCTTTTCTCTGATTATGGCGCAGGACGGTAAGGTTGGCAAGAACCCACCCCAGCCGACAATGACTAGCCACAGTGCGACCTCATATCGTGCCGACCGCCTTCCTTACTGCTCCATTTTGTTGCGATACCATAACAGATGGCGCCCAACGTGGGGCCCTGAAGCGCTGACCGTGGTGACTTTTCGGGTCAGCTTGTGAGGTTTCACCATTCCGTATGTCCCAGTTAGGCAGGCCCAGGAGCCGCCACCTGCGTTGCGGCGGGATGGTGGGACTGATCAGGTTGTCCGGATTAGTCATCGTGTTCAGTAGCTATGGGCGCCTGCGTTTCCATAACAGATGGCGCCCAACGTGGGGCCCTGAAGCGCTGACCGCGGTGACTTTTCGGGTCAGCTTGTGAGGTTTCACCATTCCGTATGTCCCAGGTAGGCAGGCCCAGGAGCCGCCACCTGCGTTGCGACGGGATGGTGGGACTGATCAAGTTGTCCGGATTAGTCATCGTGTTCAGTAGCTATGGGCGCCCGCGAAACCATAACAGATGGCGCCCAACGTGGGGCCCTGAAGCGCTGACCGCGGTGACTTTTCGGGTCGGCTTGTGAGGTTTCACCATTCCGTAAGTCCCAGGTAGGCAGGCCCAGGAGCCGCCACCTGCGTTGCGACGGGATGGTGGGACTGATCAAGTTGTCCGGATTGGTCATCGTGTTCAGTAGCTAAGGGCTCCACGAGACTGAACGTCATGTCCACCGGAAGTTTTCATTTCACCCGGTGAGGTAGTGCTAAACGCACTTAGTTTTTTTGTAATATACCTTTTTTTTTGTCCCGGGTCTGTTGTCCGATGTCGGCTTCGGGAAAATATTATGTCCGCTAAGTGGGGTTTAGTTTTCTTGGGATTATTCATATTTATGTTTTTGCCGAACGTGATGTTTTGTTTTGTCTTCGTTTGTATGCATTTTTTTTTGTAGTGATCCTTACTTCTCCAACCAGTCTCAGGGAGGCAGCCATTAGCAGCCCCTGCATTGCGGGAGGAGGAGTAGGGACCCCATATCCACCCCTTTCCAACTGCGCAAGTCTGGGGAAAAGCGGTACCAAACCGCATCCTTTCATTGCGGCGTGGTTGAGGAGGGGTGTTTCAAAAAAAAAATAAATAAAGTTTTGACGTTTTGATCGCTGGTATCCAGTGCTCCGACCAGTCTCAGGGAGGCAGCCATTAGCAGCCCCTGCATTGCGGTCCGGAGTACTGGAGTCCAAATAAATTTAAAATTTTGCCAATTTTCGCCATGGTACACCAACATGTCTCAGGGCGAGGTGTCTTATAACCACCCCTGCATTGCGGTAGGTGTACCTGGAAGAATGTCCTTGTCTAGTGTTATTTCGTTTTTTTGTTATGCCTATGCCTTCTAATGATGGGATGTCAGCATTCCCATTCAATATATAAATACACAACTAGCTTTTGCCAAACTTTATACCGTTTTTGCTTTTTACATAGTACATTTCAACACGTATATTTACTAATAATCAATTTCTTTCAGCATATATATATTTATATGTATATATTTATTTTTTTTTGACATATTCGCGGTAATCAGTTGATGCAAATATCGGTTAGGAAAATTTGCATTAATTAAATTTTTATTTTTCAAAACTTGTCAATCGTCGGTATTATAGGGTGGGGGGAGTGAATCGTGACTTTATACCTTCCAACCGCCCCTTGTAACCGACCCTTTTCTGTAAATTCTTTTTTTTAAATTTGGTTCGGAGATTTAATTCAACATGGACAGGTCGGCTGAACGCATGACTACTAGGAATTCTGCGCGAGGAAGTGGGGGCAAGCCTAGAGGTCAGGGTAGAGGGGCGCTTCCGAAGCAACCCACCAATCGGCCTCTGGTACTGCATTCTCCAATAGGTAGTCCGGGCGCGGGAGATCCGACCAGGACAGTGTTGAATCCTGCTTCCAACCACAAAATGGATAGACCAGCTAGTACTAATATTTTTGACCCTCCAACTGGCGTGTTAACAGGTATACAGGGGGAAGCTAGAGCTTCGGTTCAAGACCGTATACCTCCTGACACTTTAGGTGATAGGATCACTACGCAAAGGAACAATGCCGAGGTCCCTCCTGTAGATTCGTGGGTGAACGTGCTACATCAGCTGTTCAGGACATCGCAGGAGGAGATGCGGAACGAAATGAGGACGATCAGGGAGAACATGGACTTACTCAACGCCGCAGTAACATCGTCGCAGGGTAGTGCGACCTATAACAGGAACACCAATAGGGAGGAAAGGAACCAAGCCCCTACATTCGTTAGTAACCAGGCCAACATCGTTTCGAATAGCGTGGCAGTGAAACCACAGGATTGGAAGGTTTCCTTCGATGGTACTGGAAGCGTTGCTGATTTTTTGTTTAAGTTGGACACCCTATGTGAGCGAACTCAATGCTCTAGCGACCAACTTATGGCGAGTTTTCATCTCTTTTTGTCAGGACGGGCGGAAGAATGGTATTGGCTGTTCACAAAGCAGAATCCAACCGCGAATTATCCCTTTTTGTGCTATTCCCTGAAGCGTGAGTTTGGAACATTGAAAAGTGACCACGAGATTATGATGGAAATCTCAATGCGTAAGCAGAAGTTAAGTGAGTCATACGACGTGTTCCACACTGACATAGTAGCACTTAACGCACGCCTCAGAGAACCGATGTCTGAAGTCCTGCTGATTGACATAATAAAGCGGAACGTCAACAGTAGCCTTAAGCTAATGCTCTTCAATGCGGATGCTAGGACATTGCATGATCTACGCGATATAGCACGAAGAGGGGAACAAGTTCTGAAAGAAAGCAAGATATTGGGAACCACTTACCATGGACGTCAGGTCAACGAGGCCCGCACGATAACACCGGACATGAGGATGGAAGGCGAGGATTGCGAAGCTGACCCGCAGATAGAGGCGTTGGAGTACCGGCGCAATAGAAAACCGGATTATTCCGGAATTCAATGTTGGAATTGTCAGGCCATGGGGCATTCGTATATTTATTGTGAGGAACCCATTAGGAGTCCCTTCTGCTTTAAGTGCGGGCACAGAGGCGTGTTTACCCCAAAATGTCCAAAGGACCATCGCCGGCAGGGAAACCAATATCCGAGCGAGAAGATGGGGGAAACTCGTTCGGCGCCATAGCCCCCATATCATCCAGTGCTCAAGGAGTCGCCTCGAGTACTGAACCAAGTGGTAGGTCCCTCGCGAGCGGAGAGTTCCAAGGCAGTGTTGAACTTCCAAGGAGCAGTGGCACTCTGGCGAAGGAATACCCAAAAATAGTTGTAACTTTTCCTGACAGTACAGACGGTTCTGATTCCGATAGTCCGAGGTCATCAGCGGTAATTTGCAAACCAATAAAAATCTTGAAAGCCCCGAGTAGGGAGGTCGCCTGTCAGACGCAATTTCCACCTAGTTTGGAACAAAGGGTAACCAATTACGAGCTAGTTAGGTCGAGAATTTTTCATAACCCAGAGTCATTTGTATCGGAAGATATTTTGAAATGTAGGAAGAGATATAACAGTCGAGTACAGGAGCGTAAACTGTTACAAAGCACCACTTTGGTGCTCACCGAGGATGAAAGGCCTCTGGTGCGAGTAAAAATAGAAAACAGTTTCATAGTAGGGTTGCTGGACTCAGGCGCGAATGTCTCTATCCTTGGGAAGGACTGTGAAAAGTTTTTGGATTCAATTGGACTTAAATACCACCCACTACAGGCTTTCGTATACACGGCGGGTGGCGGCAAGCAGAAAATATTAGGGTGTGTTTCCTTACCAGTGACGTTCAAAAATTCCACCAAATCTATTCGTTTTTATCTTGTTCCGTCGCTTCTTCAAGAAGCCTATTTCGGAGTTGATTTTTGGAGAGCCTTTGCGCTGGCGCCCGAAATATTTCCCAGTGTGGAGTGCATAGACTTTAATAATAAAAATGATGACGAAATAAATTTCCATGATTTGTCACCAACCCAGAAAGTCAATTTGCAGAAGGTCATAGAGACGTTTCCTTCTTTCGAAAAGTTAGGATTGGGGCAAACGAGATTGGTTGAGCATCATATTGATACTGGTGATGCAGTCCCAATCAAAAGTAAACATTTTCCTCTTTCGCCACCGAGGCAAGCCGAAGCTTTTAGCGAGATAGATAGGCTGCTCGAAATGGGAGTTATAGAAGAGTCAAACTCGCCTTGGTGTAGTCCAGTTGTTCTAGTTCGGAAGCCAGGGAAGGTCAGGCTCTGCATAGATTCCAGGAAGGTCAACGCGGTAACTAAAAAGGACTCGTACCCGTTGCCTCATATCAACGGCCTATTGAGCAGACTGAAGGACACGAACTTCATTAGTGGCATTGATCTGAAGGACGCGTTCTTTCAGATCAAGCTGACAGAGTCTTCCAAGGAAAAAACAGCATTCGCAGTTCCTGGGAAGCCTCTGTACCACTTTAAGGTGATGCCCTTTGGTCTGTGCAATGGACCGCAGACTATGAGCCGCCTGATGGACAAGGCAATTCCCTCGCGTTTGCGGGAGAATGTCTTTGTTTACCTGGATGATCTAATGGTATGCAGCACTAACTTTGAAGACCACCTAAAGTTGCTGGCGGAAGTGGCGAATTGTTTGAGGGACGCAGGCCTCACAATCAATGTGAAGAAGAGCAAATTTTGTCAGAAGGAAATTCGGTACTTAGGGTACTTGATAGGTAGCGGGTGCTTGAAGGTGGATCCTGGGAAAATAGAAGCAATGCAGAACTTCCCGATCCCTAAATCTCCGCGACAGGTTCGTAGGTTTGTGGGTATGGCGAATTGGTATAGGGCGTTTATTACAAATTTTGCTGATTTAGCAGGCCCTTTGACCGATTGCCTCCGTAAAAAGCCAGGACCCCCAGAGGCAATAGAGGCCTTTGAAAAGCTGAAGGTAGCCTTGAGCTCCGCTCCTGTCTTGGCCCAACCCGATTTCTCAAAGGAATTTGTTATTCAGTGTGATGCTTCAAAAATAGGTGTAGGGGGCGTGTTATTCCAGGTCGATGACAAGGGCGATGAGCATCCAATCGCGTTTGTTTCAAAAAAACTTAACAATGCTCAGCGCAATTATACTGTAACCGAACTGGAATGCCTCGCCGCCATTATAAGTGTCAAGCGTTTTAGACCGTACATAGAGGGTTTGCCATTCCGAATCATAACTGACCATTCAAGTCTCAAGTGGTTGATGACTCAGAAGGACTTGAGTGGCAGGCTGGCTCGATGGTCACTCCTACTGCAAAGATACGATTTTGCCATGGAGCATCGCAAGGGAACCCTGAATATAGTACCGGATGCCCTCTCGCGTTTTGATGTAGACGAGCTAACCTTCTCCGCCCCACCTCACGAAATTGACTTAGCATCGCCGGAATTTGGAAGCGCGGAATACTTGGATCTTTGCAGAACCATTTTGGAAAACAAAGATGCGCTACCAGATTTGAGTGTAAATGATGGCGTGGTTTTAAAAAGGGTTAAATTTCGTAAGGGTGTGGCGGATGAGGAAGACTCGTTATGGCGGGTGTGGTTACCGACAGGGTTAACTGAGAAAGCGATAAGTCTTGCACATGATGCGAATAGGAGTTACCATGGGGGTTGGCAGAAAACTTTAGAGCGTGTCAGACAAAATTACTTCTGGCCTAGGCAAGCTAAAGACGTTAGAGACCATGTACAGAAATGCGACACTTGTAAGGCTGTTAAGTCAACAAATCAGCAGTCAAGACCACCTATAGCGAACACTTTTGCTTCAGAAAGACCATTTCAGCGGTTCTATTGCGACTTTCTAGGACCTTACCCGCGATCTAAGCGGCGCAATCAGTTTCTCTTCATTGTTCTAGACCATTTTGCAAAGTATGTTTGGTTGAAGCCCATGCAGAGAGCAACAACTGCTAATGTTATGAATTACTTTACTTCTGAAATTTTTCCATCGGTTGGGGTTCCTGAATATATCCATAGCGATAATGGTAAACAGTTTATCTCTAAGGAAATGAAACAATTCCTCGAAAATTATGGGGTGACCCATATAAAGACGGGGTTATACTCGCCGCAAGCAAACGCGTCGGAACGCGTAAATAGAGAAATTGTTTCAAAAATAAGAATTTTCCTCAAAGATAAACAGGATCATACCGACTGGGACAAGCATATACCCGAAATTTTAGCGGTGTTAAGAAGCGATTTTCATACCTCAATTCAGTGCTCTCCATACTTTGCCTTATACGGTCAGAACATGGTCCAACACGCCTCAGCCTATAATATATTAGATAAACTCGGTACTCTTAGGGAAGATGACATTCCAATAGTAACTAGGGCGGATAAGTTGTCCTCCATTCGCGAGCAAATTCGTAGGAATCTAGATCAGGCGAAGGATAGGGGAAACAACGTTTATAACAAACGCTCTAGGCAAGTTAACTATAGGGAAGGTCAGGAGGTTTTTAGGAAAAATTTTGCTTTGAGTAACTTTAAACAAGGCATAAACGCCAAATTCTTGCCGAAATACCTCAAGTGCCGAGTGCGTCGAAAAGTAGGCAACGCGTTGTACGATCTAGAGGACCTGACAGGGAGACTGATAGGTCGCTTTCACGCTTCGGATATTCGCCCGCAATAACAATTTTGATTTTTTTTACATGTATACATTTTGACATTCGGAACCGTACCTGGGCGTTTTGGCGGTCGGGGACAACTCGCCCAGTATCCTCCCCGAGCATTGACTTAATAGAGTATTTACATACGCTTCCATCGGAAGTAGTGGATAACCTGGCAATCCTCGGTTATGCGGATTGTCTTTCGGAGTTTTGACGAGTTCTCCTTAATTAAAATGTCTACCGGGTGACAAGTTTTTTTACCATGGAACAAGCTTCTCCGGTTAATTTTTTTGCTAAACCTTTTTGTGGGGGTGAAACCACTAGAATCAAAAATTTTCGGAGTTTTGACGAGTTCTCCTTTATTAAAATGTCTACAGCCGCGAAGCATTGTAACTAGGAAACCAAAATAAATTCTCCGTTTGCCTCGGAGTTTTGACGCGTTCTCCGATATCAAAATGTCTAACTAAATTACACGTTTTTCTTATAAGCCTATTTCGGTGGGGGTAAAGCCACTTAACAAATTTCCATTTGCCGCAAAGCCTACTAAACTATGAAACAAAATACTTCAAAAATTTTCCTTTACTGGCGGATCTTCTTGCCCGGCTAGCTCGTGGTAGAACTAGAGACTCTTATCTAGGGGTGAGTCGTGCCCCACGTTTTACCCAGAAATGGCTTCCTTGCAAGTAAACCTTTTTCCTGTTCGCTTCATCGACCGGTCTTCGAAGCGAAGCAGGCCTGTTATGGTTTACTTTCAATTGATAGTCATTTATATTTGGTGCAATGCGGTTGGTTGGATGACAGTTTTGATTCACCTTCCGGTTTGACGTTTAGCTACGGGAAAGTGCGTGATTTTTGCTGAGGTGGCAGCACCAAATGGTTCAATCCGTTCATATCAATCATCTGAAGGTAACGACCAATCAGAATGTTCCACCTGGCAATAATCACGCCACGTCAACGGGTAACGGAACTTTTCCATTGCGCAGTCGCGTTAAGCGAATAATTTTGGGCATAGCAGCGTCACCGGCATTCGACCAATTCAAAAAGTATACATGATTTGAACGGGAGCGGTCGTGTCGCGGAGTGTGAAAAAGAAAATTGTGCTGTCGCCCAATTGCAATTTTTACTGGTTTTAATTTGTGAAAACTGAATCTTACATAAAACTCCAAGTGCTAAAGTTACGACAAGAAATTGTCAAGTAAAAAAAATTGGATTACAGCCAAATAAAATACAGCTTAGTACGTGTTTTCATTTTATCTCAATTATTCACTTTTACAGTGGTGCGCCTTGATAAATATAAAAGAAAAAAAAAAAAACTTAAGTTTAGTGTGGTGAAGTGGTTATTCAATTTTTTGATTAAGTTGGTGAAGCAATTAAGAAAAGTTCTGTAAGAAAAATGTTTGTAGTGGCACCCTGACTTATAAAATTATTGTATAAATTGAAATCTTTTCATTAAATGGATTTGGCCTTGCTATTTTGGCATTTAAGTACTTGGGAAGGGGGTCTTTTTAACAATAATTTCACAAAAACGTTATCTAGTTTGTACAGTTTTTTTTTTTACTGTAACTCGTTTAGAAAATTACTTCTTTTCGAATTAAATACGCAGCCCACTTTTATGAAAGCATTCTGAATCAAGTTTAAATTGAGCTATTGAATCGGCAATTCTGTACGACGGCACGCGCTGCTGATGTGCGTCCGAGAGTCTCGGGGGGTGTATCGAGCGACGGGTTTTGGCCTCCGTGTCGATGGTCCGGGGGCGGGGGTTCTATATTTTGGGTCTGTTTAGAGATATTTGCAATCCAAGTTGAAAATTTTTCGTCATTTTCAGGTGGTTGTTGTAATCACAGATTAGGGTGTACCAAAAAGTGCAAAAAGTGTGTCCTGCTCAAAATATTGTGGACCGTGTAACGGGGGTTGGACCAGCTAAAGGTTATTCTTTTGAAAGGCGGCCAAAGGTCGTATACGCGAAAAGGTGTTGTGCACATAAATACCTTGGATGAAGCCGCCTATTTGGGATCGAACCTAGCGCATTTTGAGTTTTGCTGATAGCTTTCCACCGAGACAAATTATTTGATTTCCGCCTTCGGATTGTTGGTGCGGGGGTCGGAGCGCGTCGATTGATGCCTTCCCGAGGGTTTTGAACGTATATTGGCGGTTGAACGCTGTCGTATAGAATTGCCATTGAATCTGAAAATTTTAGCACACTTCCTTGAAAACCTATCAAAACTTCATAAGTTCCATTTTGTTTTTTTTTAAAACGAAAGTGAATCGGAAGGACTCAGTCCTAAACTACAAAAACAAATATCCAAAGATATCAAGTTCAAAAGCGCTATAAGAACAAAAGCAAACAAAAACAACGAAAATAAAGTTTCAAAGTACAAAACGCAATAAGAAAAGAATTACAAAACAACATAAACCCAATAATTATAAAAAAATAAACTTTAGAACCTTCTGAATAGAACGTGTGCATCGTAATTAGATAGCAGCGCTTAGGAATCAGGAAAAAAAAAAAAACACCTAGTTTTTTTGAAAAGGCAACGAAATTATGAACAAACCGCATTTGATGTATTGATAAATTGATTGAGCTGAAATTGTATCCTTGATAACTAGTTGTGTGGTCAATAAAAATATAATTAACATAGATACACATATAAACAAAAAAATCTACAAAAAGAATATAAAAACAAAATAAAGCTACAAAATTAAACTACAAAAACCACCGCAAAAATAACAACTTGGTGAGAATAAATAGCTAAAACAAACAAACCAACAAACAGAAAAGTTCACCAAACAACAAAAATAAATCACAACAACAACCACATCAGTAGCAGCAGTTGCAGCAGCCACAACAACATTCCTGGATATTCATCAACAACAACAGCGGGGGCCGCCTTCACATAGGCCCACCGCCATAAACCGCAACAGCAACAACGCGCAACAGGGCGCGCAACAATCAGCAGCAGTAATTACAGCGGGGGCCGTCCTCATATAGGCCCACCGCACGACGACATCCAGCATTGACAACAGCGGGGGCCGCCGTAATATAGGCCCGCCGCACTAGCAGCAGCAACAACAACACCAGCAGTGACAACAGCGGGGGCCGCCGTAGTATAGGCCCGCCGCACTAACCAAGCCACCGCAACACCACCAGCAACAACAACAACAGTAGAGCCCCACCAACGGCCTACTGCAACAAATGGGTGAGACCAAACCATGGAGATAGTTAAGAAAAATTATTATTTTTAATGTTAGAAAGAGAACATAGGTAAAATAATAAGTTGACTTTAGAGCGTGAGAAGAAAATAATATAAAAAAAAAAAAAAAAAAAATTAAGTAATATGCAATAAGAGCATAGAAGTAGAAACTTAAATTGTAAAACTAGAAAAAAAAAAGAAAAACGTATAATACAACTTAAAAAAAGGGGGGGAGGGGGGTATAACCCATTTATACTGCTCCAAGATGCGTGATATCGGACCAGTAATGCGAATGTGTTTACGCCCGCTTGAAATGCGTTCGTTCCCTTGTTACTAAGTATCAAGCAAACAAGTTTGACAAGTTCGAAGCAAGCTTATATAAATTCATAGCACTTGCTGTGTACTTTGTTTTGAATACGCGATTTTGTAAATGAGATTAGTATGGGGGAATGGAAATCACGCATTTCATCCAGTATAATCGTAGTAAATTTTAGACTGGGTATAAATAAATCTGCTAGATCTTAGGAAATAAGAACCCTAGGGGGGGGAATTCTTCAAAATAAAATAACAGTTTAATAATAACTTATCCAAACTAAAAACAACAAATGAAAATCAAAATATACTTAAATACTTATAAAATAATTCACTATATATACATAACTATGACAAATAAGAATGGCCAATATTAATCTACAAGTGAAATAAAAAAAAAAAATAAAATAAAAAAAAAAAAAAAGGGGGATTGAATAATATTACATATTACAACATGATATATTGATAGTATATATTAATACTATATAATATTATATATTAATACAGTATGAAATATTAAAACAAAAAAAAAAAAAAATCTTTATATACTTTTACATATACATGTGTAGCTATTTCAAATGCACCATTTGTTCACTTGAACCTAGGATATAAGTACCAAATGATTTGTGAATAAATTTATAAAAATGGGAATGCTAACGCTTCTACTCATTTAGAAGGCAGATAGGAGTTTAGGTAAAGGGGCCATCGGGATTCGGTTTGGTGCACCGATGGCCATGGATGAGGGTGGGTCAGCACCAGGGCGTCGCAACCACACCCGCGGCGCCCCCTTATAATGTTCGGCCTCTTTTTTTTTAAATTTTTTTCCTTTGCAGCAGGGTAACCGGTCATTTCCGGTTCGTTTAAAATTTCAGGGTTTCTTTTTGGTTAATCTAAATTTATCTTTGTTTTCTTTTTCCGTTCGTTATTTCAGTTTTAATTTCGTTTCATTTTCGGTTATTTTTATATTTGAGTTAGTTTCGCTTTCGGTTATTTTTGAATTTTGATTTTCATTTTAAATATTTTAGTTGCCCGTTTCTTTTGAATTTATTTGATTTTTCGGTTTTTTTATTTGAATTTGAAATTTGATGTCAACGGTCTGTCCGTGGCATCCGGTGTTTTAACCGGATGTTGTTTTAAAAGTTGTTTTGCGCGGTTTTGCATTTCCCCGCGTATTTCAAAAGGCACGATCTGACCTTTTCTCTGATTATGGCGCAGGACGGTAAGGTTGGCAAGAACCCACCCCAGCCGACAATGACTAGCCACAGTGCGACCTCATATCGTGCCGACCGCCTTCCTTACTGCTCCATTTTGTTGCGATACCATAACAGATGGCGCCCAACGTGGGGCCCTGAAGCGCTGACCGTGGTGACTTTTCGGGTCAGCTTGTGAGGTTTCACCATTCCGTATGTCCCAGTTAGGCAGGCCCAGGAGCCGCCACCTGCGTTGCGGCGGGATGGTGGGACTGATCAGGTTGTCCGGATTAGTCATCGTGTTCAGTAGCTATGGGCGCCTGCGTTTCCATAACAGATGGCGCCCAACGTGGGGCCCTGAAGCGCTGACCGCGGTGACTTTTCGGGTCAGCTTGTGAGGTTTCACCATTCCGTATGTCCCAGGTAGGCAGGCCCAGGAGCCGCCACCTGCGTTGCGACGGGATGGTGGGACTGATCAAGTTGTCCGGATTAGTCATCGTGTTCAGTAGCTATGGGCGCCCGCGAAACCATAACAGATGGCGCCCAACGTGGGGCCCTGAAGCGCTGACCGCGGTGACTTTTCGGGTCGGCTTGTGAGGTTTCACCATTCCGTAAGTCCCAGGTAGGCAGGCCCAGGAGCCGCCACCTGCGTTGCGACGGGATGGTGGGACTGATCAAGTTGTCCGGATTGGTCATCGTGTTCAGTAGCTAAGGGCTCCACGAGACTGAACGTCATGTCCACCGGAAGTTTTCATTTCACCCGGTGAGGTAGTGCTAAACGCACTTAGTTTTTTTGTAATATACCTTTTTTTTTGTCCCGGGTCTGTTGTCCGATGTCGGCTTCGGGAAAATATTATGTCCGCTAAGTGGGGTTTAGTTTTCTTGGGATTATTCATATTTATGTTTTTGCCGAACGTGATGTTTTGTTTTGTCTTCGTTTGTATGCATTTTTTTTTGTAGTGATCCTTACTTCTCCAACCAGTCTCAGGGAGGCAGCCATTAGCAGCCCCTGCATTGCGGGAGGAGGAGTAGGGACCCCATATCCACCCCTTTCCAACTGCGCAAGTCTGGGGAAAAGCGGTACCAAACCGCATCCTTTCATTGCGGCGTGGTTGAGGAGGGGTGTTTCAAAAAAAAAATAAATAAAGTTTTGACGTTTTGATCGCTGGTATCCAGTGCTCCGACCAGTCTCAGGGAGGCAGCCATTAGCAGCCCCTGCATTGCGGTCCGGAGTACTGGAGTCCAAATAAATTTAAAATTTTGCCAATTTTCGCCATGGTACACCAACATGTCTCAGGGCGAGGTGTCTTATAACCACCCCTGCATTGCGGTAGGTGTACCTGGAAGAATGTCCTTGTCTAGTGTTATTTCGTTTTTTTGTTATGCCTATGCCTTCTAATGATGGGATGTCAGCATTCCCATTCAATATATAAATACACAACTAGCTTTTGCCAAACTTTATACCGTTTTTGCTTTTTACATAGTACATTTCAACACGTATATTTACTAATAATCAATTTCTTTCAGCATATATATATTTATATGTATATATTTATTTTTTTTTGACATATTCGCGGTAATCAGTTGATGCAAATATCGGTTAGGAAAATTTGCATTAATTAAATTTTTATTTTTCAAAACTTGTCAATCGTCGGTATTATAGGGTGGGGGGAGTGAATCGTGACTTTATACCTTCCAACCGCCCCTTGTAACCGACCCTTTTCTGTAAATTCTTTTTTTTAAATTTGGTTCGGAGATTTAATTCAACATGGACAGGTCGGCTGAACGCATGACTACTAGGAATTCTGCGCGAGGAAGTGGGGGCAAGCCTAGAGGTCAGGGTAGAGGGGCGCTTCCGAAGCAACCCACCAATCGGCCTCTGGTACTGCATTCTCCAATAGGTAGTCCGGGCGCGGGAGATCCGACCAGGACAGTGTTGAATCCTGCTTCCAACCACAAAATGGATAGACCAGCTAGTACTAATATTTTTGACCCTCCAACTGGCGTGTTAACAGGTATACAGGGGGAAGCTAGAGCTTCGGTTCAAGACCGTATACCTCCTGACACTTTAGGTGATAGGATCACTACGCAAAGGAACAATGCCGAGGTCCCTCCTGTAGATTCGTGGGTGAACGTGCTACATCAGCTGTTCAGGACATCGCAGGAGGAGATGCGGAACGAAATGAGGACGATCAGGGAGAACATGGACTTACTCAACGCCGCAGTAACATCGTCGCAGGGTAGTGCGACCTATAACAGGAACACCAATAGGGAGGAAAGGAACCAAGCCCCTACATTCGTTAGTAAGCAGGCCAACATCGTTTCGAATAGCGTGGCAGTGAAACCACAGGATTGGAAGGTTTCCTTCGATGGTACTGGAAGCGTTGCTGATTTTTTGTTTAAGTTGGACACCCTATGTGAGCGAACTCAATGCTCTAGCGACCAACTTATGGCGAGTTTTCATCTCTTTTTGTCAGGACGGGCGGAAGAATGGTATTGGCTGTTCACAAAGCAGAATCCAACCGCGAATTATCCCTTTTTGTGCTATTCCCTGAAGCGTGAGTTTGGAACATTGAAAAGTGACCACGAGATTATGATGGAAATCTCAATGCGTAAGCAGAAGTTAAGTGAGTCATACGACGTGTTCCACACTGACATAGTAGCACTTAACGCACGCCTCAGAGAACCGATGTCTGAAGTCCTGCTGATTGACATAATAAAGCGGAACGTCAACAGTAGCCTTAAGCTAATGCTCTTCAATGCGGATGCTAGGACATTGCATGATCTACGCGATATAGCACGAAGAGGGGAACAAGTTCTGAAAGAAAGCAAGATATTGGGAACCACTTACCATGGACGTCAGGTCAACGAGGCCCGCACGATAACACCGGACATGAGGATGGAAGGCGAGGATTGCGAAGCTGACCCGCAGATAGAGGCGTTGGAGTACCGGCGCAATAGAAAACCGGATTATTCCGGAATTCAATGTTGGAATTGTCAGGCCATGGGGCATTCGTATATTTATTGTGAGGAACCCATTAGGAGTCCCTTCTGCTTTAAGTGCGGGCACAGAGGCGTGTTTACCCCAAAATGTCCAAAGGACCATCGCCGGCAGGGAAACCAATATCCGAGCGAGAAGATGGGGGAAACTCGTTCGGCGCCATAGCCCCCATATCATCCAGTGCTCAAGGAGTCGCCTCGAGTACTGAACCAAGTGGTAGGTCCCTCGCGAGCGGAGAGTTCCAAGGCAGTGTTGAACTTCCAAGGAGCAGTGGCACTCTGGCGAAGGAATACCCAAAAATAGTTGTAACTTTTCCTGACAGTACAGACGGTTCTGATTCCGATAGTCCGAGGTCATCAGCGGTAATTTGCAAACCAATAAAAATCTTGAAAGCCCCGAGTAGGGAGGTCGCCTGTCAGACGCAATTTCCACCTAGTTTGGAACAAAGGGTAACCAATTACGAGCTAGTTAGGTCGAGAATTTTTCATAACCCAGAGTCATTTGTATCGGAAGATATTTTGAAATGTAGGAAGAGATATAACAGTCGAGTACAGGAGCGTAAACTGTTACAAAGCACCACTTTGGTGCTCACCGAGGATGAAAGGCCTCTGGTGCGAGTAAAAATAGAAAACAGTTTCATAGTAGGGTTGCTGGACTCAGGCGCGAATGTCTCTATCCTTGGGAAGGACTGTGAAAAGTTTTTGGATTCAATTGGACTTAAATACCACCCACTACAGGCTTTCGTATACACGGCGGGTGGCGGCAAGCAGAAAATATTAGGGTGTGTTTCCTTACCAGTGACGTTCAAAAATTCCACCAAATCTATTCGTTTTTATCTTGTTCCGTCGCTTCTTCAAGAAGCCTATTTCGGAGTTGATTTTTGGAGAGCCTTTGCGCTGGCGCCCGAAATATTTCCCAGTGTGGAGTGCATAGACTTTAATAATAAAAATGATGACGAAATAAATTTCCATGATTTGTCACCAACCCAGAAAGTCAATTTGCAGAAGGTCATAGAGACGTTTCCTTCTTTCGAAAAGTTAGGATTGGGGCAAACGAGATTGGTTGAGCATCATATTGATACTGGTGATGCAGTCCCAATCAAAAGTAAACATTTTCCTCTTTCGCCACCGAGGCAAGCCGAAGCTTTTAGCGAGATAGATAGGCTGCTCGAAATGGGAGTTATAGAAGAGTCAAACTCGCCTTGGTGTAGTCCAGTTGTTCTAGTTCGGAAGCCAGGGAAGGTCAGGCTCTGCATAGATTCCAGGAAGGTCAACGCGGTAACTAAAAAGGACTCGTACCCGTTGCCTCATATCAACGGCCTATTGAGCAGACTGAAGGACACGAACTTCATTAGTGGCATTGATCTGAAGGACGCGTTCTTTCAGATCAAGCTGACAGAGTCTTCCAAGGAAAAAACAGCATTCGCAGTTCCTGGGAAGCCTCTGTACCACTTTAAGGTGATGCCCTTTGGTCTGTGCAATGGACCGCAGACTATGAGCCGCCTGATGGACAAGGCAATTCCCTCGCGTTTGCGGGAGAATGTCTTTGTTTACCTGGATGATCTAATGGTATGCAGCACTAACTTTGAAGACCACCTAAAGTTGCTGGCGGAAGTGGCGAATTGTTTGAGGGACGCAGGCCTCACAATCAATGTGAAGAAGAGCAAATTTTGTCAGAAGGAAATTCGGTACTTAGGGTACTTGATAGGTAGCGGGTGCTTGAAGGTGGATCCTGGGAAAATAGAAGCAATGCAGAACTTCCCGATCCCTAAATCTCCGCGACAGGTTCGTAGGTTTGTGGGTATGGCGAATTGGTATAGGGCGTTTATTACAAATTTTGCTGATTTAGCAGGCCCTTTGACCGATTGCCTCCGTAAAAAGCCAGGACCCCCAGAGGCAATAGAGGCCTTTGAAAAGCTGAAGGTAGCCTTGAGCTCCGCTCCTGTCTTGGCCCAACCCGATTTCTCAAAGGAATTTGTTATTCAGTGTGATGCTTCAAAAATAGGTGTAGGGGGCGTGTTATTCCAGGTCGATGACAAGGGCGATGAGCATCCAATCGCGTTTGTTTCAAAAAAACTTAACAATGCTCAGCGCAATTATACTGTAACCGAACTGGAATGCCTCGCCGCCATTATAAGTGTCAAGCGTTTTAGACCGTACATAGAGGGTTTGCCATTCCGAATCATAACTGACCATTCAAGTCTCAAGTGGTTGATGACTCAGAAGGACTTGAGTGGCAGGCTGGCTCGATGGTCACTCCTACTGCAAAGATACGATTTTGCCATGGAGCATCGCAAGGGAACCCTGAATATAGTACCGGATGCCCTCTCGCGTTTTGATGTAGACGAGCTAACCTTCTCCGCCCCACCTCACGAAATTGACTTAGCATCGCCGGAATTTGGAAGCGCGGAATACTTGGATCTTTGCAGAACCATTTTGGAAAACAAAGATGCGCTACCAGATTTGAGTGTAAATGATGGCGTGGTTTTAAAAAGGGTTAAATTTCGTAAGGGTGTGGCGGATGAGGAAGACTCGTTATGGCGGGTGTGGTTACCGACAGGGTTAACTGAGAAAGCGATAAGTCTTGCACATGATGCGAATAGGAGTTACCATGGGGGTTGGCAGAAAACTTTAGAGCGTGTCAGACAAAATTACTTCTGGCCTAGGCAAGCTAAAGACGTTAGAGACCATGTACAGAAATGCGACACTTGTAAGGCTGTTAAGTCAACAAATCAGCAGTCAAGACCACCTATAGCGAACACTTTTGCTTCAGAAAGACCATTTCAGCGGTTCTATTGCGACTTTCTAGGACCTTACCCGCGATCTAAGCGGCGCAATCAGTTTCTCTTCATTGTTCTAGACCATTTTGCAAAGTATGTTTGGTTGAAGCCCATGCAGAGAGCAACAACTGCTAATGTTATGAATTACTTTACTTCTGAAATTTTTCCATCGGTTGGGGTTCCTGAATATATCCATAGCGATAATGGTAAACAGTTTATCTCTAAGGAAATGAAACAATTCCTCGAGAATTATGGGGTGACCCATATAAAGACGGGGTTATACTCGCCGCAAGCAAACGCGTCGGAACGCGTAAATAGAGAAATTGTTTCAAAAATAAGAATTTTCCTCAAAGATAAACAGGATCATACCGACTGGGACAAGCATATACCCGAAATTTTAGCGGTGTTAAGAAGCGATTTTCATACCTCAATTCAGTGCTCTCCATACTTTGCCTTATACGGTCAGAACATGGTCCAACACGCCTAAGCCTATAATATATTAGATAAACTCGGTACTCTTAGGGAAGATGACATTCCAATAGTAACTAGGGCGGATAAGTTGTCCTCCATTCGCGAGCAAATTCGTAGGAATCTAGATCAGGCGAAGGATAGGGGAAACAACGTTTATAACAAACGCTCTAGGCAAGTTAACTATAGGGAAGGTCAGGAGGTTTTTAGGAAAAATTTTGCTTTGAGTAACTTTAAACAAGGCATAAACGCCAAATTCTTGCCGAAATACCTCAAGTGCCGAGTGCGTCGAAAAGTAGGCAACGCGTTGTACGATCTAGAGGACCTGACAGGGAGACTGATAGGTCGCTTTCACGCTTCGGATATTCGCCCGCAATAACAATTTTGATTTTTTTTACATGTATACATTTTGACATTCGGAACCGTACCTGGGCGTTTTGGCGGTCGGGGACAACTCGCCCAGTATCCTCCCCGAGCATTGACTTAATAGAGTATTTACATACGCTTCCATCGGAAGTAGTGGATAACCTGGCAATCCTCGGTTATGCGGATTGTCTTTCGGAGTTTTGACGAGTTCTCCTTAATTAAAATGTCTACCGGGTGACAAGTTTTTTTACCATGGAACAAGCTTCTCCGGTTAATTTTTTTGCTAAACCTTTTTGTGGGGGTGAAACCACTAGAATCAAAAATTTTCGGAGTTTTGACGAGTTCTCCTTTATTAAAATGTCTACAGCCGCGAAGCATTGTAACTAGGAAACCAAAATAAATTCTCCGTTTGCCTCGGAGTTTTGACGCGTTCTCCGATATCAAAATGTCTAACTAAATTACACGTTTTTCTTATAAGCCTATTTCGGTGGGGGTAAAGCCACTTAACAAATTTCCATTTGCCGCAAAGCCTACTAAACTATGAAACAAAATACTTCAAAAATTTTCCTTTACTGGCGGATCTTCTTGCCCGGCTAGCTCGTGGTAGAACTAGAGACTCTTATCTAGGGGTGAGTCGTGCCCCACGTTTTACCCAGAAATGGCTTCCTTGCAAGTAAACCTTTTTCCTGTTCGCTTCATCGACCGGTCTTCGAAGCGAAGCAGGCCTGTTATGGTTTACTTTCAATTGATAGTCATTTATATTTGGTGCAATGCGGTTGGTTGGATGACAGTTTTGATTCACCTTCCGGTTTGACGTTTAGCTACGGGAAAGTGCGTGATTTTTGCTGAGGTGGCAGCACCAAATGGTTCAATCCGTTCATATCAATCATCTGAAGGTAACGACCAATCAGAATGTTCCACCTGGCAATAATCACGCCACGTCAACGGGTAACGGAACTTTTCCATTGCGCAGTCGCGTTAAGCGAATAATTTTGGGCATAGCAGCGTCACCGGCATTCGACCAATTCAAAAAGTATACATGATTTGAACGGGAGCGGTCGTGTCGCGGAGTGTGAAAAAGAAAATTGTGCTGTCGCCCAATTGCAATTTTTACTGGTTTTAATTTGTGAAAACTGAATCTTACATAAAACTCCAAGTGCTAAAGTTACGACAAGAAATTGTCAAGTAAAAAAAATTGGATTACAGCCAAATAAAATACAGCTTAGTACGTGTTTTCATTTTATCTCAATTATTCACTTTTACAGTGGTGCGCCTTGATAAATATAAAAGAAAAAAAAAAAAACTTAAGTTTAGTGTGGTGAAGTGGTTATTCAATTTTTTGATTAAGTTGGTGAAGCAATTAAGAAAAGTTCTGTAAGAAAAATGTTTGTAGTGGCACCCTGACTTATAAAATTATTGTATAAATTGAAATCTTTTCATTAAATGGATTTGGCCTTGCTATTTTGGCATTTAAGTACTTGGGAAGGGGGTCTTTTTAACAATAATTTCACAAAAACGTTATCTAGTTTGTACAGTTTTTTTTTTTACTGTAACTCGTTTAGAAAATTACTTCTTTTCGAATTAAATACGCAGCCCACTTTTATGAAAGCATTCTGAATCAAGTTTAAATTGAGCTATTGAATCGGCAATTCTGTACGACGGCACGCGCTGCTGATGTGCGTCCGAGAGTCTCGGGGGGTGTATCGAGCGACGGGTTTTGGCCTCCGTGTCGATGGTCCGGGGGCGGGGGTTCTATATTTTGGGTCTGTTTAGAGATATTTGCAATCCAAGTTGAAAATTTTTCGTCATTTTCAGGTGGTTGTTGTAATCACAGATTAGGGTGTACCAAAAAGTGCAAAAAGTGTGTCCTGCTCAAAATATTGTGGACCGTGTAACGGGGGTTGGACCAGCTAAAGGTTATTCTTTTGAAAGGCGGCCAAAGGTCGTATACGCGAAAAGGTGTTGTGCACATAAATACCTTGGATGAAGCCGCCTATTTGGGATCGAACCTAGCGCATTTTGAGTTTTGCTGATAGCTTTCCACCGAGACAAATTATTTGATTTCCGCCTTCGGATTGTTGGTGCGGGGGTCGGAGCGCGTCGATTGATGCCTTCCCGAGGGTTTTGAACGTATATTGGCGGTTGAACGCTGTCGTATAGAATTGCCATTGAATCTGAAAATTTTAGCACACTTCCTTGAAAACCTATCAAAACTTCATAAGTTCCATTTTGTTTTTTTTTAAAACGAAAGTGAATCGGAAGGACTCAGTCCTAAACTACAAAAACAAATATCCAAAGATATCAAGTTCAAAAGCGCTATAAGAACAAAAGCAAACAAAAACAACGAAAATAAAGTTTCAAAGTACAAAACGCAATAAGAAAAGAATTACAAAACAACATAAACCCAATAATTATAAAAAAATAAACTTTAGAACCTTCTGAATAGAACGTGTGCATCGTAATTAGATAGCAGCGCTTAGGAATCAGGAAAAAAAAAAAAAACACCTAGTTTTTTTGAAAAGGCAACGAAATTATGAACAAACCGCATTTGATGTATTGATAAATTGATTGAGCTGAAATTGTATCCTTGATAACTAGTTGTGTGGTCAATAAAAATATAATTAACATAGATACACATATAAACAAAAAAATCTACAAAAAGAATATAAAAACAAAATAAAGCTACAAAATTAAACTACAAAAACCACCGCAAAAATAACAACTTGGTGAGAATAAATAGCTAAAACAAACAAACCAACAAACAGAAAAGTTCACCAAACAACAAAAATAAATCACAACAACAACCACATCAGTAGCAGCAGTTGCAGCAGCCACAACAACATTCCTGGATATTCATCAACAACAACAGCGGGGGCCGCCTTCACATAGGCCCACCGCCATAAACCGCAACAGCAACAACGCGCAACAGGGCGCGCAACAATCAGCAGCAGTAATTACAGCGGGGGCCGTCCTCATATAGGCCCACCGCACGACGACATCCAGCATTGACAACAGCGGGGGCCGCCGTAATATAGGCCCGCCGCACTAGCAGCAGCAACAACAACACCAGCAGTGACAACAGCGGGGGCCGCCGTAGTATAGGCCCGCCGCACTAACCAAGCCACCGCAACACCACCAGCAACAACAACAACAGTAGAGCCCCACCAACGGCCTACTGCAACAAATGGGTGAGACCAAACCATGGAGATAGTTAAGAAAAATTATTATTTTTAATGTTAGAAAGAGAACATAGGTAAAATAATAAGTTGACTTTAGAGCGTGAGAAGAAAATAATATAAAAAAAAAAAAAAAAAAAATTAAGTAATATGCAATAAGAGCATAGAAGTAGAAACTTAAATTGTAAAACTAGAAAAAAAAAAGAAAAACGTATAATACAACTTAAAAAAAGGGGGGGAGGGGGGTATAACCCATTTATACTGCTCCAAGATGCGTGATATCGGACCAGTAATGCGAATGTGTTTACGCCCGCTTGAAATGCGTTCGTTCCCTTGTTACTAAGTATCAAGCAAAGGAGTATGTGTTCTTTTGAGGGCCACCTACTCCCGCTCTCGCTTTGCTGTTGAATACTCTATAGAGTAATCCCATGGGAGTATTTTGAGAGGACTCTCACGTAGGTGGTCTATAGAGTATTCAAAAGCAAAGAAACGGAGTACTTCGAGATGGATTAGGTGATCCAATCACCGGACATTGCCATGTAAATTGGACCACCTTTTTTATATGAATGAGGATATGTGTTGGAGTACTCTGATACTCCTTTAGGAGTATTCTATGGAGTATGAAACAGAGTATTTCCGTTTTTGCAGGGTAGTAGCGCAACTTACTCCGAATCTGCACACACACACAAACCACACAGGGTGCATTATATGCAGTAATAAAACAATCAAATTTAAATACTACAATATTGAACATGAAGACTTGAAACTCCCAAATTATTGAATATAAAGCAGTTATAACACCTTATCAGTTCCTGCAGAATGTAAATTTCAGTTTAAATTGAAGTTTTTAGTTGTAGTTTTTACTTTAAAGCAACTCTGAACGCGATTTCCTTCATTAAACTCTCTCGGAGTACATTCATCCACTGCCTTCCACTCCGATTCGCAAAAGAAGATGCCAAACTAGTAGGGGTAAACAATGACTCTGATGCTCCAACGTTTTTTACAGGGTAGTAGACATATAGTATGATAGCCACCATAGTTGCGCCTTGTAAAATAATCGAATTTATTGCAATATTACTATTAATGGGGTTAAATTCTAGTTTTGATAAGAACTTGTTTTTTGACAGGAGATTGGAAAAAGCATTTTAATCTCACTTTGTTAAGATTGTGTTTCTAATTACAAAAAACTTTCTATTTCACTCACGCTCATAGGAATAGCAATAGGGACAAATCAGAATGATTTGCTTTCGAAAAAAATTACACATGTAAGCGCGACTAGGAAAGACAAAAAAAAAGAAAACACAAGCAAAATTGAATTCTTGAAGAATTTGATGAAAATATTTTCTGAGTACAGTCGACCGCTTATTTAGTGGTTTGTTCTGTCAATAATATTGCTATAAAAAATTATTGTTTTTGAAAGCTGTAAACTGAAACTATTTTATGTAACACAGAGGAAACGGGACCCGAATATGATGAAAAAAGCATCATTCGTACCTACTAATAAGGACACGACTTCTACGCAAACCGGTACTGGATGAGGAAACTGAGAAGGATATCGTAAAATATGCATCGGAATTGAAATCAAGGCTTTTGGGCTTTGCAAGATGTGATCATTACGATTTTGGCTTCGGTGCGGAATAATTGTGATTTTTCGTTTAACTCAATTCAACGTGAACTCTGGTCAGGGTTTGGTTAAAATGAATGAAAAGGAAGATTTAGAAGTAGGGTTAGGGTTGGAGAAGCATGTGTCAAAGTGCCATGGCAACGGGTACTATTAAGAAAATAATTGAGGTGTTGTTCTTAACCCTGATAATTATAAAGGGGAATGCTTCGGGTTAATCGATACGCCGGCGTCGACGAAAATCAACAATGAAAATGTGAATTCTGGTCTTCCATTGTGGGGTGAGATTAAGGATCTGAGGGTCAAGGGCCTTGGTCTCATCTAAACAATTGGTCGCTCTTTATACAGGGTGTTTTTTTTAGGGGTATAGAACTTCGAATTGAAATAAAACACAAGAAAATCGTTTTAAGGTCCATCAATTTGGCTTTATTGGAAGGATAATTTTATGCCATTAATGTTTAAATATGATTTCGGGCATGTGGCCGCCGCGGCTGGCTCGAATAAAGCCAATTCTACAGGTCCAATTTTCAACCACTTTTTCGAGCATATGGGGCCGTATGTCGGCAATAACGCCACGAATGTTGGCTTCCAATTCCCCTAACGTTTCTGGTTTGTTGGTGTAGACGAGCGACTTCACATATCCCCAAAGAAAATAATCCAATGGTGTCAAATCACACGACCTTGGTGGCCAATTGACAGGTCCATTCCGCGAAATTATGCGCTCATCGAATGTTTCCTTCAATAAATCGATTGTGACGTGCGCTGTGTGGCATGTAGCGCCGTCTTGTTGGAACCACAACTCATCCACATTCATGCCATCCAATTCGGGAACAAAATAGTCGGTTATCATGGCTCTATACCGGTCTCCATTAACGGTAGCTGCCTCTCCAGCATTATTGCGGAAGAAGTATGGCGCAATGACTCCACCAGCCCATAGAGCACACCAAACAGTCAGTTTTTGTGGATGTAATGGCGTTTCAAGGGTCTCATGTGGATTCTCTTCACTCCAAATGCGGCAATTTTGCTTGTTGACGTAGCCATTCAACCAAAAATGAGCCTCATCACTGAACAAAATTTTGCGATGAAAATCAGCATCGAAATCAATCTCATTTTCGGCCCATACACCAAAATCACGACGCATTGCATGGTCTCGCGGCTTTAATTCTTGCACAAGCTGGATCTTGTAAGGTCGCAAGCCAAGATCTTTGCGCAAAATCTTCCATAAAGTTGATGGACAAAGCTCCAATTGCTGTGCACGGTGGCGAATCGATTCATTCGGGTCCTCTTCAACACTTTGCTCTACAGCGTCAATTGTTTCTTCGGTGCGCACTGTTCGACGTCTCTGCGGATGCGTATTATCACATAGAGTAAACGTAGTGCGAAAACGATCCATGCTTAACCGAATTAATTGCTCTGATGGACGATTATGTCGACCATAAAATGGACGGAGCTCACGGTAAACTTCGCGAACTGAACCATTATTTTCGAAATAAATTTGCACGATTTGCAAGCGTTGTTCTTTTGTCAACCTGTTCATGATGAAATGGCAAACCAAACTGAACATAAATGACATTAGAGTTGCCAGATTTGGCCACAAAATGCCAGTTTTATCTCTATTCGAAAAACAAACCTGTAAAAAAAACACCCTGTACATTTTGATACTAAACTAAGTAAAACAAATTAACTAACACAGCAGCCCAGCTGTAAAATTCAGTCCATTTTTGCACTAAGCATTTGCATCCCTTCATTGTTAGCTGACCAGCATAGTGTTGTGACGAATTCGATGATTCCTTAATTATCAATCCTGGGTTCGATCACTATAAAGTCAAATGAACACACGCACAGATATTGTAACTAATAGTTTTATTTACTAGTAATAAACGCAATACAAATTTAAGAGTTTGGTAACTTCACAGTAGTTCACTGTTAAACGCTTGAAAATAAACTGATCAACCTGCCTTGCTTGGTCACCGCCTTATATAGTCGAACAGGGTACTTGCCTACGCACCGAGAACTTTCTTGGTTATTCGCTTTTCGTGTTCTGGAAGGGTCGGTGTTATTTATTGGAATCTCCTCTTTGCATCGTATTCGCAAACACTCGCGCCATCTCTCTTCCTCTTCCCAGTTACACGCTTGCATGCATAATCGTAGCCATCGTTATCTCAGCTGTGTTTAACTAGCGGTGGGAGTGTTATTGAGTTAGGGATGGTACATGCTTGAGAATAATCGCCACAGTATATGTCTACTAGTAGCGCAACTTACTCCGAATCTGCACACACACACAAACCAAACTGGGTGTGTTGTATGCAATAATAAAACAATAAAATTTAAATACTGCAATATTGAACGTGAGATTAAAATGCTTTTTCTAATCTCCTGTCAAAAAACAAGTTCTTATCAAAACTAGAATTTAACCCCATTAATAATAATATTGCAATAAATTCGATTATTTTACAAGGCGCAACTATGGTGGCTATCATAGTATATGTCTACTAGCCTGTAAAAAACGTTGGAGCATCAGAGTACTCCAACACTTATCCTCATTCATATAAAAAAGGTGGTCCAATTTACATAGCGATGACCGGTGATTGGATCACCTAATCCTATTCGGAGTACCATTTACTTTGCTGCTGAATAGTCTATAGAGCACCTACGTTGGAGTACTTTGAAAATGCTGCCAAAAGATTACTCTATAGAGTACTCTAGACGAAAGCGAGAAGGGAGTATGTGTTCTTTTGAGGGCCACCTACTCCCGCTCTCGCTTTGCTGTTGAATACTCTATAGAGTAATCCCATGGGAGTATTTTGAGAGGACTCTCACGTAGGTGGTCTATAGAGTATTCAAAAGCAAAGAAACGGAGTACTTCGAGATGGATTAGGTGATCCAATCACCGGACATTGCCATGTAAATTGGACCACCTTTTTTATATGAATGAGGATATGTGTTGGAGTACTCTGATACTCCTTTAGGAGTATTCTATGGAGTATGAAACAGAGTATTTCCGTTTTTGCAGGGTAGTAGCGCAACTTACTCCGAATCTGCACACACACACAAACCACACAGGGTGCATTATATGCAGTAATAAAACAATCAAATTTAAATACTACAATATTGAACATGAAGACTTGAAACTCCCAAATTATTGAATATAAAGCAGTTATAACACCTTATCAGTTCCTGCAGAATGTAAATTTCAGTTTAAATTGAAGTTTTTAGTTGTAGTTTTTACTTTAAAGCAACTCTGAACGCGATTTCCTTCATTAAACTCTCTCGGAGTACCTTCATCCACTACCTTCCACTCCGATTCGCAAAAGAAGATGCCAAACTAGTAGGGGTAAACAATGCTGACCAGCAACCCAGCCACGAGTGAGTGTCAAACGCTTGTTTGACATGTGAGTGAGTGTCAAACGCCTATTAGCTAGAGAGAGAAGGAAGAGAAAGGGATGCCGACATAACTTACTTGTAGAGTTGTACAATGGCTACAGCCCCACCTAATATAACCGCACAGCGTTTTTTACCGCACGAAAATAAACGACTTTTTCGGCTCTAACCGAAATACAGAACCGACGTGCCACCTGAGCGTAAATGTCAAATCGATATGTCACGCAAAACAAAAATTGGAAATTGAGTTAGGTTTTTACGATGTGCGTAAATTTGTATGTGCAGGAGACATTTTTGACAGAAAATTGCCGGAGTGCGTTTATATTAGGTTGGGGTGTTAAGGTGGAAGGGTATTTCAGTATCTCTGCTGGACCCGATTGGGCTACTGCATAGAAGTCCCGGCCAGGGCCTGTTACTTTCAAAGTAACCCTGTCTTAACTATCACGTCCCATTCGGAAATTATCCTAAGAGCATTCTGTCTTCATCCAGAGTGTCTACCGGTTCAAAGCGCGCCCCTCATGCTACAGTAGTACTCCTGTCTCCACGACTATCAACACTGCTGCAACGTCCGTCACCTTAACACTTCACGGTCAACACTCCTACTACCTTCGGAGTAAGACAGATATAAACAATGACAAGCGTCAGCCTACTCCCCTTTCTCTAGACCGACGTCCCTTTTTACGCCCCGTTGCTTCCATCACAGAAACCTTGGATGGATACGTTCATCACAGGCCATATCCTACCACGCCAGATAACCTGCGACACCGCTTGGGACTTAGCCTACCACCACCATAGTGAACTCACTGGTCCCTTACGCCTATAGTGACGTCGACACCTACCCCACCGACGCACTTCAAATTTGTACAAATTAATTGTAATGGTCTGAAAAGATCGGTAAGATAACCAAGTTCATGAAGGACAACAACATAAAACTGAACGCGATTCAAGAGAGGAAACGTAACTCATGAATTGTGTCTTTCTGATAGTACACAATACCTAGGTGTCTTTTTGATAAGAGTCAATCGGGCGTATGGCACACTGTACGCCTTCTAAAGAATGCATGGTAAATAGTGAGGTCTCAGTCGAGAACACAGCATGGATGTATAAGCAGTTATTCGACCAATCTCAGCCTACAAAACAATAGTGCGGTGGACCGCAGTCGGGGTGAACTACATAAGAAAAATGCCAAAGTTCAGCGAGCTGCCTGTGGTGCGATTACGACTCTGCACGTAGTATCCCACCATACCAACTGCCCCCTCATGATACCATACATCTCTTCAACTGAAACTTCTATCCTAACACAAATTTCGCTTAGGTTCAACCCTATTGAAACTGCCAGGTTCTTTTGACTTCCATTAGAAGAGCTTTATGACGATTTTCAGAATGGCCGTGCACATTTAAATTAACGACCCAAAGGTTGCGGTCCGGGTAATATGTGTTCAGCACCACCCGTACCAAACTCAAATTTTTAAATTGTTTAATTTTAGCTGTAATCTATTTTTAGCAATCTACAAAAGATCGTTAAGAAGGTTATGAAAAAATCCTGGAAGCAACAACAAAAAAAAAGCTACGAAGTTGATATAAGCGGTTTGAGTTAAAAATGCTTAAACAATAACCGACTCAATTAATAGTGTTGAGCAGCTTTGTAGAGTTAAGAATTGACATCATTGTGAATGATATGGTAGAAAATTCCAAAAGAAACAAAAAAAAACAGCAAATGTCAATGAGAAACAGTATGTAAAAAATTATTTTTTTTTGCTCGAGTCAATTTCATAAAAATTTATATTTATTAAGCTACACAGTCCATCCGCCCAAAAGCGAGCTATTGCTCGCACCCTAAGGCGGATCTGCAGCTCATAATCATTAGAATCTCTGCAGTCGTGACAGGAGGCAATGCTGAAGACACAACCACTATCATCGTTCCTGAAACTACCATTCACCATTTCCATTGTAAAAGCACGATTATTGTCACCGACATCACCAGTAGCACCTTTATCGTCACTGGACCAATTGTTATCTCCATCCCTTCGGTCATCTCCGGATCCTTCATATAGCTTCTCAAAATTTGTTTACAATTTTTGCTACAAATTTGTTTCGTTCTTTTTTTTTTTTTACAAATTTTGACAAATATGTATATAATTTATTTTGTTAGATAGAACCAGTGTTGTGAGAATGTATGATATATAACAGCCCAACCTAATATAACCGCAGAGTTTTTTACCGCACGAAATTAAAAGCCTTTTTTTGTCCTTACGCAAATAAATTTGCGTGCGTGAGTAGCTCTCATGTACCCAACCGACGTGCCAAATCGATATGTCACGCAAAACAAAAATTGGAAACTGAGTTAGGTTTTTACGCTGTGCGGTTAGTTTAGGTTGCTCTCATACAATTTGTATGTGCATGAAACATTTTTAAAAGAAAATTGCCGGAGTGCGTTTATATTAGGTTGGGGTGTATGATACTTGAATATAGCACAGTTGAGCATTATTTGCAAGGTTACTTACAATAGATTACAACTTTTATATTTCTGTATTTTTTAATTTGATTTTCGTTCAGCTTTCAAATAAACGTCTACCAAATTTACATTAACGGGTCAATTCTGTGCGTAACCGGTAATTTTGTACCTGGAAGATTATCTAACCGAAAATCGTAACCGTTGGCAATGCAGTTCATGTAACCGCGATTCTAGCGTACATGGCAAAGCTGTCAAAAACAAGCAATGCGCAATAGTGAATAAAATGCAAACGCCAACGAAACTTGATGTAAAAAAGTGCTTATATTGTTTATTAATTCTTGTGAACCAGTATGTGTACAAAATTTTGCGGTATTTTCTGTCCACAAAAATATTTATAAACACGTGCATTTTTCGCGGTTACGTGACGTAACCACCTATTTTGGTGGTTACGAAATTGAACTGCGACTTAAGCCGACAGAGGTCGTGTGCTAATCGGAAACATTTTACTCAGAGGAAAAATGAGGTGTATAAATTTTCTATGGTGTAAAAATATTTTCCATTTCGCTGTGCCAAATGAAAAGGTAAATTTTGAGTTGTAATTTTTGACATCTGAAAAAATCACGTGCGAAAGCAAATAGTCTGTGAGTAAATTTTAACTTTTACATTACGTTATTGTTAATATACGTAAATTTTACGTATTACAACGTATGTGTATGTTATTTTAAATAAATATAAGAAATCTAAAAGAAAATCTAAGGCGGTTGTCTCTAAAAAAAATTTCCTACTCTATTCAATTAAAACAACTTTTAAAAAATAATTAAAAAAATAAAAAACAATAATAATTTTCATAAAAACTAAAAGTGAAAAATTATTATTCTTGGTCTTGAGCTCAATGTACAGGCCGTAAAATCAACAAAAATTGCTGGTACAAAAAAGCAATAACAAAACCGAGAGAACGCGGTAAGGCAGATATGCCAAAAAAATCTATCATGATCACACTACTAACTGTCAGCTCGTTTCATGAATACATGAATATTTCAAAATGAGTTATGTGTCTTTTGTGTTGATTTTATTTATTGAAAATACGAAGTTTGTTGCTTCTTAAATTAAATTACAAAACAATTTAAGGGAAATTTTGCATGCAATTCCTCACATATTTTAATTTGGAGCTCACCGAACAGGGTTGCTTCATTGCATATTGGGCAATAGGTGGTTGTCATCCGTTTTATGGAATAGTGACGAGATTTTCAGTGTGACCGTTTGACTTTTGATGAACAAGCTTCGCTTACTGTTTCATTTATATTAAGTACTAGCTTATGCCCCTTTCACCCCACATTTCTATCAAAAATTATGCTATGTGAGTAATATATATGAATTTTATATATATAATTATACATAGCTATTCCGGGAGGTGCCACGCCCCCTTTTTCGTTATCCGCAGTTTTTCTGGATGTGGTAGGGATTAATGTCATATAACCCCTTACCAAATTTCAGTAGTCTAACGTAAATACTTCCAGAAATACGGACTGGTAAAAATTCCATTTGTATGGGAGGTGGCGCGCCCCCTATATATATCAAAATATTTTTTAACCCATGACCATCCCGGTAAGGTATCCAGTTCGTGTTTCAAATTTGGTTGCGATCGGTTTATACGTTTAGGACGCAAGTCGATCTATAGATACATATATATATACGAGTATACATACATAATTTGAATTTTATATATATAGATATCACGGATATTGTTCTTCAGTTGTCCAGAAAGTTTAGATATATTTTCTATTCTCTCCTGTTGCCATGGTCCTGTTAATTGTTCGTGTAGCTTCAATATATACTTAGTTCTATTTAATGGTTGCAATCCCTTTTCCGTTACATTATGAGGTAGTTGATCAGAATCTGATACATCTTCATTGTAATTTTTTGGATGTGTGATGTTGATGCTGACTTATATTTTTTTGCCATATTAATTTCTCCTGAAAATCCCGCGAAACTCAAATTTCATTAACAGATATTCAAACGTTATTGACAATACCAGGTAAAACTTACGCTCAAAATTTTAAGACTACGTAAAATTTACATACGCAATTTCTTTGTAAAAACGATCAAAGCTTGCTGCTGACTGACAACTGATTGATTATTCACCTGTTAATGCAACAATAAAATGAAGAAAGCACTGCCGGGTGCGCACGGCGATAGCGCATAACGGTAAAGTGTAACGGGACTTTTTATGCGACATACACGTAAAATTTACGTATATTACCTTTCTAGGGTTAATCTTAATGGTTTTTTTGAAAACAATTGCCACCCCCATTACCACCATTTCTATACCGTTTTACTGAATTGTATTTATTAGTTTTTCTATGTTTATTTTTTGTGAAAAAAAAATTTTTACTCAAACAAGCAATATTAATTTAATATTTCTGTAAATAGTAATTAATAGTATCTAAGTTAGCTTTAACCGATTGAATATTATACTGCAATACAATCATCATTGGATTTTTAATTTATTAACTTTACATCGTCATTAGCCTTGAAACTGTCTAACTGTCCTTTAAGATTTTAACTGGACCGATTTTGAACTTCTTTGAACAGATATATCGAAGTTACCATTTAGAGATGGGAATTCTTCATCACATTTAGAATACTAACTTTTAAAAATGTGTGCTCAAAACTAATTTCTTTACAAATGTTGTTGCCTCTAAATCCTACTTTTAAAGTGGTTGTCATTCAAAGCAAAACTATTTGCAGCAAAAACATTTTTAAACATCACCTTATACAGGGTGTTTTTTTTTACAGGTTTGTTTTTCGAATAGAGATAAAACTGTCATTTTGTGGTCAAATCTGGCAACTCTAATGTCATTTATGTTCAGTTTGGTTTGCCATTTCATCGTGAACAGGTTGACAAAAGAACAACGCTTGCAAATCGTGCAAATTTATTTCGAAAATAATGGTTCAGTTCGCGAAGTTTACCGTGAGCTCCGTCCATTTTATGGTCGACATAATCGTCCATCAGAGCAATTAATTCGGTTAACCATGGATCGTTTTCGCACTACGTTTACTCTATGTGATAATACGCATCCGCAGAGACGTCGAACAGTGCGCACCGAAGAAACAATTGACGCTGTAGAGCAAAGTGTTGAAGAGGACCCGAATGAATCGATTCGCCACCGTGCACAGCAATTGGAGCTTTGTCCATCAACTTTATGGAAGATTTTGCGCAAAGATCTTGGCTTTCGACCTTACAAGATCCAGCTTGTGCAAGAATTAAAGCCGCGAGACCATGCAATGCGTCGTGATTTTGGTGTATGGGCCGAAAATGAGATTGATTTCGATGCTGATTTTCATCGCAAAATTTTGTTCAGTGATGAGGCTCATTTTTGGTTGAATGGCTACGTCAACAAGCAAAATTGCCGCATTTGGAGTGAAGAGAATCCACATGAGACCCTTGAAACGCCATTACATCCACAAAAACTGACTGTTTGGTGTGCTCTATGGGCTGGTGGAGTCATTGGGCCATACTTCTTCCGCAATAATGCTGGAGAGGCAGCTACCGTTAATGGAGACCGGTATAGAGCCATGATAACCGACTATTTTGTTCCCGAATTGGATGGCATGAATGTGGATGAGTTGTGGTTCCAACAAGACGGCGCTACATGCCACACAGCGCACGTCACAATCGATTTATTGAAGGAAACATTCGATGAGCGCATAATTTCGCGGAATGGACCTGTCAATTGGCCACCAAGGTCGTGTGATTTGACACCATTGGATTATTTTCTTTGGGGATATGTGAAGTCGCTCGTCTACACCAACAAACCAGAAACGTTAGGGGAATTGGAAGCCAACATTCGTGGCGTTATTGCCGACATACGGCCCCATATGCTCGAAAAAGTGGTTGAAAATTGGACCTGTAGAATTGGCTTTATTCGAGCCAGCCGCGGCGGCCACATGCCCGAAATCATATTTAAACATTAATGGCATAAAATTATCCTTCCAATAAAGCCAAATTGATGGACCTTAAAACGATTTTCTTGTGTTTTATTTCAATTCGAAGTTCTATACCCCTAAAAAAAACACCCTGTATAAAGAGCGACCAATTGTTTAGATGAGACCAAGGCCCTTGACCCTCAGATCCTTAATCTCACCCCACAATGGAAGACCAGAATTCACATTTTCATTGTTGATTTTCGTCGACGCCGGCGTATCAATTAACCCGAAGCATTCCCCTTTATAATTATCAGGGTTAAGAACAACACCTCAATTATTTTCTTAATAGTACCCGTTGCCATGGCACTTTGACACATGCTTCTCCAACCCTAACCCTACTTCTAAATCTTCCTTTTCATTCATTTTAACCAAACCCTGACCAGAGTTCACGTTGAATTGAGTTAAACGAAAAATCACAATTATTCCGCACCGAAGCCAAAATCGTAATGATCACATCTTGCAAAGCCCAAAAGCCTTGATTTCAATTCCGATGCATATTTTACGATATCCTTCTCAGTTTCCTCATCCAGTACCGGTTTGCGTAGAAGTCGTGTCCTTATTAGTAGGTACGAATGATGCTTTTTTCATCATATTCGGGTCCCGTTTCCTCTGTGTTACATAAAATAGTTTCAGTTTACAGCTTTCAAAAACAATAATTTTTTATAGCAATATTATTGACAGAACAAACCACTAAATAAGCGGTCGACTGTACTCAGAAAATATTTTCATCAAATTCTTCAAGAATTCAATTTTGCTTGTGTTTTCTTTTTTTTTGTCTTTCCTAGTCGCGCTTACATGTGTAATTTTTTTCGAAAGCAAATCATTCTGATTTGTCCCTATTGCTATTCCTATGAGCGTGAGTGAAATAGAAAGTTTTTTGTAATTAGAAACACAATCTTAACAAAGTGAGATTAAAATGCTTTTTCCAATCTCCTGTCAAAAAACAAGTTCTTATCAAAACTAGAATTTAACCCCATTAATAGTAATATTGCAATAAATTCGATTATTTTACAAGGCGCAACTATGGTGGCTATCATACTATATGTCTACTACCCTGTAAAAAACGTTGGAGCATCAGAGTCATTGTTTACCCCTACTAGTTTGGCATCTTCTTTTGCGAATCGGAGTGGAAGGCAGTGGATGAATGTACTCCGAGAGAGTGTAATGAAGGAAATCGCGTTCAGAGTTGCTTTAAAGTAAAAACTACAACTAAAAACTTCAATTAAAACTGAAATATACATTCTATAGTAGCTGATAACGTGTTATAACTGCTTTATATTCAATAATTTGGGAGTTTCAAGTCTTAATGTTCAATATTGCAGTATTTAAATTTGAAGGTTTTATTACTGCATACAACACACCCTGTGTGGTTTGTGTGTGTGTGCAGATTCGGAGTAAGTTGCGCTACTAGTAGACATATACTATGATCAGAGTACTCCAACACTTATCCTCATTCATATAAAAAAGGTGGTCCAATTTACATAGCGATGACCGGTGATTGGATCACCTAATCCTATTCGGAGTACCATTTACTTTGCTTCTGAATAGTCTGGAGTACTTTGAAAATGCTGCCAAAAGATTACTCTATAGAGTACTCTAGACGAAAGCGAGAAGGGAGTATGTGTTCTTTTGAGGACCACCTACTCCCGCTCTCGCTTTGCTGTTGAATACTCTATAGAGTAATCTCATGGGGGTATTTTGAGAGGACTCTCACGTAGGTGGTCTATAGAGTATTCAAAAGCAAAGAAACGGAGTACTTCGCGATGGATTAGGTGATCCAATCACCGGACATTGCCATGTAAATTGGACCACCTTTTTTATATGAATGAGGATATTTGTTGGCGGCCGCCGTGGTGTGAAGGTAGTGTTGCCGGCCTACCACACCGAAGGTCCATGGTTCGAGCCCTGGTACAGGTAACATCAAAAGTGATTTGAAAAAAGTTTTTCAAAACGGGGTCGCCCCTCGGCAGTGGTTTGGCAAACTCTCCGAGTGTATTTCTGCCATGACAGGCTTCTCAGCAAAAATTCGTCTCCTTTGTAGATGCCGTTTGGAGTCGGCAAAAAACTGTAGGTCCCACCAATTTGTAGGGAAAATTCAAATCGGCACACCACAAATTGGAAGAGAAGCTTGGCGCAAAAATCTCTTAGGAGGTTTATGATGATATACCTGTTGTATATCGCGCCATAGAGAGATAGTGTTGGAGTACTCTGATACTCCTTTAGGAGTATTCTATGGAGTATGAAACAGAGTATTTCCGTTTTTTGCAGGGTAGTAGCGCAACTTACTCCGAATCTGCACACACACACAAACCACACAGGGTGCATTATATGCAGTAATAAAACAATCAAATTTGAATACTACAATATTGAACATGAAGATTTGAAACTCCCAAATTATTGAATATAAAGCAGTTATAACACCTTATCAGTTGCTATAAAATGTAAATTTCAGTTTAAATTAAAGTTTTTAGTTGTATTTTATAGTTTGAAACAACTCTGAACGCGATTTCCTTCATTGCACTCTATCGGAGTACCTTCATCCACTACATTCCACTCCGATTCGCAAAAGAAGATGCCAAACTAGTACGGGTAAACAATGGTGGCTATCGAAGATAAGCGGAGATTTAGGGGCCGTTAGAAGACGTCCCTTTGAGGTCGTAGTAAGTGTACGCATACACTAGTCAGGCATCAAACTATTTAAAAAATTAATTAAAAACTATGGCCAATAATCATAGTTAAATTAAAATAAAGTTTTATTTACTTAAACATGATTCTAAAATAAACATCACTTCATGTCTGGCATAGTCAACTTAAAATACATTTTATGTCTAAGGCCCGGTTTTTCAGTACAAGTTCAACTCAATTTGTCAGTTAAACTAAGCTTAAACTTGTTACGCAGTTTTTCAGTCAACTTTAAACGTAGTTTAAGTGGCCTATTTGGCAGGGTTAAAATCTAGTTAACCTGTCAGCTGTTTGCATATTTGATGGTTTTGGTTGTGAAACAATAAACTGAACGCAATTAAAAAAGGACGATATTTTTATATCTAATTAAATACTGGATATATCATCTGACGAAAGTGATTATAGTGATGCAGAAATTGGCGAAATCCTAACTATTACAATACTGAGGAGAAGCAATGGCGTTGCATATGTAAACAAATGTCATCTGTTGCAGTATCTAGATAAAAAAAAACCAATGTTGCCGTATAAAAAGCAAATCTTAAAAGCGGACTTAAACTCTCACTGAAAACCCGCTCTGCAGTTTAACTGGAGTTTAAATTTATGCCGAGTTTAAGCAAACTTAGTTTAAACTAAGCTTAACCAAGGACTGAAAAACCGGGCCTAAGACGGAGTTTTAATTTTAAAATAACGAACATGTCAGTTTAACATTTTAAAATCACGGTTTGTGTCTACAGTTGTGCTTGTGATATCGCTTACTCTAAGCTTAAGTTTGGGTTGGTGGTACAGATATGCTATGGTTTGTGAATTAAATAGCTGACTCAGGGTGACCTTGCTAAACATAAAAAATTTCTTCATACCACCAACCAACTTAATTTATTTTTTACTTTTCATTTTAGCTAAAATCTCTGTTTAATATGGCTATGATTGACTAACATTTTAAATGTCTTTTTAAGTTAAGTAAAGATTTTAATTAAAACGCGTGTTAAGCAACGAATATGATTATGGGGCAGTGAATTCAAGCATTTAACCAATGAACATTGTTTCAATGTTCTTTGATTTTACACGCAGTTACCGTGGTGAATTACCTACCATCGATTTGACAGCGTCCAATTGCATTCGCTGTTGGAACTTCTTATAGTTATACCAGAGAATGTTCTTTGGATAGCATTAACTTTTTTCACTTCACTTCAAATCGAAAATTTAAAGTAAAACTTAAATCAAAAATTGCGGTGAATTGATGTATTTACCTTTCACTTCAAGATAACGCGAACCGGAAATGGTGCAGATACTTTCACCACAGTTTTTGTACTGTATCACTATGCTACATAAATTCGTTGTTTCTCTTTATAAACGCTAGATGGCGCTATACAGGTGGTACTTTTACAAGAGTAACAGCTTTGAACAAATCCATTAAACAGCTGACTGGCTGGTTTAAATGCGCCCAATATGTAATGCATACAACACATTTAAATCGTCTTGGGCAGAAGATTCTAAACCATTGATTGTGTATTACGCCACTTTTTTTTGCGCATTTTGTTATACTTTTCTTCAGTAAAAAAAAAACTCTTCAGTAAACTTCAAGTACTTTTTTAAGAACAAAATTTACAGTTCTGTATTGATTTGAAACAACTTCCACCCACATACCTACACTTAGGGCCACTTTCATAAAGATCGGTTACCGTACAAAATACGTCAATTAAACTCAGTTTAGCAGTTACCGGCTTTTATGAAAGCGGCCCTTAATGCAGTGGGCAGCTTTACCAGACCATAGCAACTATTTATATATCGAAACTATAAACACTTTTTCGAACATTGCTGGAACTCATAATAAAATATCACGATTACCAAAAAAAAGCTTCAAGATATGAGTTTTCATAATTGCTTTCAAGAAAAATTGGCTCATGTCAACGCGAATAGAAAACACAAAAGAGAACGCAAGCTGTAAGCATTGTTTACCCGTACTAGTTTGGCATCTTCTTTTGCGAATCGGAGTGGAAGGTAGTGGATGAAGGTGCTCCTAGAGAGTGTAATGAAGGAAATCGCGTTCAGAATTGTTTTGAAGTAAAAACTTCAATTTAAACTGAAATATACATTCTATTGTAACTGAAAACGTGTTATAACCGCTTTATATTCAATAATTTGGGAGTTTCAAGTCTTCATGATCAATATTGCAGTATTTAAATTTGATTGTTTTATTACTGCATACAACACACCCTGTGTGGTTTGTGTGTGTGTGCAGATTCGGAGTAAGTTGCGCTACTAGTAGACATATACTATGGCTGTAAGTCAGTAAAGTATATAAAAATGGTATAACTGGCCAGAAACTTTACTGAATTTCCATAAATGAAGCTTTGAGAAACATAACGTCGTGATTGTGCTCATAACTTTAATGCGAGCATGAACATCTCTCTCATTGCATGGTTCAATAATAAGGTTCTCTCATTTCATCAGCTGATTGAATATTTTTGAACACACTGGCGTAGACATTGTCAGAAGGAGATGCTAACAGCAGAATCTAAACCAGCAAAGCGTGGTTTGCAGTTGCAAATTTGTGATTTTCTAACGCTAACGCTAAAAGCAACTGCAAATATGGCGATATTATTCATTAATAATCCCTTTTCAACCAAACTTGCACCACATAATTTCTTACAAATGCAAATTTTTGTGGTTTCTTTTCCCTTAATTCGCTAACACCAGACAGTTGCTTTTGACAATCTTTACGCCAATATGTTGTTGTTTTTGAGTTGACTTTACCTTCTAATTGTACCATGTCTCACTGCCCTGCTGTACCGCATGTCAACAACCACTGAAACCAACGCTGCCAGCTGCACAAATTTTTATTTTATTGTTACTAAATTTCCCTGATATATATGTTTTGCTGTCGGCGTTTAACTTTTCCTTCTGTACCCCGATTCTGTAACTATTTTAACGCCAGGTGTTAGCGTTAACTTCGCTTAACAACATTTTTAACGCTTTTCCGTATTCGCTAACTTTTAACCACACAAAAAGTGTTAGCTAACAAAAAGTGTTAGCTGTCGCGAATTATTTTCGAGGTGTTAACGATCGCGTTAATATATTTACATGTGTTTTACCGTTTGGAAAAGTAAAAAAATTTGATTTGAGTTTTTTGCATGCAATTTAGGGCTAAATACGTCTGAACACCAGTATTTCTATATTTTATCAATATCAAGAGTCAGCTGTTTAGCGGCGTTAAAGGAGAGTTACAGAATCGCATTTTGGTTAAGAACAAACGCCAAAATTTAGTGATAAGCTTAACGCTCGGCGAGTGGTTAAAAGTTACAGAATCGGGCTACTGATTTGCTTAACAAATAATCGGATATTTATGTAGCAAGTTTTCAACATGGGTCTACACTGGTTTGTTTAACAAATAATCGGATATTTATGTGGCAAGCTTATACTCATTTCAATAATTATTCTCCGAAATTTTTTGTTTGTTTCACTGGAGTTGAGACAGTGGCACTCGCCGAAGGTGTTCATTTTTTGTCCGATATGGATTTGGTACGTTCCGGTACTAGCCCCTTCTGGCACCAGCAAGACTACACAGAGGGCAATGGTTTTTGATTTAACGCTGGGGTACATGCGCGGCCTACTATAGTAGACCACGGTTACATTTTTGTTGATAACTTAACAGCGTTGTATGGTAGAGCGGCGCAGTTCCAGGAAAGCCCTTTCCGTTAAACTTGTCATCAAGTCAGTATCGTGTATATTTCTGTGGATTAGCGGAAAAATCTCGCGCTATTTTAAAATGGCTACCATAGTAGGTCACGCGTGCTTTGGTGTAAAAAAGGGGCGCGTGTACTCTAGTGTTAAAAAGGATCAACCTCGTTTATCTCCACTTTTTTTTTCTTTCCAAGAAGTATTTCAAATTTGTGTCAACAACTAACTGACTACCAAATAGAAATACGGGTTTTCTAGTTTTGAATTTCTATATATCCTAATATTGTAAATAATACTTTATATATACATTCATCATAATACTTTACATATACATTTTTCAGCTGTCGTCTGGTGAACGCAGTCCTACAGGCACATGGTCCACCTGTTGCCGAAGAGAAACGCAAACTGCCTAGGAATACAAGGGTCATACTGGCCCAACTTCGTTCTGAATACTGTAACAGGTTAAACTCTTACCTATCCAGACTGAACCCTGACATGCCAAATGTCTGCCCGGCATGTAGCGTGTGTCCCCATGACACTAAGCATCTGTTCATCTGTTCAACTGAGCCTACTTTTCTAACAGCAATATCACTTTGGTTCAACCCTGTTGAAGCTGCAAGGTTTCTGGGACTCACGTTAGAAGAGCTTGATGACAATGTTGGGTGAGGAAGGAGATATTTTAGGCAGGTTGAATAGTCGCTACAACAACAACAACATACATATTTATATATATCACATAATGCTTATTTATAATGACGGCGGCCGCCGTGGTGTGAAGGTAGTGTTGCCGGCCTACCACACCGAAGGTCCATGGTTCGACCCCTGGTACAGGTAACATCAAAAGTGATTTGAAAAAATTGTTTTTCAAAACGGGATCGCCCCTCGGCAGTGGTTTGGCAAACTCTCCGAGTGTATTTCTGCCATGACAGGCTTCTCAGCAAAAAATTCGTCTCCTTTGTAGATGCCGTTCGGAGTCGGCAAAAAATTGTAGGTCCCACCAATTTGTAGGGAAAATTCAAATCGGCACACCACAAATTGGAAGAGAAGCTTGGCGCAAAAATCTCTTAGGAGGTTTATGATGATATACCTGTTGTATATCGCGCCATAGAGAGAGAGAGAATATTAGACTTATTGATAAGTATCTAAAGTTTCAGTTTACAATGGCTTAAATCTAAATAAAATAGGCAGAATACAGAATTTCTATATACTCGTATTTGTAAATACTCGATGCCAAAAAGTATCGAGTACAAAATATCGGTATCGAACCCTATAAGTATCGATATGGTATCGTATCGTTTCGAAATTCGTGTCCCTCCCTGCGTGACAGGTGGTGAGAGTGCCAGTTGCATAAATGTGTCAACATGATGTGAACCAGTCAAACACTCGTTTTGTGCTTCCTAATAATAATGAGAAGCCAGAAGACAAATATTTTTAACAATTCAAAAGTTGTCTGGCAAAGACTTTATCTAAATTTTTCACATTTCACCATTATACATATATTTTTCTTTATTTATGAATATATAAAAGTCTTTAGTGATATTTTTGGAAAAAAGCAATGAAAAAAAAGTGTATGATTTAAGTCGATCTAAATAGTAATTCCACATTCCCTTTCATTCATATCCAAAATCTGGAACCAATGACAGCGAAATTATTTTTAGTTTACAGTAAATTTATCGCTGTACACACAGTTATAAAATTCCATCAATTTGACATATTTAGTAAAATCCACTTTTTTTAAGGAAATTGTAAGCCACTTCTTACTTTTTTCTAAACATGTTCGTTTAGCTGCCGATTCGGGTGCAGGGCTTCATTTGAATATGTGCGTGCAGCATTGAAGCTTACAAATTTCTGAAGTAGAAATAATTTCAACCATTAACACCCTGTTCATGTTAAACCTGCATTTCGCATTTACCTCGCATTTTAACATTTAGCCAAAATGCAGCATTTATTTTCGAATTTACCTTACAAATTTTGACACCTAAATGCAACTTTAACTTTGCATTAGCATTATAAATGTTGAAATCAACATCTTCGAAGAAAATCTCGATTCGAATTCAAAAGAGTGGTAATATTGGCATTTTTTTCTTGGCATTTTCTCATTCTCTGTCATACGTAAACAATCAACAAATTTATACTGATTTTCAATTTGTAATTTAGCGCGCGTGTTGTGTGATATTGTTAAAATAAAACCATCTACAAGTTAATCTGATGTTTGCGAATGGAATTAATTGAAAAATTTAACTGAAAATTTTCATAACTTCAAAAAATTTTGTAAACAAAAAACATGTGACTCGAACTTGCTAAATGTGCATTTTCTAAATGCGCCACCATAAAAGCTTTTTCGAAACCAATGTACGAAAATGCAGAATGCTGCCATTTACATTCAGCATGAACAGCACATCTACCAGCTAGTCTGATACTGTAAAAGGTAAGGGCCACTTTCATAAAAGCCGGTAACTGCTAACCGGAGTTTAGTTGACGTATTTTGTACGGTTAGCTGTCAAATTAATCGCCGATTAGGCTTAACCGGCGTTTATGAAAGTGACCCTAAGTCATTAAAAGTTATTCGATTCGGCAGCACGTTTTTCATGTAAACATTCCATACAAATTTCTCTTGCAATATATTGACAACTGGAATATTTGCTTTTTTCGAGAGAGAATGTTTACTTTTTCTAAAGTGTGAGAGTATTTAATAAAACATGAACTAAAAAAGAAAAAGTTGTTTTTCATTCAAGTATTAAAAGTATGGCAGTAATATTTGATACGCCAATGAAGAAAATCGTGTTCCAAGCCAGAGCGACTAACTTCGAGTTCGTGCAAAAGTCATCATTGTTAGGCAGGAGCTATTGCAAAATTTAAATACTTGACGATTCGCCAAAATAGTTACTGCCGGTGCACTTCTTACTTTTATTAATAAAAAGCGTTAAGTTGGTCTAATAACTGCCAGCACATTATAATAGCAATGAGTAACGAAGCTACTACAAAAAAACAAAAAACGTGCCTTCAAGTTGCAACAAATGTTACTGAACAAAAACACCAAGTCACACGAGAGTTGAGGGGAAAAAATTTGGGATTATGTCGTGGCTTTCGCGGATGCACCGTATGGCTAACAGGCCTAAGTGGCGCTGGGAAAACATCGATTGCCTTCGAACTCGAAGCGTACTTAGTGCAACGTGGCATACCAGCGTATGGACTTGATGGCGATAATATACGCACAGGCTTAAATAAAAATCTTGGCTTTACACAGGCGGATCGTGAGGAGAATATAAGAAGGGTAGGAGAGGTAGCCAAACTTTTCGCCGATAGTGGAGTAATTGCAATATGCAGTTTTATTTCACCATTTTCTGCTGATCGTGATATAGCTCGAAAAATACACAAAGATGCTGATTTGCCTTTTTATGAAGTATTTGTGGACACGCCATTACATGTGTGCGAGTCTCGGGATGTAAAAGGTCTCTATAAGAAAGCACGTCAAGGTGTATTAAAAGGATTCACCGGTATCGCACAAGAATATCAGAGGCCTGAAAACCCTGAGCTCGTCATCAACACCGATGGCTACACCATAAAAGAATCTGCTAAGGCTTTGATAACACTACTAGAAACTGAGGGTATAATTCCTAAAATGAAAAGTCACGAAAATGAAATTGCAGAACTTTTCGTGGAACCCAATATGAAGGCAGCTTTTTTGCATGAAGCGAAAACATTAAAATCAATACCTATAACAGAAGTCGATTTGCAATGGATACAAGTATTATCCGAAGGATGGGCATATCCACTCCGTGGATTTATGAGAGAAGATATTTATTTGCAAACACTCCATTTTAACTCGTTCATTACCGATGAGCATACGCAACGGCAAAATCAATCAATACCAATTGTATTAGCGGTTACGACTGAAGCAAAAACCAAATTAGATGGATTGTCAGCCGTAACGCTCGCATTTAAAGGAAACCCCGTAGCAATAATGCGTAAGCCAGAATTTTATTATCATCGTAAAGAGGAGCGAGTGTCGCGTCAATTTGGCACCACACATGAAGCACATCCATATATTAAAATGATATATGAAGGCGGCGAATACTTAGTCGGTGGCGAACTAGAAGTTTTTGAACGTATACGTTGGAATGATGGTTTAGATCAATATAGGCTGACACCCAATGAACTTCGTGAAAAATTCAAGGAATTGCAAGCAGATGCTGTGTTTGCGTTTCAACTAAGAAATCCCATACACAATGGGCATGCGCTGCTTATGCAAGACACAAAACGGCAACTGACTAAAAGAGGTTTCAAGAAACCGGTGCTACTACTACATCCTTTAGGTGGTTGGACAAAAGATGATGACGTGCCTTTACCAGTTAGAATGGCACAACACCAAGCTGTACTGGACTCTGGTGCGCTCAAAGCCGAAGACACCGTACTTGCGATATTCCCTTCGCCAATGATGTATGCTGGCCCCACAGAAGTGCAATGGCATGCCAAGGCAAGAATGAATGCCGGTTCAAACTTTTATATTGTTGGGCGTGATCCTGCTGGTGTACCACATCCAAATAAAAAGTGTTATCCTGATGGAAATCTCTACGATGCCACCCATGGCCAACGTGTTTTGAAAATGGCACAAGGTTTGGATAATTTAGAAATTTTACCTTTTCGTGTTGCAGCATATGATAAAAAGAATTTGTGTATGGCATTTTTCGATCCTAGCCGTAAAGATGATTTCGATTTTATATCAGGCACCAGAATGCGCACATTAGCTAGGACGGGAGAGGCACCACCGGATGGTTTCATGGTACCACAAGCGTGGCAAATATTAGCGCAATATTATCAATCGTTATTGGGTAAATGAATGATGTCGATTAAAAAATTTAACAAAAATCTAGGCAAATTAATAAATATAGTAAATTCGAATGCGTACATTAAATGTGCAATGTATTGTAAAGTAAATTTAATTTTACCTTTGTTAAAGTATTTCTGTAAAGTAAATTTGTATGTTGAGGAACCATATTTTTGTGAGCTCTAAATTCTTACAAAATGCAGTTAAATTGCTCTATTTAAAATCAATATTTGAATTACACAGTACAACAAATTTAGATATTTTGCAGCAGCATACCCAGGGCATTTTCTAAAAGGGACTGTATACAGATACTTTTACTGAACACGTTGATAGTTATTATTTCCATATCTCCCACACTCAAGGGGTCGATTCAGGAAACACCTTGGCTATTCTGTTACCAAATTTGTACTCCGCAATTTTGTAAATGACTATATTTTTATTTAATAGAGGTGTTTGATGTTATATTATAATTTTAATAAAGTAATTTATGTTCTATATCTGAGCGGAGTGGAATATCAGTCTTCTTCAAAATATTTTTAAAGAACGTTTTAACAAAGATTTTTCAAAACCCCCTCTTTCAAAATTTGATTGACGTTTGCCCTATCCCATAGTTTTTTTTTTTCAACATTTCAACAACTTCCTAGCTCACCTGAAAAAATATTAAATTATCGTTGAGATAGGGCGTTTTTGAAATTCGTTGTGTAAGAGGCGACTAAATCCACGACCCGAAGGTTGAAATAGTTAAACAACTTGTTCCCGTGGCAGACCTGATCCCAGAAGGTGCTAGAACCGGAACGTACCGGATTTCTTAATGCAAAGGACTGTTCATATGCGTAACACTCCCCAAACCTTCGGTGGTATTTTTCGGTTACAATTCTGAAATAGCGCGTTTTAAAAAAATTCGGAGGTAGACCGTTCTTCAAACAAATTCTGAGATAGGGGCTTTCAAAAAAATATTTGAAAAATAGGCGAATCTCTTAATCAACCTTCGCTGTGGAACCAAAAAGTTAAAATTCAATTTAAAAAATTAAAAAAGTTATTTTTAACAATTTATTCGGGTATTTTATGTTAAATTACATATGTGAAAGCTTAAACTTGACTATTTACTTAACTCAAATATATGTATTTAATATATATTTAATATATTTTGTTTAGTTGCTTGTATGCAATATTATTTATGCTTTAAGACAATACAGTCTAAACTATTTGTTCTTCCACAACCATGTGTTTTATTATTGTACCAATAAATCGTAAACCGTGTGTTGTTACGTCTTAGTTGTTTTTATACCTTCCATGAACATGAAATGGTATTATAACTTTGGTCCGATGTTTGTAAGTATGAGAAGAAGAAGAGATAGACCCTCCAATAAGTATACCGAAATGATCAGGGCGATGAGCTGATCTCTAACTACTTTCGTCCTCTCTCTAACTACTTTCGTCATACCTGAGATAGGGAAACAGGCGATTGTAGTTCCCCTACTAAAACCAGGGAAGCCGGCGAACCAAGGAGATTCTTATGGTCCGATATCCCTCTTTTCGCCGGTTGCGAAATTACTAGAGACCATTCTGCTTCCTTACTTTATTGCAAATCTGAAATCGGCCGATCACCATCATGGTTTCCGCAAATCTCACAGCACTAGATCCGCTTTGAATGCCATTACAACACAGATAAATTATGGTTTGAATCAACACCCATCAAACCATAGGACGGTTCTCGTGGAACTTCACCTATCAAATGCATTTGATACGGTCAACCACGCCACACTTCTTCGAGACCTGGAAGAGACACCGCTTCCTGCCGGCCTTAAAAGATGGACCGCTAATTACCTCAATGGTCGACAGGCATCAGTCAAATTCAGGGACAAGAAATCTAGACCGCGAAGATTAAAACAAGGGGTGCCGTTACATTCCCACAACAGCCGGTTCTACCGTACCAAGAGCTGTTATTTCAGTGTAAGTCTGTCCAATCTGTCCCGCCCCACCCTTAAATTGGCATCCTCGGAGCAAACCCTAGCAGCTGGGTTGCTCCATTGTCTCTTGTTACGGGCTGGGGTCAAACCCAACCCTGGACCAAGAGATTGGATCTGCTGCGTTTGCTGGAAGACATTTTAAATTAAACGGTCGCATTCGGTTCAATGCGCCAAGTGTAAGAGATAGCTACTTAAATCTGGATGCTCAGGGCTTACCCTGCCATCCACAGACCCCGTACTTTATTTAGTACTTTCGAGGCACCATGGTGTACACGCCCAAGGGCGTCCCGCGGTAGTCGTCGCTCTGGCACTCTCCTACCGCCCCCACCAACTTCAAGTAGCCACAATATTGGCTCAGTCTACACGACTGGAAGCACTGCTGCCATTCCCGCCTCACCCACTCCCGACTGTCGCCCACGCTCACCAGCGTCTCCATCTCGCACGGCCGCTCAACACTCCAATCCCCTTCGGAATAGGCCAGATATTATCATCGCCGAGCGTCAGCCCCCTCTTTTTCTGCCCCAATGCCCCCCCCCCTGCTACCAGCCTGCATGTGGGCCAGGACCACCACTTCCTCGTACCTTTCACTACGTGCACCGTTTGTCGGCAAAGATTTTATACGCCTGCGACATCGGTCAAGTGCAACAATTGCCTTGGCCTGTGTCACACCCTTATGTGCTCTGGGCTCGCAAACGGTAATCTCTGGACGGATACGTTCATAGCCCCCTGTTGCAGTAAACAGCCGCCTTCAACTCCAGACAACAACGGCCATGGCGTTGTCAACTCTAGACCGCGACATAGTTTAGGCCTCAGCCTACCTCCATCTAGGCAAGCGCATCCGTCCCTCACGCCTAGCATGTCCCCCGTCTCCCCTCCTATACGCTTTAAAATTTTACAGCTGAACTGTAACGGATTAGCTGGAAAGATCGCGGAGATAACTGACTTTATGAAGTCGCACAACATAAAAATCGCCGCGATACAAGAGACAAAATTGAACACAAGATCGGACTTGGGATGGGTATAATGTAGAACGAAAAGACCGTCCCAGCGGTCATGGGGGTGGCCTTGCGTTCATTACACATCACTCTGTACAATATAATCTATTTTCCCCTGACGTCGACCCCAGGGAATCTATCTTAGAATGCCAAGGCATAGTAGTCCGGTCAGGCGACGTCGACCTGCAAATTATAAACATCTACATTCCCTACATTGTCCTAGAGATTATCATCCCGACATTAGTGCGTTGCTAAGGGGCGATAACCGTCTAATCCTAGGCGACTTCAACGCACATCACGATCTCTGGCACTCCAACTTGCCAGCATACAGCAGAGGGCACGCAATTGTAGACCAAATGGACAACTCAGCATTCTGTACATTCAATGGAGATGCCCCCACTAGGGTGGCAGGTAACTGCCACAGTTCGCCAGACATCTCCATAACGAGCGCGGGCCTAATTAACTTTGTCATCTGGCGACCGATGCTTACATTACCTTCAGACCACCTACCCATCTTACTCTCCGTTGAACGACCGACCGACTTCATAACGACTGAGAAAATAACATACATCAACTTCACCAAAGCGGACTGGGACCGCTTTACGGACTATACAGAGTGCTCCTTAGCTGCCTTACCCACTCCGACAGACGTACGCAAAGGGGAAAGAGAGTTTCGCAAGATCATTGGTTCAGCCTCAGGCCGCTTTATTCCTGCTGGTAGAATACCAGAAATTCGTCCGAATTTTCCTGCAGAAGCTGCGGCGATGTCAAGAGAACGTGACCAAGTGAGACTCATCAATACCGCAGATCCCAGAATCAAAGATCTCAATGCGGAAATTCGTAGGATAGTCAACGAACACAAACTGACAAAGTGGAAACAACACCTCGAGGCATGCAACCTATCCGGCAGAGTCGGCAAATTATGGTCGACTGCCAAGGCCCTATCCAATCCGACCAAATACAATGACAAGGTCGCCATTGCATTCGGCGACAGCGTCGAATCGGACGCCAAGAAATGCACGAGCTTCTTTTGCCGGCTGTTTATAATGCATCCACCTAAGAGAAGAGTCTTCCACGTGCGCACAAACACAAACACTCCACTGCGCCTATGGCCGTCTCAGTCGTAGAGGTCAAGGAAGCCATAATGAAAGCCAAACCCTCAAAATCCATCGATCCCGACGGAATCGCCATGAAGATAATCAAACACCTAGGCCACGAGGGACAGAGTTATTTAGCGGCTCTTTTCAACCTCTCTCTAACTACTTTCGCCAGGGAAGCCGGCGAACCAAGGATATTCTTATCGTCCCATATCCCTCCTTTCGCCGGCTTCGAAATTACCAGAGACCATTCTGCTCCCTTACTTTATTGCAAATCTGAAATTGGGCGATCACCAACATGGTTTCCGCAAATCTCACAGCACTACATCCGCTTTGAATGCCATTACAACACAGATAAATTATGGTTTGAATCAACACCCACCAAACCATAGGACGGTTCTCGTGGCACTTAACCTATAAAATGCATTTGATACGGTCAACCACGCCACACTCCTTCGAGACCTGGAAGAGACACCGCTCCCTGCCGGCCTTAAAAGGTGGACCGCTAATTACCTCCATGGTCGACAGGCATCAGTCAAATTCAGGAACAAGAAATCTAGGCCACGAAGAATAAAACAAGGAGTTCCGCAAGGTATATTTCGAGACTTCCCCCCACCAGAGGGAATCTCCATTGTTTCCTACGCTGACGACTGCACGATAATGGCCTCGGGCAAGGGTCCCTCCATTGATGAACTCTGTACTACAATCAACAGTTACCTCCATGACCTTTCAAGCTTCTTCACCGAGCGAAATCTGACCCTATCTCCGACTAAATCGACGGCGACCCTGTTTACGACATGGAATGCGCGGGGCAAGAGTTAAATGCCCACGTAGACGGAGTACCTCTACCTACTGTCAACCACCTGAAAATTTCGGGTGTGACGTTTGACAGCGGCCTCACCTTCGCTGGTCATGCCACCGCAATAGCCTCAAAGGTACAGAGCCGCAATAAGATCCTCAAGTCACTGGCCGGCAGTACTTGGGAATATAAGACTATTGGCCGACAGGTTATTGACTACGCTGCGCCCATATGGTCGCCCAACCTTGCTGCCACCAATTGGAGGAAATTGCAAGTCTGCCAAAACACCGCCATCAGAACTGCTACGGGATGCCTGCTTATGTCATCTGAGTCTCACCTCCATCAAGAGGCAAAATTGCTCAATGTTCAAGAGCACGCGGAACTCTTGAGTAGACAGTTCCTTCTGAACTGTCATAAGCCTAGTCATCCAAATCGACATCTTTTGGATGTAGCCCCGACCCCTAGAGACATAAGGAGACATCTTCGTTAGCACTACGATGAGATCCGGCACCACATCTCTTTGCCGTTTGATCTGCGGAACCATAGACGGGCTCTAATGACCTCCACACCGAGTCGGTAGACAGATCCCTCAGATCTCGGCCTGTGAATCCCGTTATCAGTAAGCAGCCACCTGAGTTGGCTGAAGAGGAGCGTGTACTTCCGAGGGAGACTAGAGTCATACTAGCACAACTTCGCTCTGGATATTGTAATAGGTTAAACTCTTACTTATCCAGACTGAACCCCAACATACCAAACACATGCCCTGCATGTGGTATGTCCCCTCATGATACTATACATCTCTTCTCCTGTTCAGTCGAACCTACTCTTCTAACATCTACATCACTCTGGTCCAACCCTGTGAAAACTGCGCATTTCCTCGGAATTCCGTTAGAAGAGCCTGATGACAATTTAGAGTGATCGAGCCCATTGGGCAGGGCGAAGCACTGTTAACAACAACATCAACATGAGCTGAGTCGATTTAGCCATGTCCGTTGTTGTTGTTGTGGTAACGACAAAAACACTCCCCGAAGGTTTTGGGGAGTGTTGTCGAATTAACAGTTTGAACGGTTTTGAACCCAGCACGCTCCGGTACTCCCTTGCGGTACTGCCCGACTGTCGTGGTAGCGATTTACTACCAGTGAAACCTTCTAGTTCATGTCATCCGTCCTTCCGGACGGGATAACGATAATATGGGTAATGAGAGGTGAGGGTATCATATCCGTAGATCAACTATCGAGTTGCACGTCATTACCTTTGTGCATATTAGTCGCCTCTTACGACCGGTATGCCTACCTCGGGCATATTCTAAACCTCTAATTCGCAGGGTGTCAGTCTTTTTTCCCTTACAATTTTGTACAGAAATAACTTCATTTTCCATAAATGTCAAAAAGTTGTTTTGAGTGAGAAGTGCACTTAGCAGCTTTTACCGCAGCGCCGACGATATGTTATTGAGTATTATTCAACATCAACCAAGCAAATACCTACTTTTTTTTAAGATACGATTTTACCCTAAGTAAGGTAAACGACCTTAGAAGCCCAAAGGCAATCTGAAACCCTAAGCAATCATGAGATCATCATATTTACTAACAATTGCCACAAGAAATTCATAATGCCAATGAACTTTAAATAAGATATGTGGATTTGACCATCTTTTTGTTGTACTTGTTTGAAGAGCTTCTTATTTGCATAGAGTTAAGCACTTAACATTTCACCTTAAAAATGGCATATGAACAAGACAAAAATATAAACAGGTTAATCAATTTAGTGTAAAATTTGTCAATTAAATTAGGGCCGTGGTTATCATCTGATTTGGCCCCATTTTCAATAGCTACCGTATAGTTACCTATATATTATAATATACATATAGGTAGACATGACTCACTCGAATTCTCTATTCATCCCAAAACTTTGATAGTTAGAAACCCCCGTTATACAAGGTGGCGCAAAAGTAATCCTCCTATCAGAAAATGCTATAAATTTTGCGATTGGCCCCTAAAGTCAGTTCTGTTTTGACATTTGTGTAGTAAACACATGCGAAATACACGTTAATAAACAATGTTACGCTACACTGCTCCAGAGCGCGGAATATTGCTGACTATTTATTTGACCAATAATCGGTCGGGGCCAAACGGTTACTGTGAATGGTGAGAGCTACAGAGCAATGATCAACGAGTTCTTTTTGCCGCAACTTGATGAATTGGGATTGGAAAACATGTGGTTCCAACAAGACGGTGCAACAGCACACACTGCACGTGCCACAACCGATATGCTGAACATCGGAAGCTTACTTTTGCGCTACCTTGTATAAAAGTTATAATAAGTTGAATACTAGTACAGCTGAGCTTACAAATGAATGAATGAACTGATCATTGAATTTGTCTTTGTTTTCATAGTAGGTACATGTAGTCTCTGGAATCCAGAACCTGAATACACCGTAAGCTGGTCATAGGTTTGTAGGTGGCCTAGTCCTCCAGACAGTATAAAGTTTCAATTTCTCAAAGCTCGGAATATGGTTCAAAATAATGACATTTGGATATAATATTTTTCCTATGTGTTAATCTGCATAGAATTTGGTCGGATAGCTGACAAGCGCCCTGCTTGGGGACGCTAAATTCGCTATATTTCCGCACCTATTTCTAGTACTGGACTAATATTTTGTATAGGGATTTTATATACTATGTATGAATTCTGATTGGGATAGTGAGGCGAAGAAGAAGAGAAATAGAAGAAATGGGAAAAGGAAGGAAATGGGGGAGAAAGATGTAGGCGAAGGGGCACATTACGAGGGAGGGGGAAAAGAATAGTGTAGTAATAAATATAAAAGAATATGTCAGCTGGTATTGTATAAAAATAAAAATAAATGTATACTACGACTGAATTTAAACCGGAATTCGCTGCCGGTTTGTTAGGTAGTCAAGTTTGATTAAATTTCTTTTATTTAGGTGAAACCACATTTTGTCGGCTTGCGGGTTTTTGTTTTTACTACAAATATATGTCAATATGTATAACAGTGTCAGCAGTTAACCGATATTATGTATACGATATAAGGGTGATTCAAACTAAATCTATTTTTCTGTGCTAATTTTCACATATTTCGTTTCTAACTAGAAAGTATTTTAGAATTATACAATAATTTTTTCGAAAACCAGTTTAATTTTCTTTAAATCACACACAAAAGATCTTAGTCCAAAAAGGGGATTAGCTCACAAATTCATTAGTTATATCATCGACCTATCTCTGTTGGAGATTCGAAACACAAAATCTCAGTAAATGGTTGAATTCTTTTTATACCCTGCGTGTACTAATACACAGGGTATTATAGTTTTGGTCATATAACGGTGGCTTGTAACGGTACAAAATAATGGAGATAGATATATAGTTCTATATATCAAAGTTCTTAGAATGAACAGAGGAACTCATTAAGACATGTCCGTCCGTCCGTCCGTGGACACTATAAATTGAGTAAAAATTTAGATATTTGAATGAAGTTTGGCACACAAGTTACTCTCCGGCCAAGGTAGGTTGCTATTTGAAATGGGCGAAATCGAACCATAACCACGCCCCTCTTTTCGATATCGAAAATTTCGAAAAATGTGTAAAATAAAAGCAGGTACAATGATGATATTTGCTAGATTTATTAATTTGGTTGTCCCATTGACGATTTCATCAAATTTTTGGAAAAGGGGCGTGGCATCGCCCACATATGAGTGAACCAACTTTCAAACTTTGACTCTTAATAACTTCAGAACCGTTTATGCTAGTATAACGAAATTTCGTAGGAGGCATACTATTGTTGTTATAAATGCAACCACAGCGAATAAGCGAAATCGCTTTTCGACCGCGCCTACTTTTTCATAAAAGTTATATGGAAAGGAGGTAGAAATACTGATCTGCCCATATCTCATTGACTGATACAGGTATAATGACAAAATTTTGCAGTTACCTCAATTTTCTTATTCTTTATACAATTTTTGCAAAATTTTATAAATCAAGCAGATTTCTAGTTCGACTGTTAATAACTTCACAACTGTGTAAGATAGAATTACGAAACTTGATACCAGGTATTCTATAGACATCAATAATAATAATAATAGGTATAATATAGAAGAAAAATCGGTGGACGACCACGCCCACTTTTGGACCAAAGTTTTTTAAAAGAGGGGTAGGAAACCGGAACAAGCCATATATCCTTCACTGATGCAGATAGAACGCTAGAATTTCATAGTAACAATGACCTAATGATCTTATTAATGTTTTTTTTTTCAATTTTGGAAAATGGGTGTGGCACCGCCCACATATAAATGAACAAAAGGTCAAACTTCAGCTGTAATTAACTTCAGAACCGTGTTAAATAAAATTACGAAACATGATACGAGGTATACTATCTACGCTTTTCAAAATCATATGTAGCCTATTCTGAAACTAGTGAACACAAGAATCTACTGTGAAAATTTCATAAAGATCGGTTGAGCACTTTGGACGCCAGACACAAATTCATTTTGATTTATAAGATTGCCCACATGGTAGTAGAAAAAGTTTAAAACCTTTACAGGTCATAACTCCACAACAATTTACCAACTTAGCACGACCACTTTTACACAGCTGGGTATTTTATGTTCCGTTCCACACGAACTTAGATTTTCTTACTTGTTATTTGAGAATTTGCTTAAAACCCACCGATCTATGCTCGAATAAGATATTGGTATATGTATGGTTTTCATTTTTTGTTTAACCTTTTATACGTATGTATGTATGTACATGCCCACATATGTAAATTTTCTCTAGTAATATATCGTTGAAACAGATTTTATGCAAATAAATTCATATTTCTGCTGTTATCATTAAAAAGTTCGATGTTCCCAATCAGTAGTCAGCAATGCCGTGTTAAGTGGCGTTATGGTAGATTCAACCCCATTTTATGGATTCGTGAAGCTTACAATTTTATTTGACTGGATAGCGGCCAAAATCACAAATAATCGATCACGTTGATGAAAGTTTCACTCTTTATGATAAAAAATCGGTGACAGATAACAAGGTCGACGAAGACAAGGTCAATTTACTTTATTTCGCATCGCAAAGGGAAATATGGTCAACTGGGATTTAGAGTAGAGATTTAACATAGGGGTCCATAGGTACCATAGGTCGTCCATCCTGAGTTTGAAGAATCATGTACCCAAAAACGTAAAGAGTCAATGTAACGGCGATTCAGGCTTGCTTGGTAGACCAGGCGCGGATACTGGTCTCTGAATGAGCCTCTCTTCAGTCATAGTTGTTCGTAACCATGTGTTTAATCGCCGAGGGGTAGAAAAGCTTCTTTCTGGAGAAGCATTACTGACTGGCAGTGTAGCCAGAATGTGCAATAGCATCCTTATCAGTGGAAAAGCATTTCCGTCGCAGTGATCTAGAACTTCTACAGCCGATTTTAGTATTGATTTTTTGTCGGGCTTTTTTGAGAGAATATACTTATTATACATTTACATTTACCGCTAGACAAGCAGACAAAAGAAGATAAGAAAGATTTCATTCGATCTCAATTTTACGGAAATCTAAAAAAAAAAATGCATTTGAATTTCGGGCAAATTAAGCACGTCCAATATTTCTTCATGTCTGAGAGGGGGACGATCGTTGCAGCTCTTTAACCCATTTCATATGGGCTATCGGTCAAAGACCCAGCAACTAACTATAAATCATACTTAATTTCGACTACGACTACGCCGTTCTGTATATGAAACATTTATGCCACATGCCTTTTATCTTAAGATAAACATCGGCTACGGAAACTACTAACACAACCAACAAAATTTTAAACTCACTTATATCAATACAGTGAAAGCAAATAAGGTTTTGGTAAAGTTTCGGTAGCCCTCCTTCATAGCGACCAATTTGAAAATAAAGTATGTACCTAGTAATATTGAGGTATCTTTCAGGTCTTTACTTCATTTTTACTTTGATAGTACTTACTATAAGTTGTGAATATATAAAGTTTCGGTATATTTCCAAAATAAATACGAAATTCAAAATTATATCATACTTTCGGTATTTTTTTGAGTATTTTCCAAGTGAAATACTTATTATTCAGGGGGGAGATAACATAGCATAGGATTTATCCATGATTAAATGATCGAAATTATGTAAAAATAGTAGTTAAAAATGCAATATTATACAGAAATTTTAAATATGTTGGTTTCAGAAAGTTGCACTTTTATTTAGATCGACTTTTGGGAGTATAGCTCTTTCATGCCGCCGGATCTAATCGTGGACGTTTAAAACTTGAGACATTCCGGTATGTAGCAACGGTTATCTTAAAGCTTTGACCCTGCATACTTACATTCTTACTAAGGTCAATCTTGACTTCAAAGCTGTTCCTTATGTGTTTCGAAAGCTGTTATTTTTAACTACTATTCTCTGGGTTTGATAATCAGTTCTGGATTAACTTATGTATAAAGTAACAGTTTTAAATCAACTTCTGTTCTAAGTGTGCATGAATAAATAGGAGTCAATCTTATCTCATAGAAACGTATCACTATGCACATGGTAGACTATGTCCGTTTGTCTTTATGCCCTGAAAAGTTTCCAACAAATATGCATCTTGTCAATTTGTCGTTATTATTAAAAAATGTCGCCCACTAGTCAGAAGCACGAACGTGCAGTTATTCCTAGTTGGAGTTGATAGTTTACTGTATAAGCCATTGAAGGCTCTAAGTTTGGCGAACATTTCTGGTATCATACTTACACCGAAACCACAATATTTGCAGTCCATGTCAATCGAACGAGCCAAAAATCAAACTTTTATTCTTGTTTTACCAACATTTTGATTTTAGCACATTCATGATTCTGGCAAGAGTGCAAAGATACGTACTTATTTTGATTGTAGTACGTATGCATTTATGTACATATTTATTTTAATTTTTGTTATAGCAGTGACAGTTTTGTATTGTTTTTTAATTGATATAAGAGAAAATTTACAACGATTTACACAGTGATGGTATGGGATGACATGTTTTGATGTTGTATTTAGTTGTCTTTGCAAAATGTATTACTACTATTTCCTACTTTCTTGATTTTTCTACTGCCATTTCCTCGACAAATGAAAAAATACTCCTACTTTTTTTTCGTTCTCAAAAAAACCCCGAAAATGGAAGTGTCAAAAGTAAACGTCAGGTAGAGAGCTAACCTTCTAGTGATTGAATCATGGGATTTAGCATATTTAAAAATTTGAACTACGCACAAGTAGGCTATATACAGAACGATCAATTGATCTTTCAAAATTTTCATTCGGTTCATTCCAGAAGAAAATTTAGTCGCAATATATATTTTTATTAGGTAAGTAATATTTCAGACGAAAGGTCGGGATTGCAGAGTGGAAGGAAACGGAAATACGTGCGGAAAATATTTACAATGTAAGAAGGTTAGACATTTTTTGTGTCTTTTCTTTAAGTTATCTTCTTATAAAAAGAAATTAGAAATGAAATTTAATTTCCAAAAACAACGAAAAGCTGGCCTCTAACATGGAAATTAATTGAAAATTTAATAACAAATCGCATAGTGTAATAATAAAAGGTGTTCTCAGTTCGCACCTTCTCGCTCTTACGCCGCCATCATGAACGCCACTAGTAAGTGCAATTTTTTTGAAAAAGTATTCAACGGCATCACTTTTTTCTTCAAATCTGCTTTGTGTTGACTTTTTTATTAAAAAATTCTGTGACAATTCTCAGAAAATAATTTCGTTTATGTTAATAAATTGCAAACAAATACAGTTTTTCACGGCCAATGAGGGTTAGATATGATGTGATAGTTAGTAAAGTAATGTTGAAATGCTAATACATGTTTTAAATATGTTTTACAGGCTGCAAGACTTGCAACAAATGGATATATTCAAATACC